>CM061551.1:122516712-124916712 GCA_030864225.1 Capsicum baccatum var. pendulum | reverse complement strand
ATCTTCATGACATCCAAATTTTTTGACTTTTTAATTATATAAATTAATAAAGAAGATTTAAAAACAAGAATATTTCTGGTGAGTTTTTTATGGTTCAAATTGTGTTTATCATTTATTTCCTTATTCTTTTCTGTGAAAAGAAATGACTTAATTAAATCAAGCTGGTGGTGACTTAATCTTTCCGTTTCTTTAATAACCATTTTTATTAATTGAGTTATGGCAATAGATTGTATATCTGTTGCATCAGATAACCCATCTGTTTCAACAGATACACCATCTGTTGCTATAAATCGACCATCTGTTTAAGGAGCCTTTTTGATTTCTTCTAACTGATTCATAAGTCGCAACAGATGAGGAATTTGATGCATCAGAAGCGTTTTTTGTTTTTGTTTGTTTGTTGAATGTGTTTAGACAAAAGTCACAGTCATGACTATTCATTAACGTTTTTCTTAAAAATCATATCATCATATATATATCTTAATTAAATTAATCCAATGTTGTGACTTTTTTTAAATTAAATAATCTTTCTTTTACGATTATAATCAACCACCGACATGTTTTGAGTAGGGAATAAATAGAATGATAATTAAATATTGAATAAGAATTAAAAATTTAAAATCGACCAAACCAAACCAAACATATACATGGATTTTTGAATCCCTTATAGGTAAATCGGACATAAAAAAGGGAAATACATATGCTAAAAGAAAGAAATAACATAACCTAATCATTATTATTACTATTATTGTTGTCAACCTGACAATTTTCATCCGGCAGCAGTAGGGCCCTCTTCAACCTTGCTCGAAAGTCGGCCAAATCCCTCTGGAGTTCATCAAATTGCCTTTGAAATTCCTGCAAGGACTCGATATGAACCTTCTTGTATGAATCTGGATCTGATGAATTAGTATTGTAAGTATAGTAGAATGAACGAGAGTGAGTGAGAGTGAGTGGGGAGGACGGAGGGACCTACTTATAAAATGATTGAGAATTGAAAGGGACTAAACTTAGTCAAACGAAAAGCCACGGCTGTTCATATCCCTTAAAAGGAAAAATTACACAAATCCCATATTTAAGACACCATATTACACAATATCTTTTAAAGTTTTGAAAAATTACATTAAATCCCAGATTCATATTTACTAGTGATACATATGCTATGTATCACAATTCGAAATTTCGGGATAAAATGTAATTAACAAAATATTCGGGATTTAATGCAATATTGCTGAAACTATTTGAGATTTATATGCTGTGTGTGTTACTTAAATAATACTAGTGACTTTATTAATAAGTAAATTAGAAAAAAATGGATCTAAATACAACATTTTATCTTTTTATTGTATTTTCGAAAGATAAAGATTGGTAATCTGTTGCAAAATATATTCCACCGATCAGATAACTTACAACATATGGACAATCTGTTCCAACAGATGGATATATCAGTTTGCTTTTTCTTTAGCTGTGGCGTCTGTTGCAACTTGCTAGTCATCTATTTATTCAATTTCATCGAGAGCAATCAATTTTTTTAAACACTTCTTGGCCAAATTCAATTTTTGCTCTTGGATTGCTTATCTTTTTTTCTTTGCATCCTTCAACCAAACTAAATTTTTGCTATTGGATTGAGGGAAAAAATTGAATTTGAAGGCCAGCTTGAAGGATGCAAAGAAAAAAAGAGAAGCAGTCCAAGAGCAAAAATTGAGTTTGGCCAAGAAGTATTTAGAAAAATCTATTGCTCTCGATGAAATTGAATAAACAAATGATTAGCAAGTTGCAACAGATGCCACAGCTGATGGAAAAGCAAACTGATATATACATCTGTTGCAACAGATTATCCATATGTTGTAAGTTATCTGACAGGTGGAATATATTTTGCAATAGATTACCAACCTGTTTCTTTTGGAAATACAACAAAAAGATAAAATATTGTATTTAGATCCATTTTTTAAATTTACATATTAATAAAGTCACCAGTTTTATTTAAGTAACACACACAACACATAAATCTCAAATAGTTTGCGTCAGATGTAGAGTCTGTTACATCAGATATGGAGTCTGATGCAATAGATATGGAGTCTGTTGGAATACATAGAAGCCTTGCTGGTGGTTTGATTTGTTCCATAAGTTGCTCTGTCTGTTGCAACATCAACAACAACATAAACTACAAACAACAAATAAAAAACATCAACATCAAAGAAAACAACAACATTTGTTCCAACAACATCATCAACTACAAAGAAGCATACATCCTATGTTCCAACACCATCAATAACAAGGGACGAACCCACATAGAGTCCTCCGGGTGCGCGAGCACAGACTGAACTCATATTGAACTTTATATATGTATGTGGAAATAAATAAAAAAACGTATATAATCTAATCAGTGAGCACCCATAGTAAGAGTTGTTTGGTTAGCCTAGTTGTTGTTTATGGGTGCTTAAGGCTATTTATTTCTTTTGGTGTTGAGTTCAATTCCCACTTAGCACATATTTTTTAAATTTTGGTAACCAACTTTTCTCTTCTTATTCACTTTAAACTTTTTATTTTTTTCTCCCTTACTCCTTGTGTTGATTGTTTGGACTCCACTATTTTTAAGCTAAGAAGCACCCACCGTCTAAACCATACCACACCACAAGTTCCAACAATGCCAAACCCACCAACAACACCACAACACAAGTTCCAACAATGCCAGCCCCACCAACAACATCAATAACAGCATCAACAACAAAGAAACAAATAAAATACATAAAAAATGATACTGCCAACAAGGCTTTTAAACTTCTTCCAACAGATGATTTTTTTCGCATGTTATAATAAAAATTCTCGGTATGTTTATTCAACAATTAAAAGTTCCTTCAAAATTTTTAAATAAATATGATATGGAAAAGTGATAATTAAATAAACAAAAAGATGTAAATAAAGTTGCAAGAAGAATACAAGAATGAAAGAGCAATAGTGAATCATATCATACAACGTCATAAGGGGGTCAAAACAACAATTTCAGTTGAGGAATATAAGATATGGATATCGATCGATTTAGATCCGAACAAATATTTTTGAGAAAGAGGAGAGAAAAAATGGTTGTGATAACCCTAAAGAGGATAGAAAGAAAAAAGATGAGAAATTTAGGGCTAAAGGAGAGGAGGGGAGAGATGAGATAATTCTAATTTATAGATGTACTACCCTTAATATTAAATGACTAAACAAAATGTATTTATTCAAATTTATATTTACAAAGCATAATTAATAAGGCTAATTTGGTAGTAAAATAAACCCCTAATTAATATTTTCTTGATGGAAGTGCCAAGTCAATATGAAAAGGAAGAAGTATTAGGGGTTTCAATATTCATTAATTAATATTCACTAATAATTTGAGGGGCACGAGGAAGAAAATGGGTGACATTGAAAAGACAGGACAAGACTACTCAATGAGATTTTTGAGTTATCCAAGAAATATTTTTTACCGCCTTTAGTAGTTCTACTACTTTATCTACTCGGACAGTAGCTTTATTTAAAATTAAAAGAAAACAAAAAGATTTCAACAGATTTTAGATATCTATTTGAGAAATCCCAACAGCTCAGTCATCTGTGACAACAGATGGAAATGTCATTTGATAACTAAATCAAAAACATCATCTGTTACAATAGATATCAATATCTGTTTGAAAATTTCCAACACCTCTGTCATCTATCATAATAGATGCAAATGCCTATTTGATAATTAAATAAGAAATGTCATCTGTTGCAACAGATATTGTTATCTGTTTGAAATTCTCCAACAGCTCAGTTATTTGTTGCAACGGATTTCATTACAATTGATTTAAGAAATGTCATCTGTTGCAACAGATATTGTTATCTGTTTGAAATTATCCAACAACTCAGTTGTTTGTTGCAACGAATTTCATTGCAATTGATTTAGGATGAACTAGGGATGAAAGAATGATCTCCTCATTAACTTAATATTAAGATTAATAATAGTACCTATATCGATCTAGATGGAATGAGGGATGAATGAATGAATGATCTCACAGGGTCAATTACAAATCTAATTGAGTCATTGCATTTGCATGGTATTAGTATTGTGTTTATCCCAACCCGAGTCGTCGATCGATCACTCTGACTTGAAATGTGTTCTCATTATCTTAATATTAAGATTAATAATAGTACCTACATTGATCTAGGTGGAATTAGGGATGGATGAATGAGAACAAAGGGTCTACTACAACTTCAATTAAGTTTTTTGGCAATTGCATGATGAGACGGTACTGCATTCATCCTGACAAGAGTCATCGATCGATCACTCTAAGATGAACCAATTCTTACTACATCATATGTTCAAATAATACCTTAATTGAATAATATGGGACTAGGAGTGAGTTCTCATTGGTTCAACTACAACTTCAATTGAGTCTTTTGGCAAATGTATGATGAGACGGGACTACGTTCGTCCCGACAAGAGTCGTCGATTGATCACTCTGAGTCAAACCAATTCTTAATACCTTTTATGTCCAGTTAATACCTTAATTGATTAATCTAGGACTATGGGTGAGTTCTCATAATGTCAAATACAATAGATGACAATGCCTATTTGATAATTTACAACAAATGGGTAATTTGTTATAACAGATGACTTAATTTGTTTGATAGTTTACAACAGATGTGTAATATATTGCAACAGATTACATAATCTGTTTGATTTGATCCAACAGAAAAGACATCTATTGCAATAGGTTGAACATTTGTTTATATATAATTCAATTGAGTTCATATGTTAGACTAATACCTTAATTGAATGTGAGTTCTCATAGGGTCAACTACAACTTCAATTGAGTCTTTTGTCAATTGCATGATGAAACAGTACTGCGTTTCTCCCGACCAGAGTTGGCGATCAATCACTCTAAGCCGAACTAATTCTTACTACCTCATATGGTAGACTAATACCTTAATTGATTAATCCAAGACTAGGGCACTAATACCTTGATTGAATAATCTGGCACTAGGGGTGAGTTCTTATAGGGTAAACTATCGATTAATCTAGGACTAGGGGTGAGTTCTCATAGGGTCAGCCACAACAGATGGCAACGCCTATTTGATAATTTACAACATATGGGTAATCTGTTGTGACATATGACAATCCATTTGATAATTTACAATAGATGGGTAATTTGTCGCAACAGATGACTTAATCTATTTGATAATTTACATCAGATTCGTAATTTTTTATTACCAAATCTGATTGATAATTTACAACAAGTGAGAAATCTGATGCAACATGTTGAACATTTATTTTTTAAAATTTCAATTGAGTTCATATGTTAGACTCCTAAATTGATTAATCTAGGATCAGGGGTGAGTTTTCAACAGGGTTACCTCCTAGAGTACTCGGTCAACTACAACTTCAATTGTTTTTATATGATTTTAAAAATTACGCATATATTTTATGATTTTAAAAATAATTAAGATCATTTTGGATCAAATTAACATTTTCAAAACTACTTGTCATTCTTTTCCAAAATACAAATCAACCCATACAAAATGTTTCATCATTTCAAATCTTGAGGTCTGGCTCTTTGTCTCTTATTCTCACTCAACAATACAGTACATACAACAACTACTCAACAAATTTGCTCAACCCTCCACAACAGATCACTTTTCTTCTCATTTCTGATCACATAGGTGTTATTTTTTATATCATTCTTGCTTGTATCAGTCGTTTTCTTTGTCTTCATAGGCAACAGAGTTCGAGAAGAGCTCTATATTTGTTTTTTTTCTAAAAAATAAGGGCTTTTAAGTGAATGATGAAAAATAAAACTTTTAGTTGTATTATCTTTGAGAATGGGTTTACAATTTTGAGTTTTGATGGTAAAATCATAGGAAGAACTCGAGAAATCCCTAGTTTCTATCGTAGTGTTCCGTTGACCGTCATGGTATAGTTGGATGGTGTTGTTGTTGTTGTTGGTGGTGGTGGAGGTGTTTGTGGTCGTCGTGGTGGCATCGGTGGTGGCATTAGTTGGTGGTGTTTGTGGTGGTGTCGGTATTCATGGTGTTTGTTTGTTTGTTGGCATTGGTTGGTGGTGTTTGTGGTGGTGGCTGTTGGTGTGTCGGTATTCGTGGTGTTTGTAATGTATTTTTTAAAATCTATGCATTCATCAACTGTAATGTAATTTTTGTTTTTCTTTGTCTATAGGTAAAACATGTCTCCCAAAAGAAAAGAAAGTGAAAGTGAATTAACGTCTAACCACTCAAAAAAAGGCTACAGTACAGAGGGATTCGGAGGAGCTTCCTGAACAATATCATTCAGGGAAAAGTGAAGCTGAGGAGAGATATGAAAACAATATTGAGGGAGGTGGACAAGGGTCCGTAGATGGTGATGAAGAAAATAAAAGTGAGAAAGAGGAGGAATTGGAGAGTCAGAAAGAAAAAGAGGACCACATTATACGGCTTTTCTTGGGCTTTCATGGTAAAATTAATCTCTAATTTTGCTCATCCATTAATTTATATTGACTATAGTTATTATGATTTTTTTTTACTTGCTTCCTGTTTACACTTTTTAGGTTTGGGCATTTGAAGTTATTTCTCCCTTCTGAAAGCAGTTAATGGATTACCCGAATGAGGTTTCTCATCCAAGGATATTTAGGTGGTTGGCTACAAAGAGCAACACCAATATTAAGGAGGCTGATCTCTTTAACCCTCCGGATGATGCAGTATGTCTTCTTCAAGTAAAATAATTCTACTCAAAGATAAGAAAGATATTGAACAGATGTTATATCTGGTGTATGAGATGTTATATCTGATGCACTAGATAGGACATCTGTTGCGATGGGGTATATCTTGCATCAGATTACCCATCTGTGGCTTTGGTTCTTTGAACCCAACTCCTAAAAGATTAACCATCTACTGCAAATTATGCAACAGATGTTTAATATGATAATATATCATTCATCTGTTGTGACGTACAGATCATCTATTGCATAACAGATTACCCATCTTGTGCAGCTGTTGCAACAAATGGTTGATATTGTGCATCAGATTATCTATGTGTTGCTTTGTTTCTCTGAACCAGACTCAAACAGATTTTAACCATATACTGTAAACTATACAACAGATGGGTCCTTTTTTTTAAAATGTAGCCTAACTGTGAAACTTATTATATTATATGATTTAAATGCATTTGTTGTTTTTTTCTTTTTTATAGGTTGTGCATCCATGGATCGTGCCTACTGAGGAGGAGTCGGTGATGACTTCTTCTATTACTTTTGGTCATGTTGATACTATTGTAGACCCAATGTTGGAGTTAATAAAGAAGGAATTAGCTGGAGCAACAGCCATAAAAAGAGCAGTTAGGCAAGGTCAGCCTAATGTTGAGGCTCTTCATGACCAACCTTTTACTAAGGCAGATCCGGGTGTTTATTCTGGTGGATTTGTTGGTGTTGGTGGCAGGCATGCTGATGCTGATACCAAAGAATAAATATGTTTGAAAACACCCCTTTTTGCCCTTACACAGGTCCTTCTCACTCTTCTTCACCCTCGTGTTCTCGTTGCGAATGCGATGAGTGTAAGGAAAGACAGCATAAGCTCTTTGAAAAAGTAGAGGTTATCTCTAAATCTATCAAGGAATTCAAATCCAAGAGGTGTGTCATACCATCTAAGAAGGTAAGGGAGCCACACACTCCTACAACGTTGGTTAGGAGAAAGAAAAGAGCAATTAGAGATGTACTCTCCGCTCGGAAATAAAAAGAAATTGCAATTCCTCCCTCTCTAAAAGTTGTTAAAGTTCAGGGGCCAGTCAAGAAGGTGGACATATACACAGAACTTGGTGCCGAAGAGAAGAGGGATCTGCGACAGGCCAAGAATGCCAAGCCAGGCACACCAGATTACCCCAGGCCTCCCTTTTCCCCCCAAGACTTCCAGACTATGACGGATATACGTATGCTGTACGAGGACAAGGAAAGTTTACTTTTCCTAACCTAGCCCTTCTAATCTACCCCATGAATAAGAAACTACACAACAGATTTCACATCTGTTGCAACAACTGGGTATACTGGTGCAACTGGTTGTGGTTCTGTTGCAACTTATTATCCATCTGTTGCATAAGTTGCATTGGAATATTGATTCAGAGAACCCTATGAAACAGATGGACCATCCGTTGCATCTTTACAATTACTAACCTATTTAAAAATTGACTTCTTATCTCACAGCATGTTGACATAATTCTCTACCTCATGAGAAAAAGGCAATTAAGGTACCGAAAAGCTTATGACGCTGCCGATAGGATAAAGGACCTCAACTTCTGCAAGAAGCTCAAGAATAGGTACGATCAACTCAATGGAGAGGCGTCAGCCCTTGGCGTGGGATTTGATTTCCTAGTTCCTACGTTGGTCTTGGATGAAGAAGAAACTTTAAGATATGTTAGAGGGGACAAGCCAAATCCATACGGCAAGAGCTGGACCGAGGCAAAAAGAATTCTTGCAGTTATTAGCGTAAATGGCATACATTATCGGGCTGTTGAGATACTACTCGAGGAGGGAAAGATCAATGTTTATGACTCCAATGTACCTCTCATCGACGATTTCGATCTTTTTCTCCTCGTGGAGCCACTGATGGTGTTGTTGCCCATCTTGTTTAGGGAGAGTAAACTGATGAATTATTTGCCAAAGGAAGTGTTGATGAAGAAATCATGGGATTTTGAAGGTCAAAACAGGGGAATGATCCTTCCAAAAGATGATGTCGCTAAAGCGAGTGGCTCGCACGCTCTTACACACATCGAATGTTTGTTGACCGGCATAGAAATGGCCGATCCAACGACTTTTCTGTGCGACAATGCTGTGGCAAACCTGCAAGAGGTCTGGGCTTATGGGATACTAACTGGACGCTTGAAGCCTGCGTATATAGAAGAGTCTGTGAAATAGAAATTTTTAATTTCAAGTCACCCTTCACTTTATTACATGTACATGTAGTGGCAATAATTTTTTTTTGATAAAAATTGAGTTTTTTATAATGCAATAGATTAGATTGTCAATCTGTTGCAACAGTGGAAAAACCTATTTGAATAATCTAATAATCTAAGTCTAATCTGTTGCAATAGTGGGAAGACCTGTTTGATAATTTCTATGAATAATCTAAGTCTAATCTGTTGCAACAGTGGGAAGACCTGTTTGATAATTTCCACAGATGACCTAAATTTTACAACATATGCCTAAATCTTTTTGATATTTTCCAACAGTTACGCTTGAATATCCATGTGCTCGTCGACAACAAACCAGTAGCAAATACACACACCACCATAAAAATTTCAGCAATTAGGCTTCAATATCCATGTCCCCAATAACACCAAACTAGTAGCAATAATGGCAACAATGTAGTATCTTCTAACTCAATTTTATTTCTCTTCAGAAGCCTTGACTTTGTTCAACAAACCCCAGATTACACAATTTGCTTATGAAGGGTGTCGTTCTTCATACCAATCAAAGTAATCGCATCCACCCAATTTCTATAAAAAAGAGAACACAATTACAAAATAATTACAAGTCAATAATTAATCAATTAATTAAATAAAAAAATATTACCTTTGAAATCTTGCAAGTAAAAAATCTACGACCCAGATTTTGTTGAGTCCAATAAGTCTTTAACAGAGCTTCATGACCGCACTTACAATATCGAAAATCTTTATCACAAAAATAGTGGAAAATGCGCTTGACATTGTCAAGGTCAGTTGGAAAAAATAAAAGTAATAATTTAAAGAATTTGAATAGATAAAAGAAGAAGAAGATTTGGAAATTTAGGGTTAAATTTCAGGAGGAAGATAAATATATAAGACAATGGGGGGTGGGGGGAAATGACCGTTGGGGGCCAAATGACGGTCAGTCAGTGAAATATGCTAGGACTGACACTAACACATTTGATGTCTATTTTATTTTAGGTGTTTGTACTGAACACCGTCGATGGGTTGCGCCTTTTTTATTTCAATTCACTTTAACATTTTTAAACGTAGTGGCAATTTTTTATGTCCAACAAAAGTTAAATTTTTATAATGCAACAGATTCTCCATCCATTGTAACAGTTATCCTACCTGTTCTAACATATAGTTTATCTGTTCCAATAGGTTGGTCATCTATTACATTATCTCGATGTTTATATCTAAAGTCCATATGTTGCAATAGTGGGAACACATGTTTGATAAATTCCAACAGATAACCTACCTGTTGCAACATATGTATATATCTGTTCGATTATTCCAATAGATGTGTCATCTGTTGCAACAGATAAAGTCCATCTGTTGTAATATATATCTAAATCTGTTTTTTTTTTCCAATAGATGTGTCATCTGCTGCATTATCTTGATGTTTTTATCTAAAGTCCATCTGTTGCAACAGTGGGAAGACCTGTTTGATAAATTCCAACAGATCACCTGCCTGTTGCAACATAGTCTAAATCTGTTTGAATTTTCCAATAAATGTGTCGTCTGTTGCAACAGATACATTATCTATTGCAATATTTGAATCTAGTATTCCTTTTCAATTAATACGTTCAAATCTAAGGAATAAATAAAATTCATAGACAAAATAAAATAAATCAAAGCCTTCATAAATTAGCTGAAATAAGTCAACGAATAAATGAAATGAAAAAAAATTGTTATGGGTACAGATCTCAACAAATACATCAAGAACAATTTGAGTATACTGCCAAGGATTGCTTTGACAGGATCAAGCTATAAAGATCTACTCAGTATGGACAAGTTGTTCTTCATCCGGTGCTATGGAATTCGACTTTGCTCGTCGTGGATCTTTATTGTCACTTGCGTACGATTTCTGCACTTTCTGTTCTCTGTATTTCCATAAAAAGAGTAGCATATTGTCAATGTTGTTCAGCAGTAGTTTCTTCTACATCCACCTGGAAAGCCAGAATTGGTTAATGCTAATCACGGAGATACAACAAAATAGAAAAGGATAACTCATCTCTTCTAGTAAATCAAACAGGTCTTCCTCCCATTTTAAATTATCCTAAACATATTATATTTTTGTTGCAACAATGAATCAACCGTTGGGACAAATTTCTACATGAGAAAGACCCTGTGTGATAATTTCTAATGGATGAACCATCCGTTGCAACATATGAATCATCTATTGCAGCAGATAAGTCATCTATTGGTACAAATAAAAGTTGTACGAAGAGCTGTTTGATTTGCTAAAATAGACGAGACATATGTTGCACTAGATAAAGTACCTGGTGCAACAGGTTAGTCAACTGTTGCAACAGATGTATATATCTATTTGATAAATTTCAGCAAATGTGTCATCTATTTAAATAGATATGTGTCTGTTTTTTTTGTCAGTTGGAAGACATATAATATATTCACCTTCTTTAGCTCGTGCTGCTCTCCTTTAGACATTGTACGTTACTCAGTGCAACACGCAGACAGAGGAGTTGCAATTTCATTTTTTTGGATGCCTGATAATGCCCTAGAAATCACTCTCCTTCTCCTCTTCTCTCTAATCTCTAATGGAGAGGATGGAAATAAAATCCTTTTTGATGGAATGAGACCCCTCGTAGATGTCATTCCTTTACAGAAGTAGTTAATGCATTAATAGCATTAATCACTACATCATGTTTCGCCCTGCAGTCTTGACATTTGCATGTAGACATTCGCTGGGAGAGGCAAAATCTGTATAACCAGTATGATCATACTCATAATGGTTTGCTTTAAATACTGTAAGAGGAGGCATCATTAGCACCAACAGCAGCACCACTACCACCACCAACAGCTCCATCAACAACAACAAGCCCACCCTTCAAAATTGTTTTTGTTGTAATGGTTGTTGCTCCAAACAATTCCATTTTTATTCTGTCGATGACCTTAAGGTCCGATAAAGTTTGCACAGACCGTAAAGTAAGAAAAAATGGCATCTTTAACTCTCGATTGGTCGGAACTAGCGACGGATGCATATTCTAACACAAATCATTACATATATTAGAATGATGATTAGATCATTCGAAAAAAAACATTAATTAAAATAAAAATTAATTATAATTATAATTAATGCATCCTTTAGGAAGTTGAAGAGATCAAAAAATTTTGTATTTTTATGAGCTTTGGCTGACAACCATCTCAAGATTCTTGGACAGAAAACTCCTTCCTAGTAGTTCATTTGTTGTCTTAAATAAGAAATGGCTTCAAACGCCCAAGCCTATAAAATAACGCCAATATTCAAAACCATTATTGAACGAAAAAAATGAATGATATCATAATAGAAGAAAGAAACATTTACCATGAAAGCCCATGGGAAGCCATATAAGTTGACTGTCTTTGGCGCTACTGGAGTCAACAAATATTTTACAGTCATTTTGAAGCTTTCATACCCCCATGGATAGCTGTTAAATGCCTCAAGATCCTCGGAGAGCTTTATTAAACCAAAGCTTATGTTGTTGTTAACGTCTCTTGCCCAAAGAATATTATGTACAAACCAAACCAAGCACAATGACTGCTTGTGCTTCTTTGAAAGTCCTTTACCTTTCAACGCTTCTATCAAATTTTTATTTTTGAAGTTTGGACCAATAATGGACACCAGGTCATCACGATCACATGATTTGCCTTTGCCTTTTTTGGGTGTGCGGGGTGCTTTCTTTTGGGTTAGAATAGGTATAACTTGAGAAGGAGGATAAAATTTTAGTCTAGTAACTATGGCAAACTCCTTCCAACCAAAACAAACAGGCATGCCACAGTAATTTATCCACACCTCACCCATCTTATCTTTATTTTCATACACAAACCTATGCTTGAGAAGTTCATATACCATTTTCATTTGGAAATGAGCATTGTTGTCCTCCGGCAAATCAAGATATTTCCCAAAGCAGCTGTCCTTGAAATAAGCATCCAATTTTTATTCTTGAAGTATTTTTCTAAAGGCGTCAAAAGATTTTTTCATGGCTGACTTAACCACAAAATCACCCGTTAAATCTGCAACACCATCACACTGCATTCTCACAGGACAACGATCAATGCTGAAGGCTTTGACCAGCTCTTCGGTGGAAGGGCTATTAACATCTGCATCATCTCTTTTGAAACATTCCTCCTCTCTGTGTTCATCATATTCTGCTCACAATTGAGATAACACTTGTAAAGCAAGCTCATAGAGTGGTGGATATAGCCTAGCTGCTTCACTTGTTCCTTTACTTGGACTTGATTCGATTTCTGTTCTTTTGGGAACCATATTATCTAAAATTAATAGGAACATAAAATAATATATTATTGTTGATTAATGCATCGTTAAAAAGGGATAACAGTAAATCAAACAAGCAAAATAGTAAAATAACAGTTGCAATAGACCACCGATCTGTTGCACTAGGTAGTATATCTGTTGCAGCATATAACCAAACTGTTGCAGCGAATGAGTAATCTGTTGCAACAATACAAAACATACCACTCATCTTTTAAGACAGATGAATGGTCTGTTCAACAGATCACACAACTGTTGTGACATCATCTGTTGCAACGTATGAGTGATTTGTTAGAACAGTTAAATAATTCGTTGCAACGGCTGAGTAATCTGTTGCGACAATACAAAACATATCACTCATCTGTTGAGAAAGATGAATGGTCTGTGCAACAGGTCACACATTTATTGCAACACATGAGTGATATGTTGGAACAGTTATCAACGGTCAATATTGTTTAGATTTCCTCCAACATAGGGTCGTCTATCGCGGCAGATGAATGATCAGTTGGAAAAATCAAGTCTTGGACTTTTCCTGTAGGAAGAGTTGGTAGGATTTTATCTAATAGGAGGTTCATTTGTTGTATCAGATCATTAATCTGATGGTTCTTTCATTGCACCAGATGGTTAATTAGTTGCATCAGATTTTTTATCCGAAGCTTAATCTGTTGCAACATATGATAAAGCTGTTGCATCAGAATTATAATCTGATGGTTTCTCTAGTGCATCAGATGGTTTATCTGTTGCATCATATGATGAATCTATTGCATGAGATGGTTAATATGTTGCACCAGATGGGTAATCTGTCGGAGGAAACAGTAGCACGATTTTGTTAAACAAAAAACAACAATTTCACCATTTTTACCAAGAACAAGAACAGAACAAATCAAACCAAATTGTCCTTTTGTTTTTATAAACGTAAACAATAAAAATCAAACTTTAAAAAATGCAACAAACAACAAAATATCATAATTCACTTCGAAAAGAAAAGAGAAGAAATACCAGAAATTAGGGTTTTATTCAGACCGCATATTAAATTAGTGCAACAAATATTGAAATTGTTAACCAATACTATAAGAGAAGTTGGCTCAAGTTCCTCGTTTTCTTCAAAACTAAAAAGGCCATAAATTTTTACCTGTGAAAGAAGAAAAGGATCGATGAAGAATTCAAAGTTGTTGTGGTCGGAGAACAAAGTTGTCACGTCGATTGAAATTGAAAAGGAATTGAAATCCCAACTATTTGTAGTCGGATGTTGAAGTCGCCGAGTATTGTAATCAGAAATTTGCAGAACAGTTGGTTGGAAGAGAGTTGAGAGAAGCTGTCGAGAGAGGGATGAGAGACAGGTTGATTGAATTAAAGAGGGGAACTCGAAGCCCAACTATTTGTCGTCGGGGGTTGAAGGGGGAAATTTGGCAGAACTGTTGGTTGGGAGAGAGTTGAGAGAAACTGTCGAGAGAGGGGAGAGAGTGGTTGATTTGGATTGAAGAGGATGTAGGTTGGGTTGACTTGTATTTTTGAAAAGATTAGAAAATTTTAAAAATATTAATCAAGTCCACAATTAATTGATCAAGTTTCCTAATAATGTTTGACCCTATCGTCACCAATCCTTCATTCAAGACTTAAAAGACAACTATTCTTCAATTTTCTCTAGTAACCTCTAGTTTATAAACTGATTTTTATCGGACGTTTGTCTTACAAATTGAAGTACATGGCTCCACTCCCGACCAATAGTTCAATTCTGCTTTATCTCAAGCAAGTATTTTGGATATGAACTTGAGCATTTAAACCCAAAGAAGCAATACGTACTAAACAAGAAGGCATATCATCAAACATGATGGATGCATGATCCACTTCAAAATTCAGCAAATAAACTGCGAAAAAGATTAAATAGATATTATATAGAAAGTTGAAAAACAATTCACGAGACCCATACTTCCCACACTAATTTCAGACCGCAGATTTGGGATAATCCGTGTGCAATTTATTATAGGATTTGAATGTTTGATAGAAATGTTTTATTTTAACCCAAGACAGCATCTAAAAGAATATGCATAAAGAAGGATCTGGGCATGGCTGCTATTAATTGACTTGCTAGAAAGTGTTGCAATTTTTCTATTGTACGGATCCCTAGTTGTATCTATAATTGCGTCAACATAAGTTGATCAATCAACATGAATCTCTTACCTGGAACTTCTATTTCACTAATCCGAGCACCAAAAGATGGGAATATTGCAAGCTCTACTGTTTTGTCCATTGTTCATTAAAAGATGTGGAATTTTAAAATAACAGGTGAGTAGATCATTTAATGTTCGGACTTCTCTATGACACGTACTTAGTAGGATTATAGAATAACGGCACGTATCAATGGGTTAGACATCCCAGTCTTTTTTTAGTACTCCCTTCGTTTCAGAATAAATGAATTGTTGGGGTATTTATTGGTATTTCAAAATAAGTGAATTATTGAATTTTTTTTCCAAATTTTTCCTTATGATTTAACAACCAATTAACTTTTGAAAAGATATTACAAGGTCAACTTTTTCTTTTTTTGAGGTAAAAATGAAAAGTTGTGTTAAATTTATGTCTTTAATGTTTTTTTCTTAATCTTTGTGTCAAAATCCAACAATTCATTTATTATAAAACGGAAGAAGTATAATATAGTGTGTAAAATGATCAAAATACCCTTATCATAAAAACCTTTGGACATGCAAACACCCATGTCGAAACCTCTCTTTCTATATAATACTAGAGGTGCATGACTCGTACCAGTACGGACCCAACATTATAGTATGTTCAAGGGTGAATCTCAAAAATAGACCCAACACTATATGCAATTTCCTATATGTTCAAAGTATAAAATTTATGATTGATTAGAGGTTGGATTGGAACATGTATTATAAAACGCAAATGTAAAGGCCAAGAATGTGGATATACTAAAACTTTTTACATATATTTGTTAAGTAATCAGATTTTGCAAGAAAATTAATTATGTTCTTCTTTCTTATATGATAAGAATATGTCATGTTTCAGAAGAGCTAAGGTGTAATCTCGATTATTCTGTATTCAGTTGTTCGATTGATACCTGTTACATAAGAGAAAAGAAGATGAACAAGGATTAGTATTCAAATATTTAATTGGAAAAAGGATTGAACTACACTTCGTTTAGATATATATAAGAAGGTGTACAACTAAGTGTAAGTCTGAACAGAGGCAAAGCAGTAGAATACAGAAATCCAATAAAACACCAAAATGAAATAGTCAACAAAGCAGTTACAGAAGAAACTAAAAGAAAAAATTGTGCAAATATAGTAGAAAAATTTGGCATTATAATCTTCTTGAAATGCAACATTTTTGGATCCGAGCAACATATATAGGTGTCAAGTAGTGTATCATCGGAGGATCCAACACAAAGTATTGCAACATTTTTGAAAACTCCGAGCAATATATGTAGGTGTCAAGTAGTGTATCATGGAGGATCTAATACAAGATGTGATTAACATTTTCTGAGAGTCTGAGCAATATGTGATAGTAACATTTTTTGAGAGAAATATCATTGGAGGATCCGACACAAGGTGGGTTTGGATAGTCCAGGCAATATATATAGGTGTCTAGTGGCTTTCATATCAATTCGACCATTGAACCTTTGTTGAACTATTGAGGAACATAAATATGAACACTAATGGCTAGTAAGTCTATGTAAATTCAAGCTCTAAAGAGTAGATAAAAACAAGAGGATATGGAACAAGCTATAAATTTCAAGTAAATATACTTATTGCATTTCCAGAAATAATTATTATCTTATAAACAAAAAATACAACAAAGAAAAAGTTACTGTTTAGTTGGTCTAATCCATAATTGTTTATGAATTTAGGGATGTAAGAAAAACATATTTTGAATGACATTTTCACTGCTTCACATACAAACAAATTACAAATAACAAACTTTAGATTGCATATTCCACACACTAAGCTCCTTGATTTCATCAAACCTCTAGAAGTGCAAACTATAAAGATAAATCATTCTCATTTTCTAATGCTGCTAGCATAATGTCTAAGTTTTAGAAATGAAATTTGATAAAAGGAAGTGAAGGGGTAAGAGAAATATCATATATTAATCAATTAAGTATAATTAATTGTGTAGTATCTAGTTAAAATGACACTTGTACACATTAGTTCATCTTAGTTTTTTAGGACACACATTCTTCCTACAAAATGAGCTCATTTTCTGTGCCACGTCATCAGTGAAAGGGATATTTATTCCATTTCGAAAATGTCTTCAAGTATAATACCCCTAACCCACCCACCCACAAAACAACCCCTGCAAAGTTTATGTTTGCAACAAAAAGACTTGGACAATCCAGGGAGGAACATGTCTATTATCCCTGAATATTATACAAAACTTGGAAGTTCAAAGAAAGAGCTCTCGAGGATCAAAACTAAGCTGGCCTGATAGCGATAAGTTTAACCAAAACACAGTAATAGCTAGAGATTTATGCTTCTAGATTACAAGAAAACATGTAGCTATATGACTTTTACAACAGGAAAACAGTTCTCAGAAAGCATAAATAAAATGCCTAAGTGCAAGACTCACCAGTCACCACCAATTATGGGGGATATGATAGCTAGGTCTCCAGGTGTAATCATCACCCTCAAAGTCGCAGAAACAATAATGGATACACATCGACAGTAATTTGGCTTCTCCTTGTAGCCCTGCCACCAATAAAAGTAACATGCATTAACGTCAGCCTGTCCATGAGTATTTGCAACACAAGTAAACTTTCTGAAGGTAATACTCCTAACCATGATCCCTAGCCTCTCAATAAATTGTCTTCTTACCTCATTAACTATTTCCTGAGCAGTTCGACTAACGACTGCACAGGCCCAAGCACTGAACAGAAAGATGAGCATAGAGCCCAGTAATACACATTTCAATATAACTTTAACTTCAACCAACTTCTTTTCTGGACTTCAATTTCAAATATTTTTTCCCAACTTCAGCTTCAAATCTATGTTCATAAGGAACCTAAAGATCTGAAATACCATGTTAATTAAAAAAATAGCTCTCCACATATTCCCTATCCTACTATACGTACTTAACCTCAAATTCCAATTAAAAAAAATTCAATACATTTCTATGATCAATTCTTCATTCCGATGCAAGCAAGTAAACAAATTGAGCTGATAAAACAAATAAACAATGAAAAGAACACAGAAACAACCTACTTCTTTTTTGGCCTTCAATTTCAAATATTATCTCCAATTCAGCTTCAAACATATATTCAATGGAACCTAAGATCTAACAGACCATATGTTAACGAAAAAAATAAAGATCTCTGCTTCATTAATCAATGCAGGCAAGTAAATAAATTGATCTAGAAATCAAATTAACAATCAAAGAGAACAAAAAACAGCCGAACTTATTAACCAAACCTCAATTTCAATTTTTTTTTCCAATTTCAGCTTCAAATATTTGTTCAAATGGACCCTAAAGATCTAACAGTAATGAAAAATAAAGCTCTTTACATATCCAGATCCTACTTCATCTACTTATCCCCAAATTCTAATTAAAAAAATATTTTCAATGCATTTCTATGCTAAATTCTTCATTCTTGGATTCGCTGCAGGCAAGTAAACAAATTGACAGGCCATATTAATGAAAAATAAAGCTCTCCACATATTCCCGATGCCACTTCATCTACTAATCCCCAAATTCCAATTAAAAACAATATTTTCCATACATCTCTATGCTGAATTCTTGATTCTTGGATTTGATGTAGGCGAGTAAGCAATTGAACTAATATAAGAAATCAATTATAAACATTAAAAAATAATAGAAAAGATTATTAAGTCTAACCGTCTTCGATATCTTCTTCCTCCTCGTCCTCATCACTATCAACAACAGCTTCGAGGTCAAAGAACAAAAGTGGAGATGAATGGAGTCAACTTTTGTAGGATAAATCTTGTGGTATGCAATGTATAAGCAGTTTAAAGATGCTAAGTGTCTACTAAAAGTAAGAGCAGGACACGTAAAGGTGGATACATATTAGATTAATGGAATACATTGACCAAAATGATCCTATTTGAAATTTATTTAACGATTAATAGCCGATCGAAACCAGCTTTTCTATAATATAGAAAAATAATAATAATAATAATAATAAATAAAATAATACATATATATATTTTATAATAATTAATTATATGTAATATAATAATTAATTAGAGATGATAATCATTAATTAGGAATGATATAGTTTAACTACAATTGAAACAGATATGTCATAAATATTTATTTTATTTTAATTAAATATTATTAATTTTTTAATATATAAATAATTTATAATAATTAATTAAGAATGATATAGTAAAATTATGGAGCATGCAACAGCACACATGTAAAAATTACTTACCTTTCACGTCTTATATGAAAGAAATGAGAATAGATAATTATCTATGGGCCCCATAATATTCAATAGGAGTAGCATCAATGACAAAGTGATAATTTATTAGAATGACATGAGTTGTAATTAATTCAAAATGGATGGACTTTTCTTATAGTTGTTGATAAGATACAAACATTAAAAATTAAAATATAATTTTCCTAAGCAAATTATTTATGGATATCGTATGAAAAACTGATGGGGAAAAGTGAGGTTTTATCCTGTGAAACTTGAAGAAGGCAGGGAGGTTTGTATTGTAACGTGTAACTGATGGATAGTAAGTCTAGGAGTCTTAACGTATAAAATTAATGGAGAAGTAGGTTTTAATAACTTGGGGTTAATGTAAAAAGGAAAGGACAAAAATATGAAAAGAAAAGAAAAAAAGAACATTTTCGTCTGGTATAGGGCTGTTTGTTCTTAGTAAAACATACGTAACTTTTTACTCGGGCCTCGGATTAATGAGTTGTTGATGGCATTGGAAAGAAGACTCAAAAATCTTTAATTTGATAGGTAATGGGTCACGTAACTCTAAATATTCTAGGAGAAATGCTTGTTTAAATTTGGTCCTTGTGTGAACCTATATGAATACTTAATCATTAAAGGACCTTTCACTCAAATTTGTTTTAGAGATTTCTTATGCCCTTAATTCATACCCAATACCCCTACGAAACTTAAGACTTGACCTTTGCACCTAGATACAATATAATTTCTAGATTTTGGTCAAAGTACATATGAAGAGGGTCCAATTGATTTTATTTTTAGCTCGAACATTCAGGGTGTTACAAAAATGTACAGATTTATTTGCATCCAATGATCTGCAATGCAATTGGGTGTAAGATGTTGAAGTCGTTGGAAAATGTTGTTGATCCTCTTGAAGTTATTAATGGTATTATACTTGGTGTTCTTCATTAGAGATTGCAGTAAGGCAACCCAGAGGACAAAGACCTTCAGAGTTGAGAGGGCATACAAGGGACTGATAGAGGACATCTCTAATGGTATTTGGCGAAAGTGGTGCAAATGCACTTCGATTTACCCTTGTCTTATACACTGCTCAGGTTTGTCACATTTGAGTTTTAAGATTCAATACGTTGTTTCTTTTGACTTTCTTTGGATGTTATTAACTTTATTAATTTGTCCTCCCAGTCCGATAAGAGAGTGGCTGGGTATCGTCAATGGTGTAACAAACTGTGGAATGCTTTTAGGTTTTCTATGTGTACATTGGGTGATGATTACACCCCTCCAACAAAGATAATTTCCTGTGAAGTGCTTTTTAGATTCCAGTGGATTGAATCAGCACTTAAGAATGCCGTAGTGAGAAATGTCTCATCCCTGGAATCTTATGATTCATTGGGTGCAACATCAGAGGTACACTCTTGGTGGCAGTATAGTTGTATGATGTGTTTATAGAAGTAATCAAAGCGTACTTTGGTAGTGATAATCCAGAATTTGATCTTCAAGAAGCTTTGCTCTGGAAACCTTGTGGAATTTCTTAGCTAACAGATTGAGATTACTCCATCCATTTAAGTCATTTGCCATCGAAGAATTCTGGGCTCCTGCTACCAATGATTCTATAAAGAAAAAAATCTATAGTGACAAGTAATTCTTCAATTGTAGAGGTATTATCGAGGACAAATTTCAAGGTCCAGAACTAGCAAATTGACATTACCTGTATTGGTGTCTTTATGTAATTTTTGATTGGGTACTCTATTAATTTGACTGTGGTTACAGTCTTGTTTCTTTTCCATCTTTTACTCTTTCTTTTTGCAGTTTATTTTAGGGTGATAGTGTAGTGTTTTAATGGATACTCTGAACTCAAGTATAGGATATTTCTAAAAGAACAATTTAGAATCATGCATGTACATTGTTAAACGTCTCATCAACTACCATTTATTATATGTTCATGTGGTGCTCTGTGGGTTGGCACTTGCTTGAAGATTTTACTTCTTTTAAAAAAAATAGTTATAGCCAATTCTTTTTTCGAAAAAGTTTATTGAAAATAACATCTTTCCATAATTTGTATAATTTTTTCAGTGACAATGGAAAGAAGAAAGGTGCTTCACTATAATATTCACGTCTTCTAATTTTCAGTTTGAGAAGTTTGTGCATTTGAAATTCATATGTGTGAATGTTTTGTGTTGCTGACTATCAGTTTTTGTAAAGACTGGTCTTAATTGTTGGTTGTTATACGGACAAATTAAGATGTTGTGAGATCACTTCAATGTCTATTGCATAACTTGTCTGCGTAACATTTGTTGAAGAAGTCTCCTTGGAATCATAATGAGTGAGGATCATTTCCCGTGTTTAACTTAATCAAAACTATTTATAATCTTCATATAATAAACTGTAATGAGATGGAATAAGAAAGATTTTTTCTAGCACAGGTAGCTATTATTGTACGGTTCATGTATTCATCCAAACTATATGAATGAAAAATATTGAATTGAGGATATTTTTTTGATCAAAATTCTCTAGAAAAAAGTTTCTTATATTTTCTTATTTGGAGAGAAATTGAAATGGATGCGAGGGAGACACATTATAAAATATTATGTGAGATACAATTTATTATACTTTTACAAGTTGATTTATAAATATTATTTAGATAATCTTGAATTTCATCCCTTGTCGCATAATTTATTTATAAAAGCTTTATTTTAATAATATTCATATTATTTAACAAAATGATGCACATCATGATTTGGTATACACGTGCAATGCACGTGCCGAATAACTAGTATATATAAAAATACATAGACGAACCCTTGAACTTTTTAACTTTTTTCGTATCGGCACCTCAAGTAGGTCATGTACCTATTGAACCCCTGAAACTTTCATTAAGTGTTCCTATGAAGCACTTTTTTTTAAAAAAAAAAAAAAAAAAACTGATATGCGTGAATTTCACATGTTGGTGACATACAAAATGCACCAATAAGAGAAAGGCAACTCATTTTGGTAACAAATAATCCAATTAAAAAGTAAAAAAAAAATTGCCAAAAGTATTTTTGTAAGGAAAAAAAATCTAGTCTTCTTCTCCAAAAAAAAAAAAAAACTCCATTACCTCCATCATATCTTCTTCCACTTTAAATTTTATTATTGTATTCATTGAATTTGACCCAATTCTTTGTTGATTTGGGTAACCAAAATCAGAAACTTAGATTTTAGTCTTTTATTTGCTTCTGCCCTTAAAGCTCAGCTTCACTCCTCCAATTTTTCACCAAAACAACACCCAACAACCATTAGAAAAGAAAAAGAGTAACAATACAACACACATTGATATACAACAAGCAGCAACAACAACAAAGAAGAGACCCATGCGATTTTGATTTTTCTTACAAAAATTTCGTTATAAAATGTCATCCCAACACAACCATCCACCCTCCAAGACCACTAAAACACCACAAAAAAAATCCAAAAGAGCCTTCTGTAATGCCCCATATTTTCGAGCTAGAAATTGGACCGTCGTTCCTACGTGTGTAAACTCGAATCCCATGACTCATATTTAAATTCATGTGTCATGATCTTTATCCTAGTGTGTTAAGTGATTATGAGGTGAAAATTGTTCATGGAAGTCACTTAGAGCAACGTTGAGCTAAGAGCCTTTGAATCATTTATATTTTGGCATTCGATTCTACAAGGGTCCATTTTGAATGTGTATAACTTTTGATATATGTGGAATTTTTCATCTCAAGACCCACCAAATTGTAGATAATTGAATTAGATTTTCAATGATACCAATTTCGCCTTAATCTACTATCCTAATAAAAAGTTGTGGCCTTTTCATGAGAGGCAGTAAGCCGACGCGATTGGGACGCAGCGCGATGGTACTCGACGCGATGGGCGATGCGACCCGATGGCCAACGTGATACGAAACTGTTTCACACGCTATTTCAGTTTCTAAAGGGTCTAGGGAACTTTGGTCACTCCCCTTCACCCAAATCCACTCATAACACTTAATTTAAACCCCAAAAGCATTATACACACTATTATTCTTATTTTCTATTAAATAAAAACCCTAACTTCCCTTGCAAAGATCAAAGATTCATCTTCTAAGTCAAGATTATCAAGAAAAGTTTCAAGAATATTGTTCCATTCTTCAACCAAGAAACTTAAGGTATTGTAATACCCCGCAGAATTTCTAGCTTAATTCAGTCCTTTAAGCTTGTTAAGGGGGGGGGGGGTCCAGGACTTAGAAAATTCTAACTAAGTTTTCAGACTTAGTTTATTTTTAGCCTTCGAAAGTTGAAAATCTCATTTCGCGACATTAATGTCCTTTAAATGTCTATATTTTAGTTAATTCATGATCAGGAAGGTCAATGAGTGTTCCGAGGCAAGTTTCAATTTTTTTGGACCTTGTTTAGACTATGTTTGAAATCCCAAAATAGTGTATCAACGCGATCTTGGCGCACCACGTCGCCTATCGCGTTGGTTGATATTTTTCCCAGCTACCAGCGTGCCATTCCAGTGACCCAGTGTGATCTTGGTGCGACGCGTTGGATATAGCATCAATGTCATCGACGCGCCACATCGGATATCGCGTCGGTAGCCTAATTTTGCTCATTAAAACACCACGTTCTTGAGGATAATTGGATCTTTTTCCCTCGACCTTCAGCCCGTAAATCACGAAATTTATCCCCTTCAAAGGCATAATACAATCATTATTCATAAAATCCTCAAGAATAAAATCCTAGGGCGATGAATTCAAGAATCGCCTTCAAGAGATTTCACCATCAATCTTTCCAAATTCAAGCAATAAGGTATGTAAAGTGCTCATCCAAGGGTCCCTTCCACTCTTGGAGTTCAAGAAACTTCTTTTAAAAGCATGAATTGTGATATCCATGTTGTGGGTTTGAATGTAATCATATTGATGTTGTGGTATGTGTTCCAAGTTAAAATCTTTATGTATTTATGGATTTTATGATAGCATGTAAGTTGAATTTTTATTCTCTTATATGAAAACCCTTAAATTATGAAGTCATGATGTATTAACATTGTTGTTCATGCCCAAGTATAAAGCTACGCCTACCATGTGTTTGGTAAAATGCTAAATTGAGATTATGGTAATTTTATGATACTTTGGTGGTCTAAATGATGAACTTATGCTACACCCACATGTTCACAATGTCCTCCATGCTAAGCTATACCTTGTATGTGTTTGATGGAATGCTCATGAGATTGGTTTAATAAAATTATGATGTGTTAGCATGCATTCCTAATCATGTGCAAGTTCATGACTTTCGAGTGATTGATGAAATGCCTCATAGATTGTATTGTGAGTTGTTGACTATTGTCAAGTATTCAAGAATTACCATGTCTTGTTACTTTCATGCTATCGAGTCCTGGGGGTATTTAATACCCGATAATTTAGCTGTGTGCCTAGAGCTAGTGTCAGTTACAGAACAGTCTCAGTCATGTCATGATCAGTAGTACTCTAGTTCAGCTACAAAACTTAAGAAAACTTAGTAAACTCAGTATTAATTTAGTCTCATTCAGTATTCAGTTCAGTCCTTAGTAAACTCAGTTCAGCTCAGTAAATCAGTATAATCAGTAACAGCTCAGTCACGCCTAGTATGAACTAGGAAATCAATCCTGTGTCTATTTAGTTGGGAGTAGGATTCATCACCGAGTGAACCCAAGGATAGGGATTTTTCTCACCTTTTAGTAGAGGGTGTGATCCTTAGAAACAGTCCTTGCGTTCCAGAACTACGTAGCTGTCACGATCCGAGCCGGGGCCCTGGCCGTAACGAGCATCCCGAACCATGGAGGCCCGAGCGCCCTTCTAAATCTGGTGACCATGCGTAATATTCATATAGTATAAGAGAATTTGCGAAAATACAAAACAATACGGAATCATGGTCACACGCTGAAATCTGTTCAACAATGCGAAAATAGGTTTATCAATATTTAAACAACATCTTTCTTAGTCTGCAAAATCTCTACTACAAATGACATCAATAACTGTCTGAAACCTGGGACAAGGCCCTTAGTGGACCAAAACCAAAGTAAAAAAAATGTCTAAAAGAGATATGCTTTCTGGAATAAAGAAGGCTCGCCACCGCAAGCTTTGCTTCTGTCTGAAAGCTCTACGAATTAGAAGGACCTCTAGACTGAGCCTCAGACCCTGGAAGGTAGGGGGTCAATACAGTTGTACTGGTACGCATAGGAAATTCAAAATAATTATTTTTATTCAACATATATGAGAGCAATTTAAAATAGCTCATAGATATATCATATGGTAAGAATCACATGGGCATATTTAAAGTGACACTCTTTATTTTACTTCTGCGTAAGGTGGTATACCCTATAACTCTGAAATTTCACGGGCTATATGGAATCTGCCATTAACTCGGCAACCAAGCCCCCAACCCAAGTTTGCCACAAGGGCTGGAGTCTCTGTCTCTTCTACGCCACAGGGCCGTTGCCAGTGTATAATAATAATATACTCGTATTGGCAAAATACGGTTTTAGGCTAAGAGTTACTTGAACTCAAGCCTTCTTCGGGTAACCACCTAACCCCTTTTAATCTCATTTTTAACTCTTTAAAACATTTCATTCTCTTAAATCAAACTCTAAATAACTCTAGCTCTGCTATGGCATACATTTATATGGTATCATCATACCATTGACTTGCAAGTCACATTCTCTGAGCCATTAATAGCATATTATAATCTCTGTTTTCAAAACATAAGGTTTGGGACCACCATATCAATAAATCAATTCAAAGAACTCTTTCTTAAAACTCATGTAAACACATACAAGAAACTCTCTTTTTCAACATTTTAAATACACAAGGTGGTCATATCAAAGTTCTCAATCACATGCAATTCTTTTTCTTTAACACAAGAACAGAATTATATCAAGAAACTTCCTCTATTTATCTCTAAATCATGCCCAAATACTATGATAGTGAGAAAACTATTTTTAAATCATAAATCATGCATTTCAAACCATTCACAATAAGATCATAAACTTAAATTCATCACAAGAGAGGGATTTCATAATTTGTTCTCTCAAAACAATCTTCAATCTAAATTTTCATTGACTCTTTGGGGTGTTGCTCATATCCGTGCATTCATGTTCGACATACTTGTACTTACGTTATGTGAACCACAACTTCTGGATGTCAAGTTGTATTCTTGTTTGTGGAAGGGTCCAAGGTTGTTAAAGGCTTCTTGTCACCTTCATAGGGTTGGACAAATTAAAGTATCTTGTGGGACTCTTGGGAGCGTGCTTAACATTATTTGTAGAGGAAACTCGAGTTCTTGGGCAAACTACTCGTCTTGGATTTGATTTTTGCATGGTAGTTTCCCTATTCTCCCTATTAGTATGATTCCCTTGATGGAATGCCTTCCATCAGGAAGTGATTGGAAAAAGAGAGGTCCTATGTGCTTGCAATGTCCCTTTATCTCTTTGTGTGTTCCTACTTTTGAATACATTTGGATAAGAATTGTGTCTTTGGTGCCTTTCTTCACTACCTATATGAATATGATGATATTTATGGTGTTGTTGGATATACATCGTATGAGAGGTGTAGTTTTGGTTTTTGTTCCTTATTTCTTGATGTTTATCCCAGCCCTTTCCTTTGTGATGTTGTACAAAGGCTTTTCATAATTAACATAAAGGATCCTTGGTTGTACTTTAAGTGTGTACCACTGTGGCACGATAATGCTAATTGTTTATTTTGCTAACTCTAACCCTCATGCCATGAGGATGTGTGCTTGTTTGTTTCCTCTTTGATTTTTCAAGGTATGAATTCAAGGTCAAATCCTTTTCAAGAAGGGGAGGATTATACGAGTACGACTACGAAGGTGGAAATATGAGAGATGTTTTAAACCCAAGACTTAGAGTGTTTAATTGAAGTGCAAAGGAGGGCCTAAATAGGCTCCAAAAACAGTCCACATTCTACACTCAAAGGGTGCCAAAAGTGAAGCGTTTGACTAAGGGGTCTTTTGGACATTTCACACTATTTTTGTAACCTACTATAAATAGAATATGTTAGGTCATTTACTACTTAGTTTTTGTTGGATATTGAAATTTGTAACACTTAGAACATTTCTATTGTGAGAAAGACCCTATGGCCGAAACTTGTAACTAGGGAAATCAACATTGAGTATGGATTCACTCGTGTTGGATTCAAGATTGGAAACATTGGATTCTTGGGATATCGAGGTCCCTCTTGTTTCAACGTAAGAGATAGGTGAATTGTTGTGAGTAGTGTTAAGGGTCCAAGAGTGAAATATGCTCTTGAGTTCTTAAGATCATTTCTTCATGTAGTCTATCTATCTATCCTTTGTTTTGTTGTAATCATTGTTTCTTGTTCTTGTTAATATAACCCGTGAGGTATTATTTTTACCACCTTGTTGTTGTTCATCTTGTATTCATATTGTTTGTTGTTAAAATCTAGTTTAGGTGGCTGCCTTGGTGTGAAATCTCACCCTTATATCTCGTTATTGTGTTGTATTGTTGAATCCGAGTGTGGTCTTTAAAAGGGTCCTCGGATCTTTGATCATGTGGACTGATTTTGAAGTGTGTTTCATGTTGTCCTTGTAATTCTTGTATCACCTAATGAATAGAAGAATACATAAGAACCCTTTCTTAATCCAAATATACAAACAATGATTGCATGAAATCTATTAGGCCCTTTGCCCTTTTTGGTAGATGATCTTCATAGTGTACAAAAGATGTTACAAACTTTCATTGGAAAATTTGTTATGATTCGGACATAATAAGCAAACCACAAGTAAAATAAAAACAAGAACAACACACAGATTTACGTGAAAATCCTTGCGGAAAAATCACGTGCAGAGGCAGAGAAATTTTCACTATGAAAGGAGAGGAGTACAATATGGAGACATAATTTCTGAATGTCCAAAATCGACCCACTAATTGCACTTATATAGTATGTGTGTACAAATAAGTCCTAGGCCCAAAAATATATATAAAGGTCACAGCCCGACGCCTACTCAACCACCATAGACCCCATTGAAAATCACAAATATTGGACGCACCGTAAAACTTTCAGGATCGGGCCAACAAAATTCGGGTCACAACTGTAAAAAAATCTAAAAACACAATGCAAAAATCGTAAACTCCAATTTTAACTTTTACTCGGATTGTGACTTTGTCAGCAAATTTGGAGCAAATCTTATCAATATATGTCTTAGTCCTCATGAATTTACTTACACTCTTCTCAGTCATAATCCCATAGTAATTTCTTGATTTGAAAATGATTATCGGATTGCCAATTTGAGTAGCATAACGAGCTTTCATTTTTGGATTATGAATCGATGGTTATTAGGGCTTGGGATATCAGCCAATTATTGCTTTGGAATAGTTAGATTTCTGTGGAATTTCCTCCACAACTGAGGTCGCCATAGTTGTATTAGTGTTTTTATCTACCAGATGCACCAGTGCCCTAATTTACCTACATCCCCCTAGGATATATGGAGTGTGAGTCTGTCATGAAAAAAGAGGAAGAAAACTACCATTGAGAAATAACTGCCAGGTATTGTATGGAGAGCTTTTTTTGTCTACTTTTTTTTTTTCATATGGGATAGAATGTGAAATAAAAATAAGGGTTAATAGAACGTTGATTAAATAACTAAAGACAAAGCAACCCTCGTGATAATAAAGAAACTTTTTTTCTTTTCAACAAATATTTCTGTCATACCCCAAATCCCATTGGAGCGGACTGGCACCCGTAGCCGAGGAGGCCCGGGAGAACCCGTTCATAACCTATACTTTCACATTTACATTACTTATGAAAATTAGAAATTTAGGCAACACTTCGTTGTAAACAGAAGAAAACAGTACCTATATCAGCCCAGCAAACACGCATATATATATATATGAACAGTAATTGGCCGTCAGAGCCATCACGTCTATCAACCAAACACTCCTATGGCTGTACAATATGTCTACAAAAGCCTCTACATAGATACACAACTGAGTTAGGGTCGGGACAAACTCCCGCCCACAAAAGACTTTTATACCAATACCAAAAAGTACATATAGAAACGACTTGGGATGCCCCGAAACAACTGGAGCTCACCACTAACAACAGAATGTCCTAGCTCTTACTGCGGAGGTGTACGACCTGAAGTACCTGTTCCTGCAGGCATGAATATAGGTCCCCCGTGAGGGACGTCAGTACGGAAATATGTACTGAGTATGTAAGGCAGAGAGTATCAAGATGAGATACAAAAGATCAACCGAACCCAGATACCAGTGAATAAACAGTATGAGTAGACCACACTTAAAAGAGCTGATGGGATACCTGCATATTACTTTCATATCATTACTTCCCGTAATCCTTATCAATACATAACGTATGTCATACAATGGCCAACTGATCAGTGGTACTAATACAATACATCAGGGACCACCCCTGGAATAGCATATATACATAAACTTTATAATACAATGGCCAACTGATCAGTGGTACTAATACAATACATCATATCATCAATTAAAAATAAAGACATTCCATTTCCTTAATTCAATTAATCTTTGCGATTGGTTACTTTGTGGTCACACCTTATGGAACTTGAAACCATGATACCTTAATACGAAAACATGTAAATAGGTAATAAATATCATGAAAATGAGGTAGAGAATCATGGATACCTCATTAAACCATTTCGGAGTCAACAATAGTATATGGACATTTTTTTTTACTAGCCGGACATCTTAAAAGTGAAAACAAGTTCAATTGGTAGTGTCGAAGATCATATGATGTTATTATGTGTCATGTGTCGTAGGACAATGTTGGAAGCTTACTTGAGAGTACCATGGGCCATTATTCATGCCAAAGATTAAATAGAGTATGTCTTACATACCTTGATATAACCACTTCAATACAAGTCCAACTTGACTTCCCGTACTCTTCGAACACTTATCTACAATAAGTCATTTGTGGCAAACTAGTATTAGCACCCAAACCTTACCATTTAGGTATTAACTTCACCAAATAATGTCTAGGAACTAATCCTTTAACTCATCAATAAGAGTGCTACATACATCCTCTTATACTCTTATTACATTCACATATCATGCATTTTCATGAAATATCCCTCAACATCACTCTTAGCCTTTATTTCCCTTCTTAGTCACCATCCAATACCAACATGATCACTAGGCATACATAACCACTAATATAATGATATATCACCATAATTCATCCTCCATAATCCAATACAACAACTTCCATAATTTACTACTAACAATGTATACAAAACAATTCATAACTATGTTTCTAGTTATCTTCCAACATCACGACAATACTCATAATCCTTTATCAATACTTATTCATGGATAAGAATCAAGAATAAACAATATTCATACCTTAACAATGAACTCTTGTATTTAGAATCCTCCTTACATAACCATGGGGTGCTTCCCGAAGCTTTAGAGATGGTGAACACAATTACGGAACCAATTCGAATTTTCTACGGTTGAATCACAAAATATTTGAAGTTGAAATTAGGCTAGGGTTTCACCTTCTCTTATAATTGGATGATATATGATATATATGAGGCTAAGTGTATATTTATAACGACCAATTTTCGTCCAAGAGGTAATAGAAAATGACCATTTTGCCCTAAAAATTTAAATAAATCCCGAATCTGTCCCCAGTGGACAGTTTTGACAGGCTAAAGTAAATCGATCATAACACTTTGCTCCGGTATCGTATTTGGGTGAAACCAATTTCATTGGAAAGATAATTCAAAGGGCTTTCATTTTTATATAAAGTATAGCACCCAGTTCTTCCTGTATAAGGAGTTATGGTCGTTTAAAGTTGACCGAAAATCTGTCCCACAATTCTGTTTTTTTTTTATAGGCTGCAGTAAAACGGGTATAGCTCCTTACTCAGACATTGGATTTGGATGAAACCAATTTCATCGGAAAGAAGACTCTCGGAGATTTTCGTCGATATATAGCAGCTCACACAGTTCTTTTTGTACAAGGAGTTATGATCGTCTAAAATTGATCCAAAAAATAATTGCCTAGCTGCAGAAATTTTCCTGCAGATTTACTGTTCACAGGCTTCCCGGCCACCGATTTGAAATTTCGAATGTGCTCGCTTATATGAAATACTCCTCTGTTTTGGGCAAACTTTATATCATTGGAAAGCTTATTCCAATACCTACACATACAACTATTGACGGGATACTTCCGAACACCATACACTTAATTTAACCCATACGCAAGCATTTAGGACTCCATATAATCGCGATAAGTGTACGAAAAAAAATTTACGGGGTGTTACATTCTCTCCCCCTTAATAACATTCGTCCTCGAATGTTAGCATAGTTACTCAATTAAGACATGTCCAAGCTGACAATTAACATATTCATCATCATAACATACTTGCATAAAAATAAACACTTACTTGTTATTGTTCTTTTTCCGTCTCATGAACTTGCTCCTCATCGTTGAATAGGTAAGGGTACTTAATCTTCATCGCTTCCTCGGCTTCCCATGTGATATTCTCAACTTGTTGATTCCTCCAAAGTACTTTTACCGATGCTATCTCTTTATTTCTTATCTTTTTAATTTGGCGATCAAGAATAGCAATAGGCATTTCTTCAAAAGTGAGATCTTCTGTAACTTGTACATCTTCCGTAGTAGTGATGTGCGATGGATCTCCGATGTATTTGCGAAGCATCGAAACATGAAATACGGGATGAACTGCTGAGAGCTCTTGAGGTAGCTCTAACTCATAAGCAACTTGTCCAAATCTTTGAATGATCTTGTACGGACCTATGTATCGTGGACTTAAATTTCCTTTCTTGCCAAACCTCATCACTCCTTTCATTGGTGATACTTTCAAGAATACCCAATCGTCGATAGAAAACTCAAGTCCTCTTCTTCTAACATCCGCATAAGATTTGTGTCGACTTTGAGCTGTTGCAAGCCGTTGTTGGATCACTTTAACCTTCTCCATTGCTTGATAAACAAGATCCGGTCCAAACAAGACCGCATCACCTGCTTCAAACCATCCTATTGGCGATCTACACTTTCTTCCATACAATGCTTCATATGGTGCCATTTTGATACTTGAATGATAGCTATTATTGTAGGCAAACTCGATAAGAGGTAGGTGATCATCCCAGTTGCCTTTGAAATCTAATACACATGCTCGTAGCATATCTTCAAGTGTCTGGATGGTACGTTCTGCTTGTCCGTCCGTTTGAGGATGAAAAGCCGTACTTAGATTTACTTGTGTCCCCAAACTCCTTTGAAAAGACTTCCAGAAATTCACGGTAAATTGGGCTCCTCGATCGGATATAATGGAAATTGGAACTCCATGTAACCGAACGATCTCCTTAATATACAACTTCGCATACTCCTCCGCCGTATAAGTTGTCTTAACTAGTAAGAAGTGCGCAGATTTGGTAAGCCTATCAATGATCACCCATATGGAATCAAACTTTCGATATGTACGAGGCAAACCCGTGATGAAATCCATATTGATCTTGTCCCACTTCCAGACTGGAAGATCTATACATTGCATGTAACCACCGGGTTTCTGGTGTTCTACTTTGACTCTTCGACAATTCGGACATTCAGCTACAAATTCGGCAATATTCTTCTTCATGTCATTCCACCAATATATTGCTTTCAAATCTTGATACATCTTAGTCGACCCTGGATGGATGGAATACCTTGAACAATGTGCTTCTGTCATAATTCTCTTTCTTAGCTCCACTACATCAGGTACACATAAACGATTCTGACACTGAAGCACTCCTTCTCGCGTAAGCTCAAATGCCTTTGTCGCGCCACTCTGCACATCCTCCTTAAGCTGCAATAAAATTGGATCTGCATACTGCTTCTCTTTCACTTCAGCTATCAATGAAGATTCCGCTGCATTACGTACAATAACCTCTTCATCTGGAGTTTCGAGAAGTTGAACTCCCAAATTAGCTAGTTGGTGAAGATCCTTAATCATCCCCTGTTTTTCTATAGATGCCATTTTAGACTTACGACTCAGTGCATCCGCTACCACATTCGCTTTCCCTGGATGATACAAGATATCAACATCGTAATCTTTCAACAATTCAAGCCATCTCCGCTGCCTCATGTTTAGATCTTTCTGACTGAAGATATATTGCAGGCTCTTATGATCGGTATATATGTCAACATGAACCCCATATAAGTAGTGGCGCCATATCTTCAAAGCAAATACAACTGCAGCTAGCTCAAGATTATGTGTGGGATAATTCCTCTAATGTGGTCGCAATTGTCTAGAGCCATAGGCTATTACTCTACCATGCTGCATTAATACGCATCCTAAGCCAATTCTTGAAGCATCACAGTACACTGCATACCCTTTTGTGCCTTCAGGAAGTACCAATACCGGTGTAGAAGTCAACTTGCTCTTTAGATCTTGGAAACTCTTTTCACAAGCACCATTCCATTGAAACTTGGAGGCTTTATGCGTCAACTTAGTCAAGGGTGCAGAAATAGAAGAAAAACCTTCAACAAACATTCTATAATAACCTGCCAACCCGAGAAAACTATGAATCTCCATAGGCATCATGGGTCTTGGCCAATTCTTCACAGCCTCAATCTTTTGAGTGTCAACTTTTATGCCTTCACTGGATACAATATGGCCCAAAAATTCCACTGACTTGAGCCAAAACTCACATTTAGAAAACTTCGCATACAGCTTACGATCACGAAGAATCTGCAACGCTTGCCTTAAGTGATTAACATGGTCCTCTTCTGATCTAGAGTAGACCAGAATATCATCTATGAAAACTATCACGAACACATCTAGAAACGGCTTAAACAACCTATTCATCAGATCCATAAAAACTGCGGGTGCATTTGTCAGCCCAAATGACATAACCAGGAATTCATAATGACCATACAGTGTTCGGAAAGCTGTCTTAGGTATATCTTTATCCTTGACTCTCACTTGATGATAGCCTGATCTCAAGTCAATCTTGGAAAAACACTGGGCACCCTGCAACTGGTCAAATAAATCATCAATTCGAGGAAGAGGGTATTTATTCTTGATAGTCACCTTATTCAATTGCCGATAGTCAATACACATCCTCAGCGAACCATCTTTCTTACACACAAACAATACTGGTGCTCCCCAAGGGGACATACTAGGCCTGATGAATCCCTTCTCTAGCAAGTCTTTCAGTTGCTCTTTCAATTTTCGCAACTCTGCTGGTGCCATTTTATAAGGAGGAATTGAGATTGGCTGTGTGTCTGGCAACATATCAATACCAAACTCAACTTCTCGTTCAAGAGGTAAACCTGGTAGTTCTTCAGGAAATACATCAGGAAATTCATTCACAACCGGAACGGTCTGAAAAGTTGGCGGCTCTGCCTCTGTATCCCTTACTCTAACCAAATGGTATATGTACCCCTTGGAAATCATTTTTCTTGCCTTAAAGTAAGAAATAAATCTACCTCTCGGCGCGCCAACATTACCTTTCCATTCAAGGACTGCCTCATTTGGGAAATGGAAATATACCTTCTTAGAACGACAATCTACTGTAGCATAACAAGACGCTAACCAATACATGCCCATAATAACATCAAAATCTACAATTTCTAACTCAACAAGATCGGCCATCGTATCACGACCACAAATATTCACAACACAATTTCGATAAACATTCCTAGCTATAAGAGATTCCCCCACTGGCGTTGATACTTCAAATGGCTTGGCTAATAATTCGGGTGTTCTTCCGAACCTTCCCGCAACCATAGGAGTAGCATACGATAATGTAGAACCAGGATCAATTAAGGCATACACATTAAATGCAAAGATGGATAACGTACCTGTAACCACGTCTGGAGAAGCCTCTAAATTTTGCCAATCTGCTAGGGCATACACACGGTTCTGAGCTCCGCTAGAACTAGATGCTCCTCTATCACCTCTACCGTGACCCATAGGTTGTGCACCCCTACTCAAAGGAGGCACCGATGATGATGCAACAACTGATTCGGTAGGTCGTGTTATACCACCTGTGGTCCTGCGTGGGCAATCTCTAGCCATATGCCCCGGCTTACCGCACCAAAAGCAATTGTTTGTCCCAAGCCGACATTCGCCAAAGTGAAATTTTCTACATATGGGGCACGGGTGTCGTGGAGGTCTCAATTGACTCATACTCCCTTGTCCTTGATACCCCACTATTTGCGAACTCTGATTTTCACTGCTTTGCCCGAACTGATTACCTCCGAACCTTTGAAATTGCGGTGGAGCACTAATTGCAGGATAAGAAGATAACGGGCTAGGTAATCTATGAGAGAACGAAGGCCTAAAACCTCCCTGAGATGCCATAAACTGCCCTATAGCTCTGGCCCGCTTAGAATATCCTTTTTCTGATTCCTGGGTTCTTCTTCTTTGCCTCTGATCTTCCATCTTCTGAGCAAAAGCTTGTATCCTCGCTATATCCATGTCCTTGTTCAAAGCAGCAATGGTACAATCTCTAACCAAGTATGGTTCCAATCTATCCACATAGTGATGAACTCTGTCATCCATAGTAGCTACCACATTAGAAGCATATCGAGACAAGGAGTTAAATCAAAGACTATACTCTCTTACACTCATATTACCCTGACGAAGATTTAAGAATTGATTTGCACGGGCCTGACGAGTCTCAAATGGAAGATAATGATCAATAAATGCATCTTTGAACTCTCCGCACGTAGTTGGAGGTGCATCAATACCCCTAGATCGTTTCCAATCCTCGTACCACAATATAGCCTCTCCTTTCAGTCTATATGCTGCTAGCTCAACCATCTCATTACCGGATATGTGCATAACATCTAGAGCCCTTTGGGTTTGATCGACAAAGTCCTGTGAGTCTTCGTTAATATCTGATCCGGTAAAAGTAGGAGGATCCAGTTTCAGAAAATCCTGTGTCCGAAGGCTAGCTGCTCTATTCGTACCACTAGAACCCATGGTAGGAATAGCTTGCCCTTGAACTTGACCGGCAACTATATGCGTTAGAAGTTGTACTGCATCCCTTAAATCTCGATCAACAACATTAATAGATGGACCTTCTGGAGGAGAATTAGCTCCTGATATATGCTCAGCTTGAGACTCACTTTGTTCAGCATGTACCGGTGGTGACTTACTAGTACCTTCTCCGGCCACTACATCTACTCGCTTCCACTTATTCTTTCTCCTTGTAACCGGTATCGTTACTGTAATAAATAAAAAAAACAATTGGATTAAGTGATCGATTATGACTTTATCTCTAATATGGGCTCTATTGCACGATCTAAGAAATGGAGAGTGGAAACAACCCCTGAATGTCCAATAGCCTCCTGTTTATAGATGTGGTGAACAACACACCGATAAACGAGATTCTACATAGACACGGCTTTGTAGACTCACTAGGACTAACTTCTCTAATACCACTTCTGTCATACCCCAAATCTCATTGGAGCAGACTGGCACCCGTAGCCGAGGAGGCCCGGGAGAACCCGTTCATAACCTATACTTTCACATTTACATTACTTATGAAAATTAGAAATTTGGGCAGCACTTCATTGTAAATAGAAGAAAACAGTACCTGTATCAGCCCAGCAAACACGCATAAATATATATATGAACAGTAATTGGCCGTCAGAGCCATCACGTCTATCAACCAAACACTCCTATGGCTGTACAATATGTCTACAAAAGCCTCTACATAGATACACAACTGAGTTAGGGTCGGGACAAACTCCCGCCCACAAAAGACTTTTATACCAATACCAAAAAGTACATATAGAAACGACTTGGGATGCCCCGAAACAACTGGAGCTCACCACTAACAACAGAATGTCCTAGCTCTTACTGCGGAGGTGTACGACCTGAAGTACCTGTTCCTGCAGGCATGAATACAGGTCCCCCGTGAGGGACGTCAGTACGGAAATATGTACTGAGTATGTAAGGCAGAGAGTATCAAGATGAGATACAAAAGATCAACCGAACCCAGATACCAGTGAATAAACAGTATGAGTAGACCACACTTAAAAGAGCTGATGGGATACCTGCATATTACTTTCATATCATTACTTCCCGTAATCCTTATCAATACATAACGTATGTCATACAATGGCCAACTGATCAGTGGTACTAATACAATACATCAGGGACCACCCCTGGAATAGCATATATACATAAACTTTATAATACAATGGCCAACTGATCAGTGGTACTAATACAATACATCATATCATCAATTAAAAATAAAGACATTCCATTTCCTTAATTCAATTAATCTTTGCGATTGGTTACTTTGTGGTCACACCTTATGGAACTTGAAACCATGATACCTTAATACGAAAACATGTAAATAGGTAATAAATATCATGAAAATGAGGTAGAGAATCATGGATACCTCATTAAACCATTTCGGAGTCAACAATAGTATATGGACATTTTTTTTTTACTAGCCGGACATCTTAAAAGTGAAAACAAGTTCAATTGGTAGTGTCGAAGATCATATGATGTTATTATGTGTCATGTGTCGTAGGACAATGTTGGAAGCTTACTTGAGAGTACCATGGGTCATTATTCATGCCAAAGATTAAATAGAGTATGTCTTACATACCTTGATATAACCACTTCAATACAAGTCCAACTTGACTTCCCGTACTCTTCGAACACTTATCTACAATAAGTCATTTGTGGCAAACTAGTATTAGCACCCAAACCTTACCATTTAGGTATTAACTTCACCAAATAATGTCTAGGAATTAATCCTTTAACTCATTAATAAGAGTGCTACATACATCCTCTTATACTCTTATTACATTCACATATCATGCATTTTCATGAAATATCCCTCAACATCACTCTTAGCCTTTATTTCCCTTCTTAGTCACCATCCAATACCAACATGATCACTAGGCATACATAACCACTAATATAATGATATATCACCACAATTCATCCTCCATAATACAATACAACAACTTCCATAATTTACTACTAACAATGTATACAAAACAATTCATAACTATGTTTCTAGTTATCTTCCAACATCACGACAATACTCATAATCCTTTATCAATACTTATTCATGGATAAGAATCAAGAATAAACAATATTCATACCTTAACAATGAACTCTTGTATTTAGAATCCTCCTTACATAACCATGGGGTGCTTCCCGAAGCTTTAGAGATGGTGAACACAACTACGGAACCAATTCGAATTTTCTACGGTTGAATCACAAAATATTTGAAGTTGAAATTAGGCTAGAGTTTCACCTTCTCTTATAATTGGATGATATATGATATATATGAGGCTAAGTGTATATTTATAAAGACCAATTTTCGTCCAAGAGGTAATAGAAAATGACCATTTTGCCCTAAAAATTTAAATAAATCCCGAATCTGTCCCCAGTGGACAGTTTTGACAGGCTAAAGTAAATCGATCATAACTCTTTGCTCCGGTATCGTATTTGGGTGAAACCAATTTCATTGGAAAGATAATTCAAAGTGATTTCATTTTCATATAAAGTATACCACCCAGTTCTTCCTGTACAAGGAGTTATGGTCGTTTAAAGTTGAGCCAAAAATCTGTCCCACAATTCAGTTTTTTTTTGATAGGCTGGAGTAAAATGGGTATAGCTCCTTACTCAGACATTGGATTTGGATGAAACCAATTTCATTGGAAAGAAGACTCTCGGACCTTTTTGTCGATATATAGCAGCTCACACAGTTCTTTTTGTACAAGGAGTTATGATCGTCTAAAGTTGATCTAAAAAATAATTGCCTAGCTGCAGAAATTTTCCTGCAGATTTACTGTTCACAGGCTTCCCGGCCACCGATTTGAAATTTCGAATGTGCTCGCTTATATGAAATACTCCTCTGTTTTGGGAAAACTTTATATCGTTGGAAAGCTTATTCCAATACCTACACATACAATTATTGACGGGATACTTCCGAACACCATACACTTAATTTAACCCATACGCAAGCATTTAGGACTCCATATAATCGCGATAAGTGTACGAAAAAAAATTTACGGGGTGTTACAATTTCCATATTACACTTTTTTGAAAATGAAACTAACGTTTAGTATATCAAAGAAAATATTTGGATAATTTATGCATTACAATCCAGCCTTACGTTAATATTACTTTATATAATAAAAAGAAAATTTTACATTATTAATCCCCATGTCACTAATCCAAACAAACCCTTAGTGATAATGATGTATGCCTAGCTTTATTCTGGATTCATAGCTAGTATTAAGTATTTGTGCAATAGCTCACTTCTCCCTCTATAGGATACTCAGGTGACTCATACTATTTTTATATATACAATGTTGTTCGATAGATACCTTCTTCGTCCTAGCAAAAACAAAAACTGTGATAAGCGGATATGGATAGACTCATGTGAAAACAAGTATTCATCTGTCTTGAGAATGGGTAAACATTAAAGATCTCATCTTATCCATGATCTTGGCCATAGGAACTAGGATTTAATTTTACACAATACATAACATGAAAGATACAATATAACATACTTTATTTGTTGCATGATATGACAATATCTGAACCTTTTATGCTACAAATAGAGGAGCTATTGGAGAATCTAAATAGAAATTTTGACAAAATCATCACTACTAGAAATTACCCCTATTGCAACGAACCTTTTAGTAACGGTTCCAAATGCATTGCTATAGAGCATCTATTGAAACACTTCCAATCGTTGCAAAAAAAACTGTTTTAGTTGAACTCTTTTATACTATAAATATTGCTATTGATGAATAACCGTGGTAATAGGATGAGTTATAGCAACGGTTGCATGAACCATTGCCATAAAGTCACCTATGATACTACTTAAATGACAAAAAAAGCTATTACATTTGTTGTAATTTATTCCCTCCCAAAATTTTCACTATATCCGCCAAAAATTAGAATAAAATTTTTTCCATCACTGTTGAAAATTTCCCGATAGCATTTTGCAATCTTTTCTAGCAACGCGATGATCCTCCTCCTCCTCCCCTGTCAATGAAGCCTCCACCGTCTCCATCAAGATCTTCGTCACCACACACCGCCAGTACACTCTGACCACACACCACCAGTACACTCCGACCACACACCGCCAATACGCGACCACAATCACTACCAATCGATCACTAGTGCTCCGACCAGAAACTAGCTTCTTTACTGCTCTGACAACCACTTCGATTTCAGCTCTCAATTTGCACTTCAATTTCCGAGCAAATTTGGGGTTTTCTTCTTTAATTTGGTGATTTTAAGGTTAGTGTATTCTTCTAATTTATTGAGTCAACCTTTTGTATGGCTATTGCTATGTTTCTTTAAGTTCCGATGAGGAATTAGACCCTGAAGAGCTTGAAAATATTCTTGCTAAACTTTAGGAGGCTGTGAAATCTGATGTTAGGCAGGTGTCTATTCGGAACGCTTTTGGCATCATACTTCTTAGAACTGGTCGTAGGGGACCTCAAGTGGTAAAAACCCTATGGGTTGCACAAATAATCACAAAACGGCGTACAAGCATGTATATGTCACTAGATTTCTCTTATCCTTTTAAGTCCTGCACATTTGATCATATCTACTGATGATTCAAATTGGCCGCTGGAACTTCCCCCTTTCATTAGAAACAAAGGAATCTTCAGTATCACGTCTTATTTAAGTCATGTGAAGAATGAAATTTGAGTTATGAAGGCTTGAATGTTCCAAATGAAATTAGGTTTACCAATGTTTCTTCAAGCTGAAGAAAAATCCTACCCAGTATGTCTATAAAAGAGAGAGAAAAGGTCAATTGACTCATACTATGTTGAGATTATAGAAAATGTGCCTAAGCTTTTCCAACCTAGTAATGTGGCTCTTAGCTGCTCACTCTGATTGCATCACTGGAAAAAATGATGCAATAGCTTCAGATAGATGGGGTTTGAAGCTGATAATGTCATAAACTCAGCGGTAAGCTTGCTTACCGTGGTGTGCCAGGGTCGGGGGTTCGAAACGCCCCTCCAGCGAAGCTGGGGTGAGGGCGCGTAGGTCAAGCCCGGAGTGGTCCCCCCCTCCCCGACACCTACGGAGTAGGTAAGAACCGGGTCGTCCCTCTAATGTCATAAACTTACCACTCAAAAACAAAGTATACGTATCTTAGATTTCTAAAACATACTTTTTCTTATTACGGTGGTGTTCGGGCTAGCTTCTTTGCATCTCGACTATTCCCCGGCACCTTTTTCCTCCCATCAGGACAAGTACCTGGTAACTCTGGCAGCTGAGGCTTAGGCAGATTGGAAAAATCACATGGTTCTGGGATTTGAACCTGAGACCTCATAGTTCTCCCATATCGATGACCACTTGGCCACACCTTTTGGGCGCTTAAAAAGCATATTGTATTCTGATGGCAGTCATGGTCATTCCATTAAGAGAGAAGTGTTTATGTTGTAGGCAGGGACACCATTTTAGGAAGTAACCTAGTTATTCCACCATAATAAATGGGAGAACCTTGAGGTATTACAAGCCATAATAAGAAGTGTTTATGTTGTAGGCACTTCTGATCCTTTTCATATGTTTCTTGTTTTTTCCTGTACTAGTATTACAAAAAGATTTTTATGATATATCCGATGAATGATTCTACAAAAACATACCCAGTATAATCCCTCCTTGACAAAGTCCTTCTGTTGGTTATCTTCATTCACTTTGAGGTTCTATGCTCCCTCCTTATATAGCTTTTCCTAAAATGCTAATTCATGTTTGCCGGATAGTGTCTACCACAGGAAATGAGTAGAGAAAAAAATTGATGCCTTAATTTGGTGATAATCAAATTGTAATCCTCCACAGGATGTTCTGTTTCTGTCCTTGTACATTAATCAGGTAAAGTATGTCAGTTTCCGTAATCTCTTCCTCTTGCTTTCCAAACCGATAGAACAGGCATGTTGCAGAAAGAACAGGAAAAGATAATAGAGAGAATTGTTTTCCATTCGCTTCCCAAGAAAAAAAAGAATTGATGTCCATTCACATGCAACAGTAGAATAATCTTTAGCCCCTCCAGGATGCCTTTTGCAAGCAAAGTAACCAGCAATTAAACATATTTCTTTTCTCAACTTATCTCCAGTTAGGATAGTACCTGCCGAGTGACTTCCCAGCAAAGGTAGCTGTCAGTATAGGCACCTTAGGGCTCCACATTGCCAGTGGTGGGATACTATGTCTCTCTTGAGGAAGCAATTCTAAATGCATTTACTTATAAGGAAAGAGGACATGGACAGGTAAACAAGAACAAATTGATCTAAGTAGGATAAAAATGTAATCAATTTCTACTCATCAAAAATGAAAAACAATTTTTTTTAATAAATTTCTAAGCTGCTCTTTGCTGGTGTGCTACAGAATCCCTTTATATAGTTTCATGAGATTTAAATATGTTATTTTCTCATTTTGAGTTGTAGTCATAAAGGATCCTAATTGGAGACAAATATGAGCACTTGAAGCAACTTTATATGACTATTGATTTTACTAAAGTTCACCCTATTAATTTTTGTGAGAAATGTTTAATATAGCACTTGGAACGGTATGTTGTTTTGATTTCCTTCTTTTGATCAGTGGTACTATGTTTTTTTTCTTACTTAGGATCCTAAGTTTCTGTCGGAAATGTCAAGAACTTATCAATCTGTGAAATGTGATAAGGCTAGTCCCTGTGACCTTAAAAGGCAGCAATGTATTTATGAAAGACTATATGCTGAGATAAGTTCAAGATTTGGGTTGCTTGGAGAGGACATCTTATCTTTTGGAAATCTTAGTGAGCTTGGACCGCAACGAGCTGTTTTTGGATCTGAAATTGCGGAAACTGGTGATATTTACACCCAACGTGCAGATGGTATAATGGGCTTGGGCCGAGGGGATGTCAGTATAGTTGATCAACTTGTTGAAAAACATGTAATCAGTGATTCTTTCTCCTTGTGCTATGGAGGTATGGATTTTGGTGGTGGGTTGATGATTCTTGGTGGAATAAACCCCCCTGCTCACATGGTCTTTACTAAATCAGATTTTGGTCACAGGTATGTATTGGAAATAACTTTTTATATACATAGGAATGTTAGGTCTCCTCCTAACAAATACACTTGATAAATCTTACGAATTTACTCTAGTCTCAGATGGCAACAGCCTGTACTACAATATTTAGCTGAAGGAGGAGATACTTGTAGCTGGGAAGCTGTTGAAAATAAATCCTCGGGTTTTTGGTGGAAAACATGGGACTATTCTTGATAGTGGTACAACCTATTCTTACCTTCCAGAAGCAGCATTTATAGCTTTCAAGAGTGCTGTAAGATATTGTTATCTACATATTTGCCAATATTTCTATCATTTGTTTGATCCTAATCTGCCTGAAAAAGAGTAGTGGTGGAAAAACGCTATTGGTGAGAAGAATAGGGTTATGAGCTACGTACACCCCACTCTCCCCAGACCCCACTCGTATGAACACACTGGGTATGTTGTTGTTGATGTTAGCAGGTAATATTTTCAATATATACAGAGTTCCTTGCAAGTTTCTAGACATCTTTGATGTTGTATTTCATTGCTTTTGCTGCATTAAGTTTAGTGAACGGAAAAGTGGATCATTAGGGGGTTATATCTGTAAATGCAACTAAGTCTATTCCTTTCTGGATGAGCCTCTTCACTTTTCTTTTCAGGTGATAAAAGAGCTTCATTCTCTGAAACAGATCAAAGGGCCTGATCCTAGTTTTAATGATATTTGCTTTTCATGGGCTGGAAGGTATTATATGAAGAATTCTGAAATTAATTTGACATCTTATGATTTTCTTGTTTAAATTTGTTTTCTTCCTATTGTTGGCGTTACCCATATTATTATTATCATATATGTTCCAGCGACGTGTCACTACTCGCAAAGAACTTTCTGCCTGTTGATATGGTATTTAGGGATGGAAATAAACTAATCTTGTTTAAATATCTTTTCTTCCTACTGCTGGTTTTACCCATATTATTAATATTATATATATTCGAGCGACGAGTCACAACTCGTAAAGAACTTTCTGCCTGTTGATATGGTATTTGGCGATGGAAATAAACTAACTCTCTCTCCTGAAAACTACTTGTTCCAGGTAAGCATCTTGTTCTGCTTTAGTACTTTATTAACGATCTTGCCCGACACTATTTTGGAGTCAGATCTACTGGCTTCTTTTTCTTTTTACTATTTTGTATTGATTATCTTCCCCCTTTTCCATTGTACCTTGTATGTTTTAAAGCACTTCAAAGTACGTGGTGCTTATTGCCTAGGAATTTTCCCGAATGAAAAGAATCCAACTAGTCTTCTTGGAGGTACTTCTCACTACTTGACAAGGTTCATCTTCGTGTTGAAACATGCATGCTTCTATTTGCAACAGGAATTTGTTCACAACACTCTTGTAACTTATGATTGTGAGAAAATGAAAGAATTGGTTTTTGGAAAACTAATTGTCCCGAGTTATGGTACAGACAGAATTCATCTCCTCCACCTCCATCTCCATCTACACCAGTGGTTTCATGCTTGGATAACCGAAACTCCACTGCACATATGTCTCCTTCACCAGCTCCTAGCGGACCTCCTGGGTACAATATACCTGGTATGAAGAGACAGCTTTTCTCCACATAGTATTTCTACTTGAAGGTTACTCTATCCATTAGGGTGCTGTCATAACTAGAACTGCTTTTGTTTTAGCATTTCTACTAGGAAGTTCTGAAGCTGTATAGATTAATTAAAACATAGGGTCATTTTGATTAAACTGCAAATCTCTAATAACGACTTCAAGAAACACTGAAAACTCTTAGGCCCCTTTTATCCCCTTTCCACTTTTTTTCCAACTCTCCGAATTTACCTCATATTTTAATTTGTCGAGATTGCAGATATACTCAGACCTTTGATAGGCTAGATAACCTCAACGATTCTGTTAAATTCACAACTCGTGATTGGTTAGTGCCAATTACCAAAGCAGTGTGTTCGTCTTTTTGATATATTTGATATTTTAGTGGACAACAGTACTTTACTACATAAATGGTCATTTTGAAATTTGCTATTCTTGAAAGATGAGCCTTGAAATAAGAATATGTAGTGGGTTAGCTAGTTTTGTTTATTAGTGAACTTGTGTAAAGTTCAAAGTAAATTTTCTTTGTGGAACCTCTGCAGATCAAATTACTGCAGCTAATGTTGCCGAAGAGTGTTTACTAGCATCTTTGAAAGTAGACTCGAAAGCAGCTCACATTTGGACAAGTGTAGCTAATGCTTATTACTTGATGAGTGATCATAGGAGCTCTGCTAAATGCTTGGAAAAGGTGCTTCCTCTTCAAGTTTGAAACCTCTCTTTTATCTAATGTATAAGTAAATTACACTCTTTTACTTTAATGAGTAGGTAGGAAAAATTGAACCCAATTGTTTAGCAGTAAGATATGCTGTTGGAGTTCACCGCATCAGGGATGCAGAATCTCAATGAGCAGCTCTCATGGGCGGGTATTGAGATGGAGTTCATCGCATATAATGTATAAGCTTGTATATTTTGAATTATGATATTATTAATGAATGATTTTGTTTTGTGATGTGTATATATTGTGTTATAATTTATCATGTATGTTAATATAAATTTACCTTAATACGAGTGACTATTTATATAAATCGTTCCAATTTAATAACATGTGGCAATAATTGTTGCTATAGATGAATAAACTATTGCAATAGGTAGTCAAAAAACATTGCAACAGAATAACAAAAGCATTGCAATAGATGCTATTGCAACAGTTAGTAACCGTTGCAATAGATGAAAATAGGTGTCCCATAAGTAATGAAATAGTTGTAAAATGTACTCAAAAAGCGTAGCAACAGAATAACAAAAACGTCGCAATAGAGGCTGTTACAAAGATTTAATGTTGCAATAGATTCTATTGCAACGGCTAGAAACCATTGTAATAGATGAAAATAGGCGTCTCAATAAGTCAAAATAACCGTCGCCATAGGTGAAGGCGACGATTGTCTGAAACCGTTCAACCGTTGCATAAATCGTTGTCATAGACCTATCTCAATGCCCACCTATAGGACGATTGTTGAACCGTTGTGGTAGAGCTATCGCAACGATTTTGTTGTCTATTGCGACGGGTTTGCAACTGTCACCATTGGGGTATTTTCTAGTAGTATCAAAATTTAGGTTGAGCTGTTCATTTGTGTGGCAATTGTATTTTTAAAGAAGTTGTTTTTTCCTGGAAAAGGTTTTCAATCAAACACCAGCAGAAAGGAGTGTTTTATTTTTTCGTCTATAATTGTCTTTGGCTTGAGTTTCATTTTCTTAACCAGTAAGGGTGAATTTTATAAATGGATTATTTAACAAGGAACAAACATCATTTTCATAAGTAAAGTGGCCTAAGTAGGCTAACAAGAAAATACATTTAAGTTTATTAAGGTTGTGTATATTTTTCCTGCTGCCAAAAATTGGTTTCGCTTTCTCCAAATACACAAAAAGAAGGTTGATGACTTTTCCTTTCCTTCTTTTGCTAATTTTCCTAGTTGGATCAAAGAGGGGATATGATCATTTAAATTTATGTCACCAATTACTTCACACTGCCTCGAAAGACTATCTGTTTTATCTGATTGCAATGAGATATCACTAGTTCAGTCGTTTTCTTTTTTCTATTTGTCTCGCATGTTACTACTGATTTTAGATGATTAGTGTTATAGATGGAACATGTCTTGTAACTGTCTTGTCATTTTAGGTTTGCGGATCAAAGGAAACACATGTACGTGGAATATCATTTACTCCAAGGGATGATATCTAAATAGAGGAAAATAAATAGAACCTACAAATTTTCTAGTTGACTTAACCATGAATTACTACATTATACACTTGTAAGAAAGTCTTTGAGTGTTCTCTTTAATCTAGCATAGTAGTTTCACCAATGTTATTTGTATGTCTGTCTATTTTGTCCTCTTCATTTATATTTGATGATTCTGTGAACTGAAGCCACCTAGCATTTGCAATTAGATATCTTAATATTTTTATTAATCATGAAATTATATATTCACTCGTAATCAAATAAACTTGTAATTAGTTAATAATATCATATATAGAAAAACGGTAAACAAAAAATATAACATTTTAATTAAGTTTTTTAGCAAAAAATAAAAATTATAAAATTCAAATTAATTCAAATTTTATCTCAAATAAACAACAAGTCTTTTTGTTTTCCCAAGTAATTTAAGAATATTGTGTCACGACCCGAGCCAAGGCCCTAGCCGCGACGAGCATCCAAATCATGATGGCCCGAGCGCCCTTCACTATATGACAATCATGAACACATTCATATACTATAAAAGAACATGCGAAAATACTCAACAATACGGAATCATGGTCAACATTAAAATTCAACTGAACAAATTTGGGGTGAAACCCATAAATCTATAACAACAACTAATATAAGTCTGCGAAATCTCTAATACATCAAAACTAGCATCTTGTCTAGAATTGGGAAAAGGCCCCCAGTAAGACCATTAACCAAAATGAACTAACAAAGTCTAATAACCAGGTTTCCCGTAGTAGAGAAGGCTCAGCGACTGCAACTTCCGACCCCCAAGTCTACTGCTGAAAGGGAATTCGGGACTGTACTTAGATCCAAAAATATAGGGGGTCAATACAGATGTACTGGTACGCAGAACAGTCCAAATAAAATACTGATATATAAAGTAAGAGCATTTCATGAAATGTATGTCATCATAAAACATTTGAAAATCCATGAGAATAACCAATAGGCTTTTAAAATGTTTCTGTGAATCTCAACTCTATAGTCTTTGTCTTACTTCTGAGTTAGGTGGTACACCCAACAAGTCTACGACACCATGGGATATATGAAAACCTTCTTTGACTCAGCGGCCAAGCCCCCAGCCCATGTTCGCTGCTAGGGTTGGAGTTTCTTATTCTGATACACCAGAGGACACTAGGCCAGCATATAATCCCTCTTTGGGGACAAAATAACCCATATCGATAAAACACAATTTTGAACAACGAGTGTCTAACTCATGCCTTCTTCGGGTAACCACAAAACTCTCTATTAGGCCGATTTTTAACCTTTAATAAACATGCATCTTTTTGAACTAAAAGTCTGAAAATCTAAATAAAATCTGTATAATATTCTGAGTTTATCATGGAATCATCTATTTTGGTGTCGTTATACCAAGATTTGCAAGTCATATTTTCTAAGACATAAAATATCATGTACAACTCTTTCATTAAAAACAATGATCAGACCACCAAAATATTAAAACGGTACAAGAGAATTCATATTTAAAAATATATGTTAAACCATGCAAAATTTTCTCTATTCAACATTTCAGAAAATGGTAGACAATTTCTCAAAACAAATATGCAATTCCTTTGATTATCACATTTAGCATTTAAAAACAAGAAATTATCCCTCTCGTCAATTCTAACCAATATAAAATTCATACAAGATAGTAAAGCTATTGACTCATACTTTAAGGCATGCAACTTAGTAATCCATAATTCGTAAAACAAGAAGTAACGCAATGAGAGAGGAAAAATTCATTACTCATGCTCTCAATTCATATTTCAATACTGAAAAATACATATATACATATACACGAGAAAAATCAAGATTTAAGGGAATACCTCAAGACCAAAACATAATATTATTGACAGAGTTCACAATGCATGTTTTTTAATGAAATTCAAGAACCCTTCGTAAATATATGATTTCTAAACATTCAAAAAATTATTAAAATGTTTTCACCATGCCTATGTTGTTTAGATAAACTCCACATACTTTAGATTACTTGGTTCGAAGAATAGAACCCGAATCTTGATTTTTTTCTAGGAAATCTTGGACTAAGAGCTTGATCCTAGATCTTTAGGAAAGGAGTTTAGGGTTTAGTTCTTGATGGAATAGAGTAATTTTGGGCATATAATTTTAAAATAACACTTTAGTCTTCTGTTTTCATGACTTGGGGCCTTAGGGAAATGACAATACTATCCTTCAAAATTTAATTTCACAACTAGAACCCATTTTTGGCACCCACCGCAATGAAATGACACCCTCATCGCTATAATCACCGCAATGCGGTACAAATTGTGGTGAGTCATTGGAACTGACCATTGCTGCTTTGCTCTTCACCACGATGCGGTCAGGGTCCCATCGCTATAGTCACCGCGACGCGGTTAAATCTCGGTGACCTTCTATTTTAAAAATCCAAAAACACCTTAAACCCCATTTAAAAAATCCAAAACTCCCTTGAGACATCCCCTTTTAACCTCTAAACACGAATCAACTCAAAAATCAACGTCTCAGGGTCGGAAAGGTCGATTCAGAAATTATTGAAGTTCCAAAGCTTAGAATATGACTAACACTTGGAAAATTTTCAGGTTAGTACCTCTTTAAGCACGCTACTAAGGGGGTTATCAAGTCAAAAAGACTACGGGGTGTTACATATTGACCGTATTTACTATATGCATATCCAAATATGAAAACTACTCAAGATCAATCAATTGTTCTTATTTGAATGGTGCTTTAAAGTACATTTACTACCTATCATTCTTAGTATTTAATACGTACAAGAGAACTTCATTAAGAATTAATTACTGATACAATGTATGCATTGTGGAAGACATGATATACATATTTGAATAATGCTTATGAATGATGATTCATGTCAAGAGAAATATAATACTGGTGTATTTTTGAAAAAAATTAGAGAGAGAAATTGATAGAAACATATATAGACATTAGATTACAAGAATCATTCAACTAGAATCTATTATTCTCTTTGAGTCTTCTAATTTATTATTCTCATTCAAGAATATGAAGAGAAGTGTGAAAAGTGTGAATGGTGTGATGAGAGAGAGGGGCAATACGTACAGTCCTCCACATGGCATCATCTGAGTGGCATTATTCTTCGGCTCGCTGCCCACAAAGCTACCCCGCCCCCAAATAGATCAAAGTGTGAAAAGTGTGAATGGTAAGATGAGAGAGAGGAGACATACATCCTGTTCTCCATATGGCATTATTTGAGTGGCAAATTCTTTGGCTTGCTTCCCACAAAGATAAGCCCCCCACCCACTTAGCCTTCCATATGTCAGTGTTTTGTGTTGGATGTTGTATGTGTTGAGTTTTGTGTTGTGAAGTGACGTGTTGTTGTATGTGTTGTATGTATGTAGATACTCTCTCCCTCTCTCTAAAACCTTTTCTTTCTTTCTCTTACTCTATACTTTTGGTTGTCTTAAACAACTTGCTTTTTGTCCCTCCCTCCCTCTCTTTTGTGAGGTTTGAAACATAGGTAAGGTAGGTATGAGCTAATATTTATCTGGGTTGCTCTCATTTTTAAGAAAAAGAATTGAAGTTGGTTGCTTTTTTGTGCTTGTTTTTAATTTTATTCTGAGTTGATTCTTGTGTGCTTTACTGTCCATTCTGATGTGTGTATGGAATGCTGTGTTTTTAAGATATTTTTGCTGTAAAGTTTTGATCTATGGTGATTTTGAATTGAAATGGTTGAATGGTTTTGGAATGTTTGATCATTGACGATTTATTTCAGCTATTTTCTTTATCTAGTTAAGTTTTAAGTTAGGTTTAAACATTCCTTAATTGTGATGGTGCTGTTTTCTTTATAAATTTGAGATGTTAACTTAGGTCTTCATGAAAATTTAATTGCAACTGTCTAGTTTTCTTTATCTGCCTTAATATTAACTTGGTTTTAACAATTCTTTAATTTCCATTATGTTTTTTTCCTTATCGGGTTGCATTATAACTCAGGTTAATATAATTCTATTATTGCTTTAAAAATTGCAAATAGACGTTTCATCGTATCCTACACTAATCCTTGTCTGTAATCTGCAGATATTTACTTTCAACTATTCATTTAACAAGATGTCAGTGATGCTTCAGATTCAGGTATGATTGTCATCAGGGAAGAGAGTAAGGTTTCTGATACATATTATATGGGATTTTTAGTAGTTTAGTTGGTTGGATATTGAACTTTCACCTTGTTGGTAAGGGTTCTACTCCCCAACTTATAATCTACTCCCACATTTCATCTTCCCCTACCCACATTTTTTTTAAAAAAGTACATCCAAATATTTGAATAAAAGATGAGTTTTCTCCATACCGAACTCCCCCTTCATCTTCTATTTTTGTACTTTAAATATATATTCCTCATCCCCCTCTACCTAAATTGTTGAACATGAACGTAATCAAAATGCCGGAATACAATGGACATAAGGGTATCTGGATGTATGAATGCATCCATTGTAAAAAAAACTTCTTCTAAAGTGAGGCCATAGAAGGCCATACCAGGCATCACTTCAAGGATGGGTGGGTTAAAGGAACCCCCCACAACAAAATGTTTGTGAAAATTTCTAATTATTAGCAGCAACTAGGTTCTGCTAATGTAACGCCCCGAGACTATACCCTGGGCGTCACACGGTGCTTACGACCCCGAAGGACCACAAGCTAACCCATGACTCGTACCTTCTGTGAGCACTAAAAAATATTCATGAAAGATATGCGGATGTAAAATTGAAAATGCCATATGGTTCATGATACCGAATCTAAACTGAATACATCTGTAGAATAACTACTAATCGATAACGTCTGAAAAGTCTCGAAATATCTGAAATAAAAGATTTGATGGGACAGACCCAACTAACTCACAACTGTTGTCTGAAATAACTAAAATACTTAAATAATATAATGGCTAAATAAATATCACATCCTCGATGGATGAGGACTCACTACTGTAGCTGCGACTGATAGACTAATCTCGCTAAGTATACAGGAACTCGAGAGTCTGAACCTATGATATGAGACATCATAGCGAAAAGAGAGAGTATGCGTTAGTACTTTGAATGTACTGGTATGCTAGGTGAGGCTAGGATGATATGCATGGGTCCATATACATAAGGTGATAACTGACTGATTGAACATCATGAAGTAACGCGATAAGAGTATATGCAAAACTGTAACTACTGAACATACTGAACATGCAATACTGTGCATATAGGTATAGATCGTGTATCTGAGATAATATAGAATTTGAGTTCTGAATTCTGATGGCTGAGTAACTAATAACTGATAGCATGGTTCTGTAGAACTGACTGAGTTCTCTACTGAATACTAAGACTAAAACTGTAACTATGGGAGTGTGCATCTAATTGATATACCCCGATATAGATTGATTTAGGGTCCAACCTGTGACCCCAATTGGAAGGGTGTTAGCACCTTGCCACGGGAGACTAACAATGCTGTGTCAACCCTCATTTGGCAGGAAGACTTAGGAAATATATATATAATTGCATCAACCCTAGTCTGGCAGTAGGACGTCTTACCCTACGCTGTCTACGTAGTTTTTAAACTCAGGGATTGCCACTAAGGGTCAAACCCTATACTCGCAGGAATGCCCCTATCCCTGGGTTAACTCGATGCTGAATACTACTCCCAACTGAACCGACACTGATTCCTAGATAGTGCTAAGATTGACTGAACTCAAGATGGTTCTATTAACTGACCGGATATGACTATTTGGGATACTACAGGGTCATTCTTGTACGACTAGAAACTGAGTAAGCAGCTAATTTTGGGTGTACATTACCCCAGGACTCGATAACATTATTAAGGGAACCATATCACAAGTTTAAAGAATTACAATTAGGATGTCATGCACAAATCATTCACATAAGCATTTTATCAAACACTTGGGGAGCATGGTTCTTGAACATGAGGAAAATAACATGGGATTATCATTATTACAACATTCAATTCACAATTCATAGGTTATGACATGAGGAGTACATAAATCAACACACATACTAGTTTATTTACTTGAAACTCATAATCTTCTTCGTTTAAAACCCATGAGATCAACACATACATAAACACTAATCAATTTAGAATATAAATCATAATTTAAATCTTGAAAAAAGGTGTAGGGTGGGTCTTGAACTCAAAGGGTGGAAGGAAAGCCAAGGATGAACACCAAACATACCTGAGTAGTTGAATTCTCGAAGTTTCTTGATGGATTCATTGAGAATTGAACTTGATTCTTGAAGGCTTGGGTTTGTTTTCTTGAAAGAGAATTAATTTCTTAAAGTGTAATTTGTGAATAATGGGGCATATAATGCCCTTTTACGTTTTAATTCCTTCTTTAGGACTAGTTTCAGGCTTTGTGGAAAACACAAAACGGTCCCTGGTAAGTAATCATGGAGCTGGGAAAAATCTTGATTTTGAAACATGGATAGATACGGTACAATCACATCGAGCCACTGAAAAATTGAAAACTGTGGTCTGGAAGCTTGGCACGACGCGGCGCCATTGCGGTACCCCACTGGATGCAAATTTAGCCCTTGGCATGATGCGAGACTATCGCGGTGCCTCATTGGAAAATCACAATTGTGAAATGACCCATTGGCAGGATATGGTGTCAATCATGGTGACACACTGGAAAAGGACGAAGGTGAAATTGGCCATCACCACGACGCTATCTTATAACGCTAGGCTACTGTTTTGTATTAAAAGTGCCATAACTTCTCCCCCGAGTATCGAATTTGGGAGAAATTGGTATCTTTGGAAAACTAATTCAATTTCCTACAGTTTGCTGGATCTTTAGATGGGAAATTCTAAGTAAAGCAAAAGTTATGCTCGTTTTAAGTTGACTAAAGCAATATTCTTATCGTAAACATAATCGGTAGGGGATATATTTGATTATCAAATAGCTGGGAGTTATTTGGGACCTTAATATACATTAAACTAATTCATAAAGCTACAAAAGGACCATAATGCACTATGGATGATCTTGAAACATGACTTTAGCATTGGTTTAGTTTTTTGAGGTATTACAATATCTCTCTCTTGAGAAAGTTCATCGTCGAATGAGACTGTCACGACTCGAACCGAGGCCCTGGCCGTAACGAGCATACCGAACCATAAAGGCCCGGATGCACCTTTCTATCTGTAGTCATGCACAATGTTCATATAATAAAAGAAGATGCGGAATGAAATATAATACGGAATCATGGTCATTCTGATTTCAATTTTAAGATGGAAAGTAGTAAGACCCATCAATAACTAGACAATATCTGAACCTGTTTGCAATATCTCTAAGACATGTAAAATGATAATTATCTAAATCTGGGACAAGGCCCAGTAGACCCAAAAACAAAATGAATGACATAGTCTGAAATACCCAGGCCTTCTGGAATAAAGAAGGCTCACCACTGCACAGTCGTTTCTCTCTAAAATCTCAACTTCTTAGCTGGACTTGTAGATTGAGCCTCAAACCCTGAAAGGTAGGGGGTCAATGTAATTGTACTGGTACGCAGAGCAAATCCAAAATAATAATTGATATTCAACATATATGGGAGCAATTTAAAAACAGTTCATAAATATGTCACATAGTAAGAATCATATGGGCATTTTTAAAGGAATCTATAAAATCATCTGAACTCTGTGACGCTCTTTGTTTTACTTCTTTGCTAGGTGGTATACCCTACAATTCAGTAATTCCATGGGCTATATGGAATCTGCCCTTAACTCGACTGCCAAGCCCCCAACCCAAGTTTACTGCAAGGGTCAGAGTCTCTGAATCTCTACTACGCCACAGGGTCGTCAATTGACTCATGCCCTCTTCGGGTAACCACCAAACCCTTTTTAAGCCCATTTTTAGTTCTTTATAACATGCGGTCTTTGAAATCAAACTCTAAAGGTTCTTGTTCTGTTATAGCATAAATTCATATGGTATCGTCATACCATTAACTTGCAAGTCACATATCTGAGCCAGCATATAATAATCTCTGTTTCAAAATGTAAGTCTGGAACCACCATATCAATAAATTATTTCAAAGAACTCTTCCTTAAAGCTCATGTAAACATATGCAAGAAACTCTATTTTTTAATATTTCAAATACACAAGGTGGTCATGTCAAGGTTCTCAATCACATGCAATTCTTTCTCTTTAAAACAAGACACATAATTATATTAAGAAACACCCTCTCATCATCCCTAAACCATGTTCAAATACTATAACATTGAGAAAACTACTTTCAAAACATCAAACATGCATTTCAACTCTTTTCCGACAAGATCATAAACTTTAGTTCATCACAAGAGAGGCGTTTCATAATTGGTGCTCTCAGAAAAATCTTCAATTTCATAAATATACATATAGATGTAAATTAATTTAAGAGGGAAAGGCCTAAAAGTCAAAACAATAATATCATCAAAACATTAATCATGCGAAAGTTAAAGCATAAATTCCAAAACCCTTTAAAATTCATGCTTAGTAATCTTTGAACCAGGTTCTAATATTTACAAGCCTATGTAGTTATTAGGATAAAACCCACGTAGCTCAAATTGGGAATTTGATGGTTGATTCTTGAAGACCTCGGATTGGGGATTCTACATCTTCAATCAATTTCTAAAACTGATGGTTGAATCTTGAGTTATTTAAAAACTTAGTTTGAAACCCTAAGGAGTGTTCTTGATGGATTTTGATGAAAATATGAATAAAGTGGCCATTTAGGAGTATGATCCCGTGTTTAAGATGAACAAGGGGTTGGAAATATTCAAAACATCCTTATTGATTCAGGGAAAAAAGCTGAAATTGGCCCACGACGCTAGGCAAGGCGCCGTTCTGCTTGGACAACCGGGATAAGCAAGGAGATGCCTTTCCTATCGTATGGCCCTTCCCAGGTAAGACTATAGGTAAGGCACCGCGGGCTAATCGCCCTAGCTTACTATTTTGCCACCCCAAACGTGCCCTTAAGGTCATCTAAAAATTCTAAAACTCACCTGAGACGTACTCTTAACTTGCCCCATTGTATATCAACAAGAAAAATCAAGAAACAGAGGACGGGAAGGTAAAAAATAAAAGCCTCAAATATTGGAAGGTCAAAATGAGACTAAGTCCCTTTCTACACTTAGAAGAGTTTTAAATCTCCAACTCTATAAGCAAGCTACTACGAGATAACACATGCACGACTTTTGTGGGGTGTTACAAAGACTAGTTAAGCTGGAACCACCGAGGGACTGATATTACGTGCAGAATATTCATGATTACATGACTGATTAAGCATGACACATGACTGAATTGATTCAGTGAATGCATGATTGACATGAGAATGATACGCAGCTGAAACTGAGCATGGAAAAGTTAAATTCTAAGAAGATTATTACCTTAAGCTGAGTCTGAGTTTACAAAGAAAAGGTGAGGGTATATGGTCTGTATATCTACTTCAGCTTCGTAAATAGCTCCCTCAACGGACTGATTTTTTCAAAGAACTTTGACCAAGGGAGCTTCTTTGTTCCTTAGTCTCCAAATTTGTCGATCAAGGATCTCGATTGGAATTTCTAGAGTGATTATTCTGAATATCTTCTACACTCTCTAAGGGGTTTACATCTGCTGGGTCACCAATGCACTTATTTTGCAGGGAGATGTGGAACATTAGGTGAATTGAAGCTAAGTCTGCAGGCAACTCAAGCTTAAAAACCACCTTTTCAAAATGGCTCAAGCTACTGAAAGGTCCATGTCATGACCCGAGGCCCTAGCCCCGACGGGCATCCCGAACCACACAGGCCGAGATACCTCTGAACTCCCCAACCCACTAGTGATATTATCCGCTCGCCTAGGCCCTCACGACTTTAACATGTGTTACTAGAGAGTAAGGTTTTCTCACTTATATACCCAGCATCCCTCTTGTGTTTTGCCGATGTGGGACTCCTTCTTAAGTTGGGGTGTTACATACACCTCCCCTTACGAACTCAGCATCCTCGCTGAGGTTTGCCCCACCGAATGGGATTTGCCTAGACTCAGGACTGAGGTTTTTCCCGCCGTACCGGGATTCACCTAAACTCAGTTTGAACTCTAGCCCACATCAATAGGGATGACACAGGAGCAACTTTGATACCATTCTGTCACGACCCGAGGACCTAGCCGCGACGGGCATCCCGAATCACACAGGCCCGAGATACCCTTAACCTCCCCAACCCACTATGATATTATCTAGGCCCGCATGGCTTTAAAATGCGTTACTAGGGAATAAGGCTTTCTCACTTATATACCCAACATCTCTCCTGTGTTTTGCCGATGTGGGACTCCTTCTTAAGTTGGGGTGTTACAGTCCAACATATAGGGGACTAAGCTTCCTCTTCTTACTAAACCTCATCATTTCCTTTGTGGGAGAGATATTCTGATATATGGAATCACTAATCTCAAACTCAAGATCTTTCCTTATCATATCTACATATGATTTCTATTGGCTCTGGTCTACCTTAAACCTCTCTCTGATTAACTGTACTTTCTCTAAAGCATCAAACACCAAATCAGGCCTTACTACCACGACCTCACCTACCTCAAACCAACCAATCGGAGATCTACATCTCCTCCCGTATGAAGCCTCAAATGGAGCCATCTAAATACTGGAATGATAGTTGTTATTATACGTGAACTCAATCAACGTAAGTGGTCATCCCAACTGCCCTTAAAGTCAACTAAGTAGAGGAAAATAAATAGAACCTACAAATTTTCTAGTTCACTCAACTATGAATTACTACATTATACACTTGTAAGTAGTCTTTGAGTGTTCTGTTTATTCTAGAATAGTTGTTTCACCACTGTTATTTGTTTGTCTGTCTATTTTGTTCTCTTCATTTATATTTGATGATTCTGTGAACTGAAGTCACCTAGCATTTGTTGTTAGATACCGTAATATTTTTATTAGTCATGAAATTATATGTTCACTCGTAATCAAATAAACTTGTAAGTAGTTAATAATATCGTATATAGAATGACGTAAACAAAAAATATAACATTTTAATTAAGTTTTTTAGCAAAAAATAAAGATTATAAATTCAAATTAATTAAAATTTTATCCCAAATAAACAACAATTCTTTTTGTTTTCCAAAGTAATTTAAGGATGTTATGTCACGACCTAAGCCAAGGCCCTAGCCGCGATGAGCATCCCAACCATGAAGGCCCGAGCGCCCTTCACTATATGGCAATCATGCTCACATTCATATACTATAAAGGAAAATACAGAAATACTTAACAATTCGGAATCATGGTCAACATTATAATTCAACTGAACAAATTTGGGGTGAAAACCATAAATCTATCACAACAACTAACATAAGTCTGCGAAATCTCTAATACATCAAAACTAGCATCTTGTCTAGAACTGAGACAAGGCCCCCAATCAGACTATTAACCAAAATAAACTAACAAAGTCTAATAACCAGGCCTCCTAGAATAGAGAAGGCTCAGCGCCTGCAACTTCTGACCCCCAAGTTTACTGTTGAACGGGACTTTATGACTGTACCTCAGATCCAGAAATATAGGGGATCAATAGATGTACTGGTACACAGAATAATCCAAATAAAATACTGGTATATAAAGTAAGTGAGAGCATTACATGAAAAGTAAGTCATCATAAAACATTTGAAAATCCATGGGAATAACCAATAGGCTGTCAAAACATTTCTGTGAATCTCAACTCTATAGTCTTTTTCTTACTTCTGAGCTAGGTGATACACCCTACAAGTCTACGACCCCATGGGCTATATGAAAACCGTCCTTGACTCGGTGGCCAAGCCCCCAACCCTTGTTCGCTGCTAGGTTTGGATTTTCTTATTCTGATACGACAGAGGGCACTAGGCCAGCATATAATCTTTCTTTGGGGACAAAATAACCCGTATCGGTAAAATACGATTTTGAGCAATGAGTTTCTAACTCATGCCTTCTTCAGGTAACCACAAAAATCTCTTTAGGCCTATTTTTAACCTTTAATAAACATGAATCTTTCCAAACTTATAGTCTGTAAATCTGAATAAAATTTGTATTCTGTTTTGAGTTTATCATGGAATCATCTATTTTGGTGTCGTCAAACCAAGACTTGCAAGTTATGTTTTCTAAGACATAAAATATCATGCACATCTCTTTCATTCAAACAATGATTAGACCACCAAAACATTAAAACGATACAAGAGAATTCATATTTAAAAATATATGTTAAACCATGCAAAGATTTTCTCTTTTCAACATTTCAGAAAATGGTGGCCAATTTCTCAAAACAAATATGCAATTCTTTGATTATCGCATTTAGAATTTAAAAACAATAAATTATCCCTCTCGTCAATTCTAACCAATGTAAAGTTCATACAATATAGTAAAGCTCTTGACTCATACTTTAAGGTATGCAACTTAGTAACCCATAATTCGTAAAACAAGAACTAACGCAATGAGAGAGGAAAAGTTCATTACTCATGCTCTCAATTCATATTTCAATACTAAAAAATATATATATACATATATATTAGAAAAATCAAGATTTAAGGGAAGACCTCAATACCAAAATATAATATCATTGACAGAGTTCACAATGCATGATTTTTAATAAAATTCAAGAATCCTTTGTAAATATATGATTTCTAAACATTAAAAAAATTATTAAAATGTTTTCACCATGCCCATTTTGTTTAGTAAAACTCTATGTAGTTTAGATTAATTGGTTCGAAGAATAGAACTTGAATTTTAATTTGTTTCTTGGAAATCTTGGACTAAGAGCTTGATCCTATATCTTTAGAAAAGGATTTTAGGGTTTAGTACTTGATGGAATTGAATAATTTTGGGCATATAATTTTAAAATAACATTTTAATCTTCTGGTTTCATGACTTAAGGCCTTAGGAAAATGATGATAATACCCTTCAGAATTTAATTTCACAACTGGAACCCATTTTTGGCACCTACATCGATGCAATGACACCCTCATTGTTATACTCTCTGCAACGCGGTGAAATTGTGTTGAGTCACTGGAACTGACCATTGCTACTTTGATCTTCACCGCGGCATGGTGAGGGTACCATCTCTATAGTTATCGCGATGCAATGAAATCCCAGTGACCTTCTATTTTAAAATGCCAAACACACCTCAAACCCCGTATGAAAAATCCAAAACACCCTTGAGACATCCCCGTTTTACCTCTAAACATGAATCAACTCAAAAATAACGTCTCGGGGTCAGAAAGGTCGATTCATAAATCATTGAAGTTCTGAAGCTTAGAATATGACTAACACTTGGAAAATTTTCAGGTTACTAGCTCTTTAAGCACGCTACTAAGGGGGTTATCAAGTCAAAAAGGCTACAAGGTATTACATATTAATCACATTTACTATGTGCATATCCAAATATGAAAACTACTCAAGAGCAATCAATTGTTCTTATTTGAATGGTGCTTTAAAGTACATTTACTACCTATCATTCTTAGTATTTAGTATGTACAAGAGAACTTGATTAAGAATTAATTACTGATACAACGTATGCATTGTGGAGGAAATGATATACATATTTGAATAATGCTTATGAATGATGATTCATATCAAAAGATATATAATACTTATGTATTTTTGAAAAAAATTAGAGAGAGAAATTGATAGAAACATATATTGACATTAGATTAAAAGAATCATTCAACTAGAATCTATTAATCTCTTTGAGTCTTCTAATTTATTATTCTCATTCAAGAATATAAAGAGAAGTGTGAAAAGTGTGAAGAGAAGTGTGAATGGTGTGATGAGAGAGAGTAGAAATACGTACAGTCCTCCACATGGCATTATCTGAGTTGCATTATTCTTTGGCTCGCCGCCCAAAAAGCTACCCCACCCTCCTAAATAGATCAAAGTGTGAAAAGTGAGATGAGAGAAAGGGGGAATACATCCTGTTATCCATATGGCATCATCTGAGTAGTATGTTTTTTGCTCGCTTCCCATAAAGCTAAGCCCCCCACCCACTTATCCTTCCACATGTCAGTGTTTTGTGTTGGATGTTGTCGTATGTGTTGAATTGTGTGTTGTGAAGTGACATGTTGTTGTAGGTGTTGTATGTATTTGGATGCTCTCTCTCTCTCTAAAAGCTTTTCTTTCTTTCTCTCACTCTATACTTCTGGTTGTCTTCAACAACTTGCTTTTTGTCCCTCCTTCCCTTGTATGTTCTTAATTGATTTACTCTTCTTCCCCCCCTTTCATTCTTGGTTGTTCTTCATCAAGCTATATATATATATATATATATATATATATTGGATATTTATCTCTCTTTTGTGAGGTTTGAACCATAGGTAAGGTAGGTATGTGCTAATCTTTATCTGGGTTGCTCTCATTTTTGAAGAAAAAGAATTGGAGTTGGTTGCTTTTTTTTTTTGTTTAATTTTAATTTTATTCTGAGTTGATTCTTGTTTGCTTTACTGTGCATTTTGATGTGTTTATGGAATGTTGTGTTTTTAAGCTAATTTTGCTGTACAGTTTTTATCTTTGGTGATTTTGAATTGAAATGGTTCAAGAGTTTTGTAAAGTTTGATAATTGACGGTTTATTTCAGCTATTTTCTTTATCTAGTTAAGTTTTAAGTTAGGTTTTAACATTCCTTAATTGTGATGGTGCTTTTTTCTTTATAAATTTGAAATGTTAACTTAGGTTTTAATGAAAATTTAATTGCAATTGTCCGATTTTCTTTATCTGCCTTAATATTAACTTTGTTTTAACAATTCTTTAATTTCCATTATGTTGTTTTCCTTATCGGGTTGAATTATAACTCAGGTTAATATAATTCTATTATTGCTTTAAAAATTGTGAATAGATGTTTCATTGTATCCTTCACTAATCCTTGTCAGTAATCTGCAGATATTTACTACAGTTTACTTCTCCTATTCATTTAACAAGATGTCAGTGATGCCTCATCAGATTCAGGTATGATTGTCATCATGGAAGAGAGTAAGGTTTTTGATACATCTTATATGGGATTCTTAGTAGTTTAGTTGGTTGGATACTGAACTTTCACCTTGTCGGTAAGGGTTCTACTCCCCAACTTATAATCTACTCCCCCATTTCGTCTTCCCCTACCCACATTTTTTTTAAAAAAAGTACATCCAAATATTTGAATAAAAGATGAGTTTTCTCCAAATTGAACTACCCCTTCATCTTCTATTTTTGTACTATAACTATATATTCCTCATCCCCCTCTACCTAAATTATTGAATATGAACGTAACTAAAATGCTGGAATACAATGGACATAAGGGTATCTTAATGTATGAATGCATCCATTGTAAAAAGAACTTCTTCTCAAGTGAGGCCATAGAAGGCCATACCAAGCATCAGTTCAAGGATGGGTGGGTTAAAGATACCCCCCACAAAAAAATGTTTGTGAAACCTTCAAATTATCATAATTAACTAGATTCTGCTAATGTAACGACCCGAAATTACACCTTGGGCATCACACGTTGCTTATGACCCCGAAGGACCACAAGCTGACCCATGATAGGTACCTGCTGTGAGCACTAAATAATATTCATCAAAGATACGCAGAAGTAAAACTAAAAATTCCATAAGGTTCATGATACAGAATCTAAACTGAATACATCTGTAGAATAACTACTAACTGATAACATATGATAAGCCTCTAAACATTTAAAATAAAAGAGTTGATGGGATAGGCCCCAACTAAATCACAATTGTTGTCTAAAATAACTGAAATACTTAAATAATATAATCACAAAATAAATATCGTATTCTCGATGGATGAGGACTCACTACTGTAACTATGACTGATAGACGAATATCGCTAAGTACACAGGAACTCGAGCGTCTGAACCTATGATATGAGACATTATAGTGCAAATAGCGAGTATGCATCAGTACTTTGAATGTAATGGTATGCTAGGTAAGGTTAGGATGATATGCATGGGTCCATATACATAAGGTGATAACTGACTGAATGAACATCATGAAGTAATGGGATAAGAGTATATGCAAAACTGTAACTACTGAACATACTGAACATGCAATACTACACATATAGGTATACCTCATGTATCTAAGAAAATACAGAATCTGAGTACTGGATTCTGATGGATGAGTAACTGATAACTGATAGCATAGTTCTGTAGAACTGACTGAGTTCTCTATTGAATACTGAGATTGAAACTGTAACTGTGGGAGTGTGCATCTAACCGACATACCCCGATATAGACTGATTTGGGGTCCAACCTGTGATTCCAGTTGGAAGGGTGTTAGCATCTTGCCACGGGATACTAACAATGTTGTGTCAACCCTCATCTGGCAGGAAGACTTAGGAAATATATATATAATTGCATCAACCCTAGTCTCACAGGAGGACGTCTTGCCCTACGCTGGCTAAGTAGTTTTTAAACTTAGGGATTGACACTAAGGGATCAAACTTTATACTGGCATGAATGAACCTGTCCCTGGGTTCGCTCGGTGCTGAATACTCCTCCCAACTAAACCAACACTGATTCCTAGACAGTGATAAGCTTGACTCAACTCAAGATGATTCTATAACTGATCGGATATGACTGTTCGGGATACTACAGGGTATTTTTGTACGATTAGAAACTAAGTAAACATCTAATTTTGGGTATACAATACCCCTAGGACTCGATAGCATAATTAAGGGAACCATATCACAAGTTTAAAGCATTAGAATTAGGATGTCATGCACAAATCATTCACATAAGAATTTTGTCAAACACTTGTGGAGCATGGTTCTTGAACATGAGGAAAATAACATGGGATTATCATGATTATAATATTAAATTCAAAATTCATAGGTTATGATACGAGGAGTACATAAATCAACACACATACTCATTTATTTACTTGAAACTCATTATCTTCTTTGTTTAAAACCCTTAAAATCAACACATACATGAAAACCAATCAATTTAGAATAAAAATCATAATTTAAATCTTGCAAAAGAGGGGGCTCCAAGGGTGGATGGAAACCCAAGGATGAACACCAAACATACTTGAATAGTTGAATTCTCGAAGTTTCTTGGTGGATTCCTTGAGAATTGAACTTGATTCTTAAAGGCTAGGGTTTGTTTTCTTGTAAGAGAATTAATTTCTTAAATTGTAATTTGTGAGTAATGCGACATATAATGCCCTTTTAGGTTTTAATTCCATTTTTAGGACTAGTTTCAGGACTTGTGGAAAACACCAAGTGGTCCCTGGTAATTAAATCATAGAACTGGGTAAAAAATCTTGATTTTGACACATGGAGAGATACAGTACAATCGCGTCGAGCCAGTGGATAACTAATAACTGCTGTCTGGAAGCTTGGCGTGATGCGGCGCCATCACTGTACCCCACTGGATGCGAATTTGACCCTTGGCATGATGCGATACCATCGCGGTGCCTCACTGGAAAATGCCAATTGAAAAATGACATCTTGGCATGATGTGGTGGCAATCGTGGTGACACACTAGAAAAAGATGAAGGTTAAATTGTCCATCACCACGATGCTTCTTTATTGTGTTAAGTTACCGTTTTACACTAAAAGTGCCATAACTTCTCCCCTAAGTATCAGATTTGGGCAAAATTGGTATCGTTTGACAACGAATTCAATTTCCTATAGTTTTCTAGATCTTGAGCTGGGAAATTCTAAGTAGAGTAAAAGTTATGCTCATTTTAAGTTGAATAAAGAAACAATTTTATCGAAAACTCAATTGGTAGGGGATATATTTGATTCATCAAATAGCTGGGAGTTATTTGGGACCTTAATATACATTAAACTAATTCATAAAGTACCCAATGGACCATAATGCACTATGCTTGATCTTGAAACATTACTTTAGCATTGGTTTGGATTTTTGGGGTAGTACAATATCTCCCCTTGAGAACATTCATCATCGAATGAGACTAGTTAAGCTGGAACCACTGAGGGAATGAGATTACATGCTGAATATGCATGATTACATGACTGACTGAGCATGACACATGACTGAACTGGTTCAGTGAATGCATGACTAACATGAGAATGATATGCAGCTGAAACTGAGCATGGAAAAGATAAATTCTAAGAAGATTATTATGTTAATCCGAGTCTAAGTTTACAACGAAAAGGTGTGGATATTTGGTCTGAATATCTTCTTCAGCTTTGTAAGTATCTCCCTCAGCGAACTGATTTTGCCAAAGAACATTGACCAAAGGAGCTTGTATGTTCCTTAGTCTCTGAATTTGTCGATCAAGGATCTCCATTGGAATTTCTAAAGTGATTATTCTGAATATCTTCTACACTCTCTAAGGGGATTACAAATCCAATGCACTTATTTTGCACGGAGATGTGGAACACTAAGTGAACTGAAGCTAAGTCTGCAGGCAACTCAAGCTCAAAATCCACCTTTTTGAAATGGCTCATGATCCTGAAAGGTCCAACATATCAGGAACTACACTTTCCCTTCTTACCAAACTTCTTTACTCCCTGGGAGAGATATTTTGATATACGAAATCATTAATCTCAAACTCAAGATCTTTCTTTCTCACATCTGCATACGATTTCTATTGTCTCTGGGATACCTTAAGCCTCTCTCTAATTAACTATACTTTCTCTAAAGCATCAAACACCAAATCATGCCATACTACTGCGTCCTCACCTACCTCAAACCAACAAATCGAAGATCTACATCTCCTCCTAAATAAAGCGTCAAATGGAGCCATCTGAATACCTGAATGATAAATGCTATTACATATGAACTCAATCAATACAAGTGGTCATCCCAACCACCCTTAAAGTCAACTACACAAGTTCTCGACATATCCTTAAGGGTATGAATGGTCCTTTTTGGTTGGCCATCTTTTTGAGGGTGGAAGGTTGTACTGAGGTGAACTTTGGTACCGAGACCCTTCTTGAAAGCTTTCCAAAAGAGAGAGGTAAACTAAGTACCTTTATCTCCGATGATAGATAATGGGACAGCATGCAACCTAACCAACACTCTGAGATAGAGCTTGGCATAGTCCTCGGTTGAATAAGAAGTATGGACTGGCAAGAAATGGGCTAATTTGGTCATCCTATCCATAATGAACCAAATCGAATTGTACTAACGACGAGTATGAGGTAAACCCTTTACAAAGTCTATATTCACTTTCTCTCACTTCCAAGTAGGAATACTGAACTCCTGTATAGACCCACTAGGCTTTTGATGTTCAATCTTAACCTGCTGAGACGTTGAGCTCCTAGCTACAAACTCTGCAATATCCATCTTCATCCCACTCCACCAATAGCTTTCCTGTAGACCGCGGTACATCTTTGTGGCCCCTGGATGAATAAAGTAACATGCACCATGCACTTCTACAAGAATTCGTTGTCTTAACTCATCAACACACGGCACACACAGTCTACCTTGGAAATGCAATACACTATCTCCCCCTAGGGAGAAAACCTCAATCTTTTAATCTTTGATTGACTCTTTCAGCTTCACTAGACTAGGTTCCCTATCCTACTTTTCTTTTACTTTGGCAACCAAAGAAGATTCTGAAGTATTCAGAACCCACACACTACCCTCAACTGAATAAACCAAACTAACACCTAATCTATAAAGCTGGTGTAATTTCCTAACTAACTTCTTCTTATCATCTTCAACATGAGCAACACTATATATAGAAAATCTTACTGAGGGTGTCTACCACTACATTGGCCTTGCCCGAATGATACAAAATATTTATATCATAATATTTTATCAATTCTAACCGTCTTCTCTGGCATAGATTCAAATCTTTTAGCAAAAATACATACTGTAACCTTTTGTGATTTGTGAACACATTAACATGCACCCCATACAAATAATGCCTCCAAATCTTTAAGGTAAACACAACAACTGCTAACGTAAGATCATGAGTAGGGTAATTTTTCTCATTGGTCTTATGTTGTTTAGAGGCATACGCCATAACCTTACCCTTCTGCATCAAAATACACCCTAAACTAACTTTGGAAGAATCACAGTACACAACAAACCTATCTGAACCATCTGGTAATGTCAAAACTGAAGCTGTGGTGAGTCGAGTCTTCAACTCCTGAATACTCATCTCACAAGAATCTGACCACTGAAACTTAAATTTCTTTTGAGTTAATCTAGACATGAGGGATGCAATAAATAAGAATCCTTTAACAAACTACCGGTAATAGCCAGCCAAACCCAAGAAATTCCTTATATCTAATGGAGAGATAGGTCTGGGCTAGTTTCTCACCGCCTCAGTCTTTTGAGGATCAACTCTAATACTATCACCGAAAATAATATTGCCAAGGAAAGCTACTGATCTTAGCCAAAATTCGCACTTACTAAATTTAATGAAGAACTGATGGGCTCTAAGAGTCTGTAATACTATTCTAAGGTGGTTCGCATGATTATTTTCTCTATGGGAGTAGACAAGAATGTCATCAATGAAGGTTATGACAAACATGTCCAAGTAATTCTTTAAAAATCGATTCATCAAGTAAATAAAGGCTGCTGGGGCATTCATGAGACCAAAGGACATGACTAGAAAATTGAAGTGATCATACCGAGTTCTGAAAGCTATTTTCAAAATGTCACATTCTCTAAATTTGAACTGATGATAGCATGATCTGAGGTCTATCATAGAAAAGTAACTAGAACCCTGAAGTTGGTCAAACAAGTCATCGATTCTGGGAAATGGATTTTTATTCTTAATTGTGAATTTGTTAAACTGATGGTAGCGATACACATCCTATGAGAATTGTCTTTCTTTCGCACAAATTGAACTAGTGCGCCCCATCAGGAAATACTGGGCCTAATGAATCCCTTATCAAGGAGATCTTTCAATTGTTCTTTTAACTTTTTAAGTTTAGCTAGAGCCATTTTGTATGGCAGAATAGAGATGGGCTAAGTATCTGGAAGAAGGTCTATTCCCAAGTCAATTTCCCTTTCAGGAGGAACTTCAGGAAGATCTTTAGGGAACACATCTAGAAATTCCCATACTACTAAAACTGACTCGAGGTTAGGTGTTTCAAAATTGGATTCTTTGACTAGGACAAGATAGTAAATACCCCCCTTGGATAACATTCTTCTCGCTCTATGGTACAAAATAAGTTGACCCTTAAGTGTTGTGGTACTACCCCTCCATTAAAGGACTGGTTTATTTGGAATTTAAAAATAAACTACTCTGTTTCTACAATTAACTGAAGCATAGCATAAATAGAGCCAATCCATGCCGATAATAACGTCAAAATTTGTCATCTATAGCTCTATAAGTCTTCTGAAGTAAATGTTTAGGACTCAATGACCGAACAATTCCTGTATACCCGTCAGGCTATGATAGAATTATCCACTGGGGTAGAGACCGAGAAAGGCTCTACTAAGATTTTGAGACTGACTCCAAAGTTGACAGCTATATAAGGAGTTACGAAGGACAACGAAGCTCCAGGATCTAATAAAGAATAAATATGTAAATGATGGATTTGCAACATACCAGTAACTACATCAGGAAAACTCTCTTGATCCTACCAGGACTGAAGTGCATAGAGCCTGTTTAGGCGCTGCCTACTATTGCACTGGAAAAAACACCCTGCTATGATGGGCGACCGGACTGAACTGGGGCATGCTGTCTCTATGAACTCACCTGAGGACAGTCCCTGATTATATGTCCTGGATTGCCACACCCAAAACATACATCACTTCTAGCCTTGCAGACACCCTGATGGGTTTTCCCATATTTCTGATAAAGAGGATTTGTTCGAGTACTTTTTACACTACCATGAGTTTTAGATCCTGGCGCCCCATCCTTATTATCATTCCTGAAGTTAGGCATCGGTGCACTAGCTGAAGATGGAGCTGGGACTGAAGATCTTATATAGAATTGAGGACGCTTACCTCTTTCTGACTTTGACTGGGAGAAACTGAAACTACCTGTTCTAGCCCTCTTGCTCTCCCTCTCTTTCTCCTTAGTTTTCTGCTCCTCAATCTATGAAGAATGGACAATCAAGATAGACAAGTCCATATCCTTAATCAGCATTGTGCTCCTACATTTCTTAAATGCGTCAATACTTTGAATGATTGGTATGTTAGGCTGATATGCATGGTTTCATATACATTAGATGATAACTGACTAAATAAACATCATGAAGTAACAGGATGAGAGTATATGTAAAACTGTAACTACTGAACATACTGAACATGCAATACTATGCATATAGGTATACATCATGTATATGAGATTATGCAGACTCTGGGTATTGAGCTCTCATTGCTGAGTAACTGATAACTGATAGCCATAGTTCTATATAACTGACTGAGTTCTCCACTAAATACTGAGACTAAAATTGTAAATGTGGGTGTGTTTATCTAACTGACATACCCAGATATAAACTAATTTGAGGTCCAACCTTTGACCCCAGTTAGAAGGGTGTTAGCACCTTTCCACGGGATACTAACAATGTTGTGTCAACCCTCACCCATAGATAGTGGTAAGCTTGACTGAACTCAAGCTAATTCTATTAATTGACCGAATATGACTGTTCGGGAAACTACAAGGTCATTCTTGTATGATTGGAAGAGTAAGTAGCTAATTTCAGGTATACAATACCACCAGAACTCGATAGCATAATTAAGGGAACCAAATCATAAGTTTAAAGCATTACAATTAGGATATCATGAACAAATCATTCACATAAGCATTTTTTCAAACACTTGTGGAGAATGGTTCTTGAACCCGAGGAATATAACATGGGATTATTAGGATTACAACATTCAATTCACAATTCATAGGTTATGATATGAGAAGTACATAAATCAACACACATACTTTTTTATTTCATTGAAACTCATAATCTTTTTGGTTTAAAACCCATAAAATAAACACATACATGAACACAATTCAATTTTGAATATAAATCATAATTTAAATCTTGCAAAAGGGGGGGGGGGTCTTGAACTCCAAGGGTGGAAGGAAACCCAAGGATGAACACCAAACATACTTGAATAATTGAATTTTTGAAGTTTCTTGGTGGATTCCTTGATAATTGAAATTGATTCTTGTAGGCTAAGGTTTGTGTTATTGAAAGAGAATTAATTTCTTAAAGAGTAATTTAGGAATAATGGGCCATATAATGCCCTTTTAGGTTTTTATTCCGTATTTGGGATGAGTTTAGGGCCTTCGGGAAAAGACTAAACGGTCCCTAGAAATTATATCACAAAACTATTAAAAATCCTAATTTTGTCACCCGGGGTGATGCGGTACAATCATGTCGGGCCACTGGAAAATGGACAACTTCAAACTGGAAGCTAGACGTGATGCGGCACCATCGCGATACCCCACTGGATGCGAATTTGGCCCTTGGCATGACGCGGCACCATTGCGGTGCCTCACTGGAAAATGATAATTAGAAAATGACCCCTCAACATCGCAGTGAAACAATGGAAAAGGACAAATGTGAAATTGGCCTTCACCGCGACACTACCTGATCGCAATGGGCAACTATTCTGCACTAAAAGTGCCATAACTTCTCGCCCGAGTATCAGATTTTGGCAAAATTGGTATCGTTGGAAAGATAATTCAATTTCTTACAATTTGGCGATTTTGAGATGGAAAATTCACAGTAGATCAAAAATTATGCTCATTTGAAGTTGACTAAAGCAACATTCTTATCGAAAAATCAATCGGTAGGGGATACATTTGATTCATCAAATAGTTGGGAGTTATTTGGGACCCTTATATATATAAAACTAATTCATAAATCTACCAATGGACCATAATGCACTATACGTGATCTTGAAACATGACTTTAGCATTGGTTTGGATTTTTGGGGTATTACAATATCTCCTCCTGGGAACATTCTTTCTCAAATGAGACTGGTTAAGCTAGAAGCACTAAGGGTTTGAGATTAAATGACGAATAATGTTATTACATGACTGAGTGTAAACATGACACATGACTAAACTAGTTTAGTAAATGCATGACTGATATAAGAATGATTGCAGCTGAAACTGAGTATTTAAAAGATAAATTCTTCGAAGATTATTACCCTAAGTTGAGTTTGAGTTTGCAGAGAAAAGGTGAGGATATTTTGTCTGCATATCTGCTTCATCTTCCCAAGTAGCTCCCTTAACAAACTAATTTTGCCAAAAAACTTTGACCAAGGGAGCTTCTTTGTTCCTTAATCTCTGAATTTCTCGATCAAGTATCTCGACTGGAATTTCATTAAAAGAGAGATCACTCTGAATATCTATACTCTCAAACGGTATTACAACTTCTGGATGACCAATTCACTTCTTTAGCAAGGAGACATGGAACACCAGGTGAACTGAAGCTAAGTCTGCAGGCAACTTAAGATCATAAGCCACCTTTTTTAAATGGCTCAAGATCCTAAAAAGACCAAAATATCAGGGACTAAGCTTCACCTTCTTTCCAAACATCTTTACTCCTTTCATGGGAGAGATCTTTAGATATATGAAATCATCATTCTCATACTCAAGATCTTTCCTTCCCACATCAGCATATGATTTTTGTTGGCTCTGCGCTGGCTTGAGCCTTTTCCTAAATAACTGTACTTTCTTTAAAGCATCAAACACCAAATTAGGCCCTTCTACCATAGCCTCACCTACCTCAAACCACCCAATTAGATATCTATATCTCCTTTCATATAAAGCCTCAAACAGAGCCATCTGAATACATGAATAATAGCTGTTATTATACGCAAACTCAATTAAAGGTAAGTGGTCATCATAACAACCCTTAAAGTAAACTACATAATATCTCAACATATCCTTATGGGTATGAATGGTACTTTCTTCTTGACCATCAATCTTAGGGTAGAAGGTTGTACTGAGGTAAACTTGGGTACCGAGACCCTTCTGGAAAGCTTTCAAAAGTATGAGGTGAATTGAGTACCTCTATCTGAGATGATAAATAATGGTTCACCGTGAAACCTAACTAAATCTATGAGATAGAGCTTGGCATAGTCCTCGGCTAAATAAGAAGTATGGATTATGAAGAAATAGGCTGATATGCTCATCTTAACCACAATGACCCAAATTAAAATGTGCTGATGATGAGTATGAGGCAAACCCATCACGAAGTCCATATGAACTTCCTCCCACTACCAAATAGGAATACTAAACTTCTGCATAGACCTACTAGGCTACTGATGTTTGATAGCACTCAAACTACACCTCTGTAATGAGAATATAAATGATCGTAGTCAATATATAACCCAACTAGGTTGGGTTCGAATCCCATAGGGAATATGGTGTGAACTTAAGTCATTTGCAAGTTAATCAACTGATAGTTAGATGTTTCCTGAAATGGGGGGTTTTGAATTTAACAAATAATTGTTGGTCACTTTAGCTTCAGTGTTTGTAATAAAGAGTTTATGAAAAATGAGAATTATGTTCACTATGGGTTTTGGTACTTGATAGATGCTAATAGTGATTCAAGATTCTCACAGTAAATAGGACTACAGATTATCTTTATCAAAGTTATGCCTAAATGTCTCTCGACCTACTTAAGCATTTAATTACCTAATCGTCTCAGACTTAGGGAATTTATATTCACTGACCACACTTTACCTCAAGTTAATCAACCTTGTTATAGCGTCAATTGTTAAATGGATGTTTTTAGTTCTTCCAAGTACCTAACAATAATTCACTTCCTACTAAGCCATCAAAGTTCTAATAAGCCATCAAGTTTTGTCGTCAGCCTAAAGCAGAGAATGGACTTCAGCTAGAATCAGTGACGACATTGGTGATAAATTATCAAAGTTCTAATAAGCTATCAAGTTTTATCATTAACCTAAAGAAGAGAATGTCGAAATTGAAGAGGATCTGATGACATTCCTGATAAGGTGTCAAAACCCTAATAAGGCATCACACATGTCATCGTCTATTTCGAGAAAAAGCTGTAACCTATGATTTTGTTTCCATAATTAGCCTAAGTATTTAAGGACAAGTCTAGGTTTTCCTTAAGTGTTTGAGTCATCTAAGGGATGAATTTTAGATATTTTATTTCCGAATTTCCTTTAAGTTATAGCTATAAATAGCAGCTTTTATGGTTTTATTAAAAGGGTGAAAAAATCTTAGACATCTTGAACTTTACGAACTTTAGTATTTCTCTCTCTAGTTTTGGATACACTGTCACCATTAACTTGGTAGAGATTACTATTGCTTTTTGTGGAGTTGTTTAGTGATTGAATCGAAGAAACAATTATTGTTTTTCATTGCTTTGTAAGTTTATCTTTCAAATCATAAATTCAATTATGTGTATCATTCGTTACATAATGAGTGGCTAAACTCACTTAACCTGAGTTATGGGATCTAGGGTTAGGTCATGATAGGGTATTAAGTGTTCAAGATTCAAAAGGTGGTAGGACTTCTTGATAATTCTAAAGTTTCAATTAACGTTTGTTGGTTGCAAACAGTAGACACACTTGATTTGATTTGCTTGAGAAATAAATCAAATATAGTAGGAAGTGAATTATCAACAGGGACTCAAAAATACTTCGTTTAATAATCAACGCTGTAACAAGGTTGGTTAACCTGAGGTAAAATCTTGGTAGTAAATAGAAATTCCCTTGGTTCGAGAGGATTAGGGAATTAAATGCTTAAGTAGGTAAAGAGACATTTAAGCATAACATCGATAAAGATAGCTTGTTATCCTACCCACCATGAGAATCTTGAACCACTTTTAGCATCTATCATGTACAGGAAGCCCTAGTGAACATAATTCTAGTTATTTCATAAACTCTTGATTTACAAATACTAAAAGTAAAGTGACAAACAACAAATTGTTACACCTAAACCCCCCATTTTATCTTTTTTGTATCATTTGTTTGAATTTAACTTGTAGCTATAGTTTTAAATTGATTTAATCGCCACTCACATTGTTCCCTGTGGATTCGACTCCAACTCCAAAGTTGGGTAATATATTAACGACAACCGCCTTGCACTAAATTGAAATGTAAGTTGAGCGTTATAAAGAATGGCACCGTTTCCGGGGAACAATTTGGCTTATTGAGTTGGTTTTGAATTTTAGCCTACTTGCTTGAATTCAAACTAGTAAATATTTGTTTTTAGTTTTCTTTTATTTCTTGTGTTAGGTAGATTTTTCTTTTAGTTTACTTATTACTATGGCATTATGGAATGAACATGAGCTTGTTGGTTGGATATCGTATCTTAATGATCCATGTCTATATTGTGATGGATCTCACTTTTGGCAAGATTGTAGATATGCTCCCTGGAGAAAGATGTGTGCACCATCTCCATCCTACTAGGAGTATGATTGTTCTTTATGTGGTGGTAAAGATGGACACTGGAGTGATTTCCCAAATTCCCCCTCCCCTAGTATGCTAACCTAAATTCTAGTTCTTCTTATGATTTTGATAGGTCTTATGGTCAAGAACAGGAAGAATAAAGCACCAGAAAGAGTGGCATTAAATCTATGCTTCAACTAATGTTGGAGTGTGTGGACACAACGAATGATATCATACGTGATATATATCAAGACATAAGGCAAATAAAGAGGAAAGAGGAATGATAGATGATATGGATATATAGGTCAAGTATTGAAAGAACTTTTCCACATTATGTTTAGATGATATCTTGTCTGTGGGATCATTTAACATAATGGATGAGTGTGAAGATGAGGAGAAAGAATCCGATGTTGATGATGATCTTGATGTTGAGCAATCCTCGGTGATTTCCCAACCAACCAAACCATTTATAAATGAAGATGCCAAAGATGAGGAAATGGTACTAGAGTCAAAAAAAGAAATCAAGCACAATCCTTGTAAAGACTCTAGTCCATTTTGGGGTAAAAATACTAATAGGGATGCTACTCCAAAATTGAGAGTTAGTCCTCATTCGAACCACTTTTCAACGTTATACTTGGTGGATGTGCTGAAATCAAATCACCCAAGCAAATGATGAATTTTGAAAATTAGGAGGACGATTATTACATTTTGGAGTTTTTCCTTCCAAAAGGGTATACTACAACCCCAATCTTGAAGGCCTAGAAGCTTCAAGATCGATGTCCATTGAGTGGCTGTTTAAGATTCTCACCATTTCCAAATGAGCCCACATGAAAGTTCGATGCAAAATTAGGCAAGAAGTTCAAGTCTTCAAAGTAGAGTGATAGAACATTCCTCATTATGCCCTCACATTTGCCCAACACACCCCAAAGATGTATTGATAAAAATTTGGGTCGACATTTCAAATCCTCTAAGTGGAGACATAAATAATTATCAACAAGGTATCTTGACGAAGTTTGAGTAGTCAAGATAACTGAGTCGTGCCGCGACACTAATTAGGCGCTTCTTGGGAGGCAACCCAAGGTATTTTGTTTTTTTATTCGATTAAGTGATTGACATCAGTTCTTCGCACCCGTGGTGCCACAGGTATGTTTCTAACTCTCTTGTTTTGGTTTGATGCATTGGAGATATTGCATGATTTTAAGTTGAGGGTGGGGCTACTTGTGGGTGTTGATGTCCTCCGTGGGTTTTTGTTGCCGTGCCTCTTTTCCTCAGAGTCTTGTTCCTAGTAGAGTCGACATGTTTAGGCGTATTGTGTTTTTTTAGTGATGGGTTGTGGTTAGTTAAGGTAAAAATAAATATATAGGGCAGTTGATATATTTTTGTTGATTTCTCTTAGAGTGAAAAATACCTCTCCAGCTGTCTATCTGATAACTGTGTGATGTGCATCTATATGTGACTGCTGTGAATCTTTGACAACTGATAACTGTGTGATGTGCATCTATATGTGACTGCTGTGAATCTTTTTATGGCATTAGTTCTTGGGAAATGATAATCATTGCTAACAATTGCATGAACCGGATAGGTAGTGGCTTGTGATGTACCTTTGTGCCATGTGTGAGTGAGGTCTAGCTCAGTTCCCTTTGTATGTTGAATCTAGAACTTGCCCGACTAGTCTTGTCTTGGTTAAAAGATAGGGGTTAGGAAAGGATCATAGGCCGTTGTTGATATTAGTCCATTTTTAGCCTAAATTACCTACCCTGTGTGCATGATATCTCCCTTGATCTCTCTTTTGAGCCTGAATAGATTGATTCTTTTTATGACACCTGTCACCTTCCTATTTAACTTAGAATGAACCTGTTTTGGCCCTGGTCCTCCTTGAATACTATGAACCTTGACTTAGGCAAATAACCTAAGTTGAGGGTGGCTATCATAGGGTTGCGTGGTGTGAAATGTGTATGAAGAGAGGTTGAATATAAAGAAAAGATTTAAATGATGGATGTGGTAGAAAAAGAATACAAAAATAAAAAGAATGTGAAAAAAAATGAAGTGTTAAAAAAAAAAGACCGCACTCATCCGGAATATGTGTGATCAAGAATGAATAAAAAATAGAAAAAGGCTAAGAGGTTGGACCCCAAAAGAGTAGTTTAGTATCAAGGAGGCTTAGTCACTTTAAATATCTGTGAACACCATTCCAACCCCAAGCCTACATTTCAAGCCGAAGAAAAAGAGCTATAGTGATTCTAACTCAACTGTCTAAAAGCCTTGGTAATGAAAATAAGGGCAAGCATATGGTATTTGACATACATTGATTGGAATTTCTTTCTGAGAGTGAGTGTCTCTTGACCGTCCCTGCATTGACAGGCTTGATTTCATACATGAGTTAGGAGGGACTTCTTTGTTGTAAGGTGACACAGGTTCTATCACTAGCTGCCTACTTGTTTGGGTAGTGTAACTTTTATATAAGTATGGTTGTTGTTTCTAACTTGATGCCAAATCTTGATTCCTTTGTGTCACATTCTGGATCTTCATTTATAAACATAGTTGTGTTTATAAATAATTGAACTTGGAGAGTGCTATGTGTTTTGAGCTAAAATTGAAAATCAACTGCCATGGGTATCTTATGTATTTCTTGGTTAAGCATCGTAGTGTTATGTTTTGGTTTCTTGAGGAAACGAAATTGTTTTAAGTTGAGGGTGTTGATGTGTGAGCTGATGCTAACACATTTGAGGCTTTTAACTCTAAATAATTGTGAAATCTTAAGCAACTTTTGTTATTTTTGATTGTTTTTATTATTTTAATGCAGATGTAAGTGATCGAGGAGGAAACTAAAGGAAAGAAGAATAAAATCAGTTGAAATCTGGTGCAAAAAAGATGAAGTGTAGCTGACGACATCTTTAAAGCACCGTCAGACATGTGAAAGGCTATCATAATTGCTGTCAAGCTTAGACAGAAGCTGAAGAATTGAAGTGAAGTGTGACGACATTTTTGAAGTGCCGTCACAACTTTGACAAGGTATCAAAATCGCCGTCAACTCGTAGCAGAACATGATGATTTCCAATGAGTATGTGATGACATTTCTGACATGCCGTCACATATTTGACACACCATCAAATTTTGCCGTCAGGAGAAGCAGAAGATGCTATTATACTAGAAGCTTTGACAATATTCTACAAAAGCCGTTCGGTGTCTGAAAAGCCATCAGAAATGACATCGTCTATTCTGAGAAAAAAGAAAGAAAACTGAAACTTGAGATTTGCTTCCATATATAGCTCTTTCTATTTAAGGCATTGTTTTTAGGTTTTATTACATGGAGGAACTTATAAAAAGGGGTTTTTAATTCTCTTTAGGGGGCATCATCCACAATTAATTATCCATTGAGCAGAGAACATACGATATTTTTTCTCTCTCTATATCAAGAATAATATTTTTGGAGTGTTTGCCTTGTGATTCAAATACAAGTTCACTTTCGACTCCATTCATCATTGTAAGTTAATCCTTTCAGTTATGAATGCAAATTGGATGCTTGTTTCTTGCGTCATGAGTAGCTAAACTCCTGTAACCTGGATTATGGAATCTAGGGTTAGGTCATGATAAGGTGTTAAATTAATTATTCAAGGTTTAATAGGTGTTAAGATTTCTTGATAATTCTGAGACTATAATTTATGTCTATTGGTTGCAAAGAATAGACGTACCTACTTTGGTTTGCTTGAGAAAGAAATCATAAATAGTAGGAAGTGAGTTATCAACATGGACTCGAAAATGCTTCATTTAATAATCAACATTGTAACAAGGTTGGTTAACCTGAGGTAAAATCTGTGTAGTGATAAGCGATTCCCTAAGTCTGAGAGGATTAGGAAATTAGACGCTTTAATAGGTCGAGAGACATTTGAGCATACCATCGATAAAGATAGCTTGTCATCCTAACCACTGTGAGAATCTTGAGTAAATTTTTGCATCTGTAATGTACCGTAAGCCCTAGTGAATATAATCCTGGTTATTTCATAAAATCTTGGTTGCAAACATCAAAATCAAAGAGACAAACAATTACGTGTTAAACTCAAACCCCTACTTTACTTTCTTTTTGTGCCAATTGTTTGAATTTAACTTGTAGCTATTGTTTCAAATTGATTTAATCGCCATTTACATTGTTCCCTGTGGATTCGACCTAACTCCAAAGTTGGGTAAATATATTAACACGACCGCCTTGCACTAAATTGAGGTGTAAGTTGAGCGTTATCAATTCTCAATCTTTTAGGGACAAAATCACGTCGCCCGAAGGCTCAAACTATGAGGGAACTTTGTGGGACCTTACACCGTTTTGAGCCAATTTTGTGTCTTTCATGTTTTTACAATATAACTAAGTGATAAAGTACCTGTGCACACAATATACCAATTTGGAAAAGGTGCTAGAAGACAAATGGACAATTTTAAAAAAGAAATAACTAAGAATAAACTTAAAAGGATAGGACATCAGCCAATTGTTGCTACAGGTACCAAAAAGAGGTGTAATAGTTATTCACATTCTTAGGAGTACAATGATACTTTAAGCCTTGTCTTCTTCTCTTTGTTTTATGAGATGGAGGTGATGCCTCATCAAATTTGGGTATATTTTTCATCTAGAATAGAGTAAATTGTTGAACTAATAGGAAAATAATGGCAATACTTGCATAATTTCAGCGATGATATATCCATGTAATGCCCCACACTTTCCTAAGCTAGAAAGCGAACCGTTGTTCGTACATGTGAAACCCCTAATTCTGTAAGCCATATTTATGTCAGTTGTAAGAGACTCCCAGTGTGTGTGTATTCTTCTGGTAGAGATGAAAAATGTAATAGTTTGAATGTGTGAGTTGAGAAAGTTATCATTTCTGAAGAATTTGATGTATATTTATATATCTTAAAGAGAATTGTTATGAAAGCTACTCGTTTTGATGACTTGACAATGATTATGAAAGTGATTGGGATTTACTATGATGACTCACATGTTTTCACCCAATGTGTTTTACTCTATGCTGATTATGATGATTTTATTTCGAGCTATGTGAGTCTCTTATTACAGCATGCATATTTTCCTATGAATATTTGTGATATAGGACTTTTATGAAAACTTGCATACACCCTCATATACTCGGTCCATATTCCATGGTACTGACCCATGTATTCGTACGTGGGCTACATTTTCCCTATAATGTAGGTCCAGGTTCTCATTCCCAGGCTTGACCTTATTCTCCGAGCATATTGGTCTACATTTTCTATAGTGGTGAGTCCTCATGGTTCGAGGACTGGTTATTTCAGATTTCACTATTTTATTTTGAGTTATCATTTTATTCCCTGATGTTAGGGTCAGTTGGGGACTGTCCCAATGGCTCAGTGTTATACATTTTAGTAGAGACTTGTTAGACTAGATGGTTAGATTGATCAGTCTTGTGGAGAGGTCGTATTTTGTTACTTTCCACATCTCTTTCGTCTTCAATTGTGATATTATGGAGATTATCTTGATGTTTGATTATAGTAATCCTGCCAATGAGTGTTGAATGGTATGAAAACAGATCAAAGGGTTAGCTTGGGGCTACTTGTAGCAATAAGCACCGTGTGATGCTTCGGGACCCATTTTTGGGGCGTTACAATCCCTTTCCTTGTAAGGTAATTTAGGTAAAGAAAATCCTACATATAATGAAGATGAATCATCCTACATATAATGAAGAAGAATCATTGGCATGGAATGAACCAAATATGCCACATCCTAATTTTATGTTATATTAAGGTATCACTGGGTCATAAACTCTAAGCTAGTCAGTTTGTATTAAGGACTCCCTGGGTCATAAACTCTAAGCTAGTCAGTTATATATCTCTACATGGAGAAAGTAAGGGAAAATACCATCAACTCAAGTTTCTATTAGCATTTGACTGGTGCATCTTGCATATGCTCTTAAGTTAGTAACTTTATCTACTTTCTTCACTTTGATTTGAAGTAATCTAATGTGTTAAATCCCTCAAAAACCATATAGCCCTAGCAGTAATTCCAAGCTATAAAATTGCACTCAGTCTTCTTCAGCTTGTACCCAACTTAGCTGATTGTGAGACTCGTAATCTGTTCGCTATCTTAACTTACACCCTTTATCCCTCCTTAGCAAGTCCTTGAATAGTAAGTGCGGTGTCATGATTAATAATGAGTTGTGAACAGGATTTACTAGATGTTGATTAATGTATAAAACCTATACCAGTTGTGGTGACTTGAAAATGGAAGGGATGATGTAAATTAGGTGAAGCTGATGATGCTTTAGGGCTTATTATGTGCATGATACATCTTTAATGCCTATGTACCCTCATTATTGGATTTAATATAATGGGTACAACATTGAAAGGGGCGGGGCAATCATGGTGCTTTCTTTGAAAACCTAATAATTAATGTTTGCAGGATTCTTTTTTTCAAATTATTAAGTATTGTCTTTTATTTGTTTTATTAATACAACCTTGATCCAATTTGGAGAATAACAACTTTGAATGATAAAAAACTAAGTGATCTAAATTCTTTGGTACTGTAGAGATTTTTTCTTTACTGATACAAGTAACAGATATTTTGGTATATGTTTAATTAATGGTGGTTTATTACATAAAGAGCGATCGAGTGGATTTTTGGTGGTCAGCAGTCTTCAAATAATTGATAATGTATCAGTTTACCTTAGAAATAAGCTTACGTCTTTATGGATCTTCTACAATCCAGCAAATGCGCATTGTGTGAGATGGTGAATTACTCAAGTTCCTCCTTACATAGGAGAGGCAGCTAAATGGAATATCTCTAAACTGAGCCTATTTAAGTTCAAAAAAATCATTAAGTATTTACTATTCTTAAGGCACTACACAACATATGCCCCATTAATCAAGGTTTTACTGGTCATTAATGCATTTCTAGGTTATCATAAGAGGCAGGTCATCAGGTACAATATTCGCTGATTAGGTGTGGATAATCGGCTACCTAATGAATGTAAGTATACATAAGAACCCTTTCTTAATCCAAATATACAAAAAATAATTGCAAGAAATCTATTAGGCCTTTTTTCCTTTTTAGTAGATAATATTCATGGTGTACCAAAAGATGTAGCAAACTGTAATGCCACGAGAGTACACCTTGGGTGCCACATGGTGCTTACAGTCTCGAGGGACGACAAGCTAACCCATGAGCTGCTACCTGATATAAGCACTGAGTAAAACTGATATCAAAAGATCATATGCAAAATAACTAAGGAATGCCATAATATTTTAAGATATAAATCTGATAAGTCTGTAAAACAAAAATAATAATGCTGATAATGAAAACTAAAATTTGAAGAGTGACTAACTATCTGTACTAGTCTGAAAAGTCTCTACTCACTGAATAAGAGTTGATGGGACAAGCCCCAACTAACTCCAACTAACTACTGAATTGAAAACATCAAAATAAATATAGTCTATTCTCAAAATATGAGGACTCACCACTGCTACGTCTAGTAATCTAGAAATTCTAAGTATGATCTAGGAACTGAGCGTTCGAACCTATGATATAATACATCATAGCGCAAGGAAAGAGTATACGATCAGTACTTTGAATGTACTGGTATACTAAATGAGGTAGGTTGGTTTAATGTGCATGAATACTAACTAACTGGATAGCATAAAGTACTAAATAGAATGCATGGAATCTGTAACTACTGACGCTGCATGAAATCTATAAATACTGAGTGTGCATGAAATCTATAAATACTGAGTATGCATAAAATTTATAAATACTGAGTGTGCATGAAATCTGTAAATACTGAGTATGCATGACCAAGCATAAAATATTATCTGAATATAATCTATAAGTTGAGTTACAAAAATCTGATAACTGGATATTTGATATCTGTATGCTATGGTCAAACAACACTGAAGCTGAATTATTGAGTTGATTACTGGATAGAGACTGATTAGGGCTAAACCTATATCCCCAGTTAAAAAGGTGTTAATACCGTGCCATGATTTCTAATAATGGACATATGGATCCACTAAGCTACTAAAAAACAGGATATCAAGCCTAAACCGATGGGTGACACCTAGGCGGAGTCAAGCCTAATCTGATAGGTGACCCCTAGGAGGTAGTCAAGCTTAAAATGATGGGTGACTCCTCATACTATGCTAGCTATGTAGTTCTGGAACACAGGGACTTCTACTAGCAACTCTGCCTAACTAACGGGGAATTTTTCATCCCTGTATTCGCTCGGTGCTAAATCCTACCCCTAACTGAAGGATGTTGAATTCTGAACTGATCTAAGTTTAACTAATTATGATGACTAACTGAACTGATAATGCTCATATCATATTCTAAAACTATTTTGAAAATACTGAGACTAATTAAGCATCTAATTTTTGGGGTATTCATAACCCCAGGACTCGATAGCAATAATAGCAAAACAGTACTAAAACTTTGAGAACATAATATGAAAGCATTTATTCAAAATGCATTCTTGTAGTCATTTCATCAAACACTTTATATTTGTACTTTAAACTAAGCATGGAAATAGATTAAAGCTTGTAGTAATAGTATGATTTAAACATCAACAACACTAATTATGATTTAAATCAGTGAATAATAACATTAAAACATATGGGGTTTGATAACAACAACAATTTTATGTAAGTATGGTATAGAATCGAGATTCACTGAGATTCATGATTAAAATCACAATTGAAATCACAGTAGCTTGTAAAAATCACAACTTTAAATTTGAAATTAGATTCTTGGACTCCATGGATAGAAGGAACCCTTGGATGAACACTGAACATACTTGGGTTGATGAATTCGTGAGAGTTGATGGTGAATTCTTGAGATTTGTTATCGATTTATGGAGGCAAGGGTTTTTGTTCTTCAAAGAGGGATACTTTAATTTGAGTAATTGGTTAAATAATGAGTAAATAAGACTCTATTGGGACTTGAATCCCGTGTTTGGACAGATTTGGAGCTATGGGAAAATACCAAATGGTCCCTGGACATTAAAAATCCCTATGTTAAGGCTTACCGCATAGTGGTATTGGGCCCACCGCTATAGAACCTCTAAGCGGGATAATCGCGGTGACCTACTAAATTGGGACAACTCTGATTTGGATGTTTACTGCTGAGCTGTATTGGCTTGACCGCTATTATACCGTCGAGCGTTGTCATCGCGGTAGCCCACTCCTCACACGAAAAATACTGCAACTTTTCACTCGGTTATCGGATTTAGGTAAAATTGGTATCGTTGGAAAGATAATTCAATTATATATCTGTTGGTGTGTCATGAGATCAAAAATTATATGTAAAACGAAAGATATGCTCATTTGAATTTGACTATAACATCATCCTTCTTGTGAACTAAATTGATAAGGGATATTTTGATTCGTCTAATAGCTAGGAGTTATTTGAGGCCTTAATATACATCGAATTCACTCATAAAACTACCAATATAATATAATTTATTTCTCATAAGCTTGAAATATATCCCTATCATTGGATTGGATTTTTTTTTGGGGTATTACTATATCTCCCCCTTGGGAACATTCGTTCTCGAATGAGACTGGCTAGACTGAGAGTACTGCACTGAGGTAATAGAGATCATGTAGTGATGATTCATGACATGGAACATAATTGCATAGCTGATTCTGAAAAATGATACATGAATTGAATATCATGAACTAAACTAATTTTGTGAATACATCCAATGACATGAGAATGCTGATAAGGCTGAAATAGAGACGAGAGGGTAAACTTATAAGTACCCATTACTTCAAGTTGGATCTTATTACATTAAGAGAAAATGGAGGGTTTTAGGACATGAAATATTGGGGGATTATAGTACATCTCCTCCTTAGGGCATTATGTCCCCCGAAAGATACTGACTTGGCTGAAATACTGAGGAAAGACTGAGATGATGCACGAGTCACATACAAAATGAGTCATAACTGATTATCTAGAATCTAAAAATTGATACATGAACTGAACTGTATTCATCAAAGAGGACTAATCTGGTAATATGCATGATATAAATTTGAAGTTTTCTAATCATTATATGTGTAGCATGATTATTGGAACTAAACATATACAATAAAGCATGAATATATGAGTCATGAGCTACATGACCTAAGTTGGACTCCATAAGTTTCATGGAACATGATTCGTACAACTGAGCAAACGGAGATTCATTATACTATGAACTAGAAGCACATGTTATTCTTTATGATGTGCAAGAATGTGAACTATGATCATGGAGATGACATATAAAGCATGATTCAGTATCGTGATGACGGAAGTACAAACTCTACACTGATATAAGAATGGCTCGGTCACCTTCCTCCTCTACTGATGTTCTACAATACACTGACATCACTACTAGAATCTAAAAGAATGGCTCGATTACTTGTTCTATCATCTCCCCCTTTGCTTAAAGCCATCATTTTAAGTCCGTGAACCACTTATCAAACTCTAAACTGAACTTCCACCACTTTACTCTATAATCTGGGGTAATATTACACTTAAATGATAAACTCACCTTGAATGACTATGCCCGATAATGTAAAACTTACTACTAGTACTTTCTCTTAAGATACAACTCTTAGCATTGTATAGCCCTAATAATCATTATGTAACAACTTAAAATTGACTAACTTATATTTTCAACTCCTCTTTACATTAGCTCAATGTTAAAAGATGTAAACTTAGTTTCTAAAACATAACATGAATATCCCTAAATCCTTAATAACCATACTACTTTCATCATAGCCAACAACTATCGTATCCACAACATATGTTTCAAATGAACAAACCTAAATTATTGAATACACTTCTTCAAGCCTACTGATTTGCCTTTCATACAACTAGCCCTATGAAATATAATCTACCTGAATTCAGATAACACTATCCCAACTCTACTACTATTGCTAAACTCCTAGTTTCACATCTTTAATTCTAGATCATATACTATCATAGGATGTTGAGAAAGAATATGAAGATGCATCTGACTCCTAAGAACTGAGGTAATACCCTTCCATTCAATGACCAATTTATATGAAAAATAAAACCAAACAAATCTATTTCTGAAATCAACTGAAGTGATTTTATGGGATACTAAAATCAGGCAATTTCTTTATACCTATTTGGCTAGGATAGATTTACCCACAGATGTAGACACTAATAAGGGATCCAATAATATTTTAGGTCTGACATAGAAGTTGAAAACTATAGGGGGGCGGGTATAAGAGAAAGTGAAGTTCTGTGGTCTAGTAAAACATTCATGAGAATAGGAAAGGACTTTAACATACCCATAACCACATCAGGAGAACTTTCCTAATCATATCGGGACTGAAGTGCATATAGCCTGTTCTGATGCTGGCCACTAGTTATGCTGAAAGTGCACCCTGGTGAGTCGGGTGACTGGATGGGATTGAAGGACGGTTAGGCTGACCCTGTTGGCATAAATCTCTTCCCCTCTGAGCTATGAGTCTACACTCTGACATCCTATGGCCTGGCTTACCATAGCCAAAACATACATCAATGCTAGCTCTACATATACCTAGGTGATTCCTACTATATTCTTTGCAAAGTAGATAGGTACGACCACTGCTCGCACTACCCTAGGTTTTTGAGCCTGGCTCCCTGTCTAGATAGACATTCCTAAAATTTAGTACTAGCAAACTAGTTGAATATGGAGCTGGGGATGAAAACTTTCAACTGAACTAAGAACGATTACGACCTTCTGACTTGAATGAACAAAACTAAAGTTTCCTATTCTAGCTCTTTTATTGTCTCTCTCCTTCTCCTAAGCTTTTGCTCCTCAATCTATTGAGCATGGACCAGAAGCCTAGATATGTCTATCGCTTTAATTAAAATCGTAGTCCTACACTCCTTGACCATACTATCAGATACTCCAGACATGAACTTTCCCTTCCTAGACCTGTTATCAGCCACCACATGAGGAGCATACCTGGCTAACTGAGTAAAATTAAGAGAATACTCTTTCACACTCATATTTTCCTACCTTAAGTTGATAAATTTTAACACTTTGTCTTCTCTCAAATCTAAAGGGAATAATCTATCTAAGAAGGCTGTAGAAAACTTCTCCCATTTTATAAGCTCTGTATCTGTTCCTCTATCCTCTTTCTACTGCTTAAAATAGGTGTGAGCTACATCCTATAACTATTAAGCATCTAGTTTAGCACTCCCACTATAAGTCACACCATAATATCAGTTACTTTCTAGATTATGTCTAGGAATTCTTGCAGATCCTCTTCAGATTTGGATCCTGAAAATAGTGTAAAATTCATTTAGGTAAAGTATCAAATCCTGGCTGTGGTAGTATTGGACAGTGAGTTGGCTAGAAAAACAAATGGCCGCTCATTTTGGGCTGCTACAGAGTGAGCTAGAGTAGTGAATGCAGCTCTAAACTCTGCATGAGAAACATGCTCATTTAGGGTATCTTCCTAAACAGTCGAAGGTGCTTGCTGGTTTACATTTCTCTTTCTGTTTGTCTTTCTGGGAGGCATATTCTGTAAGTGGAAGGAAGAATACATTAGACAGACAGTTTAACACGAGCTCATGCACTTTCACACGACATGAATACTGAAAGAAGGGAAACTTTTCCTAAAATATCCTGTAGCCTCTTCTCCATAAGTATGGTGCACTTAACACCCAATCATAAGACTCTACTTGACGTATATTTTAGAATTTCTAGGACACATTAACCCCTTAGGCTCAGATACCAAGTTTGTAATGCCCCGAGAGTACACCTTGGGTGCTATACGATGCTTACAGTCTTGAGGGACCACTAGCTAATCATTGAGCCAATATTTGCTGTGAGCACAGAGTAAAACTAATATCAAAAGGTCATATGCAGAAATAATAGAGGAATGCCATAAGATTTAAAGTCATAAATATGATAAGTTTGTAAGACAAAACTAATAATGCTGATAATGACAACTGAAATCTGAAGACTGACTAACTGTCTGTACTATTCAAAAAAGCCTCTACTGGCTGGATAAGATTTGATGGGACAGGTCCCAACTAACTCCAACTAACTTCTAAATTGAAAACATGAAAATAAATATAGTCTATCATTGAAATATGAGGACTCACCACTGCTACAGATGGAATATGGAAACTCTATGCACGATTTGAGAACTGAGCATCCAAACCTATGATATAATACATCATAGAACAAGAAAAAAGTATGAAATCAATACTTTGAATGTACTAGTATGCTAAATGAGGTAGGCTAATATGTATGGTTTTATGTGCAAGACTACTAACTAACTGGATAGCACAAAGTACTGAATAGAATTCATGCAATCTGTAAGTACTGAGGATGCATAAAATCTATAAATACTGAGTGTGCATGAAATATGTAAATATTGAGTGTGCATGAAATCTGTAAATACTGAGTGTGCATGAAATCTGTAAATACTGAGTGTGCATAAAATCTGTAAATACTGAGTGTGCATAACCAAGCATAAAACACGTTCTGAATATAATTTGTAGCCTGAGTTACTGAAATATAATGACTAAATATTTGATATTTGTATGCTATGGTAAAATAACACTAAAGCTGAATTACTGAGCTGATTTCTGGACTAAGACTGTGGGAAGTATCATCTAACTGATATGCCCCGCTCTGAATTGATTGGGGTTAAACCTGTAACCCCAATTGAAAGGGTGTTAATAGCATACCATGGGTACTAAAAATGGCTATGTGGATCCACTAAGCTACTAAAAAATCAGAATGTCAAGCCTAAACTAACGGGTAACACCTGGACGGAGAGAAACCTAATTTGACGGATGACCCCTGGGAGGTAGTTAAGCCTAATCTGATAGGTGACTCCTCATTCTATGCTAGCTGCACAGTTTTGAAAAACAAGGACTGCTACTAACGACTCTGTCTAACTGATGGGGAAGTCTTCATCTATGCATTCTGTTGGTTCTAAATCCTACTCCCAACTGAAGGACGCTGAATTAAGAACTGATCTAAGTTTAACTGATTATGATGACTAACTGAACTGATAATTCCCATAACATATTCTGAAATTATTTTGAAGATACTGAGACTAATTAAGCAACTAAGTTTTGGGTATTCATGACCCCCAGGATTCGATAGAAATAATAGCAAAATAGTACTAAAACTTTGAGAACATAATATGAAAGCATTTATTCAAAACTCATTCTTTTAGGTATTTCATCAAACACTTGATATTCGTAGGTTAAACTAAACATGGAAACATATTAAAGCTTGTAGTTATAACATGATTTCAACATCAACAACACTAATTATGATTTAAATCAGTGAATAACAATATTAAAACCTGTGGGGTTTGATAACAACAACATTGGGATTCATAATTAAAATCACAATTAAAATCACAATAGCTTGTAAAAATAAAAAAATTGAATTTGAAATTAGATTCTCGGACTCCATGGGTGGAAGGAACTCATGGATGAACACTTAACATACCTGGGTTAATGAATTCATGAGAGTTGATGGTGAATTCTTGAGATTCATTCTTTAATTGTAGAGGCTAGGGTTTTCGTTCTTGAAAGAGGGCTACTTTAATTTGATTAATTGGTGAAATAATGACCAAATAAGTCTATATTAGGACTTAAATTCCGTGTTTGGATGGATTTGGTGCTATGGAAAAAGACCAAATGGCTCCTGGACATTAAAAATCCCGATTTTGAGGCTTACCATTGAGCGGTATTGGTCCCACCGCTATAGCACCGCTGAGTGGGCTAATAGCGGTGTCCAAATACCTTGGGAAAACTCTGATTTTGTGGTTTACCATAGAGCGGTATTGGCTTCACTGCTATTACACCGCCGAGCGGTGTCGTCGCGGCAACCCACTGCCTCACACAATAAATGCTATAACTCTTCACTAGGTTATCAAATTTAGGCAAAATTGATATTGTTGAAAAGATAATTCAATTATCTATCTGTTGTTAGGTTGTGAGATAAAATTTTCTTAGTAAATTGAGAGATATGCTCGTTTGAAGTTGACTATGAAATCATCCTTCTCGAGAACTCTATTGGTAAGGGATATTTTGATTCGTCTAATAGCTTGGAGTTATTTGAGGCCTTAATATAAATAGAACTCACTTGTAAAACTACCAAGACACTATAATTTATTTCTCATGATCTTGAACCATATCCCTAACATTGGTTTGGATTTTTTTCAGTGTATTACACAAACTTTCATTGGAAAATCTATAAACACAATTCAAAAATCATAAACTCCAATCTTAAATTTTACTCTGATTATAACTTTTTCAGAAAATATGGAGCAAATCTTATCAATTTGTGTCCTATTCCTCATCACTTTACCTACACTCTACTCAATCATAATCCCATAGTAATTGTTTGATTAGAAAATGATCGTCGGATTACCAATTTGAGTAGCATAACGAGCTTTCATTTTTATATTCCCAATCAATGGTTACTAGGGCTTGGGATGGCAGAAAATTATTGCTTTGGAATAGTTAGATTTCTGTGGAATTTCCTCCACAACTAAGGTTTCCATCATAGTATTAGTGTTTTTATCTACCAGACACACCAGTACCCGATTTACCGGCATCCCCATAGGATATATGAAGTGTGAGACTGTCATGAAAAAAGAGGAAGAAAACTACCACTGAGAAATAACTGTAAGGTATTGTATGGAGAGCTTCTTCTGATTACTTTATTTTTATATGGGATAGAATGTGAAATAAGAATAAGGGTTAATAGAATGTTGATTAAACAACTAAGGACAAAGCAACCCTTGTGATAGTAAAGAATTTTTTTTTCTTTTCAACAAATAAACAAATATTTTTATATTACACTTTTTTGAAAATGAAACTAACTTTCTGAATATCAAATCAAATATCGGAATAATTCATGCATTACAATCCAACCTTACGTTAATCTTACCTTATATAAAAAAAGAAAATCTTACATTATTACTCCCCATGCTCTAATCCAAACAACCCCTTTCTGGTAAAGATGTACACGTATCTTCATCCTCAATCCATAACTAGTATTAAGTACTTGTGCAATAGCTCACTTCTCCCTCTATAGGATATTCAGGTAACTCATACTATTCTTATCTATACAATATTATTTGGTACAATATTTTTGACTGATACATTCTTCGTCCGAGCAACAATAGAAAGTGTGATGAGTGGATATGGATAGAATCATGTGAAAACAAGTATTCATTTGTCTGGCTTGAGAATGGATAAACATTAAAGATTTCATCTTATCCATGATATTGGCCTTAGTAACTGGAATTTATTTTTATAGAATACATAACATGAAAGATACAATTTAACATACTTTATTTATTGAATGATATGACAATATCTTAACCTTTTATGCTACAAATAGAGGAGCTATTGGAAAATCTAAATAGAGATTTTGATAAAAACAAAATTTAGGCCGAGTTGTTTATTTGTGAGGCAATTGTATTTTTCAAGAAGTTGTTTTCAATTTTCCTAAAAAAGATTTTCAATCAAACACCAGCAGAAAGGTGTGTTTCATTTTTTTAGTCTCTAATTGTCATTGGCTTGAGTTTCTTCTTCTTAATCAGTACGGGTACTTTTATAAATGAATTATCTAACAAGGAATTAACATCATTTAGATAGGTCAAGTGGCCCAGCTGGGATAACAAGAAAATACATTTAAGTTTATTAAGGCTTTGTATGTTTTTCGTTCTGCCAAAATTTGGTTTCGCTTTTTCAAATACACAAAAAGAAGGTTCATGACTTTTCCTTTCCTTGTTTTGAAAAATTCACTAGTTGGATCAAAGAGGGGATATGATCATTTAAATTTATGTCACCAATTACTTCACATAGCCTCAAAAGGATATTTGTTTTCTCTGATTACGATGAGATATCACTAGTTTAGTCATTTTCTTTTTTCTATTTGTCTTGCATGTTACTACTAATTTTAAATGATTAGTGTTATAGATGGAACATGTATTGTAACTGTCTTATCATTTTACCTTGGGGGATCAAAGGCAACACATGTATGTTGAATATCATTTACTCCAAGGGATAGTATCTAAATAGAAGAAAATAAATAGAACCTACAAATTTTCTAGTTGACTCAACCATGAATTACTACATTTTCTCTTCTCTTTCACACATACTCTTGGAAGTAATTTTTGAGTGTTGTCTCTTTAATCTAACATAGTAGTATCACCACTTTTATTTGTTTCCCCTTCTATTTTGTCCTCTTCATTTATATTTGTTGATTCTGTGAACAAAAGCCACCTATCATTTGCAGTTAGATATCTTAATATATTTATTAATCATGTAATTATACGTTCACTCGTAATCAAATAAACTTGTTAGTAATTAATAATATCATATATATAAAGGCAGTAAATGAAAAAAAATAAAATTTTGAATTAAGTTTTTTTAGCCTTAAATAAGGATTATAAAATTCAAATTAATTCAAATTTTATCCAAATAAACAACAATTCTCTTTGTTTGCCAAAGTAATTTAAGGTTTACTACGTGCATATCAAAATATGAAAACTACTCAAGAGCAATCAATTGTTCTTAGTTTAATGGTTATTTAAAGTATATTTACTACCTATCAGTCTTAGTATTTAATACGTACAAGAGAACTTTATTAAGAATTAATTACTGATAGAATGTATGCATTGTCGAAGGCATGATATATTTATTTGAATAATGCTACTGAATAATGATTTATATCTAAAGAAATATAAAACTTATGTAATTAAAAATAAATATTAGAGAGGGAAGTTGATCGAAACATATAAAGACATTAGATTACAAGAATCATTCAACTAGAATCTATTAATCTCTTTGTGTCATGACCCGAACTAATCCCTTGCCGTGATGAGCGTTCCAAGCCGTGAAGGCCCGAGCGCCCTTTTTTGTTAACGGACAATCATACACACGCTCATATAACCATAAAAGGAAATGCAAAAATGGATTCATGCGGAAGCATGGTCAACAGCATCATATAACTGAAAAGATCAAAAGAGTTCAGTAAAATTTTCAACATCCTCTAACATCTATCTGAGAAATCTCTAATACATCAAAACCAGTCATCACTACTAAATACTAGGACAAGACCCCCAGTGGATCCAAATTAGAATAAATAACAAATTTATGAAGAAGGACAAGCCTACCGGAGTAAAGAAGGCTCACCAACTGCATACTTCAATTTGATGACTCTACGGCTTAGCAGGATCCTTAGACTGAGCCTCAGACCCTAAAATATAGGGGTTCAGTACAATTGTATTGGTATGCAGAGTGATCCAAAAACAAAATACAACTTTTATATAACATAGGTGAGAGCTATTATAAAATAAGTCAACGCAAAAATCATTTGAAAATACATGGGCATAGCATAATAATTTCTCAACAATAATGCAGTATTAATGAGCTAGATGGTACACCCTACAATTTCATATTTTCACCGACTTCCGCAACTCAGTTGCTGCCAAGATTGGAGTACTAGTGAGGGAAGGGCACACAAGATCACATAGTATGGTGCCACAATCCCAATCAAGTCAATATGTCGTGGTTGGGCTCAAGATCACAAAGCATGTCTCCTAACCATAGGTCCCAAGTTGGGATGACATAGTGTTAGGTACGCAAGATCACATAGCAGGGTACCAAGTTCCCGTGGTGGCAATTCATGATTTCCAGCATAGAGTCATCTGACTCGTACTTTCTTTGAGTAACCATCTAACTCAAATCAATCAAGATTTCTATATACCAAACACATGCATAATGATTCCCAATGCGTGATAGTCAAGAAACTTCCTCATTTATAAAGTAATACCACAGTAGTTATAAAAGTCATACACTCAATAGTTTAACACTAGTATAATATAGAGTACATAAATATCATCATGTGAATTGAAGAATTCACAAATCATGTTCATAACCCTTTTTCAATTCAAATCATTTGTCCACCATTTCAACAATTAAAATGTATATGAAACAACTCCATGAAAGTGTATTCTTTTTAAAACCATTTCACACTACATGCTTTTTTTGCTATAAACGAAACCCCACTTATGAATGAATAAATAATTAAATAATTAAAATAAATCTTGTTTAAATTCATATCAAGATCATGCCCATAAGATTTAGGACAATCCCACGTACCTTATTTGTTAAGTAGAGAGAGAAAACCCCAAATCTTAATTGAGTCTTTGGAGTTCTTGACCTTGAAGTTGAACTTTAATCTCTTGGGAATGGATTAGGGTTTTGATATTGAGAGGTTAAGGGAAGTTTTTGATGAATTATTTTCTCCTTATGTTAAATATCGTGTTATGACGAGTTATGACTAGGAAAAATAGACTAAAATACCCCTCTTAACCTAGAAAAAATAAAAGAAAAACACAAACTGGCACTCGACGAGTTACTCAATGTGACGCATCAAAATCACATCGGTCCAATGTTTCACCGATGCTATAATCGACGCGATACATCAACATCACGTTGTTCACTGCTTTACCAACGCAATACTCGACGCGGCATGCCGACTTCGCGTCGGGCAACTTTTTTAAAAATCCAAACATCCCTCTAACGATGCCCAGAAATTCCAAAACTTCTCCGAGCATAAATCAACTGAAAAATTCATACCACTAGGTTGGAAAAGTTGATTTAAAAATCAAACAAGCTTAAAAGTTTAAAATATGGCTAAGTCCTTTTTGATTCTTAGGGAATTTTTTCTGCTAACATACCCTTAAGCATGCTACAAAGTGAGGTATTAAGTCGGGGATATCACAGAGTTTTAGATTATCTCCCCTTCGGATCATTCATCCCCAAATGATGGCTCAGAACACAAGCAAGCGCGATTTCAAGCATACTAGGGAAAAGATCTTCTGAGGGTGGAATACAGTACTCAGGCTCACTTAGGTACCTAAACCCCACTGAAAAGATCTTCAAAACTACGAAGAGAATTGCATACCTCAATTGGATATAATGGATACAGGTGCCCCATGCAATCAGACTATCTTCTCAATGTATAGCTTGGCGTAATTATCTCCCAAATAGTTAGTCATCAAAGGAAAAAAGTGAGCTAATTTGGTCAGCCGATCCACAATTACCCAAATGGAATCATATTGGTTTTGGGACCTTGGAATCCCCGTGATGAAATCCATGTTGACCATCACCCACTTCCACATAGGGAAAACTATCTCTTGGGAGGTACCACCTGGTCTCAAATGTTCCACTTTAACTTGCTGGCAATTCAAACACTTGGAAACAAAATCAGCCACATCACGCTTCATGTTATTCCACTAATATATAGCTTTAAGATCATGATATATTTTTATAGAGCCTGGGTGAACAATGTACCTTAAAGTATGGGCCTCATCAAGAAACCTTTTCTGCAAATCATCTACATCTGGCACACATAATATACACTGATATCTCAAAATACCATCACCACTAATTTCAAAAGACATCACTTTCTATTGACCCAAATCTTTCTTAATCTTCATGAAGATGGGATCCTCAACCTTCTTCTCCTTAACTTTTGCATAAAGGGAAGATTTAGCTATTTCATGTACAATAACCACTCCATCTTAAGAATCCATAAGTCGCACCCCTAGAATTATAAGTCAATGAATATCTTTCACCATCTCTCTTTTTCCTTCCTTGACATGAGAAAAACTACCCATACACAATCTGCTGAGGGCGTCGGCCACCACGTTTGCCTTGCCCAGATAGTAATGCAGGCTCATGTCATAATCTTTCAATAGTTACAACCAAATACTTTGCCTAAGATTCAACTCTTTCTATGAAAAGACATAATATAAACTTTTATGGTCAGTAAAAATATCAAAATGTATTCCTTACAGATAATGCCGCCAGACTTTAGGTGCAAACACTACAACTGCTAACTCCAAGTCATGGGCGGGATAATTTTTCCCATTCACCTTCAAATGCCTAGATACATAAGGTATTACTTTACTATACTGCATAAGTACACATCCAAGCCTCACTCGAGATGTATCACAGTACATAACAGAACCCTCTGTGCCCTCAGGAAGGGTCAAAATAGGTGGAGAAGTCAACTTGTCCTTCAATTTTTCAAAGCTATTCTCACAAGAATCAGACCACACAAATTTCACCATTTTCTGAGTCAAACAGGTTAGTGGAGCAACTATGGAAGAAAAATTCTCTATGAACCTTCTGTAATACCCCGCCAAACCCAAGAAGCTCCAAATATCGGTTGGAGTCATTGGTCTGGGAGATTTTCTCATTGCCTCAATCATTTGGGGATCAACTTTAAATGTAATATATTATCTTTGAGGGTCTGAAGTATAATTCAGAGGTGATTGGCATGATCCTCCTTACTCTTAGAATAAATTAAGATGTCGTTGTAATACCCCGTACTTCCACGTAACTTGAATGCATCCCAAAAATGTTAACGACATGTTTTAAAGATGAATCCACTTTTATACACGTGGAATTATCAATATTTCCACTTTTTTGTCATGTGAAAAATTCAATAATCTTTCCATTGATATAAGATTTACCCAAATCCGATAACTGGGTAAGAAGTTATGACTATTTCAAGTCCTTGTCATAAAACAACGCCATGTTGGTCAGGGGCGCGCCGAGCCACAAACGAAAATGGAAATTTTCCTTTTTCTAGTGTCTCAGCGTAATTTCTCTACATCGCGCTAAACTTTCAGGTAATAAACAAAGTGGCAACACGATGGATCCGCATCTCGCCATTCCATAATTTCCTAGTTGTCAAATTCCAGTGACACGACGCGATAGCGTCGCGTCGCGCTTGGGATCCACATCGAGAAATTTTCACAAATTTTAAAAGACTCACCCAGGGTTAGAAGGGTCAATTTCCCCACCCCTATTTAAACCCAATAACACGTGATTCAACCATTTTTTACCCAAAATACAATGTTTCTCTTAAGAACAAGTTAGGGTTTTCTATTGGGGATTCAAATTCAAGGACAAGGATCAAGAATCTCTCCAAGGATATTTACGGTGTTACATTCTAAGGTATGCATAGTGTTCATTCATGGATTCGTTTCATCCATGAAGCCCAAGAATCAAGTTTTAAACTATGAATTATGATATTCATGCTATCTGTTGATAATGTTCATGTGGTTGTTGTTGTTGTATGATACCCAAGTTGGAATCTTAATGTGTTTTATGAAATTACATTAGTATATGAGTTTAAATCCATGAATTGAGTGGTTCATGATGTGTTAAATTAATTATTATACCTATACCCTAAGTTGTGCATGTAAGGTGTTTGATAAAATGCCAAAGGGACTAGAACTTATGTAATATAGCTAAATTGTGACTTAAGTGATGAGTTCATGTTATACCTTTATGTTCGAATGACTTCTATTATACTAACATACCTTGTAAATGTTGTTGGATTACTCATGAATTAGCCTTTTGAAATTCTGACATGTTTACATGCAAGCCTATTCATGTACAATCTTAGATAACCATGCACTTCATGAAATCCCTAACTTATTGTATTATGTATTATTGATATTGGTCATGTACTTAAGAAAGTTATTCCTTGTAAGATTCCTTCTATTGAGTCCTAGGGGTACTTGTACCCGACAATTTAGCTGTTTGCCTAGAGCCAATGTCATGTTTTCACAACATCCTCAGTCAAGTCATGATCCATAGAACTCAGTCAGTCATGTGACTCAGGAAAGCTGTAATTCAGTAATCTCAGTACTATTCCATCAGTCAATGAAACACAACTAATTTAGCCCAGTTTAGTTCAATAATCTATGGTCAGTGTGTGTTCAGATAGTTGTAGGAATTAGCATCGAGTGAACCTAAGGATAGGAACACACACGGTCAGATAAAGGTGTGATTCTTAGAGGAAGTCCTTGCATTCCAGAACTATGTAGATAGTATAGGTTGAGACATCAATATTTTTAGATGAGGGTTGATGAGGTGGATAAATACTATCAGATGAGGATCACCCACAACTTGTCCTTATCGGTGGTGCAGTATTGACACCCTTCCAATTGGGGTTGCAGATTAGACCCTAACTTAGCTATACTGCATTATTTGGGGCATGTCAGTTAGATTACTAATTCCCACAGTCTCTATCTCAATCTTAGTAATAGAACTCAGATAGTTCTATAGAATTTAGGACTGTTAGATACAATCAACTCAGAATAATACAAAACTCAGCTAGTTCCATCAAAACCTAGACTGTCAGATATAGTCGCTCAGTAACAGTTATTTTAGATATTCAGTTATTAGTATCTCAGGTTATCAGTACTTAGACTCAGTAATTATGATATTACTAATTCAATTACAGTATCTTATTCATGCATGTATTCTCACGTTCATGTTATACAATCAGTTAGTATAGTTCATACATATGAACCTTTTTCATTTAGCCTACGTCACATGCATGCTAGTACATTCAAATGTACTGATACATTTGCGCTATGGTGTTTTATACTATAGGTTTAGAAGCACGAGCTCCAGAGCATCAGTAGTATTCCAGTTTCAGCAGTCAGAGTTAGCAATGAGTCCTCATCTTTCAAGGACATGACCATTTCATTATTATTTCATTCATTAATTTATTACAGTAGTTGGAGTTAGTTGGGAACATATCCCATTAAGCCTCATTCAGACAGTTCTGTCAGTTAGAGGTTTTTTAGACTAGTATGTTCAGATAGTTTATTTCAGTTGTTTTGGGTATTTCATACCCCATCCTGATGTTATATTTTCTCAGTCATGTTACAGGTTTGAACCTTATGGCCTATCAACCTTTATTTTCATATTTATACAGTATATTATGCAGTTTTTAGGTACAGATATCAGTCATGGGTTAGGTTATGGTCCTTTAAGGTCATGAGAACTAGGTAGCATTTCGGGTACCAGATTCGGGGCATTACAACTATGGTATCAGAGCCTATGGTTCAATAGAGTCCTAGGAAGTCTGAAAGCTACATCTAATAGAGTCTTGTGTATGGGTGTGTTGTGCACCACATTTATGTGCAGGAGGCTATAAGATGTTTTAGGAATAGTTTCCATTTTTTCAGTATTTATATCGTGCCAGTGAGCATAATCTCAAGTCAATCTCCCAGTCTAATCCATTTCTCCCTTTTTTCTATAGAACATACCTCCCAAAAGAAGAAATAGGAATCAACCAGCCCCTCAGATCGAAGATCCTTTGGGAAAACATATTTCTCATGCAGAGTTTAGAGGTACATTCACTACTCTTGCTCAGGCAGTTACTACTAAGACTGAACGACCAACTATCGTTCTGGCCAACCAAGTGTCCAATTCAGCTAAAGCCAGGATTTGAGACTTCACCCGAATGAATTCTCCATCTTTTTTTGGGTCTAAGTTAGATGAGGACCCTCAAGAATTCATCGATCAGGTTCAAAAGGTTACAGACATCATGGGGGTTACCACTAGTGAGAGTGCTGAGCTAGCTACATATCAGTTGCAGGATATTTCTTACACTTGGTTCAAACTGTGGAAGGCAAAAAGGCCAGATGATGCAGAGCCTATTGAGTAGGAGGAGTTTGTCACTGCATTCTTAGATAGGTTCTTTCGCTAAGAGCTGAGAAAAGCTAAGGTGTTAAAATTTATCAACCTCAGGCAGGGAACATGAAGGTGAAAGAGTATTCTCTTAAGTTTACTCAATTATCCAGATATGCCCCTTATGTGGTTGTAGATAGTAGGGCCAAGATGAGTAAGTTTGTTTTAGGGGTAAGCGATAGTATGGTCAATAAATGCAGGTCCGCGATATTGAATACTGACATAAACATAGCCAGGCTTATGATCCATGCTCAACAGATAAAAGAGCAAAATATTAAGATGAGGGAAAAGAAGGATAAGAGAGCAAGGACAGGTAGTTTCAACTTTGCTCAGCCCAAATCAGAAGGAGAGAGTCATTCTCAATTCCATCCTAAGTCATTAGTTCTAGTTTCTTCTTCTCCTAGTGCTTTAGCTTCTAAGTTCAGGGATGGTAATAGATTTAGGGAGACGGGCTCTAAGTTTCAGGGCAGTGTCAGCAACTCTTGAACTAATCCTCTTTGTCAGATTTGTGGTAAGAACCACAAGGGCACTTGTAGACCTGATAGCGATGTCTATCAGGGTCAACATAACCGTTCCTTAGCCTAGTCAGTTCACCTAAATTAGCAGGGTACCACCTCCAGTGCTACGAGTGGGCAACACCCAAATAGATTTTATGCTCTCCAGTCTCAACAAGATTAGGAAAATTCTCCTGATGTAGTTACTGGTACATTACAGATCTTTTATGAACATGTTTACGCTTTGCTAGATCTAGGGGCTTCTTTTTATTTTGTTACCCCTTACATAGAAGTTGATTTTAGAATTAGTCCCAAAATCTTAGCAGAGCCTTTTTCAGTATCTATTCCAGTGGGTAAAACCATCATAGCCTGATGGGTATACTGGAACTACCTGGTTATGATATTTTAGAAATTCACTTCAGCAGACTTAGTTGAATTAGAGATGACTGATTTTGATGTCATTCTTGTCATGGATTAGCTTCATTCCTTTTATTCCATAGTCGACTGCAGAAAAAAATAGTCCAATTTCAGTTTCTAAATGAACCTGTCCTAGAGTGGAGGGGTAGTACTTCAACGTTTAGTGGTTAGCTTGTTTCCTACCTTTGAGCATGGAAAATGATATCTAAGAGGTGTGTCTATCACCTTGTTCGAGTTAAGGACACTAGTTTTGAAACTTCCTACATTGATTCAATCCTAGTCATGAATGAATATTTAGATGTCTTTCCCGAAGATCTTTCAGGAATTTCTCTCGAAAGGGAAATAGACTTTGGTATTGATCTTCTTCTAGATACTCAGCCTATATCTATTTTGCCATACAAAATAGCACCAACAAAGCTCAAAAAACTAAAAGAAAAGTTGAAGGATCTCCTAGATAAGGGATTCATCAAACTCAGTGTGTGGGGTACACCAGTCTTATTCGTGTACAAGAAAGATAGTTCTCTCAGAATGTGCATGGATTACCATCAGATCAATAAAGTTATGGTCAAGAACAAGTATCCATTTCCCAGAATTGATGACTTGTTTGACCAAATTCAGGGTGCCATCTATTTCTGTAAGATAGACCTCAGATTAGGCTATCATCAGCTCAAAGTCATAGAATGTGACATTTTAAAAATAGTTGTTCATACTCGGTATGGTCACTTCAAATTCATAGTTATGTCCTTTGGTCTTACCAATGCTCCAACATCTTTCATGCACTTGATGAACCATGTGTTCAAGCAGTACTTGGATATGTTCATCATAGTCTTTATAGATGACATCCTTGTCTATTTTCCCAGTGAGCATGATCATGCAAAACATTTCAAAATTGTACTTCAGACTTTTAGAGATCATCAACTATTCACTAAATTCAGTAAGTGCAAGTTTTAGATAAGGTCAGTAGCATTCCTTGGTCATATCATTTACGGTGATGGCATTAGCGTAGATTCTCAAAAGACCAAAGCAGTAAGAAATTGGCCTCACCATGTATCTCGATTAGATATCCGGAGTTTCTTGGGTCTGGCTGGCTATTACCGATGGTTTGTTAAGGGATATTCTTCTATTGCATCCCCTATAACCAGATTAACTCAGAAGAAAGGCAAGTTTTAGTGCTCAAATTCTTGCGAGAAGAGTTTTCAGGAGTTGAAGACTTAACTCACCTCAGCTCCAGTTTTGGCTTTTCCAAATGGTTCAAATGGTTTTGTAGTGAATTGTGATTCATTCAGAGTAGGTTTGGTATGTGTCCTCATATAGCATGGTAAGGTCATAGCCTATGCCTCCAGACAGCTTAAACCTCATAAAAAAAATTATCCTACTCATGATCTTGAGTTAGCAGCAGTAGTATTTGCCTTAAAGATTTGGAGGCATTATCTATACGGTGTTTATGTAGATGTGTTCACAAATAATAAGAGCCTTCAGTTTGTCTTTTCTCAAAAAGATCTTAATGTTCACCATAGAAGGTGGTTAGAGCTCTTGAAAGATTATGATATAAGAGTCCCTTATCATCTGGGCAAGGCCAATGTAGTGGCCAATGCTCTCAGTAGACTGTCTATGGTTAGTGTCGGTTACGTTGAGGACAGTAAGAGGAAATTAGCTCAGAAAGTCCATCAGCTTGCCAAACTAGGTAATCAGTTAGTCGATTTAGAGGAGGGTGATGTATGGGTTCAGAGTAGTTCAGAATCATCTCTAGTTTTTAAGATGAAACAAAAGCAGTGTAGAGATCCTAGCCTTGTCAAGTTTAAAGAGTCTGTCAAGGATCAGAAAGTAAAGGTTTTTTCCCAAGGGGGAGATGGTGTCCTATATTGTTAGGGTCATTTGTGTGTTCCAAGTGTAGACGACTTGAGGTAATAAATTCTTGCAGAAGTGCATAGTGCGTGCTACTTTATTCATCCAGGGGCCACAAAGATGTACCACCACTTGCGGGAGATCTACTGGTGGAGTGAGATGAAAAGAGATATTGCAGAGTTTGTGGCTAAGTTCTCTACATTTCAACAAGTTAAGATAGAGCATCAGAAGCCTAGTGGGTCCATGCTAGAGTTCGATATTCCTACTTGGAAGTGGGAAGAAGTGAACATGGACTTCGTGATGGGTTTTGTTTGTACTCGTCATCAGCTTGATTCAGTTTGGGTCATTGTAGACAGAATGAACAAATCAACTCATTTCCTTCCAGTCCTTACCTCATATTCAGCTGAGGATTATGCCAAACTCTACATCAGGGAGTTAGTTATATTACATGGTGTTACATTGTCCATTGTCTCAGATAGAGGTACCCAGTTTACCTCTTATTTATGGAAAGCATTCAAAAAGGGTCTTGGTACCCAAGTTCATCTCAGCACAACCTTTCATCCTCAGAAAAATGGTTAAGCAGAAAGGACCATTCAGACCCTAGAAGATATGCTAAGGGCATGTGCAAATGATTTCAAGGGTAGTTGGGATGACCATTTGCTTTTGATTGAGTTTGCATACAAAAATAACTATCATTCCAGTATTAAGATGGCTCAATTCGAAGCTCTCTATGGTAGGAGATGCAGATCTCCAGTCGATTGGTTAAAAGTTAGTGAGGCTTTATTTATAGGGCCTGACTTTGTATTCGATGCCTTAGAAAAAGTCCAGTTGATTAGAGAAAGACTTCGGGCTACTTAGAGCTGAGAGAAGTCTTAGGCAGATGTGTATAGAAAGGACCTTGAGGTTGAGTTTGGTGACTATGTATATCTAAATATATCTCCCATAAAGGGAGTGAAGAGGTTCGTCAAGAAGGGAAAGATCAGTCCTTGATATGTTGGTCCCTTCAAAATTCTTAATTGCTTCGGCAAGGTAGTTACAAGCTCGAATTGCCTTCAGATCTAGCTGTAGTTCATCCAGTGTTCCATATCTCTTTTCTCAAGAAGTGTATAGGTGACCCAACAGTTGTAGTTCCTATTCAGAGCATAGATATTCAGAACAACCTCTTTTTCAAAGAGATTTCGGTTGAAATTCTTGACTATTAGACTCGTAGACTGAGGAACAAAGAAGTTCCTCTAGTCAAAGGTCTTTGGCGGAATCAATCCGTTGAGGGAGCTACTTGGGAATCAGAAGGAAACATGCGTACCAAGTATCCTCACCTCTTGTTCAATAACTCAGACCAAGCTCAAGGTAACAGTTTTCCTTAAGCTTTTTAGTTCTCATGTCCAGATTTCAGTTACAACTTGGTATCAGTCTCATGTTCAGGATTTTATTTCTAAACTTGGTACAAAGTACCATTGCATATTCAGTCATATGTTAATGCATAAGATTAGTCATGTGTTCATGCATCATAAATTCATTCCCTAGTGAGAAATTTGGTTATCAGAAATCTCAGCCATGCATCCATGAATCAGTTACACATGCATCAGATAAGCATGTTTAGTATGATATACTCAGTTATCAGTCATGTCAGTCATGAAATCATGTTTCAGTCATTTATCTATAGTTTGTATCTCAGCTTATCTTTTCTCCCCTCTCTTAGTCAATCTCATTCAAGGCCGAATATTCCCAAGAGGGAGATATTGTAATACCCTGTACTTCTACCTAGCTTGAATTTGTCCCAAAAATATTAAAGACATATTTTAAAGATGAATCCACTTTTATACACGTTGAATTTTTAAGTTTTTAACTTTTTTTCATGTGGTAAATTCAATAACCTTTCCATCGATATAAGATTCACCCAAATTCGATAACCGGGTAAGAAGTTATGACTATTTTAAGTCCCCATCGTAAAACAACGCCATGTTGGTCAGTGGCACGCTGCGCCACAAGAGAAAATGGAAATTGTCCTTTTTCTAGTGTCTCATCATGATTTATCTGCATCTCGCTAAACTTCTAGGTTGCAAATGAAGTGGCGATGCGATGGCTCCGCGTCGTACCATTCCCTAATTTCCCAGTTGTCAAATTCAAGTGATACGACACGATAGCGCAGAGTCGTGCCAGGGGTCCAGGTTGGAAAATCTTTACAAATTTTAAAAGACACATCCAGGGTTAAAAGGGTCAATTTCCCTGCCCTTATTCAAACCCAATAACACGTGTTTCAGCCATTTTCCACCCAAAACATAGTGTTTCTCTCAAGTTTTTCTCAAGAACAAGCTAGAGTTTTCTATTGGGGATTTAAATTCAAGGGCAAGGATCAAGAATCTCTCCAAGGATCTTTATGTAGTTACATTCTAAGGTATGCATAGTATTCATTGATGGATTCCTTTCGTCCATGAAGCCCAAGAATCAAGTTTTAAACTATGAATTATGATATTCATGCTATGTGTTGATAATGTTCATGTGGTTGTTGTTGTATGATTCCCAAGTTGGAATATTAATGTGTTTTATGAAATTACATTAGTATATGAGTTTAAATTGATGAATTGAGTGGTTCATGATGTGTTAAATTGATGATTATACCTATTCCCTAAGTTTGTGCATGTAAGGTGTTTGATATAATGCCTAAGGGACTAGAACTTAAGTAATATAGCTAAATTGTGACTTAAGTGATGAATTCATGTTGTACCTTTATGTTCAAATGACTTCCATGCTGCGAACATGCGTTGTAAATGTTGTTGGATTGATCATGAATTAGCCTTATGAAATTATACCATGTTTACATGAAATTCTATTCATGTATATGTTTGTGATAACCATGTACTTCATGAAATCCTCAACTTATTGTATTATGGATTGTTGATATTGGTCATGTATTCAATAATGTCACGCCTTCTCAGTTTCCTTCTACTGAGTCCTGGGGGTACTTGTACCCGACAATTTAGTTGTGTGCCTAGAGACAATATCATGTTTTCACGATATCCTCAGTCAAGCCATGATCCATAAAACTTAGTCAGTCATGTGACTCAGGAAAGCTCAGTAATATAGTAATCTCAGTACTATTCCATTAGTCAACAGAACTCAACTAATTCATCCCAGTTTAGTTCAGTAATCCATATTCAGTGTCTATTCAGATGAGAGTAGGAATTAGCACCGAGTGAACCCTAGCATGGGAACACACACTGTCAGATGAGGGTGTGATTCTTAGAAGCAATCATTAAATTCTAGAAATGTGTAGCCAACATAGGTTGAGACATCGATAGTGTCAAATAAGGGTTGATGAGGTGGATAAACACTGTCAGATGAGGATCCCACTATTCTTTTTTGGGGACACTGTCAGATGAGGGTCACCCATAGCTTTTCCTTGCCGGTGGAGCAGTATTGATACCCTTCTAATTGGGGTTACAGATTGGACCCCAACTCAGCTATAATACATTATTTAGGGTATGTCGGTTAGATGACTACTTCCCACAGTCTCAATCTCAGTCTCAGTAATAGAACTCAGATAGTTCTACAAAATTTAGGACTTTTACATACAGTTAACTCTGAACAATACAAAACTCAGCTAGTTCTATCAGAACCTAGACTGTCAGATACAGTCACTCAGTACCAGTTATTTCAAATATTCAGTTATCAGTATCTCAGGTTATCGGTACTCAGACTCAGTAATCTTGTTATCACGAATTCAGTTACAATCTCTTATTTATGCATGTATTCTCACGTTCATGTTATAGAGTCAGTTAGTATAGTTCATGCATGTGAACCATTTTAATTTATCCTACCCCACATGCATACCAGTATATTCAAACGTATTGATGCATTTGAAATATGGTGTTTTATACCATAGGTTCAGAACCATAAGCTCTAGAGAATCAGTAGCATTCCAGTCTCAGCCGTCTGAGTTAGCAGTGAGTCCTCATCCTTCGAGGACATGACCATTTTGTTATTATTTCATTAATTAATTTAATATAGTATTTGGGTTAGTTGGGGATATGTCCCATCAACTCCTCATTCAGACATTTCAGTCAGTTAGAGGATTTTTAGACTAGCATGTTTAGACAGTTTATTTAAGTTGTTTTGGGTATTTCATACCCTATCCAGATGTTATGTTTTCTTAGTGATGTTCTAGTTTTAAACCTTATGGTCTTTCAGCCTTTATTTCTGTATTTATACAGTATATTATACAATGTTCAGGTACAGATATTAGTCATGGGTTAGCTTGTGGTCCTTCGGGGTCATAAGTGCCATGTAACATTCTGGGTACCAGATTTAGGGCATTGCAGTCATCTATGAAAACTATGAAAAACAGATCCAGAAACTGAAGGAACACCCTATTCATTATATCCATGAAAGTTGCAGGGGTGTTAGTCAGTTTGAAAGACATGGCTAAAAATTCATAATGTCCATATCAGGTTCAGAAAGCTATTTTAGAAATATTAACCTCCTTAAACTTCAACTGATGGTACCCCGATCAAAAGTCTATCTTTAAAAAACACTTAGCACCCTAAAGTTGGTCAAAGAGGTCATCAATTATAGGAAAGGGATATTTATTTTTGATGGTGACCTCGTTCAACTGGCGATAATCTATACACATACGGAGGGAACAATCTTTCTTATGCACAAAGAGTACAAGTGCACCCCAGGGAAAGACGCTAGGATGGATAAATCTTTTATCAAGGAGATCTACTAGTTGCTTTTTCAACTCTTTCAATTCACTATCGTGTATGGCAGAATAGAAATGGGATGGGTGTCTGACAATAAATTAAGGCCAAAATATATCTCCCTACCAGGTGGTATCATAGTGAGATCATTGAGAAAGACTTCTGGAAATTCATTTACTACAGGAATAGACTGAAGAGAAGGACTTTCAGTATTTGAATCTTTTACTCGAATTAGATGATACAAACAACCCTTGGATATAATTTTACAGGTTATGAGGTAAGAGATTAATTTCCCTCAAGGTGTTAAAGAATGGCCATCGCATTCTATCACTGGTTCATTCGAAAAAGAGAAAGTAACCTTTTGAGTTCTACAATATAAAGTGGTATAACAAGAATGGAGCTAGTCCATTCCTAATATCGTATCAAAATCAACCATATCAAGATCTATGAGGTCTGCCATGGTATAACGGCCATAAATAGACACAACACAATTTTATATATCCACCTAGCTACAAAAGAATCACCTACAGAGAAAGATTCTGTAATAACTTCGGGCTCAAAACCAAAACCAACGGTCACATATGGGGTCACATAAGACAAGGTAGACCCGGGATCAAGTAACATATATACATCACAGAAAAATATTCATAACATACCCGTGACGACATCTGGGGAGGCTTCTGCCTCCTGGCGGTTGGACAAGGCATACAGACGGTTGTGACCACTCCTAGTAGCTGAAGTAGTGCCCTTAGGAGGAGTAGCTATGGAGGAAGCTTGGGACTTAGCCCCTCCTACGATACCTACGGTAGAAGGAAAGTCTCTTAGAATATGACCCACTTGGCCACATGAGTAAAAATTCCTCCTCTCCAAGCGACACTTTCCCAGGTGATTCTTCCCGCAGATACTACAATGGGAAAAAGATTTGGTGGGCTGTATCACGCTCCCCTGGGAATGGGTGTCCTGTATCCTCCATCCACTATTATCCTGAGAATTAAAGGGCCACTGATCACATGGAGGTATGGGCGTGGGGGCGCTAGCTGCAGGCTAAACATTATTCCAAAACTTTTTTCTTTGGCCACCTGTTACCCCAATTCCCTTCATGATGCTGACAGTAGTTCTGGTCTATTGGTCTGGCCCTCTTGGCCTATCTATCCTTCTCCCTTGCTTCAACAACCCTCTTTTTCTGATCCTCTACCTGCTGTATATGAACTGATAGTCTGGAGAATTCCATATTCCTATTCAATATTGTCCCCTTGTATTCTAACACAAAGTCATCCAAAAGTTCGGATGATAATTTCCTCATACGAGCCATTATGTTTCTAGCCAATTCAGGAGCATAACGGGCTAGTTGATTGAATTTCAGTGTGTACTCCTTGACGCTCATTTTTCCTTGCTTTAGGTTCATGAACTCTTTAGCCTTGGACTCCCTCAAATCTTGAGGAAAGAATCGGTCTAGGAAATCTTCCATAAATTTGCCCTATAATGAAGGCTCGACATTCTCACCCTTCAAATCTTCCTACTCATTGTACCACTAATTCACTACCTCCTTAAGATGATAAGCCTAGAGCTCAACCCTTTCCACTTCATCCACATGCATCACCCTAAAAATATTCTTCTCCATCTCATCCATAAACTCTTGTGGATCCTCCCCCACCTTTGTACCCGTAAAATTAGGTGGGTTCAGCCATATAAATTGACTCACCCTAATAGTCTCAGATGCACCAGACGTAGACCCAACATCCTCCAACCGTCGAGTATATAAAGCCCCAAACTGTGTAACCATGTGCATCGATTGTTTGAACATGGCATGTGATACCTCTTTCTCAGGAGGTTGGGTATGGTTAGTCCTAGACCGGGAAACCCTAGGTGCCCTAGGTGGGCTGGTCTAAATAGGAGGGACTCCCAGAGCAGTATTTAATATGGGGGTGTGAGAGATTTATTACGTGTCCCCATCTTATAGGTGAGATAGACTTTATCAGTCTGAGCGTTCTGGTCATTGGAGCAACATGGAGCCATGATAGCTTTTCTGAGATACAAGAGACCAATGATTAGGGGACATTTAGGGGACATTTTAGAATCCAGAGAATGAACTGAATAATAAGGAAAAGAGACATTCCTAAATGCCTAGTAGCCTCCTACTTATAAGTGTGACGCACTACACACCTATAAACAAGACTCTACTCGAAGCAATTTTGTAGACAACCTGGGACCAAGAACCGTGCTCTAATACCAAGTTTGTTATGACCCGAAGTAGGCCCTAGTCGAGATGAGCATCCCGAGGCGTGAAGGCCTGAGCACCTCTTTTTGTCAAAACTAGTCAATACTACTAAATACTGGGGCAAGCCCCCAGTGGACACAAATCAGAATAAATAACAAATTTCTGAAGGGGGATAGGCCTTCTGAAGTAAAGAAGGCTCACCAACTACACACTTCTATCTGATGATTCTACGGCTTAGTAGGATCCCTAGGCTGAGCCTTAGACCCTAAAATATCGGGGGTCAGTATAAATGTACTGGTACACAGAGTGATCCAAAAATAAATTACAACTTTTATATAACATAGGTGAGAAGTATTATAAAATACGTTAATGCAAAAATCATTTGAAAACACATGGGCATAGCATAGTAATTTTTCAACAATAATGCAATATTAACGAGCTAGATGGACCACCCAACAATTTCATATTTTCACCGAATTCCACATCTCAGTTGCCGCCAAGATTGGAGTACTAGTGAGGAAAGGGCTCACAAGATCACACAGCATGGTGCCGCAATCCCAATCAAATCAATATGTTGTAGTTGGGCTCAAGATGAAAAAGCATGGATCCTAACCATAGGTCTCGAGTTGGGATGACATAGTGTTAGGTACGCAAGATCACATTGTAGGGTACCAAGTTCCTATGGTGGCAATTCATGGTTTCCAGCATAGAGTCATCTGACTCGTACTTTTTTCGGGTAACCATCTAACTCACATCAATCAAAATTTCCATATACGAAACACATGCATCATGATTCCCAACACGTGATAGTCAACAAACTTCCTTATTTATAAAGTAATACCACAGTAGCTATAAAAGTCATTCTCTGAATAGTTTAACAGTAGTATAATATAATATAGAGTACATAAATATCATCATAGGAAATAAAGAATTCACAACTCATGTTCATAACCTTTTTTCAATTCAATTCACATGTTCACCATTTCAACAATTAAGAAGTATATGCAACAACCCCATGAACTTTCAATATTCATTTTAAAACCATTTCACAATACATGCTTTTTGAGCTATAAATGAAACCCCACTTATGAATGCATAAATAATTAAATAATTAAAATAAATCTTGTTTAAATTCATATCAAGGTCATGACCATGAGATTTAGGACAACCCCACGTACCTTATTTTTTAAGAAAAGAGAGAAAAACCCGAATCTTAATTGAGTCTTTGGAGTTCTTGACCTTGAAGATGAACTTTGATCTCCTGAGAATGGATTGGGGTTTTTATATTGAGAGGATAAGGGAAGTTATTGATGAATTATTCTCTCTTTATGTTAAAAATTGTGTTATAACCGAGTGATGACTGGGAAAAATAGATTAAAATACCTCTCCTAACTCAGAAAAATAAAAGAAAAATGCAAACTGGCACTCGACGCGTTACTCAATGCGATATGTCAAAATTACTTTGGTCCACTATTTCACCAATGCTATAATAAATGTGACGCATCGACATCATAATCAATGTGACACATCGACATCGCATCGATTCAGTTCTTTACTGATGCGATACTCGATGCGGCGCACCGACTCGTGTTGGGCCACAATTTTCATAATCCAAACATCCATCTAACGATGCGCAAAAATTTCAAAACTTCTCTGAGACATCCCCTTCACTTCCCCGAGTATGAATCAACTCAAAAATTCATACCTCTAGGTTGGAAAAGTTGATTCAAAAATCGCACAAGCTTAAAAGTTTAAAATATGGCTAAATCCTTTTTGATTCTTAGGGAATTTTTTATGCTAACATACCCTTAAGCATGCTACAAAGTAAGGTATTTAGTCAGGGATATCACGGGATGTTACACTAGTCTTCTAATTTATTACTGTCATTCAAGAATATGAAGAGAAGTATGAAAAATGTGAAGATAAGTGTGAATGGTGTCATGAGATAGGGGGAATACATCCATTCCTCCACATGACATCATCTGTGTGGCATTATTCTTTGGCTCACTGCCTACAAAGCTAACCTCCTCCCCCAATAGATCACAGTGTGAAAAATATGAACGGTGGGATGAGAGAGAGAAGGTATACATCCTATTCTCCACATGGAATCATCTAAGTGGCATTGTTCTTTGGCTCGCTTCCTATAAAGCTAAGACCCCCACCCACTTTGCCTTCCACATGTCAGTGTTTTCAGTTGTATGTGTTGAATTGTGTGTTGTGTTGTGACGTGTTTTTTTTGTGTTGTATGTATTTGGATGCTCTCTCCCTCTCTTTAAAATCTTTTCTTTCTTTCTCTCACTCTATACTTCTGACTATCTTCAACCTCTTGCTTTCTCTCCTTCCCTCCCTCTCTTGTATACTCTAAATTGATTTACTCCTCCCCCCCTTTAATCCTTTGTTGTTTTTCATTGAGCTATCAATATATATAGATTGGATTTATATATTTTTGGTGAGGTTTGATTCATAGGTAAGGTAGGTATGTGCTAATATTTATTTGGGTTGCTCTCATTTTTAAGAAAAAGAGTTGGAGTTGGTGGATTGTTTGTGTTTGTTTTTAATTTTATTTTGAGTTGATTCTTATGTGCTTTACTGTCCATTTTAATGTGTGTATGGAATGTTGTGTTATTAAGCTGATTTTGCTGTAAAGTTTTGATCTTTGGTGATTTTGAATTGAAATGGTTGACGGGTTATGCTAAGTTTGATCATTGACGGTTTATTTCAGATATTTTCCTTATCTAGTTAAGTTTTAAGTTAGATTTTAACATTCCTTAATTGTGATTGTGCTTTTTTCTTAATCTATTTGAATTTTAACTTAGGTTTTAATGACTATTTAATTGCAACTATCCAGTTTTCTTTATTTTCCTGAATGGTAACTTGGTTTTAACAAATCTTCAATTTTCATTATGGTGTTTTCCATATCGGGTTGAATTATAACTCAGGTTAATATAATTATATCTTTGATTTAAAAAATTTCAAATAGATGTTTCATATTATCCTTCACTAATCCTTGTATGTAATCTGCAGATATTTTCTACAGTTGTCTTCTTCTCTTCATTTAACATGATATCAGTGATGCCTCATTAGATTCAGGTATTATTGTTATCAATGAATAGAGTAAGGTTTCTCATACATCTTATATGGGATTCTTAGTAGTTTAGTTGGTTGGCTACTGAACTTTCACCTTATTGGTGAAGGTTCTACTCCCCAAATTGTAATCTACTCCGCCATTTTGTCTTCCCCTACCCCCATTTTTTTTAAAACGGGACATCAAAATATTTGAATAAAAAATGAGTTTTCTCCAAAATGAACTCCCCCTATATTTTCTATTTTTGCACTTTAAATATATATTCTTTATCCCCTTTACCTAAATTGTTGAACATGAACGTAATGAAAATGCCGAAATATAATGGACATAAGGGTATCTAGATGTATGAATGCATTCGTTGTACTAACAACATTTTTGGTCCCTTTTGTACCAGCAACATTTTTGGTCCCCTTTTCTGGGTCAAATAAATACGTTCTAAGAAGAAAGATTGAAATATTAATTTCGTCGAGACAAACTACAAAATCTAATGCTTCAGGAGCAGAATCTTTCTCAAATTCAAGGGTTTGTCGTCTCCACCTCCTCCCTCTTTCATGGCCACATATTTTCGGCTTAGGATGCCAGAGATCTTTGTATATGCAACAACTTCGATGATTTATAGGAGTGTTATCTTGTTACAGGTCAAAGAATCAAGAAAGAAGAGAATTTAGGTGGAAGTGATCACCATTGAAGACTCGTATGATGAGTCAAAAACTATCTGATTTTATGCTTAAAGCATATGATGTAGTTTCTGTGTTGGTTCTTCTTGATTTAAAGTTTTGAAGAATGTTATCAAAATATTACTTTAAGTGTCTTATTAAATATGTGGACAATATGATGTAGTTTCTTTTTTATATCATCCAGGAGTACTCTAGGTTGTCCCCTTATCCCATATGTTGTATTAATATATGTATGGTTTGTTATTCTGAAGAAAGTCAATTGTTATACATTTAGCATATGTTGATGATATAGTAATTTCGATGTCTAGGGAATAGATGTAAATTGAAATTGATTTAGAAAACACTTTAGCATTTGGGTAGAAAATGAACAAAAGAGCTCAGGATTGTTACATGATAAAATTTATAGCTTCTTCTTATGCCAATAGTTAAAATTTATCATAGCCTATCTTTCATGACTTCTTATTATAAGTACTAGTTTAGGTGTACGCACCTTGTGCGTGTACCTCACTTTAATAACAACATTACACTATATAGGATATTTGTTTAAATAATAAAGATGAATATAATCATTAAATTTAATATCTTTTGAGTATGTAAAGATGGAGAATTTATTTATTAAACCTAATCTTTACCAAAAATATTCTTAAAAGTCGATTGATATTCATCTACAATCTATAAATTGCAACAAAATAATACAATTATAGAGATATCAAAATAATATAATTAAATATATTCTTTACACATCAAAAATTTCTCAAAGTCGTCTGACGCTCATCTATCTCCTGTAAACAATAACAAAATAATACGATAATAGAGATATCAAAATAATACAACTAAACCTAACCTTTACATATATAAATTCCTCAAATCCGACCAACATTTATCTATCACCTGTAAACTACAACAAAAAAATATGATAAAGGTGATATCAAAACAATACAATTAAACTTAAATTTTACACACAAAAATTTCTCAAAGTCGATCGTGATTCATCTGAGTAACACCCCGTACTTTTGGGCTAGAATTTAGACCATCGTTCCTAAGCGTATAGACCTGAACTAGATGATTCCTTGTGAATATATGTGTGGTGATCAATCCTATAGTGTGGGAATACCTTTGAATATGGATTGAGGTCTCAAAAATCCCCTAAGTCTAAGACGATTATAAAACATCTCTATTGATTAAGTCATAGTGGACGTCTTAACTTGAGTAAAATTCCATCGACCATAACTTTTTGTATATAATGACTTAGAGGGCCTACTATATATAAAATGAAAGGTATTCGAAGTATCTTTCCAATGATACAAATTTCGCCCAAATCCATTAATCGAGTAAAAAGTTATGAATTTGCAAATTGGAGTGCGTCGCCTAGCAAATTGCCTAAGTCTACTGGAATGGTTATGCCATAGGTTAGGCGCCGCCCAACCTAACTTAGGAAATGGGTTAGGCACTGCCTAGCCTAACTTAGGCAATGGGAAATGCTCCACCCATCCTAGCTTAGGCGATGGGCAATGCGGTGCATACCTTATGGCCCAAGCGACATAAACACTCCGTTTTTGAGTTATATAAAGGGCAGTTAAGTCTTTTGGCACTCTTAAACCGTCCCTAATCATACTTAAATAAATTTAGACTTATTATTAATGTTTAAAACTCTCTTAAAATCCCTAGTTCATCCTTCAAGAACACAAGAAGAGAAAACAACTAGGGTTTGAGCAATCAAGCGTAAAGGTCCGATCTTTTCAAAACTTCTTCATGAATTCTTCGCAAATAAGGTACGTGGGGTTTTACTAAAACTACATGGGATGGTTTAAACACTTTGAATATGATTTAAAGCTTAGAATTCATGAATTTACAAAGGGATTATTGTAACGCCCCGAAGTTTTTCTTAGCTAAATTATGTCCATAAAATATCAAGCATTGGCTTCTAGAATGAATTATACTTATTTCCCAGTAGAATCCCTTAGATTTCAACTTTTCCTTTCATAGATAATTAAATAATTTTTCCGTCGACATAATATGCATCCAAAACGGACACTCGGGGAAGGAGTTATGGTTTATTTAAGTCTTAGTCGTAAAATATCATCATTCCTGTCCTTGGTCCATCACGGAGAGGGTGTAAATGACGATGGTCAATTTTTAGTGGGACTCCGCGATAGGTGTCACATTGCAGAGTGGTCCAAATTCCTATTCGTCAATTTCCAGTGAGCCACCAAGATAGTGGCGCGTCGCGGTGGCCCATGAAATCGGGCTCCCAGTTATATTTTTTATACTGGTTTCCTTAAGGGTATATTGGGTATTTTCTAACACCCTTATCAGTACAAACATGATATTTCAATCCCAATTGAGCATATTACTCATACATTCACTAAAAATATTCAATAACACTCTCTAGGGTTCCATATTGATAATCCAAATACATCAAGATTCAACCGTGGGTTTTCAAAACAAATTGAAGATTCGGAATCCCCAAGTCGTGGGCATCAAGAAGCATCCTTTAAATTTCTAGATAGAGGTATGTGGGGTTTATCCTAAAAAAAAACTACATGGGCTTAAAATCATTAGAGCATGATTTTTAGATTTTTATGAATGAATTTCAAATGGGTTCTGGAATCTGTGTTCTAAATTACGTACTCCGAATGTTTTAATGTTACTATTGTTTTGACCTTGTGGTCCTATCCGCTAAATTGATTTACATGTATACATATATTTATGGAATTTGAGATCTAAGATCGTTGAGAGCATAAATTATGAACTCACTCTCGTGTATTGAATTAAAGATTATGGTTTCGTGATTTGAAAGATATTTTTGCAATATTATAGCATTTGAGCATGATTTGAAATTTTTGAGAGGGTGTTTCTTGATATAAATGTGTTCGTGTATTTAAGAGAAAGAATTGCATGTGAATTGAGAACTTTGACATGACCACCTTGTACTGTACTACTGAAATTCTTGACAAATATGAGTTTCTTGCATGTGTTTACATGAAGTTTGAAGAGTTACTTTGAATTGAATTATTAAAATGGTGGTCCCAAAACTTGTGTTTTGAAAATACAGATTTATGATAAACTAATAATGGCTCAGAGATATGAATTGCAAGTCAATGGTATGACGATACCATATGTATTTATGCCATAACAGATTATGTTTTTAGAGCACGTTTTCAGAGTATGTTTTCAGAGATTGTATGTTTTGATAGAGTTTTAAAAAAGGGCTTAAAGAGGGTTAGGTGGTTACCCGAAGAAGGCGCGAGTTCAAGCAACTCTTAGCCTTAAACCGTATTTACTGATATGGATAGATTATTATTATACGCTGGCGACGACCGTATTGCATAGTAGATTCAGAGACTCCGACCCTTGCAACTCACTTGGGTTGGGGGCTTCGCTGTTGAGTTAATGAAAGTTTCAATATAGCCCATGGAATTTTTCATAGTTGTAGGGTATAACACCTCGCGCAGAAGTAACACAAATTTCTCAGAGTTGAGATGATTTTTATAGAGTATTTAAAATGCCCATGTGAATTCTTACTATATGATATACTTATGAAATGTTTTAAATTTCTCTCATATATGTTGAATAATACATGATTATTTTAGATATGCTTTGCATACCAGTACATCTGTATTGACCCCACCTCCCCCTACCTCTCAGGTTCTGAGACTCAGTCTAGGGGTTTAGATAAGCAGTAGATAATTTAGACAACAGATCAGATTGTGCAGTGGTGAGCCTTCTCTATTCTAGAAGGCCTGTGTTTTCAGATTATGTCACTTATTTTAGTTTTGGTCTACTGGGGGCCTTGTCCCAATTTCAGACAGTTGTCAGATTTTCATATAGTAGAGATTTCGTAGACTGAGTCAGATGTTATTTAGATGTAGTTGATTTATAGTTTCCATACTTATGTTGAATTCAGAGTTGACGATGTTTTCGTAGTAGATTATGTTTCTGCATCTTTTTTTATTATATGAATTTTGTGCGTGATTACCAGATAGAGAAGGGCACTCCGGGCCTTCATGGTTTGGGATGTCCATCATGGCCAGGCCCTAGTTTGGGTCATGACAAACTTGGTATCAGAGCACAATTCATGGTCCCAGGGTTTCTGCAAAATTGCATCGGGTAGAGTCTTGTTTATGGGTGTGTAGTGCACCATACTTATAAGCAAGAGGCTACTAGGCATTTAAGAATGTTTCTCTTCTTTGTAATTTAGTTCATGCTTCAGAGTATAATCTGTCCCCTAATCAATAACCTCTTGCTTTTTAGAAAACCAGCGATGCCGCCCCATCGCACCAATGTTAATGCTCAGGATGATGAAGTCCGTCCCACCCATGGGATGCAGACCCATAACAGAGCTTATTACCTGGAAATTATTCCTACTTTGGGAGTACCTTCTGTACCGACCAATCCTTCGAGAGCTCCCTGGACAAGGGCCAATCGCACTCAGCCTCGTGAAGAAGAGGTTTCCAATGCTGAATTCAGACAGTCTATTCACATGGTTGCACATCTGGTAGCTGCACTGACTCAAAGGTCAGAGGATACTGGGTCTGCATCTATTACTTTTGAATTTACTAGAGTGCGCCAGTTTATAAGAATAAACCCGCACAAGTTCTCTAGCGCTAAGGTAGAGGAGGACCCATAGGAGTTCATAGATGAAATAGAGAATATTTTCAAAGTAATGCATATTGATTAGGTGGAGGGTGTTGAGCTAGGATCATACCAGATAAAGGATATAGCGAACCAATGGAACAAAAAGTAGCAAGATGCGAAGGGTGACAGTGCTGAGCCCACAGTTTCGGACGAGCTTGGGGAAGCTTTTCTTGAATGATTCTTTCCTCTAGAGTTGAGGAAAGATAAAGCAAAGGAGTTCATAAACCTTAAGTAGGGTAAGATGAGTGTTCAGGAGTATACTTTACAGTTTAATCAACTGGCCCGTTATCCTCCTGAGATGACGAGTAGTATGAGGGCCCAAATGAGGAAGTTTACTTTTGGCCTTTCAGATGATTTAGTTCTTGAGTGTTAGGGAGCTATGATGAACAGGGATATGGACTTTTCTAGACTGTCAGTCCATATGCAGCAAGTGGAGGAGAAAAAGAAGAAGATAGTTGAATTTAGGGAAAAAGACAGACAGACAAAGAGAGCTAGAGCGACAAACTAGAGTCATAGTCAGCAGTATAGTGGTAATTAGGGTGGAAAATGGCAAAATAAAAAGAATTGGGGTAATGCAGAGTTGGTAGCTAGTGCTCCAGTGTCCACACCCACAGCTGAGCAGTGCACCTAAATTTTTTAGTCTAGTCAAGGGCCAAGGATGCAGGGTACGCAGTCATAGGGAAGTGTAGCCCAGACCTCTCAGTCCTATCCATGCTTGGGAGATAGGGGAGGAATCATCCAAGGAGATGTAATTTTTGCACTTTGGTGTGTTATTCATGCGGCCAGCCAGGCCATATCCATAAAGACTATTTGATAGCAAAGAGTAATGTTGGAGGAGCCAAGTCGAAGGCAAATTTATCTGTACCACCACCTCAGAAGGGTGCCACTTCAGCTGCCAGAAATGGTCAGAACTAGTTGTATGCTTTGACCAACCGCAAGGAGGCAGAGGCCTTACTAGATGTAGTCATCGGTACATTGCAAATCTTTTCTCATGATGTGTATGTATTACTTAATCCCAGGTCCATCTTGTCTTATGTGACCCCATACGTGGCTATTGGTTTTGTGTTTGAGCCTGATGTAATTGTTGAACCTTTTTCGGTTTCCACCATAGTGGCAGATTCTGTTGTGGCTAGGATGGTGTATAGAAATTATGTTGTGTCTATTTTCAGCCGACATACTTAGGCAGATCTTATAGAACTTAATATGGTTAATTTTGATGCCATCTTTGGGATGGACTGGATCTATTCGTGCTATACCACCTCGAATTGTAGAACCCGAAGAGTCACCTTTTCTTTTTAGAATGAGTCTGTGATACAATGGGAGGGACATTCTCTAGCATCTAGAGGGTACTTCATATCTTATCGCTGGGCCCGTAAACTTATTTCCAAAGGTTGCTTGTATCATCTTATTTGGGTTAAATATTCTAGTGCCGAAAGTCTTCCTCTTCTGTCTATCCCTATAGTGAATAAATTCCCAGAAGTCTTTCCAGATGATCTGCTAAAAATACCACCTGATAGGGAGATAGATTTTGGTATTTATTTATTGATAGATACCTATCCTATTTCTATTGCACCATATAGGATGGCTCTTGTAGAGATAAAAGAGTTGAAAGAACAACTAGAAGATCTTTAAGATAAAGGTTTTATCCACCCCAGTATGTCTCCTTGGGGTGCACCTATACTTTTCATGCAAAAGAAAGATGGTTCCCTTCGTATGTGCATAGATTACCGCCAGTTAAATAAGGTCACGATTAAAAATAAATATCCCCTTCCTAGGATTGATGATCTTTTGATCAAGTTTAGGGTGCTAAGTATTTTTCAAAGATAGACCTTCATTTAGGATATCACCAGTTGAAAGTAAGAGAGTCAGATATTCCCAAAATAGCTTTCTGAACCAGATGCGGCCATTATGAATTCTTAGTCTTGTCCTTCAGGTTGACTAATGCCCCTGCAGCTTTTATGGATCTAATGAATAAGGTTTTTCATTCGTTTATGGATCTGTTTGTCATTGTATTTATTGATGACATTTTGTTATATTATAAGAGCAAGGAGGACCATGCCAATCACCTCTAAATCATCCTCCAGACCCTTATAGATCATAAGTTGTATGCAAAATTTTCCAAGTATGAATTCTGGTTGAATGCTATTGCATTCTTGGGGCATATTGTGTCTAGTGAGGGTATTAAGTTTGATCCCCAAAAGATTGAGGCAGTGAGAAAATAGCCCAGACCCATGACTCCAATCGATATTCATAGCTTCTTGGGTTGGGCGGGTTATTACAGAAGATTCGTCGAGAGTTTTTCTTACATAGCTGCACCACTTACTAAGTTAACTCAGAAAAAGGTAAAGTTTTTGTGATCTGACTCTTGTGAGAATAGTTTTAGAAGTTGAAAGACAAGTTGACTACTGCTCTTATTCTGACTCTTCCGAAAGGTACAAAAAGTTTTGTTGAATACTATGATGCATCCCGAGTAGGACTTGGGTGTGTTCTTGTCCAGTACGGTAAGGTAGTGGCTTATGAATCTAGGCAGTTGAAGGTGCATGAGCAAAACTACCCTACTCATGACTTGGAGTTAGCGGCTATGATTTTTCTACTTAAGATATGGCGGCACTATTTGTATAGGGTACACGTTAATATATTCACTGACCACAAGAGTTTACAGTATGTTTTCTCACAAAAATAATTGAATCTCAGGTAAAGGCGATGGTTGGAACTTTTAAAATACTATGACATGAGCCTGCACTATCATTTGGGCTAGGCGAATACGGTAGCCGACACCCTCAGCAGGTTATATATGGGCTGTCTTTCTCATATGGGGAAAGAAAAGAGGGAGATGGTGAAGGATATTCACCGACTTACGAATATAGAAATGCTACTTTTGGATTCTGAGGATGGAGGAGTGGTTGTTCATGAGATAACTAAATCTTCCCTTTGTGGAAAAGTCAAACAAAAGCAGGTTGAAGATCCCATCTTGATGCAGATCAAGAAAGATGTGGGTCAATAAAAGGTATTGTTTTTTGAAATTGGTGGTGATGGTGTTTTGAGATACCAGGGTAAGTTATTTGTGTCAGATATAGATGGTCTGAGGAAGAGAATCGTTGATGAAGCTCACACGTCAAGGTATATTGTTCACCCTAGCTCTACTAAGATGTATCAAGATTTGAAAAACATTTATTGGTGGAATAATATGAAGTGTGATGTGGCTAACTATGTTTCCAAGTGTTTGAATTATCAACAAGTTAAAGTAGAACATTTGAGGCCAGGTGGTTCTTCTCAAGAGATAGCTTTGCCTTTGTGGAAGTAGAAATGATTAATATGGATTTCATTACAGGACTTTCAAGGTTCTGAAACTAGCATGATTCCATTTGGGTGATTGTAAATAGGTTGACCAAGTTAGCTCACTTTCTACCTGTCAGGACAAATTATTTGGGAGAGGATTATGCCAAGCTATTCATTGTAGAAACAGTTCTTTTGCATGGGGCACCTGTGTCCATCATATCTAACAGAGGTACACAGTTTTCTTCAAAGTTTTAGAGATTGTTTCAAAAGGGTTTAGGTACTCAAGTGAATTTGAGAATGACTTTCCACCCTCAGGCAGATGGGCAAGCTGAGCGCACCATCCAGACCCTTGAAGATATGTTACAGGGTCTACGTGATTGATTTTAAAGGTAGTTGGGTAGAGCACTTGCCATTGATAGAGTTCGCATATAATAATAGTTTCCATTCTAATATTAAGATGGCACCTTTTGAGGCATTGTATGTGAGAAGATGTCGGTCCCCAATAGGATGGTATGAAGTAGGTGAGACAAAAATATTTGGGCCTAATCTTGTTCATCAGGCAATAGAGGATGTAAAAGTCATTAGACAATGACTTAAGATATCTCAAAGTCATTAGAAGTCCTACATCGATGTTAGGAGAAGAGATCTAGAGTTTAAGGTTGGAGATAGGTACTTCTCAAGGATTCTCCCATGAAGGGAGTCATGCGATTTGGGAAGAAAGGTAAGATGAGTCCTCGCTATATAGGACCATATTAGATTGTGAGAAAGATAGGTGGAGTTGCATATGAATTAGAATTGCCATCTAGTTTGGGTTCTGTTCATCCGGTATTTTATATATCTATGTTGAAGAAGTGTATTGGAGACCATTCTTTAGTATTGCCTATCGAAGAAATCAAAGTGACAAACTCCTTATCCTATGAAGAAGATCCTTTAGAGAATTTGGATCGCCAAGTTAGAAGATTGAGGAACAAAGAGATAGCCTCAGGTAAAGTAATATGGAGAAACCAGAAAATTGAAGAAGCGACTTGGGAATCAAAAGTTGACATGAGAGCTAGATACCCAAACCTTTTTGATCCAATGGATGATGAAATGGAAGGTACAATCCTTGCCTTATTCTTTCTATGCCTTAGTATGCTTAAAATTATACTTGTCAGTATCTCGTATCAACATTCGGGGACGAATGTTCCCAAGGAGGGATATTGTAATGCCCTGAAGTTTTTCTTAGCTAAATTCCCCCCCTAAAATAACAAGAATTAGCTTCTAGAATGATTTATACTTATTTCTCTATGGAATCGCTTATATTTAAACTTTTCCTTTCGTAGATGATTGAATAAGTTTTACGTCGACATAAGATAATCCAAAACGGACACTCGGTGAAGGAGTTATGGTTAATTTAAGTTTTAGTCGTAAAACATCGTTATTCCTATCCTTAGCGCATCGCGGAGAGGGTGTAAATGACGATGGTCAATTTCCAGTGGGACTCCGCAATGGTGGCGCATCGCGGAGTGGGCTAAATTCCCATTTGTCAATTTCCAGTGAGCCACCACGATAGTGGCGCATCGTGGTGACCCATGAAATTGGGCTCCAAGTTATATTTTTTATACCGTTATCATGAAGGGTACATTGGGTATTTTCCGACACCTTTATCAGTCCAAATACGAGATTTCAACCCCAATTGAGCATATTACTCATACATTTACCAAAAATATTGAAGAACACTCTCTAGGGCGTGGGTTTTCACAAAAAATTGATGATTTGGAATCCCAAAGTCGTGGACATCAAGAAGCATCCTTTAAATTTCTAGATAGAGGTACGTGGGGTTTATCCTAAAAAAAAAACTACATGGGCTTAAAACTATTAGAGCATGATTTTTAAATTTTTATGCATGAATTTCAAAGGGGTTTTGGAATTTATGTTCTAAATTACGTACTCCGAATGTTTTAATGTTACTATTATTTTGACTTTGTGGTCCTATCCGCTAAATTGATTTACATGTATATGCATATGTATGGAATTTGAGATTTAAGATCATTTAGAGCATAAATTATAAACTCTCTCTCATGTATTAAATTAAAGATTATGGTTTCATGATTTGAAAGATGTTTTCGCAATATTATAGCATTTGAGCAAGATTTGAAATTCTTGAGAGGGTGTTTCTTGATATAAATATGTTCTTGTGTTTAAGAGAAAGAATTGCATGTCAATTGAGAACTTTGACATGACCACCTTGTATTGTACTACTGAAATGCTTGACAAAGATGAGTTCCTTGCATGTGTTTACATGAGGTTTGAGAAAGAGTTTCTTTGAATTGAATTATTAAAATGGTGGTCCCAAAACTTGTGTTTTGAAAATAGAGATTACGGTAGACTAATAATGGCTCAGAGATGTGACTTGCAAGTCAATGCTATGACGATACCATATGTATTTATGCCATAAAAGATTATGTTTTTAGAGCATGCTTTCAAAGTATGTTTTTAGAGACTGTGTGTTTTAATAGAGTTTTAGAAAAGAGCTTAAAGAGGGTTACGTGGTTACCCAAAGAAGGCCCGAGTTCAAGCAACTCTTAGCTTGAAACTGTATTTGCCGATACAGGAGATTATTATTGTACGTTGGCGATGACATAGTAGATTTAGAGACTCTGACCCTTGTGGCACACTTGGATTGGGGGTTTCGCTACCAAGTTAATGGCAGTTTCCATATAGCCCATGGAATTTTTCAGAGTTGTAGGGTATACCACCTAGCGCAGAAGTAACACAGATTTCTTAGAGTTGTGATGATTTTTAAAGAGTCTTTAAAATGCCTATGTGAATTCTTACTATATGATATACTTATGAGCTATTTTCAATTGCTCTCATATATGTTTAATAATAAATGATTATTTTGGATATGCTCTGCGTACCAGTACATCTATATTGACCCCCTACCACTGAGGTTCTGAGACTTAGTCTAGGGATCCAAATAAGCAGTAGATAATTCAGACAACTGATCATATTATGCAGTGGTGAGCCTTCTCTATTTTCGAAGGCTTGTTTTTTCAGATTATGTCACTTATTTCAGTTTTGGTCTACTGGGCGATTTGTCCTAGTTTCAGACAATTGTCAAATTTTCATGTAGTAGAGATTTCGCAGATTGAGTCAGATGTTATTTAGATGTAGTTGATTTACAGTTTCCATACTTATATTGAATTAAGAGTTTACCATGTTTCCATAGAGGATTATGTTTTCGTATCTTCTTTTATCATATTAATGTTGTGCATGATTACCAGATAGAGAAGGCCGTTCTGGGCCTTCATGGTTCGGGAAGTCTATCACGGCCAGGCTCTAGTTCGGGTCATGACAGTTTTGGAATTTACATTTCAATTGTGCATTATGGACTCTTAAATGGAATTATTATTTTGGTGTTGAGGCCGTTTCCCCAAATTGATTTGTAATCTTATATATGTATGTATAAAAATGAGTTGAATATTTAATTGAGAGAATGACTATTTATGCTTCCTCTCATGTTGCAACACTTCTTGATTTTAGACTGTTATGAGTTGAAGAATGTTATTAAGAAGCATGTTATCAATGTTCTTAACTAGTGTTGAATGATTTAACCTTGATTTTCAAATTGATAAGAGGGAGGTTTTTCATGTTAATTGATTTTGAGTATATATAATGAAAGAATTGCCTGTTTTGCCAGAAATATATGACCACCACAGGTTTGTTGAAATGATTGACAATAATGTTTTTTGCATAGTTTGATAAATGTATTGCAAAATAAATCTTCTTGAATTATTTGAAGTATGGTGGTATGAACTTTATGTTTTGAAAGAGAAAACTATGATATGATTTTATGGCTCAGAATCATGACTTACAAGTCTTGGTATGACAATACCAATATAGAAAATGCCATTGCAATTCAGAACAGAATAGAATGCAGATTTTCATTTAGATTTTTTTTTTTTAGAATTTGAACGTAGAACAATTCATGTTCAGAAAAGGCTAAAATTAGGCAAAAAGAACATTAGGTGGTTCTCCGAAGAAGGCACGAGTTCATATAACTCATTGCCCAAAATAGTGTTTTGCAGATACGGGTTATTACATCCCTTAAAGGGATTTTATGCTGTCCTGGTTCCCTGTGGCATATCAAACTCAGACACTCTAACCCTTGTTTCAAACTCGGGTTGGGGCTTTCCCGCCAAGTCAATGGCAGATTCCACATAGTCCGTGGAATATCAGACTTGTAGGGGTATACCACCTAACTCGGAAGTAATACAAAGATCAGAACTACATTGACAAGAATGTTTTATGGTTATCAAAGAATGGCCTATGTGTTTTAAACTAAATCATGCATGGTGTTTCATGACTTGCTTTCATCTATTTTTTATATATATAAATTCATTATTTTGGATTTCTTTGCCAGTACAATTGTATTGACTCCTTATTTTTTAGGGTATGAGGCTCAGTCTAGAGGTCTTGCTAAACCGTAGAGTCGAAATTCAAAAGTTTGCAGTTGGTGAGACTCCCTTACTTCAGAAGGCCATTCTTAGAGTATTTTTATTTCATTATGGCATTGGTCCACTGGGGGCCTTGTCCCAGATTTAGACAGTTACTGGTGCCGTATGTAGTAGAGATTTTAGAGACTGAAATAGACGTTGTTTAGATATTGATGGATTTATTTCTAGTATTGTTAAATTAAATTCAGAGTATGACCTTGATTCCTTTTATTTCATTTCCACATTCTTTTCTTTATTATTGAGTATTGTGCATGTTTACCAAAAATAGAAGGCTGCCCGGGCCTCCATGGTTTGGGATGCTCGTCATGGCTAGGGCCCCTGCTTGGGTCGTGACAAACTTGGTATCAGACCATGGTTCATGGTCTCAGGGTGTCTACAAAATTGTATCGGGTAGAGTTTTTTTTATGGTTATGTAGAGAGCCACACTTATAAGTAGGAGACTACAAGGCGTTTAGGAATGTCTCACTTTTTTCATGTTCTAGTTCATGCTATGGAGTCATAATATTCTTCTATCATACTTTATTTCATTCTATGGTGTCGCCCATACAAAAGTAAAGTTAACTTAAATCCTACTCGAATGTTCTCAGATATGTCTCGTTGTTGAGGTAATTCAAGTGCAGGAGTCTAAAATCTGAATGGTATGGTCCTTTTTGATTGAATAATGAAAGATTATGAAATTTCACAAGGAATTGAGGGAGTACATGAGTGCTATAAATTTTATTGATTCAAGCTTATACCATTATCTATATCAATCATGCGTTTGAGCCTAAGGTGTGAAGTGTATTCAGTCCCTTTCAAGATTCTTATTGCAGATGTCATGCATAAGGGGAATGATGTGTAGTAGAATATTGGAACTATATTTCCACCTGAGTAGTAGTGTATGTTAATGTGTCATGACCCATTGGTAATAAGATTGGACCAAGATGTTGGTGATATGAAGTCACAAGGTTAGAAGTCAGAGTGAGGAAGAATTTTGTGCATATAAATTTTTTTAGTTGAATAACCATTGATTGAGGGATGATTTGCCATTTTATAGTGATAGACTAATATGGTAGTAATATTTGTAGATTGTAAGGTATTCGATAGAGAAAGTGTTTGGCCATGATCATTATCTATTCAAAACTAGGGAAGGTTCCTAGACTAGATAGTCATGGTGGTTATAGAAACCTCTTATAGGATGTAAATGGAAATGGTTAGATTAGCCAATAAGTTATAATTATAGATTCATTGTTGTAGGTGAAATTTGAAGGTATTCTAAAGGTATGCTTGGGAAAGTAAGTATGAGGTGAGAAAGTAGAATATGTAGATAAGATTGGGTTAGGTTATGTTATATGATTAGAACTGAATATCCCTAATATGAATTTACCCCCCTTTTGATTGTCTTTATTTTTGTAGTCATAAACTGGTATTTCATGTGAGAAGGTATGTAGTGGATGTTGATATATAATAGGGATGTCTTAGAGGGGTTGTGATTATAGGTAGTAGTTAAATGAAATGAGTGTTTTGATTTGATTTCCTAATTTGATGGACTAGTATAATATGTTGCATGCTTCACCGGTGGTACGTTATTTCTTCTAGACTATAGGCTTGAACTTTAGATGTAGAATGTGGTGCTAAGAGTAGTAGCTTAAGGTTAATGATGCATGTTTTGTTGGAATTAATTAGCAGGCTTGATGGGATGTGTTAAACACCCTAGGTTTATAATTTATGAAAGATTTAAGTGGTAATTGTAAGGTATATGTGTATATGAGGACTAGTGTTAAAATGATGAATTGTGGGTGAGTCATTAAATGGATAAGGGCGTAAGTATATAAAAATAAGTTGCCTCCTTCTAGTATGGATTTAGGTAAGATTTTATGATATAAGCTATGCGATTAACAATCTAGTGTTAGAAGGTTAAGTAGTGGAGAGTGGACTTTTATGTGATAAGAAGTGAGGATATGTATGCTCATGAGACTACGAGTTGTAAGTTGATGATGACAGAGGATAGAAAAAATTAAGAGTAGCGTTCTTGGAAAGCAATGCCTTTAGAGTACACTTAAAAAGGGAAAGTGTAGCATTTATTTGTATATGTGTTTTGCGTGCCTAGTTTGTGTTCTAGAAATTGTGGAATGGAGAAGTTTGGGGAGTTGTTGTATAGAATTATTTAGAGTTGAATTAAGAAAAAATGAGTGGGCAATATGCGCCTTTGGTATAGTTTTACAAATTTTGTTAAGATGCAAGTTATGTGATTAGAGGTGTGATGCTAAGTATTCTAAGGAGTTGAAGATGAAGTGTTGTGTGCCTAGAAGCGCGGCTATCTATGCCCATGATAACGTTAGCCATAAATAGATGACTTTGGGGTTCGGAGGATGTTAGGATTAGTGTACCTGAAGGAGATGTTCTAGAATGAATTTAGTGTCCTTGAAAAAAAAAAAAGGAAAATCTTTGGAGGAGAGTTTGTGTTCATGTGTATGTTGGTGCCCCTTTTTGATTAGGTGTGTGGATATCGGGAGACTTAGTACTTCAACTAGTATCCATGTTCCTTGAATGGTTGGCGTATCTCGTTTACATGAGTATGGGCTGTAGGGTGATGGTTGTAGAGGCTAGCGAAAGTAAGAGTTGTATTTCCGAAAAAAAAGACCTACAGAGTATAGTTTATCCGAGAGGGATTAGCGGTAATGTGTATGGTGGTATATCTCTTGTGTTGAGAGTTGTGGATATATATTTGATGAGAGGTTATGTCTGTAAGTCTAGGATTATGACTTTGATCTAAGGGGGAGATGATGAGTTAAAGTAGCTCTCAAATTTTCTTATCGTGTCAAGTTTCAAGTAAGATTCATGATATATTAATTACAATTCAAGTAAACTCCTCCTACTCATTCTACGAGGTCACTCTGTTAATGCCTTACATTATGTATCCAAGTCCTGCCTATGTCTAAGGTTTGATCACTCTATGTAACTCATGACATGTCCCGACTTCCAAACTAGAAGAAATACTGTCCCTCGATGATCCAGTATTCTAAGTATCCAAGCTCTATGTTATGTTGATCATGAACAACAAATTTGTGTCACAAAATCATGATTGGTTCTAAGGAACTATGTTTTCGTATGTTAATGATTTATTTTATGTAGAGATTAGCCAAAATGATAAAGTTTTGTGAACTCATGACTATTTCAGTTCTGAAAATTAGAAGCGATAGCTTCGAGTAGAAGTCCTTGCCTAAATCGTCGACTTCATGAATTCCACACTCATGTTATAAGACTCATGATGTAATCTCTCATGTTTCTCACTGTGTTTTTCCTAAGAACTCGTGCTATGTTGATTTTATGCTAGAATGTGTAACACCCCGTAAATTTTTTTCGTACACTTATCGCGATTATATGGAGTCCTAAAGGCTTGCGTATGGGTTACATTAAGTTTATGGTGTTCAGAAGTATCCCGTCAATAGTTGTATGTGTAGGTATTGGAAAAAGCTTTCCAACGATATAAAGTTTTCCCAAAACAGAGGAGTATTTCATATAAGCGAGCACATTCGAAATTTCAAAACGGTGGCCGGGAAGCCTGTGAACAGTAAATCTGCAGGAAAATTAGTGCAGCTAGGCAATTATTTTTTTTTGGATCAATTTTAGGCGATCATAACTCCTTGTACAAAGAGAACTGTGTGAGCTGCTATATATCGACGAAAATATCCGAGAGTCTTCTTTCCGATGAAATTGGTTCCATCCAAATCCAATGTCTGAGTAAGGAGCTATACCCGTTTTACTACAGCCTATAAAAAAAAAAAACAGAATTGTGGGACAGATTTTTGGGTCAAATTTAAACGACCATAACTCCTTGTACAGGAAAAAATGGGTGGTATACTTTATATGAAAATGAAATACCTTTGAATTATCTTTCCAATTCAATTGGTTTCACCCAAATCCGATACCGGAGTAAAGAGTTATGATCGATTTACTTCAGCCTGTCAAAACTGTCCACTGGGGACAGATTCGGATTTATTTAAATTTTTAGGGCAAAATGGTCATTTTCTATTACCTCTTGGACGAAAATGGGTCTTTATAAACCTACAATTAGCCTCATATATATCATATATCATCCAATTATTAATAGAAGGTGAAACCCTAGCCTAATTTCAACTTCAAATATTTTGTGATTCAACCGTAGAAAATTCGAATTGGTTCCGTAGTTGTGTTCACCATCTCGAAAGCTTCGAGAAGCACCCCATGGTTATGTAAGGAGGATTCTAAATGCAAGAGTTCATTGTTAAGGTATGAATATTGTTTATTCTTGATTCTTATCCATGAATAAGTATTGATAAAGGATTATGAGTATTGTCTTGATGTTGGAAGATAGCCAGAAATATAGTTATGAATTGTTTTGTATAAATTGTTAGTAGTAAATTATGGAAGTTGTTGTATTGGATTATGGAGGATGAATTGTGGTGATATATCATTATATTAGTGGTTATGTATGCCTAGTGATCATGTTGGTATTGGATGGTGATTAAGAAGGGAAATAAAGGCTAAGAGTGATGTTGAGGGATATTTCATGAAAAAGCATGATATGTGAATGTAATAAGAGTATAAGAGGATGTATGTAGCACTCTTATTGATGAGTTAAAGGATTACTTCCTAGACATTATTTGGTGAAGTTAATACCTAAATGGTAAGGTTTGGTTGCTAATACTAGTTTGCCACAAATGACTTATTGTAGATAAGTGTTCGAAAAGTACCGGAAGTCAAGTTGGACTTGTATTGAAGTGGTTATATCAAGGTATGTAAGACATACTCTATCTAATCGTTGGCATGAATAATGACCCATTGCACTCTCAAGTAAGCTTCCAACATTGTCCTACGACACATGACACATAATAACATCATGTGATCTTCGACACTACCAATTGAACTTGTTTTCACTTTTAAGATGTCCGGCTAGTCAAAAAAAAGTCCATATACTATTGTTGACCCCGAAATGGTTTAATGAGGTATCCATGATTCTCTACTTCATTTTCATGATATTGATTACCTATTTACATGTTTTTCCTATTGAGGTATCATGGTTTCAAGTTCCATAAGGTGTGACCACAAAGTAACCAATCTCAAAGATTAATTGAATTAAGAAATGGAATGTCTGTATTTTAAATTGATGATATGATGTATTGTATTAGTACCATTGATCAGTTGGCCATTGTATTATAAAGTTTATGCATATATGCTATTCCAGGGGTGGTCCCTGATGTATTGTATTAGTACCACTGATTAGTTGGCCAATGTATGACATATGTTATGTATTGATAAGGATTACGGGAAGTAATGATATGAAAGTAATGTGCAGGTATCCCATCAGCTCTTTTAAGTCTGGTTTACTCATACTGTTTATCCATTGATATCTGGGTTCTGTTGATCTTTTGTATCTCATCTTGATACTCACTGCCTTACATACTCAGTACATATTTCCGTACTGACGTCCCTCACGGGGGACCCGTATTCATGCCTGCAGGAACAGGTACTTCAGTCGTACACCTCCGCAGTAAGAGCCAGGACATTCTGTTGTTAGTGGTGAGCTCCAGTTGTTTCGGGGCATCCCAAGTCGTGTCTATATGTATTTTTGGTATTTATATAAAAGTCTTTTGTGGGCGGGAGTTTGTCCCGACCCTAACTCAGTTGTGTAACTATGTAGAGGCTTTTGTAGACATATTGTACAGCCATAGGAGTGTTTGGTTGATAGACGTGATGGCTCTGACGGCCAATTACTGTTTATATATATATTTATGCGTGTCTGCTGGGCTGATACAGGTACTATTTTCTTCTATTTACAACGAAGTGCTGCCCAAATTTCTAATTTTCATAAGTGATATAAATGTGAAAGTATAGGTAATGAACGGGTTCTCCCGGGCCTCCTCGGCTATGGGTGCCAGTCCGCTCCAATGGGATTTGGGGTATGACAGAAGTGGTATCAGAGAAGTTCGTCCTAGTGAGTCTACAAAGCCGTGTCTACGTAGAATCTCGTTTATCGGTGTGTTGTGCACCAAATCTATAAACAGGAGGCTATTGGACGTTTAGGGATTGTTTCCACTCTCCATTTCTTAGATCGTGCAATAGAGCCCATATTAGAGATAAAGTCATAATCGATCGCTTAATCCAATTGTTTTTTTTTATTATAGTAACGATGCTGGTTACAAGGAGAAAGAATAAGTGGAAGCGAGTGGATGTAGTGGCCGGAGAAGGTACTAGTAAGTCACCACCGGCACATGCTGAACAAAGTGAGTCTCAAGCTGAGCATATATCAGGAACTTCTTCTCCTCCGGAAGGGCCATCTATTAATGTTGTTGATCGAGATTTGAGGGATGCAGTACAACTTCTGATGCGTATAGTTGCCGGTCAAGTTCAAGGGCAAGCTATTCCTACCACAGGTTCTAGTGGTACGGATAGAGCAGCTAGCCTTCGGAAACAGGATTTTCTGAAACTGGATCCTCCTACTTTTACTGGATCAGATATTAACGAAGACCCATAGGACTTTGTCGATCAAACCCAAAGGGCTCTAGATGTTATGCAAATATCCGGTAAAGAGATGGTTGAGCTAGCAGTATATAGACTGAAAGGAGAGGCTATATTGTGGTGCGAGGATTGGAAACGATCTAGGGGTATTGATGCACCTCCAACTACGTGGGGAGAGTTCAAAGATGCATTTATTGATCATTATCTTCCATTTGAGACTCGTCAGGCCCGTGCAGATAAATTCTTAAATCTTCGTCAGGGTAATATAAGTGTAAGGGAGTATAGTCTTCGATTTAACGCCTTGTCTCGATATGCTTCTAATGTGGTAGCTACTATGGATGACAGAGTTCATCAATATGTGGATAGATTGGAACCATACTTGGTTAGAGATTGTACCATTGCTGCTTTGAACAAGGACATGGATATAGCGAGGATACAAGCTTTCGCTCAGAAGATGGAAGATCAGAGGCAAAGAAGAAGAACCCAGGAATCAGAAAAAGGATATTCTAAGCGGGCCAGAGCTATAGGGCAGTTTATGGCATCTCAAGAAGGTTTTAGGCCTTCGTTCTCTCATAGATTGCCTAGGCCGTTATCTTCTTATCTGGCAATTAGTGCTCCACCGCAATTTCAAAGGTTCAGAGGTAATCAGTTCGGGCAAAGCAGTGAAAATCAGAGTTCGCGAACAGTGGGGTATCAAGGGCAAGGGAGTATGAGTCAATTGAGATCTCCATGACACCCGTGCCCCATATGTTGAAGATTTCACTTTGGCAAATGTCGGCTTGGAACGAACAATTTCTTTTGGTGCGGTAGGCCGGGGCGTATGGCTAGAGATTGCCCACGCAGGACCACAAGTGGTATAACACGACCTACCGGATCAGCTGTTGTGTCATCATCGGTGCCTCCTTTGAGTAGGGGTGCACAACCTATGGGTCACGTTAGAGGTGATAGAGGAGCAGCTAGTTCTAGCGGAGCTCAGAACCGGGTGTATGCCCTAGCAGATCGGCAGAATTTAGAGGCTTCTCCAGATGTGGTTACTGGTACGTTGTCCATCTTTGCATTTGATGTGTATGCCTTAATTGATCCTGGTTCTACATTATCGTATGCTACTCTTTTGGTTGCGGGAAGGTTCGGGAGAACACCTGAATTATTAGCAAAGCCATTTGAAGTATCAACGCCAGTGGGGGAATCTCTTATAGCTAGGAATGTTTATCGAAATTGTGTTGTGAATATTTGTGGTCGTGATACGATGACCGATCTTGTTGAGTTAGAAATGGTAGATTTTGATGTTATTATGGGCATGGATTGGTTAGCGTCTTGTTATGCTACAGTAGATTGCCGTTCTAAGAAGGTGTATTTCCATTTCCCAAATAAGGCAGTCCTTGAATGGAAGGGTAATGTTGGCGCGCCGAGAGGTAGATTTATTTCTTACTTTAAGGCAAGAAAAATGATTTCCAAGGGGTACATATACCATTTGGTTAGAGTAAGGGATACAGAGGCAGAGCCGCCAACTTTTCAGACCGTTCTGGTTGTGAATGAATTTCCTGATGTATTTCCTGAAGAACTACCAGGTTTACCTCCTAAACAAGAAGTGGAGTTTGGTATTGATATATTGCCAGACACACAGCCAATCTCAATTCCTCCTTATAGAATGGCACCAGCAGAGTTGCGAGAATTGAAAGAGGAACTGAAATACTTGCTAGAGAAGGGATTCATCAGGCCTAGTATGTCCCCTTGGGGAGCACCAGTATTATTTGTGCGTAAGAAAGATGGTTCGCTGAGGATGTGTATTGACTATCGGCAATTGAATAAGGTGACTATCAAGAATAAATACCCTCTTCCTCGAATTGATGATTTATTTGACCAGTTGCAGGGTGCCCAGTGTTTTTCCAAGATTGACTTGAGATTAGGTTATCATCAAGTGAGAGTCAAGGATAAAGATATACCCAAGACAGCTTTCCGAACACGGTATGGTCATTATGAATTCCTGGTTATGTCATTCGGGCTGACAAATGCACCCGCAGTTTTTATGGATCCGATGAATAGGCTGTTTAAGCCGTTTCTAGATGTGTTCGTGATAGTTTTCATAGATGATATTCTGGTCTACTCTAGATCAGAAGAGGACCATGTTAATCAATTGAGGCAGGCGTTGCAGATTCTTCGTGATCGTAAGCTGTATGCAAAGTTTTCTAAATGTGAGTTTTGGCTCAAGTCAGTGGCATTTTTGGGCCATATTGTATCCAGTGAAGGCATAAAAGTTGACACTCAGAAGATTGAGGCTGTGAAGAAGTGGCCAAGACCCACGACGCCTACGGAGATTCGTAGTTTCCTCGGGTTGGCAGGTTATTATAGAAGGTTTGTTGAAGGTTTTTCTTCTATTTCTGCACCATTGACTAAGTTGACGCATAAAGCCTCCAAGTTTCAATGGAATGATGCCTGTGAAAAGAGTTTCCAAGATCTGAAGAGCAAGTTGACTTCTACACCGGTATTGGTACTTCCTGAAGGTACAAAAGGGTATGCAGTGTACTGTGATGCTTCGAGAAGTGGCTTAGGATGCATATTAATGCAACATGGTAGAGTAATAGCCTATGTCTCTAGACAGTTGCGACCACATGAGAGGAATTATCCCACACATGATCTTGAGCTAGTTGCAGTTGTATTTGCTTTGAAGATATGGCGCCACTACTTATATGGGGTTCATGTTGACATATATACCGATCATAAGAGCCTGCAATATATCTTTAGTCAGAAAGATCTAAACATGAGGCAGCGGAGATGGCTTGAATTGTTGAAAGATTACGATGTTGATATCTTGTATCATCCAGGGAAAACGAATGTGGTAGCGGATGCACTGAGTCGTAAGTCTAAAATGGCATCTATAGAAAAGCAGTGGATGATTAAGGATCTTCACCAACTATCTAATTTGGGAGTTCGACTTCTCGAAACTCCAGATGAAGAGGTTATTGTACGTAATGCAGCGGAATCTTCATTTATAGCTGAAGTGAAAGAGAAGCAGTATGCAAATCCAATTTTATTGTAGCTTAAGGAGGATGTGCAGAGTGGCACAACAAAGGCATTTGAGCTTACGCGAGAAGGAGTGCTTTAGTGTCATAATCGTTTAGGTGTACCTGATGTAGTTGAGCTAAGAATTATGACAGAAGCACACTGTTCAAGGTATTCCATCCATCCAGGGTCGACTAAGATGTATCAAGATTTGAAAACAATATATTGGTGGAATGACATGAAGAAGAATAATGCCAAATTTGTAGCTGAATGTCTGAATTGTCAAAGAGTCAAAGTAGAACACCAGAAACCCAGTGGTTACATGCAATGTATAGATCTTCCAGTCTGAAAGTGGGACAAGATCAATATGGATTTCATCATGGGTTTGCCTCGTACTTATCGGAAGTTTGATTCCATATGGGTGATCATTGATAGGCTTACCAAATCTGCGCACTTCTTACCAGTTAAGACAACTTATATGGCGGAAGAGTATGCGAAGTTGTATATTAAGGAGATCGTTCGGTTACATGGAGTTTCAATTTCCATTATATCCGATCGAGGAGCCCAATTTACCGCGAATTTCTGAAAGTCTTTTCAAAGGAGTTTGGGGACACAAGTAAATCTAAGTACGACTTTTCATCCTCAAACGGACGGACAAGCGGAACATACCATCCAGACACTTGAAGATATGCTACGAGCATGTGTATTAGATTTCAAAGGCAACTGGGATGATCACCTACCTCTTATCGAGTTTGCCTACAATAATAGCTATTGTGTGATGCCTTTGCATATTTTTTGTTGAGGAAAAATGATCGAATAAATATTACGTTCTTTATTCTACACTTTTAGAGAGTCAAGAAGTCCCTACTCATCATTCGGGGATGAATGATCCCAAGGGGGAGATAATGTAACACCCCCGTACTTTTAGGCTAGAATTTAAACCGTCATTCCTAAGCTTATAGACCCGAACTAGATGATTCCTTGTGAATATATTTGTGGTAATCAATCCTATAGTGTGGGAATACCTTTGAATATGTATAGAGGTCTCAAAATTCCCCTAAGTCTAATACGAGTATAAAACTTTTCTATCGATTAAGTCTTAGTGGATGTTTTAACTTGAGTCTAGTTCCATAGAGCATGACTTGTTGTATGTAACGACTTATAGAGCCTACTATATACAAAATGAAAGGTCTTCAAAGTGGCTTTCCAACGATATCAATTTCGTCCAAATCCGTTAACTGAGTAAAAAGTTATGACTTTTCAAAGTGGAGTGTATCGCCTAGGAAATCGCCTAAGTCTACTGGAATGGTTATGCCATAGGTTAGGCGCTGCCCAACCTAGCTTAGGCAATGGGTTAGGCGCCGTCCATCCTAACTTAGGCGATGGGCAATGCGCCACCCAGCCTAGCTTAGGTGATGGGAAATATGGTGCGTACCTTATGGCCCAAGTGACATAAACACTACGTCTTTTGGTTATTTTGCGGGAAATTAAGTATTTTGGCACTCCTAAACCATCCCTAATCATACTTAAATGAATTTAGGCTTATTATTAACGTTTAAAACTCTCCTAAGATCCCTAGTTCATCCTTCAAGAACACAAGAGGAGAAAATAACTAAGGTTTGAGCAATAAAGCGTAAAGGTCCAATCTTTTCAAATCTTGTTCATGAATTCTTCGCAACTAAGGTACGTGGGGTTTTCTTAAAACTACATGGGCTGGTTTAAACACTTTGAATATGATTTAAATTTTAGAATTCATGAATTAACAAAGGGGTTTTGGAATTTACATTTCGATTATGCTTTATGGACTCTTAAATTGAATTATTGTTTTGGTCTTGAGGCCTTTTCCCCAAATTAATTTGTAATCTTATATATGTATGTATGAAATTGAGTTGAATACTTAATTGAGAGCATGACTATTTACCTCCCTCTCATGTCGCAACACTTCTTGATTTTAGAATGTTACGAGTTAAAGAATGTTATTTAGAAGCATGGTATCAATGTTCTTAACTAGTGTTAAATGCATGATATCAATGTTCTTAACTAGTGTTAAATGATTTAAGCTTACTTTTCAAATTGATGAGAGGGAGGTTTTGCATGTTGATAAATGTTGAGTATATATAATGAAAGAATTGCATGGTTTGCCATAAATATATGACCACCACATGTTTGTTGAAATGATTGACTATAATGATTTTTGCATAGTTTGATAAATGAATTGAAGAATGAATTTCTTAAATTATTTGAAGTATGGTGGTCTAAACTTTATGTTTTGAAAGAGAAAACTGTGATATGATTTTATGGCTCATAATCATGACTTGCAAGTCTTGGTATTACGATACTAATACAAAAAATGCCATAGTAATTCAGAACAGAATAGAATGTAGATTTTCATTCAGAATTTTTTAAAGAATTTGAACGTAGAATGATTCATGTTCAGAAAAGGCTAAAATTTGGCATAAAGAGAAATTAGGTGGTTTCCCGAAGAAGGCACGAGTTTAGATAACTCATTTACCAAAACCGTGTTTTGCCAATACGGGTTATTACATCCCCTAGAGGGATTTTACGTTGGCCTAGTGCCCTATCGCATATCAGACTCAGGCACTCTAACCCTTGCGATAAACTCGGGTTGGGGGATTCCTCGCCGATTCAATGGGTGATTCCATATAGACCGTGGAATATCAGAATTGTAGGGGTGTACCACCTAACCCTGAAGAAATATAAAGATTAGAACTACACTGACGAGAATGTTTTATGGTTATCAAAGAATTGCTCACGTGTTTTAAACTATATCATGCATGATGTTTCATGACTTTCTCTCATCTATTTTATATATATATATATATATATATATATATAAATGCATTATTTGAGATTTCTCTACGTACTAGTAAAATTGTATTGACCCCCTATCTTTCTGGGTCTGAGGCTCAGTCTAGAGGGCTTGCTAAACCGTAGAGTTGACAGTCAGAAGTGTGTAGATGGTGAGCCTCCCTTACTTCGGAAGGCCATTCTTAGAGTATTGTTATTTCATTATGGTATTGGTCCACTGGGGCCCTGTCCCAGATTCAGACAGTTATTGATGTCGTAACGAGATTTCGCAGACTGAAATAGACGTTGTTTAGCTGTTGATGGATTTCTTTCCAATATTGTTAAATTGAATTGAAAGTATGACCATGATTCCGTTTATTTAATTTCCTCATTCTTTTCTTTTATATTGAGTATTGTGCATGTTTACCAGAAATAGAAGGGCGCCTAGGCCTCAATGGTTCGGGATGCTTGTCACGGATAAGGCCCCCACTTGGGTCGTGACAATCTACGAACTGTAAACTACCACAAAATAGCAAACTAATAGAAATATTACGATAATAAATTAAATCTAACTTTTAACTAAAAAAAATTTCAAAGCCGACCCACATTCATCTAGCATCTATAAATTAAAATAAAATAATAAGATAATAAAGATATCAAAACAATACAATTAAACCTAATCTTTACCCAAGAAATTCTTCAAAGCCAACCGACATTCATCTAAGACAAGTAAACTATATAAAAAAATATATTTGATCAAACTTATTCTTGTCTGAGAGAAAATTTTGATCCTAAAGAATGATTTTGAATGAAAACAAAGAAGATATATATATACACATATGTTGAATTTTATTATCCTGACAAAAATGGTGAAGAAGTTGAGGATTAGAAAATCAAGCAACCACCAATCTAGACATACAATCGAATCAAGTTAGCTGAGCATTAATCATATTCTCCCAATAGAAAAATTGGTTTGTTCTCTATTTTAATGTCCATCTCAATAATTATAGAAGTATCTAGAAGTATTTTTCAAATTGAATAGTACAAAGAAAAATATTAATTAATTCTCCTACCATCTATTTTAGGATTTTAGGCAGTTTAGTAGAAAGAAAAATATTAATTAATTAACCTATAATATATTTTAGGAGTCCCATATATTTTAGGAAGTCTTGTTAATATAATAAAAAAATTAAATAATAAATTAAAAATAGTGAAAAGATAGTTTTGTCTAAAGAAGAGTCTTTTAATAAAGGACAAAAAGTTCAAATCACTTTTCTAAATAGATATGATGGTTGGGGACTACTTGAAAAATTCCGTAGAGAATTAATAAATCGTTAATCATATGTATTTATTGCGATACTTCTTTATTGAAAATTCATTGGAGTTAATAATTTCCTTGCAAGTACGATTACTACTCAATATATGGATATTATGCTTTGCATTGATAAAAGAGAAATGCCCAATTTCCGAATTATCCAGTTATTCCTATCTTTCTTTGTTAAATATCAAAGAGAAAAGTGTATAAAGCAGAAAAGGTAAAAGAATTTCAATCAAACATATTAGAAAGGAGTGGGTCGATTTACAATTTTCTCTATTAATGTTTCGTTTGACTTCTTTTTTGAAAATAGGGAGATAAAACTAAAAATATTTTATTAGAGCTCCTTTAATTTAGTAGAATAAAAACTTTCTGTAGGATAATGAAGATTCAACGTTATGATTCTTGTTATATCTTATATAAATGTAGTGACTATTTGTTTCAACAATAAATTTTTTACTTTTAGGCAAAATGTGTAAAATAAAATTGGTCAACATCTCATTATTTTTAGTCAAATATATTTTGCCTTAAAAGTGAAGCTCTTGTATTTAAAAATAAATAATAAAAAAATCATGTGTAAAGAATATAATCTTCTCACTCTATTAACATGAGATCTTACTGGAGTAAAGACTATCAAATAACCAAATTCATTGAGGTAATTAGTATTACTAAATAATTTAGGGGTTTTTAAATAAAATACGTTAATGAACCAGGCCTCATAAACCAGGCCTTCCAAAATAGAGAAGGCTCACCAACTGCAAGTCTTAGATACCAAATTTACTGCATAGCGAGACCCTGGGACTGAGCCTTAGATCCTGAAATATAGGGGGTCAATACAAATGTACTGGTATGTAGAATGATCCAAACACAAAATGCATTTACATGCAGCATAGGTGAGAGCATATAATAAAGTGCATGTTATCATAAAATAGTTGAAAACACATAGGCATAATCTGAATCTTTCAAAACATATTTTGCAATTCATGACTCTACTCTTTATCTTATTTTTGAGCTAGATGGTACACCCTAAAACTCTACGATTCCATGGGCTATATAGAATTCACCCTTAACTCGATGGCCAAGTCCCCAAACCATGTTTACCGCAAGGGTTAGAGTATCTTCTTATCTACTACACCACAGGACCGTCGCCAGCGTATAATCTCCCTTCCGGGTATCATGAACCCATGTCGGCAAATCACAGTTTTGGACAATGAGTCGTCGGACTCGTGCATTCTTCGAGTAACCATCTAACTCTCTTAAGCCCAAATTTAGATTCTTTAAAGAATAACTTCCTTGAAAAATTGTTTCTTTCTTATTCTTCTTCGGGCAGATCATAATAAGGTATCTTCATACCCAGACTTGCAAGTCATGTCACATTATCTCTACTACCATTATCTTATTTCAAAAGATGTTTATTGACCACCAAAATATCTACTATTTGAACAACAATTCATAATTCAAAACAATTGAAAACCAAACAATTATTTACTCAATACTTATTCTGTGGTGGTCATCTCTTTCAATCATTTAAAAATATTCTAAATAGGAATAATGATCATTATATAACAAGTTGAAACAATCTTTCATTATCTTAAGAAGAACAATACGATTTGCACATAACGAATAACAAAAAACTCCAACCTTCAGTAGTTCATACAATTAATTCACAACATGTAGAAATAAAGGAGATTTCCATAATAAAAGAAGGAATTACATATTCCATGTTCTCATTTAACTTCACAAATCTTAATATTACATGATCACATGAAACTAATTTGAGTTAAAGCACTACATCCCAATTTACACTATTTATTCATAAAATATTGAATTCCCAATGCATATTCATCAACAATCTTGAAACCAAATTCACGTGAATGCATATTATATATATATATATATATATATATATATATATACATACTTTAAAACTTGTTTTAAAATAGTAAATCCATGTCCATGAGATTTAGGACAGTCCCACGTACCTTCAATTACTTAGTTTGAAGAATAGGACTTGAAACTTGACTCATTTCTTGGGGTTCTTGAACTTAGAGGAAACCCTAATTTTCTCTTGTTCTTGAGAGTGGAGAGGATTACGAGTAATAAGAATCTGATATTTTATTAGTTAACAAGGTTTATGAGGTGAGGAAACTACCAAAATATCCCTAAAGAAACCAAAGAAAATTTCAGAAATTCTTTAGTTGATGACCATGGTTTACAGCCCGTCAGTTAGGTGACGGCTCGTCACCTAAGTCGTCACTTTTAGGCTTGAATTCCACCTTTACTATCCTAGGCTGACGACTAGAGATGATGGGTCATCCATCACTTAGTTGACGGCTCATCAGCTTATTCATCACCTAAGTGATGGCATATCAGTGTAGTCATCAGTTAGTTGACAGACAGATACTTCAAAGCAAAATGAGCATACCTTTCTACTCCGATATCGGATTAAGACGAAACTGGTTGCATTGGAAAGACAACTCAAACACATTTCATTGTACATATATTAGGATCTCTAACTAGTTATGTACAAGAAACTATGGTCAATGGAAGTTGACCCAAGTTGAGACGTTCTCTAAAACTTAATCGATGAAAATGTTTTCAATTCGTCTTTGAGTTAGGAGATATTTGTGACCTTAATTCATACTCAAAGGTATTGCCACACTATAGAATTTATCATCACACATATATTAACAAGAAAGCATTGGATTCGAGAATATAGGCATAGGAACGACGGTTTGAATTCTAGCCCAAGAAAATATGAGGTGTTGCACAAACAAAATATGTCTTGATGATGATTATTATTTACTCACTTTGAATTTGTGGTCTACCAATCAAATTTCTTCTTATCAGGATAATAAATGCAGATATTCTAAATAAAGTAATGAAATAAAATGGTTTTTCTAATACATCCAAAATTTAAATAAAACTGGATTTGTATTCGAACACAACCCTTACCCGACACATCCAACCTCTTCTAATTTTTCCTTGTAAATATATCTGTCCTCCCCTTACAAAAATGATAAACTTGAAAGTCACAAAAATGAAAAAAATTGACATCAAGGCGTTTCCAAGTATCAATGTAGATGTTGTGGAAAATTGTTTACATTTAGTCAAGCCCTAGTAGGTCATACAAAACACCACGTAAAAATGGTTGTAACAAAGGAACCCGCTATCAAAAGGTGCATACCCAACAGAGGAGGCTTTACGATACAAAAGAGATTAGGGTCTTCTTTATCTTGCTAAAGGAATTTTTCAACATTATTAATTTAACTATACATGCATTTATTTCATATTTTTAATAGCTTCATCACTTATTTTCCATTGCTTGTACCACTAGTTGGCTACGTCCTTCAGTTGATAGACCGCCAACTTTACCCACTAAATGACACTAGCATGAATGACTCCGAATATTTTCTCCATTTCATATATGAACCCTTGGAGGTCTTCTTCAACCTTGGTGACCATAAAAATGGGTGGGTTCAGCCTCATGAACTGGCCAATCAGAATAATTTTAGATTAATTAGGCATAGAACTCACATCTCTAGAACGATAAGACTGAGAAGCGATAAGCTGAGCAATCATATGGATAAACTAACAAAACTCAGCATTCAAGACTTCTTTCTGAGGAGATTAGGTATGATTAACACAAGAATGAGTACCCGTGATGGACAAGTTTATACTGGAGGAACTCCTAGAGTGGTAGCAAATTCTAGGGTACGGGCTCTGTAATAGGTCTACATTCCATAAGTAGAGTAGATATCACCATCCTGGGTGTTCTGCTCATTGGATCTACAGGGAGTAATGATCTGAAATATAGAAATAAGGAGTTAGGAAACATTCAAAATCTATAGCATGAACTGGAACATGAAGAAAAAAAAGAAATATTCCTAAATTCCTCATAGTATCCTCCTTACAAGTATGGTGTGCCACACACCCATAAAAAAGAATCTACTCGACATAACTTCGTAGACACCTTGGGACCCTAAATCGTGCTTTGATATTAAGCTTGTCAAGACCCAAACCGAGTCCCTGACTGCGACAGGCATCCCAAATCATGAAGGTCTAAGAGACCCCTTAGCATGTAATTATAATCATAACTTATATGGTATAACCATGTAGAAGATAAATTGAAAAACATGGTATTCTCATATACAAACTTAAAACTTCATAACATTGTATCGAAGTAAAACCCGAATCCAATCTAAAACATCCTACAAAGCCTCGAATGAACTAAAAATATATTTTGTCTAAATCACGACAAGGCCCTCTGTCGGACCATAAAAAAGCTGAAAACTAACTGATTGCATAGAACGCCTTACGAAGTAAAGGAGGCTCACCAACTCTGAACTCTAGTAAAAACCTACTGCTGCTAAACTAGATTGTGGGACTAAGCCTCAGATCTTAATTATGAGACAATGTAGCCTCCATGGAGGAAGGTCAATACTCGGAATGTATAGGTGTGCATAACATTTCAAAATCTGTGTAATTCATATAACATGATCAAAAGCATCATGAAAAGAGTTTAATATAATAGAAATCAAACACATGGGGATATTTAAAAGAAACTCTGAAGAATTCAAGTAAATACATGAACTCAACTCTTGACTTTATTTCTAAGCTAGATGGTAAACTCTACCAATATATAATCCCATGGCCCTATGGATCCGCCCTTAACTAGGTGGCCAAGCCCCCAATCCATGTTTGCCGCAAGGATTGGAGTACGTGAAATATTATACCCCCATCTGAGTACACCGTAGGAATTCGCCATGTTAGATGACCTAATTATCCTCCCATGTAGGATAACATATCATAAATCATGCTTCGGCAAAACACAATTTTCGGTAATGAGCCCTTTCAATCAACTTCCATCTTTAGGTAACCATCTAACTCTTTATAAGCCCAATTTTACTTCTTTAAAAACATACATCATGCCCAAGATATTAATTTTCCTTTCATGGTAAGGGTATTCCATGATAGGTGTCATCATACCTAGACTTGCAAGCCATATTATTTCTGTAACGCCCTAAAGGTTTCATCCCGAGATGTCACACGGTGCTTAGGGCTACACGTAGCCCCAAGCTAACCCTCGGAGCCAAACACCACCTCAAGGAACTCAATTCAACAATATTCATGCATAATAAAGAGATATATCACATCGGGTTCAATAGATATACTAGAGAATACTATACTGTACAACCAAAATATATATTGAATGTCTGTACATACCATCCCTCTAGTCTGACAAAGCCTCTATACATCAAAATCAAGGAGCCTTAGGGACAAATTCCCAACTGACTCAACAATACTGAAAGCCATAACAACAAAATAATATCACAAAAATATAGACACGGTCCTTGGACCATGAGGACTCACCACTGAGGAAAAGTAGTGAGGCACCCGAATATCGCTAACGTGGCTGCAGTTGAGTACCTGAACCTGCATTATGAGAAAATGTAGACCATAGGAAAAATATGTGGGTCAGCACTTTGGAATGTACTAAGTATGTGGGGGTGCATGCAACAATGAAAATATCATCATCAATTTCATGAAAATATGCATATGTACAATGATGGCTCACTTGGCTTGAGTTATATTGAAACATACTTTTCATGATCTCATAGTAAATAAATCATATGATAAAAACATCATAAATCACCATAAACAACTCAACCCTTCACCTCAAGACTCGGAGTGACTCGGTAATTCAAGAAACTCAACTCTTATTGACATGGGAGGTTCTTATAACTGACATAAACCATGTGAGCTAAATGAAGTCCAACATTTTGCCCTCCTAAGGAGAGAACCCCATATTGGTGGGAGCATCGTACTCTTGCCAGGGAGTACAACCTCAATTTAGTGATCATAATCTCATACTCGGCCTATGGCCCACAAATATCAATACTAATCCTATGGTGGCACATAGTTTTGGGGGAAATACCATATTTCTCACTCGATTCTAAATACTACTCCCAGAAAAAAGCTCAGAAAGCGTTAGGAAATCCACCACAAATATCATAAGGGTCTATCATGAAGATCAAATCAAATCTCTTTCTTATTTATCAAATCATAATCAATTTGTGAATTCCTAACTCGACTCAAATCAAATCAATATTTCTCAATATCAAAATGTATCAATTCATTAAATCATGGCAACATCAATAACCTTGAGGAAATATCAAGACTCATTGAAACAACTTAATCTCATGAATCAATATACTCAATAATCCAATTTTTCATAAGGAAGCTTAAGCTTGACACACTCTTGAAAGCACTTGAAATATCAACTCATGGTAGAAATCTGAAATTCACAATATTAAATATCAAGTCATAACTTGGGAATAGTAAAATAATCATGTATAACAAAGCTTGAACAATTTATATTCTCATAGTTTCATGATGAAGTAATCTGGGTATAAACCCACTTGCAAAGTCATATAAATCCATAATAGAAATCTAAACTTTGGGCATAAGAACGAAAGGATTGCTCTTGTTCAAAACCCCACATACCTTAATCTTTGAAATTGGATGAATTCTTGTGCTTGAGACTATATCTGCACTTGTAATATATGATTCTCGAAGCCCACACTATGAGAAACTTGGTTGTTGAAGAAATCTTGAAGATTTATGGATAATTTTTGGAAGATTGATGTTCTTGAATGAAACCCTAGATGTGTTTTCTTAAGAGAATTGAAAGAGAAAATGAAGAAACACATACATAATTATAATTTGAAATCCAAAAAATACATAATTTAGTCCATGATATTTAGATTAGTTCTACACACCTTGAATTTGAGATGAAGTAGCATAAAAATCCGACCTTGAAGCTAAAGATACTCAAACCCTAGGTAGTTTTATCTTCTTGTGCTTAGGGGAAGATAACTTGGGGATCTTTTTATTGTTATGATGCATTTAACTACCCTAAATGCATCTATATAGGATTACAAAATTCATCTATATAGGATTACAAACATTTCGGGAGGGTGAAAAGACCTTAATACCCTAAAATTTTAGTTAAAAAGGAGCAATTTTGACACTGTGCTTTTCCTAGGCGGCACACAGCGAAAGCACACCAGAGAGTGGGAGGTGCATGCTAAAAGCACACCTGAGGGTGGGCAGAGCACTCCAAAAGCAAAACACATCCAGCGGCTATTGGCGTTTGTCATGCGTCGCTCAACCTTAGCGGAGGATCTATATGGCAACATACACCTAATTCCAACATCCAAAAATACTCCAAACAAAACCCATAACATCTAAACATTATTTACCATTAAAATAGGGGTCCTAAAGGTCATTTTGAATGCATTACTCAAGCGTTAAAATATGGGGTCTTACATAATTTTAGCTAATAAATCAAATCCTATACGAGACATATAGATTTTAACTCAATATTTATATGACAAAATGATCTTTTAAGACCTCTAAAAAATTGAATAGTAAAAAAAAACTTTTTTAGATATTCTATATGCAAAAATAAAAACCTCTAATAAAAAAATATGAAGATAATGACAAGTTTGTAAAGAGCTACAATAATAAAATATCCTAATCAATACATGTATAAATCAGTAATCCCTTGAAACATTAATCCACTACTTAGAAGGAATTTTCTTTTTATAAATTTTCTTGTAAAATTTGACTAATTTTTACAATGATTTATATTCATTATTGTGGTGTTTAATTAAGTAATGTGTGATTAGCCTTTTAACCTTCTGTACCAACAATATGTTAGGGTTCATTTATGGGGTTATATCAATACGTTCTAAAAAGAAAGATTAAAACTCAATTTATTGACCAGACAAATCTTATGGAGGTAAAAAACGATAAAATCTAATGCTCCGGGAATAAAATCATTCTCAAATTTAGAGTTAACATGACTCTTAATTAATTGGTTGTGTTTCAATTAATCCCTCTTTTATGATCACATCTGTTTTCCTAATGATTAGTGTCTGAAAATATTTGTCTACTACAACTAATTATTTGATGATTAATAAGAGTATTATTTCTTATAGGAAAAAAATAAGCAAGAAGACCTCTAAGATTGAGATAATCTCAAACAATTCAAAAGCAGTTAGCAATTAGAACCACCAACCACATATGATCATATGACTAAAACATATTATATAACTAGTTACGAGGTATGTGCATCGCCATGAAGCCCATATTAACTAATAAAACATTTTAGAAACAAACACAAATACACCAAAGATTTAAAGAAAGTGCAAATTTCTTATGTATAACCTGTTGAATATCATAATATGTGAAAGAAGATAACTTTTTTCATAATGATACTGTCGTTTTATTTCAGACAGAAATCATAATGCTCATATACAAGATTAATAAAAAATAAGACATCTAAGTTTGATATCCTCCACCCACTGGTTCTCTTACACTTTCCTCCATGTTGCTCAGTTTCTTTAAAAATGTTATTAAGGGGGTGTTGAATCCTTCAAAAGTAGTGAATTTTTGAAGATTTCGAACAATCTAAAAATATCCACAATCACACTTTTAGACCAACCTCCCAAGATTTTGTTCCTCCCCAAACCCCTCCCATAACCCAGACACTCCCACCCCACCTCACACCCTACCTAAGAAAAAAAAAATACGATGGATACAATATTTTAAGGAACTAAATAAATTTAACACCCTACACTTTTGGGCTAAAAGTTTGAACCGTCTTTTCTACGCGTGTACACCCGAACACAATGAATCTTTGTTAATAAATATGTGATGATCAATCTCATAGTGTGTGAATACATTTGTATATGAATTGAGGTCACAAAAATCCCTTAACTTAAAGACGAGTTAAAAACTCTTTAATCGATTAAGTTTTGGTGAACATCTCAACTTGGGTCAACTTCTATTGACTATAAATTATTGTATATAAATATTTAGAGGGCCTACAATATCATAAATGAAAGGTCTTTGAGTATTCTTTCCAACACAACTAGCTTCACCTTAATTTGATATTGGAGTAGAAACTCATTTTACTACAGAGTGTGTGGCTGCCAAAATGTGACGATGAAGTTGATGACTAAGTTGACGAGCTGTCAACTAAGTGATGACCAATCAACCCTAGTATTCAGCTTAGGGTAGTAAGGTGAGATTTCCAGCCCAAAATTGATGACTTAGATGATGAGCCGTCACCTAAGTCACGACCCATCAACCTTGGTCGTCGACTGAGGAAGTACTGCGATTTCAATGGTTTCTTTATTAAGGGTATTATGGTACTTTCCCATTCCAAAAACCTTTTCCACGAATATAAATTACACCCTAAGTGTTATAATCCATATTTTATTAGTTTTAAACACATCTCAATCCTCTCTACTCTGAAGATAAAAATAAATTAGGATTTTTCCTTCAAGGAAAGAATTCAAGCCTTTCGATCCATGATTTCCAAGAAACAAAACAATATTCGAGTTCTACTCTTTAAACTAAGTAATATAAGGTATGGGTTTTTTTTATCAAATACATGGGATTATTGAAAACTTTTTGAGAAAGGTTTAAAGTTATGAAATCATGTATGTACAAAGGGTTTTGAATTTATATTTACAATTATGCATTGTGAACCCTTTTGATGATAATGTTTTGGTCTTGAGGATTTTCCCCCTTGAAATTGATTTTTACTCATATATATATATATATATATATATATATATATGCATTTGATGTTTTGAAACTTGAATTTAAGAGCATGAATATTTGTACTCCCTCTTTTGTTATGGCATCTTCTTGATTTCCATGTCACGAGTCGATGAGTTGCATATTTAGAAACATGCTATAAATATCTTTACTATTTTCATGGAATTGATTTTGGTTATGAACTAAAAGAGAGGGAGTTTTCTTATTTTGATAAATGATAAGAGATGATTTTAAGAGTTGCATGGTTTGTCACAAAATACTTGAACACTACATGTTTGTTGAAATGTTGAAAAGAGAGAATCCCTGCATAGTTTGACATATGTTTTGAAAATAAGAACTCTCTTGTATTATTAAATGTTTTTGGTGGTCAACTAAATCGATTGGAATGAAAGAACTGTAATGCGATTATGATATGGCTTGGCTTAGACCTATGAATTACAAGTTTTGCTATGACGATACCAGAAAATATAATGCCATAACAGACTCAAAATAGAATAGAAGTCAAATTTCATTCATATTTTTAGAATTTAAGTTTTCAAATATGCATGTTCAGAAAAGGTTAAAAATGGGCTTAAAAGATGTTAGGTGGTTACCCGAAGAAAACACGAGTTCTGAAAAATCATTGCTTGAAACCGTGTTTTGCCCATATAGGTTATTATGTCTTAAAGAGGGATTATACACTAGCCTAGTGCCCTGTGGCATATAAGACTCAGAAGATCCAACCTTAGTGACAAACTTGGGTTGGGGGCTTGGCTACTAAGTTAAGGTAGGATTCCATATAGCCCATAGAGTATCAGAATTGTAGGGTGGACTACCTTGCTCAGAAGTAAAACAAAGAAAAGAATTGCATCTACATAATTATTTTAGGATCATTTGAAATTTCCCATGTACCTTAAATTACTTCATATATAACGTTTTTATAAAATGCTCTCACTTATGTTATATATAAAAAGTACATTATTTTGAATTGCTCTACATACCATTACATCTGTATTGACCCCCTATATTTTAGAATCTTAGACACAATCCTGGGGTCTCGCTAAGTAGTAGATTTAGTTGTCCGAAGTTGCAGTTGGTAAGACTCACTTATTTTGAAAGGCCTTATTGATTTGACATTGATATTTTATTTAGGGGGGGGGGGAGCTTGCCCTAGTATTCAGATAGTAGTGTTTTTGAGTTGTTAGAGATTTCACAAACTAGTGTCAGGTGTTTTGAATGCTTCATAAACTTATTTTTAAATTTTTCAATTAAAGTAAAAGAATGACCATATTTCCGTCTTGTCATGTTTTTCAGCATTTTCCTTACAGTATATGAATTGCGTATATGATTGCCAGCTAGAAAAGGTGTAATACCCCAAACTTTCTTTAAACCTAATTTTGTCTCTATAAGATTGAGGAATGAGTTCCAAAGTGAGTAATATTTAAATCATATAAAATTCTCCTAATTTTAACTTTTTATCTAGTGGAAAATTGAATTATCTTTCCAACGATATAAAGTTTGCCCAAATTTGATAATCGGGCAAGAAGTTATGGCTAATAAAAGTTTCTGTTGTAAAACACCCTTATTCAGACCCTTAGCGCATCGCGGAGAGGATTAATATCCCAATTTTTAGTTATCCCCAATTTGTCTAAAACACAAAATCTATCATATTACAAAGCTCTTTATGCCCTAAATCCTCATTCTCTTCAAAACAAAAACCCTAATCATCCAAATTTTCTTCCATGAAGCTCAAGAGTTCACCATAGTTTATACAAATTGAGTCAAGATTCAAGACCCCCAAGTCAAAAGAATCATGAACCCTTATTCAAGAGTTTGAATAACATCTCAGAAGCAAGTTGTTCATCAGAGTTTATCAATCTAAGGTATGTGATGTTGAATAAGAACAATCCTTTCATTCTTGTGTCTAAATTATTGATTTTTATTATAGAATTTCATATTTTTTCTAGTGGGTTTATGCCCAAATTACTTTATTTTGAGATTTTGAGATGTTCAAGTCTTGATTTGCATGATTATTTCACTATTTTATGACATGAGTAGAGAAATTATGCTATGAGTTGCACATCCTCGTATTGATTTGATATCTCTAAGATTGATGTCATGATTTAAGCTTTATTATAAACTGAGATTATTTGAGCATGAGTATAAGTTTTAAACCAAGTATGAGTTTTGATATTTTTTGAAGATGATGTTATTTAGTATGATTCAATGAACAAGAACTTTGATTTTAAAGAAAAAATACTTTTGAGCCTGAGTTAAGACATGAATCCACATTATTCAGTCTTTATGATTTCAAGCAAAGAGAAATATAGTTTGGTCTTCATTATAGAACCTTGAGTTATCTTAAGGTGGATTTCCTAAAAGTTTTGAGCTTAAGTATGGGAGTAGTATTTAGCACCAAGTTGGGTATGATTTCGAGATCTCATACCCCAGAAATACGTGCCACTATAGGATTGAGATTAATGGGCCTGAGGGTGAGATTTTGATCACTAAGTTAAGGTTATACTCCCTGGCAAGAGTATAACGCTTCACCTCAACGTGAGGCTTCTTCCTTAGGAGGACAAAACATTGGACTCTATGTAAGCTCACATGGTTTATGTTGGTTTGAAGAACCTGCCAAAGTAGTCCCCTACTCTATTTAATTTAAAAGTACATATGTTAAAAGTTTGATTTCAAGATTTCCAAAGCTTTAAGTTTCAAAGTTTCCTAAGTCCTAAAGTCCTAAAATCTCTAAGTTCTAAAGAAGTTCCTCATCCTCCATAAAGATAAAAGTATAAGTTTTGAAAGCTATCATTTTAAGATTTTTTTTGCTTATAAGTTTTTAGAATACGATGGAGAATACAAATTTTAGAAGTAAATAGAATGACTCATGAGCTTTGTACTAATTCTTCATTATACATGATTTATGAGATTCAACTTTCAGCTTTTACTCAAGCTATGCGAGTCATTTATATCAGCAGGCAAATTTTCTATAAAGATTGATGATATTGTTTACTTATTACATTGCACCCCCATATACTCAGTACATCCTCAAAGTGTTGATCCATATATATGTCTATGTGGTACATTGTCTCATAATGTAGGTACAAGTTGTAATATGTGCAGTCAAAATCAGATAGTTGAAGATTTTAGCCAGCAAATGATGAGTCCTCCTATTTCGAGTACTTCAGTTAGATTTACTATTATTCTTTACTTTCTTATTCTTATGTATTAATTAGTGATAGTTGGGGTCGTGTCCTTTCTATCTATAGTCAGTATTAGTAGAGGCTTCATTGACAGTTAGTAGAGTTAATGTATTCAGTTTTAGTTTTCTTTGTAAAAGCAGAGTTATAATTATGTGAATTCAATTTTGTAATGATCAAATTCAGAAAAGAGTTATCATCCGCTGATATTGTACAAATTTAAGCATTTTATTTAGTTGCTTTTGAGTTTGCCAGTAGAAAGGTTAGCTTGGGGTCACTTGTGACCCTAAGCACCGTGTGCTGTCTCGGGACTCATTGTTGCGGTGTTACAAACTTGGTATCAGAGCACAAGGTTCAAGTGTCCTATGGTGTCTGTGAAGTCATCTCTAGTAGAGTCTTGCAGAAAGGTATAGGGACTTCTATTTGTTTCTTCGAGAGGCTATAAGGTTTTAGGAAATGTCTTCCTTCTTTCAAGTCTCTGATCGTGCTATAAAAAGGTTCTCTAAGAAACTTATACAAATTTTCATCTTACTCTTTTCAGGACATCTCTGCCTTATTTTCAAGGTATCATAAATAGTCAAGCTTTAGTCTTTACTGATAAAGCTTTCTTAGACAGTCTCTACAAATAGTTATGGGATTGTAAGCGAGGTAGAAAGTATTCCATTAGTGTTTTTGAGTTTCAAAGATTGAAGTGTTTAATTCATGTTCATAATAGTCGAGCACTAAGCCCAAGTTAGAGATGCTTTCATATTCTTCTTCAAAATCCATAATGATCATATATACTTCTCTGTCTATGTACTATTCTTAAGGAAACATGATCGGCAAGTTTCAATTCCCTTCCCTGATAATGCTCTCAGACTTGCTGGCAAGAAGTTTCATAAGTCTCACAACGCCTCTTGAGAGAAGCCTTCTAGTGTGTTAAAATTCCCTCAAGTTTAATTTGTGTCCTCAGTCTTATGAGCCGTTCAGTTAATACAGAGTAAGATGTGTATTCTTAAATCATTGAATATTCTGTGTCAAGTTTCCATCTCATGTAATCTTGTTATTATTGTGTTATGGAGAATCAAAGCCTAGTGAAGCCGTGTGAGTCCTATTTCGATTCACTAGCAACTTGTTGTTCACCTTGTTGTTCTTGTGTTGGTTGGAACTAGGGGTTTAGAGGTATATTGAAAAGAAGGGTGGTAAGTGCAATTTATTAAATATATGCATAGCTGAATCTTTTTGCATATAATTGAGTTAGTAATGAAGTGATATGTCCCTGTGTGTTAATTTAGTAGAAGGTAGAGAAGAAGTTATTAGTTGAGGGGAATTGTTATTTTCTTGAAGTATGAAAAAATTTATTGACGGAGTTTGTTGTTCTAAACAAGTATAGGTCATTGATAAAAGAAATTAGTGGATGAGCGTTGTTAGTTTAGGGTTCCCTAAGATTGCAAGAAGGAGTTTAGTTGAAACTTATAGATCTGTGAAAGAAGTTTAGGTCTATAGATAGGTATATAGTAATGATGTGTGTATGGAGGATGTGTTAGTGGATTGTGATTAAGATAGGCCATATGATTTTTATCGATTATTGTTGTTATGAGGTTTGAGTGGGATAGTGTTTCTTGATGTTTTGCTTTATAGTTTCCAAGTAAGAATTGTGTGTGAGGTGGAGTTGTAAATCATGTTGAGCGCTAGACATTAAGTTTGAATGATTGGTGGTCATGAAGGTGGATGAGATAATTTCTTGGTAAATGGTACTAGTTGTATGAAAGTGATCTGGAAGCTTGAATAGTGTATACAAGATCTTACATTTATTTTATTCGTAATCGAGTCTGATGTTGTATGTATGATGTAGAAGCATGCCCAAGGTGCTATAGGGCTACATTAGTTTTGAGGATGTAGTATGTATGATGTAGTACTATGGAGATGCTAGTTGGATAAAGAGTAGCTAGATAATGAATGATGTCCTTGATAGCTAAGTTAAGGAGCTATGATTATGATTAAAGATGGTGAGACTTTTAAGTATAATTTTGATTCTCATGGTTTAGTAATATAAGTTTATAGGTGTGATATTGGTACGCTATGACAGAAATAGTATCGTCTGTCAAAGGCTTTTAATAATTCATGTTAAGTATTAGAAATCTAAGTTGGAAAGTTTGAAGATTCAACCAATAGAAATAAGAGTTGAAGCACTAGATGGTGTGAACTCCGACTCTATGGGGATGCTCATGCAAATTCAAAGTTAGTAAGCATTCAAGTATTATATGATGACTATTGGGGCTATAGAAAGATAGGGTGTAATTCAGAAGGTAGTATTAGAAGTTGGTTTTACACTTTTAGGGGTAGTCATTCGGGCTAAGTTCTATTATTCATGCGTATTGTTATATCCTAGACTCTAGAGTAAATTGATTTTAGTTTAGAATAAAGTGTATATAGTGGTTCACAGACTTAGAGTGATGGCTTAAATCATAGGGGGAGATGATAGAACGAGTAACTAAATCAAGCTTTCAGGTTCTAATAGATGTGCTAGTAAGTTGTAGAATAGCTGTGAGAAAGATTAATACTTGACCAATCTTATTTCAGTATTTTCAGTTGTCCAAATACCTACTCATGCTTTACGTGTTAGATCCATGATCTTAATTCATGTCCATGCATATGATAAATATATGTACTCCTCTAGTTCCTAAAATGAGGAGTTCCAGTTCTTTCAGCAGTTAGAATCACATTCCATGAGTTATGAACTCCAAATTTGGGTCATGCAGCTCATGACTCATGTTCTCAAGATTTATGGTATGTTCAGTTCAAGTGCTCATGCAATACTTTTAATGAGCATCGAAATTCAGATTTATATCATGCATGTCCTTAGGTTAGCCCCCTTTGATAAGCTCATGATGTTAAATGCTCTATTCCTCAGGCCTAAGATGAGTGCCCAAGTTACGCATGGTATCCCTTCATGCTTCAGGTCCTCGTGTTCTAACCTTTTAGTGACCTATTCTTTAGGTCAAAAATAGTGATGATGAACAGTTGTGTAGATAAAAGAGAGTAAATGTGTCATGTTGGGGAAGATGGTCGTATGCTTGCTTTATGTAATTCTATGAGTCTGAATAAATATTGAGTGAAGTTTTTGTATATGACTTGGACAGTTGAGAATATGTTATGCATGTCTTCTTAAGAGTAGTGCATGGAAGTTGTTCTTGATAGAGGTTTGTAGGTTGTGAAGTGCAGGGTATATTGAATTACAATTCAGACTAGTATTACAGTGTTATGTGGTGTATCATGTAATGGTGGGTTAGGATTGAAGATGGTGAGGGAATTTAGTACAGTTTAGACATAAATAGATGGAAATATCAACGACCATGTGAGAATTAGAAGATGAATCAATGAGTATGGTCTTTAAGGGAAGGGAATAGTTGAGAGAATATTTTAGAAGTATGTCTAAGCTTGCTAGTAAGGTGTTGCGTTGCCTAATTCCCACAAATTCTATCTAGTCTACGATTCAAAGGGTCTATGTTTCAAGCTATAGAGTTGTAGAAATATTGTAATCTCTTATGCAGATGCCTTTTTCAGATCATGCCCAAAGTTCTTTGCTCCCTCATATCGTTAGAACTCCCTAGGAGGGTGTTGATGAAATCCTTTACTTGAGTATGAGTATCTAGTATGATTCAGTTTAGATAGCCACCAGTCCAGTTTAACAATCAGATGGATAGATTTCTATAGTTTTCTATTTTCTAAATTAGTCTGGTCTTAGTACCTGAAGTTTCATAAGTACATTCATTCTAGTGAATAGGTGTTTGCACCCATGAAAATTTGCTAATTCAGTTCAGTATATGTATCAGGCATCAATTTCAGATTTCGAATATGTAGTCATGATTCAGTGCGTAATTATTCATTGAATGATCTTCGTTTTCCAAGTGTTCCAGCTCAGACAATATAATACCCATTGTGTAATCTTAGCCTTGTTTTCTCATGATTTATGCATGCATAATCTATCACTTTACAATCTATAAGTACGATCGCACCATGAGCACATCAAGTAAGTTCTAAACTCTCAGCATGAGTCAATGCCTTATGATAAGTAAAGACAAGCTCAGTCGAAGGTAATAGTCTTCCTTCATTCAGCTCCTTTCTAATCAAAGATTCAGCTATATAGTTATTTTTATTATAAGTTTGTGCACTCACAGAAGTACTCAAAGGTTTAAAATGAGCTAGAATCAGTTTAGCAAGTTATTTCAGTTGTGCACCCTTAGTTTTCCTATGTATTCTTAGCCTAGCTAGCCACATTCAAGGACGAATGTTCCCAAGGGGGAGATATTGTAATACTCTATAAGATTGAGGAATGACTTCCGAAGTGAGTAATGTTTAAATCATATAGAATTTTCCTAATTTTGACTTTGTATTGAGTGGGAAATTGAATTATCTTTCCAACGATAAAAGGTTCTCCCAAATTCGATAACCGGGCAAAAAGTTAAGGCTAATTGAAATTCCTGTCATAAAACACCGTCATTCAGACCCTTAGTAGTCATGGAGAGGAGTAATATCCCAATTATTAGTTTCCAATATCCTAGCGCGATTGTGGTTTGTCGTACTGAAGTTTCAGGTCCCAACCAGTGGGAAAACGTGATAGCTCCGCATTGTGGTGACCCTTAGATTCCCATTCGTCAATTTTCACTGAGCCACCCTGATAGTGGTGCATCGTGGTGGCCCCAAAAATTAGGCTTCCAGTTATATTTTTCCAGATTTGTCAAGGGTTAAAAGGGGGGTATTTTGGAAAATTATCCTAACCCCAATCCGTATAAAACATAAAATCTATCATATTACAAAGCTCTTTATGCCCTAAATCTTCATTCTCTTAAAAAAAACCCTAATCATCCAAATCCTCTTCCAAGAAACTCAAGAGTTCACCATACTTTTTACAAATTGATTCAAGATTCAAGACCCCCAAGTCAAAAGCTTTAAGAACCCTCATTCAAGAATTCCAATAACATCTCAAAAGCAAGTTGTTCATCCAAGTTTATCAATCTAAGGTATGTGGGGTTGAAAAAGAACACTCTTTTCGTTCTTGTACCCAAATTGTTGTTTTTTATTAAAGAATTTCATATTTTTGCAAGTAGGTTTATACCCAAATTACTTTATTTTGATATTTTGATATGTTCAAGTTTTGATTTGCATGATTATTTCACTATTTTATGACATGAGTTGAGAAATTAGGCTATGAGTTTCACATCCTCGTATTGATTTGATATTTCAAAGATTGATTTCATGATTTAAGCTTTATTATGAAACTAAGATTATTTGAGCATAAATTTTAAACCAAGCATGAGTTTTGATGTTTCTTGAAGAGTATGTTGTTTAGTATGATTCAATGAACAGGTACTTTGGTTTTAAAGAAAGATTACTCTTGAACCTGAGTTAAGATAGGAATCCACATTATTCAGTCTTTATGATTTCAAGAAAAGAGATATATAATTTTGTCTTCATTATAGACCCTTGGTTTATTTGAAGGTGGATTTCCTAAAATTTCTGAGCTTAAGTATGGGAGTAGTATTTAGCACTGAGTTGGTATGATTCCGAGGTCTCATACCCTAGAACTACGTGCCACCATAGGATTGAGATTAATTGGCTGAGGCCAAGATTGTGATCACTAAGTTAAGGTAATACTCCCTGGCAAGAGTATAATGCTTCTCCTCAACGTGAGGCTTCTTTCTTAGAAGGACAAAACGTTGGATTCTATGTAAGCTCACATGGTTCATGTCGATTAGAAAAACCTCCCAAAGCAGTCCCCTACTCTATTTAAGATAAAAGAATATGTGTTGAAAGTTTGATTTCAAGATTTCCAAAGCTTTAAGTTTCAAAGTTCCCTAAGTCTTAATGTCCTAAAATCTCCAAGTTCTAAGGAAGTTCCTTATTCTCCATAAAGATAAAAGTATAAATCTATCATTTTAAGATTTCTCTTTCTTACAATTTTTGAGAATAGATGGAGAATACATATTTTAGATGTAAATAGAATGACTCACGAGATTCGTACTAATGCTTTATTATAAATGATTTATGAGATTCAGATTTTAGCTTTTACGCAAGCTATGTGAGTCATTTATATCAACATGCAGATTTTCTATAAAGATTGATGATATTGTTTACTTTTTGCATTGCACCCCCATATGCTCAATACATCCTCAAAGTTTTGATCTACATATATATCTATGTACTACATCGTCTCATAATGTAGGATCAAGTTGTAGTATGTGCAGTCAAAATCAAATAGTTACAGATTCCAGCCAGTAGATGATGAGTCCTCTTATTTCGGGGACTTCAGTTAGATTACTATTGATCTTTACTTTCTTATTCTTATATATTGATTTATGATAGTTGGGGTCGCATCTTTGCTATCTATAGTGAGTATTAGTAGAGGATTCATATACAATAAGTAATGTTAATGCATTCAGTTTCAATTTTCTTTGTAAAAGCATAGTTATAATCATATGAATTCAGTTTTATATCGATCAGATTCAAAAAAGAGTCACCTTCTACTGATATTGTATAAATTTATGCATTTTATCCAGTTGCTTATGAGTTTGCCATTAGAAGGGTTAGTATGGGGTCATTTGTGACCCTAAGAACCATGTGATGTCTTGGGACCCATTTTTGGGGCATTATAGAAGGGCTCTCGGGCCTTTACAGTATGGGTTGCTCGTCACGGACTGGGACTCTGTTTGGGTCATGAAAAACTTAGTATCAGATCAGGATTCATGGTCCCAAGGAGTCTGCAAAATCATGTCTAGCAGAGTCTTTTTTATGGGTGTGTTGTGCACCATACTTATAATTAGGAGGCTACTGGCATTTAGGAGTTGTTTCTTATTCTTTCATATTCTAGTTTGTGCTATAGCATTGTCCATAAGAAGGTTATCCAAGTTCCTTCCTTTTTTCTTATTTCATGGGCCATGCCTCCTTGTCAAGGCAATACAAGTCTCAAAGTCTAAATTCCCAATGAGGTGGTTCTCTCTAATTGAGTTATCCATAAAAGTTATGAGATAGCACAAGGACTTGAGAGGAGTCCATTAGTGCTCCAAGGTGTATTGATTTGAGTGTATACATTTATTCTGATGAAATCATGCTTTTCAGCCTGAGGTAGAAAGTCTATTAAGTCTCCTTTTAAATTTCTTGTTGCAAATGTCATGCATATGGGTAGTGATGCGTAGAAAAATATTGCAACTATATTTCCTCCTGAGTAGTAGTATATGTAAAAGTGTCATGACATATTGGTAGTGAGATGGTCCAAGAAGTTGGTGATATAGAGTCACAAGGTTAGAAGTCAAAGAAAGGGTGACTTTTATGTAAATAAAGAGTATTAGTAGTATAACCGTTGATTGAGGGATGGTTTTTCATTTCATAGTGATAGACTAATATGGTAGCAATATTTGTAGATTGTATGGTAGTCTATGAAGAAAGTGTTGGGATATGATTATTATTTATTCAAAATAAGGAAGGATTTTAGAATGGATAGTTATGATGGTTGTAGAAATTATTCATAGGCTTTGAATGGAAAGGGGTAGATTAGTCAATAAGTTATACGTAGAAATTCATTATTGTACATGGAATTTTGAAGGTAGTGGGGATGTATGCGTGGGTAAATAAATATAATGTGAGGGAGTGGAATAAGTAGATAAGATTGAAATGGGTATGTTATAAGATTATGATCGATCCCTATTATGTGACTTTACCCCCTTAATTGTCTTTTCTCTAGTAGCTGTAAATTAGTACTACATGGGAGGAGGTATGTAGAAGATTTTGAGATGTAGTAATGATGTAGTGGAGAGGTTGAACTTATGAGCCATAGTTAAATAAAATATGAGATGTAGGATGATATTTATATTCAATTGATTATTATAGTATATGGCATGCTCCATATGATTGGTGTTGTTAGACAAAACACTAGAACTTTTGAGTGGTGATAAGAATAGTAGCTTAAGACTAATGATGCGTATTTTGGGGAAACAAACTTGTAGGCTTGATGTGAGGTGTCCAATAGACTAGGTTGGAAACTTGTGAAAAAAGGAGTGGAAAATTATGATATATTCTTATGCATGGGATAAGTGTAAGAGCGATGAATTTTGGTTTAGTCGTTAAGCGGATAAGAGCGTGGGTATATAAGAATAAGTTTAACCCCGCCCCCCAGGTAGCATGTTGTTAGATAAAGTGTTATATGTATAGGTGTTTGGTATACCTAGTCTATGTTCTTGAAATTTATAGTATGGAGACATCTTGGGAAGACTAAGGAGTTGTTGTAGGTGTTCGTTATAGATGAATTGAGAAAATATAGGTAGGAAATATGTGCCTTTTGTATAGTTTTGCAAATTTTGTTAAGTTGTAAGTTGTGTGATTAGAGGTGTAAAGCTAGTATTCTAAGGAATTAAAGATGGAGTGTTAATTGTTTAGAAGTATGGGTGTCTATGCCCATGAAAATGTTAGTCGTAAGTTGACGACTTCGGGAGTTAGAAGGAATTACAATTAGTGTCCCTAAAAGGAGATGTCCTAGAAAGAATTTAGTGTCTTTGTATTAGAGATTAATGAGAGGAGTTTATGTTCACGTATATTCTGATATCATCTTTTGGGATAAGGAGTGTGGATGCATGCACTCACAAGAGTGGGGGTTGTAGGGTAATAGACTACATATATAATTATTAAATACATCTGGGTTATTCTGTAATTAGTTATTCTTCAGTTCTCTATATATACAGCTATAACCCCTTCAATATTAATAAGATCAATTATTATTAAATTATATCATGGTATCAGAGCTAGGGTTTCTTCTTCCGCCCAAACCCTAATCTCTCCTCTTTTCCGACGTGTGTGCGCCGCCGCCACCGTCTACACCACGCCGCACGGCCTCCCTCCTCCGCCGTAGGTCGGCGCCATGGACAAGGTTGTTGATCCTCTGTCAAATTTACCGTCTGGAGTAAAATTACTGCTCAGGAATCTCCACAATCTCATCCCCGAAAAATTATCTGACAACAACTACCCGGCCTGGGAACTTAACGTCCGCACCGCCCTCGCAGCCAACTTGCTGCTCTGATGGATTGACGGTGTGGAGAAGCCGCCGCCCGAGACCGCCGAGGAGGACGGCGTCATACTCCCAAATCCCGACTACCTTCCGTGGATGATCGTAGACACTCAGATTCGAGCCTGTCTTCTCGCCGTTATTAGCCCCTCTGTGCACAAACACGCCCGGGGTTTTCTCACATCGGCTTCAGTTTGGGACGCACTAGCCACAAGGTACAACTCTGTGTCCACGGCTCATATTTTTCAGTTGCGTGACAGATTGCATACTCTTCGGAAGGGAACGAAGACGATGACTCAATACCTTGATGATGTGGCCTCTATTCTGTCTGACCTAGATGCTGTGAACGAGATTATTCCTAAACGAGACGTGGTGAATGCCGTGATACGTGGTCTTCCGTCTGGCTATTCCTCTCTCAAACAGCATATTCGCCTCTCACCTGTCGAAATCACTCTGAATCAACTGTCTGGATGGCTTAATGCAGAAGAATTGAATCTAGACATGGAACACAAATTACTGCTCGGAGAAGCCAGTTCCACCCCTGGCGTCACGGCTCTTTACTCGGCTGGCAGCGGGGGCTCGGCCAGGGGTCGCGGTGACGATCGCCGTAACCAAGGGCGAGGCAGCGGCGGCGGTGACCGTCGGAACGCCGGGCAGCAAGGCAGAGGCGGGCCTCCACCGAGGGACAGCTTCCAGTCAGGCCGCGAACAGGGACGAGGAAACCAGAGGGGGCCCACACGAGATCTTCCGATGTGCCAAATTTGTGCTAAACGGGGCCATTCTGCGGCTAATTGCTGGTATCGTTATGATGACTCGCAGAATGTAAATCGCCAGTCCGGCGGATCAAGGGCGATGCATGCGTCCACAAATGCTCAATCTGGCGATTGGTATCTAGACACAGGTGCTAACACCCATGTGACGTCGGATTATTCACAACTTCAAGCTCCTCATTCGTATCATGGCTCAGAAACTATTACAGTAGGCAATGGTCAATCCCTTCCCATCACAAACACCGGCTCTGGGTATGTCTATACCCCAAATGGTAAATTTCATCTCTCAACCCTTCACCACGTCCCTTCCCTCACATCCAATCTTTTATCTGTTTATCGCTTTACTAAAGAAAATAACTGCACCCTCATTTTTAATGACACCAATTTCCAGATAGTGGACAATACCACGAACCGGGTGCGGTACACGGGCCGCTGTGAGCATGGGCTATACACTCTTCCATCCAGGTCTCCGTCTGTTGTGAGTCAAGCCATTCTCTCGTCCACCTGGCATCGCCGGCTTGGGCACCCATCATCCGCCATCACCAAATCCATTTTATCTTCCTTAGGTTTTAATTTTTCAGGGAAATTACATTGCGAGTCCTGTTCAGTGTCTAAATCTTGTCGTTTACCTTTTTCACTGTCTGAACACAAGGCCACTGCGCCATTTCAATTAATTCATTCTGATGTTTGGGGTCCAACCTCAGTTCCTTCTGTTCAAGGTTTTCGTTATTATATCTGTTTTGTTGATGATTACAGTAAATTCACTTGGCTTTATCCTCTGAAATTTAAATCCGAAGCTTATACTGTTTTTGTTAACTTTGACCGACTGGTTCAAAATCAATTTAATGCCAAAATCAAAATTTTTCGAAGTGACAATGGCAAATAATTTGTCAATAATGCATTTGGTGTTTTTCTTCAAAGTCTAGGGGCTCTTCATCACACTTCATGTCCATATACCCCTGAACAAAATGGCGTTGCTGAGCGCAAACACCGTCACCTAATAGAAACAGTTGTTGTGCTCCTCCATGATTCCACCTTACCTGTTTCCTTTTGGGTTGATGCCCTTGCTACTGCCAACTACCTCATAAATCGCATGCCCACTCACACTCTCTCCAACTCCACTCCATATGCCCGTCTCTACAATCATCCACCCGACTACATCCATCTCCGCCCGTTTGGGTGTCTGGTTTATCCCTGGTTGCGTCCACACACTCAACATAAACTTCAACCTCGGTCCACCCCTTGTGTCTTTCTAGGCTATCATCCCACTATCAAAGGTTACAAATGTTTCGATCCTGTATCTCAGAAAACATATGTTTCCCGTCATGTTCATTTTGTGGAAGAACAATTTCCTTACACAAGTCTTTCCTCTACTCCATACTCCCCCAATCCACTTGGCATTGTGCCATTATTTCCGTCCTTTTCACACGCTCATGCTCCGGCTCACTCGGCGCCTAACCCGGTACCCCACTACGCCACTACCCACTCGAACCAACCACCCACCCACCCGAACCCCCAAACCCCCCACCCGAACACCCAGCCGACTGCCACACAACCCACCACTTCCCTACATCATACTCCTAACACACATACAGCCACCCCATCCACCGCTGCACATCCCAGCTCCCACGGCAGCCCCACCCAAACCCCGTCCACACATCATACAACTCCACCACCCCTTTCTAATCACCCTCCACTCAACACTCACCCTATGACAACCTGAGCCAAGGCCGGTACCTTCAAACCCAAAGTCTACCACACTCAAATACCCTTTGATGCACATCCCATAACTGAGCCTACTACCTACAACCAAGCCTCCAAAAATAGTTTCTGGTGCCAAGCTATGGATGAGGAATTTCAGGCTCTGAATGAACAACGTACATGGGATTTGGTACCTCTGCCTAGTAACAGAAAGTCTACTGGGTGCAAATGGGTGTTTCGCATCAAACGAAATTCAGATGGATCTCTTTCTCGCTATAAAACACGTCTGGTTGCAAAAGGGTATCATCAGGAGTATGGTGTGGATTATAAGGAGACCTTCAGCCCTGTTGTTAAGCAACAGACTATTCGTCTGGTCTTGTCTCTTGCTCTTCACTATGATTGGCCGCTTCATCAGTTAGACGTCAACAATGCCTTTCTTCATGGTCATCTTGAGGAAGACATCTATATGGTTCAGCCACCGGGATATGTTAATCCCAACCGTCCTCACTATGTTTGCAAGCTTCGCAAATCACTGTATGGCCTGAAACAGGACCCACGTGCCTGGTACACACGCCTCTCTACTTTTCTGCAGGGTCTTGGTTTTCGCACCTACCATCATGACAACAGCCTCTTCACCCTTCACTGTTCTCGAGGGACAGTCATCATTCTTATCTATGTGGATGATATTGTTATTACAGGCAGCTCGTCATCACTCATCACTGAAATTACTGAGGCTATGCATCGTGACTTCAAACTTAAGGACCTCGGTCCTCTGGAGTTCTTTCTTGGCCTCGAACTCATCCGCAAATCGGGAACCATATTGATGCATCAGACAAAATATACCCTTGAACTTCTAAATCGAGCTGGAATGACAGACTGCAAACCCGCGGTCACTCCCATGGCAGTCCGCCAATCCCCAGGGCCGAATACTCCCTTTGCCTATCCTACACTATATTGGAGCCTCGTCGGTGGACTTCATTATCTTGCTGTTACTCGTCTGGACATCCAATATGCAGTCAATCGAGTCTCCCAATCAATGCATGCTCCCACTGAACAACAATTTTTGGCCTTGAAACGCATTCTGCGCTATCTTAAAGGTACTCTTCAATGTGGAATTTTATTTCAAAAGGGCTCGTTTGATATATCTGTTTTTTCTGATTCGGATTGGGCTAACGACAAAGATGATTGGAAGTCCACTACTGGATATATTGTTATGATGGGACTGAATCTGATTTCCTGGTGCACCAAGAAGCAAACGCAAGTGTCCCGTTCCTCCACAGAAGCAGAATATCGTGCCATGGCTGCGGGTGTTGCTGAAGCCATGTGGTTACGATACCTTACAGATGTACTTGGCATTCCCCCGACGAAACCACAGATTTATTGTGACAATCAGTCCACTATTTGTGTTACCAAAAATCCAGTCCTTCATGATCGTATGAAGCATGTTGGGTCCGACTGTCACTTTGTTCGCGATGAGGTACTTGCAGGAACGATTGCCACGCACTATGTCCCATCTACTGACCAGCTTGCTGATATTCTCACCAAGCCTCTTCCGTTACAGCCTTTTCAGTATCTCTGCTCCAAGCTGCCCCTCGTTGCCGCTGATCAGCTTGCGGGGGGATAATAGACTACATATATAATTATTAAATACATCTGGGTTATTCTGTAATTAGTTATTCTTCAGTTCTCTATATATACAGCTGTAACCCCTTCAATATTAATAAGATCAATTATTATTAAATTATATCATAGGGTGATGGCTATAGAGGCTAATAAAAGTTAGGAGTTGCATTTACGAAAAGAAAGACCTTTATAGTACAGTTCATCTAGGAGAGTTTAAAGTTTAAGTATATGGTGATGTCTCTTTTATGTTCAGAGTTTTGTCTATAGATTTTGATGTGAGGTTATGTCCGCATGTCTAGGGGGTGAAATTTGATCTAAGGGGGAGATATAGATCAAAGTAGTTCTCAATTTTTCTTGTGGTGTTAATTTTCAAGTAAGAATCATTATAAATCAATTCCCATTCAAGCAAGCTCCTCCTACTTCGATTCGAATGGACATCTACCAATGTCTTATGTATTAATGTCTTTCCTATGACTAAAGTTTTAGCTCTCTATGTAACTCATGTCATGTTTTGATCTCCAAACAAAAGGCAATAAACTCCCTCAGTGATCCAATATTCCAAGTATCCAAGTTCTATGTTATATTGTTCATGGTCCATAAAAAGTCCATGGCTCGCATTATGCTTGGTTCTAAGAAACTATGCTTCATATATGTTACCGATCCATTTTATGTCAGGTCAAGCCCAAAGTTATAAAGTTTATGCTAACTCATGGAAAATTTTAGTTCTTTAAATAAGGACCAATCGCGTTAAGTGGCAATCCTTGTCATAGTTTTTAACTATATAAATTTCGATTTATGCCATATAGTTCATGATATGTGCACCTATGTTTTTCATTGTGGTCTGTCCTGAAAACCTTGTTGTGTTGTGTTGATGCCCAAACGACTCTTTATTTATGATCTAGACATCTAGTGTATGAAGTAATCCGTGTCTATTGCATCATATCTTCATCTCATATTCCACCTTGAGTAATACTACTCCCATTCATGATGCTTATGCTCGGGTCCTTTAATGACCCTCCATATATTAGTATGATTATAGCTGTAGAAGCGTAGTGGTGTGCTAGGTGGGGGAGTAAATGATTTTGAAAATGAAATTTGTTAATGTGATTCCTTGAGATAAGGTTATAGGATGAAGAGGAAGAAGGAGATGAACTTTCATTATGTGAGATAGTTAAGCAGAAGATATATGGCGAAAATCTTAGTGAGAACGATTGATTTGGCTGGTCTTACTGGAGAGATCCATGAAGTGGGTGTAGAAATGATAGGCTTGGATGTTGTGGTTGATGAAAACACAAACCAATGGGTTATGCGGTTGGTGCTCCTTGATTTAAAACTTGATGTGTTTGATGGTAGTGATAAGGTGAAGTAATTTTCTTAATGGGATGTAGAGTATAGGGCGTATAGCATAAGTTAGCACCTTGTTATTTCGATTTAGGCTTCAACATAAAAGCACTTTGCAGTGGGACAACTCTTTTGGTTAGATGTGTGATGGTAGAAATGTAAGATGAAAAGGGAGAAGTATGTTATTTAATGTTGGGGCATACATGAGCAGTGTCTTTATCTTTAAGTATATTCATTGTATCATGAATGGTGGAGAATGCTTCTATCTCTATCTTTCCCAAAATTTTCGTTCTTGATTAGTACTATTGGAAATCAGGCCTATGATCACCAAATAAGCTCATACCAAATGTTGTGATGGTCATGATCCCTAGAATTCATGTACAAGGTTATCTCTATGTCAATTCTTATTATCTTACGCTTCCTACTTACATAATTCACATGGCGACGTCATGAATATTTTTTCTGAGGTATGTGTATGTTTACTTTGGAGAAAATTCTTAGAGTAGGTTTACGTCTTTTATTTCATATTTCTGGTGCTTTACCAAGTCCTTACCCATCATTTGAGGACTAATGATACCAAGAGGGAGATAATGTAACACCTCACACTTTCTAGCTAAAAGTTTGAACCATCTTTTCTACGCGTATAGACCCAAACCTAATCATTCTTTCTTAATAAATGTGTGATGATCAATCCTATAGTGTGTAAATATCCTTGAATATGAATTGAGGTCACAAAAATCCCCTAACTTAAAGACGAGTTGAAAACTCTTCTATCGATTATGTTTTGGTGAACGTCTCAACTTGGGTCAAATTCCGTCAACTATAACTTCTTGTATATAATGATTTAGATGACATACTATATATCAAATGAAAGGTCTTTGAGTTTTATTTACAACACAAATTGTTTAACCTTAATCTGACATAGGAGTAGAAAGTTATGCTCATATTACTATGGAGTGTCCAACTGCCAAAAAACGACAACAAAGGTGATGACTTGTCAACTAGGTGATGACTATGTTGACGAGCCATCAAATAAATGATGAACCATCAGCCCTATTCATCATCCTAGGAGAGTACGGGGAGATTTCTAGCCCAAAAGTGACGACTTTGGTGACGAGCCATCACCTAAGTGACGTCCTGTTAACCTTGGTCGTCGACTGAAGAATTTCTGCAATTTCTTTGGTTTATTTAGGGGTATTTTTGTACTTTCCCATCCAAAAAACCTTCTCCATGAATATAAATCATACCCTAAGTGTTATAATCCATCTTTTATCATTTTTAAACACATTTCAATCCTCTCTACTCTCAAGAATGAATGAAATTGGGGTTATTCCTTCAAGGCACGCATTCAAGTCTTTCAATCCAAGATTTCTGAGACACCTATCAAGATTCGAGTTCTACTCTATAAACTAAGTAATCTTAGGCATGTGTGGGTTTTCTAAACTACCTGGGCCTATTGAAAACATTTTGAGAAAGGTTTAAAGTTATGAAATCATGTATTTACAAGTGGTTTTGAATTTATATTTACAATTATGCGTTGTGAACCCTTGTGAAGATAATGTTTTTGTCTTGAGGCCTTTCCCCTTTAAAATTAAATTTTACTCATATATATATTTGTATATATATGCATTTGATGTTTCGAAACTTGAACTTGAGAGCATGAATATTTGTACTCCCTCTCCTGTTATGGCTTCCTCTTGATTTTCATGTTACGAATTGATGATCTACATATTTAGAAATATGATATAAATGTCTTTACTATTGTTATGGAATTGATTTTGGTTATGAACTAAAAGTGAGGGAGTTTTCTTATTTAGATAAATGAGAAGTGATGATTTTAAAGAGTTGCATGGTTTGTTACAAAATACTTGACCACCACATGTTTGTTGAAATGTTGAAATGAGAGAATTCCTTCATATTTTGAAATATGTTTTGAAAATAAGAACTCTCTTGTATTGTTAAATGTTTTTGGTGGAAGACTAAATCAATTGGAATGAAAGAACTATAATGAGATTATGATATGGCTTGGCTTAGACCAATGACTTGCAAGTCTTGGTATGACGATACCAAAACAGATAATGCCATAACAGACTCAGAACAGAATAGAAGTCAAATTTTATTTAGATTTTCAGAATTTAAATTTTTAAATATGCATGTTCAAAAAAGGCTAAAAATGGGCTTAAAAGATGTTAGGTGGTTACTCAAAGAAGGCATGAGTTCTGAAAACTCATTGCACGAAATCGTGTTTTGCCGATACAGATTATTATGTCCCCAAGAGGGTTTATACACTGGCTTAGTGCCCTGTGGCGTATCGGACTCAAAAACTCCAACTTTAGCATGAAACTTGGGTTGGGACTTGGCTGCTAAGTTAAGGGAGGATTCCATATAGCCCATGGAATATCAGACTTGTAAGGTGTACTACCTTGCTCAGAAGTAAAACAAAGAAAGGAATTGAATCTACCTAATTGTTTTAGGATCATTTAAAATTTCCCATGTATCTTAAATTACTCCACGCATAAGTTTTTATGAAATGCTCTCACTTATGTTATATTTAAAAAGTATATTATTTTAGATTGCTCTGCATACAGTACATCTGTATTGACCCCTACATTTCAGGATCTGAGACACAGACCCGGGGTCCCTCTAAGCAGTAGTTTGGATTGTCCGAAGTTGCAGTTGGTAAGCCTCTCTTATTTTGGAAGGCCTTGTTGATTTGGAATTGATATTTCATTTTAGTTTATGGTCCAACTAGGGTACCTTGTCTCAGTATTCAGATAGTAGTGTTTTGGAGTTGTTAGAGATTTCGCAGACCTGTATTAGGTTTTTTGAATGTTTCATGAACTCATTTTCGTATTGTTCAGTTGAAGTCATAGAATGACCATGTTTCCGTCTTGTCATGTTTTTCCATATTTTCCTTACAGTATTGAATTGTGTATATGATTGCAGTTAGAGAAGGGCTCTCTGGCTTTCACGATTCAGAATGCTCGTCACGGCCTAGGCCTCGGTACGGGTGGTGACATTAAACTTTTCAAAAAATTATATTCCAAGGATGCAATTTACTCAATCTGTAATCACACTCTAAAAATCCCAACAGTAAGACGAAGAAGAAGCCTTCACAAAAGAAAATATTAATGGCATTGTTCTGTATGATGCCTAGTTGCCTTAGCAAGAGTTGTTCCTTAAAGTTGTTGTCACAACCAACAAAGGTATTTACGATGTATTTTTAGAATTCTTAGTAATTTTCTTTGTAATTTGGGATATATATATACACACACACATACACCACATACATAAATATATATATATATATATGTATGTATATATATATATATGTATACATAGACAGACACTTTAACTTTTTAACTTTTTCCATATTGGCACATCAATTAGACCATGTACCTATTGAACCCCTGAACCTTTCATTAAGTGTGCCTATTAAGAATTTTTCCCAAAAAAAAAAGAGAACTGATGTGCATGATTTTCACATGCTGGCGACATGGAAAATGCACCAATAAGAAAAAAGACAACTCATTTTTGTCACAAATAATCCAATTAAAAAGTAAAAGAAATTGCCAAAACTATTTTTTCTAATGAAAAAAAATCTAGTCTTTTTCTTCTCCAACCCCCCCCCCCCTCCATTTTCATTAAAACAAAAACTCCATTATCTCCATCATATCTTCTTCCACTTTAAATTTTATTGTTGTATTCATTGAATTTATCCCAATTCTTTGTTAATTTTGGGTATCCAAAATCAGAAACATAGATTTTAGTCTTTTATTTACTTACACCATTAAAGCTCAGCTTTACTCCTCCAATTTTTCATCAAACAACACCCAACAACCATTTGAAAAGAAAAAGAGTAACAATAGAACACACATTGATATACAACAACAAGCAACAACAACAATGAAGCGACCCATCCGATTCTGATTTTTCCGATAAAAATTTTGTCGGAAAATGCCATCCAAACACAACCAACCACCCTCCAACACCACTAAACCACCACACAAAAATCTAAAAGAGCCTTTTCCTCATTTTTCAGTGAATTTTCAAAACACCTGCAATGGCCTACATATAATATTAAATTTTTTAGTGTTGAATTTTTGCGTAAGAACTCAAATTTTGATGTTGAATTTGATGTTTTGAAATTTTTTTACATTCAATTGAATGGAAAGTATATCAATGAATCAAAAATATGCTAACAATAAATTACAAGAAATTGAAGAAAATATTATATTCACAAGTATTAATCTTTTCTAGGCAGCAACTGCCATCTCCCTCACCACTCCAAACCCAACCAATAAAATTAGAAGAAAAAGTGTAAAAGGGGATCAAATATATTAATTTGATAAGAGGGAAAAAATTTAAAAACAAATTAGAGTAAAATATGGCTTCTGACTTTCCTAGTAGAGAGTGTATTATACATGTCATGCCATGTCAGTATCATATCAACAATTGTGCTTAATTTACTAGGTTTGTGAATGATTAAATGGTTCAATAGGTACATGGCCTAATTGAGGTGCCAATACGGAAAAAGTCAAAAAGTTCAGGGGCCTGTCTATGTAATGTTCCTATATATATATATATATATATATATATATATATATATATATATTCCACCTCTACTAATTGCCCTTATAGTCGTCTCTCCCCAAGGTAAACTACAACATTTACTTCATTATCTTTATGTATCTCTAGGATGCTCAATTCACTCATTACTTCATTATCTTTGTCATGAGTATCATAGACTCTCGTTTATTGTAAACAAGTATTATCTGTCTACCTAGAAAACTTAGTTTTGTGATTTATTTTCTATCTGTCTTGCATGTTATTACTAATTTTAGACAATTAGTGATATAGTTGAAACATTTCTTGTAACTGTGTTAACCTTTTACCAGCCAATGATGAAGTAGGTTACCATTATGGGCCAAAGGAAACACATATACATGGAATTTCATTCACTTAAAAAAAATGGAATCGACAAACTTTCTAGTTGATTCAACCATCACTACAACAAAATTGTTATATAGCTACAAAATTATTAGCTACGAGATGAAATTCATTAGTTCGCTTTTCATGAGGATAATTATATTTTGTATCTAAATACATGAAGTACATACTTTTAGTGATGAAACATAAAATTTTGTAACAATTTTATTTCCTCTAAAGTTTTCCACCAAAAAATATTTTTGCTCCATTTATTAAGTACCATAGTGACGAGTTTTAAGTTTTCAGTGACACCATTTTTTGTTGCTAAGAACGTATTCAATTCGTGACAAACTATTATTTGTCTTGAATTAGTTACAATTTCAGGCACAAAAAATTTTTGTCATAAAAAAAATAAGTTATTGCAATAGTGATAAATTAGAGTTTGTAGTTAAATATTGAAATTTTTAACTACAAAATGGGATATTTAATTATGACCTCAGTTTTGTCAATAATACTATAAACAATTAGTGACGATGATTTTATTTCCTCTAATTTTTTATTTCCTCTAATTAACCTGTGATTTAATTACAATATAATTTTATCACAAAATATATCATCATTTAATAGTGACGATTTCAAAGTTGTAGCTGAATAATTTAACTATTTGGTACAAAAAATTTCATAACTAAATAAAAATTAATCTTCGGCTATTCTTGTTTATGATCATAGAAAATGTATATCGACATAGCTATATAAAATAAGACTCTATCAAATCGTATACCTCCAATGGAATCTACTTCAGTGAAAAACACAATGCAGGCCTTCTTGGAGCGTTCCATCTGTCATATCAAATGAATCATTGCCAAAGTTGAACCTAAATGATTTCAACAATAAGAGTGTATTTTCCGATAGTGGGCTTTTGGTTTGTTAGAGTTGTGACCCGAATTTTTTTTGTTCGGACGTAAAAGTTTCACGGTGCCCCATGTTTTTGATTTTCAATGGGGTCTGTAGTGGCAGTGTAGGACCTATTTGTACGCACCTATTTGTACTATAGGTGGTAACCTAGGACCTATTTTTACACACGTACTATATAAGTGCGATTTAGTGGGTTATTTTCATTATTCATATAATTCAGCCTTCTTCACATTGTACTCTCTCTCCAGTATAGTGAAACCTCATTTGCCTCTACCTATGGTTTTTTCCGCAAGGGTTTTCATGTAAATGTATGTGTTGTTCTTGTTTTCAAATCATAACATGGTTAATTAGTAAGGACATGAGGTGACGCAACTCACGAGTTTGGTTAAACGTTATCAAATACAAGTTTGCATTTCTACTATCCTTTTTCTTTATCACTTACAAAAGTAAATTATGTCTAGTAAAAAGTTAGACTATGGTAGCAAAAAAAAAAGGAAATGAAAATCATCAACGGGGAGTAATTTTTTTTTGAATTAAATATAGGCTTTTAGTCCATTTTATAAATTAAAAACAATAATATAAATGAATCCACCAACAAAAGGCGACCCAGGTCCATCACAAAAACCAGACATAAGAAGGAAATTTCCTAGTCAGACGAACATATCAATAAACAAGAAATAGGAAACTAAGACAAAAACCTCCTATCTCATCATCGAAAATGGCTTCTCTGTCAACCCTCTGCTCCAACTCATCGGACAAAGATTCATCTTGTCACCTTCCTTGTAAAAATTAAGTTCCTTTTTCCCCTTCCTTCAGTTATTTGTTTATGGGTTGAGCTTCAATGAAGCTAATACTTCCATCCTACTAAAATTAAATTCTAGGGAATTAGAAGAATCCAAGTAGTTATTGTTGTAGATGTAAACTCTATATATCAATAGATTGGCACTTTAGATCCGATTTCATACTGTTTGATTGTATTAACCTTTGATATCCAAAACTCTCACTGGATATAGGTGCAGCAATCGCAGGAACTCATTTCCAACGGTAGATGAAAATATTTCCACTGTCAATCCCTGATTCATATAGTTTGAAATCTAGTCACCCTTCTAATTTGGTTTTCGTCTAGGTTGCAAGTACATTTCGAGAATCTCTTCTCAGTTGAATTGAGCAGAAAAGTAGGAACTTCCTTGATGCCAACAGGTTCTTGTTTATGTGCTATAAATGAAGTACATTCTTTCCCATTTTGCTTCCCCTTTGCTGGTATTGTCCACAGCTTGCATATTTTAGGCATTAAAATGATTAATATCTTCTTGCACCATTCTTCTGATTTTAGGAATGCTTGCTTTATCCAATGTTAAAATAGCTTTTCCTTGACTTGGTAGTTGATCCTCATAATTGAATTGAAAATTACCTGCACAAATGAACACAAAGTTAGCCAAAAAATTAGCTAGAGTGTTATCTTCCCTAAGGGAATGTACCACTATAACTGATATACATTCCATCAAATCATCGATGGATTTAACCACCATTACAATTCTCCATGGGATTTTCCACTTTAAGTTCAAAATTTGTACCATACTCCAGCAATCACTTTCCAAAATAATCTGCTCTATGGAATTCCTACTGCAATATAATAGACATTCCTTCATAGCCAAAGCCTCAGCCTCCAAACTTATGGAATCTTTGATTCTGAACCCTTGAGTTACCACCAAAATACCCATCTCATCCCTTATACAAAATGCAATAGCACTAGGCCTAGGGTTTCCTTTTGATGCACCATTTGTGTTCCCTTTTAGCCAACCCCAATAAGGAGGAAACCATGAAATCAACTTAAAAGTAGTCACTAATCTTGCTACTTGTAGTTCATCCACAATTCTGCTCCACTCACTTTCTTTCATTTCAACACTAAATCTTAACTTGATAAATCTCACTATAGTCTCAGCGTCCATAGAGATTATCTTCAAGTCTGACAAGAATAAAATCAGAATATCATCAAATTAACTACTCATACTGATTACTTGTTTAGTTCTATATATTTCTTTGACCAATTTAAATACACCATCAAAAAACAAAACAAGAATGAATCAATAATTCTATAAAAAAACCAGGTTGGAAGAGATTTCAGGCTAATTAGAGTGAGCTAGTTGCAGTATTCTAAGCCTCACAACCAGTTATAGCCGGAGATATACTAGATAGAGGAGAACCTACTGTTCATCCAAAAATTCCACTCTTTAAATGCCAGCAATAGAAGTATTTCTAACTAGCAATATGATAATGCACCATGAAATTGAGCGATTCAAAGCTCCAGTTTATATCAAGGTTCCAATACCAACACCAAAAGCCCAATGACACAGCATATGTATAATGAAAAATTCCATGGCATCTTTTAAAATATCAAAATGGTTAGAAATATAACAAAGTTGGACATTTTAAATATGTAGTACTATAATATTGACGGTTTTCCATGAAAAATCTAAGTTCAAACAAAATTTGTAGGCAGACAAAAACCCTCCTAAATTATGTTCAAGGGGAACATTTGTAAAAAGGTATACTTCATAAGCTGAAATCACCAAATTCTTCTAATCGAAAGGACTGAACCCCATGTCCTGAAAAAGAAATGCAAGAAAAACATATAAGCACCGCCACCAGAAGGTACTGAAGCTAACTTTTCTATGCCAGCAACAATCAGCTCAGTGATATCTTTTCCCTTAACTTTAGAGAGTAGTAGTTGAATCCTATCATCTTCACCTTCAGCTCCAACTACAGTAGGTATTCATATTTTAATTCTAAACAGACCACTATAACCACTAAACATGTATGACAAATAAGAATAACAAGCCAGAATAGTTTACAATGGAAATTCACTATAATAACATATCACCAGTTATAAGACATTACATAGAAATAGTTCAATCTAAATTAATATTTACAAGCTCAGAAAGCATCAACGGATTAATGCATCATCAGTTTATGAAACTTCATAGAGAAACCCAAATAAAGAACAATATTTTATAGGATAATTAGAAAGTATTAACTTAGTACATTTCAAGTCAAATCAATTATTGAATTGTTCTTTATGCAAGCTAAACAAGGATTCGAGATATTCTATAGTCCGTGACAACTTAGGTAGATGTAACTTGGCAAATAAATCTCACTTTAAGGTTAATTCCAGTAAAATAACCATCCCAAGATCTAACCCAACTTTCTTAGAGGACCATGAAAACTAAAAACTTTTTACATATGAGGTAATGTAACCAAGATGTATAACTTCATAAAACTTCATAAGACCCTCTTCAAGGGGACAATGAAACTACTCCTTCAATAATAATTTACATGATTCTATATTCAAGGACATCCCCTAGATCCCAAAATAGTTAACACTAGTTCACTAACAACATTGTTCTGGTATATAGCTGTAACGCCCCGGAACTAGGTCCCAACACGATGCTCAAGACAACGAGTATTCCCAAGCTAACCCTATAAGCCTTCTACTAAGTCTGTAACTTATAATGATGTAATTTAAGCAAGTAGGAATACTGAAAAATTGAATTATCTAAATTTAGTTGAATCAATCAAGTACAAAGTCTGAATAACTAATACTAAATGTCTGATTAAAACTAGCAGTCTGATAAGCCACTACTACTAAGAACTAGAGAGCCACTGGGACAAGTCCCCAGCTGACTCAAAATGAACTGAAATCAACTAACAATTACTACTAAAGCTGAAAATATAAGTAAATGGGTCCTCGAACCATGAGGACTCACCAACTATCAGGATATAGATAAGGATACCTGAAATCAATCATGCTGCTGAGACTGAGCACCTAAACCTACATTAGTAAATAATGTAGCACATAGATGTATATGTGATCTATAATTTGATGATGAACTGCGGTTGTAGGGGTGAATGCATAAGTAAAAAATATAATATCTCAATATTATCGAATTCTTTAAATATGCATGCTGTATGTAATGACTCATATGGCTTGAATAGCTAAAAGCTAAAAATCATAAATCATGAATAATAAAACATACTATGTAAATCTGGTGAGCCATGACATTTAAAGTCTAAAAGCTGAACTGTAATCTATCTTTCTTTTCTAGAGAGGGATTCTTTTAAAAGTTGTTCTGTAATATTTTAAAGATGTAAGAAGTTCAAGTAAAAACTTTTCAATTTTTATTTTCTATTAGGAAGGTTCTTCTAACGACATAAAGTATGTAAGATGTCATTGAGTCCAATGTCTTGTTCCCTTAAGGGGATAACCTCACATTGGGGAAAGATGTCATACTCTTGCCAAGGAGTATAAGCTGAGCTAAGTGATCACATCTGTAAGTGTCATCCATATAGAAATAGGAATACGGAATCTGTACCTACATTGGATTTTAGTTCTAGAAAAGTAGGATGCGCTAAACCTACACTTTTCTCTCGGTTCTAAATACTACTCCCTTTAATCTGTATACTTATTTTATTTCCACTTTAAATCTAGTATAATGGTTTATAATAAAAACTAACGGTATATCTGTTAATTGAAAGTGTAACTGAAACTGCAAAGTGGATTACATGGATAAGTTGAGATCAAAAGATCAAATCTTTATCAAAATATGAAAATAGCTAATCATGGGATGCTCAAAGCATTGTCATTATTGGAATATCAACATTTAACTAGGTCTTAATATCCCATGCATCAATTTTATGTCAATTCATCAAAAAGTTCATGCATGATATTGAAAATATTCATAATTCAACTCAAAATCTAGAAAATATAGTCACACACATAAATTTACGAAAGTAGACATCCAATTCAACATCCAAATACTTTGAAATGTCATAATCTTCAAATAGAAATATTTGGGTATGAACCCTAAATTGAAATACATATAAAATCATGTGAATTTATATTTAAAAACTATTTTTGGGCACAAGAATAAGCAAATTAGCCTTGTTCAAAACCCTACATACCTTATTTGATGAAATTAATAAAGAAGCTTGAACTTGAATTCCTATTTGTTCTTCTGAAGTTGATTTCTTGAAAGCCTTGGATTGTAAATCTTGAGTCTTGGTTAATTTGGAAAAAGAATGGTGAATCTATGGCTTTCTAGGGTTTCTTGGAGATAGGATTAATCTTGTGTTTTAAATGATTTGGGGGCTTGGGTAAAAACCAAACTATCCTTTTAAAATGAACTTCAGAAAACTGGAAATCCCAATGTTAGTAGTCGGTGTGGTGTGGAGGTAGTCACGGTGCCATACTGGATAAGGGATGAATGCAACTTTCACCATTGCCGTGACATGGTGAAATCGCGTCATCTCACTAAAAAAAGGACGAGTGAGAAAATCCACTTCTCCATGATGCATTACTAGCTCCACTGCAATTCTTGGTGCAACACAGGCCTATCGCGATGAGATACTAGAAAAGGACGAATGGGAATTTGGGATTGACCACGACACGGGATAATTGTAGTGTTTTGCTGAAAAGTTTACAATTTTGAACTGGAACTTTACCGTGATGTGTACTATCACAGTGATTCACTGAAAACTGGACGAGTGTCATTTTGCATGTCACCTTGAAGTGGTGCTATTCATTTTGATATACTATCTTTACTAAAAGTCCCATAACTTCTCACCCGAGTATTGGATTGAGGCAAATTGGTATCGCTGGAAAGCCTATTCGATTAGCTACACTTTGTTGGGTCTAGAGCTGGAAAATTCTTCACAAATCAAGATTTATTAATTTTGGGAGTTGTACCTTGACACATGTAATACCCCGTACTTTTTTCTAGCTTGAAATTGTCCTACGAATGTTAGAAACTTTCTCTGAAAGATGAATCCACTTTTGTACATGTGTCAATTTTAAGATTCACTTTTTGTCACGTGGAAAATTAAATAAGCTCTCCATTGATACCAATTTCATCAAAATCCGAAATTGGAAGAGAAAGTTATGGCCGCAATATAGAAGGCAGTAAAACCACTCAGGTGCGATGGTGGAGGCTGACGAACTGTCGGACTAGCGACGGACCATAGCCTATGACCATCGGAGTAAGGCAGTGAGACTACTTTCTACCCAGGAGTGAAGGCCCAGGCCCATAGACCATCGGACTAGCGACGGACCGTCGCTCAGGCCATCGTAAGGGAACCAGTGAAACCCTATTCTGCCCAAGTGCAACGGTCAGGACCGACAGACCATCGACCCTGCGACGGACCATCATACCCACCGTCATACATCCCATCCAATCATTTTTAGTCATACATCCCATCCAATTATTTTAAGTCATTTTTAAAGAGGATTTTTGGTGTTTTTACCACCAGTTTATATACCTAATTATATCCGACCAAAGCTTAGAAATTCATTATCCATCTACAACATTAAAATTAGGGTATTCTCCCTAAGAGCAATCCTTATGAACAAAATCTAAAACTTCTTCAATAACTAAGAGATTCAAATTCTTCAAGTTCAAGAACTTCAAGAAACTCATTACCTGGTATGCATAGTGTTCATTCATGGACTCCTTTCGTCCATGAAGCCTAAGAATCTTTTTGCAAAGTTTAATTAAGTGTATGGATTTCTTTATGGATTTTATGTTGAGTTTGCTTTTGTTCATGTTGATAATGACCAATTGAATTCTAATCTATGTTGAGTGATCAATTTTATGTGGAATTGATTAGTATAGATGTAGATTCATGTGAACGTAAGATTAAACCCTTGGATGATGAAATTAGAGTTGAATCATGATGTTTATTTATTGTATAATGTTGTTTACATATACTATGCTTATCATTTGTTTAATTAAATGCCTATATGAAGGAAAATTCCCAACTAGTATGATATTAAGAAATTCCCATTTATGTACAAGCTTATGCATATCACATGTTTGATGAATTGCCTCAATAAATGAATTATGGATTGTGATGTTGGTCATGAATTCAAGAAAGTCATGCTTTGTCAGTTTCTTTCCATCGAGTCCTGGGGGTAATTGTACCCAAAAATTTAGCTGTGTGCCTAGAGCCATGCCATTTTTTTCATGAAATCTCAATAATCTCATGAACTCAGTCAGTTGTCCAGTATCAGTGGTATTTTGTCAGTCAATGGGATTCAGTAACTCAGTCCATGTTTATATCAGTTAATCATGTTCAGTATCTATTCAGATGGGAGTATAAATTAGCACCGAGTAAACCCAAGGATGGGAAATCACCTGCCAGTAGAGGGTGTGATTCTTAGAAGCAATCCTCGCATTCCAGAACTACGTAGCTAGTGTAGGTTGAGACATCATACCTGCTAGTTGAAGGTAGATAAGGTGGCTTAACCTGCTAGTCGATGGTTCCTACCATTCTCATTAGAGTAACCTACTAGTTGAGGGTCACTCATATGTTGTCTTTACCAGTGGCGCGGTATTGACAACTCTCAAATTAGGGTATAGATTGGACCTCAATTCAGCTATAATGCATCATTCGAGGCATGTCGGTTAGATGACTACTTCCCACAGTTTCATGTTACAGAATCAGGACTATCAAATACAATCAATTTGTCTCAGTAATAGAACTTAGATAGTTCTACAGAATTTAGGACTGTCAGATACAGTATGGAACTCAGCTAGTTCCATCAGATTCAGGACTGTCAGATATAGTCACCCATGTAATCAGTTATCAGAACTCAGTGATTAGTTATGTTATCTATAAGTAAACTCATGTTATCATAATTTCAGGTATAGTTATGATGTATGTGTGCATGTATTTTCATGCTCATATTAGTCAGTTAGTCAGTATTGTTCATGCACATGAACCCCATGCATTCAACCTACCTCACATGCATACCAGTACATTCAAAGTACTGATGCATTTGTCCTATGGTGTCTTATACCATAGGTTCAGAGACACGAGCTCCAGAGCATCAGTAGATTCTAGTCTCAACAGTCAGAGTTAGAAGTGAGTCCTCATCTTTCGAGGATATAATCATTAATTTTTTTATCTAATTAATTTATTTATTAGTTGGGGACATGTTCCATCAACTCCTTATTCAGACAACCATGTTTTTAGAGGCTTTTCAGACTACAAAATGATCAGATAGCTTATTTCAGTTTTGTTTTGGGTATTTCATAACCCACTCAGATGTTTATGTTTTTATCAGATATTATATCTCAATTTTGAACCTTATGGCCTTTTAGTTTGTATTTTTAGATTATAAAGTATATTATGTATTATACAGGTACAACTATTAGTCATGGGTTAGCTTGTGGTCCTACGAGGTAATGAGCACCGTGTAGCATTTTGGGTACTAGATTCGGGGCATTACAACACACTAGGAGCTAAGCTAAGCTACGAAAGATATGAGGTATTATAATATTTTCCCCTTGGGAACATTTGTCCCCGAATAAGACTTGTTAAGCTAAAGATACTGAGCAATTGAGGTTATAAAATAATTATGCATAGCTGAAGCATAACTAAACTGATTTAAAAATGCAAGAACTATCGAATTAATGGCTACATAAAGCTGAAACTTGGAATGAAAAGAGATGATCTGAGGAAACTTGTTACCTTGAGCTGAATCTGAATTTGGGACGAAAAGATAAAGGTACTTGGTTTGCATATCTACTTCTGCTTCTTAAGTGGCTCCAAGAACTTTGACCAAGGGAACTTCTTTGTTCCACAGTCTATGAATCTGGTGATCAAGGATCTCAGCTGGAATCTCCTCATAAGAGAGGCTATCGCAAATATCTGTGCTTTTGAAGTGTACTGGAATAGCTGGACCACTAATACACTTCTTTAGAAGGGACACATGGAACACTGGGTGAATGGATGATAAGTCTGGAGGCAACGGAAGCCCATATGCTACCTTCCCAACACGGCTCAATATTCTAGAAGGGCCAACATAGCGGGGACTAAGCTTTCCCCTTTTGCCAAATCTCTTTACCCCCATCATGGGTGAAACTTTCAAATACACTAAGTCATCTACTTTAACTTTAAGATATCTTCTCACATCTGCATATGATTTCTGACGACTCTGATCTATTTTCAACCTTTGTAAAATTAACTACACTTTCTTCATAGCTTCTAACACCACATATGGACATATCAATGCAGCCTCACCAACTTCGAACCAACCAATAGGTGACTTATATTTTCTCCCAAAAAGAGCCTCAAATGAGGCCATCTGAATACTGACATAGTAGCTATTATTGAAGGCAAACTCGATCAACAACAAATGCTCATCCCAACTACCCTTGAGTTCAAGCACACATGACCTCAACATATCATCCAAGGTATGAATGGTCCTCTCTTCTTGACCATCTTTCTGCAGATAAAAAGCTGAGCTAAGATAAACTTGAGTACCAAGACCCTTATGAAAGGCTTTCAAAAAGTGAGAGGTAAACTGAGTGCCCCTATTAGAAATGATAGATAAAGGAACTCTATTCAATATAACAAACTCTTTAATATATATCTCAGCATAATCTTCATCTAAGTACGATGTATGAATTGGAAAGAAATGAGATAATTTGGTCAACCTATCTACAGTAACCCAAATCGACACATCAGGCCTTTAGTGCTCTACCTTAACCTATTGACAAACTGAACACTTAACTACAAACTCCGCAATATATTTCTTCATACTACTCTACCAATAGATTTCCTGCACACCTCAATACATCTTAGTAGCACCAGGAAGAATGGAGTAACGCACTCCACTCGCTTCATCCATAATCCATTATCTCAAATCATCAACGTATGACACATATAAACTACTCAGGTATCTCAACACACCATATCCACCTTAGGAGAAAACCTCCACCTCTTGTTTTTTAACCGACTCCTTCAACTTAACTAGGATGTGATCTTGATCTTGTTTCTCCTTCACCTCAGAAATTAAGGATGATGCCACACTACTCTAAACCCAAACATTACCCTTAGTCAAATCAACTCAACGTACACCTAATCTAGCTAACTAATGAGCTTCTCAAAATAACCCCTTATTATCACTCTCCACATGAGCAACACTACCCATAAACAGTCTACTAAGTTCGTCTTCCACTATACTGGCCTTTCCTGGATGATACAAAACACTCATGTCATATTTTTTCGACAATTCAAACCACCTTCTTTAATGAAGACTCAACTCTCTCTTCATAAATACATATTGCAGGCTCTAGTGGTCCATGACCAAATCGGCATGCACCCCATAAAGATAGTGCCTCCATATTTTCAAAGCAAATACAACAACAACTAATTTAAGATCATGAGTAAGATAGGTCCTTTCGTGAGGCTTAAACTTTCTAGAGGCATAGGATATTACTATACCTCTCTACATCAAAACACGACCCAAACCAACTCTCGAGTTATCACAATAAAAAATAAATTCATCTGTACCATCAGGTAATGCTAAGACTGGGGCTAAAGTGAGTTGAGTCTTCAACTCCTGAAAACTCTTCTCACCAGAATCTAACCACTAAAACTTAAATTTCTTCTAAGTCAATCTAGTTATGGGAGATGCAATGGACAAAAACCCCTCAACAAATTGTCTATAATAGCCAAGTAAACCCAAGGAACTTCTGATGTCTGGTGGAGAAATGGGTCTAGGCCAGTTTCTCATGGCTTCAGTCTTTCAGGGATCAACTCTAATGCCATCACCTGTAATAATATGACCGAGGAAAGATACTGACCATAACCAAAATTCACACTTGTTGAATTTGGCGAACAACTGCTGATCTCTAAGAGTTTGGAATACAATTCTAAGATGGTCTGCATGATCATTCTCACTACGGGAATAGACAAGGATATCATCGATAAAGACTTGACAAACATATCTAGGTACTGTCTGAATACTCGATTCATCAAGTCTATGAAGGCTACTGGGGTATTGATTAGCTCGAAAGATATGACTACGAATTCAAAATAACCATAATGAGTTCGGAAAGCTATCTTTGGGATATCTCATTCCCTTACCCTTAGAAGATGATTGCTGGATCTAAGGTCTATTTTGGAGAAATAATTTGCACCTTTGAGTTGATCAAATAAATTATTGATTCTTGGAAAAGGGTAGTTGTTTTAACCGTGACTTTTTTCAGTTGACGATAGTCAATGCACATTCACAGAGAACCATATTTTTTAGGAATGAATAGGATGAGAGCACAGTATGGAGAAATCTTGGCCTTATAAAACCCTTATCTATGTGGTCATGAGTTGATCTTTCAACTCTTTAAGCTCGGTAGGAGCCATATGATATGGAGGAATAGATATGTGTTGAGTATCAGGAAGAAGATCAATTTCGAATTCTATTTCCCTTTCGGGGGGAGGGGGTAACCCTGGAAATTCTTCAGGAAAGACTTCTAGAAATTCATTGACCATACAGACTTACTGAATGGTTGGAGCCTCAGACATAGCGTCTTTGACTCGAACTAGATGACCGATACACCCTTTTCATAAAATCTTTCTAGCTTTAAGATTGGATATGAAATGAATCTTTAGAGATACTGAATTACCTTCCCACTCAACGACTGGATCATCACCTCTCTGGTGAGACAATCTATGGATGTATAATAGGAATTGAGTCAATCCATACCCAAATAAGGTCAAAGTTGACCATGTCTAGTTTTATCTAATCTTCTAACATGAAATTATGAAGGACAGTGATAGGACAATTTCTATAGATTCATTTGGCAACAACTAACTCACTTACTGGGGTAGAACCGGAGAAGGTCTTAGAAAGCTTTTAGGGATCTATTCCAAAATTTATCGCAACTAACGGAGTAACACAAGAGAAATTTAACCCAGGGTATAATAATATGTACACATCAAAATGAAAGGCATAAAGCATAACAGTAATAACATCTGGTGAATTCTCTTGCTCCTGGAAAGATGGTAAAACATAGAATCAATTCTGGCATTTACCGCCACTGGTACTAGATGATGCGCTCTGAGGAATAACTAGGAGAGATATAGAAGATAGTGCACTAGTAGCCTACATCTGAGGATTTAATTCTTTGTTTCCTTTTTTAGAATAAGGGCACTCTTTGATTTTGTGGCCCAATTTACCATATCCAAAACAATATTTCTATCCTAACAAATACTCACCAGGATGATTCTTACCATATCTAGCACATTCATTATAACTAGGCCTTCTAATCACACTATTTTAATATTTGTACATCAAAGTCTTACCTCATCATTCTTGTCTGCTTCTGGGTGTCGGGGCACTAGCTGAAGATGGCACTGGTAGGTAGACGACTTTGAAACTGCAAATGATTTCCCCTACAAACCTAACTGTCCATACTAAAACTTTCCAATTCTAGACATCTTATTTTCTTTGTCTCTTCTCTTTAATATTTCTACCTGTATCTATTTTGCATGAGTCATTAATCTTGAAAGATCCATATCTCAAATAAGCATGGTAGTTTTACCCTCCTTGACTACTAATCCAGACACTCCGGTAACAAACTTACTCATACAAGACCTAGTGCGAGCCATCAAATTAGGAGTTAGTGGAACATAACGTAGTATTTTGTTACTGTCATTGTGCCCTGCCTCAGGTTCATAAACTCTTCAATCTTTGCTTCCCACAACACACGCGAAAAGAACTTGTCAAGAAATCCATCCCGAAACACCCACCAATTCATGGGAGCTGTATTCTCACCCCTACCTTTCTTCCATATAACAAACCAATCATAAGCAACATAATTAAACCTATAAAAAGCCAATTCCACACTCTCTTCTTTAGTAACATACATAACTTAGGTGATCTTTGTCCCCTTATCAAGCTATAATTATATGTCCTCACCTATCTTTAACCCAAAGAATTCAGGCGAATTAATCCTCATGAAGTCACGAAGTCTGGATACAGCTAAATAAACCTCTTGTTGATGTAGCACTACAGCTTGATTATTGGCCTGAATATTTGCAGTCACAACTTATGCTAACGCTTGAAAAGAAGACCAAATACAACATTAGAAATATTCTCATTTAAAAGATCAGCAGGTGATGATAGGCGAATTTACGTGCCTATATCAATATATTTTGCCCATATTTTAGCCTAGTTTTGAGAACTAAGTATATATTTCATGCACTTTTAGTCCTTTTTCCTGTAAATGAGCTAACAAACATGATTAGGAAAGTTTCAGGTATAAATGATGCAAAATACAGCATTTTATGGCTTACTTGACGCAAAAGAAAGCTCACGAACGAGATGGAAAGGAGCTGGACGCCTAAAGGACCAAATCTGCTGCATGGAAACTCTGTCCCGGGCTAAAACAGCAATTCTGAAGACTTTGGGGACTTACAGACACAAAGCTGGATTGTTACCAAGATACATTAACCTAGTGCAATTAGGCTATGTGTTTCACTAATCTATTTGGATTATGATATTGTAACCTTACCCTAGTACATTTGGGTCAAGGATTTCATTAGTATATTAGGATTTGGTTATTTATTTCATTAGCTTAGTAGGAGTAGGATAGGAGTATTATAAATACCCTATCATGCTAGAGATTTTTATAAATCTTCTTACAATACAATTCTTCCATCCCTCTCTTCTTCCACCACAACACTTCTATTCACTCCTCTAATCTTTCCATTAATTCTATTATTTTTCTATTCATCTATTCCACAACAAGAGAATCGTTACTTGCTACGGAATCACCAAAACCACATGCCTAAACACCCACTTCTCACGCCATCCACCATGCAAAACGTGATATCCTTCGCATTCATGGGTAACTAAACCTCTTAGTTGGGGTTATGGAAGCCGAATGAGTTACTATCTATAGCTGTGAGTTTGTGAGTTCAAGACACGTATATTGCTTATATCATTACGCTCTTCATCTTAATCTACATTCTTTGCGGTTGCAAATGCAAGAATAACGCCAGTCTAACATTTAACTTGTTCGAGAGAAAGGTTATTTGTCTGGAAAAGAGATAATGTCAAGGTAGTAGGACACCCTTTCCTATTAAAAAGCTAGTGCCGTAACTGGACTAACCTCTTGGAGAATTCGTACCGTTAGACACGCTTTAAGCTCGAGAGAGTTAAAGTGAAATAGTCCTTGTTCAGGTCGAGAGACGCTTGGATTTACCATCAACTACAATTCTCTATAAGCAATTGCATGTCAAGACTCTACACACTCATAGCCGATAGAGACGTATACCTCAGAAGGTGGACATAACCCCAACACTTCAATTCTCATTGTTTCACAACCTACGAAATACTCTCTTTTTACTTTGCTATTTTTCAGCTTTTATTTCATTACTTTGGTTACTTATTACAATCCCCCCTTCTTACGAGACTTGCACCAAAAGTCTATTAATTTTGCTTACTTGTTGGCCAAGCTATTCCCTGTGGGATCGACACCCAACCCAGGTTGGGTTCTATATTTGCTAACGACCGCTTTACACTCCCACGAGAGCTGTAGATTGAGCATTATCAAAAATTGGCGCCGTTGCCGGGGAATACGAGTGTCAATCAAGTTTGTGATAATTACTAGACCCTTTGGTCAAAGATTCTCGTACTTTTACTTTTAGTTTTTGTTTTTGTTTATAGCAGGTTTTTCTTTTAGTGCATGCCCCATACTAGAAGTTCTGGTCAACCGTTATTACCAATCAATCCGGAACCACAACGAATTAGAAGAATGGAAGCACAAGCTGAAATCGACAGGATGGCTGTTCAACACGAGCAAGCAAGATTAGCTGCTCTTGCCGCTGCTCAAGTCCAACAACAAAACATTGATAATCCTGGACGAGCAACAAATCCTGACGATGAAGATTTAGGTGATGACGAGTTACTGAACCCTAGGCGTGATGCTGAAATTATAACACCTGCCAATCGAAGAGGTCGACAAGCGCGGTATAGGTATGATCGCCAACCTTTGCAACCAGATTTTGACGATGATGATGATGATCTTGATGGTGCCGGAGCCACTGGAGCTATAATTCCACCACCATTAGCGCCCGGAGCCAAGTTCAACATCACTAGCACCATGATTCAGTTATTGCAACTCAAGGGATTATTTGGTGGACTAGCAGGCGATGATCCGAATATGCATCTCATCAACTTTATTTCTACATGCAAGTCTTTTGACAATCCTGGTGTTGGTCAGAATGCTATTCGATTACGTCTATTTCCATTGTCTCTGTCTGGGGAGGCAACACTATGGTTGAATGGGCTGACTCCTAATTCAATTACAAATTGGAGGCAATTGAGAGACGCTTTCCTAGAAAGATTCTTTTTGTCATCCAAGAGGGCTCAATTGAGAGATGAAATCAGCAACTTTCGTCAGCTTCCCTCTGAAGCTCTTCACGAAACATGGGAGAGGTTCAAGACAAAGCTAGAGAGATGCCCAAACCATCACATGACTAATGTTCACCTCATGGAGATCTTGTATAGAGCCTTGAATTCAATAACTAAACCAGTGGTGGACAACGCAGCTGGAGGTTCTTTTATGGACCTCACCTTTGGTCAAGCAAGCAACATGCTAGATCGTATGACGAAGCAAAGTAGAGCTTGGCACACCAGGTATTCTGAGGTAGCAAGCCCCACTTTATCTATTGGCATGTCTGCAGACCAAAGAATAAGAGAAGAAGAACGTGAGCAAGACATGGCGCACATGAAAACACAATTGGATCTTTTGACAAAGCACTTATTATCAGGGAAGACTGAAAAAGTGAAAGCTGTAGCGCTAAAAGGAAGAGACGAATCTGATTCTGAAGAGGAGGCCAACTACTTGAACAATCAGGGGGGTTTCCGTGGGAATACCCAAGGAAACCAAGGTCGGAACTATTATGATAAATCTGGAAACAAAGACCAAGGTAGTTGGAAGAAAAATAATGAAAATAGTGGTTTGTACGTTCCCCCTGGTAAACGTGATACCACCACATCTAATTCTATGGAAGACATGATGGCTAAGTTATTGAAAGGAGTGGAAGCAACGAGCGCGGGAGTTAAGGAGGTGATTGATGATTTGGCCTCTATGAAGCAACTAGTTGATTCTCATTCCACTTCTATCAAGCAAATAGAGCAGCAATTGAGCCAACTTTCAGCAGCATTCAATCAAAGAAAGGCTGGCACCTTACCTAGCGATACTGTGCAAAACCCAAGGAATGATGGGTCATGCATGGCCATCACTACCAGAAGTGGTAAGGTGCTGAAAACTTCAGAAAAAGGCAAGCAAGTGGTTGACGGAACAGCAAATATGGACGCCACACCTAGTGACGTCACAAGAGAAGAAGCCGCAACATCTACTTCCAACGTCAAGGATGTTTCACCTAGTGACGTACATCCTGAAAAAAATAATAAACGGAAGCAAGAGGAGAAGAAAGCCATGGAGAGAACACTTCCATACCCACCACCACCTTTTCCACAAAGATTGAAGAAGGTGGCCGATGACACTAAGTTCAGCAAATTTATGACCATGTTGAAGCAGCTGACTATTAATGTCCCATTGGTAGAGGCACTTGAACAAATGCCTGGGTATGCGAAGTTTATGAAAGATCTTTTGACTAAGAAGAGGGCAGCAAGCTATGAGCTGAAAGATGATGTGCATCATTGTAGTGCAATTGCTACTCGATCGATAGTTCAGAAGAAGGCCGACCCCGGAGCTTTCACGATTCCTTGCACCGTCGGATCTTTGGACTTTGCTAAAGCATTGTGTGACTTAGGAGCCAGCATCAACTTGATTCCATTATCGATCTATAAGAAGTTGGGGTTAGGAGATCCTACACCAACTAATATGAGGCTTGTGATGGCGGATAGGTCAGTAAAACGACCGGTTGGTATTCTATGCGATGTCTTGGTAAAGGTATCTTCATTCATATTTCCAGCAGACTTTGTCATCTTGGATTGTGAAGCAGATTCAGAGGTTCCCATAATCTTGGGACGCCCCTTCCTTGCAACTGGAAGTGTGCTTATTGACATGAAAGATAATGAGCTTTTGTTTCGAATTAATGACGAAGTGGTACGGTTTGATATATGCAAAACAATGAAGTAGCCCAGCGATATGAATGAGTTATTTGTAGCTGATGTTCATCATGAGGATACGAAAGCATTATCTATAGAGAAACAGCCTACTGTTGAGCCATTGTCTGTTGTGCCACTGAAAGTTGAGCATGAAGATAATGAAGGTTATGAAGAACTTATGAGTGCTCTAATAGAAATAGAGCCTTATACTCCTAAGCAACCAGATTGTGATCTCAAGAATCAACCAACAGCGAAGACTCCCATTGACGAGCCACCAATGCTAGAATCGCAAGAGCTTCCCGATTATCTAAGGTATGTGTTCTTGGAAAGTGGAAGTATACTTCCGATAAGTGTGGTGGATGATTTAAGTGAACAGCACGTGGAGGCTCTCATCTCTGCTCTGATGAGGTACAAGAGAGCTATGGGTTGGACTATTGATGATATAATTGGTGACTCTCCAGAGAAACGTATGAGCCAGCTCGAAAAAGATCGCATGACCACAGGTAAGCCTCATTGTCGTCTAAATCCTTTCAGAAAATGATCCATCACTTACCTCGATGAAGTCTGAGTACTCGAGGTAACTACGTCGAGCCACGACAATAAATAAGGCGCTAGATGGGAGGCAACCCATCGTTTTATCATTTTTTCGTTTTCTTTCATTCTAGTACTTGTTTTGTTTTATGAAAAATCCAAAAATAAGAGTCGTGCCACGACCAAAACTAAGGCGCTTGGTGGGAGGCAACCCATCGTACTAATCGTGTTCATTTGTTTTGAGCTAATATAGGTGCAAGAAGTATTCAACGAGGAGATTGATTTCAATTGACGATTTGGTCGCATTGTATGGTAAAATTGGTAAGTTAGGAATGGTGATGCATAAGGCTATGAATTGAGCCTTTCTCACGTCATAATAGGCTTCGAGGAAGGCTAGGCCTTGGTAAAAATAGGCCACGAACGATGCACAACCTATTCTATAGCCTAAGGACTCAGAATCTAGTGTGCTATACACTATGCGCCGCCTATTCCTTGGTATGCTTTTGACTATGCGCCGCCTATGCTATGGCATTTGAGATACTGAGACCAAATGCCATAGACTATGCGGCGCATATGTCTAGAAATGCCATAGACTATGCGGCGCATATGTCCCATTATGCCATGGACAATGCGCCGCATATGTCATTGATATGCCGAGAGATATGCGCCGCAAATGTGGTGATCTTGTCCCCAAATCCGATTGTAAATGGGTCATAACCCGACCCATACTCTTCCTATATAAAGGGGACTTGGTTTTATAACACAACCACATTAGAAACAACCCTAAAGGCGCCGCATAACACTCCAAATCCTCTCAAAATTTTCTTTCTTTGTTCTTCCAATTCACAACAACTTCTCCACAATCTTCAAGCAAGTAAGTACTCTCTTATTCTTCATCTATTTATCGTAAGTACTACGTTGATATGCTTATTATATTTTGCTAAATCATGTGAGATTGGTGGTGATGTTCATGTGTTTGGATAATTGTTACAAGATCATGTGATTGAATATATACGTAGGGAATTCTTGACTTGTTTCCGACTTGAATTTTGTTTCGATAGCATTGTTATGATAATTGCTGAATTGATATGGCTATGAATATTGCTTAAGATTGTTGGTTAGATGATTGCATGATAGACTATCCCGGCCATCGGGATAAGGTTATAGTGCCTATCGACTTAGGAGGTTGTGCTTGTTGTAAGAATAATAATTCCATGTGGTAACCCCTAGGTTGTAGTGTTGCTATATCCACCATGAAAGTAGTCCAATGGCTGCAAATAAGTGATGTAATGTTGATTTTCTTGTCGGAATACAATCCTAAAACGTATGTCGACGAAATCTGAGTACTCGACCACTTTTACTTCACTGATTTGTGCTAACAAGATTAAGTGTGGGGTGGTACCCCTAATGCTTGCATATAGATTGTATAAAGTGAGATTGTGCTGCAACTAACATTATTTCTAGTCTCAGGTACAATGGCACCTAAAGCAAAGCAAGGCAAGGAGAAGGCTACCACGTCCCAAAAGGACAAGAAGAGAAGTCGAAAAGACCAAGGAGAATCATCTTCAGCACACCTACCACACAGAATGTTCAGAATAAAATGGGTTCTTGAGGAAGAAGCCAAGGCATGGTACAACAGCAACAAAGAAAAGAAATATGTGCATGTCGACTTGATCAACAAGGAGACCTTAGCAAAGAAGGAGCCGCAAATGTTGGCTAAAATAATGGCTTTGAGGCTAGATTTCATCTTCCGCGACATGGGAGAGTGTAATCTTGACTTAACAAGAGAGTTTTATGCCAACTGGTCACCGAACACAACAGGCAATGAAGTAAAAATTCGGGGCCAAGTGTTACAGCTTACAGCGGATTGGATCAACTCTTTTCTTGGCCTACCTTCGGTTGACCCTGCACCATACAAAGAGCTGTACAGCAGGCCTCCTTACAGAGCAATAAGACACACGCTTTGTGGAAGCAGATCGATGGCAAGATGGGGCAGACATAAGGAAACAGGCCGTCACAACACCTTCCCCTATGCTCCACTAAATAGGGAAGCAAGAATCTGGATGCGCATTGTCAACTCATGCCTTATTCCTGGGACGCAATACACCAAGATATCAAGAGATAGAGTGTGTTTGGTTTATGCGTTGATGACGAATGTCCCTATCAACTTTGGGGCAATCATTCGATCTACCATAAGGAAGGCCAGACTCCACCGAAGGTCCCATTTCACATTCGGCAATTTGTTGACAGCAATGTTGCGGAAGGAGGATATAGAAGAGGAACCAGCTGACCACAAACTCCCACATAACCCAAAGAAGGTTGACCTCACAAAGGTCAAAGATGCTGAAACAACTCATGGAGTCAACCTCACTACTGCGGAGAGACATGCTCGTGATGAGAGTTTCTTCCGTCGTCTCTATGGCATGACACGATTCACTATGATGAGTGGTGGACGTATTCCAACTGAAGAAGAGCTCCAACAGCTGGACCACGACTACCCAATGAACAGGCATACCCAGGAGATGTGTGGAGTGGGCGTATATTTTGAGGAACCTCTTGACGATGACGTACCAACTGATGATGATAGATGCTTGCCTGATTCTGATGATGAGGAGAACTCTGACGATGACACTTATGATGATTCAGACGAAGGGGGTATGACCCCCGACATTGATGAGGAGTCCGACTAAACCAGGTTCTTCGCATTTATTTTCCACTGAGGGCAGTGTCCCGTCTAAGTGTGGGGTGGCAGAATTTGCATGCTATACTTCCTTGTTTGCACCTATGTTTGCTTGTTTACTTTGTTTTTTTTTGAGTTTTTTTGAGTCCATCCATTTTTTTGTTTTCTCGCTCAAACGTTTTTTTTATTTTTTAGGAGTCAAATTTTTCTAGCTACGCATGAAATTATTTTGATAGGCAGCATGAGATTAGAACAAGAGTATGTGCTACAATTGTGACTATTGAGACGTTTAGGCTCTAGTTGTGACTTATTATGAGATATTGTGTGATTCAATTCCTTCAATTGTTGGGACGAGAGTCTATATTACTTCCAAACAAGTCGACCATGTGCCTTGTGTGTGTGAGATAATAGTATATTCTATGTTTGTGGCTGATGCTAGAACTTGCCTGGTATGTATGCAAAGCGAAAATAAGGAATGTAAGTTTAGGATATGATTTAGGCATTTCTTTGGCAACCTATATTTTTTTACCTTCAGTTTTACCTACCCATGGACATCATCCTAGTTAAACCCTTTTGAGCCTTTAGCCTATTTCTTTGACAACCTTGCATGTAAGCCTAATCCATTTCTTTCAAGACCGTAATTTGATCCAAATTCCTAAGTGCTTTAAAGTGAAAACGTCATGTGACAACATAAGAGGAAATTGGGTGAAGATGATGCTTTAAATTGTAATGGTGCTTGAATATGTTATGAAAAAGAAAGTGCTATCATAAGATGTATGATGTGAAAAGAAAAAGGAAAGGAAAGCTGAAAAGTGAGTTGTTCTTAGAATTGAAAAACAAAAAGAGGAGAACAAGGGTGGTAGAATAAAGGAAAGAATAAAGGTTGAAAGAAAAAAGTGTCAATGATACAATGTGATGTATTAAAGCGCTTAGGAACTTAGTCACTATTTTTGGCAAAAATAGTTGATCCTACCCGTCCCTTAGCCTACATTACAACCATCAAAAGACCTACTTGATCCTAATCTTAACATTCCGACATTTAGTGGAGTACTACATTAAGGGCAAGCCTATGGTTATCAGTTGCTACATATGAATTCTTTGTGAGAGTGAGTGCAAGGATATTTTGATACCCATGTTTGAAAAATATGCTATACTTGTGAGTGATTATGGGTACTATATTGTGAGACACACATGGTTGATGAGTCTTGGATAGTTGTATATGATTCTATGCACCTTAACGTTTGCATGCGAGTTGATCACCATCATGAGTCTATGCTTGAGGTTAAATTGTTTCTACTTATAATCGAAAAGCTACTCTTTGTTGATAATTGTTGTGCCTGTCTTGAAGAATGTTTTGTGTTGTTGCTGTAAAAACCTTAAGTCGATGTTTAGAAGGACATGATATGTTGTTCGAGGACGAACAAAGCTTCAAGTGTGGGGTGTTGATGATAGGCGAATTTACGTGCCTATAACAATATATTTTGCCCATATTTTAGCCTAGTTTTGAGAACTAAGTATATATTTCATGCACTTTTAGTCCTTTTTCCTGTAAATGAGCTAACAAACATGATTAGGAAAGTTTCAGGTATAAATGATGCAAAATACAGCATTTTATGGCTTACTTGACGCAAAAGAAAGCTCACGAACGAGATGGAAAGAAGCTGGACGCCTAAAGGACCAAATCTGCTGCATGGAAACTCTGTCCCGGGCTAAAACAACAATTCTGAAGACTTTGGGGACTTACAGACACAAAGCTGGATTGTTACCAAGATACATTAACCTAGTGCAATTAGGCTATGTGTTTCACTAATCTATTTGGATTATGATATTGTAACCTTACCCTAGTACATTTGGGTCAAGGATTTCATTAGTATATTAGGATTTGGTTATTTATTTCATTAGCTTAGTAGGAGTAGGATAGGAGTATTATAAATACCCTATCATGCTAGAGATTTTTATAAATCTTCTTACAATACAATTCTTCCATCCCTCTCTTCTTCCACCACAACACTTCTATTCACTCCTCTAATCTTTCCATTAATTCTATTATTTTTCTATTCATCTATTCCACAACAAGAGAATCGTTACTTGCTACGGAATCACCAAAACCACACGCCTAAACACCCACTTCTCACGCCATCCACCATGCAAAACGTGATATCCTTCGCATTCATGGGTAACTAAACCTCTTAGTTGGGGTTATGGAAGCCGAATGAGTTACTATCTATAGCTGTGAGTTTGTGAGTTCAAGACACGTATATTGCTTATATCATTACGCTCTTCATCTTAATCTACATTCTTTGCGGTTGCAAACGCAAGAATAACGCCAGTCTAACATTTAACTTGTTCGAGAGAAAGGTTATTTGTCTGGAAAAGAGATAATGTCAAGGTAGTAGGACACCCTTTCCTATTAAAAAGCTAGTGCCGTAACTGGACTAACCTCTTGGAGAATTCGTACCGTTAGACACGCTTTAAGCTCGAGAGAGTTAAAGTGAAATAGTCCTTGTTCAGGTCGAGAGACGCTTGGATTTACCATCGACTACAATTCTCTATAAGCAATTGCATGTCAAGACTCTACACACTCATAGCCGATAGAGACGTATACCTCAGAAGGTGGACATAACCCCAACGCTTCAATTCTCATTGTTTCACAACCTACGAAATACTCTCTTTTCACTTTGCTATTTTTCAGCTTTTATTTCATTACTTTGGTTACTTATTACAATCCCCCCTTCTTACGAGACTTGCACCAAAAGTCTATTAATTTTGCTTACTTGTTGGCCAAGCTATTCCCTGTGGGATCAACACCCAACCCAGGTTGGGTTCTATATTTGCTAACGACCGCTTTACACTCCCACGAGAGCTGTAGATTGAGCGTTATCAGCAGGCTGGGGTAGCTAGTTATTATTTCAATGGGCATTCGATCTATAAGGTGGCATATGCTATCACAAAAGAGAATGACTTAAAAATAGATAGAGATAGTTGCAAGCATGATGGATTATGAAATAAAAGACGTGATTTCTTAAAACATCCCATAGCCTATTGCTCATAAATATGGCATGCTTCACACCCATGATCAAGACTCTACATAATGCAGGTTGTCTGACTCCTTAGGACTCTCTGAACCTTAGGCTCTTATATCAAGTTTGTAATGCCTCAAAAATGGGTCCCAAGACATCACACGGTACTCAAAACTACGAATAGTCCCAAACTAACCCTATAATCCTACTACTAAGTCTGTAACTCATAATGATGGAATTTAAGAAAGTAGGAATACCAAAAAAAGAAATTATCTAAACTGAGCTAAATAAACCGAGTATAAAGTCTGAATAACTAATACTAAATGTCTAAATATAAACTAGCAGTCTGACAAGCCTCTACTACTAAGAATAAGAGAGCCACTTAGACAAGTCTCCAGCTGGCTCAAACTAAACTAGAATCAACTAACAATTACTACTAAAGCTAAAAATCTGAGTAAATGGGTCCTCGAACCATGAGGACTCACCAACTATTGGGATGTAGTAAGGATACCCAAAATCACTCACGCTGCTAAGACTGAGCACCTGAACCTATATTATTAAATAATGTAGCACATAGACGTATATGTCGATCAGTACTTTGAGGATGTACTGAGCATGTGGGGGTGAATGCATAAGTAAAAATAAATAATATCTCAATGTTATCAAAATTCATTTAATTATGAATGTTGTATGTAATGACTCATATGGCTTGAATAACTTAAAGTTGAAAATCATAAATCTTGGATAATATAAGATATTATGTAAATCTTGTGAGCCATCATATTTAAAGTATAAAAGATGAACTGTAATTTTTCATTCTTTTCTAGTGAGGGATTCTTTTAAAAGATGTTCTGTAAGATTTTCAAGATGTAAGAAATTCTCGTAAAAGCTTTTCAATTTTTTTCTATTAGGGAGGTTCTTATAACTGACATAAACCATGTGAGCTATCATAGAGTCCGACGCCTTGTTCCCCTAAGGAGAAAAACTCACATTGGGGAGAGATGTGATAGTCTTGCCAAGGAGTATAACCTTAGATAAGTGATCACATCTGTAAATATCATCCATATAGAAATGGAAATACTAAAATTGTACCTACATTGGCCCATAGTTTTAGGAATGTAAGATGTGCTAAACCAACACTTCCCGCCTGATGCTAAATACTACTCCCTTTAATCGGTATGCTCATTCTGTTGGAATTCCATTTTAAATCTAGTATAATGGTTTAAAATAAAAACCAACTGTCTATTTGTTAATTAAAATTGTAACTGAAACTATAAAGTGGATTCCATGGCTAAGCTAAGATCAAAAGATCTAATCTTTAACAAAATCCTTATCAAAATCTAAAAATAGCTAATCATTGGATGCTCAAAGCATTGTCATTCGTGGAATATCACTATTCAACTAGGGATTAATAGCCCATGCATCAATTTCCTATCAAGTCATCATAAGGTTCATGTCTGGTTAAGAAAATATTCATAATTCAACTCAAAATTTGGAAAATATAGTCACACACATAAATTTACAAAAGTAGACATGTAATTCAACATACAAATCACTTGAAAACTCATAATATTCAAATAACGGTATTTAGGTATGAACCCTAAATTGAACTTCATATAAAATCATGTGAGTTTGTGTTTAAAAACTAGTTTTGGGCCCAAGAATGAGAGAATTATCCTTGTGCAAAACCCCACATACCTTAATTAATAAAATTAATAAAGAATCTTGAACTTGAATTCATATTTGTTCTTTTGAAGATGATTTCTTAAAAGCCTCAAATTGTAAATCTTGAATCTTGGGTTAATTTGGAAAAAGAATGGTGAATCTATGGCTTTCTTGGGAATTATGTTTTAAGTTTCTAGGGTTTCTTGTAGAGAAATTTGATGAAAAGTGAGCATAGCATGCTTAGAATAGGATTAATCTTTTATTTTACACAATTTGGGACATGACAAAAGACTAAACTACCCTTTTAGAATAAAATTTAGAAAACTGTACATCCCAGTTGTAGTAAGCAGCTGTAAGACCCCGTAAAATCCTAAGCTTAATTCAGTCCTTTAGGCTTGACAAAGGGTCCCAGACTTAGAATGTTTTAGCTAAGTACTCAGACTTAGTGTCATTTTAACCTACTAAGGTTGTAAATCTTATTTCACGACCTTTAAGCCTATTATTTGTTTATGTTTTGGTTAAATTATGATCAGGAATGTCCATAGGTGTTTCCGGACAAGTTTTGGATTTTTAGACTTTGTTTGAAGCTCCTTTGGAATCTTAAAAAAGTGGATCAACGTGATCTTAGCACGCCGCATCGACTATTGCATTGATTAATATTTTCCCCAGCTACCAGCATCCAATTCTAGTGAATCAACATAAATATGGCGTGATGCATTGGCTATCACATTGATGCCATCAACACATCATGTCTACCTGCGCGTCGATAACCCTATTTTTAGTGATTAAAAGACCAGGTTCTTAGGGTTATTTAGGTCTTTTTCCCTCGTCCTTCAGCCCCTAAAACACAAAATTAAACTCCATATAGAGCAAACATAGTCATTCATTCTCAAATTTGCTCAAGAACAAAACCCCTAGAAGATCGAATTTCAAATCAGGAACTCAAGATTCAACCATAAACTTTCAGAAATTCTTTAACACAGGTAAGTGAAGTGTCCATTCTAGGGTTCCTTCTAACCTTGGAGTCCAAGAATCTCTTTCGAACTTCAAGTAATTGATTTTATGATTTCCATGGTTGGAATTAAAGGTATCCATGATTGCTATTTGGATTAAACTCCTAATTCATGATTATATATATATATATCATGTGAAATTGATCATTATATATGTAGATTCATGTGAATCCATGATAAACTCTTAACTTATCAAATTAGAGATGAATTATGATGCCCACTTGTTGTTCAATACTATGTGCATATACTATGCTCACCAAGTGCTTGATAAATTATCCATGTGAACTATTAAGAGAATGAAATCATGTCAAGTTAGCTTATTTGCAAGTTATATCATGCAAATGTTTGTCAAAATGTCCCAATGAATGAAGGATGATCAAGTTCATAATTTACATATTTCATGTTATACCATGTCTCTTAATTTATGGTATCGAGTCCTGAGGGTACTTGTACTCAACAATTTAGCTAATTACCTAGAGCCATGGTCAATCATAGAATAGTACAGAACTTAGGAAAACTTAGTAGAATCCATATTAGCCTAGTCTAATTTAGTATCTAGTTCAGACCTCAGTAAACTCACTCAACTAACAAAATTCAATAATATTCTGTCAGTCAATGAAACTCAGTGAACTCAGTATAGATTAGTTAAATAGTAATCTCAGTAACCATTCAGTCCAGCCTAGTACAAATTAGAAATCAATTCAGTGTCTATTCAGTTAGGAGTAGGATTCAACTATGAGTTAACTAATGGATGGGGTCATTCCTGTCAGTAGAGGGTTTGACCCTTAGCAACAATACCTTTATTATAGAAATACATAGCCAACATAGGTTAAGGTATCTTTCTGCCAGAAATTATGAGGGTTGATACTTGTCATTCGAGTTATCCTGTAGGCAAGGGTTGACGAAAGTGCTTTCTGTCAGAGAGGGTTAACTCACAGCTTGTCCATACCCATGGCATGATATTGTCACCCTTCTAATTAGGGTTACATGTTGGACCCAAAATCATTTAGACAAAGGGAATATTGGTTAGATAATTACCTCCTACAGTCTTAGTTCTAGTCTCAGTCTCATAATAGAACTTAGTTCAGTTCTACAGATTTAGGACTCTCAGACATAGTCACTCAGCTCAGTATGGAACTCAGTATGGTTCCACAGTATTCAAAATTGTTAGATACAGTCATTTTGGTAATTATTAATACAGTATTCTTAATCTCATATATTAGATATCAATATTCTAATTCTGTACTCAGTATTAACACAATCTCAGTTACAGTTTATGTATTCATGCATGTACTCTTATTCTGTCATACTCATGTTATTCAGTTATTATTGTGCATTCATAAGAACCCATTCATATCATCCTACCTCACTGAGCATACCAGTATATTCAAAGTACTGATACATGCTTTTTTTGTGTTATGATATCTTATATCATAGGTTTAGACACACGGGCTCCAGAGCACCCTTAGTAGTTTAGATTCCTATCTTTCAGAGTAGTGGTGAGTCCTCATAGTTCAAGGACATGCTTATTATTTACAGTACTTTAGTTTTATTTCAGTAGATGGGGTTAGTTGGGGGCTTGTCCCATCAACTCTACATTTCAGATAGAGGCTTTTTCAAAGTAGAGTATTTTCAGACAGTTGTTTAGATTTTTAGTATTGATGTTTAGTTTTATTATTTTGATACCGCATTCAGCATTATTTATAGATTTGAACCTTATGGCAAATTTCTACCTGTTTTTGCAGATTTACTGTATTTATTACACAGTTATTGAAGTAGGTACTAGTCATAGGTTATCTTATGGTCCTTCGAGATTATAAGCACCATATAGCATATAAGGCACAGAATTGGGGAATTAAAAACTTGGTATCAGAGCCTAAGGTACAACAGAGTTCTAGGAAGTCTGAAAGACACATCTAGTAGAGTCATGTACATGGGTGTGTTGCGTGCCACACTTATGGATAAAAGGCTGTGAGTTGTTTTAGGAAAAGTTTTCCTTCTTTCAGTATTCATGTCATGTGAGTGAACATGAGCTCCATTTATACTCTGTTTCTAATCCTGGCTTCTCTTTTATTTACAAAATATGCCTTCAAAGAAGACTCAGGGAAGAGGAATGAGAGATCAGTCAGCCTCTCAGCCGGTCAATCTAGATTCTTTGGGTGAGCATGTCTTCCACACGGAGTTCAAAGCAGCCTTCACCACCCTAGCTCATTCTATGGAAGCCTAAAATAAATGTCTAGCTATAGTTTTGGGCAACCCAGTGACCAATAATACTACTGCCAGGATTCAAAACTTCACTCGAATAAGCCCTTCATCATTTATCGAGTCTAAGTCAAATGAGGACCCTTAGAAATTTCTTGATTAGGTGAAGAAGGTTATCAATATTATAAGGGTGACTACTGTTGAGAGCAATCAGTTAGCCACATATCAGTTATAGGACTCATGGTTCAAACAGTGGAAGACAGAGAGGGTCACAGATGCAGGGTCCATAGAATAGGAAAAGTTTTTAGTTGCTTTTCTAGATAGGTCTTCCGTTAGAGTTAAGGGAAGTGAAGGGTTTGGAGTTTATAAACCTGAAGTAGGGCAATATGATAGTTCAGGAGTATTCTCTCAAGTTTACTTAGTTAGCCAGATATGTCCTGTATATTATAGCAGATAGAAGAGCAAAGATGAGTAAGTTTATGTCAGGAGTGTCTAGAAGTGTGGTCAAAGAGTGTAGGCTTGTAATGCTTATTAAGGAGATGGACATAGCTAGGCTCATGGTCCATGATCAGAAGATAGAGGCATCCAAGAATAAAGAGTAGGAGAGAGAGATTAAGAGAGAGAGAACAAGTATTTTCAATTTCACTCTGCCTAAGTTAGAGGGTGGGAATCATTCTTAGCTCTACCTAAAATCCTTAGTTCCAGATCCTTCCTTATCCAGTGCTCCAGTGCCAAAAGTTAGAGATAGAAATGAGACAAGGCATCAGTCCCTAAACCCAGGGCCATGCAAGAAACAATCCCCTTTGCCAGAAGTGCGGTAGAAACCACCAGGGTTTCTATAAAGCTGGCATCGATGTGTGTTTTCCATATGGCAGGCTAGGCCACAAAGCCATATAGTTTCCTTAGGTAGGTTAAAAGATTCAACATAACTGTCCCCTAGCCCAGTCTGATTGCCCAAATTGGTAGGGTGCCTCTTCCAGTGCCACCAGTGGATAGTGCCCAAATAGACTCTATGGTCTTTAGTCTCGACAGGATCAGGAAAGTTCTCCTGATGTAGTCACTTATATGTTATAAGATTTCTATTTGTAAGTTTACGCATTGCTAAATCCAGAAGCTTCTTTATCTTTTGTTACTCCATATATAACAGTTGATTTTGGTTTCATTCCCAAAATTCTAATAGTGCCCTTCTCAGTTTCTACCCCAGTCGGTAAACCTATCATAGCTCGGTGGGTATATAGGAACTATCCGATTATGATATGTTAGAAATTCACTTCAATAGATTTATTCGAATTGGAGATGAGTAATTCTTATGTCATTCTTATTATGGATTGGCTTCATTCCTACTATCCCTTAGTCGATTGTAGAAACAGAATTGTCTAGTTTCAGTTTCCGAATGAACCCATCCTAGAGTGAAAGGGTAGTACTTCAGCACTTAGGGGTCAACTTATTTCTTAACTTCAGGCTAGAAAGATGATATCTAAGGGATGTATCAACCATCTCATTTTGAGTCTAGGACTCTATCTCAGAAACCACTACACTTGAATTAGTATCAGTAGTATGTGAATTCCCAGATATGTTTGCCGAAGATCATCCCAGAGTTACTCCCCAAAGGGAAATTGATTTTGGAATTGATCTTCTCCCCGATACTCAAACCATCTCTATCCCTCCATATATGATGGCTCCAGCAGAACTCAAAGAATTAAAGAAACAGTTAAAGGATCTCTTAGATAAGGGATTCATCAAACCCAGTGTGTCCCCCTAGGGTGCACTAATTTTATTCATGCGTATGAAAGACGGTTCTCTCAGAATATGCATTGATTACAACCAGTTAAATAAAGTTATGATCAATAGACCTCAGATCAGGATATCATCAGCTTAGAGTTAGGGAAAGAGACATCCCAAAAATAGTTTTCCAAACTTGGTATGGTCACTTTAAATATTTAGTCATGTCCTTTGGTCTTACCAATGCCCCTGCAGGATTCATGGACTTGATGAACCATGTGTTCAAGTAGTACTTGGTTATGTTCGTCATAGTCTTTATAAATGAGATTCTTGTTTACTCCCATAGAGAACACGATCATGCAGACCTTCTTAGAATAGTATTGTAGACTCTCAAAAACTGTCAGCTATTCGCTAAATTTAGTAAGTGCAAAATTTGGCTAAGGTCAGTAGCATTCCTTGGCCATATAATTTCTGGTGATGGAATTAGAGTTGATCCCCCAAAATATTAAAGCAGTGAGAAACTGGCCTAGGTCTATCTCTCTACAAAATATCAGGAGTTTCTTGGGTTCGACTTGCTATTATCGATGGTTTGTTGAGGGATTTTTGTCTATTGCATCCACTATGTACAGATTGACTCAGAAGAAATTCAAGTTCCATTGGTCAAATTTTTTTGAGAAGAGTTCTCAAGAGTTTAAGACTTGACTCACCACAGATCCAGTGTTAACCCTACCAGATTGTTCCAATGGTTTTACTATGTACTCTGATGCTTCTAGAGTCAAATTGGGTTATGTTTTGATGTAGAGAGGTAATGTCATAACCTATGCATCTATACAACTTAAGCCTCTTGATAAGAACTATCCTACACATGATCTTGAGCTAGCAGCAGTAGTTTTTGCCTTAAAGATTTTGAGGCATTACTTGTATGGTGTGCATGTTGATGTGTTCACTGATCATAAGAGCTTGTAGTATGTGTTCTATTAGAAAGACCTCAACCTCTATCAGAGAAGGTGATTGGAATTTTTAAAAGACTATCACATGAGTGTTTTGTGTCATACAAAAAATGCCAATGTAGTGGCTGGTACTCTCAGTAAAATGTCTATGGGTAGTGTTTCCCATGTTGAGAATAGTGAGAAGGAGTCAGCTCAGGAAGTTCATTAGCTAGCCTGACTAGGTGTTTGCTTAGTCGATTAAGCAGAAAGTAGTGTGTGGGTGCCGAGTAGCTTAGAATCATACATAGTTTCTGAAGTCAAGAAAAAGAAGGATAGGTATCCTAGTCTAGTCCATTTGAAGAAATCAATCAAAAATCAGAAGGTAGAGGTTTTCTCTGAAGGGGGAGATAGTGGTTTGCATTGTTAGAGTCGTCTGTGTGTGCCAGGTGTAGATGACTTAAGGCAGAAAATTCTCGTAGAGGTGCATGTTACTCTATTCATCTAGGGGCCATAAAGATGTACCACAATTTACGGGAGATCTATTGGTGCAGTGGAATGATGTAATACCCCAAAAAATCCAAACCAATATTAGAGCCATGTAACAATGTCATACACAGTACAACATGGTTCTTTTATAGTTTTATGAGTAAGTTAGATGTATACTAAGGTGTAATACCCCAAAAAATCCAAACCAATATTAGAGCCACGTACCAAGCTCATGCATAGTACATCATGGTTCTTTTATAGTTTTATGAGTAATTTAGATGTATATTAAGGCTTCAAATAACTCCCATCTATCAGACAAATCAAAACATTCCTTACTGATTGAATTCTTGAGAAGGATATTGGTATAGTCAACTTCAAACAAGTATATCTCTCATTATACTTAGAATTTTTGAGCTCATAACCTATAAACAGATAGATAATTGAATTATATTTTGAACGATACCAAAATTGTCTAAATCTAATATAAGAACAAAGAGTTATTCCTATTTTACTCCAACATGTCAGGCTGGAAACTGTGTGACGACATTCGTGTTAGCTTACCATATTTGTGACGCCCTAGCACAAAGGTCATCAGCCTTAGGGAGAAACCAGATCCTAAGTGATGACACTCATGGTAGCTTACAACATTTGTGATGCCCTACCATGAAGGTCGTCAGCCTTAGGCAGAATCCAGCTCCTGTGTGACAACATTCGTGGTAGCTTACCACATTTGTGATACCCAACCACGAAGGTCATCAGCCTTAGGCAGAAACCATCTCCTAAGTGACGACAATCATGGTATCTTACCATATTTGTGATGCCCTACTAAGAAGGTTATCTGACTTAGGCAGAAACCATCAATTCCATCTTCTGTGTGATGACATTTTTGATGGCTTATCATATTTTTGACGCCTTGTCATAAATGTCGTCAGTTATTATTTTCAGCAACTGGGAATTTATTTCATAAGGGTATTTTGGTATTTTCCCTTCACTTCCCATGACTTATAACCCTCAAGGAACGTACTATCCTCCATTATCTTTAGTAAAAACATCTCAAAAAGCTCTCTCATACACTTTCAACCACAAGATTAGGGTTTTCTCTTAATATCATCTCCTCAAGAGCAAGCCTAAATAATTCTTCAAGAACCTTTCGAGACATTAGATCTATTTCAAGATTCAATCACTAAGGTATGCGTAGTGTTCATCTATGGATCCAATACGTTCTTAGAGATCAAGAACCATGTTTTAAATATTATTTTGTAAACTTTTTGTGATGATATGAGTTTGTACATGTTGATGATTATTGTTTAAGTTTCAATGTGATATCTAAAGGTGTTCTAATGGAATATATATGTTTGTTTATTGAAAACCATGAACTTTAGGTGGTTTAATATGGTGCAAGTATGAAACCCACCTATGCCTTAAAAATGCATGCAAGGTGTTTGATAAAATGCTTAGGATGCTAGAAATTCATGTTTGTATGGTTCTATGATGTCAAAATGGCAAGTTCATGTTAGCTATATACTTCAATATGAATTCCATGCTTTTTATGTGTTTCTATTGTGGTGGTATGAAACATGCAAGAAAATAGAGATATATAATATGTACACAAAATATATCCATGCATTCCCTACAATGTTTAAGATGCTAAATAACTATATGAAATATGATAGCCCCTACTTATGATATTATGAATTTTGGACTCAAATCTTGTGATCAAGTCATGTCATGTGTGTCATTTTTCTTCTATCGACTCCTGGGGGTATTCTTACCCTTAAAACATAGTTGTGTGCCTAGAGCCATTTCATGCTGTCACGATAATCTCAGTCAAGCTATAATCTATAGAACTCAGTCAGTCATGTGACTCAGGAAACCTCAAAAATCTCATGATCTCAGTTAAATCTCAGATAATAGTACTAATTTACTTGTCAACAGAATTTAGTAAGTTCCACTTACGTACAATCAGTTAAATCATGTTCAGTCTCTTCAGATGTGAGTAGGAATTAGCACCGAGTGAACCCAAGGATGGAAACTCACCTGTATATGAGGGTGTGATTCTTATGAGTCATCCCTGCATTCCAGAACTATATAGCTAGCATAGGTTGAGACGCTGCAGCCTATTATATGAGGGTAGATAAGGTCTCCTAACCTATTTTATGAGGGTTCCCACCATTCTCACTAGAGTTACCTGTTATACAAGGGTTGCTCACCTGTTGTCCTTACCAGTGGCGTGGTATTGACACCCTTCCAGTTAGGGAAGAGATTGGACCCCATCTTAGCCATAATGGCATATATGAGGCATGTCGGTTAAATAGCTACCTCCCGCAGTTTCAAACTTAGTATCAGTAAAAAAACCTAGATAGTTGTTTAGATATCAGTATACCAGGACTGTTAGATATAGTCAAATTCAGTTATAGTGTAAAACTCAGATAGTTCCATCAGATTTAAGACTGTTAGATACAGTCACCCATGTTATCAGAACTATAGTTTTAGCCATGTCAGTTATCAGTAAACCATGTATTAGCCTACAGATATAGCTATCACGTACTCACGACCTTAGTCACTATGTATGCATGTCTACACTCTCACGTTCATATCAGACAGTCAGTTAGCATTGTTCATGCATGTAAACCCTTTTGCATTAGCCTGCCTCACTCGTAACTCAGTACTCCAATTGTACTGACGCATTTGTGCTATGGTGCTTTATTTCATGTTACACCATAGGTTTAGAGACACGAGCTCTAGATCAGCAGTAGCATCCAGCTGCAGAGTTGCAATGAGTCCTCATCAATTCATAGGCGATATTATTTTATTTCATTTATTATTTCAGCTCAGTTTTGCTAGATAGAGTTAGTTGGAGACATGTTCCTTCAATTCCTTATTCAGATAGTACTTAGAGGCTATAAGATTTAGTATTTAGATTTAGTTTAGATTTGATTCAGTTTTTAGTAATTTTGGGTATCTTTTACCAGTATGGATGTTGTGTCTTGACAGATGTTTATTTAGTTGAACCTTATGGCCTACATGTTCATGTTTTCCATATTATTATGTTATATATACAGAGTATAGGTACAAATATCAGTCATGGGTTAGCTTGTGGTCCCTCGGGGTCATGAGCACCGTGTAGTATTTTGATTCAGAAAATCAGGGCATTACAAACTTGATATCAGAGCCTAAGGTTCAATAGAGTCCTAGGAAGTCTAAAAGAAACATCTAGTAGAGTCTTGTATATCGATGTGTTGCATGCTACATTTATGTACAAGAGGCTATGAGATGTTTTAGGAATAGTTCCCTTTCTTTAGTATTCATGTTGTGCTAGTAAGAATAATTTCAAGTCAGTTTGTCAGTTTAATCCTCTCATCTCTTATTTCAGAAACATGCCTCCAAAGAGAAGAAATCATCCAGCTCCTCAGCCCAAAGATCCTTTAGGCGAACATGTTTCTCATGCGGAGTTCAGGACCACATTTACTGCTCTTTCTCAGTCTGTAGCTGCCTAGAATCAACGACCAGCAGTCATTCAGTCCAACCCAGTGGCTAATTCAGCAACTTCTAGGATTCAAGATTTCTCCTAAATGAACCCTCTGTCCTTCTTTGGGTGTAAGCCAAATGAGGATCCTCAGGAATTCATTGACCAAGTCCAGAACGCCATTGATATCATCGGATTCACTTCTTCTCAGAGTTCCGTGTTAGCCGTATACCATTGCAGGATGTCGCTCACACTTGGTACAAGTAGTGGTTAGCAGAAAGGTTAGAGGATGAAGGTCTTGTTGAGTGGGAAGAATTCATCATGGCTTTCTTAGATAGATTTTTTTCCCAAGAGTTGAGAAAGGCTAAAGTTCTTGAGTTCATCAATATCAGGTAGGGAAATATGATAGTTAGAGAGTATTCTCTTATATATACTCAGCTAGCTAGATATGCCCCTCATGTAGTTGCAGACAACGGGGTTAAAATAAGCAAGTTTGTGTCAGCGGTGAATGATAGCATGGTAAATGAGTGTAGGTCTACCATGCTGAACAGTGATATGACTTTATCCAGGTTCATGACCCATTCTCAATAGATAGAGAAGAAGAAGGTTAAGATTAGGGAGAGGCAGAACAAGAGAGCAAGAGCAGGCAGTTTCTGTTTTGCTCCGCCCAAATTAGAGAGAGGAAATTATTCGCAGTTTTATCCTAAGTCAGCAGTTCCAGCCCCTTCCTCCGCTAGTGCCCTAGTGCCAAAGTTTAGGGATGGCAACAGAGATAGATCACCAGGCTTTAAATCTCAGGGCAGTGTTAGTAGTGCTTGAACAACCCCGTTTGTCAGACATGTGGTAAGAACCATAAGGGTATTTGCAGAGCTGATAGTGATGTCTATTTTTGTTATGGTAATCCAAGCCACAGGATTAGGGAGTGTCCTCATCCAGGCCCTTAGTTATAGAAAAATCATTCCATAGCCTAGTTCGATTACCCAAACTAGCTGGGTGCCACTTCTAGTGCTACTAGTGAGCAACGCCCAAATAGACTCTATGCTCTTCAGATCCGACAGGATCAGGGAATTTATCCTGATGTCTTTACTAGTACGTTATAGATTTTCCATGTTCATGTTTATGCTTTGCTAGACCCAGGTGCATCTTTGTCTTTTGTCACTCCATACATAGTAGGTAATTTCAGAATCAGTCCTAAAATTTTAGCAGATCCCTTTTCAGTCTCTACCCCAGTGGGTAAAACCATCATAGCTCGGCGGGTATACAAGAACTGCCCGGTTATAATATTTTAGAAATCCACAACAACAGATTTAGTTGAGTTAGAGATGACTGATTTTGATTTCATTCTTAGTATGGATTGTCTTCATTCCTGCTATACCATAGTCGACTGCAGAAATAGGATAGTTCATTTTTTGTTCCCGAATGAGCCCATCCTAGAGTGGAAGGGTAGCACTTCAACATTCAGGGGTCAGCTTGTTTCCTACCTTCGGGCAAGGAAAATAATTTCTAAGGGGTGTGTGTATCATCTCATGCATGTTAACGATTCCAGTTTTGAATCTCCCAGTATCAAATCATTCCCAGTGGTTAATGAATATTCAGATGTCTTTCCCGAAGATCTTCTTGGCATTCCTACCAAAAGGGAAATAGACTTCGACATAGACCTTCTCCTAAATACTCAGCCTATTTTTATTCCACCATACAGTATGGCATGAGCAGAACTCAAGGAACTAAAAGATCAGTTGAAGAATTTCATAGACAAGGGATTCATCAGGCCCAGTGTATCCCAAGAGGGTGAGCCAGTCTTATTTGTGCGCAAGAAAGATAGTTCTCTCAGAATGTGTATTGATTACCGTCAGCTCAACAAAGTCACGATCAAGAACAGGTATCCGCTGCCTAGGATAGATGACCTGTTTGACCAACTTCAGGGTGCCAGTTATTTATCCAAGATAGACCTAAGCTCAGGCTATTATCAGCTCAGAGTTAGACAATGTGACATTTCGAAGATAGCTTTTTATACTTGGTATGGTCACTTTGAATTTCTAGTCATGTCCTTTGGTCTTACCAATGCCCCTATAGCTTTCATGGACTTGATAAACCGGGTGTTCAAGCAGTACTTGGACATATTCATCATAGTCTTCATAGATGATATTCTGGTCTATTCTCCCATAGAGCGTGATCATTCAGACCAACTTATAATTGTTCTTCAGACTCACAGGGATCACCAGTTGTTTGCCAAGTTTAGTAAGTATGAATTTTGGCTAAGATCAGTAGCATTCCTTGGCCACATTGTTTCCGGTGATGGCATTTGAGTAGATCCTCAGAAAACCAAACTAGTAAAAAACTAGCCTCGCCCTGTCTCTCTATCAGATATCTGGAGTTTCTTGGGTTTGGCTGGCTATTACTGATGGTTTGTCGATGGATTTTCTTCTATTGTATCTCCTATGTCTAGATTGACTCAGAAGAAGGTCATGTTTCAGTGGCCAGAACCTTGTGAGAAGAGTTTTCAGGAGTTAAAGACTCGACTTACTTTAGCTCCAGTTTTAGCACTTCCCGATGGTTTCAATGGATTCGTAGTATATTGTGATGCATCCAGAGTAGGTTGAGGTTATGACCTCATGCAGTATGGTAGAGTCATATCCTATGCCTCAAGAAAGTTAAATCCCCATAAAAAGAATTATCCTACTCATGACCTTAAGTTAGCAGCAGTTGTCTTTGCCTTAAAGATTTGGAGGCATTATCTATACGGTGGTCATGTAAACATCTTCACAGATCATAAGAGCCTTCAGTATGTCTTTTCCTAAAAAGATCTCAATCTTCGTCAGAGAAGGTGGTTACAGCTCTTGAAGGATTATGACGTGAGTGTCCTTTATCATTCTGGCAATGCCAATGTAGTGGACGATGCACTCAACAGACTTTCCATGGGTAGTGTTTCCCATGTTGAGGATAGTAAGAAGAAATTAGCCCAGGAGATTCATCAACATGCCATACTAGGCGTTTTCTTAGTCAACTCTTCAGAGGGTGGTGTATGTATGTAGAGTAGTTCAGAGTCATCTCTAGTTTCTAAGGTGAAAGAGAAGCAAGACAGGAATCCTAGCCTTTTCAAGATAAAAGAGTCAGTTTAGAGTTAGGAAGTAGAGGTTTTTTCCCAAGGGGGAGATGGTGTTCTTCATTGTTAAGGTCGTCTGTCTATCCCCGGTGTAGATAACTTGAGGCAGCAAATTATTGCTGAAGCACATGGTGCACGATACTCTATTCATCTAGGGGACACTAAGATGTACCACACTTACAGGAGATCTATTGGTGGAGTGGGATAAAGAGGGATGTTGCAGAGTTTGTGGCTAAGTGCTCTATATGTCAGCAGGTTAAGATGGAGCATCAAAAACCTAGTTGTTCCATGCAAGAGTTCACTATTCCTACTTGGAAGTGGGAAGAAGTGAACATGGACTTCGTGATGGGTTTGCCTAGAACATATCATCAGCATGATTCAGTTTGGGTCATTGTAGACAGAATAACCAAGTTAGCTTATTTCCTTCCAGCTCGTACCTCTTACTCAGCCGAAGATTATGCCAAACTCTATATAAGGGAGTTTGTCAGATTACATGGTGTTACACTATCTATCATCTCAAATAGAGGTACCTAGTTTACCTCTCACTTCTGGAAAGTGTTCCAAAAGGGTCTTGGTACCCAAGTTTATCTCAGTACAATGTTTAATCCTCAGACAAATGGTTAAGCAGGAAGGACCATTTAGACTGTAGAAGATATGCTAAGGGTGTTTGCAATTGATTTCAAGGGAAGTTGGGATGACCACTTACCTTTGATTGAGTTCGCATACAATAACAACTATCATTCCAGTATTCAGATGGCTCCATTCAAAGCTCTCTATGGTATGAGATATAGGTCTCCGATTGGTTGGTTCAAAGTTAGTGAGACCGCAGTCCTAGAGCTTGACTTAGTATTCGATGCCTTAGAGAAAGTTCAGTTGATCAGAGAAAGACTCCGGGCTGGTCTGAGCCGACAGAAGTCTTATGTGGATATTTGTAGAAAGGATCTTGAATTCTAGGTTGATGACTATTTCTATCTCACGATGTCTCCCATAAAGGGAGTGAAGAGATTCAACAAGAAGGGAAATCTCAGTCCCCGATATGTCGGTCCCTTCAGGGTTCTCAGTCGCTTCAGCAAGGTAGCCTATGAGCTCGAATTGCCTTTAAATCTAGTCTTAGTCCATCCAGTCTTCCATGTCTCTTTGATCAAGAAGTACATAGGTAAACCAGCAGTTGTAGTCCTTATTCAGAGTGTTGACATTCAGAATAGCCTCTCTTATGAAGATATTCCAGTTGAAATTCTTGACAATCAGACTCCTAGGCTGAGGAACAAAGAAGTCCCTCTAGTCAAGGTTCTTTGGTGGAATCAGTCCATGGAGAGAGATACTTGGGAAGCAGAAGCAGACATGCGAACCAAGTACCCTTATATTTTCTCCAATAATTCAAATTTAGCTTGAGGTAAACATTTTCCTTAAGCTTATTCAGTTACATGTTCAAATTTCTAGTATAAAATAGGTATCAAGTATCAGTGCATAGCTTATCATGCATTCATAAGTTCAGCTTATCAGTCATGTATCAGATATGCATGTTCAGTTGGGCTATATTCATCTTAGAATTCAATTTGTTTTATCTTTTCTCCCCTCTCAAGCAGTCATCATTTGAGGATGAATGTTTCCAAGGGGGAGATATTGTAGTACCCCAAAATATCCAAACCAATATTAGAGACATGTACCAAGCTCATGCATAGTACATCATGGTTATTTTATAGTTTTATGAGTAAGTTAGATGTATATTAAGACTTCAAATAAATCCCAGCTATCAGATGAATAAAAATATTCCTTACCGATTGAATTCTTGAGAAGGATATTGGTATAGTCAACTTAAAACAATCATATCTCTCATTATACTTGGAATTTTTGAGCTCATGACCTATCAAAAGATATATAATTGAATTATGTTTCCAACTATACAAATTTTGCTAAAATATGATATCAGAGGAAAGAGTTATTCCTATTTTACTCTATCATATTAGGCTAGACACTGTGTGACGACATTCGTGGTAGCTTACCACATTTGTGACGCCCTACCACGAAGGTCGTCAGCCTTAGGGAGGAACCATCTCCTAAGTGATGACACTCGTGGTAGCTTACCACATTTGTGATGCCCTATCTCGAAGTTTGTTAGCCTTAGGAAGAATCCACCTCCTGTGTGACGACATTCGTGGTAGCTTACCACATTTATGACGCCCTACCACGAAGGTCGTTAGTCTTAGGCAGAAACCAGCTCCAAAGTGACGACATTCATGGTAGCTTACCACATTTGTGACTCCCTACCACGAAGGTCGTCAGACTTGGGCAGAAACCATCAATTCTAGCTTCTTTGTGATGACATTTTTGACGGCTTGCCACCTTTTTGACGCCTTGTCATAAATGTCGTCAACTATCATTTTCAGCAACTAGGAATTTATTTCATAAGGGTATTTTGTCCTTTTTCCTTTACTCCCCACGACTTATAACCCTCAAGGAACGTATTATCTTCCAATCTCTTTAGTTAAAACATCTCAAAAAGTGCTCTCATACACTTTCAACCACAAGATTAGGGTTTTCTCTCAAGATCATCTCCTCAAGAGCAAGGCTAAATAATTCTTTAAGAACCTTTAAAAACATTAGATATCTTTCAAGATTCAATCACTAAGGTATACGTGTATTCATGTATGGATCCAATCCGTTCATACAGCTCAAGAACCATGTTTTAAATATTATTTTGTAAAATTTTTGTGGTGATATGAGTATGTACATGTTGACGATTATTGTTTAAGTTTCAATGTGATGTCTAAAGGTGTTCTCATGGAATATATATGTTTGTTAATTGAAAAGCATGAACTTTAGGTAGTTTAATATGGTGCAAGTATGAAACCCACTTATGCCTTAAAGAATGCATGAAAGGTGTTTAATAAAATGCTTAGGATGCTAGAAATTCATGTTTGTATGGTTCTATGATGTCTAAATTACGAGTTCATGTTAGCTATATACTTCAATATGAATTCCATGCTTTTCATGCGTTGCTATTGTGGTGGTATGATGCGTACCAGAAAATGGAGATACACAATATGTACACGAAATATATCCATGCATTCCCTACAATGTTTAAGATGTTGAATAACTATATGAAATATGATATCCCCTACTTATGATATTATGAATTATGGACTCAAATCTTGTGATCAAGTAATTTCATGTGTGTCATTTTTATTCTATCGAGTCCTGGGGGTATTCGTACCCGAAAAACATAGCTGTGTGCCTAGAGCCATGTCATGTTGTCACAATTATCTCAATCAAGCTATATTCTATAGAAATTAGTCAGTCATATGACTCAGGAAACCTCAGAAGTCTCATGATCTCAGTTAACTCTCAGATAATAGTACTACTCCGCCAGTCAATAGAATTCAGTAAGTTCCACTTATGTACAGTTAGTTAAATCATGTTCAGTATCTTCAAATGGGAGTAGGAGTTAGCATCGAGTGAACCCAAGGATGGGAACTCACCTGTATATCTGGGTGTGATTCTTAGAAGTCATCCCTGCATTCCAGAACTATGTAGCCAGCATAGGTTGAGACATTGAAGCCTATTATATGAGGGTAGATAAGGTGGCATAACTTATTATGTGAGGGTTCCCACCATTATCACTAGAGTTACTTGTTATATGAGGGTTACTCACATGTTGTCCTTACCAGTGGTGTGGTATTGACACCCTTTCAGTCAGGGCAGAGATTGGACCCCATCTTAGCCATAATGGAACATATGGGGCATATTGGTTAAACAACTACCTCCCATAGTTTCAGACTCAGTCTTAGTAAAAGAACTCAGATAGTTCTTCAGATATCAGTATACCAAAACTGTCAGATACTGTCAAATTCAGTGATAATGCAGAACTCAGATAGTTCCATCAAATTTAAGACTATCAGATACAGTCGCCCATGTTATCAGAACTATAATTTTATCCATGTCAGTTATCAGTAAACCATGTATTAACGTACAGATCTAGGTATCACATACTCACAATCTTAGTTACTATGTATGTATGTTTACACTATCACGTTCATATTATACAGTTAGTTAGCATTGTTCATGCATGTAAACAATTTTTCATTAGCCTGCCTCACTAGTATACTCAGTACTCCAGTTGTACTGACGCATTTGTGTTGTGGTTCTTTCTTTCATATTACACCATAGGTTCAGAGAACGAGCTCTAGATCAGCAGTAGCATCCAGCCGCGGAGTTGTTGTGAGTCCTCATCCATTTAAGGGCGATATTATTTTATTTCACTTATTATTTCAGCTCAGTTTTTCTAGACCGGGTTAGTTGGAGACATGTTCTTTTAACTCCTTATTCAGAAAGTACTTAGAGGCTTTAGATTTAGTATTCAGATTTAGTTCAGATTTGATTCAGTTTTTAGTTGCTTTGGGTATCTTTCACCCACATAGATGATGTGTCTTGACAGATATTTATTTAGTTGAACCTTATGGCCAAACATGTTCATGTTTTCCGCATTATTACGTTATATATGCAGTGTACAGGTACATATATCATTCATGGGTTTGGTTGTGGTCCCTCAGGGTCATGAGCACTGTGTAGTATTCCGATTCAAAAAATTGAGGCGTTGCACAAGGCATCAAATAACTCCCAGCTATCAGATGAATAAAAACATTCCTTACCAATTGAATTCTTGAGAAGGATATTGGTACAGTCAACTTCAAACGAGCATATCTCTCATTATAATTGAATTTTTTGAGCTCATGACCTATCAACAGATAGATAATTGAATTATCTTTCCAACGATACCAACTTTGGCTAAATCCAATATCAAAACAAAGAGTTATCCCCATTTTATTCCAGCATGTAAAGCTAGAAAATGGTGACGATGTTTCTGTTGGGCTATCACGTTTTTGACGACCTTTCTAACAACGTCGTCAGACCTGGGTAGAAAATCAAGAATTTGGACCCCTTTTGTGATGACCATTTGTGACGGCCTATCACGGACCTGAAGACCAGTCACGAATGGCGTCAATTATATTTTTCCAGCAATTCAAAGGCATTTTTGCAAGGGTATTTTGGTCATTTTCTTTGCCTTCCACGACTTATAACCCTTAAGAGGCATAATTTTTCCCATTTTTCTTTAGTTAAGTATCTTAAAAACCCTCTCTTACACTCTCAACCACAAGACTAGGGTTTCCATCAAACTCATCTCTCATAATCAAGATTCAAGCCTTTTTCCAAGATAATAAAGAATTAAGTTTCTCAATCTAAGAAATCTCCAGCAAGTCATCAAGGTTTCCTTTCTAAGGTATGCGTGTGTTCATTCATGGACTCCTTTCGTCCATGAAGTTCAAGAACCCTTTTCTAAAACTATATATTATGGTTTTCATGTTATGAAGAATGATGCCAAGATAGAATCTTTATGTGTTATTATGAATATATGACATCATATGAGTTGAAAACATGCAAGTTTGTTTTTTTATGAAGAGTAATTGTATGATTTACACCTATACCTGAGTTGTGCGTGTAAGGTGTTTGATAAATTACCTAAGAGACTAGAAATCATGCATTATAGATAAATTGTGACTAAGTGAAGGATTCATGATATGCCGCCATATTCCAATGATTTTCATGTTGATATTGTGTCTTGTAAATGTTATTGGGATGTTCATGAACTAGTCTTTTGGAATTATGCTATGCTTGCAAAACCCACTCATGTACAAGATGTAGTATACCTATTTACTTTATGAAATTCCCCAAGTTATGATATTATGTATTGTGGGTGTAATATGTAATGAGCATGATATTGAAAGCTATGCAAGTGTATCCATGTTGTATAAAATTTCCTTCTATTAAATAGATTGTTGAGAACCATGCTTAGTATGAAATCCCGTATTTATGATATTGTGGATTCTAGAATCTACTCTTATAATAAAGTCAGTCATATGTACCTATTTCCTTCCATCGAGTCCTGGGGGTACTTGTACCCAAAAAATATAGTTGTGTGCCTAGAGCCATGTCATGTTTTCACAGTACTCTCAGTCAAGCCATGATCTATAGAAATCAGTCAGTCATGTGACTCAGGAAAATCAAGTAACCTCAGTAATCTCAGTAGTTCAGTAATTTCAGTGATCTCAGTACTCAGTAATATCAATAACCTCAGTATTCAAATTCAATCTCTGTAAAGTCAGTACTCTCAACTTGTCCTCATAACTCAGTACATTTCGTCAGTCATTGTAATCCAGTAAACTTAGTTTAGTTCTGCTAAACAATACCACTAGTATCAGTCTAGTTAATCAATATCAGTTCACCTAATCAGTTCAGTTTAGTTATTCTGTTCAGCCTAGTTATTTAATTCAGTGTCTTTCAGATGGGAGTAGGATTCAACATCGAGTGAGCCTAGGGATGGGGACTCACTTGATAAATTAGGACTGAGATCCTTAAAAGCAATCCCTAAGTTTCAGAACTACGTAGCCAGCATAGGTACAATATGTCAACCATTAGATAGGACTAACATACTCAGGGGCCACCCATTAGCACATTTATATGTATAGGACTGATCCTAGGATTTATCCGCTAGATTAGGACTGACTCTATAACAGATATATTTAATGGTTGAGCGGTACTGACAACCTTCCAGTTTGGGAAAATATTGGACCCCAGTCGGCTTAGTTTGGGGCTTGTCGGTTAGATGAATATATCCCACAATTTTAGTTACAAATTTAGGACTGTCAGATACAGTCAACTTAGTTCAGTAGTACAGATTCAATAATGTTAGAGACAAAAAATCCTTATCATTATAAATAGAATTCAAGATCACCCATTATACAGGAATGATCTCAACTAAAGTTAAACAGTATCAGAGTCATCAGATTTAAAGATCACCTGCTAGATATGACCGATTTCAAATTCAGTTACTTTATATAAATAAAACTCAGATAGTTCCATCAGAACTTAGACTGTCAGATACAATCGCTCAGTATCAGTTACATCAGTTAGGCTGATCATCACAATTATATCAGTTTTTTTAACTCATGTATCAGTCATATTACTTATTAGAATTCATGATATCAGTATTCAGCTTTAGGACTGTTAGACACAGTCAACGAGACCAGTTTTTCGTTATTCAAACTGTCAGAAATAGTTGTTCATCTATTTAGTATCTCAGTACCATTACACTTATGTTGTTAATATTCAAACTCCGTAGTCAGTATCTCTACGAGTTCATTTACAGTTATGTATGCATGTATATATTATCACGTTCATGTTAGTCAGCATTGTTAATACATATAACGCTTTGCATTTAGCCTATCTTACTCATATACTCAGTACATTCAGACGTACTGATGCATTTGCGCTATGGTGCTTTCTCTTATGCTACACCATAGGTTCAGAGGCACGAGCTCCAGATGAACAGTAGCTATCTAGTGTTCAGTGTTTGCAGTGTGTCCTTCTCATTCGAGGATGATATGATTATTGCTACTTTTACTATTCAGTTCCTAGATAGAGTTAGTTGGAGACATGTTCCTTCAACTTCTTATTCAGTTCAGTTAGAGGCTTTCAGACTAGATGTCAGATTAGATATTTAGATCTTATTGTTTTCAGTATCTATGAATTATATTGGTATTATTATACGTTTTTAGACATTTTCTTATCAAACGTTTATTCAGTTCAAACCTTATGGCCTTTCATGTACATGTTTCCATATATTATGATATATTATACAGTATATAGGTATAGATATTAGTCATGGTTAGCTTGTGGTCCTTCGGGGTCATAAGCACCGTGTAGCATTTGAGTTCAGAAAATCAGGATATTACAATCTTGGTATCAGAGCCTAAGGTTCAATAGAGTCCTAGAAAGTCTGAAATCCGCATCGAGTAGAGTCTTGTACATGCATGTGTTGTGCACCACACTTATGTGCAAGAGGCTATGAGATGTTTTAGGAATAGTTTCCCTTCTTTCAGTATCAATGTCGTGCCAGTGAGCATAATCTCAGTCTAATACATTTCTCGTTTTCTTCTACAGACATGCATCATAAAAGAAGAAATGGGAATCAGTCAGCCCCTCAGCCCGAAGACTCTTTGGGCGATCATGTTTCTCATACGGTGTTCAGGGCTGCATTCACCACTCTTGCTCAGTTAGTCGCTGCCCAGAATGAACGACCAACTATCGTTCTAGCCAACCCAGTGTTCAATTCAGCTGCAGCTAGAATTTGGAACTTCACCCAAATGAATCCTCCTTCCTTCACAAGGTCTAAGTCAGATGAGGACCCACAGGAATTCCTAGATTAGGTTCATAAGGTGATAGATGTTATGGGGTTTACTACTATTCAGAGTGCTGAGTTAGCTGCATACCAATTATAGGATGTCTCTCATACTTGGTACAAGCAGTGGAAGTCAGAAAGGTTAGATGATGCAGGCCCTATAAATTGGGTGGAGTTTGCCTCTACTTTTCTTGATAGATTCTTTCCGCTAAATCTTAGAGAAGCTAAGGTACTAGAGTTCATCAACCTTAGGTAGGACAGTATGATGGTAAAGGAGTATTCTCTCAAGTTTACTCAATTAGCTAGATATGCCTCTCATGTAGTTGCAGACAGTGGAGATAAGATAAGTAAGTTTGTGTCAGGGGTGAATAATAGTGTGGTAAATGAGTGCAGATCTTCCATGTTTAATAGTGATATGACTTTAGCCAGACTTATGACACATGCTCAGCTGATTGAGGAGTAGAAGATTAGGATGAGAGAGAGACAGAGTAAGAGAGCAAGGACAGGTAGTTTCATCTTTGCTCAGCCTAAGTCACAGGGTGGTAACGATTCTTAGCATAGTCAGAAATTTTCAATCCCTACTCCATCCTCAACTAGTGTACCAGTACCTAAGTCCAAAAATGACCGTCATGATGAAGCGCCAGGATCCAAGGCCCAGGGTAGTGAAAATAGAGGTCTTACTTATCCGCTTTGCGAAGAGTGTGGTAAGAATCATCTAGGTGCATGTATGGCAGGAAGTGATGTATGCTTTGGGTATGGAAAGCCAAGACACAAGATAAGATAGTGAAGAGTTCTAGCACAGCGGGTTAAGGAGTTGGTCAGCAAGGTACCAACAGTTGTCAGTGTCAGAATAGACTTTATGCACTCCAGACCCGTTCTAATCCAGAAAGTTTCCTTGACTTAGATTCAGTTATGTTACCAGTCTTTCATGTTCGTAGTATGCATTGTTAGACCTCTTTCTCTCATTCGAGCATATGTTTCAGTATGAGTAAGCTAGTAAAGCCAATAAGTCAGTATAGCAATCAAGCAGTCAAATTTTTATAGCTTGTCTTCTCATCCTTGCATCTATTCATGCTATCCAAAATATCAGAGAATGTGACTATTTCATGGTAGAACCTCCTAGTAGTTGCAACTTCAGTCCATCTCATGCATTAGTTTCAAACTCCCAAAGTTTGATTATAATGTAGTTCATAGATGCCCTATGCATCACCCAGTATCTTCGTAAGGTAAGCGTTGTTAGAGGAACATAGCGTACCAAGGGGGAGATACCCTACCTTCTATTAATGCTCTTATGTCTTAGATCTTTCAATTTCTCCTTGCATAATGAATTCAGTCTAGAATAGAGGGTACTCATAAGTTGACCTTCAAGTTAGACTCAGCTGTAAGTCAAGTATTCAGATGTTTAGTTCAGTTCATAATATTTAGTCCATATATAATGTAGAAGAATCAGTAATGTTCTCATGTTTCAGTTCAATCTTAGTTCCTTTACCATTGCATATTTAGTTGTATGTTTGTGAGTCAGTTCAGTCATGTATTCACGCATCAGATATGCATGGTCAACTTATCAGTACTTTCAGTCATTCATTCACATACCATGTCAGTTATATAATCATGCATCAGATATACATGGATTCAACTTATCAGTTAAGCATCAGATATGCATTCTCAGTTTGATAAACACAGTTTATCGGAACACTCAGTCCTACATTCATAAAGCACCTACCCATGCATCAGATATGCATGTACAGTATGATATGCTCAATTTTCAGTCATGTCATCCATGAAATCATGATCATTCGTTCAGGCTATATATGTGTCATTTTATCTTTTCTCCCCTCACAAGCAGTCATCATTCGAGGACGAATTTTCCAAGGGGGAGATATTGTAATACGCCGAAAAATCCAAACTAATATTAGAGAGATGTACCAAGATCATGCATATTATATCATGGTTCTTTTATAGTTTTATGAGTATGTTAGATATATATTAACGCTTCAAATAACTCCCAGCTATCAGACGAATCAAAACATTCCTTATCGATTGAATTCTTGAGAAGGATATTGGTATAGTCAATTTCAAATGAGCATATCTCTAATTATACTTGGAATTTTTTAGCTCATGACCTATCAACAGATATATAATTAAATTATCTTTCCAATGATACAAATTTTGCCTAAATCTGATATCGGAGCAATGAGTTATCCACATTTTATCCCAACATGTCAAGATGGAAAATGGTGACGATATTTCTGATCGGCTATCACATTTCTGACGACCTTTTTGATGACGTCGTCATATTCTGATGACCTTTTTGATGACTTCATCATCCCTGGGCAGAAAATCAAGAATTTGGACCTCTTTTGTGATGACCATTTGTGACGGCCTATCGCGGACCTGACAGCCATCACAGATAGCGTCAAGTATATTTTTCTAGTAATTCGAGGGCATTATTGCAAGGGTAATTTGGTCATTTCCTTTACCTTCCACGACTTATAACCATAAAGAGGCATAATTTTTCCCATTTTTCTTCAGTTAAGCATCTTAAAAATCCTCTCTTACACTCTCAATAACAAGATTAGTGTTTTCATCAAACTCATCTCTCAAAAGTAAGATTCAAGCCTTTTTCCAAGATAATAAAGAATTAAGTTTCTCAATCTAAGAAATCTCCAGCAAATCATCAAGGTTTCCTTTCTAAGGTATGCATGTGTTCATTCATGGACTCCTTTTGTCCATGAAGTTCAAGAACCTTTTTCTAAAACTATATATTATGTTTTTCATGTTATAAATGGATTGTTGATCATGTTTGTATGTTGAATGATGCAAAGATATAATCTTTATGTGTTATTATGAATCTATGACATCATATGAGTTGAAAACATGTAACTTTGATTATTTATGATGAGTAATTATATGATTTACACCTATGCCTAAGTTGTGCATGTAAGGTGTATGATAAAATACCTAAGAGACTAGAAATCATGCATTATAGCTAAATTTAACCATGTCTAAGTCCATCAAATCTACTAACATGATCTTATGAAGGATAGTGATAAGACACATTTTAAAGATCTATTTGGTAAAAACTAACTGACCAATGGGGATAGAAATAGAGAAGGGCTTTGAGAGCTGCTCTAGACCTACTTTAAAATTCACTGCAACTAATGGGGTCAGATAAGAGAAATTTGATCCTAGGTCTAGTAGCATATAAATATCAAAATAAAGACACAAAGCATACCCGTAATGACATCTGGTGAACTCTTCTACTCTTGGCGAGATGGCAATGCATAGAATTAATTCTGGCACTGACCTCCATCGGTACTGGCTGATGTGCCCTAATGAGGGCCTAGGTGTCCTATAGGAGTTGGTGCACTAGTATCCTAAATCTAAGGTAGGCGACATGTAGGAGTTGGTGCACTAGTATCTTGAATCTAAAGAAGAACATCCTAGCTTCCTTGCTTAGCATACGGGAACTCTTTGATTCTGTGACCCAACTTACCATATCCAAAACAACCTTTTACCCTAAAAACACTCACCAAGATGATTCTTACAACATTTAGCACATGCAGGATAACTTGGCCTTCCACCCACACTATTCTTATAATATCTAGAACTCCTGCTTAGTTCTGGGTATGGGAGCACTAATTGAAAATGGCACCAGGTGGACGACTCTAAAACTGTGAATGATTCCCCCCTATAAATATTTATTGACCGTACTCAAACTGCCCAGTTTTAGCCTTATTATTTCCTTTATCTCTTCTCTTTAGCTTTTTTCCCTCAATTTGTTGAGCATGAGTCATTAATCTAGAAAAATCCATATCTCCAATAAGCATAGCTGTCCTATATTCCTTGACTACCAATCCAGACACTCCAGTAACAAACTTACTCATACTAAATCTAGTGTCAGCTATCAACTCAGGATCATAATTAGACAACTAGTTGAAATCAAGCAGTACTCTTTCACTATCATAATTAGCATGAGTGAGTCATTGAGAAAGACCCCAACGAAATCAAACTGAACTGAGAGTAGTTAATTAAATACTACGAATGATGGAAATTAGAATAAATGGGCCCTCAAACCATAAGGACTCACCAACTATCGGGATATAGATTGAGATGCTTGAAATCACTTATGCTGTTGAGAATGAGTACCTGAACCTACTTTATTAAACAATGTAGCATATAGACGTATATATGAATCAGTACTTTTACAATGTGCTGAGCATGTGGGGGTAAATGCATAAGTAAAAAAATATCTCAATATTTATAAAATTCCATAAAACAATGCATGCTAAATGTAATGACTCATATTGGCTTAAATAACTTAAAGCTAAAAAATCATCAATCATAAGTAATAAAAGCATATTGTGTAAATCTCGTGAGCCATCACACTTGTTTTTAAAAGTTGTACTTGTATTTTATCTTTAAAACTTTTCTATTATTCTTACTACTATGGAATTCTTTTAAAAGATATTCTTCAAGGGAGGTTCTTCTAACCGACATACACTATGTGAGTTATCATAGTGTCCAACAACTAGTTCCCTTATGGGGAAAACCTTGGGTAAAGGTGTCATACTATTGCAAGGAAGTATAACCTAAGCTAAATGATCACGTCTGTAACTGTCATCCAAATAGAAATGGAATTAATCTCAATATGTACCTATGTTGGCTCGTAGCTCTAGGAAAGTAGAATGTACTAAACACACACTTCCCGCTCAGTGCTAAATACTATTCCCTTTAATCTATGTGCTCATTCTATATAAAATCCACTCTAAATGACATAATGATTCATACTGAAGGCTAATTGTGCATCTTATTATTAAAAATTTGAATTTAAGCTATAAGTAGATTCCATAAAATTAGTTAAAGATCAAAAGACCAAATCTTTACTCTAAACTAATCCTAAATATGGCATGGGTTGCTTAAAAGCATAATTTCTTAGATTATCAATATCAAAGCTAGGGCTTAGTAAACCATATTTCAAACTCATGACAAATCATCACAAATCATGCTTAATAGTCAAAATCATGGAGTTCTTGTACAATTCTAGTCGTAATAATGCAATTTAATCCTCAATATATATTGAACAAGACAAACGTATGGACATGTAAAAATAGAGATACAATTCATCATTCAAATCTCTTGTAATATCATAATCTTCAATAATAATCCCTGGGTATGAACCCTAAATTTGAAATTCATGTATATTTATGTTTACTCATGGATAAACAAAATTAAAAGCATGTTTATGGAACAAGGGTGAAAGGATTACCCTTGTTCATAAACTCCTCATACCTTAATTGATGATCTAGATGAAGAAGCTTGAGTTTGAATTATTATTTGTGCTCTTGAAGATTGTTTATTGGAGTTCTTGAAATGAGAACCTTGAATTTTGGGTTTTCTTAGAAAAAGAATGGTTAAATTTAGATTTCTTGAGGTTTAAGATTTGAAGCTCTAGTGTTTCTTTGAGAGAAAATTGATGAAAATAGAGTATATTATGCTTAGAATAAGTTTAATTCTTTGTTTTTCACGATTTTGGGCTTGGGAAAAAGGCTAAATTACCCTTTAAAAATCATCTTCAGAAACTGGGCATCCGATTTTGCACCTCGGCATGACGCGATGCTTATCGTGGTGCCTCACTGGAAAAAGGACAATCTCGATTTTTTCCCATCACAGTGACATGGTGCTATTGCGGTGGCTTAATAGAAAAGGAATGAGTTTCAATCTTCACCATGGTGCGACGCAGCGTAATCGCATTGCGACACTAGAAGAAAGGATGATTGGAATTTTTCACTCCACCGCGATGTGGAGTCTGTCCTATTGACATTTCTGGCACAATACTGGTGAATCGCAGTGAGCTACTAGAAAGGAACAAATGAGAATTTGGGCTTCACCGCAACGTGGGCTAATTGGGGTATTTCACTGGAAAAGGACAAATTGTGATTCTGCTCTCCACCGTGATGTAGTGCTCTATTGTTTTTCACTAAAATAGCCATACCTTCGAAACCGAATATTGGATTGTAGCAAAATTAGATTCTTTGGAAAGCTAATTCAATTATCTACTCGTTTGTGGGTCATGATCTCAAAAATTCTCAGTGAAATAAAATATAGGCTCATCTGAAGTTGACTATGGCAACATACTTTGCAAGAATTTATTTGATAAAGGATATTTTAATTCATCTAATATCTAGGAGTTACTTGGAGATTTAATATACATAAAAATCTCTCATAAAACTTCTAAAACACAAAAATTTGTTTATCATGAGCTTGAAGGAAGGTTCTAATGGAGACTCTAATTTTCGGGGTATTACACCATACAAGACGTCTGTTCAAAGATGGGAGGGTTAAAGCCCCCCCCCCCCCCCCCCCCAATAGAAAGTTTGTGAAACTTTCTGAATATCTGCAGAAACTAGGTTCAGCTACTGCCTCATCAATTTCCAATCAACAACTTGTTTCTGTAACACTATATGAAAATGACTCCACAAATGCTCATCAATTGCTAGAAGGAGGTGTGCAGATTTTTGGAAGCATGGATGTTTGACCTTCGCCTCAAAATTCATCCAGTAGATGACCATGGACCCCTGCAAATTCTTTCAGGGTTCATGATTTGATGTTACTAGTTAGGATCAGGGATCATCTTACCGAAAAGAAGGAAAATTCTATTTCATGTATTCTTCCTAGTGCTATGGAACAGGTTCTTGCACTTTCTTTAACTTTTTCCTTCATTGCCTAAAATGATTTATGTTTTTCTCCTTCTTTGGTTTCAATCCTTTTTTATGAGGATATGTTCTATGATCGAATTTGTAAGTCGTTGAAATACGAAGGACTAGGGATTATATCAATCACACTTTTTATATGAGATAAGTGATACCATGATTTTGGAAAAAAATAACATTGATTTTAGCTAATCTTCTAATCAAATATGAGCTACGTTAAATCTCAAAATATTTAATGGGAAAACCCAATTAATTCCTTGAACCAAATGATCCCTTAAAGAATTTCTTTTTATAGATTACTCTATTTAATTTCCTCCCACTTTATGAATTTTGGTTAATTTCCCCCATGAATCATATTTACAAGTAGCATTCAAGTAAATTAATGTGTGGTTAGCTTTTTAACCTTCGGTTCCAGCAACATTTTTTGTCCTTATTTATGGGGTGAAATAAATACGTTCTAAGAAGAAAGATTGGAATATTAATTTCATCGAGACAAACGAAAAAATCTAATGCTTCAGGAACAGAATCTTTCTCAAATTTTAGGGTTTCAGGTCTCGACCTAATCCCTTTTTCATGGCCATATGTCTTTTCGGCTTAGGGTGCCAGAGATCTTTGTATATTCAATAAATTCGATGATTGAAAGGAGTGTTATCTTGTTACATGTAAAAGAATCAAGGAGAAGAGAATTGAGGTGGATGTGATCAGTTTTGAAGACTCAGATGATAAGTCCAAAACTATCTGATCATATGTTTAAAGCATATGATGTAGTTTCTGTGTTGGTTATTCTTAAGTAATGTTCGGAAGAATGTCATCAAAATATTAATTGAAGTGTCTTATTAAATATGTGGACAATATGATGTAGTTTATTTTGTATATCAACTAGGAGTACTGGGTTGTCCCTTTATCCTTTATGTTGTATTAATATATGTATGTTTTGCTATTCTAAAGAAAGTTAATTGTTACACATTTAGAATATGTTGATGATATAGTAATTTCTATGTCTAGGGAATAGATGTAAATTGAAATTGATTTATAAGACGCTTGAGCATTTGGGTAAATTACAGCAGTAAGACATATGTTAGAATTAGTTATAGAACTAGTTAAATTTGAATTAGTCATTTATTAAATTAATTATGAGAAGACCATTTAAAAATAGAGAAGCTTTTAGAAAAATTAAAGAATCTTTAGTTAGTAATTATTCAGAATATATAAGTCTAAATAAAACAAAAGGAAATCCACAAAGATTAGCCTATCTAATTACATTAATATCTAGTATTGAAGCAAAATTAATAATCCATTTAAAATCTAGGAGAATGAGACACATACCACCTAATTATGATAAAATTAGATTTAGATATCCGCCAAGATATTATAAATATAATTTAAATGAATAAAGAGCAAAAATACAAAGAATTAAAACACTTTATTTCTGAAAAACGTAAAGAATTAAAAATAAGAAAAGAAAGTCTACATTATAATATATTTGCCGGAGTTAGTAAAAACTCAATATATACACGAAAAGATGAAATATTAAAATTAGAATCACAAATAGATAGTTTAGAATATATATATCAACATGAACTATTCACAATAAAATGAACAAAGAAGAATTTATAATAGATGAAAAAATATATGAAAATCACGAAGGATTAAAAATAAAAATAGTATTTTCTAATCTAGGAAGAAGATATAAGAAAATAGGTGAACATTTATATCTAATGTTAGAAAAAGAAGAATTAAAATTAGAAGATAAACTAACAGCAATGGTAAGAATAGAAAAAGAGAATGAAGAAATAGACAGAAAAAAGGAAATAGAAAAAATTAAACAACAAACTACGGAATAAATACAAAAAATAGAAGAAACTAAAAATAGTAGAATTGCCAAATTAGAAAAAGAACTACAAATGTTAAAAGATTTGTACGAACAAAGACAAAAAGAAAAAGAAGAAAAAGATAGAGAACAAAAATTACTAAACGAGATAAATCAATTTAAGGAAAAATTAGAAATAAATAATATAGATGTTGAAGAGACAGATAATTATGATTCAGAAGATAGTGAAACATATACAGAAATATTAACAAATATAAAAAATTTAGAAATCAATGAAAAACAAGAAATAATTAGTGAAGAAAACTTGGAAAATACCAACACAGAAATAAATACTCTTGATAAAAAAGAAGATGACAATATAATACCTAAAACAACAGAAATAAGAAAACCCATATATTATAAAAGTAAATTTAAATGATATAATTAATATGAAAAATGGACACCAAAACAAATAGTTAATAAAAATTATAATTTTTTAGACCTAGATTGTGTAATAGATACAGAAAAAACAATATAATTATGGATAGGATATATGACAAAACAATTATTAGATAATAATATAAACATAACAGATGCACCGGAATATATAGAAAGAACACTAATAGGATCGGTAAAACTATGGTTTTCGAATATAACTGAAAATAGTAAGAAAGTATTAAGAGCTAATAAACCTATGGAAGGAACATCATCAACAACAACTAAACTAACACCTATAGAATTATTAAAAAAATATGAAACAGCTACAAAAGATGAATTTGGTAGTATGACAACAATAGAAGAAGAACAAGACGAAGAAAAAGATACAAATAGGAATTTAATGTTAAAATTAACAATATGTAATATGTGTTATATAGACAAATATACTTGCGCATTTAAAGAATATTATTATAAAGGAGCATATAGTATAGAAGAAAGTAAAGAAATAAGAAAATTATATTTTAATAAATTACCCGAACCATTTAGTTCAAAGATAATAAAAAGTTGGGAAGAAGCAAAAATAGTAGATACGTTAGGAGCTAGAATAAAATTTTTACAACAATGGTATAGAAATTTATGTGAAAAATATAGAGAAGAATTAAAAATGGAAAAAACATTAATAAGAAATTTAGCATGTTGCAAAAATAAAATAGCACCCCAATTTGGATGTGAAGAAAGATACTATAAGAAAAGAAAAAGACATAAGAAATATAAAAAATATAAAAAATCAAAATATAAATACAAGAAACCAAGAAAAAGATATTATGTAAAAAATTATAATAATAAAAGACCATATAGAAAGAAGAAATCTATAAAAGAATGTACTTGTTATAATTGTGGAAAGTTAGGACATTTAGCTAGAGATTGTAAATTACCTAAAAATCCAAAAAATAAACAAATATCAGAAATAAAAATAGATAATACAGAATATATACAGATAGATTATATAGATTATGAATTAGAAAGTGAGGATAGTATATATGAAATATCAGAAAACGAAACAGATACTGAAATAGTTAGTGAAATAGATGAATCAAATGACTGAAGAAGATATAAAAATAATAACAAAGGAAGAATATTTAAATGACGAAGGAATGGAACAAAAAATAATATTTGACAGTAATATATTTGATGAAATAAAAGAAAAAGAATTAGATTTAAGTGTAGAAAAAATATTTAAAATACCAACAATAAAATATATTTTTACTAGGAAAAAAGATGAATAGTATGTAGTATATGCCAAAAAGAACACGTAATAGACTGTAGATATGCAAAAGGTAAAGCTAATATACCACTAGTAACAAAATGAATAATTAATAAAGAGATAAATGATATAAAAAGTAAAGGAGATCCAATAAAATATGTACACCTTGGAGGTACAGAAATATTAATAAAAGCATGTTTTAGAGAAGGAATAGATACACTGATAGAATTATATCTAGCAGATGACAGAATAATAAAACCTATAGAAAAGAGCATAATAACTGCCGTAAAAGAAAATTTAATATACCAAAAATTTAAATTTATAATAAGTGCAAATTATTCAGTAGCGGTAACAGATAGAAATATAGATAAATCACTAGTATTATATTGGAAGATATCAAGAATAGAATTAACTCCAGGAAGTAAAATATTTACAGCAAGATGCAAAAATTTATATGTATTAACAACAAAACATAAAATAATAGGAAAAAATAAAATTAACAAAATACGAATAGAAAGCCCATTTGAACAAACTGTAAAAACAATAGATTATAATGATTATAGCTATAGGGACATAGATATAGAAGAAAATTTAGAAATAGTAAATGATAGAATAAGTACAACAAAAAGAATAGCTAATGAAAAACCAGAATCATCAAGCTCATCAAAAAGAACAAGTTATGAAACGAATCCAATAAGTAATTTAAACCAATATTACATAACAAGAAAAATAAATGAAAAAGAATATTTAATACTCTTAAATACAGGACAAAAAGAAAATTATATAGCAAAATATCTAGTAAAAAATGAAGAAATAAAAACTGATAATGATATGTGCCCAGATCTACCAAGAATTTTAATAAATAATAAAAATATAGCAGAAAAAGGAATAATAATAGGAGTTAGAAAAATAAAAATAGAATTTGAAATAAAAGAAGAAATGCAAAAGGCAGATATAATATTAGGAATAAAATGGTTAGAACAAGTAAAACCATATAATATAGAACATACACAATTAACCTTAACATGTAATAGAGAGAAATTATTCTTAAAAATAGCCTTAACATAAAAATGAAAATATACGTATTAATGAAGATAGTAGTGGAAGGATATTACAGTAGATATTATACGCCTATGACAGATACAGAAGCAAAAGCTAATCTATGTAGACATAATTGCTTACCAGAAAGTAAATGGGATAAATTAAAAACACCAATAATAGTTAAAGGATTTAATAATGAAGGAAGCTTAATTACTTATAAAGCTAGGAATGTAACAGCACAAATATAAGATAAGATATTAACAATAGAAGAAATTTATAATTATGAACTAACGTCAAAAGATATACTTTTAGGAATGCCATTTTTAGATAAACTATACCCACGTATAATAACTAGAAACGATTGGTGGTTTACAACTCCATGTAAACAAAAAGTAAGAGCAAAAAGAGTTAATAATAAAATAAGAAAGAAAACTGATTGGATAAGAGGAAGTGAAAAAATTACACAAAAGTTAGAAAATATAAAAAATACTGAAGATACAATAGAACTAGTAGTATTTTTGATAAATAAAACAGAAATAACTATACTTTCAATAAATAAGATAGAAATAGTTAAGAAAAAATTAGAACAATTATATAGTGAAGATCCATTAAAAGGATGGAAAAAACATAAAACTACCATAAAAATTGAATTAATAGATAAAAATAGTATAATAACCCAAAAACCATTAACCTATAATTTTGACGATTTAAAAGAATTTAAAATGTATATAGATGAATTATTAGAAAAACAATATATACAAAAAAGTAATAGTAAACATAATAGTCCAGCATTTATAGTAAATAAACATAGTGAACAAAAAAGAGAAAAAAAGTAGAATGGTTATTGATTATAGAAATTTAAATGCAAAAACTATAACATATAATTATCCAATACCAAATAAGATATTAAAAATAAGACAAATACAAGGATATATTATTTTAGCAAATTTAATTGTAAATCGGGATTTTACCATCTAAAGTTAGAAGAAGAATCTAAAGAATTAACCGCATTTACAGTACCACAAGGATTTTATGAATGGAATGTATTACCATTTGGATATAAAAATGCACCAGGTAGATATCAACATTTTATGGATAATTATTTTAAATAATTATCTAATTGCATAGTATACGTAGATGATATATTATTATATACAAAAACTAAAGAAGAACATTTAAAATTATTGGAACAGTTTACAGATATAATAGAAAAATCGGGAATAAGTCTAAGTGAAAAGAAAGCTGAAATTATGAAAACCAGATAGAATTTTTAGGAAAACAAATAGATAAAAGTGGAGTAAAAATGCAACAACATATAGTACAAAAAATAATAAATTCAAAAGAAGAATTAGATACAAAAAAGAAATTACAATCATTTTTAGGATTAGTAAACCAAGTAAGAGAATATATTCCAAAATTAGCAGAAAACTTAAAACCACTACAGAAAAAATTAAAAAAGGATATAGAATATAACTATAATGAAGAAGATAAAAAACAAGTTCAAAAAATAAAATCACTTTGTAAAGAATTACCGAAATTACAATTTCCAGATGAAAATAGAAAATTTATATACATAGTAGAAGCAAATGCTAGTGAATATAGTTATGGAGGAGTACTTAAATATCAATATGAAGCAGAAAAAATAGAACACCGTTGTAGATACTACTCAGGTACGTTTAATGAGACAGAAATAAAATGGAAAATAAATAGGAAAGAATTATGTTCATTATATAAATGTTTGTTAGCGTTTGAGCCATATATTGTATATAACAAATTTATTGTGAGAACAGATAATACACAGGTACGCTAGTGGTTAACAAAGAAAATACAAAATTCAGTTACAACGAAAGAGATTCGGAGACTAGTTTTAAATATATTAATTTTCACATTTATAATAGAAGTGATCAGTACTAACAAAAATGTTATTGCAGATTACATATCAAGACAAAGCTACACAGACTGAAAATTTAGAAGAAGATACTCTAGAAAAAATACTCAACACCCTAACTACGCTTTCATTGAAAGTGGACAGTATGGGTACTGAGATAGAAAAGCTAAAGACTAATGAAGATAAACTGAAGTCTATATCTATGAATCAGCTAACTCAGCAGTGTGCAGAGCTATGTCGATCGGAAGACAATAAAATTCCAGAGCTAGAAGGAGACGTTGGGACACTTCATAAAACCCATAACATTTATCAATCTACTTCTGCAGGTACAAGCAAAGGAGTTAGTCGACCAAGATACCAAAACACGAACATGAATAAAATATTTGAAAAACCATTTACACCAAAAATACAAAAAGACCACTTATTCATACCCCCACAAGTTACCACATATCGAGATAGCCTAAACCAAGACAAAAAAGTTTATAATTACACAACCCAGAAATATATAGAAAACATCTATAGAGTACAAACCTTTCTAAATCATAACCCAAGAGCAACAAACATCAAAGAACCAAACACCAACTATGTAACCCAAAAATTACAAGGATATAACAAACTAATCGCACTACCGAAAACTAACCCAGGCCTAGTAAAAACCTGTTTTGACTACGAACTGCTAAAGACCATATACACCCAAGACGGAGAAGAATTGACAGCCATGGAAGAGTTATACAAGATATTCACAACCTATAAAAGAATAACGAAATGCACTCTATTTTATATAAAGTGTTATACTGCACCCGCAGAGATATTATATGACGAGATAAAACCAGTTATACAAGTCGTAAAGATAGGATTAACTAGAGATATGATTATACCAGAAGATATTGCGCAGCAACCAGAGATACCTAGAATCGAGATACCAGAGTTCTATGCAAATAAAAGACTTATTGGACTATCTACAATTATACAAGAACTAGCAAATAACTATACTAATGGAAATCCAATATGGAGCTACTACTCGAGAGATCACCAAATGATTTACTCAAATTCAAAAGAGCTACGACCAACAGATATGGAGGATGTAAGACAATGGATACTGACACTACTCAACCCAGAAAAACAATCTACTGCATGAGCTATTAAAAAGGGATTTATTTTTGACGGACTACTAACAAGATATTGTAAAATAATTGGACATAAATATCCAGATCACCAATGTTCGAGGTGTAATGGAGAAGATAATATTATTCCAGAGGTACATCTAGAATAATCAAGAAAGACAAGATGACAGCTGGAAGATAAGATCAGGAGCAATAATGGAGATACAGCAGATACGACAAAATCAACGGAGACAAGATATTTATTGTACAAATTTTGGTTACGTAAAAGTCTTCAAAATTATTGAAAACTACTATTCTTGTAAAGACTACTTTTTAGACTTAGACTTTTAGATAGTCTAGAAAATAGACTTTAGGACTTTTTGAGTCTTTTTTGTTTTTTAGCTTTTTTGTTTTCGTCTATTGTTCAAAAAACATGTAAAGTGTTTGTAAAGATCATTCTATAAATAAAGAAGGCAGAAGGCATTGCAAAGCAAGCCTTCTCACGTTCAAAGAAAAAACTCTCTCTATTCCGTAAAAAATATTTTGCCCAGTTAATTACATACATACTTCAATGGAAAAAGCTATGGAGAAACAAACCTCAGAAATATCAAAGCTACCAGAACAGGTATATATATTTATGATTATGAATAGCTAAATTCATAGTTCCAACCGTCATGATATGATAAAATAAATTCATATAAGTTACTTTATAGTAGAATTATTTGAAGAATAATATGTTAAGAAGTTTATTGGCAAAGTGGAAACGAAGAAAAATCCCTAAGAACTATGCCATCCTAAAGGTGACACCAATGAGGCAAGAAGCCGTGGTAGGGTGTAACCAGAGTCGAGGCGTTGTTTAAGGGAAAAAGTATCCGAATTACCATGCTAATAGTGACCGAAGAACATGTTCTTTAAGAATAATCTAGTATATAGTGATCTAAGATGACCATATTTTGTTATGTACATGGTTGAAGGGAATATTTTGAAAAAGCAATTTTATGAAAATGAATGATAATTTATCTGATGTGATGGTAGATAAATTTAAAATACTTATTTTGTATGCACTTAGAGATATAAAAGTAGCAGATATAAGAAAAAATATATTAGAAAAAACATTTGGTGAATATTACATGACTAGAGTAAATTATATACCATGCCTACCTAACTACTCTTATAAATACTTATCATGATAAATTACATAGAATTTTTAGAAAAAGATATGCGAAATATACAGTTACTAGAAAAACGGATGAAAACAAATATAGACAAATACATGGAATATAAAAATAAATCTCTTAATAAAAATATGCAAAAACTACTAAGACTAAAACAAACAACTATAAAATATCAATTTTAGAAAATAGATCATTTAGACTATCTTAAAGTTTTAATCTTATATATACTTAAAAATATAGAAATTGTAGATATTAAGAAAATAATATTAGAAAAAGTTATAGACTACGAAATTGAAACCATAAATTCGCTAGAATGGATATACGAAGAAATTTACCCAGAAGGATATTATTCAGATCAAGGATGTGGATGTTATAATATATTAGAAAAACTAGAGTAAACCAAGATAATCTAAATAATGAAATTAATTATAGAAACCGAATTAGAAAAATAATGGAAAATCTAAAAGAAAAGTTAATATGGATAGAAGAAACCTTAGAAATTTTAGAAAAAAGTACATGTGATAGTTTATATAATATAAAAAACTCACTACGAGAAGAACAACACAAGATAATAAATAACATAGAAAATCTAGAATTAGATATATACTACAGTACATATAGAATAAATTATTATACAGAAATTTGTAACTCTACAGTTACTACAGGATAAAATAATTAACCAAATAAATTAATGGATACATCTTACATAAAGAATAAATTATTGAAACAAAATTTAAGAAATATAAAATTTATATCTTCATCTTATGCAAATAGTTAAAATTTATCGTAGCCTATCTGTAATAACTTCTTATTATTATTATAAGTATATGATGGTTGAGAACTACTTGAAAGATTACGTAGAGAATAGATAAATCATAAATCATATGGATTTTTTGTGATACTTCTTTATTGCAAATTCATAAGGAGTTAATAATTTCTCCGTAGGTACGATTATTACTCAATATATGGATATTATGCTTTGTATTGATAAAAGAGAAATGATCAGTTTCATAATTATCATGTTATTCCTAGCTTTCTTTGTTAATTTATCGAAGAGAAATGTGTATGAAGCAGAAAAGGTAAAAGAATTTCAATTAAACACTATTAAAAAGGAGTGTGTCAATTTATTATCTTCACTAATGATGTTTGGTTTGATTTATATTTTTTTTCAAGAAAAGGAAGAAAAAAACATAAAATATTTGGTTAGAGCTCTTTTATTTTAGTAGAATAAAAAGTTTGTTTAGGATAATGAAGCTTCAACAGTATGATTCTTGTTATATCTTAGATAAATATAGTGACTATCCGTTCACTAATAAATTTTTTACTTTTAGGCAAAATTTGTAAAATAAAATTGGTCAAAATCTCATTATTTATAGGAAAATATATTTTGCCTTAAAGGTGAAGCTCTTGTATTTTAAAATAAATAATAAAAAAATCGTGTAAGTAAAGAATATAATCTTCTCACTCTATTAACATGAGATCATATAGGAGTAAATACTATCAAATAAGCAAATTCATAGTGGTAACTAATACTACAAAATAATTTAGGGGGTTTTAAATAAAATACGTTAAGTTTAAGGACATTCTACCAAACAAGATATTTCTTGATGACGATTATTATTTGCTCAATTCGAATTTGTGGTTTACAATCAAATTTCTTCTTATCAGGATAATAAATGCAACTGTGCTAAATAAAGAAAAGAAATAAAATGGTGAAGATATTTTCAAATACATCCAAAATTTAAATAAAACTTGAGTTGTCTTCAAACTCAACCCTCACTAGATACACCCGACCTCTTCTATTTTTTCCTTGTATATATTTTTGTTCTCCCTTTCCCAAAATGATAAACTTGAAAGTCACAAAATGAAAAACAAACAAAAGTGGACAACAAGGCGTGTCCAAGTATCATTGGAGATGTTATGGACAATTCTTTTCATTCAGTCAATCCGAAGTAGGTCATTCAAAGGGCCACTTATAAAATGGCTCGAATAAAGGAACCCTCTATGGAAAGGTGACTACCCAACCAAGGAATCTTCATGATATGATAACTCAAGATATATTTAGGGTTGTTCTTACCTTAGAGGAAGAAGAAGTCGATTCGAGTCTTGTTGTTCTTGCTAAAGGAATTTATCAATGTTATTAATTTTAATGGTCATACATTTACTTAATATTTGTAATACCTTCATCACTTAACTCTTCCCATTCCTCGTAGCACTGGTTGGCAACGTCCTTTAATTGATAGGCCGCCAACCTTACCCCATCAGATACACTAGCATGCATGACTTTGAATATTTACTCCATTTCATATATGAACCCTTGGGGGTCCTCCTTAACCTTGGTGGCCCGTACAGGTGGGTAGATTCAGCCTCATGAACTGCTAACCCGAGTAATTTCAGATGAACCAGGCACAGAACTCACATCTCCGAAATGATGAGACTGAGAATCCATAAGCTGAGAAATCATGTGGATAGACTGATGGAACTCAGTATTCAACACTTCTCTATAAGGAGAATCGGTATGGTTAATACTAGAACGAGTACCCATGGTGGACTAGTTTGGAGTGGAGGCACTCCTGGAGTAGCCAACTAATTCTGGGGTATGGGCTCTGTAACGGGTCCACATTTCACAAGTAGAGTGGATATCATCAGCATGGGTGTTTTTCTCATTAGATCTACATGGATTCATAATCTGAAATGTAGAAATCAGGAGTTAGGAAACATTCAGACTCTATATCACGAACTAGAACATGAAGTAAAGAGAAACATTTCTAAATGCCTCATAGCTTCCTCCCTATAATTATGGTGCACTACAAACCCATAAAAAGGACTCTATTTGATATGAATTCATAGACACCCTTGGAACCTGAACCGTGCTCTGGTACCAAGCTTTTCAGGACCCGAGCTGAGGATCTGGCCCCGATGAGCATCCCAAACCATGAAGGTCCAAGAGACCTCTTAGCATCTAATCATAAGAATAACTAATATGGTATAACCTTGAGGAAGATAAACTGAAAAACATGGTAGTACTGTAAATAAATTATGAATTCATAAAATCATATCAAAGGGAAACCCAAATCTAATCTAAAACAGTCAACAAAGCCTTTAATGGATTGAAAATAAGAGTCTATCTAAACTGGGACATGCCCCTCGAACGGACCAAAAAACATCTCAAAACTAACAGAATGCATAGGACGCCTTCATATAACATGATCAAAAGCATTATGAAAATAGTTTAACATAATATAAATCAAACACATGGGCATACTTAAAAGAAACTCCAAAGTATTCAAGTAAATACATGAACTCAACTTTGGACTTTAGTTTAAGCTAGTTGGTACACCCTACGTACATTTTGTAATGCCTCGAGAGTACACTCCAGATGACACATGGTGCTTAAGGTCACAAGTGACCACAAGATAACCAATGACCTGGTACTAGCTGTGAGCACTGAATAAAATGACAAAGAACATGTGCATAATTTAATTGGAAATGCCATAAGGTTTTAGCAACTGAAATCAATACTAAATCATAGTTTTAAATGTCTGAAAAGATACAGGAAATACTGGTAAAAATACTGATAATAATAACTAGAATCTAACTAACTGTCCGTACTAATCTAAAAACCTCTAAACTGATAAACTATGGAGTTAATGAACAAGCCCTTAACTAACTCCGACTGAATGGTAATACTGATATACTGAGATAGACTGAAATAAAGCAATCATGTCCTCAAAATTTAAGAACTCACCACTACTACTGCTTCTAGTAATCTAATCTATCTAAGCACAGTCAATAAACTGAGCATCTGAACCTATGATATTAAACATCATAGCGCAAGAAATAAATATGAGATCAGTACTTTGAATGTACTGGTATATGAGATAAGGTTAGGCTAAAATGCATGGGCTTATGTGCATGAAATAAAGACTCATTAAAATGCATGAGGTTACTAAATGTTAATACGTGAATGCTAAAAAAATCAAAGAATGTGTGACCAAGCATATAATATTATTCTGAAAAATCCTATAAACTGAACTACTAAAATCTGATAATTGAATAAGTGATAAACAGTATGCTATGGTCAAGCAAGACTGAGTTGAATTCTAAACTGAGTACTAAAACTAAAACTATATAGGTATTGTGATGACCCAAACCGATGCCCTGGCCGTGCGAGCATCCCAAACCATAAAGGCCCGGATGCCGTTATCTATTGGGTAATCATGCACAATATTCATAAATTATAATAATAGATGCAGAATTGTAAATAATTACGAAACATGGTCATACTCTGAGTTAAATTAAACTATGAAAAATAAAATCCAATATAAACTATGCAACATCTGAACCAGTTAGCAAAATCTCTTCTACATCTAAAAATGAGAACTGTCTGAAACTGAGACAAGGCCCTCAGTGGACCTAAACCAAAATAAATAATATAATCTAAAAGACATAGGCCTTCTGGAATAAAAAAGTCTCACCAACTGCACATATCAATACTGTCTGAAAACTCTACGGCCTAGCGGGACCTCTGAACTATGTTTTAGACCCTGGGAGGAAGGAGGGTTAATACAAATGTACTGGTACACAGAGCAATCAAAAATAAATATTTTCATATAGACAAAATAGTTGAGAGCTAATCATAAAACACCATATAGGATATAAATTTCAAAACACATGGGCATTTTTGATAATCATAAAACCTTTCTGTCAATGCAATTTCTGATCTTTGTATTACTTCCGAGTTAGGTGGCACACCCCTACAAGTTTGATATTCCATGGGCTAGATGGAATCCACCATTGACTAGGCGAAAAAGCCCCCAACCCAAGTGTGCCGCAAAGGGTTGAAGTGTCTGAGTCTAATATACCACAGGGCACTAGGATAACATATAATAATATACCCAGATTGACAAATCATGATTTTGGACAATGAGTTATCTCAAATCGTACCTTGTTAGGGGAACCACCTAAGCTCTCTTTATGATCAATTTTAGTATGTTTTGAAACATGCATCATTCTCGTTTCAAAATTTGAAAATCTGTTTTCAAACATGCATTCTTTTCTGTTCTGAATTAACATGGCATTATCTGAGTTGGTGTCATCACACCAAGACTTTCAAGTCCTATTTCTGAGCCATAATGCATCATGCAAAGATTCTTTTATCAAAAATTCAATTCAGACCACCCAAACATACAGATAGTATAAGAAATTTCATGTTTCAAAACATAAGTCAGAACTATGCAAAAATTCTTCAAACATATGGTGGTTACGTTCTTTTGGTAAAACCATGCACGCTTTCATTTTATGCATATTGAACATTTATCAACATGCACAACCCTCCTTTTTAAAATCAAAATCATAAATCAAATATAACATTACTCAAGACATTTCATATCATGCTTTTCAGAATGAATTCAAAATAATTCATAGCATATCATAAGTAAAGGAAAATCATAACAAGAGAGAGATTTTTCATGAGTCATACTCTCAATTCAATCATCAACCTTAAAAAACATGCTTACATATATATATATATAATTTTAAATCAATTTGGGGGAAGGCCTAAAGGCCAAAAAAATATCATTAATACTTCTAAAACATGAATGTATTCATAAATACCAAACCCCTTTCTTAAAATCATGATTTCTATGCCCATGAGATTTTAGGAAAACCCCGTGTACCTCAAATTAATTAGTTTAAAGAGAAGAACTTGAATCTTGATTCGTTCCTTGAAAATCTTGCACTTAAGGCTTGATTTTCTTGAATTTCTTGTTCTGGGAGAAAACCCTATTTTTATCTTATTTTTAGAGTGAAAAAGAAGTTTTTGATGTTGTAAAACTGATAATGATTGATTAATAACAATTAAGGAGTTATTTAATTCGTGTGAAAGGTTTTCAGAGTGAAGGAAAGACCAAAATACCCTTAAGGAACCCAAAAAAATTGCATAATTGCATCAGTTGACGACCAGGGTTGATGGGCCGTAACTCAGGCGATAAGTCGTCGTGCAGGTCCTCACTATTGGGATAGTTTTCACCATTCACTGTCTTAGGATGACGACCAGGTCTAAGGGGCTGTCACATAGCTGATAAGTCGTAAGCCTCATCATCACACTTTGGTAGACAAACACTTCAAAGTAAAATGAGCATAACTTTGTACTTCGATTCTGTATTAAAGCGAAACTAGTGGCGCTGGAAAGTGGACTTAAAGAAATTTCATTTGATATATAGTACCTAATTCTTCATATACAAGAATTTATGTTCGATTGAAGTTGATCTAAGTTTTGACGCACACTATAAAATGAACCATAGGAAAGTTTCAATTAGTCCTTGAGTTAAGGGACCTCTATGATCTCGGCTCATGCTCAAATAGCTTCCTATACTACATAATTGATTAACATGCCAAATTCGCATAGGATTTATGTCTTTTGGAACATCTACGCGTAAGAAAGATGGTTTTTGTTCTATCCTGAAATGTAAGGTGTTACATTATCTCCCCTTTGGGATTATTCGTCCCCGAATGATGGGTTGGAATGTTGAAGCCTAAAGGTATGAAATAATGCAGACATGATGTGTCTTCTAAGAAAGGATATAACTGATATAAAACATTTAAACTTCTATCATAAAACTGAATTCTATGCTGATTTGACTTTACTTGCTTCAAGGAGCTGATTCATGCTGAGAATTTAGGATTCCCTTGAATTGTTCATGATCCACTCATATATATTGAATTAAGAAGTGATAACTCAGGAAAGTACGAATCATGAGGTAACAAGACTTAGACTGTACGAGCGTATTACACTGTCTGAGCTAAAATTCATGGAAAAATTTGAGATTATGCGCTGAACTCTTATGAACTGTGTCATGAAAAAATAGCTGAATCTGAAACATGATGCTTGGACTGAACTGGATTTGCAATTTACATGTATAGAATAGATTATCTCTTTGGTATGGTCATACGCATGAGCTTTACATAGTAGGGCTAGGCGAAAAGATGGAAAACCACAGTAACTTGTCTGCCTAACTATTAAAATGAATTTTTAGCTATACAGACTGAATTATACTTGGAAACTTATGCTTAACTGGAGTATCTCTTCAGCACTCTTCCTAAAGAAGTTCTAGTAACATTAGGGAGAAAAAGAATCTTGGCAATAATCTACACCAGACAACTGACTAAGGAATCATAACATTGACACTACTCTATAGCATGGAATGTAGATATATATCTCAAAAACTAGGGTAGAGTTACCAGGCCTTAGGCAATACAACTTCTTACTTTCCAGCTTTACACACTTCTCAAATACTCTTTTAACTATACTATTCCCCTTAAATACCATGGTCAATCGTTTTAACTTAAAATTCTCATATGGGCATTGATAAATCTTTCTACTAATGTCTAAAGTGACTTAAATCCTCTCACCGCAATCCAGCCTAACTCCAAACAACAAAATACAACATGACGCACTACGATACTAGTCTAAACCATATGATTCAGTCTTCTATATCTTTTTAGATATCACACCCTAAACATAACGTGCCTTACCACTTCAATGATGACTAACTTTGAACTCTTACTATGGATTTACTAGTACATATTACATTCTTCTACTTAAATCCCAATATGTCATTCAAGCCTATCTTTATAACCACATATGAACTTCAAGGAAAACACTCATAAATGCATACTTCACATAGTCTCTAAACCATTGTCAATTTAACTCCCAAATCCTAATTCACACTTATGGTCTTATCTAAGACAAGCATACAATGATCTTTCATTAACAAGAAACATCTATTCATCACCACTATCATTACATAAGGAGGAGTCACTAAAAGGTTAGAACATAAGACCTTAAAGCAATGGAATAATATTATACTAGAATTGACACTCAACTGAGGCCTGAGGAACAGTGAATCAACATCAGGGATTCATCAAAGTGATCTGAATTGAGAGTATACCTGTCTATAAGCTGAATCTCACCAATCATTTGGTGTGTAGCATAAGTTATTGGAATTGAGCACACTATAAAGCGTGAGTACATAAGCCATGAGCTGCATGACCTAAATTTGGAGTTCATAACTTATGAAATGTGATTCCAACTACTGAAATCAACTTCAATTCATCATTTAGAAATTGGAAGAGCACATGATTTTCTAGCATATTCATGAACATAAACCATGATCATGGAACTAAAATGTAAGGCATCAGTAGGTATTGGGATAACTGAAAAATACTAAGATAAGAATGGGTTGAGTCTTATTCTCAGTTTCTGATGTTCTATATCATACTGACATCACTACTAGAATCTAAGAGCCTGACTTGGTCTCTTGTTTTATGATATCCATCTTAGCTTTATTCCATCATCTTAAGTTTGAGAGTCCCGTACTAGACTCCAAACTAAACTACAATCACTAAACTCTAGGGTCTTGAAAAATGACCATACACGCATAACATAGAACTTAACCCGAATAAGTACATTTGAAATTGGAAAACCTACTGTTAATACTACCTTCTAAGACACACTTTATCTTTCTATAGACCCAATAGTCAATCCCATAATACTTGAACACTTACTAACTTCAAATCGTTGTGAGTATCCCCATTATCAGACTGCACACCCTATAGCGCTTCAACTCTTATTTCTGTTGGTTCAACCTTCAGAAATTCAAAATTAGATTCTAAAACTTAACATGGATATCACCAAGCCTTTGATGAATCATACTACTAGTCTTTCTCCACCTAAAAACTCAACGGTACTACTATGTCTACTAGCCACACGCAACATGTAATAGCCTTAGATAAATACCACAACCTTATAACACCTTGGTCATACTTTTACCTCATACATATAACATCATACATCATTACGAATCAAATAAACTTAATCTATTGCATACAATATTCAAGCCTATTAGATCACTTATATATAACTAGTACCATTAACCAAGCAATCATCACATCAACCTTCATGGACATCAACTGTTCAAACTTAATGTCTAGTGTTAAACATGACTTACCATCCAACCTAACACACAATTCTCAAAAAACATTCACATTAATTTTAAGCCGTTATTCTTACATCCACATTCTACATTAAATTCAAGCCTATAGTCTAACATCAATCATAGACCACCAATGAAGAATGTAACATAATATACTAGTCCATCAAAGTGGGACATTCTATCCAAATACCTCAAAAATCTACTACATACCTTCTCATAAGTAGTACTAGTTTACAACTACCAACGAAAAGAAGGTCAAGAGAGGGTAAAGTCACATAATAGACATGGTCAACCTTAATCTTATATTATAACTCCATACAATCTTATCTACTTATACGACTTTCTCACATCACACTTACTTACCCAAGCGTACATTTAGACTACCTTCAAATTCTACAACAACCATGAGTCTATAATTATAACCTCCTAGATAATCTCGCCTTTTTCATACTTCAAGCAAACAATAATTCACCTTGACTAATAACTCCTTTTCTACCTTCTACTAAACTAACACACAAGGATGTATCACTTCATTACAACATCAATCTCATGCGAATAGATTCAGCTATACATATATTCAACCAACACAAGATCAATAAGTTGCTAGTGAATCGAAATAGGCCTCCCACGGCTTCACTAGAGTTTGAGTTTTAACAACACAATGATTACAAGATTACAAAAGATAGAAACTTGACACACAATATTCAATGATCTAAGAATATGCATCTTACTCTGTATAAATAAAATTCTGAGTCAAACACTCCCCCCACAGACTACCACACAATCTACACATACTACTAGATACCACATGAGTCTATCACTATAAAGGGGTAAATCATCCTCAAACATTAGTTATTCAAATAAAATATTTAGTTCCACAAAAGTCACCCTCACTCTACCTTCTAACTTTATGACTTCATATCACTAACTTCTTAGTCCAACTTCACTACTAATAGGTCATGACACTGACATTTTAACTCATACTACTATTCAGGTGGAAATACTGTTCCAGCATTCTGCTACACATCATTCCTCTTTTTAGGCATGACATCTACAACATAAATTTTTGAAAAGGACTGAATAAACTTAATATCGCAGGCTCAAAATCATGATTTCATCAGAACCAAAGTTCACACTAGAATTAATACACACTGAGGCACTAACAGACTCTTCACAAGTCCTTGCACAATTTTAAAATATTATATGGATCAATCAGAAAGGACCATACCATTTAGATTCTAGACTTTTGTACCTGAATCACCTCAACAATGAGACATATCTGAAAACATCAAGGTAAAAAAAGAATTGGGATGACTGTTACCTTCGTTTGAGTGAACCCATATCATAAATTAAAGTATGAAAAAGAAATATTCTGACTCTATAGCACAAACGAAAACACGAAGAAAGGGAACCATTCCTAAATGCCTAGTAGCCTCTTACTTATAAGTGTGGTATGCTACACACCCATAAAAAAGACTCTACCCGACGTTATTTCAAAGACACCCTGAGACCATGAACCATGCTTTGATACCAAGTTTATCACGACCCAAACTAGGACCTTGGCCGTGAAGAGCATCCCAAACCATGATGGCCTAGACGCCCTTCTCTATCTGGTAAGCATGCACAATATTCATAAATAATAATAAAAGATGCAGAATTATAAATCATTCGGAAACATGGTCATACTCTAATTTCAATTAAACTATGAAAAATGAAATCCAATATCAACTACACAACATCTGAACCAGTCTGTGAAATCTATACTATATCTGAAAATGACAACTGTCTGAAATTGGGACAAAGCCCCCAGTGGACTTAAAAAAAATAAAATCTGAAAGATATAAGCTTTCTAGAATAAAGAAGGCTCATCAACTGCACACATCACTGCTGTCTGAAAACTCTACGGCTTAGCAGGACCTCTGAACTGAATTTTTGACCCTGGGATGAAGGGGCAATCAATAAGAATATACTGGTACACAGAGCAATTGAAAATAAATCTTTTCATTTAAACGAAATAGTTGAGAGCTAATCATACAAAATCATATATGATATAAATTCCAAAACACCTGCACATTTTTTATAATCATAAAACCTTTCTATCACTGCAAGTTTTGATCTTTATTTTACTTCTGAGTTAGGTGGCACTCCCCTACAAGTTTGATATTCCACAGGCTATATGGAATCCACCATTGATTCGGTGGGAAAGCCCCTAACCCATGTATGCCGTAAGGGTTGGAGTGTCTAAGTCTGATACGCCATAGGGGTACAAACTATGACCATAGTTAGAAGGGTGCTAGTACTGTGCTACGGTTACTAAAAATGGTTCTGAGTCAAACCTAACTGGTAGGAAGACATTTTGTCAACCCTCAACTAGCAGGAAAATTTATGAGAGATGTGTCAACCCTTATATGGCAATAAGTCATCATAACCTATATTGCCTACATAGTTCTATAACTCAACGATTGCTACTAAGGGTCAAACCATAACTGGTAAGAATTCCCCCTCTCTAGGTTCGCTCGATATTGAATCTTAATCCCAACTAAACTGACACTGATTACTAGATTGACTTTGCTAAACTGAATGGGTAACTAATCATGATGGCTAGCTGAGTGGTAATACTTATGATTTATATGAAACTATACTGAGACTACTTATATTCTATTAACAGATAATTTATAAGGTATTCATAAACCCATGCAACACCCCATATTTTTCCTAGCTTAAAATTCATTCCTAGAATGTTAAGAGTGTGCTTAAAAAATGAATAACCTTTATTTCATATGGAATTTTCTAGATTTAGACCTTACATTATGTGAAAAATTGAATAAGCTTTCCATCAATATCAAATTTTCCCAATTTCGGCACTCAGTGAAGAAGTTGAGCATTTATAGTAATATGGCGTCTTACCTAGGCCTGCACCACGTCGCGTTAGATGCCTAAATGACAATCTTCTCATTCTAGTGGACCTCTAAAATATTGGCGCATTGTGGAGAGGTCCAAATTCTAAATTTTCCATTTCCAGTGGCGCAACACAATAGCTATGCATCACGCCAGAGTGCAAATTTGCACTCGTCCTTTTCAGTAGCTTAACGAAATTTTAATGTATCACGATAAAGGTGTAATTGTTGTACTATTGATTACAAATTCAAATTCATTTTTCATGACTTAAATTCTAAGTATGTGAAGTCCTTATTAGGTGAATAATGTTCATAGAAGTCATTTAGAGCCAAGTTGAGCTAAGAACATTAGATTCGTCTAAAATTTGGCATGCAATCCTATAAGAGTCTACTTTAAATGTGTATAACCTTTTATATATGAATAAATTTCTATCCCAAGAACTAGAAAATTGTAGATATTTTAATTATCTCTCTGACGATACCAATTTCGCAAAAATTTGAAACCCAAGCGAAAAGTTATAGCCATTTTAGTGTGATGCAGTAAGCTGCTGCGATGGTAGCGCGTTGTGCTAAAGGGCAAAATTGGGATGCAGGTTATGAATTTATTCTACAAATTAATGAGGGGAAATGGGGTCATTTTCCCCCTCAACCCAGGTCATAAAAACAGAGGATTTAGGGTGATATTAAGCAAATTACACCCCTTTTTTCATCACCCAAATTCAAGAATCTCCTAAAGTTCACCATTAGTTCTCCAAGTTGGGTAAAGATTCCAAGTTCTTATTTTAAGAACTACAAGAACACTCATTCAAGATTACAAATATCATCTAATAAGAAAGATTTTCATCCAAGTTTATCAACCAAGATATATGGGGTTTGAACAAGAACACTCCTTCCATTCTTGTGCCCAAAGTTTTGATCTACTTAAAAGATTTTTATATTTTCAAGATTAATTATGCCTAAATTTCTATATTTAAAGTATATGATATTATGGATTTTTTCAATTCTAGAATTATATGTTACTTTACCTATTTTATGATTTGAATTGAGAATTAATGTTATGAATTGCATATTCCTTCGATAATTGATGTTTGGAATACCCTTAAGGTTGAAATTATGATTTACTCTCTATTTTGAATTGAGATTTCTTGAATATGTATACATGTTTCAAAGTCCAAGAATGAATTTTGATATATTCTATAGTATTTCAAGAATGGTATTGATATCTCCATATCATTGAAGTTTCTATGTTTGTTAAAAATAGTCTACCAAAGTTTAAAGAAAAGAGCTGATTTGGTTCTTAAGTTAAGAAAGGAATACACATCTTGTGATTCAAGTTAAAGGGAAGCATATTGGCTTCCATTTCATATTGTTGAATTGTATAAGGTGGATTTTCCCAAAAGTTCTGAGCCTAGTATGGGAGTAGTACTTAGCACTGAGTTGTGCTTGATTTCGAGATCTTATGCCCCAGAACTATGAGCCACCGTAGGATTTGATTCACCCCAAGTGGGTTAATCTAGTGATCACTAAATGTAAAGTTTATACTCCGATGGCAAGGATAGAACAACTCTCCCAACGTGGGCAAGATGTTTGACTCTATGTGGATCACATGGTTTATGTTGGTTAGAAAAATCTCCCAATAAAAGTTACCTACTGTCTTTAAGATAAAATATATATATATTTTGAAAGTTAATATTTTAAGATCTCCAAAGTTTTAAGTCCCAAGTCCCTAAAAGTTTTACGGTCTTAAAGTTTCTTAAGTTTTAAAGAAGTTCAACTCTCCTGAAGATAAAAGCATGAGTTTTGAAAGTATTGTTTAAAGATTACTTTAGTCTATAAGTTTTGAGAATAAGAGACGAATACTGATTTTTGAGTTAATTATGACGACTCACGAGATTTATATAACATGTTTCACCATTTATGATTTATAAGGTTTACATTTAAGATTTATTCAAGCCATGTGAGTCATTCATATTTACATGTATGATTTATGTAAAGAGTAACGATATTGTTCATTTAAATGAATACACCCCCATATACTCTGTATATCCTCAAAGTGATGATCCACATATATGTCTATGTGCTACATTGTCTTATAATATAGGTAGAATTCATAGCTCGCATATCATAATCAGACAGGTTGTAGCTTCCCACCAGCAGAGGACGAGCCTTTTTTTATTCAAGGGCTCAAGTGAGTCAGAGTTTATGTAGTATTGTATTTTCTTTATTTTGTCATATTGAACTAGGATAGTTGGGAGTCATGACCCGACTATATATAGTCAATACTAGTAGAGGCTTTATAGACTGTCAGTAGAGTCAGTGTATTTTATTTTAGTTTATTTGTAAAAGCAGAGTTGTAATTATGTGAACTAAACTTGTACTAACCAAATTCAGAAAGAGTTGTCTTCCATTGATTTTATATAGTTTTATGCATTTATTTTAGTTTGTTTTGAGTTATGCCATTAGAAGGGTTAGCTTGGGGTCACTTGTGGCTCTAAGCACCGTGTGATGTCTCAGGACCCATTTTTGGGGTGTTACAAACTTGGTATCAGAGCATAGAGTTCAAGTGTCCTAGGGTTTCTGTGATTCCATGTCTAGTAGAGTGTTATGGAATGGTACAGAGACGTGTGTACTTTTCTTCGAGAGGCTACAAGGCATTTAGGAAATGTTTCCATTCTTTCAAGTCTTAGATCGTGCCATTAAAATGTCCTTTAAGAAACTTATACAGATTTTCATTTTACTCTTTTTGGGCCATATCTGCCTTATTTCCAAGGTATTAGTAACAGTCAAGCTTAAATCTTCACAGATAGTTATGGGATTATAAGAGGGCTAGAAAGTATCCCATCAGTGCTTTTGAGCTTCAAAGATTGAAGCGCTTTATCATATTTTTAGAAATCATGCACTAAGCCCAAGTCAGATGTACTTTCAGATTCCTCCCCAGAATCTATAATTATAGTCTATACGTCTTTATCTATGTACTTCTCTTGAGGTAACATTATCGGCAAGTTCCAAATTTCCTACCGTGATAATGCTCTCAGACTTCTAGCAAGAAGTTTCAAAAGTGTCATAAAGTGACTTAAGAGAAGCCTTCCATTGTGTTATAAGCCCCTCAAGTTTAAAGTTATGTCCTCATTCTTGTGAGCCGTTCAGTTAAGACAGAGAAAGATGTGTATTCTTTGATCATTGAATATTGTGTGTCAATTTTCTATCTCTTGTAATATGTAAATTTGTTATCATTGTGTTTTTTGAAAAAAAATCAAAGTCTAGTGAAGCCGTGTGGGGCTCTGTCGATTCACTAGCATCTTTTCTTTTTTATTCATCTCATTTTCTCATTTAAAACACAAAATAGAAGTCTAGGTAAGCCATGTGAGGCGTATTTTGATTCACTTGCAACTTGTTGTTTATCTTGTTGTTCTTGTGTTAGTTGAAAGTGTGGGTTTAGAGTTGTAGTGACAAGAAGGATGGTAAGGGCAATGTATTGAATATATATATATATGTATATATGTTTATATAGACGAATTTTTGCATATGATTAGGCTAGTGATGAAGTGATATGTCCTTGTTTGTTAGTTAGTGAAAGGTAAAGAAGGAGTTATTAGTTAAGAAGAATTGTTGTTTGCTTGAAGTATGAAAAGTCATTGATGATAATTGTTATGATACAAAGGTATAGGGTGTTGATGAAAGTACTTGGTGGTTGAGTGTTATTCCCTTGTGGTTACAAAAAAATATTTAGTTGATATTTATAGAGCTATGAAAGTAAGTTAGGTGTGAAAGTGGGTAAATTGTAATGATGTGAATAAGGGGGATGTGTTACGGATTGTGAATAAGATAGGCCATACATGATGATCGATTATTGTTGTTATGGGGTTCTAGTTGACTAGTGTTTCCTGATGTCTTGTTTTATAACTTCCATGTGAGAATAGTATGTGTGTTTGGGTTGTAAATCATGTTTAGCACTAGACATTAAGTTTTAACAATTGATGGTCGTCAAGGTGGATGTAATAAGTTTCTTGGTTAGTGATGCTAGTTGTATAGAAATCATCTAGTAGGCTTGAACAATGTATGTAAGAGCTTAAGTTTAGTTATTCATAATTAAGTATGATGTTGCAGGTATGATATAGAGGTGTACCAAGGTAAGATAGTGCTTCATTATTTTTGAAATTTATTAAGAATTGTGTGGTTAGTAGTACTCTTAAATTGATAGGTATGAATGATGCTATGAGGTATGCGATGTCTTTGTCAGTTAACTTATGAGTTATATGGAGTTGGGTGTGCTAGTGTAAGATTAGAGATGTGCAATTAGTAAACTACGAAGAAAGTTAGTATGGTTTAGCAAAGGTTTAGAGATGTAAATGTTAAGTGATAGAATCTAAGTTGGTGAGTGTTTAAGTTGTTACATGATGACTTATAGGGCTATAGAAATCTAAGAGTTGAATCTTAGAAGGAGGTATTAGCATTGGGTGTTATGCATGATGATACAGTCCTTCAGGGTAAGTTTAGTTTAATGAGTATTGATTACATCTCATACTTTAGAGTAAAGTGATTGCGGTTTAGATTAGAAGCTTATATAGTGGTTCACAGATTTAGAGTGATGTCTTAAAGCTAAGGGGGAGATGATAGAATAAGTAACCAAGCCAGACCCCAGATTTTAGTAGTATTGCCAGAATGTTATGAACATTAGAAAGTAAGATTGAGTCCAAGTAATTGATACATGTCATGGTTAGTCGAGGCATTATGTGTTATATTTTGGAAGATTGTAATATGTTTGTTTTATGTAATTCTTTGAGTCCGGAGGAATATTGAGGCAAAGTTTTTTGTATGATTTGGTTTGTTGAGAATAGTTTATGAGTGTCTTCTTAAGAATTGAATACTGCATGGAAGTTATCCTTGATAGAGGTTTGTAGGATATGAGAAAAGTGTTTGTTTAGAAGTGCATACGTGGTTATAAATATAGGCTTGAACATCATGTTTGTATATATATCTAGATGAATGCACTACACATTAGTAAATGTCTAGTCCAAGGTTGAATCTGATTTTTGGAGTGGTAATAAGAATTATGCATGAAATAAGAAGTTGTGGAATGCACGGTGTATTTAATTTATAATTCAAACTAGTATCAAAGTGTTATGTGGTGTTTCTTATGATTTTGAGTTATGCTTGAATATGGTTATAGGATTTATTTTAGTTTAGACATTAGTAGATAGAAATATCAAATGCTTTGTGAGGATTATAAGTTGAATCAATGAGTACGGTGCTTAAGGGGAAAGTATAGTTTAGAGAGTATTCTATAAGTGTCGTTAAGCTTGAAATTAGGGAGTTGCATTTCCTAAAGCCTAATAATTCTATCCTAGCTTATGATTTATATATCTGGTTTAAATCCTGCTATATTATTAAAATTTCTTAGAAAAGTGTTGGAGAATACTCCATATAAGTTTGAGCAGTTATTATGATTCAGTCTATAAAGCCTATAATTCGGTTTAGCGATCAAGTAGATAAGATCCTATAGATTCCTAACGTTCCGTTTAGTCCTACTACCCAAAGTCTCGCAAGTAGAGACATCCCAAGAGCTAATTTGTTCACTTTATGTACTTTGCGAATAAAGCTCAGTTCATGCAGTATGCATCAGTTTGAGATTCAAATATTAAGTCATGATTCAGTTTGTAAGCATTTCGTGTATCATCCCTGTCTTTTACTAATATTTCAACCGAATCAGTATCATTAAAAAATGAGAAATCCCAAAGGGGGAGATGTTGTAAAACCACAAGTTTTCTTGTCATAAACCTTGCATTTTTTTGTCACGAAATCAGATCTAGCCTAAAGTAATGGTTACTCAAAAGATGACTCTCTTATTTGTATCTCAGCCATATAGCTATTTTCTTGAGAATTCATGGACTCGCAGTTCAGTTCAGAAGTACAGTATGCTTAAGATTCAGTTATTCAATTTATTTCAATTGTGCATGATATCTTATAACCTCAAATTCCTTAGTATTTTCAGCTTAATTATCCACAATCGAGGACGAATGTTCCCACGGGGGAGATATTGTAACACCCTGTGTTTTTCCAAGCTTAAAATTCACTCCTAGAATGTTAAGAGTGTGATTCAAAGCTGAATATCATTTACTTCGTATGGAATTTTCTATTTTAGACCTTCCATTGTGTGGAAAATTGAATAAGCTTTCCATCAATACCGAATTCGCCCAATTCTATCTCTAGGTGAAGAAGTTCGAGCATTTTTAGTGACGTAGTGTCCCACCTAGGCACGCACCCCATCGCGGTGGATGCCAAAATGACAATTGTCACATTCTAGTGGACCTCTACAATATTTGCATGTCACAAAGAGGTCCAAATTCCCAATTGTCAATTGCCAATGGCACAAAACGATAGCACTGCATCGCGCTAGAGTGCAAATTTGCACCCGTCATTTTCAGTAGCTTAACACAATTTCAATGCATCGCGATAAAGGTGTAATTGTCATACTCTTGATCCAAAATTCAAATAATTTTTCCATGACTTAAATTCTAAGCATGTGAAGTCCTTATTAGGTGAATAATGTTCATAGAAGTCATTTAGAGCCAAGTGGAGCTAAAAACATTATATTCGTCCAAAATTTTGCATTCAATCCTATAAGGGTCTATTTTAAATGTATATAACCTTTTATATACGTATAATTTTCCATCCCAAGATCAAAAAAGTTGTATATAATTTAATTAGCTTCCTGACGATACCAATTTAGCAAAAATTTGATACCCGAGCGAAAAGTTATAGCCATTTTAGTGTGAGGCAGTAAGCTACCGCGATGGTAGTGCATCGCGCTGAAGGGCAAAATCAGAATGCGGGTTATGAATTTCTGCTTCAAATTAATGAGGGGCATGGTGTCTTTTTCCCCTCCACTCAGGTCGCAACAACAGAGGATTTAGGGCGATATTGAGCAAATTACACCCCTTTTTCATCAAATTCTCTCATCTAGAAACCCTAAGTTTCATCACCCAAATGCAAGAATCTCAAAAAGTTCACCATTAATTCTCCAAGTTGGGTCAAGATTCCAAGTTTTTATTTTAAGAACTCCAAGAACCCTCATTCAAGAGTACAAATATCATCTCATAAGCAAGTTGTTCATCCAGGTTTATCATCCTAGGTATGTGGGGTTTGAACAAGAACACTCTTTCTGTTCTTGTGCCCAAAGTTATGGTTTTCTTACAAGATTTTAATATTTTTAAGTTGAATTATGCCTAATTGCTATATTTCAAGTATATGAGATTATGTATTTGTTAAAGTCTTGAATTATATGATACTTCACCAATTTTATGATTTGAATGAGAATTAATGTTATGAATTGCATATTCCTTCCATGATTGATGTTTGGAATACCCTTAAGGTTGAAGTTATTATTTTCCCTCTATTTTGAATTGAGATTTCCTGAATATGTATACATACATGTTTCAAAATCCAAGAATGAATTTTGATATATTGTATAGTATTTCAAGAATGGTATTGATATCTCCATATCATTGAAGTTTCAACACTTGTTAAAGATAGTCTACCAAAGTTTAAAGAAAAGAGTTGATTTTGATCCTAAGTTAAGAAAGGAATCCACATCTTGTGATTTAAGTTAAAGGGAAGCATATTGGCTCCCATTTCATAGTGTTGAATTGTATAAGGTTAATTTTCCTAAAAGTTTTGAGCCTAGTATGTAAGTAGTACTTAGCACTGAGTTGGTCTTGATTCTGAGGTCTCATGCCCCAGAACTACGAGCCATCGTAGGATTTGATTCACCCTAAGTAGGTTAAGCTAGTGATTACTAAAAGTAAAGGTTCTACTCCGATGGGAAGAATTGAACAACTCTCCCTAACGTGGGAAAAAATTTGGATTCTAAATGTTTCTCAACCTATTTTTACATTTAATCACCTAATTCTATCGAACTTAGGGAATTTATATTTCATAACAGGATGTTATCCCAAGTTAATTAATCTTGTTACAAGATTAATTATTAAATGTAAGTTTAATGCTTCCAAGTCCCTGTTGATAATTCACTTCTTACTAGGGTTGATTTCTTATCTCAAGCTAATGAACTGTAAGCAAAGTCTATTGTTTGCAACAAATAGTTAGCCGGTAAAATAATGGAATTAACAATAAGTTCCTACCACCGTTAGAATCTTAAACACTTAGTTACATTATAAACCCAAACCCATAGATCCCACAACTCGGGTTAAGGGAATTTAGCTACTCATAATAAAATAAGCAAGACAACAAATTGAATTCATACTTAGATGATATGAATAGTAACAAGTGTTTCCCAGATTTGATTGAGTAGAAAATCCCAAAACAATTGTAATAATCTCTCAAAAGAATTAAAGTTAGAATATAGAGAGAAAATTTCTCAAAACATGAGTTCCAAATGACCAAGATAATGAATGAAAACCCTAACATATGATCTAAATACTTTAGTCTAACCCTGACGGCTTATTAGGAATGTCGTTAGCTGCTCTTTACTTTGGTAATCTCTGCCTTGGGCTGACGATGAGGCTTGATAGCTTATCAGACATGTGATGACTTATCAGAGATTTCATCACATCTTCACTTCAAAATCTATTCTCTGCCTAATCTTGATGGCTTATCATACTTCTGACAGCCTATCACATATGTTGTCACACATTCCAGCTGAAGGCCATTCTCTGTCTATGCCAGACGACAACTTTGATAGCTTATCACAAGGCTGACGACTTATTAGACAAGTCGTTAGCTATTCTTCCTTCTCTACTTGTTCAGAAATCAACTCTTTTATTTCCATAATTGCTGATTCTCTTGTATCTCGACTTTTACTGCAATATCACAGAGAAAACAATCAAAAACAACAAAAGTTTCTTACGACTTTGCAATTATTCTTGGTTAAAAGCCTCAAATGTGTTAGCAACTGCTCACACATCAACACCCTCAACTTAAAAGAATTGTTTGTCCTCAAGCAACTAAAATACAATCAAGAGGATACAATGCATATTCAACAGTCAACTATCCATATTATCTCAAAACATCTTCACCATCTCCAAGGTCAATCAATTTAAAAATAACTATGTATGTTATAGAAGAACAAAAATGTGACACACAGGAATTAAGATATGGCATCAGTTTAGCAACAACAACCATGCATGTACCAAGGCTACACTATCCAAACAAGTTATCACTTAGTAATATAACCAGTGTGACCTCACTACAAAGAAGTCCCACATCACTTATATCAGACATCACCTATGTAACAATGGGGGCAATTAAAAGACACACTCTCTCAAAATGATGTTCCAATTAGTGTATGTCGAATGGCATAGGCTTGCCATTATTTTCATTACCAAGATTTCTAGACAGGTCAGCTTGGATCACTATAGGTTTTCTCTTTGTCTTATAATGTAGGTTAGGGCCTGGTATTATACTCAATGATATTTAAAGTGACTAAGCCTCCTTGACACTACACTAGCTTCTGGGGTCTCACTTATTAGCCTTTTTCTATTCTTCTCTTTTCTTGATCACACATATTCAAGATAGGTGCGGTCCTTTCTACAATCACTTTTTTTTCACAACTTTGATTTTTTGTTCTTTTCCACCGCACCTAGATTTTTTTTTTATTCTACCTTTCTTCATACTCATTTCACAGCATGCACCCCAATGATAGCCACCCTTAACTTAGGCATTTTCCTAAGTCAAGGTGCACAATGTCCAAGGAGGACCAGGGACAAAACAGGTTCATTATGATATAAATGGAATGGTGATAGGTGTCATAAAAAGAAATAGGCTATTCAGGCTCAAAAAAAGATCAAGGGATATTATGCATATAAGGAAGGTCATTTAGGATAAAGAGGGCTAACATCAAAATAGCCTATGATCCTTTCCTAACCTCTATCCTTCAACCTGGGTAAGACTAACCGGGTAAGTTCTGGATTCAACATACAAAGAAAACTAAGTAAAATCTCACACGCACATGGCACACAAGTATATCACAAGTTATTACTAATCCAGTTTATGTAATTGTTTAGCAATGATTATCAAGTCAGTAGAACTAATACCATACAAATATGCACAGTGGTCACAATTAGATGCAAATCACACAGTTAAAGAATTAGACCATTTGAGAGGTGTTCACAAAATAACAAAAACATGTTAACTACCTCAGGTAATTGCATTTCTCCTAGTCAAATACAAAATGTTACAATAACAACTTACCCTACACCCTCAACTTAACATCAAATAAAAATTGGACTAAGAGTTAGGGGATAACTGGAGTAGATCAATCACGGAGATTATTGGTCCCTGACGTTGTTGCTGTATCCTCAACTACCATTTCTCGATTAGAAGTCTTTCTTCATTCTGACGCATCTAGACCAGTAGTTGTTGGGGGCCTACTAGTTGATGCACCTACGGCTCTTTCTCAAAAGGTTGCCTCTTATTTCTCATTGAAAACTAAGGACTCTATCATTACCTTTTTCGTTTTTTTTTTCAGCCTTCTTTCACATCATTTTTACTGCTTTTCAGTCTTCGTCGCTATCAAGCCTATCTATCTTACCCTTAACTTTATTCTCACCCTTCTTCTTCTTTTTCTTCTTTGGTTCCCCCGTGAGATTTAGAAATGGGATTTTACCTTCAGACTCATCAACAATCAGATCTGCCGACACCATAAGTTGGTGTTGTTGTAATTCCCCAACATCTTCCTTTACCTTGTCCAGGCCTTCTCTAAATTATGCAAAGTATGAGCATGATATTTCTCATACCCGTTTATTAAAATGGTTTTCTAACTCATCAATTCGACCGAGCAAGGCTCGGAACGGCTCCAGAGCGACCTTAATCCACTTTTCTACCAAAGAGGCAAATTGTTTGGCAAAAAGTTGCATCTTATCCTCACACCACTCAGCTTCTTTTGCCACTTTCCTGAAATTCATCAGGTTGAAGAAAAATTCTGTGGTAGGCACAGAAGCTGATGGATTTATTGCATTTCTAGGCACTGATTCTGCTATTACTGAGGATGTCGGTGCTACATCTTCAAAATCCTACACTGCTACATTAGGTACTGAGCTAGTACTTTTAATTGGAAAATCTATTTCAACCCCTGCTCCTCTATCAAGTGTCAGCCTCGGCTGATTTTCATCATATCGTATGGGGTTTTATGTCTTCTTGGTAGGCAATTTGTTTTCTATCCCTGCAACTTCAGGTATATTGGCTGCCTGACACAACCTTGTGATTAGACAAGGGAAATGATATGCCATGTCAGGTCTTGAGACCCAAATTTTCATCTCCTGAGCAACGATCTCTCCGAAGTTCAAACTGAATTTAGCCACAAGACTTGCGACCAATATTGCTCTATCGTCTCCAATGATGTTACCTCCCTTAGTATACATCAAATGGGTGCGCCCTACACCCCACCAGAACCCTACCTCTTGAGTAAGGGAGGCCTTGAAAATTCTTTCATTCGGGTTGGTCATCCATTTAGGTTTCCCTTTAGCTATGAGAGTGGCTAACAAAGACCATTGATTTTCATGATGCTTCAACCATACATAAAATGCAGGTGAAGTGTCCTGAGGAGTGAATTCGAGGCCATGAAGAAATCTATGGATTGTTATTTCTGGGAGATCCACCATTACACACCCTACTGGAACTTTGTCCATCAAAGGTTGGTCCGCTGACTTCTTTTCTTCTTTGCACATGTTTTCCAGTCGAGCCTAATAGTTTACATAGAACTCTCAAACTAGTGTAGGGAAAAATAAGCTTACTCCTTTCATGGTCCATCTCAAGTCATAGTCTTGGAATTTCTGCTCCACTTTAGGGTATTTGCTCAACCGAGTAGTGATAATCCTCTTTTCTTCAAAAATTGGCCTTTTAACGGTTCTTCTTTTGGTTTTGAGAAACCCATCATAGAAGATTTTCTATGCCTTGGGAATTTTCCACCTAGCATTTTCTCAAACCGCAGGGTTCTTTCATTTAACTAGAGTTCCCTGAATTAGAGATTCTTCATCATCCTGTTGCCCAGCAGAGGGGGACTCAGATAATGGTCCCTCAAATTTAGGTTGCTCAGAATCAGCATGCTCTAACTCAGGCTCCCCAGACTCAAAATGTTCAAAGTCAGGCTGCTCATAAGCGTACTGTCAGGTGGTGGTATTGCTTCAGTATCACTTTCTTCACTCTCCTCTACCTCAACTAGCTGAGGTGACAAAGGCTCTTTCAGTATTTTGTTTTTCCTTTGCTTACCGAGAATTGGCTTCTCCTCCTCATAATTGGATCGCTCATTGAAGAGTCTCTGAGGTATACTCTCCTTTGTCACTTTCTTTGTAGGTTTGGTGCTCTTTACTTTGGGTTCCATTATAAGACCTGTAGCAAAAGTAAGCAATCATTTAGCACTAATGATCGTACAATACAAGAACTTTAGTTATTATACTTCCACATCCCTTAAAAGAAGTTCACAATTATATCAAAGAAAAGTTGTGACGACATGTTCTGATAAGTCGTCACAAATGTTATAGCTTATTAGGCATATCCCCAGCCTTAAACAGAATAGGTTTATTTTTTCTAACTTGTGATCATATAGTCTGATAAGCTATCACAGTCATGATAGCTTATTAGGCATATCATCAACCTTAAATAGAACAGGACTATTTTTCCCAGCTTGTGATGACATAGTTTGATAACTCTTCACATGCGTGATATCTTATTAAACACGTCGTCAGCTTAGAATACAACCTCTATCTCAGTTTTTGTCTTGATTATCAAACCATTTTCTTTTTAGAATCGCATGGATTTGTGTTCTTAAGCTAAGCCCCAAGTTCTTTTGTACAATGCAGTGCTATAAACCCTAGATATAATTTTTCACACAATGGAAAGTTATGCTTGCCGCAATCCTTTTGAAACAAGGATTTACATTAGTTGCATCACTTACCAAATTAAGACAAGAGTTAAGTGTTGAGGAAACCTTATGAACCACTTTCACTTGGTTACTCGAGTGAAGAAGAGTTCACAGATGAAAGAGAGTCCTTGATTTTTTTGAATTCAAACCCACTCTCACAAAAAAGGATATTTTTTCTTATTTTACTTGGAAATATTTTTGAAAAAGAAAGGTAGTCAACAAACTATGGAAGGAAATAAAACTTAAAGAATAGAAAAAGAAGTATGCAGGTAGGTTAAGAGGTTGACTGGGATGGGTTGGACCAATTTTTAATTTTGGGCCCGAATTTCACTTGACAGATTATCAGATGTTTGATAAGTCGTTGATGATTTCATCAGCTCAAGGCAGTATGTTGCCTCATTTTGAATTCTATGACACCATCTCTAACGACTTATAACAGGTGTGATAGCCTATCATAAATGCCATTATCCTTATCAGAACATGTCTCAACTTTCTTGAGATGACTACATCAATTTCACCTTCTTTGTACTAGAAACTAACTACAAAAATAAAAACACTTTGCTTGGAAACATAAAAAATTTTGGGTTGCCTCCCAATATCGCCTGATTTAGTATCGCGATACGACTCATTTATCTTGACTACTCAGACTTCGTCAAGACAACCTGCTAATACCTCTTTATCATCTATATAGAATACATCCATGATTGAGAAAACACTTATCTCCTTTTGTTATGTCATGGGTGAGTGGATTGTGAATCTTGCTTCTTTGTCATTAAGCCTGAACTTCAACTCATTTAGATCTATGTCTTCTATCACTCTCCCAGTTGCGAGGAATAGTCTACCTAAAATAATGGGAACTTCAATGTCCACATCACAGTTAAGGACTACAAAATCATCAAGAAGTATAAAGTCGGCCACCTTTACCAATACATCATTTAGTATTTCTATTGTCCTCTTTACAGACCAATCCGCCATCCCCAGGCACATATTTGTCGAGATTGGATCTCCCAAACCCATCTTTTTATATACGGCTAGTGGCATCAGATTTATGATTACCCCTAGATCACATAGGGCCTTAGGAATATCGAGATGCCCGATTGTATATGGAATAGTGAATGCTCCAGGGTTGGCCTTCTTCTGCACTAAGGATCGTGTAGAAACAACACTGCAATGGTGGAGATTATCCACCAACTCTTAGCTTACTACCCTTTTCTTTGTCAACAGATCCTTCATAAGCTTAGCATATCCAGGAGTTTGCTCTAGTACCTCAACCAATGGCACATTCACTGTCAATTGCTTGAGCATTTCCATGAACTTGTTGCTTCATCAGTTTTTTCTTCAATTGTTGAGGAAAAGGAGGTGATGGTTTTTGAATAGTGGTAACCACTACCTCCTTCTACTTCTCTTTTCCCTTTTCAAAAGCATCAATAGGGTTCTCTAGTTTCTCAGCCTCCACTGGACCACCTTTTTTTGGTTCATCATCAAATACTTCATCAACTACATTTTTGCCCATAGAAGGGCCAGGCAATAACTTATGAATTCTATTGGTAATCACCATACATGAGCCATCATTCTACAGATTTTGGATTGTATTACTAGGTAATGTACCACTCTTCCTCTAGTTCACCACTGCGGAGAGTTGTCTCATTTTCTATTCCAGCTGTTTGATCATAGTGTAGTGCTAGTTTTCCAAATAACTAATAGAGGAACGATCGGTCTTCATGGTAGTCACCCTTATGTTGGTAGCCTCCACTCCTTTTAACAATTTTGCCATCATGTCCTCTATGGACATCTTTTCATAACTTATTGTGGTAGTCTCACGATTTCTAGAAGGGACGTCTAGCCCATTCCTATCATTATTTCTCCTCTAATTTCCTTGCCCCAAATTCTTATATCCATCCTTGTCATAGTAAGTCCGACCTTGATTTCCTTGGTTATTGCCTCAACCCCAGACCCCCTCGATTGTTTACATAGTTTCCCTCTTCTTCTAATTCAGACTCTACTTTGCCCTACAATCCCACAGCCTTCACTTTCTCTGTTTGACCTGATAGTAAATGCTTGGTTAGCAAGTCCATTTATGTTTTAAGGTGAGCTATTTCTTGATCATTCTCCTCGTCTCTTTTACATTGTTCCGCAGTCATACCCACAAAAATAGTGGGGCTTACTACCACAGAGTCTCTGGTATGCCATCCCCGACTCTGTTTGGTCATTCTCTCTATTATTTATGAAGCGTCTAGGAATGTAAGATCAACAAATGAACCACTAGCAACATTATCTACAATTGGTTTTGTAATAGAGTTAAGAGCCCTGTACAAAGTCTCCATCAAGTGTATGTCCATCATATTGTGGTTTGGACACTACATCTCATTCTTTTTGAACCTCTCCCAGGGTTCATGGAAGGCTTTAGTTAGGAGTTGTCTAAAGTTACTGATCTCATCCCTCAACTGTACCCTCCTGGAAGGTGGAAAGAACCTTTGTAGGACAGCTCCTTTCAACTGTCTCTAGTTGGTGATAAAATTGGGTATCATCTCATTAAGTCATAATTTTGCCTCCCTAGACAGAGACAATGGAAATAATCTCAAACAAATAGTATTTTGACCCACTCCTAGGTTATCAAAGTATTTATAAATGATGACAAAGTTCACTAGATGCAAGTTCGGATCATCCCCACGAAGGCCACCAAACAAACCCTTTAAATTAAGGAGTTGGATCATAGTACTCATAATATTGAAATTTTTCCCCAGGTGTTAACGGTGGAGGAATAACTCCACCCGTTTCACCTGCTCCATCCATGCCATCATCATCATTTTTAAGGTCATACTGGACCGGCTGGTGAATTTTCCTTCCTCGGAATAAACGGTTGCTGTTAGCATTACATTGTAATGGTGTAGCTATTTGCTCTGCATTCCTTGGGTTACCTGGGTTGAGCAACTCCTCATCTCCCAAAACCATTATTCTCAGGATTTGGATGTCGTACTTGCTGACCGACATTCTGCACATTCACCTGAGCTCTAGCTAAGGCTGCTAACCTGTCAGCCTTTTTTTGGCATGCCATTCTGCCGATTAGTTGCGGTTCTAGATTAAATGGTAATAATCGTCCTCCGGAACTTCTGGTTCTTGGCATGCACCACAAATGTACTACAGAAAATAAAAATAACAAATAAACGTAAATATGGGATACTTGACTAACAATCAATTAGTGCACATAAACTTTAATTTAGAACAGTATTCACCAGCAACAATGTCATTTTTGATAATGCTCAAACTATACCTCTCTTAAGAGAATGTAAGCGATCATTGTCAATATATAACCCAACTAGGTTGGGTCGAATCCCATATGGAATACGGTGTGAATTTGAGTTATCTACAGGTTAATTAACTGATAGTTACCAGTTTCCTATGAATGGGTTTTTTTTGGAAGTGTAAAAAATAATTACTTCTCAGTTTAGTGTTTGAAATCAATATGGTAAGGAAAACTAGAGTTATGTTCTCTATGGGTATTTGGATTTGCCAGATGCTAGTAACGGTTCAAGATTCTTGTGGTAGGTAGGTAAAACAGGCTATCCTTGTCAAAGTTATGTCTAAATATTTCTCAACCTAGTTAGACATTTAATCACCTAATTCTATCGTACTTAGGAAATTTATATTTCATAACACGATGTTATCCCAAGTTAATAAACCTTGTTACAACACTAATATTAAATGGAATTTTAATGCTTCTAAGTACCTGTTGATATTTCACTTCTTACTAGGGCTGATTTCTTATCTCAAGAAAATCACCCGTAAGCAAATTCTATTGTTTGCAACCAATAGTTAGCATGTAAAATAATGGAGTTAACAAGAAGTTCCTATCACAGTTAGAATCTTTAACACTTAGTTACTTTACAAACCCAAACCCATAGATACCACAACCGATTTAAGGGAATTTAGCTACTCATAATAAAATAAGCAAGACAACAAGTTGAAATCATACTTTGATAGATGATCATACAGCAAGATGAATAGCGACAAGTATTTCTCAGATTTTATGCAGTAGAAAATCCCAAAACAATTGTAATAATCTCACTGAAGAATTAAAGTCATAAGATAGAGAGAAAAGTGCTCAAAACGTGAGTTCCAGATGTCTAAAATGATGAATGAAAACCCTAACATATTCTTTAAATACTTCAGTCTAATTAGGGAAGAAAAATCATAGATAACAGTATTTTCTCGAACTGGTGACGACGTGTGTGATGGCTTATCAGGAGTCTAACGGCTTATCAAGAATGTCGTCACGTACTTTTCACTTTGATAATCTATACCTTGGGCTAAAATTAGGCTTGATGGATTATCATACATGTGATCATTTATCAGATATGTCATCACTTCTTCACTTCAAAATCCATTCCCTGCCTAAGCCTGATGGCTTATCACACTTTTGACTGCCTATCACAGATGTTGTCTCACACTCTAGATGAAGGCCATTCTCTGTCTACGACAGATGAAAACTTTTATTGCTTATCATAAGGCTGACAACTTATCAGACAAGTCGTTAGCTATTCTTCCTTCCCTACTCACTCAGAAATCAATTCTTTTACTCCCATAATTATTGATTCTCTTGTATCTCAACTTTTACTGCAATATAAAAAAGAAAACAATCAAAAATGATAAAAGTTTCTTAAGACTTTGTAATTATTCTCAGTTAAAAGCCTCAAATGTGTTAGCATCTGCTTACACATGAGATTCTATCTGGTTAACATAGTTTATGTCGCTTAGAAGAATCTCCCAAAACAAGTTCCCTACTCTCTTTAAGATAAAGTATATATATTTTGAAAATTAATATTTTAAAAACTCCAAAGTTGTAAGTCCCAAGTCCCTAAAAGTGGTATGGTTTTAAAGTTTCTTAAGTTTTAAAGAAGATCTACTCTCCTGAATATAAAAGCATGAGTTTTAAAAGTATTGTTTAACGATTACTTTAGCTTATAAGTTTTTAGAATAGGAGGAGAATACAAATTTTTGAGTTAAGTATGATGTCTCACGAGATTTATATCACATATTTCACCATTCATGATTTATGAGGTTTACATTTTTGATTTATTCAAGACGTGTGAGTCATTCATATTTGCGTGCATGATTTATGTAAAGAGTAGAAATATTGTTCATTTAAATGCATACACCCCCATATACTCAGTACATCCTCAAAGTACTGATCCACATATATTTCTATATGCTACATTGTCTTATAATGTATGTACAAGGCGTAGCTCATGTATCATAATTATACAGGTTGCAGCTTCCCGCCAGTAGAGGATGAGCCCTTTTTATTCAAGGGCTCAAGTCAGTCAGAGTTTGTGTAGTATTGTATTTTCTTCATTCCATCATATTGAGTTAGGAAAGTTGGGAGTCATGACCTGACTATGTATAGTAAATACTAGTAGAGGCTTCATAGACAGTCAGTAGAGTCAGTGTGTTTTATTTTACTTTGTTTGTAAAAGAAGAGTTGTAATCATGTGAACTTAATTTGTATTGACCAAATTCAGAAAGAGTTGTATTGCGTTGATATTGCACAGTTTTATGCATTTATTTTAGTTGCATTTTGGTTATTCCACTAAAAGGGTTACCTTGGGGTCACTTGTGGCTCTAAGAACTGTGTGACGTCTTGGGACCCATTTATGGAGCGATACACTCCAAGACTCAATTGCCATAACAATAAGGATACATGAAAGTTGTGAAATAATAGAAGGAAATCATTGTTCAAAATTTGTTCACTTAAGCATTTCACGAATCACATATGGACCAATTCTTTAACATGGGGATGCTTTTAAAGAGGATAAGATAACACGATCACATGAACAAATCATAATCTAAGGGTTTTATTATGAATTAGCATGAACATGATTTGGAAACCACAATATTTAAAACATACTATAATGTATTCCACTTGAAACCAATTATAATCTTAAAAGGCAGGAAATTCATTGATCTAAGCATGGGATTGAACGAAACATATGGGAATATCATAATTGCAATATTAAAACTAAACTTAGGGATTTAACAATGAAATTTCCATCATTCAAACGTGTAAGGGCAATCATACATTGAAAAACCCTTAAAAACTCAATTAAAAATCAAAAATCACTTGTAACACAACATGTAGTCAAAATAAATAAGAGTTTGATGGAGTTAAATCATCATAAACATGTAGAAACTCACAATTTAACAATAAAAAAGGATTGTTGGACTCAATTTGTGAAAAGGTCCCATAGATGAACTTTACCCATACCTTAAAGGTTGAATCTTTAAAGAGAATTAACGTATCTTTAACGTTCTTTTATTGGGAAACACAAATCTTGTTTTTTTATTGATGGTGCATAAACTTGAAGAACTTGAAATTCTTAGTTTCTTGAAGAAGGGTTAGAATTTTTTTCTAGGGGAATGATCTTGAAAGAAACCCTAATTTTGATGTTAAGACTGAATGAGGAGTTATGTTGTTTAAGTTGATGGAATTAGGGCTAAAAGTGGGTGGAAAATGACCCAAAAATCTCTGTAAAAACATCATTATATCGTCGAATGGGGTTGGTTGAATGTTTGTGTGACAGACCGTCACTCTGGTGAATGACTGTCACTCTGTTGACTGATTGTCACTCTTGTGACTGACCGTCACTCAATTTGTCAGTTTATGCCCATAAAAGGCCTCTCAACTGGTGATTTATGGCTTGGCTTGATGGCACATCACTGGCTTGACAGTCTGTCAACCTAGCCATTGTACCTCGGCAGTCGAATATCTCTCAAGTAAAATGTCAATAACTTTTTACCCTGATATCGGATTAAGGAAAAATTTTTATCGTTGAAAATATAATTCAATTATATATCTTTTGGTGATTCATGAAATCAAAATAGTTTAGTAGGATGAAAGATATGCTCGTTTGAATTTGACTATAGCAGCATCCTTCTCAAGAGCTCAATTAGCGAGGGATATTTTGATTTGTCTAATATCTAGGAGTTAATTGAGGCCTTAGTATATATGAAACTCACTCATAAGAATCCTAAATAACTATAATTTATTTCTCATGAGTTTGAATCATGGTTCTAATATTGGTTGGGACTTTTGGGGTATTATAATATCTTCCCCTTGGGAACATTCATCATCGAATGAGGTTGGTTAGGCTGAAAAACTGAGGAATTTAGGTTACATGCTAATATACATGCTGCAAAAGTGATTACATGACTTAGTCTGAAACATAACACATGGATAAACTGATTCATGAATGCAAGTGATAACATAAGGATAGTTATAAGGCTGAGATAAAAATGATAGAGTAAACTTATGAGTAACTATTGCCTCAGGATAGACCCAGTCTTGTGAAGAAAATTCAGGTGTTTAGGACATAAAAACTAGAGAAACTATAACATCTCCCCCTTGGGATAGTTCTTTCTCCGAATGATAATGACTTGGCCGAAACATTAAAGAAAGAATGAGGATATGCACGGGAAAATTATGGACTAAATCATGACTTAATATTATGATCTGAAGTTCTAAAACTCCACAAAAGTCGTATATGTGTTATCTCATAGTAGCTTACTTATAGAGTTGGAGACTTAAGATTTTTCTAAGTGTAGAAAGGGACTTAGTCTCATTTTGAGCTTCCAATCTTTGAGGATATTATTTTTGACCATTTCGACCTCTGTTTCTTATTTTTTTTGTTGATATACAATTGGGAAAGTCAAGAGTACGTCTCGAGTTAGTTTTGAAATTTTTAGACGAGCTTAAGGGCACGTTTGGGGTGGCAAAAAAAAGTAAGCCAGGCGATTATCCTGTGGCGCCTTTCCTATAGCATTACCTAGGAAGGGACACACAATAAGAAAGCTGGTGCCTTTCTTATCCCGGTGGTCCAGGTAGGGCGGCGCCTTGCCTAGTGCCCTGGGCTAATTTTTAGCTTTTTCCCTGAATCATTAAGGGTGTTTTGGGTATTTCCAACACCCTATTCGTCTTAAACACGTGATTATACTCCCAAATGGCCACTTTATTCATATTTTTATCAAAATCCATCAATAACACTCCTTAGGGTTTCAAACTAAGTTTCTAAATAACTCAAGATTCAACCGTTGATTTTAGAAATTGATTGAAGATTTAGAATCCCCAATCTGAGGGCTTCAAGAATCAACCATCAAATTCCTAATTTGAGGTATGTGGGGTTTATCCTAAAAACTACATGGACTTGTATACATTAGAACATGGTTTAAATATTACTAAGCATGAATTTTAAAGGGGTTTTGAAGCTTATGCTTTAACTTTCGCATGATTGATGTTTTGTTAATATTATTGTTTTGGCTTTTAGGTCTTTCCCCCTTAAATTTATTTACATATACATGCATATGTATGAAATTGAAGATTTTTTTTTAGAGTACCAATTATGAAACAACTCTCTTATGATGAACTAAAGTTTATGATCTTGTCGGGAAAGAGTTGAAATGCATGTTTGATGTCTTAAAAGTAGTCTTATAAATACTATAGTATTTGAACATTATTTAGAGATGATGAGAGGGTATTTATTGATATAATTATGTGCCTTTTTTAAAGAGAAAGAATTACATGTGATTGAGAACTTTGACATGACCACCTTGTGTATTTGAAATGCTAGAAAAGAGAGTTTCTTGCATATGTTTACATGAGCTTTAAGAATGAGTTCTTTGAAATAATTTATTGATATGGTGGTCCCAGACTTACATTTTGAAATAGAGATTGTTATATGCTAATAATGGCTTAGATATTTGACTTGCAAGTCAATGGTATGATGATACCATATGAATTTATGCCATAACAGAACAAGAACCTTCACAGTTTGATTTCAAAGATTTCATGTTATAAAGAATTTAAAATGGGCTTAAAGAGGGTTAGGTGGTTACCTAAAGATGTCATGAGTCAATAGACTCATAGCCCAAAACTGTGTTTTGCCGATACGAGCATGTTACTTTTGTACGTTGGCGACGACGCTATGGCGTAGTATAGATTCAAAGACTCCGACCCTTGCGGCAAATATGGGTTGGCAGTTTGGCTGCCGAGTTAATGGAAGATTCCATATATCTTATGGAATTACAAAATTGTAGGGTACACCACCTAGCACAGAAGTAAAACAAAGAGTGACAAAGAGTTCAGATGATTTTATAGAGTCCTTTAAAAATGTCAATGTGATTCTTACTTTGTGACATATTTATGATCTATTTTTAAAATTCTCTCAAATATGTTGAATATTAATTATTATTTTGAATTTTTTCCGCGTATCAGTACAATTGTATTGACCCCTTACTTTCCAGGGTCTGAGGCTCAATCTAGAGGTATGGCTAAGCAGTAGAGATTTTAGAGAGAAAAAACTGTGCAGTGGTGAGCCTTCTTTATTCCAAAAGGCCTGGTTATTTTAGACTATGTCATTCATTTCGTTTTTCGGTCCACTGGGGCCTTATCTCAGATTCAAATAATTGTCATTTTATCATGTCTTAGAAATTTCGTAGATGGGTCTTGATATTGTCTAACTGTTGATGGGTTTTACTACTTTCCATCTTTAAATTGAAGTTAGAATGACCATGATTCCGTATTATATTTCATTCCACATCTTTTTTTATTGTATGAACGTTGTGTATGACTACTAGATAGAGAGGGGTGTCCGAGCCATCATGTTTCGGATTGCTAATCATGGCCATGGCCCTGGTTAGGGTCATGAGAGAATTTGAGGCCTGAGGAATAGAGTACCCACGACATGGATTCATTACAAAGATTAAAAATGAGGATATACATGACAAAAATATGACTTTTTTTTTACCATTGAATGTGTATCATGAGTCATGGCAATTGAGCATATTGTAAAACAAAAATACATGAGTCATGAACTTCTTGACCTAAGTTTAGAGTTTCTCAATTCGTGGAACATGATTCGTACTGCTGGGTGAACTGGAACTCCTGATACTAGGGACTGGGATAGTACATGATTTTCTATAATGTGCATGAATATGAGCTATGATCATAAAGCTGACATGTAAGGCATGAGTAGATATCGTGATGACTAAAAACTTTTCGCTGGGATAAGAATGGGTTAGGCATCATCCTCCCTTACTGTTGTTTTACCACATACTAACATTATTACTAAAATCTTAAATCCTAACTTGGTTACCTGTTCTATCATCTGCCCCTTAGCTTAAATCCATCATTCTAGGTATGGGAATCACTTAATCAACATCCCTAAACTAAACTGCCACAACTTTACTCTAGAATCTGGGGCATAATAATACCCAAGTAATTTCTTGACTTGAAAATGATCATCGAATTGTGTCACGACCCAAATCGAGGGTTTGGCTGCTACTGACATCCCAAACCATGAAGGCCCAAGAGCCTTCTAATTGGAAATCATATTCGACATTCACATATTATAAAGAAATGCGGAAAATATAGCAAAGACAGAAACACGGTCATCGTCTTGTTATTAAAGAACAATACTTATGTGAGTTTATAAAAATTTAAAATATCTAACATTAGCCTGCAAAATCTCTAATAATACGAAAACAAGATCTATCTGAAAAGTGGGAAAAGGCCTCCAGTCAGACCATGAACTAAAATATATTAACAAATTCCGATAAATAAGGCTTTTTGAAATAAGGGAGGCTCACCTACTCTAAACTGATGACAATTCTAATCTACTGCATAGCCTGACCCCGGGACCGTGCATCAAATCAAGAATTATAGGGGGTCAATACAAATGTATTGGTACGTAGAACAATCCAAAAGAAAAAATATATTTCATACAACATAGGTGAGATAATTTCATAAAAAATGTTAGCATGAAACTTTTGAAAATACGTAGTCCTAATCGGTTGGCTTCAAGACATGCATAAATCTGAGCTCGAATCTTTGTCTTATTTCTAAGATAGGTGGTACATCCTACAACTCTACATCCCATGGGCTATATGGAATATTCCCTTGACTCGATGGCCAAGCCCTCAACCCAAGTTTGCTGCAAGGGTCAGAGTCTCTATATCAAGTACTGTAAAGACCCATATTTTCTTAGCATAATCTAAGTCCTAATACATGAGTTTTCATATATAAAATTTTCAAAAAACACATTATTTTTCAGTTGGAAAATTCTAGTGAGGGTCTGCGATCCTGGTGCATCGCGCCGTAGGCCAAATTGGCATTTGGCAGTTTCCAGTGTTTCTTTATGATTTCACCACATCGCGGTGAGCTTCCACGTCAAAGACAAGGTGGAAACACGATTAATCCAAGTCGTGACACCATACATTTTCCCAATTGTCCCTTTTCCAAGGCCAATAATCAGGATCTTCAGTTTTTAAATTTATTCAGGGGTATTTGGGTCTTTTTCCACGGCCCTAATTAACCTAAAATACAAAATATAACCCCAAAATACCCCAAGTATTCATCATTATTTAAATTCCTCACACAATCAAAGATCCCTTTTCAAGAACAAGAAACCCTAGCTCTCAAATTCAAGGCCAATCCTCAAGAACTTACCCAGAAATTCAAGAAATTCATTACCCCTGGTATGTTAGATGTTCACCCATGGATCCATTTAATCCATGGAGCCAAAGTAAGCCATTTTAATTACCTAGTTATAATCATTTCAAGTTATTATATTTTAAATTATGATTTCATCCATGAATCTCCATGTAATATTGATTTTATACCATGTTACCATGAAATTATTGTTATTATTCAATTCTCAATATTTTAATATTATTATTTATTGAATTAAACCATGATGTATTACTAATATGTTTAATTCATGCTATTTTTATAAGTTCCACGACATTCCTATGATTGTTTTAAACCCTGAACTACAAGTATTTGATAAAATGCCTACAAGAGTGATTGATTTAATAAAAGTCTTGATGTTTAGTTCTACAAGTTTTAGTGTCATTTTACTATTATTGTTTTGAGTCCTGGGGGTATTGAATACCCGAAAACCATAGCTGTTTATTTAGTCTAGTCTCAGTACATTATAAAATAGACTTTAGAACAAACTTTGAGCATTATCAGAATAGTCAAATATCAGTAAGTTAAACTCAGAACAGTCTAGTATTTTCGTGTCTTTAATTAGGAGTAGGATTTAGATCCTAGTGAGTAAAGGGATGGTGGCTTCCCCTTCAGATAGGTAGAGTCGCTAGTAGCAGTCCCTATACTCCAAAACTACAGAGCCATCATATGATATAAGAAGTCACCCATCAAATTAGTCTTGACTATCTCACAGGGTCACCCGTCAGTTCAGGAATGACATCCTTAGTCCTTTGAACATTATATTAGTTTAGTTGATCCACACAGCCAGCGTTATTACTTGTGGCATGGTACTAACACCCTTCTAACTAGGGTTATAGGTGGGACCCATATTAGCGTAGATTAAGGCATGTCATTTCGATATACCCCTCAAAGTGTCAAATACAGTCTCAGTTACAGTCCTAGTTTAGTTATTCAGTCTTATTGTTATTTTACCAAAGCGTACAAATTTCAGTTCTTTAAGTATTTCAGTTTACAGCTTTTACTCAGTTTATGTTATATGTATGGTCATGCATCCTCAGTGTCAACAGATTTTCATGTAGTTTTTGTTTTTATAGATTTTCATGTAGTTTTTGTTTTTATAGATTCTCATGCATACACAATATTTAATACTTCATGTATCTCCAGTTCCTACAGATTTCATGTTCTCTATCCAGTACCCTATGCTTTGCGTATATATTCAGATAGTTTATTATTTCTATTCATGAAACCTTGCATGTCAACCTACCTCATTTAGCATACTAGTACATTCAAAGTACTGATCACATATCTTTTTTTAAGCTATGATGTATTATTTCATAGGTGCTACGCTCAGTTCTTGGACCATGCTTAGACCTCATTCTCATGCATACACAATATTTAATACTTCATGTATCTCCAGTTCCTACAGATTTCATGTTCTCTATCCAGTATCCTATGCTTTGCGTATATATTCAGATAGTTTATTATTTCTATTCATGAAACCTTGCATGTCAACCTACCTCATTTAGCATACTAGTACATTCAAAGTACTGATCACATATCTTTTTTTAAACTATGATGTATTATTTCATAGGTGCTACGCTCAGTTCTTGGACCATGCTTAGACCTCACTCCTCAGGATATTAGCTGTACAGTAGCAGTGGCGAGTTCTTATTATTTATGGACAAATTATTTTACTTCATATAACTTTTTAAGTAGTTAGCAGAGTTAGTTGGAGCATGTCCCATCAACTTATATTCAATTAGTCAGTCTTAGAGGCATTTCAGACATTAGATTCAGTTATCTAGTATTCAGATTTTCATTTGACATGTCAGTTTATCAGTACTTTGTTAGATTCAAATAGTTTCTTTCTATGGATTAATATTGCATTATTAATTAAGTATTAAAAACCTTATGGTAATATTAGTTATTTCTCCACAATTATGATATTATTTTAAATGCTCATAGTAGGTACCATCTCATGGGTTAGTTTGTGGTCCCTGGGACTGTAAGAACCACGTGATGACTAGGGGGTAGTCCCAGGTCATTACAAGCTTGGTATCAGAGCCTAACATTTTAAAATTTCCTAGGAAGTCTAAAAGCCACGTCAAGTAGAGTCTTGTGCATGGGTGTATAGCGCGCCACACTTTTGTATGAGAGGCTCCCAGGAGTTTAGAAAAAGTTTCCCTTCTTTCAGTATTCATGTCGTATGGCTGAGCATAAGCTCAGGTTAAAATCCCTGTATAATCTATTTTTTTCTTTGGTTTACAGAACATGACTCCTAAGAAGAATAGAAGAAGAACAGGAAATTAGCCTACCCCTCAGCCCATCAAGGTAGATTTTTTGGACGAACATATCTCTCACACAGAATTCAGTGTTACATTCACTACTGTAGCCAATTTTGTAGTAGCACGAAATGAATGGCTAGCTGCTATTCTAGCCAACCCAATTGCCAATACTGCTGCAACCAGAATTTGGGATTTCACTCAAATGAATTCTTCTCTTTTCAAGGGATCCAAGTCTGAAGAGGATCCACAAGAATTCCTAGATATAGTGCAAAAGGTAATGGATGATATAGGGATGACATCTAGTCAGAGTGCAAAGTTGGTTGCATATCAATTAAAGGATGTAGCCCATACATAGTTTAAGTAGTGGAAAGTTGATAGGGGTTATGATACAGAACCTGTAGAATGGGAAGAGTTTGCCATAACTTTCCTAGACAAATTCTTCCCACTAGAGTTGAGGAAGGCCAAAGTGTTAGAGTTTATTAACTTGAGGCAAGGCAGCATGAGTGTAAAGGAATATTGCCTAAAATTTACTCAGTTAGATAAATATGATCCTCATGTGGTAGTTGACAGTAGGTCTAAGTTGAGTAAGTTTGTGTCTGGTGTATTTGATAGTGTGGTCCAAGAGTATAGGAATGCAATGATGATTAGGGAGACAGACTTGTCTAGGCTAATGGTCCATGCTCAGTAGATAAAGTTGAAAAATATTAAGGAGATAGAGAGAGAAAACATGAGAGCTAGGACGGGTAATTTTAATTTCAGTCAGCCAAAGTCAGAAGGTGGTAACCGTGTTTAGTTTCATAAGAGGTTTTCAGCCCCAGCATCCTTTTTAGCCAGTGCCCCAATACCCAAATTCAAAAACGACAATAGGGATAGGGCTCTAGGCTCCAAGTCCCAGGTTAGTATTAGAAGTGCTCGTATAAATCCTCTATGTCAGAAATATGGCAGACACCATTAGAGTGAGTGTCAAGTAGGTAGTGATGTGTGCTTCGGGTGTGGCAATCCTGGCCATCAGATTTGGGAGTGTCGGGTAGTTTATCAGAAAGGTTGGGATATACGCTAACAGGACCAATCCCATCAGTCGTTAGTTTTATCTAGTTGCCCAAATCAGCATGGTACCGCTTCCAGAGCTACCAGTGATTAGTATCTGTACAGGTTTTATACACTTCAGTACTGCCAAGATCAGGAAACTTTTCCTGACGTAGTTAATGGTGTGTTATAGGTCTTTCACTTATATGTTTATGTTTTACTAGACCCTGGAGATTCTCTTTCTTTTGTAACTCCATAAATAGCTCTCAATTTCGGAGTCAGTCCTGAAACACTAGTAGAGCCCTTTTTAGTGTCTACCCCAATAGGCATTTCCATTGTAGCCAGACAGGTTTACAAGAACTGTCCGGTTATATTATCTCTTAAAGTTACCTCATTTGATCTCGTGGAGTTAAAGATGATGGATTTTTATGTCATTCTCAGCATGGATTGGCTCTACTCATGCGATGGCTCAATTAATTGCAGAAATACAATAGTTCATTTTCAGTTCCCAAATGAACCAGTTCTTGAATAGATGGGTAGTATCACAACTTTTAGGGGTAAGTTGATTTCATACCTTAGAGCCAGATAAATGATATCAAAGGGATGTGTCTACCATCTTGTTCGACTCATAGACTCTAACTTAGAAACTTGGACTATTGAGTCAGTTCTAGTAGTAAATGAATTCTCATATGTATTTCTTGAAGATCTGCCCGGAGTTCCTTTCGAAAGGTAAATAGACTTTGGAATAGACATTCTTCTAGATACTCAGCCCATATCTATTCCACCATCAGAATCGCTCCAACTGAGCTCAAAGAATTAAAAGAACAGTTAAAGGATTTTCTAGATAAGGTATCGTTTAGACCCAACATCTCCACGTAGGGTGCACATATTCTATTAATACATAAGAAAGACGGTACTCTCAGAATATGCCTAGACTACCGTCAATTGAACAAAGTTACAATTAACAATAAGTATCCACTTCCTAGAATCAATGACTTATTCGATCAACTTCAGGATGGTAGATATTTTCAAAGATAGACCTCAGATCAGGCTATCATCAACTTAGAGTCAGGGAATGTGATATTCAGAAAACCACTTTACAAACTCGGTGTGGTTACTTTGAATTTTTGGTCATGTCTTTCGATTATACAAATTCCCCAGCAGCCTTTATAGACTTGATGAACTGAGTGTTCAAGCATTACTTGGACGTGTTCCACATAGTTTTCATTAATGAAATTCTTGTTTACTCCTGTAGTGAAATTGATCATGCAGATCACCTCGGAATAGTACTTTAGACTCTTAAAGCTCAATAGTTATTTGCTAAATTCAATAAGTATGAATTCTGACTAGGATCAGTAGCTTTCATTGGCCATATTATTTCCGATGAGGGAACTACAGTTGATCCTCAAAAGACTGAGGTGGTGAGAAACTAGCCTAGACCCATCTCTTCATCAGACATAAAGAGTTTCTTGGTTTTAACTTGCTATTAACATTGGTTTATTGATGAATATTTTTCTATTACATCTCCTATGTCCATATTGACTCTGAAGAAAGTTAAGTTTCAATGGCCAGATTCCTATGAGAAGAGTTTTTAGGAGTTAAAGACTCGACTTACCTCAGCCCCAGTTCTTCCCTATCCAGATGGTTCAAATAGGTTTGTTGGGTATTGTGTTGCATCCAGAGTAGGTTTTTGTTGTGTCCTCATGTAGAGAGATTATGTTATAGACTATGCCTCCAGGTAGCTTAAACTTCATGAGAAGAATTACCCTACTCATGATCTTGAGTTAGTAGCTATAGTGTTTGTCTTAAATATTTGGAGGCATTATTTAAATGGGGTGCATGTTGATGTCTTCACAGATTATAAAAGGCTTCAGTATGTATTCTCTCAGAAAGATTTAAATTTGTATTAGAGAAAGTGGTTAGTATTATTAATGGATTATGACATAAGTCTTCTCTATAATTAGGGCAAGGCAAATATAGTGGTTGATGCTCTCAGTAGATTGTACATGTGTAGTGTAGTCCATGTTAAGGATGGGAAAAAGAAGTTAGCTCAGGAAGTTCATCAGCTTGCCCGACTAGGTTTTTTCTTAGTTGATTAAGAAGAAGGTAGTGTATGGATGAATAGTAGCTAAGAATCATCTCTAGTATCCCAGGTGAAGTAAAAGAAAGATAGAGATCCCAGTCTAGTTAAGTTGAAAGATTCAATCAGAGATCAGAAGGTGGAGATTTTCTCTGAAGGAGGAGATAGTATGTTACGTTAGCAGGGTCGGTTATGCATGCCTGGTGTCGATGATTTGAGGCAACGAATTCTTGGAGAAGCGCATGGTGTGTGTTACACTATTAATCTAGGAACCACTAAGATGTACCGCGATTTGTGGGAGATATATTGGTGGAGTGTGATGAAGAGAGATATTGCAGAGTTTGTAGCTAAGTGCTCTACGTATTAGCAGTTTAAGATTGAGCACCAGAATCCTAGTGGGTCCATACAGGAGTTTAGTATTCCCACATGCAAATGGGAGGAAGTGAACCTAGATTTTATGATAGGTTTTCCACGTACCCATCATCAACATGATTCTATTCGGGTCATCGTAGATAGGATGACCAAATAAATTAATTTCTTGCCAGTTTATACCTCTTATTCAACTGAGGACTATACCAAAGTCTATCTTAGAGAGTTGGTCAGGTTGCACGGTATTCCCTTATCTATCATGTCAGATAGAGGTACCCAATTTACCTCTTATTTCTGGAAAGCATTCAAAGAGGGTCTTGGTACACAAGTCCATCTCAGTACAACTTTTCACCATTATACATATGGTCAAGCAGAACGGACAATTCATACTCTAGAAGATATACTGAGAGCATACGCACTTTATTTTAATAGTAGTTGGAATGACCACTTTCCTTTGATTGAATTCACATATAATAATAGCTATCATTCTAGTATTCGTATTACTCCATTTGAGGCTCTCTATGATATAATATGTATATCTCTAATTGGATGGATTGAAGTAGGTGAGGTTGTAGTAGTACGGCCTGACTTGAAGTTAGATGCGTTAGAGATGGTTCAGTTAATCAAAGAAAGGGTTAGGGTTGCCTAGGGCCGACAAAAATTGTATTTAGATGTGAGGAGAAAGGATCTTGAGTGTGAGGACAGTGATTTTGTGTATTTAAAAATCTCTCCCATGAAAAGAGTGAAGAGGTTCAGCAAGAAAGGGATACTCAGTCCCTAATATGTCTGTTCCTTCAGAATTCTCAGTAGTGTTTGAAAGGTAGCTTACCATCTTGAGTTGCCTTTAGATCTAGCCTAAGTACACCCAGTGTTCGATGTCTCGTTATTGAATAAGTGTATTGGTGATCCAGCTGTAGTTGTTCCCTTAGAAAGTGTAAATATTTAGACTAAGGAACAAAGAAATTCCTTTGGTAAAATTCCTTTGTTCCTTTCCTTTGACAAAGTTCCAGTCGAAATTGTTGATCATCAAGTTTGTAGACTAAGGAACAAAGAAATTCCTTTGGTAAAATTTCTTTCGTAGAATCAGTCCTTTGAGCAGAAGCAAATATGCAGACCAAGTACCCTCATCTTTTCTCAATTAATCCAGATTCAGTATAAGGTACTAACTTTCTTAAGATTTCTCTATCATGCTCAGTTTCAGATGCACATCATGTTCATCTCAGTCATGCATTCCATGCATCAGATAAGTATGTTCAGTGTGTAAGCTTAGTCCATCAGTTTCGTCACCTTAACAAGTTTTATTCGAAGATGAATGGTACGAAGGGGGAGATATTTTAATGCCCCGTACATTATTATTCATATATAAAATTTTCAAAACACATTATTTTTTAGTTTCGAGCCAGCCATTGCATAGGAAATTCAATTAGCTTTCCAATGATATAAAATTTACCCAAATCTGATAACCGGGTAAGAACTTATAACTATTTTAAGTTTCAGTCGTTAAAGCCTATCATTTTAACCCTTTTAAATTTACACTCAATGCCTTCTTCGGGTAACCACCTAAAACTTTTTAAGCCCATTTTTAATCTTTTTAAAACATGTACCTATTAGAACCCAAAATCTAAAAATCTGGTTCCATTATGGCTTTCATCTGTTGGTATTGTCATACCAAGACTTCCTAGTCATATACACGGCCATATCATAATATGCTTAGGTTTTACAATCCAATCAAGTCCGTTGATCACCAAAAACATTTAACAATACTAGACAGTTTTTATTTCAAAACATATGTCAAATAATTCAAAGATTCTTTCTTTTCAACATTTCAACAAAAGATGGTCAATTTCTCAAAATATTCAAGCAATTTTTTTGATTATCACTTTACCATTTACAAACAAGAAAACTTCCCTCTCTTCAATTCAAAACCAACACAAAGTTCGTAAATTATAGTAAAATCCTTGGCTCTGCTTTAAGACATGAAATTGAATAACCCTGTACTTGTAAATGAAGAAGTAACACAATGAGAGAGGGAAATTAGTTCTTCATGCTCCCAATTCAAGTTTCAAAAATGAAAGAACATATATACACATATAGGAGAAAAATTCAAATTCAATGTAAGGCCTCAAGACTAAAACTCTATATCATTGGAAGAGCTCACAATATTTACTCTTTAATGTAATTTAAAACCTTTCATAAATACATGATTTATCAACATTCAAAACATTACTAAAACAATTACACCATGCCTCTGAAGTTTATGAAAGCCCGACATACCCTAATTACAATGAATTCACGAAGATATTTGACTCATTATGTCACGCCTCGAGAAGAGGCCCTGACCATGATGAGCATCCCAAACTATGAAGGCCTGACGACCCTTTTCTATCTGGAAATCATGCACTACGTCCAAATAATATATAGAAATGCAGAAAAGTTATCATACGAAAATATGGTCATTTTTCATAAATCAGCTGATCAATCGAAAAAGGGTTATTACTGTTCAAAACACATGACATTGGTATGCAAAATCTCTAACAAAACATAAATCAACGTATGTCTAACAACTGGGATAAGGTCCCAGTCAGACCATGAATCAACAAAAAATAACAAAGTCTTCTAAACCAGGCCTTCCGGAATAGACAAGGCTCACCAGCTGCAAGGCTCAGACACACCAATCTACAACCTACGGGGATCTTGAGAATGTGCCTCAGATCCTGAAATATAGGGGTCAATACAGATGTACTAGTGTGTAGATCAATCCAAAATAATGAAGTTTTATATAAAAAGAAGTGAGGCCATTTCACAAAACCTTATGCATAAAATATTTTAAAAGTACATGGGTAATTTTCAATAATCTTAAAACAATTCTATGGATGCAATTCCTTTATTTGTTTGCTTCTGAGCTAGGTGGTACACCCTACAAGTCTGATATTCCATGAGCTGTATGGAATCCTCCCTTGACTAGTCATCCAAGCCCCCAACCCAAGTTTGCCGCAAAGGTTGGAGTTTTTATGTCTGATATGCCGTAGGGTAGAAGGATTTGGAGCAATAAGTTTTTTGAACTCATGCCTTCTTCGGATAACCACCTAACATCTATTAATCCCATTTTTAACCTTTTCTAAACATGCATATTTAAGAACTCAAATTCTGAAAATCTGAATAAAATCTGACTTCTATTCTATTTTGAGTTTGTTATGGCATCATCTGTTTTGGTGTTGTCTTACCAAGACTTGCAAGTCATATGTCTAATCCATATTATAATATTATCATAGTTCTTTCATTTTAAATAATGTTCATACCACCAAAACCATTCAAACAGTACAAGAGCATTCATATTTAAAACATATTTGAAACTATGCAAAGACTCTCTCTCTCCTTTCAACATTTAAACCAACGGTGGTCATTTTCTCAAAACAATCAAGTAATTCCTTAGATTATCTCGTTTTGCATTTAAAAACAAGAAATTATCCCTCTTTTTAATTCACAATCAACATAAAATTCATATAAGATTGTAAACCCTTAGTTCATGCTTTAACACATGCAATTGAATGATTGTTGACTTGTTAATCAAGAAGTAACACAAAAAAAAGAGGGAAATTCATTCTTCATGATCTTAGTTCATAGTTTACAACTGAAAATACGTATAAACATATGCATGGGTAAAAGTCAACATATATATAAGGCCTCAAGACCAAAACACATATCATTGGAAGGATTCATAATGCGTATTTTTAATCCAATTCAAGCCATTCATAAAAACATGATTTATCATCATTCAATACATTATTATAAACTATTTAGCCATGCCTATTTAGTTTAGGAAAACCCATGCGCCTTATGTTTTATAGTTTGAAAATTGGAATTCTAATCTTGATCCTTTTCTTGAAATCTTAAACTTAGAGAAAACCCTAATTTGCTCTTGATTTTGATAGTGGAGAGGATTTTTGATGTTGTAGAACTAATAATAGTTGATTAATAATGTGTAGGGAGTAATTTAATTCGTTGGGAAGGTTTTTGGGAAGGAGAAGTACCATAACACCCCTTTAAGAACATCCAATCTGAGCAACTCGCTTGGCCTGACAGTTTGGTTAATGGACCATCAGTGACATGCTATAACTCAAACTATCAGTTTTTGGATAGAGAACGAGTAATCAACTTGAGGTTGATGGGAAAGATTTTTGGGTCATCACTGGCTTGACGGTCCATTAGTCTAGTTGTCACACCTTGGAAGACCGACGACTGTTGGATTAAGGCAAAACTGGTGGCATTGGAAAGAAAACACAAAGACCTTTTATTTGATATATGGTATGCCCTATAACTCATTATATAAAAGAAGTTATGGTCGATTAAACTTGAACAAAGTTTGTACATTCGCTAAAACATCATCGATAGGAAATTTTTAATTGATCTTTGAATCAAGGGACCTCTATGATCTCAATTCATGCACAACTAGATTCGCACACTACGTAATTGATTATCATACTTATATTTGAATCAAAATCATTGGATGTTTTGACCTTTATGAATAGGAATGATACTTACATTCTAACCCAAAAATGCGGGTTGTTACATTATCCCCCCTTCGGATCATTCATCCCCAAATGATAAGTCAATACACAAAGAGCACAATTTTAATCACTAATGGAAAGAAAAAAGTAGGATAGAATTTATACCTTCAATGCCACTATCCATGGTTTCAAAGGGATTTGGGTACCTCGTATGCATATCATCTTCTGATTCCCATGTAGCTTCCTCAACTTTTTGATTTTTCCATAACTCCTTAACGGAAGATATTTTATTACTCCCTAGCTTCCAAACTTGGAGATCAAAAATGAAAATGTTTTTTTTTCATACGACAAAGAGTCTTTCACATTGATCTCCTCTAATGGAAATACTAGAGAATGATCTCCAATGCACTTCTTCAACATGGAGACATGGAATACTGGATGAACAGAAGACAGGCTTGCGAGAAACTTTAACTCATAGGCAACCTCACTGATGCTCTTCATAATTTGATACGGTCCTATATGATGAGGAATAAGCTTTCCTTTCCTTCTAAATAGCATGAGTTCCTTCATATGAGATACCTTAAGGAATACCAAATCACCAACCTTGAATTGTAAATCTCTCCTTCTAACATCGGCATAAGAATTCTAACAACTCTGAAACATTTTATGTCAATTCGTAATGATCTTTAACTTCTCCATTGCTTGATGAACAAGGTCAGGCCAAAACAATTGGGTTTCGCCCACTTTATACCACCCAATCCACTTTATACCACCCAATTGGTGAAATACATCTTCTCCCAGAAAGTGCTTCAAAAGGATCTATTTGAATACTGGCATGGTAGCTATTGTTTTAGACGAATTCTATCAACAACAAATGATCCACCCAACTAAATTTGAAGTCAATTACACAGGACCACAACATATCTTCAAGGGACTGAATGGTACATTCAGCTTGCCCATCAGTCTTAGAGAAGAAGGCAGTACTTAAGTTCACTTGGGTACCTATACTACTCTGAAAAGACATCCAAAACTGCAAAGAGAATTGCGTACCTCGGTCAGATATAATGGATAATGGTGCCCCATGCAAGCAAAATATTTCCTCAATGAACAACTTGGAAGAATTATCTCACAATTAGTTAGTCCTCACAGGTAGAAAGTGAGATGACTTGGTCATCCAGTCCATAATCCCCTAAATGGAGTTATATTGGTTTCGGGACTTAGGTAGCTCTGTGATAAAATCCATATTGATCATCTCCCACTTCCACATAGGCAAAGATATCTCTTGGGAAGTGCCACCTAGCCTCAAATGTTCCATCTTGACTTGTTTATAATTTAACATACCTAAAAGTATAAGCTTCATCAAGAATTCTTTCCAGCAATCCATCCATATTTGTCATAGCTTACCTTGATACCTCAAAATCCATCACCACCAATTTTAAATTCCGTCACCTTCTGTTGGCCTACTTTTCTTTAACCTCCTCACACAGGGAGGATTTGGCTATCTCATTAACAACCTCTCCTTCGTCTTCAGAATCCAGGATTCAGACTTCTAAATTTTCAAGTTGGTGAATATCTTTCACCATTTCCCTCTTTCATTCCTCAACTAGAGAAAGTCTTTCAATTGACAATCTGCTAATGGCGTCGTCCACTATATTTGCCTTGCCTGAATGATAGTGCAGGATCATATTATAGTCCTTTATCAATTCTTAACACCGCCTCTGCTTGAGATTAAGTTCTTTCTGCGAGAAAACATACTGTAAAATTTTATGGTCAGTAAATATATCCCATGTACACCATAAAAATGATGGCGCCATATGTTAAATTCAAAAACCACTGCTGCTAACTCTAAGTTGTAAGTAGGGTAATTCTTCTCATGCACATTTAACTATCTAGATGCATAATCCACCACTTAGACATTCTGCATAATGCACCACAAGTCCTACCCGAGATGCATCATAGTACACAACATATCCTTTTGTACCCTGGAGAAGGGTCAAAATTGGTACGGTGGTCAACTTATATTTTAGTTTCTCAAAATTAATTTCAAAGAGTAAGACCATATGAATTTTACCTTTTTCTGAGTCAATCTTGTAAGTAGAGCAGCTATGTAGAATAAATTTTCCACAAACCTTCTGTAATACCTTGCCAAATCAAAGAATCTCTGGATATCAGTTGGAGTCATGAGTCTGGACCATTTTCTCACTCCCTCAACCCTTTGAGGATCAACATTAATTTTCTTACAACAAATGATATTCCTAATAAAGCAATAAGCCAAAATTTACCCTTGGAAAAATTTTAATACAACTAGTGGTCCTTGAGGGTCTGAAGGATGATTCAGAGGTGATTGGGATCCTCCTCCTCACTTTTAAAGTAAACCAAAATATCATCTATAAAGACTTTGATAAACAAATCCAAAAACTAGCAAAACAACCTATTTATTAGGTGCATAAAAGATGAAGGGGCATTAGTCAGTCCAAAGGACATAACTAAGATTTCATAATGGTCACATCGGGTTCGAAAAACAGTTTAGGAATATTAGTCTCCCTAACCTTCAACTGATGATGCCCTAAATAAAGGTCTATATTAGAGAAATATTTAGCACCTTACAGATGATCATATAAATCATCAATTCTGGGAAGAGGGCATTTATTCTTACTTTTGATAATATTTAATTGAAGGTAATATATGCACATACGTAGGGAGCCATCTTTCTTATGCATGAAAAGTACAGGTGCATCTAGGGAGAAATACTAGGAGGAATGAAGCCCTTATCAAGAAGATCTTTCAACTGTTCTTTTAACTCTTTCAGTTCTACATGAGTCATTCTGTATGGAGGAATAGAAATAGGTTGGGTATCCGGCAATAAGTCAATTCCAAAATCTATCTCCCTATCAAGGGGTATCCCTTGGAGGCCATCAAAAATAACTTCTAGGAATTTATTAACTACAGGAACAGACTGGAAGGAAAGACTTTCAGAACTAGAACCTTTGACCCAAATAAGATGATACAAATAACCCTTTGATATAAGCCTTCGAGCTCTAATATAAGATAGAAATTTCCCTATCAGTGCTAAACAATAACCCTCCCCCTTTACCAATAGGAAAATGAGAAAGTAAATAATATGGGTTTTGTAGTATAATATGGCATAACATGAATAAAGCAAATCTATCTCCAAGATAGCATTATTTTCAACCATATCAAGCTCTATATGGTGTGCCATAGTATCATGATCACAAATGGACACAACACAGTTTCTATACACCCTTTTATCAACAATAGAGTCACTAACAGAAGTAGAAATAGAGAAGGGTTCTAGAATATTTTAAGGGTAAGAACCAAAACTGACTTCCATATATGGCATCACATAAGATAAGGTAGACACTAGTTCATCCAACACATACACATTATGGGAAAATATTTGCAACATACACATGACCATATCTAACTGGTTGCAATCGGTCTCGAAAGCTGAATTAGTACCCTTGGGATGTGGTGTTTGTGCTAAAGAATTCACTTGGTACCTCACACCATCGAATTTTCTTTTGGTGGAAAGTGACCCTCTCTAAAAATGGCCATGACTGACCACAAGTATAGTACACGAAGTTGCCTAGCTGACACTTTTGCGGGTGATGTTTATCACAAGTCCCACATCGTGGAAATGACTGATTTGGCAAAGCTACATTGCCTTAGGACTGAGTATCTTGAGTCTTTTAACCAAAGTTAGACTATGGGTTAAAGGACAGTTGATCAGCTTGAGGTCTATGCACTGTGGCGTTGACAGAATATTAAGCATTGCTCCATATGAATTACCACTCTAGTGTTAATGGTTATTCTAGTTTTTACATGTGGCTCTTTTATCCTTCGTATATTTCTCCCTAAGATATACCACCCATTTTTTCTACTCCTCAACTTGTTGCATGTGAATGGACAACCTAGAGAAATCCATATCTTTATTCAGCATTGCCCCTTCGTATTCCAACACCAGATCATCCGAGAGACTTGATGCAAACTTTCTCTTATGGCCTCTTATGTTACCTGCCAATTCCAGAGTATAACGATATAACTGGTTGAAATTCAATATGTTCTCCTTGATAATCATTTTCCTTTGTTTCAAGTTCATAAATTCTATAGCCATTGATTTCCTCAAATCTCGAGGAAAGAAATATCCAGAAGGATCAACATCATTGACCTTCAAATCCTCCCATTGATTATACCATTGATTGTCCATATACTTCAACTGATAGGCTCCTAACTCAACACCTTCAACTTTATTCACAAGTATAACTCTGAAAATTTTCTCCTGCTCATCAATAAACTCTTAGGGTATGCCTCAACCTTTCTCCTAGTAACCATAGGTGGTTTCAACCTCATTAATTAACCAACCTATGTAACCGTAGATGAACCAGACACAGAACCCACATCTTCAAAACTAATGGGTTTGAGAGGCCAAAAGCTAAGCAATCATATGGATGAACTGTCGAAGCTCAACATTTGAAAATTCTCTTTGAGAAGGTTGGGTATGGTTAACACTGGTCCATGGTTCCCAAGGTGGACTAGTCAAAACTAGAAGAACTCTCAGAGTAGCAACAAAGTCTAGGATACAAGCTCTATTACGGTTCCACATCTTAAAAGTGGGACGAACAACCTCAGCTTGGGTGTTTTGTTAATTGTTCCTATAAGGAAGCATGATCAATTTTCTAAAATATAAGGAATCATTAATTGGAGAATAGTCATACTCTATTGCATGGACTAGATCCTAATTGGAGAATAGTCAGACTCTATTGCATGGACTAGATCCTAAAAGAAAGAGATACATTCCTAAACTTCTTGAAGCCTTTTGCTTATAAATGTGACGCACTACACACCTAAAAATAAGACTCTACCCAATGCGATTTTGTAGACACCTAGGGACTATGAACTGTGCTTTGATACCAAGTTTGTCACACCCTAAGACAAGGTCCTGACTGTGATGAGCATCATAAACCATGAAAGCCCAGGTGTCTTTCTCTATCTGGCAATCATGCACTACGTTAGGACATTATACATAAACACTAAAAAGTTATCATACGAAAACATGGTCATTCCTATAAATAAAATGATAAATCAAAAAGGGTTATTAATATTCAAAACACATGAAACTGGTCAGAGAAATCTCTAAAAAAACATAAACCAAATTATGTCTTAATCCAAACAACCCCTTAGTGTTAGAGATGTATGCCTAGCTTCTTCCTGGATCCATAACTAGTATTAAGTACTTCTGCAATAACTCACTTCTCCCTCTGCAGTATACTTAGGTAAATCATACTATTCTTATATATACAATATTGTTTGGTAAAGTATTTATGATTGATACTTTCTTCATCCCAGTAAAAATTGAAAGTGTGATGAGCGAATATGCATAGACTCATGTGAAAAAATGTATTCATCTATCTCGCTTGAGAATGGATAAACATTTAAGATATCATCTTGTCCATGATCTTGGCCATAGGAACTGGGATTTAATTTGAAAAATACATAACATTAAAGATACAATTTAACATACATTATTTATTGCATGATATGACAATAACTGAACCTTCTACGAATAGAGGAGCAATTAGAGAATCAAAATTTATATTTTGACAAAAACAAAAATAAGGTTGCGCTTTTCATTTTTGAGGAACTAGTATTTTTAATGAATTTGTTGTTTTCAATTTTCTGAAAAAAATTTCAATCAAACACCAGAAGAAAGGAGTGTTTCATTTTTTTTGTCTCTAGTTGTCTTCGGCTAGAGTTTCATTTTCTTAATCAGTAAGGGTGAATTTTATAAATGGGTTATGTAACAAGGAATTAACATCATTTACATTGATCAAGTGGCCTAAGTAGGATAACAAGAAAATACATTTAGTTTATTAAGGCTTTGTATATTTTTCCTTCTACCAAAATTTTTCTTCGCTTTTTCAAAATACACAAAGAGAAGTTTCAGGACTTTTCCTTTCCTTCTTTTGCAAAATTCACTAGTTGGATCAAAGAGAGCATATGATCATTTAAATTTATACCAGAAGTTAGTTCACATCGCCTTGAAAAGATATCTATTTTCTCTGATTGCGATGAGATATCACTAGTTCACTTGTTTTCTTTTTTCAATTTGTCTCGAATGTTACTACTAATTTGAGATGATTAGTGTTATAGATGGAACATGTCTTGTAACTGTCTTATCATTTTACCTAGGGGGATCAAAGGCAACACATGTATGTTGAATATCATTTACTCTAAGTGATAATATCTAAATAGAGAAAAATAAATAGAACCTACAAATTTTCTAATAGACTCAACCATGACATATAATATTTTCTATTCTCTTTCACACATACTCTTAGAAGTAGTCTTTGAGTGTTGTCTCTTTAATCTAGCATAGTAGTTTCACCACTGTTATTTGTTTTCCCTTTTATGTTGTCCTCTTCATTTATATTTGATGATTTTGTGAACTGAAGCCACCTAATATTTGCATTAGATACCTTATTATTTGTATTAATCATGAAACTATATGTTTGCTCGTAATCAAATGAACTTGTAAGTAGTTAATTATATCATATATAGAAAGAGAGTAAACAAAAAATATAACATTTTGATTAAATTTTTTTAACCTTAAATAAAGAATATTGAATTCAAATTAATTCAAATTTTATCCCAAATAAACAACAATTCTCTTAATTTGACAAAGTAATTTAAGGATATTGACCACATTTACTATGTGCATATTAAAATATGATAACTACTCAAGAGTAATTAATTGTTTTTATTTGAATGGTGCTTTAAAGTATATTTACTACCTATCAGTCTTAGTATTTAATACATATAAGAAAACTTCATTAAGAATTAATTACTGATACAATGTATGCATTGTGAAAGACATGATATATTTCTTTGAATATAGCTAATGAATGATGATTTATATCTAAAGAAATATAATACTTATGTATTTAAAAATAAATATTACAGAGAGAAATAGATAGAAAAATATATAGACATTAGATTAACAGAATCACTCAACTAAAATCTATTAATCTCTTTAAGTCATCTAATTTATTCTTCTCTTTCAAGAATATGAAGAGAAGTGTGAACTGGTGAAAGAGATGGGGAATACGTCCAGTCCTCCATATGTGTGAAAAGTGTGAATGGTGTGAAGAGTGAGAGGGGGCATACATCTTGTTCTGCTCATTCTGAGTGGCATTATTCTTTGGCTGGCTTCCCATAAAGCTAAGCCCCTCACCCACTTTGCCTTCCACATGTCAGCGTTTTGTGTTAGGTGTTGTTGTATGTGTTGAGTTGTGTATTGTGTTTTGACGTGTTGTTGTATGTGCTTTATGTATTTGGATTTTCTCTCCCTTCCTCCCTCACTCTATACTTCTGATTGTCTACAACCGCTTGCTTTCTCTCCCCCCTCCCTCACCCTATTTACTCAATTTTTTTCCCTCCTTCATTCTTGTGTGCTTTATTTTCCATTATTATATGTGAATGGAATGTTGTGTTTTTAAGCTAGTTTTGCTGTAAAGTTTTAATCTTTGGTGATTTTGAATTGAAATGGTTGAAAGGTTTGGCAAAGTTTTATGATTGCTGGTTTATTTCAGCTATTTTGTTTATCTAGTTTAGTTTTAAGTTAGGTTTTAACATTCCTTAATTGTAATTGTTTGTTTTCTTTATCTATTTCAATGTTAATTTACGTTTTAATGACTATTTAATTGCAACTATCCAGTTTTCTTTATTTGCTGAATGTTATCTTTTTTTAACTGTCACGGACCGAATTCGGGACCGTGATGGCACCTATTTCATCCTCCATGATAGGTAAGCCAAATACCCAATTTCAAGAACAATATCTCAAACTCATTGAAGCCGAAGAAAATTATAACTTAAGCAATCGTGAATAATCTCATAAGCATATTAATAGACTAGTGAAATTAATTCATAGATAATCCTAGGTCTTAAAATTACTAATACAAGAAACTAAACGCCGAACCAAAAGAAATTTGAGTCTTTCAAAATGCGGAAAATGCATAAGGATAATACTGAAGGAGATTTTAGTAGTCTCTAAATCCAGTAGTAGCTACCACGAATCTCCAATGATGTTATCAAAGAAGGAACCATAGGAATCAATATCTGAAAGTCATCAGATCTGTACATTCACGTAAGGTACAGAAAAAGCAAGAGTGAGAATGAAACCACGTGTACTCAACAAGCATCGTCGATCGACCTTGATTAAAAGTGGTTACGAGTTACACCACATAAATCATCTAAAAATATAAACATACAACCTGCACTCACGAAAGCCGCGTTAATCTAACTGAATAGTTATGTTTAACAGTCATAAGGTTATCATAACACAATCTAAGAGTTTCTTGATCCACTAAAATAAATAACACCAATACAACAAGTACAATGTCAACGAATACACTTTAAAAAATCTGAATCATATTAATCAATGCTATGCGATGCAATGCAATGCATATGCTGTGTACACACCTACCAAGCAATGACTTCAAGGTCATGACCCATGGGGGGATCACAAAGTCTATGCACTGTGTAGGCGTGCAGTCCAATCCCAATCAATGTATTGTGCAGGCATGCACTTCGATCCCAATATATATACTGTGCATACATGCACTCTGATCCTAATAAATATATTGTGTAGTCGTGCACTTCGGTAGTAATAAATATACTGTGCAGGTGTGCACTTCGATCATAATAAATATATATAATATTGTATAGACATGAACTTCAATCTCTTATGAAATTCAATGCATGATGTGCACGCATGCAAGTCCGATCTTTAATCATCAATAAAGTCAAGCAAAACACTTCGTGTCTTAAATCAGATTAGACATCAATTTCAAAGTCAACTCAACTTATCAAGTGAGAGTCATCATTAGCTAGATTTTTCAATAATTTATTTACCATAATAAATCAGTCCATCAAGTTAGCAAATAGAGAAATACAATTTACTTACTTTATCACCTCAAACAAAATTGGTACCCGCATAGATGCTCCCCACAATCACCTATATGGAACCCCAATTTCCATTACTCCCATTGCACATAACTAACAAATATTCAAATAAGCACTTTGAAAAAGAGTCCAAGAAAAGTCTCAACTTGCCTTACACTGAAGATCCGTGAAGCTAACTCGAATTCTAAATGATCAGATTGAGGCTTTAGCCCTTTTAATTGCATCCGAACGAGTCCAATCTAACAAAATACAACATTCCCAACTTAATAACTTCCAACTCTAAAAATATCATAAGACAAACTCAATTCTTTACTAAACTTTGGAGTCTAAATCAATACACTAAACAGTAAATCGTAGCACCATACTTCAATTCCTCAATAGTGCATCACCTATTATGAAATCTACCTAACAATTAACAATATTCTAATGTCATTGTCCAAATGATCAAATTGTTTCCCGTAATCGTTATAAATTATGACCAGTACATTTTTAAATAATAGTTGGACTTAAACAACCTAAAAGTTACTATTCTTCCCAACTTCCATTCTGTCCAAGTCTAGCAAATAACAACTACATACACCCTCATGTTTTGATGGAATGATAGAAATAGTTAAATAAAGTGATGATCTAGTATCACCATAGCCACTAGATAAATAAATTATCCATTAATACTAGAAACAATTTCATACCGGAAGCATGTTTTTTGGAGCAACTCTTTCAAGGTTGTGATGGGAACGCTATAACGTTGGTAACTTTCGTTTCCTTTCTATCCCACTTTGCTGATACTATTTTTAAATGGTAATAGTAAACCCTTCCTACTTAAATTTTATTTTTATAAATAGGTCTCAAAAGTTAAGAAAATATCAATTTGGCCCATTATTATAAAATAATGACTAAAAATTACTAGGTAGGTTAAAATAGAACAAATTTATAAAATAAATTTGCAGGGTCGTTACATCATCCACCAGTAAAACAAATGTTCGTCCTTGAACGTAAAAATAAAGAAGGTACCTAGGCTGTCAAAGAGATGAAGATATCTACTCTGCATGATGGACTCAACCTCCCAAGTGGATTGAACAACAGGACGATGCCTCCACTGCACCTTCACAGAGGCTATCTCCTTGAATCTCAATTTTCTAACTTGACTATTCAAGCTAGCTATAGGATCCTCCTCAAATGTCAAATTCTTATCCAAACTTAAAGATTCTCATTGAATCATATGCGAATAATCTTGATGGTACCTCTTCAACATAGAAACATGAAAACCAATATGTACGGTTTAAAGACTCGGTGGTAAAGCCAACTCATAATCAAATGGACCAACACTCTCAAGAATCTCAAAAGGGCCAATAAACCTAGGACTAAGCTTTCATTTCATCCTAAACGTCATTACACCCTTCAAGGGTGATACATTCAACAACGCTCGCTCACCCTGCGTGAACTCCAAGTCAAGGAGTGTCCTGTCAGCATAACTCTTATGTTTACTCCAAGACGCCACAATCTCCCTTGGTCCATCGAATCTCTCAACAAATACATATCCCATAGTCTAACTTCAAGATAATCAAACCATCTGACTGGGGACCTACACTTTCTACAATACAAAGCCTCAAATAGAGATATCTAAATATTATAGTGGTAGCTATTATTATAAGAATACTCCACTAAGGGAAAAGGCTGATCCCAATGACCCCAAAAATCCAACACACAAGCCCACAATATGTCCCCCAACACCTGAATAGCCGGTTTGATTGGCCACTGATAACGCTCAATCTACAGCTCTCGTAGGAGTGTAAAGCGGTCGTTAGCAAATATAGAACCCAACCTAGGTTGGGTATCGATCCCACAGGGAATAACTTGGTCAACAAGTAAGCAAAATTACTAAACTTTTGGTGCAAGTCTCGTAAGAAGGGGGGATTGTAATGTGTAAACAAAAAAATAAAGTAAAAGCTGAAAATAGCAAAGTAAATAGAAAAGGATTGTTACGTAAGTTGTGAAACAATGAGAATTGAAGCGTTGGGGTTATGTCCACCTTCTGAGTTATACGTCTCTATTGGCTATGAGTGTGTAGAATTGTGACATGCATGTGCTTATAGAGAATTGTATTCGATGGTAAATCAAGGCGTCTTTCGACCTATTCGAGGATTATTTCACTTTAACTCTTTCGAGCTTAAAGAGTGTCTAACGGTATGAATTCTCCAAGAGGTTAGTCCAGTTACGACACTAGCTTTTTAATAGGAAAGGGTGTCCTACTACCTTGACATTATCTCTTTTCCAGATAGATAACCTTTCTTTCGAACAAGTTAAATGTTATACTGACGTTATTCTATGCGTCTGCAGCCACAAGAATTTGCATTAAGATGAAGAGAATAATGATATAAGCAGCATACGTGTCACGAACTCATAAACTCACAGCAATAGATAGTATCTCATACGGCTTCCATAACCCCAACAGAGAAGTTCAGTTACCCATGAATGCGAAGGAAATCACAATTTGCATTGTTGTTATTATACCACAAGATTGATGATTTTCGTGTAGCACAAGTGGTAGGCGTGAGGCGTGAATTCCTTAGCAAAGTAACGTTTCTCTTGTTGCGGAAATTAAGAATTGAATAGATGAATAGAAGAAGAAAAATAGAATTAATGGGAAGATTAGAAGAGTAGTAATTGAGAAGTAGAATGTATCTCTCCACTAAGGGAGGATTGTCTCTCTCCACTAAGGGAGGAATGCCTTCAAATCTCTAGCATGATAGGGTATTTATAATACCCATATCCTAATCCTACTAAGCTAATGAAATACTTAACCAAATCCTACTAAGCTAATGAAATACTTAACCCAATTGTATTAGGTTAATGTAACATTATCCAAATCCAAATAAACTAATGAAATACTTAACCCAATTGTACTAGGTTAATGTATCATTATCTTAATCCTAATAAGTTACTGCTAATCCCCAAAGTCTTCAGAAATGCTGTTTTAGCTCGGGACAGATTTTCCATGCATCACTTTTGGTCCTTTAGGCGTCCAAACTCCCTAAATTGTTTGAAAACATCTTGAAAAGTATGACATGAAATATTTTGAGAATTGATATGATTTTGACTTGAAAAGGAGAGGTTTATTTGTGTTGAAACATGTTGAATAGAATGGTTGAATGAGAAGAATAATGTTATATTGCTGGCTTGCAAGTCGGGTAAGACGATACTCTACAGAATATGATATGTGATTGAATTAGATGAAATTTGAATGCATTAATTTTACATGAGATAGGTGGATGCCCGAAGAAGGCGTTTGAGTGTAAAGGATCATCGTTGGAAACCGTGTTTGCAGACACGGTAATTTGGTACCAGGCTAACTGATCTTAAGTACTTATCTTTACGTCATTCCCAAATTGGGATTATAGGTAGGATCCCGGGCTAAGTGATCTTGGCACTACCATTGGGTCGAGACACCATGCTGTGTGATCTTATGTGTCTTCCCCTCATATATACTCTAATGTCGGCGGCAACCGGGGTTTGACAGTTGGTGTAAATTATGTAGGGTATTCCATCTAGCTCAGCTGCATTTCATTATTATTGAAAACAATTACATTATGCCCATGTGTTTTCAAATGATTTGATATGAAACTGCTTTATAATGGCTCTTACCTATATTGTATAAAAATATTATACTTCTGTTTCGATTTCTCTACGTACCAGTACTTTTTTATTAACCCCCTTCCCTCCCAGGTTTGAAGGCACAGTCTAGGGTTCCAGATAACCAGTAAATTTCTTCCGACAGATAGCATAATCAAGTGGTGAGCCTTCTATATTTCGGAAGGCCTGAAGTCTGCTATTTCATTCATCATTTATTAGTTTTGGGTCTGCTGGGGACCTTGTCCCAGTTTTCAGATCGACATTATTTCAGTCATGTAGTAAAGATTTCACAGATGGTTTTAGAGATATTGATTTAGATTGTGGGACACTAATCCTTTTTTTTTTTCATATGATTCTTGACCATGTTTCCGTTAAATTGTGTATATTCTGCATTTCTTTTGCCATGAATTATGTGCATGATTATCACAAAGCTAGGGGTGTTTCAAGACTTTATGGTTTGGAATGCTCGTCACGGCCAGGGCCCTGATTCGGGTCGTTACTGCCTCGCTCTTAGAATATACCAAAATTTCATCAATGAACACAATCACAAAAGAATAAAGATAAGGTCGAAACACCCTGTTCATCAACTCTATAAATGTTGTTGGGGAATTAGTCAACCCAAAGGACATAACTAAGAACTCATAGTATCCATATCTAGTCTAAAAAGCAATCTTTGGAATGTCTGAAGCTCGAATCTTCAACTGATGATACCCCTATATCAAGTTTATCTTTGAAAACATAGAAGCACCTTGAAGCTGATCAAACAAGTCATCAATTCGCGATAGAGGATACTTAGTCTTTATTGTCAGTTTGTTCAACTGTCGATAATCAATGCACATTCTCATATATTCGTTTTTATTCTTCACAAATAACACTAGAACACCCCAACATGATACACCTGGTTGAATAAACCCCTTGCTTAACTAGTCCTGAAGCTGATATTTCAATTCTTTTAGCTCAGCTAGTGCCATCTTATAAGGAGGAATAGAAATGGACTTAGTGTCCATCTCCATGTCTATAGTAAAATCAATATCTTTATCTGGAGGAACACCTAGAAGATTAGTAGGAAATACATCTATGAATACTCTAACCATCTCTATTGACTCTAAAGAAGGTGCCTCGGTACCAGTATCATAAACATCAACCAAATATGATAGACAACCCTTCCCAATTAACCACTGAGCCAGAATGAATGAAATCACATTCTAAGGATATGTACTCTGAACACCACTGCACTCTAATCTAGGGCGATCAGGCATGTCTAAAGTAAAAGTCTTGGCGTGACTATTCAAGATAGCATAATAAAAAGAAAGCCAATCCATGCCTAAAATTTCATCAAAGTCAACCATAAAATGGATAATCAAATATACCCCGGTATCACGCGCTAAAATACAAACAAAGTAGGATTGATAGACCCTATCTAACATTAAGGAATCGACTACTGGAGTAGAAAAACAAATAGGCACAACCATAGACTTATAACTCATAGCAAAGCTGGAAGCGAAGTATATAGATACATAGGAGAAAGTAGAACCCGGATTAAGTTGCACTAAAGCAGTTAGATAATAAATGGAGACGATACCTGTAATGACTGCATCAGAAGAATCTACCGTAGGCTTCCTTGAAAAGGCATAACAGTGAACTCTATCATCTATTGACTGAGTCACTTTTTTTCCACCACCCCTACAACCTGTGGTGCACCTCTACCTCCTTAAAATCTACCTCTAGCTTCAACTTGGGGTGCTGCTTCTCTAATAGGGGCCTGATAACTCTATTATGGACACCTCTACCTATATGCTGGACAATTTCTCCAAAGAAAATCCTGACTACCACACTTATAATAAGACTTAGGAGCCACCAAGTGTCGAAAAGTACCTAAGTATCCGGTATAGCCACCACGTCCTAAAAACTGCGGATATGAACCCTGTGAAGCTTGTCCAGAACCATAAGAACTCTAACCTTAATATCTATCCTTTGTTTTTTGTATTACGTCCTGAATTAGCCTACCACGATGAAGGTGAAAATCTCTTATGAAAGAACCCCTACCACCATATGAGTTACCACCGAATTAACCTCAAGTGTAGGACCTATTGTCCCTTAGATCCACATACTCTTCACTATACATTAAAATAAACGCCTTTGTTGATTTAACCACCCTCTGAAGAGAAGCCTCAGATTGGGATACAACAAACACGACTTCTTTAATCCTAAGTGTCAAAACCCTCATAAACCTCCTGATAATATCGGCCTCATCTTTTAAGATCACCATAGCATAATGGTCTAAGGCATAAAATACTCTCTTGTACTCAGCCAAAGAAATGCTATCCTCCATTAAATTCACAAACTGGTGCCTATGCTCCTCCCTCAAGCTATGAGGAACTAATTTATCAAGCAAGGCCTTTGCAAATATAGCCCAAGACATCAGCGGGTAACTTGTTGGACTGGTGTAAATATAAGAGCACCAGAACTTCTTGGCAGGACCACACATCTGTAAGGCAGAATAACCAACACCATGGGAGTTAACCAACTAATCACTATAAAGTCTTTCGTAGAAAATGACCAAAAACTTAAAGGTATCCTTCTGTTGATTACCCTAATACTTTCGTGTGTCTATATTCCGAAACCTCTTAAACCATTGTTGCTCCTCGTCAGACATAACTGTCATAACTCCATCAGTAGATACAACCCTTAGCAAACGCATACAATCATACCTTGGTACTAGATGAGACACTAGACCCTAATAGATCAAAATAGGTTATTGATCTAGAGTCTATGCCTATACCCTAATATGTGAACCCTACGGAGGGCCAAGTGATTTGACTCCCTGAACTATAGCCTCCAAAGCACCCAATATTTTATCCAAGATATTCTGGAGAAGCAATGCAACAACAAACCCTAGTGGTGCCTCACATGGGACCATATTATCAGCTACAACCTGAACACCATCAACACTTGCCTCGAACTCATCCTCGAGAGACCCTACCCTACAATGCTTATAAAAGTTCCTCAAGCTTTTTATTTACCATGACCTCTGCCCCTACCACATCTCCTACCCATCTAGGTATCCCTCCTTGAGTAGTCAGCTCTGGGGTAGGTGGGGGCTCATGACCATGATCCCTCGGTGCACGAGTCCTCACCATCTAGAGAATAGGATAAGAATTTTAATATTTAAAGTTAAAAGATTAGTATTGCATAATAAGAGAGAATAAAATGATTGTTTCCTAAAGTCCTATAGATTCTCAAAGATAAGTAACGGACATCTCCAAATCGATCCAAGGGACTCTACTAGACTCGGCTTGTATTTGTGACATCAATGAATCTAGAGCTTTGATAACCTCAGTCACGACCCAAATTTGAGACCGTGATGGTACCTATTTCATCCACCGTGATGGGTTAGCCTAATACCCAATTCCAAGAACATCTCAAACTCATGGAAACGGAAGAAAATAAGAACATAATCAATCCTGAATAATGTCATTAGGAGATTAATAGACTACTAAAATCAATTCATAGATAATCCCAAGTCTTGAAGTCACTAATACAAGACACTAAATATAGAACCAAAAGAAAGTTTGAGTAATTTTTAATGTGGAAAATGCATAAGGATAAGACCGAAAAAGATTTCAGTAGTCTCAAAAGCCAGTAACAGCTGCCTCAAATCTCCAATGATGCTAGAAAAGAAGGATCCACAAGAATCAATATCCAGAAGTTGTCATATCTGTACCAACATGTAAGATGCAGAAAAAACAAGAGTGAATACAGAACTACGTATACTCAACAAGCACTGTCGAGCGACCATAATTAAAAGTAGTGATGAGTAACATCGCATAAATCATCTAAAGAAACAAACATACAACCTGGAATCAAGAAAACCACCCTAATCTAATCGAATAGTCAAGTTTAACAGTCATAAGGTTATCATTACACAATCCAAAAGTTTCTCAATACAGTGAAATATATAACACATATACAATAGGTACAAGGTTAACGAATGCACTTTAACCAACCTAAACCAAATGAATCAATGCAATGCAATGCAATGTAATGCAACACATATGTTGTGTTCATACTTATCGAGCAATGGCTTCAAGGTCAGGACCATGAGGGATTCAAAAGTTCAATGTACTGTGCAGAAGTGAACTCCAATCCTAATCAATGTATTATGTAGGCATGCACTCTGATCCCAATATATATACTATGCAGGCGTGCACTGCAATCCTAATAAATATGTTATGCATGCATGCACTCCGATCCTAATAAATATACTGTGTAGGCATCTACTTTTATTCTAGTAAATATATATAATATTGAGTGGGCGTGCAGTCAGATCCCATGTGCAATGTAATACATGATGTGCAAACGTGCAACTCCGACCCTAAATAATCAAAAAAGTTAGCCAAAAAACTGTCTTAAACCAGATCAGACATCAATTTTAAAGTCAACTCAATTTATCAAGTGAGAATATCATCATTATCTAGGTTTTTCAATAACTTATTTACTATAACAAATAAGTCTATCAGGCTAGCAAATAGGGAAAAATAATTTGAACATACAATTTACTAATTTTATCCCCTAAAACAATACTGGTACTCGCATAGATGCTCATCATAATCATTTATACGAGACTCCCAATTCCCATTACTCCTACTACACATAACTAACAAATATTCAAATAAACACTTTGAAAAAGAGTCTATGGAAAGTCTCAACTTGCCTTAAAAGAAATATCCATGAAGTTAACTCGAAGTTTAAAGGATCAGATGGAAGTTTTATCCTTTTTAATTTCCTCTAAACGAGTCCAATCTAATCTAAATAAAACATTGTCAACTTAATAAATTCTTACTCTAAAAATATCGTCAACCCAAAACTCAATTATTTACTAAATTTCAAAGTCTAAATCAATACACTAAAGATTAAATCATAGTAATGTACTTGAACCCCATGATAGTGTATCCCCCATTATGCAATCTACCTAACAATTAACAATATTCTAATATCATTATCCAAATGATCAAATAGTTTCCTGTAATCATTATAAATTATGACCAATATTATCTTAAAATAATAGTTGGACTTAAACTACCTAAATTTTACTATTCTACTGTAACACCCCAAGTCTGAACCCCAGATGCTACACAGTGCTCATAATCCTAAAGGACCAGAAGCTAACCCATGACTGGTACCTGCTGTAATAAATTTATAAATAATACTGCAATGATTATGGAAATAGACAGAAACATATGCCATAAGGTTCAAATTTGTAAATAAATCTCATTGTAGTATCAAAATACAAAAATTGAATACAAGTACTGAAAAACTGAACAACTGTCTGAAAATACTCTAGTCTGAAAATCCTTTAAAGTGTCAGAACTATGGAGTTTATGGGACAAGTCCCCAACCAACTCCAACTACTGAAAATAAACTAAAATGTTTAAATAAATATATCCTCAAACTATGATAACTTACCACTAACTCTGTATGCTGGGAATCTGAACTGCTAAACGTGCTCGGGAGCCTGTGAGTCGGAACCTATGATATAACATATCATAGCACAAAAGAAAAACATGCGTCAGTACTTTGAATTTACTTGTATGCTCAATGAGGTAGGCTGAAGTGCATGGGTTCATATGCATGAACAATACTAATTGAATATCATGAATATGACTTAGTGAGGGTACATGCATGAATATATATACTATAACTGAAATCTTGATAGCACTAGGTACAAAGTCTTAATATTGATTAACAGATATCTGAGTATACTGATACTGAATTAAAAACAACTAAATTACTGTATCTAACAGTCCAAAATCTATGGAACTATACTGAGTTTTGAACTGAGTTAAGTGACTGTATCTAACAGTCCAGAATCTGTAGAACTGAACTAGGTTCTATACTAAGACCGAATCTGAAATTAAGACTATGAGAGATAATCATCTAACTGACATGCCCCTTCTCTAACTGATTTGGGTCCCATCTTTTAACCCTAGTTTGAAGGGTGTCAATACCGTGCCACGTGTAAGTAAAATCTATGAGTTAACCCACTATAATAGGAAGATCTTCCATCAAATCTCGCTGGTAGGAAAACACAAATGAGATATATCAACCCTAGTCTTATAGGATAATGTCTCAACCTATGCTAGCTATGTAGTTTGGGAATGCAAGGATTGATCCTAAGGATTTCACCCTTTACTATTAGGTGAGTCCCCATCCTTGGGTTTACTCGGTGCTAAATCCTACTCCTAACTAAATAGACATTGGACTGAATTCTAAATTATACTAGGCTGGATTGAAATATTCGTTGATCATACTATATAACTGAACAGGACTGATTTTACTGAAATGAACTTGACTGATTCTGAGTTCTCTAAGTACTGAACTGATTACTGACTGAATTATGTGAACAGACTGAGTTTATTGAGTTTTGAACTTGATACTATTGTGTTCTAAATTAAATACTGAACTTAGATTGATTACTGAGTACTAATGAATTTTCCTGAGTCCTGTAACTGGTTGTCACTACTATTGAGCATAACATGAGTCAAATTATTCTATAATTGACACTGGCTCTAGGTAATAGCTAAATTATCAGGTATAAATACCCCCAGGACTCAATATCATAAAAATTACTGCATATCATAGTCGTAAAAGTCATAACAATGCATACTAGTCCATAGTTCATGAATGGGAAATACATGTTAGCATGCTATAATTTCATTATTCAACTCATATGAACTATTCATCAAACACTTGGAAGGAATTGTATATGCACCTAATACTAGACAACATAAAAGCATCACAATTTCAACAACAAATTCACAACCTCAAGACTTTAGCATGAATTTATATGACACTACACATATAGTAAGTGATTTCACATGACTCTTGCAACTAATCATTAATTAGAAAACCCCATCAACATAATAATCATACACATAGTCAAATCAAATAGTGAATTTCATTAAACCTTTAACTTCTAGTTTCAAAAGGTTTCTTGAACTCCAAGGGTGGAAGGAAACCCTTGGATGAACACTTAACATACCTTGATGCTTGATTTTTAGAAGATTGATGGTGAAATCCTTGAGATTTGAATCTTGAATAGGAACCCTTAGAATTGTTCTTAAGATGATTTGACCGAAAGCAACTATATTTTGCTAAATAAGGACTGAATCTCATGTTTTAGGGCTGAATAGGGGTGGAGAAATGGTCCATTTACCCCTAAAGATGCGATCTTTTAATGACTAAAAAACTGTACCATCTATGCTCAAACCAACGTGTTGCATCATTGACATCGATGCTATAGCCAATGCATCGCGTTGAGTGCATATCTACTTATTAGAAATTGATACTGGAAGCTAGGGAAAACTGCTATCAACACAATAGTTTATGCGGTGCACCAAGATCGCATTGATCCACTTTTTAGTATTCTGAAAGAGCTTCAAATGAACTCCATGAAATCAAAAACTTGTTCGGAAATACCTACGGACATTCCTGATCATGAATCAACCTAGATATCAACATTTAAGGGATGTAAAGGTTACCAAATTTTGAAGGCTAAAATAACACTATGTCTTAAAACTTATCTAGAATTTTATATATCTAAGAACTTTTAACAAGCTTAAAGGACTGAATTAAGCAAGAAATTTTGTTAGATCTTACAATATTTCAACCTTGGGAGCATTCATCCTCAATTGAGACTGACTAAGTTGGAAATACTGGTAGACTAAATTTACTTACTGAACATGAACATCTAAAACATGATTATCTGATTGTCATTACTGACATACTAAATCTCATACTGTATATGCTTATCTGATGCATGAATACACGACTGAGCTGATTCGTGAATGAATGACTGGGGTTTCTTATAATTTGAATTTTTCCAAATTGAACATGCATATCCGAGGCATGAATACATGACATAACTGATGCATGAATGTATGACTGAATATACAACGATAACCGATACCAAGTTTGTAAAGGTAATCTAAACATGGAACCAAGTAAGTTCAAGGAAAAACTATTACTTAAACTACAAAATACTGATGATCCTAAGATCATTTTCGAAATACACATGAATGGGAACATGAGAACAGGACTGAGACATGGAACGTGATACATCAACTGAATATTTTAACTTAACTGAGCCCCTTGAGTACATGGATTATGGCTGAGATTGGAACTTAAGGGTCAACCTATGAGTACACACTACTCCAAACTGAATTCAACCCATGGAAGAAATTGGGAGGTTCAAGAAATAAAAGCTTGGGTCTATAGTGTATCCCCCACTTGGGATACAATGTCTGTCAAAGAATGCTGACTTAGCTGAGATATTAAGAAAAAGCTGAGGTAATGCACTAGGCACCTCCGAACTGAGTTGTGATTGAATATTTGGGATCTAAAACTGAGACATGATACATGAACTGAACTTAACACGTAATTACCTGATTGGTCCATCTTAGAATAGTTACATTGATGAGACTTCGTGTAGTGTGACTTGATGGAAAAATGGAAAACAACACCACACAAATTTGTCTGTTTGAGTGATAAACTTAATTAGTGCCTTTATGGACTAACTCATACTAAAAACTTATTCTTAACAGGAGATTTTGTTTGACAGTATTTCAACTACACTCTCTACCTCATTACGACACTTCACCTCAGACTACTGAAAGTATTCCCATAGGCGGGCACGAATGAATAAATATACTAACTTATCTAATTAACAAAATGACTGATAGTTTAAGACTGGCTCTGTAAGACTGAACTATACTTAGTCTGAATAGCTGGACTAAAACTGTAGAGTAATATGTGTATGAGGAAAGGACTGACTGAGTAACATGAGATAACTGAGCATAAATTTATAAAAATAATATTTTCTGACAATGCAATGCCAAGCGTTTAGCATAATTCTAAAATAGTCTGTATACTAAGGTACTGAAATACTAAGAAATGAAAAACTGATGACTGTAGACTATAGTCAAGAAAACCTAATATTGAGCTGAGTTACTCATCTGATTACTCGACTGAGAATGACACTAAGACTAACAATGTGATGGAGACTATAATTCAAATGATAAAAGAGACCAAACGCATTGTAAGGCATGAGTCCAGAAGTTATAAGATGTATGACCTGAGTTTGGAGTTTCCATGTTCATAGAACATGATTCTTACTACTGAGTGAACTCAAACTCCTCATATTAAAAACAAAAAATGTATAGGATTTGACAAAAAGTTCATCAATATAAGTAGTGTTCATGGAGCGAGACGTAAAGCATGCTTAGGTATCATGATAACTGAAGTACAAAACTTTGAACTGATGTGAATATGGGTTGGGCATCATTCCCACCTATTACTTTTTTACACATACTAATATTTTTAATGAAATCTGGAAGCCTGACTTCCTAAGATATCATAACCAAACAATTCTTGTACACCAGCAGGGCTATGATAGATCGACTAACTAGGGGTGGAGGCTGAGAAAGGTTTTGTTAATATTTGGTATGAGTTTAAAGTTAACATCTATGCAAAGAGTTACAAAAGAAAGAAAAACTCCTGGATCTGGTTAAACATAGATATATAAATGGGAGGTTTATAATGTAACAGTGACCGCATCAGAGGATATTTCTCGATCTTGCCTGGAATGAGGTGTATAAATCCTTTTTGGGAGTTGGCCAAATGCGGCACTGGATGTGGCACCCTGCTGATTTGGGAAACCGGACTGAGCTGAAGGACGACTGTGCTAACTCTGTAGACCAGTCTTAGGACAGCCTCAGACTCTATGACCCAACTCAGCACATCCAAAACACACATCACTGCTGGCTCTACTCAGACCCTTATGATTCTTACCACATTCTTCGCATAGTAGATTAGTACGAACACTGCTTACACTACTCTAGGTTTTGGAGCATAGCACCCCATCATGATTGTCATTCCTGAACCTCGGTACTAGATTACTAGCTAAAGATTGAACTAGGGATGAAAACTATTGACTAAACTAAGAGCGGTTACCACACTATGACCTTGGCTTGGCAAAACTAAAGCTACCCATTCTGGCTCTCTTATTTTCTCTCTCCTTCTTCTTAAGTTTCTATTTCTCAATATAATGAGCATGGACCATAACCCTAGTTATGTCCCTCTCCTTAATCAACATCGCAATCCTGCACTCCTTAACCACTTTACCTGATACTCCAGACATAAACTTGCTCATGTTGAATCTAGTGTCTGCTACTATATGGGAAGCATACCTGGCTAACTAGTTAAACTTTAGGGAATACTCTTTCACACTCATACTGCTTTGCATGAGATTGATAAACTCTACCACTTTGGCTTCTTTTTCATTTTAAAGGAAAGAATCTATCTAAGAAGGTCGTCGCAAACTCTTCTCATTCCATGGGCTCTGCATCTGCACCCTTGTTAACCTTCCACTACTTAAACCACATATGGGCTACATCTTGTAACTGATAGATTGATAACTTAGAACTCTCATCGTAAGTCACTCCCATGATATCTGTAACTTTCTAAAACTGAATGAGAAACTCATGTGTATCCTCTTTAGACTTAGAACCTTAGAATAACGAAGGATTTATTCGGGGGAATTCATGAATCCTGGGTGCAACAATATTTTCCAATGGGTTGGTCACAACAGTAGCTTCCCGTTTATTATGAGTTGTGACTTAATTTGCTAGAGTAGTGAATACAACCCTAAATTCTGCATGAGAGCATATTCGTCCAGGGGATCTTCCTGAACGGTCTGAGATGCTGACTGATTTTTGGCTCTTGTTCCATTAGTCTTTTTGGGAGGCATGTTCTATAACCCAAAGGAAGAAAATGATTAGACTAAGAATTTAACTAGATCTCATACTCACTCGCACAACATGAAAACTTAAAGAAGGGAAACTTTTCCTAAAGTAGCTTATAGCCTCCTGTCCATAAGTGTGATGCACAATACACTCATACACAAGACTCTACTAGATGAATCTTTCAGACTTCCTAGGATACTATTGAACCTTAGGTACTGATACTAATTTTGTAAAGCCCCAAGTCTGTACCCTGGACGCTACACGATACTCATAATCCCAAAGGACCAAAAGCTAACCAATGACTGATACCTGCTGCAATAACTATATAAATAATACTGTAATGATTGTAGAAATAGATGGAAACATATTCCATAAGGTTCAAATATTCGAATAAATCTTAATGTGGTATCAAAATACCAAAAATAAATATAAGTACAGAAAAATTAAACAATTGTCTGAAAATACTCTAGTCCGAAAAGCCTTTAAACTGTTTTAAGTATGGAGTTGATGGGATAAGTCCACAACTAACTACAACTACTGAAAATGAACTGAAATGCTAAAATAAATAATTGCATCATTGAACTATGAGGACTCACCACTAATTCTGTATGTTGAGAATCTAGACTTCTAAAGGTGCTCGGGAACTCGTGAGTCTGAACCTAGGATATAAGATATCATAGTGCAAAAGAAAGACATGCGTCAGTACTTTGAATGTTCTGGTATGTTCAGTGAGGTAGGCAGAAATGCATGGGTTCATATTAATGAACGATACTAACTGAATATGATGAATATGACTGAGTGGGAGTACATGCATGAATACGTATATTATAACTGAAATCATGATAACACTGGCTACTAAGTCTGAATACAGATTCGCTAATATTTGAATATACTAGTACTGAATTACTGATAACTGAATGATTGTATCTGATAGTCCTAAATCTGTTGAACTGTACTGAGGTTCGAATTGATATGAGTGATTGTATATGACAGTCCTGAATCTGTAGAACTAAATTAGGTTCTATAGTGAGACTGAACCTTAAACTGAGACTGTGGGATGTAATTATCTAACCAACATACCCCTTCTTTAAAAGATTTGGGATCCAACCTATAACCTGAGTTGGAGGGGTGTCAATACCATGCCACGAGCAAGGACAAAATATGATTTAACCCTTTTTGATAGAAAGCTTTTCCATCAACCTTCGCTGGTAGGAAAACTCAAATTAAAAATATCAACCCTAGTTTTTCAAATTGATATCTCAACCTACACTTGCTATGTAATTCTATAATAAAAGGATTGCTCCTACGTATTTCACTCTCTATTGGCAGGTGAGTCCCCATACTTGGGTTCACTAGGTGTTGAATCCTACTCCAAACTTAATAGTTACTGGACTAAATTCTAAATTGTACTAGGATGGACTAAACTATTTGTTGATCGTACTATACAACAAAACTGGACTAATTTTACCGAACTAAATTGGAACGATTCTGAGTTCTATGAGTACTATACTAATTTATAACAAAATTATGTTGATTGATAGAGTTTACAGAGTTTTGAACTAGCTACTTTTGTGTTCTGAACTTAATACTGAACTGAGACTAATTACTGAGTACTACTAAATTTTCCTGAGTCTTGTAACTAACTCAGAGTACTACTGATGAAAATATGACTTAGATTATTCTGTAGCTAACACTAGCTCTAGGTAACAACTAAATTGTCAGGAATAAATACCCCCAGGACTCGATAACATAAAAAGTAGGGCATAGCATAGTCTTAAAAGTCATAACAATGCATACTAGTCCATAGTTCATTCATAGAGACATTTCCTCAAAGACATGTAAAGAATTAACTTGTACATGAATGGGGAATACATGTTAGGATGCTATAATTTCATTATTCAACTCACACGAACAATTCATCAATCACTTGAAGGGCCTACTACATGCATATATCACTAGAACACAGAAGAGCATCATAATTTGGACACCAAATTCCCAACCTCAAGGTTTTATCATAAATTCACATGACACTACATATATAATAAATGATTTCACATGAATCTTGCAACTAACCATGGATGATAAAACCCCATCAACATAATAATCATGAACATAGTTAAATCAAATTATGAATCTCATTAAACGCTTAACTTGTAGTTTTAAAACGGTTTCTTGAACTCCAAGGGTGGAAGGAAACCCTTGGATGAATATTTAACATACTTTGATGCTTTATTTTGAGAAGATTGATGGTGTAATCCTTGATATTTGAATCTTGAATTGGAAACCCTTAGTCTTGTTCTTGAGAGGATTTGAGAGAAAGCAAGTATATTTTGCTTAATGAGGGCTAAATCTTGGGTTTTAGGGCTGAATAGGGGTGGGAAAAAGATCCATTTATCCCTAAGGATGTGGTCTATTAATAACTAAAAAACTATACCATCGATGTGTAGACCAACACACCATGTCATAGACATTTACGAGATAGCCAATACATCTCATTGTCTTATTGGAGATTGGTGCTGGGTGCTGGGCAAAACATCCATCAATGCCATAGTCAATGTGGCGCACCAAGATTGCATTCATCCACTATCTTAGGATTCAAAAAGCACTTCAAACGAAGTTTTAAAAATCCAAAACTTGTTCGGAAACACTTACGAACATTCCTGATCATGAATCAACCTAGATATCAACATTTAAGGGATGTATAGGTCGCAAAATAAGATTGCCAACTTTCGAAGGCTAAAATAACACTAAGTATGAATACTTAGCTAGAATTTTCTAAGTCTAGGACCCCTTATCAAGCTTAAAGGTCTGAGTTAAGCAAGAAATTTTATGGGGTCTTACAATATCTCCCTCTTGGAAACATTCATCCTCGAATGAGACTAACTAAGTTGGTAATACTGGTAGATTGAATTTACTTACTGAACATGAAAATATAAAACATTATTATCTTATTGCCATTAGTGACAAACAAAATTTCATACAGAACATGCACATCTAATGCATGAGTACATAACTGAGTTGATTCACAAATGCATGAATGGGGTTTCTAATAAGCTAAATTTTCCCAAACTGAACATGTATATCTGATGCATGAATACATGAATAAAATAACGCATGAATGTATGATTGAATATACAAAGATAACGGACACCAAGTTTGTAAAGGTAATCTTAACATTAAACTGTGTAAGTTCAAGGAAAAACTATTACCTAAACCAAAAAATACTGATGATCCCAAGATTATTATCGAAGAATGCATGAACAGGAATATGAGAACAGGTCTGAGACTGCGACATGATACATGAACTGAGCTTAGAATAGTTACATTCATTAGACTTCAGATAGTGAGACTAGATGGAAAGATAGAAAACCACACCAAATAAATTTGTTCGTCTGACTGGTAAACTTAATTACTGGCTTTACAAACAAATGCATACTGAAAACTTATTCTAAACTGGAGCTTTTCTCTGACAATCTTTCAACTACAATCTTTACTTCATTATGATGCTTTGTTCAAGACTAACGAAAGTATTCCCATAGGTATTGAGCACAAATGCATACATATACTAACTTATTAGATTAACTAAACGACTGATAGCTAAATACCGGGTCTGCAATACTGAACTGCACTTAGTCTAAATAACTGGGTGGAAATTGTAGAGTATTATGCATATGAGGAAGGGACTGACAGAGTAATATGAGATAAATGAGCATGTATTCATGAAAACTACATTATTTGAGAATGCAATGCCAAGTGTATAACATGATTTTGAAGTAGTCTATAAACTAAGGTACTGAACTACTAATAACTGATACTAGATTGAGACTGACACTATAACTAAGACTGTGGCTGAGACTATGATTCATATGGTAACTAGGACTGAACATACTGTAAGGCATGAGTGCATAAGTCATGAGTTGCATGACCTAAGTTTGGAGTTCTCGTGTTCATGGAACATGATTCGTACTACTGAGTGAACTACAACTCCTTATATTAATAACCGAAAATGCACATGATTCTATAGAAAGTATATGAATATAAGTTGTGTTCATGGAGCTAATATGTAAAGAATGCTTAGGTATCATGATGACAAAAGTTCAAAACTTTGAACTGAGGTAAATCTGGGTTGGGCATCATTCGCACCAATTACTTTTCTACGCATATTAATATTACTACTGAAATCTAGAAGCCTGACTTCCTGAGATATCATAACCAGACAGTTCCTGTATACCCGCTAATCTATGATAGACTGACCCACTCGGGGTGGAAGTAGAGAAAGTTTTTGTTAATATTTGGTCTGACTTTAATGTTAAATGCTATGGAAATAGTTAAAAAAAATATTCCTGGATCTGATAAGACATAGACATGTAAATGGGAGGTTTATAATTTACCAGTGACCACATCAAAGGAACTTTCCTGATCTTGCCTAGAATAAAGTGCATAAAACATATTTAAGCATTACCCGTTAGCGGCACCGGTAGTGGCACCCTACTGATTCGGGCGACTGGACTGAGCTGAAGGACAATTGTGCTAACATCATAGACCAGCCTTAGGACAGTCTCAGATTTTTTGACCTGACTCACCACATCCAAAATACAAATCAATTCTGGCTCTAATCATACCCTTATGAGTCTTACCATATTTTTCTCAAAGAGGATTAGTTCGAACACCGCTTGCACTACTCTGGGTTTTGGAGCGTGTCGCACCAGCATGACTATCATTCCTAAGCCTTGGTACTGGCGTACTAACTTAAAATTGAACTGGGGATGAAACCTTCTGACTAAATTGAGAACGGTTACCACCGTCTAACCTTAGCTGGGCAAAACTTAAGCTACCCGTTCTGGCTATCCTATTTTCTCTCTCCTTCTTCTTAAGTTTCTACTTGTTAATCTGTTAAGAATTGACCATAAGCCTAGATATTTCCATTTCCCTAATCAACGTAGCATTCCTACACTCCTTAATCACTTTACCCGATACTCTAGACAAAAACTTGCTAATTCTTGATCTAGTGTCTACTACTACATAGGGAGCATACCTAGCTAACTGAGTTAACTTGAGGGAATATTTTTTCACACTCATACTGCTTTGCCTGAGATTGATGAACTCTAATACTTTGGCTTATTTCAGCTCTAAAGGAAAAAATCTATCTTAGAAGGTCGTAGAAAATTCTTCCCATTTCATGGGCACTGCATCTACACCCCTTTCAACCTTCAATTGCTTAAACCATGTATGGGCTACATCTTGTAGCTTATAGACTGCTATTGGGTTAGTCGGAATAGTAGATGGCCATTTATTATGAGTTGTGACTAAACTGTCTAGAGTAGTGAATGGAGCCCTGAATACTGCATGGTAAACATTTACGTCCAGGGGATTTACCAAAACGGGTTGAGGTGCTGCCTAATTTCATATTTTTCATCCATTAGTCTTTTTAGGAAGCATGGTCTTTAACTGGAAGGAAGAAAAGGATTAGTCTAAGAAATTTAATGGAGCTCATGCTGATTCGGACGATATGAATACAGAAAGAAGGGAAACTTTTTCTAAAATATCTCATAGCCTCTAATCCATAAGTGTGGAGCGCAACAAGCCCATCCACAAAAATGAACTAGATGCAAAAATCTTCCTTAGACACTATTGAAACATAGGCACTAATACAAAGTTTGTAACACCCCTATTCTGTACCCGGGATATTACACGGTGCTCATAATCCCAAAGGACCACAAGCTAACCCATGATGGGTACATGCTGCAATAACTGTATAAATAATACTATAATGATTGTAGAAATAGGTGGAAACATATTTCATAAGGTTTGAATCTTCAAATAAATTTGAATGCGGTATAAAAATACCAAAAATAAACATAAGTACTAAAAAACAGAACAACTGTCTGAAAATAATCAGGTCTGAAAAGCCTCTAAACTATCTGAATTGTGCAGTTTATGGGACAAGTCACCAACTAACTCCGACTATTGAAAATGAACTGAAATACTTAATTAAATAATCACATCCTCGAACTATAAGGACTTACCACTAACTTTGTATGCTGAGAATTTAAACTGCTAAGGGTTCTCGGCAGCACATGCGTCTGAACCTATGATATAAAATATCATAGCACAAAATAAAAACATGTGTCACTACTTTGAAAGTACTGGAATGCTTAGCGAGGTAGGCGGAAATACATGGGTTCATATGCATGAATGATAGAAACTAAATATCGTGAATATGAATGAGTGGGATTACATGCATGAATACGTATATGGTAACTAAAGTCATGATAACACTAGATAATAAGTCTGAATACAGATTAACTGATATATGAGTATACTAATAATGAATTATTGATAACTGAATGACTGTATCTAACAGTTTTTAATCTTTGGAACTGTACTATGTTCTAAATTGAGTTGAGGGACTGTATCTTACAGTCCTAAATCTGTATAACTTAACAGGGTTCTATACTAAGACTTAATAAAAAACTAAGACTGTGGGAGGTAATTATCTAACTGACATGCTCCTTCTCTTACTGATTTTGGGTCTAATCCATAACCCTAGTTGGAGGGGTGTCAATACCGCGCCACGAGTAAGGATAAGCTATGAGTTAACCCTTTCTGATAGGAAGATCTTCTGTGAAGCCTTACTTGTAGGAAACCTTAAATGAGATATATCATCCCTAATTTTGTAAGAGGTTGTATCAACCTACATTAGCTATGTAGTTCGAGAACGCAAGGATTGTTCCTAAATATTTCACCCTCTATATGCAGGTAAGTCCCCTTCCTTTGGTTTACTCGGTGGTGAATCCTACCCCAAACTTAGACACTGCACTTAATTTTAAACTATACTAGGTTGGACTGAACTATTTCCTAATCGTACTATATAACTAAACTAGACTAATTTTACTTAATTGAACTGGACTGATTCTGAGTTCTCTAAGTACTGAACTTATTACTGACTTAATTATATGAACTGATTGAGTTTTCTTAGTTATGAACTGGATACTAATGTGTTATGAATATAATACTGAACTTAAACTGATTACTGAGTACTACTAAATTTTCCTGAGTCCTATAACTAACTTAGAGTACTACTGATCGTAACATGTCTTAGATTATTCTATAACTGAAACTAGCTCTAGGTAACAACTAAATTGTCGGGTATAAATACTCCCAGGACTCGATAGAATGAAAAGTATAGCATAGTATTGTCTTAAAAGTCCTAACAATATATTCTAGTCCATAGTTCATACATAGAGACATTTACTCAAACACTTGTAATGCATTAACTTGTACATGAATGGGGAATACATGTTAGCATACAATAATTTCATTATTCAACTCCCATGAACAATTCATCAAACACTTGAAAGGCCCAGTACATGCACATAACACTAGACAACATAAGAGCATCACAATTTCAACACCAAATTCACAACCTCAAGGCTTTAGCATGTATTCACATGGCACTACACTTTTAATAAATGATTTCACATAAATCTTGCAACTAATCTTGGATTAGAAAATCCCATAAACATAATAATCATGAACATAGTCAAATCAAATCATGAATTTCATTAAACCCTTAACTTGTAGTTTCAAAAATATTTCTTCAACTCCAAGGGTGGAAGGAAACACTTGGACGAACACTTAACATGCCTTGATTCTTTATTTTAAGAAGATTGATGGTGAAATCCTTGAGATTTGAATTTTTAATTAGAAACCCTTAGGTTTGTCCTTGAGAGGATTTGAGAGAAAGCAAGTATATTTTGCTTAATGAGGGCTGAATCTCATGTTTTAGGGCTAAATGGGTGTGGGGAAAAGACTCATTTATCCGTAAGGACGCGGTATTTTAATAACTAAAAAACTGTACCATCAATGTGCAGACCGACGCATCACATCATAGACAACTACGTGATAGCCAATGCATCACATCGAGTCCACATTGTCTCAATAGAAATTGACGTAGGGAGCTGGGGAAAACATCCATCATCGTGATAGTCAATGCGGCACACAAAGATATCATTGATCCACTAGTTTTGGATTCTAAATGAGATTTAAATGAAGTCAAAAAAATCCAAATCTTATCTGGAAAAACACCTATGAACATTCTTTATCATGAATCAACCTAGATATGAATATTTAAGGGATATAAAGGTCGCAAAATAAGATTTGCAACTTTCGAAGGCTAAAATAACACTAAGTATGAATACTTAGCTACAATTTTCTAAGTCTGGGACCTCTTAAAAAGCTTAAATGACTAAATTAAGCTAGAATTTTTTTGAGGTCTTACAATATCTCCCCTTTGTGAACTTTTGTTCCCGATTAAGACTGACCAAAGTAGGAATACTGGTAGGCTAAATTTACCTACTAAACATGAACATATGAAAACTATATTATCTGAGAATACAATGCCAAACGTATAATATGATTTGAAAATATTTTGTAATCTGAGGGACTAAAATACTAAAAACTAAATAACTGATAACTATACACTATGGTCAAGCAAACCTAAAATTAAACTGAGTTACTAATCTGATTACTGGACTGAGACTGACACTATAACTAAGACTGTGAGTATGACTAAGATTCAAACTGTAACTGGGATTGAACACACTGTAAGTCTTTAGTGCAGAAGTCATGAGCTGCATGTCCCGAGTGTGGAGTTTCTATGTTCATGGAATATGGTTCGTACTAATGAGTGAACTAGAACTCCTCATATTAAAACCCAGAAATGCATATGATACTATAGAAAGTGCATAAATATAAGTTGTGTTCATGGAGCTGAGACGTAAAGTATGCTTAGCTATCGTGATGACTGAAGTACAAAACTTTGAATTGAGGTAAAGATGGGTTGGTAATCATTTGCACCGATTACTTTTTTACACATACTAATATTACTACTTAAATCTGGAAGCCAAACTTTCTGAGATATCATAACCGAGCAGTTCCTGTACACCCGCTGGGCTATGATAGACTAACCCACTGAGGGTGAGGCTGAGAAAGGTTTTATTAATATTTGTTCTGACTTTAAAGTTAACTATTATGAAAAGAGTTACAAAAGAAAGAGAAGCTCCTTGATCTAATGAGACATAGTCATGTAAATGGGATGTTTATAACGTACTAGTGACCACATCAGAGGAACTTTCCTGACATTGCCTGGACTGAAGTGCATAAAGCCTATTGTAGCACTACCTACTGGTGGCCTAGAAGTGGCACCTTACAGATTCGGGCGACCAAACTGAGCTGAAGGACAACTATGCCGACTTCATAGACTAGCCTTATGAAAGTCTCGGACTCTGTGACCAAACCACAACATCAAAAACACAAATCACTTATGGCTTGACTTATACCCTTATGGTTCTTACCACACCCTTCACAGAGAGGATAAGTACAAACAGCGCTTGCACTACTCTACATTTTGAAGCCTGGTGCCCCATCATGAAAGTCATTCCTGAACCTTGGTACTAACGTACTATTTGAAGATAAAACTAGGGATGAAAACTTTTGACTAAACCAAGAACGGTTACCACCTTCTAACCTTGGCTAGGAAAAAATAAAGATACCTATTTTGGCTCTCTTATTTTCTCTCTCCTTCTTTTTAAGTTTCTGTTCCTCAATCTATTAAGCATGGACCATAAGCCTAGATATTTCTATCTCTCGAATCAACATCGTAGTCCTACACTCCTTAACCACTATACCTGATACTCCAGAAAAAATCTTACTTATACTAGATGTAGTGTCTACTACTACATGGGGAGCGTACCTGGCTAACTAAATAAACTTAAGGGAATAAACTTTCACACTCATACTGCCTTGCCTGAGTTTGATGAACTCTAACACTTTGGCTTCTTCTAGCTATAAAAGAAAGAATCAATCTAAGAAGGCCATAGAAAATTCTTCCCATTACATTAGCTCTTCATCTGCACCCTTGTCAACCTTCCACTACTTAAACCACATTGAGGCTACATCTTGTAGATGATATACGGCTAACTCAACACTCTCTCTAGAAGTCACTCCCATGATATTTGTGACTTTCTAAACCTGATCAAGGAACTCCTGTGGATCCTCTTTAGACTTAGAACCTGATAATAAGGGAGGATTCGTTCGGGTGATGTCACAAATCTTGGGTGCAAAAGTATTAGCCACTGGGTTGGCCAGAATAGCAGATTGCTATTCATTGAGAGTTTTGAATGAATGGGCTAGAGTAGTGAATGCAGTCCTGAATTCTGAATAAGAGACATTTTTGTCTAGTAGATCTTCCTCAACGGGCTGAGGTGCTGACTGATTTTTGGTTATCCTTTTATTAGTCTTTTTAGGAGGCATTTGCTTTAACCAAAATGAATAAAAGTATTAGAATGAGAATTTAACCAGATCTCATACTCACTCACAAGACATGAGTGCTAAAATAATGGATACTTTTCCTAAAATATCTCGTAGCCTCCTGAATCTGTGAAATTGTACTGAGTTTCGAATTGATATGAGTGACTGTATCTGACTATCCTGAATTTCTAGAATTGAACTGGGTTCTATACTGAGACTAAATTTAAAACTGATACTGAGGGAGGTAATTATCTAACCGATATGACCCTTCTCTAACTTATTTCAGGTCCAACCAGTAACCCCAATTAGAAGGGTGTCAGTACCGCTCCACGGGTAAGGACAAGCTATGAGTTACCTATCTCCAATAGGAATCTCTTCCGTTAATCCTCGCTGGTAAGAAAACTCAAATGAGATATATCAACCCTAATTTTGTAGGATGATGTCTCAACCTATGCTGGCTATATAGTTCTAGAATCAAGGATTGCTCCTAAGGATTTCACCCTCTACTGGCAGGTGAGTCCCCATCCTTGGGTTTATTCGATGATGAATCCTACTCCTAACTTAATAACCACTGGACTAAATTCTAAACTGTACTAGCCTGGGATGAACTATTTTCTAATTGTACAATATAACTGAACTGGACTGATTTTACTTAACTGAACTAGACTGATTCTGAGTTCTCTGAGTATTGAACTGATTGCTGACATAACTATGTGAACTAAATGAGTTTATTCTATTCTTAACTAGATACTGTTGTGTTCTGAACATAATACATAACTGAGACTGATTACTAAGTACTAGTGAGTTTTCCTAAGTCCTATAACTGACTGAGAGTACTGCCGATCGTAATATGTCTTAGATTATTATGTAACTGACACTAGCTCTAGGTAACAGATAAATTATCGGATATAAATAACCCCAGGACTCGATAGCATGAAACGTAGAGCATAGCATGGTCGTAAAAGTCATAACAATGCATACTAATATAGTGTTCATTCATAGAGACATTTACTCAAACACTTGTAATGCATTAACTTGTACATGAATCGGTAGTGCATGTTAGCATGTATTAACTTGTACATAATGGTGCAATCCTTGTGATTTGAATCTTGAATTGGATACCCTTAGTCTTGTTCTGGAGAGAATTTGAGAGAAAGAAAGTATATTTTGCTTTATGAGGACTAAATCTCATGCTTTAGGGATGAATGGGGGTGGGGAAATAACCCATTTACCCCTAAGGATGCGGTCTTTTAATAAATAAAAAACTGTACCATCAATGCATAGAATGACGTGCCTTGCCATTGACATCGACGCGATAGCCAACACGTCGCATCGAGTTCACATCAAATACTGGAAATTAATGTTGTAAGCTAGAGAAAACATACATTAATACGATAGTTGATACGACGCACCAAGATCATGCTGATGTACTATTTTAGGATTCTAAAGAAGCTTCAAACGAAATCTGAAAAATCCAAAACATGTTGGAAAACACCTATGGACATTCCTGATCATGAATCAAGCTAGATATCAACATTTAAGAGATGTAAAGGTCATGAAATTAGATTGCCAACTTTTGAAGGCTAAAATAACACTAAGTCTGAATACTTAGCTAGAATTTTCGAAGTCTGGGACCCCTTAACAAGCTTAAATACTGAATTAAGCTAGATTTTTTTAGGGATCTTACATCTACCCAACTTCTATTCTATATAAATCTAGCGCATTACAACTTTACACACCCTCACGTTTTCATGGAATGAAAGAAATAGTTCAATAAATTGATTTTAAAGTATCACCATAGCCACTAGATAAATAAATTATCCATTAATACTAGCAAAATTACATACCTGAAGAAAATATTTGGGAGCAACTCTTTCAAGGTTGCGATGGGATTACTGTAACGTTGGTTACTGTCGTTCCCTTTTGGTCCCACTTTGCTGACATTATCATTTAATGGTAATAGTAAACCCTACCTACTTAAATTTTATTCTTATACATATGTTTCAAAAGTGAAGAAACTATCAATTTTGCCCTTGACTATAAAATAATGCCTAAAAATTATAAGGTTGATTAAAATAGGACAAATTTATAAAACAAATTTGCAAGGTCATTACATCAACAATTCATTAATTTCCATTATGTTATTTTCCTTATTGGTTGAATTATAACTAGGGTTAATATAATTCTATCATTGCTTGAAGAAATTGCAAATAGGCATTTCATCTTATCCTTCACTAATCTTTGTCTGTAATCTACTTATATTTACTACAATGTAATCTACTTATATTTACTACAATTGTCTTTTCTTAAATTAATAGGATGTTAGTGATCCCTCATCAGATTCAGGAATGATTGTTGATGAGGATTCAACTCCCCAAGTTATAATCTAATCTAGCATTTTGTCTTCCTCTATCCCCATTTTTTTTTATTAAAAAGTACATCCAAATATTTGAGTAAAGGTGAGTTTTCTCTAAACCATACTCCCCCTACATCTTCTATTTTTGTACTTTAAATATATATTCATCATCCTTCTCTGCCTAAATTGTTGAACATGAATGTAAAAAAAATGCTAGAATAAAATAAACATTAGGGTATCTAGATGTATGAATGTATCCATTGTAAAAAGAACTTCTCAAGCGAAGCTATAGTAGGCCATACAAGGCGTCACTTCAAGGATGGATGGTTGAAGGGAGCCCCCAAAATAGAAAGTTTGGGAAACTTTCTGATTATCAATAGAGGCTATGTTCTTTTACCGCTTTATCAATTTTGAATCAACAACTTGTTTCTTCAACAATATCTAAAAATGACTCTTCAAATGCTCATCAATTACCAAAAAAGGGTGTGTAGCTTTTTGGAAGATTGGAAGCTTGGCCTTCGCCTCAAGCATCGTCAAGAACAAGACCATGGACCCCTTTACATCCTTTCAGAGTTCATGATCTGATGGTACAAGCTAGGATCAGGGATCGTCTTACCAGAAAAAAGGAAAAAGCTATTTCACGTATTCATACTAGTGCTATGGATCAAGTCTTACGCTGTCTTTATCTTTTTCCTTCATGACTAAAATAATTTATGTTTTTCTCCTTCTTTGGATTCAATCTTTTGTTTATGTGGATATGTTCTATGATCAAATTTATAAGCTTTTGCAATACGAAGGACTAGGGATTATATCAATCCCACTTTTTATATGAGATAAGTGATACCAAGATTTTGGGATAGTAATAACATTGATTTTAGCTAATCTTCTGATCAAATATCACATAGGTTAAATCTCAAATGTTTACTGGGAAAACCCAATTAATTCATTGAACCAAATGATCCCTTAATGAATTTCTTTTTACAGCTTACTCTAATGAATTGCCACCCTCTTCATGAATTTTGGTTAATTTCCCCATGAATCGTATTTACATGTAGAATTAAAGTAAATTAATGTGTGGATAGCTTTTTAACCTTCGGTACCAGCAACATTTTTCATCCCTGTTTATGCAGTCAAATAAATATGTTCTAAGAAGAAAGATTGAAACATTAATTTAATCGAGACAAACCACAAAATCTAATGCTTTAGGAGTAGAATTTTCCTCAAATTTTAGGGTTTCATGTCTCTACCTAATCCCTCTTTCATGGACACATAGCTTTTTGGCTTAGGCTACCAGAGATCTTTGTATATGCAAAATCTTTGATGATTGGTAGGAGTGTTATCTTGTCATAGGTGAAAGAATCCATGAAGAAAAGCATTGAGGTGGATGTGATCACCATTGAAGACTTGGATGATGAGTCCAAAACTATCTGATCATATGGTTGAAGCATATGATGTAGTTTCTATGTTGTTTCTTCATAGTTATGGTTTTCAAAAATGTTATCAAAATATTACTTAAAGTGTGTCATGAACTAAGTCTAGACCCTAGCTGTGACGAGCATCGCGAACCACGAAGACCCAAGCGCCCTTTTCTATCAAACAACCATTCACAACATTCATACAATAAAAAGAAATGAGAAAAATTATCTTACGAAAACAAGGCCAATTTCATAATTCAATTAAAAAATTTGAAAGGAAGTTCTTATTATTCAAAACACATAACAGTTTGCGAAATATTTAACAACTCAAGAACTAACATATGTCTAAAAATTGGGACAAAGAACCCAGTTGAACCATTGATCAAAATAAAGTAAAAATGTCTTATAAAATAGGTCTTCAAAAATAGTGAAGTCTCCCCAATTGCAAATATTAGATAAACCAAACTACTACTTAGTAAAACCCCAGGACTGTGCTACAGATCCTAAAATATAGGGGGTCAACACAATTGTGTTGGTATGTGAAACAACCTAAAAAATAGCATGTTTTTATACAAAATGATGAGAGCATTTCATAAAACGATGAACATTATGCATAAGTGAAATACATGGGCATATAAAAAATAAATTTCAGCAGTTCATGGAAATCATGTCTCATTTTCTATTTACCCTAGAGCTAGATGGTATATCCTATAATCTTGATTCTCCTATGGGATGTATGGTATCTGCCCTTGACTCGAAAGCCTAGCTCCTTACCTTAATTTGACTCATGTTTTGGTCTACCGATATGGGAGTCATGCTAGACCACAAAGCAGGGTGCCAAATCCCCAATCATACAAATATATCATGGTAGAGAACAAGACAACAAAGCATGGATTGTAACCATATTCCCATGTTGCGATGACATAAATCAAGGCATACAAGACCACACAGCATAATGTCAAAATCCTGAGTCAGCAAATCACAATTTTTAGCATTTAGTCTCTCGACTCGTGCTTTCTTTGTGTAACCATCTAACACCCACCAAGCCCGCTATTCAATTTAAAAGAAACATATATTTCATAATTACATTTCATTCCACACTTAATCTATTAAATTCATACCATCACCGTGTATCACTATACATAGACTTGCAAGTGATTTGTATTCATTATGTTACCCTTCTCATTAAAAATATGCAATTAACCACCCAAAAGACTTATAACTTAAACATGCGGTGGCCATTTAAAGTTTCAACCTCTTGCAATTTTTCTTTATAATGCACAGAGTATATTATAGAAATAAGACTTTCTCTCATCAATTCACAAACAACATCACCTTTATTTGGGTAACCATCAATTGACAACGAAGTTCAAAACATGCAAGTGAATAACACATATCATATAAATCAGGTAAAAATCTACATCTACAAGAAAGTCTCATTAATCATGACGTCCATTAAACTTTTCATTACCAATGAATATACATATATATATATATATAAATATATATATACTTCATTAAAATTAATTTATGGTACATGCTTTTCAAAATAGCATCAAAACTCTACTTTATAACCATGCATAAAGATGATTAAGGTTGATAAAACAGTAACTCTAATGCCCATGGTGTTTAGGGAAGTCTCACATACCTTAGATTACTTAGTGCGAAGAATAGAATCTGAATCTTGATTTGTTTCATGGAAATCATGATTTGTTTCATAGAAATCTTGACTTAAGAGTTTAATTATTGATCTTTGGGGGAAGAGTTAGGGATTATTTTTGATGGAATTAAACATTTGGGAAAATATAACCTAATCACGACTAAATTTCAGGTTATGGAAAGGATAAGATGAGGGAAAAAGACCGAATTACCCTCGTGGACCCAAAAGTTTTTAAGATGAACTGGGCACCTAACGCATTATGCGTCGCTCCATGTCGGTCTGATTAACATGATAAGAGATGCGACGCATCAGTCCCCACCAACATGATTCCTAGCGATGAGACTTATCGTGTTGGCTTTCTATTTTTAAAATCCAAACACATCCTAAACCTTTTCAAAAAACATCATATCTCCCCCGAGACAACCCCTTTACACTCCTGAACATGAATATCCTCAAAAATCTACTTCTCGAGGTCAAAAAGATCAATTTAAAAATCATTGATGTTTAGGAGCTTAAAATATGGCTAAGTCATTTAACACTTGGAAATTTTTTATCTTGTAAGTCCTCTATGCTTGCAACTAAAAGTGGCATATGGTTGAGAATGCAACAGGGCACTACATTATCCCCCTCTTGGGATCATTTGTCCCCAATTAATGGCTCAAAAAAAAAAGACAAGCACGATTTTGAACACACTATGGAAAAGGTAGAGATAGTAGCATATGATTTGTACCTTTTATGTCATCATCCATAATATCAAAGAGGTTTGGTTATCTAGAACGCATGTCATCTTGTAACTCCTAATTGGTTTCCTTAGCTTTTTAATTCTTGCATAACACCTTAACTGAAGCTATCTCCTTGCTCCTAGGATTTTGAACTTGATGATCCAAAATGGCAATGGGTTCTTCTTTATATGACAAAGAGTCTTTCACATTGATCTCCTCTTCAAGCAATACTAGGGAATGATATCCAATTCACTTTTAAAAATTGAAACATGGAATACTGGGTGTAAGCATGCCAGACTCGTGGGCAAATCTAACTCATAAGCAACTTCACCTATCCCTTTTACAATCTCATATGGTTCTATATAACGAGGACTAAATTTTCCTTTCTTTGCAAATTGCATGACTCCCTTCATAGGGGAGACCTTTTGGAATACCAAATTATATACCTCAAATTCTAGATCACTCCTTCTAACTTTGTTATAAGACTTCTGGCAGCTTTGGGCTATCTTAAGTTGCTCCCTAATGATCTCCACCTTCTTAATTGCCTGATTAACAAGGTTAGGTTCAAAAAATTGGGTTTTACCCACCTCATACCACCCTATCAGTGACCTATATCACCTCTCATAAAGTGCTTCAAAAAGAGCCATTCGTGTAATTTAATGGTAACTATTGTTGTAGACAAATTTTATCAATGAAAAATGATCCACGCCACTGTCCTTGAATTTAATCATGCAGGCCATCAACATATATTCTAAGGTCTTTCCCATCTGTCTTAGGGTGGAAGGCAGTACTTAAGTTCACTTAGGTTCCTATACCCCTCTAAAAAGATTGGCAAAACTGAGAAGACAACTGTGTGCCCTGATCAGATATAATAGACACCAGAGCCTCATGCAACCTAACTATTTTCGAACATACAACTTAGCCTAGTTATCTACTGAATAATTTCGTATAAGAATAAAAGGAGACGATTTAGTCATCCTATCCACAATCAACCAAATGGAATCATATTGGTTTCGGTATCTTGGATTTCCTATAAAAATCTATGTTGATAATCTCCCACTTCCATATAGGCAATTATATCCCTTGGGAAGTCCCTCCCAGCCTTAAATGTTCAACCTTGACTTATTGACAATTCAAACACTTAGTCACAAAGTTAGCAACATCTCTTTTCATATTATTCCACCAGCAAATAGCTTATAGGTCATGATACATTTTAGTAGAGTTGGGGTGAACAACATACCTTGAAGTTTGAGCTTCATCAAGAATTTTTTCTCGCAATCTGTCCATATTTCGTACACATAACCTACCTTGGTGTATCAAAATTTCATTACCTCCAATTTTCAATGCTATAACCTTTTGTTGACCGACATCATTTCTAATCTACATCAGGATAGGGTTTTAGGCCTTCTTCTCCTTTTCAGTACATAGGGAAAATTTAGCTATGTCATGAACAACTACTTCTCCATCTTGAGAATTCAGGAATCGAACTCCCAAATTTGCAAGCTGGTGAATATCTTTTACCTTCTCCCTCTTTCCTACCTCTACATGAGAAAGGCAACCCATTGACAACCTGTTTAGGGTGTCAACTACTGTACTAGCCTTGCTCGGATCATAGTGTAACCTTATTTAATAATCCTTCAATAGTTCTAACCAATGCCTCTGTATGAGATTCAGTTCTTTCTCTGTGAAAAAATACTGCAAACTTTTGTGATAAGAAAATATATCTATATGCACCCCAAAAATATAATGCTGCTAGATCTTAATTTAAACAGCACAACCGCTAAATCTATGTCATGAGTGGGATAACTCTTTTCAATCACCTTCAACTGTGTAGATGCATAAGCCACGAATTTACCATGCTGCATAAGCACACACCCAAGCCCCACCTGGAATGCATCACACTGCACAACAAAACCCCCTATACCATCCGGAAGGGTAAAAGTTGGAGGAGGAGCTAATTTGTCTTTCAATTTATCAAAGCTTTTCTCACAAGTGTTAGACCACAAAATTTTCACCTTTTTCTGAATCAATTTGATGAATGGAGCAGTAATGGAGGAAAAGGTCTCTTTAAACCTTTTGTAATAACCTTCCAAACCAAAGAAACTCTAAATATCGGTTGGAATCATGAGTCAGGGCCTTTTTCTTACTATTTCAATGTTTTGGGGGTCAACCTTTATCCTCTATACAGAAACAATGTTACCTAGAAAAGTAATAGCACTAAGCTAGAATTCATTTTTTGAAAACTTTGCATATAATTCATGATCTTTGAGTGTCTGAAGGATGATTTGGAGGCTGTTGGAATGTTCCTCCTCACTCTAAGAGTAAACCAAGATATCATCTATAAAGACTATGACAAATAGATCAAAAAATTACTTATACACCCAATTTATTAGGTTTGTAAAAGTTGTAGGGGCATTTGTCATCCCGAAGTACATAACTAAGAACTCATAATTACTATATCGGGTTAGGAAAGCTATTTTGGGAATGTCATCCTCCCTAATCTTCAACTAATGATACCCCAAAGAAGTTCTTAGAGAAATATTTAGAATCTTAGAGTTGGTCAAGAAGATTTTCAATTATAGGAAGCGGGTATTTATTTTTAACTGTGACCTTATTTAACTGACGATAATCTATACACATAGGGAGTGAACCATTTCTCTTTTTTACAAAGAGTACATGTGCACCCTAGGGAGAAATAGTAGTACGGATAAAGCCCTTTTCAAGAAGATCTTTTAACTATTTTTTTAACTCTGTTAGTTTAGCAGTAGTCATTCTATATGGAAGAACAGAAATAGGCCAAATGTCCAACAATACATCAATACCAAAATCTATCTCCCTATCAGGTGGCATCCCTGGGAGATCATTTGAAAAGACTTCTGGGAATTCATTAACTACAGGGACAGACTTGAGGAAAGGACTTTCAGTAATGGAGTCTTTGAATCAAATAAGATGATACAAAGAACCCTTTGATATAAGCTTTCAGGCTCTAAGATAAGGTATGAAATTCCCCTTAGGTGCTACAGAATACCTCTCCCCTCAATTGCTAGCTCATTTTGAAAGGAGAAAGTAACTCTTTGGGTTCTACAATCTAATATGGCATAACACAAATAGAGCCAGTCGAGTCCTCATATAGCATCAAAGTCAATCATATCTAGCTCTATAAGATCTGCTAAAGAATCACGATTAGAAATAGCCACAACAAAATTTAGGTACACCCTTCTAGCAATAATAGAGTCATCAATTTGACTAGTAATAGAGAAAGGTTCCAAAATATTTTTAGGCTCAAAACCAAAACTAACTGCCATATAAGGGGTCACATAAGACAAAGTAGACCCAAGATCAAGCATCACATATTCATTAAAAGAGAAAATTTGCAACATACCCATAACAAAATCTGGCAAAGTTTATACATCATTGCGGTTAGATAAGGCATACAACCTCTTGCGACCACCTCCGGTAGTAGGGGCAGTACTTTTTGGTAGAAGGGCTATAGATGTTACTTGGGGCTTAGCTCCCCCAATATTTCATCTTGCTGAAGGATAGTACCTTTGAATATGGCCCACTTGGCCACAAGAATAAAATGTATGAATCTCAGAATAACACCTTCCTAAACCATTCCTCCATCAGTTGCTATAGCAAGGTTGTGACCTATAAGGTTGAGTCACACTCCTCTGAGACTAAGTACCCTACAGACTAAACTTATCCCCTCATTGAAATTATTGCTCACCCAAAGGCTTGGGCATAGGTGCACTTTATGAAGACTAATGGTTAGTCCAAAATTTCTTCTTTGACCACTTATTATGCCAATTACTACCTTGGTGCTGACTGTTATTGTAATACCCCGCACTACGCCTAGCTTAAATTCATTCTTATAATATTAAGAAATGTAATGCCCCGAATCTGGTACCCAAAATGCTACACAGTGCTCGTGACCCCAAAGGATCACAAGCAAACCCATGACTGATATATGTACCTATATACTGCATAATATATTGTATAATGCAAAAACATGACTGAAACGCCATAAGGTTCAAAACTATGACATAAAATGTAATAAAAATATAACATCTGGGTGGTGTATGAAATACCTAAAACAAAACTAAAATAAACTATCTGAACATATTATAGACTAAAAAGCCTCTAAAAATGAACTATCTGAATAAGAATTTGATGGGATATATCCCCAAATAACTCCAACTAATAAATTAATTAATGACATAATAACATATTGATCATGTCCTCGGGTGATGACGACTCACTTCTAACTCTGACTGCCGAAACTGGAATGCTACTGGTGCTATGGAGCTCGTGTCTCAAACCTATGGTATAAATCACCATAGCATAAATATGTCAGTATGATTAAATGTACTGGTATGCATTTGAGGTAGGCTAAATACATGGGGTTCATATGCATGAATAGTAATAATAATAAACTGACTATCAAAAGTGTGAGAATATATGTATGAGACATAATAATTGACACTAATACCATGATAACATGATTACTAAATCTGAATATTGATAACATGAGTGACTGTATCTGATAATCCTAAAATCTATAGAACAATCTGAGTTCTATTACTGAGACTAAGATTGAGACTAAAACTGGGACTATGAGAGGTAATCATCTAACCAACATGCTCCATACTAATCTAATTAGGGTCCAACCTGTAACACCAGTTGGAAAGGTGACAGTACCATGACACTAGTAAAGACAAATGTTGTAGAGTCAGTCTTAATCTAGCGGGTGACCCCTGCAATTAGTCCTATACATTAAAATGTGCTAACGGGTGATCCCTGAGTATGTTCGTCCTATATAACGGGTGACATCTCATAACTATACTGGCTATGTAGTTTTGAAACTTAGGGATTACCAATAGGGATCTCAATCATATCTAGCGGGTGAGTCCCCATCCCTAGGCTTTCTCGATCCTGAATCCTACTCTCGTCTGAAAGACACTAAAATGATTAACTGAACTGAATTGATACTAGTGGTATTGTTTAGCGGACATAAATTGAGTTTACTGAGTTCTGTTAACTAATGGAATGCTACTAAGTTTTAAGGACTGACTAAGAGTACTGAAGTTACTGAGATTTACTAAGAATACTAAGATCACTGACATTATTGAACTATTGAGATTACTGAGATTTCTGAGATTTCCTGAGTTACATGACTGACTGAGTTCTATGGATCATGACTTGTCTGAGAGTATCATGAAAACTGACACTGGCTCTAGGCTCACAACTAAATTATCCGGTATAAGTACCCCCAGGACTCGATAGAAAGAAACTAACAAGGCTTGACACTTTTGATCACATGACCAATATCAACAAATTCATAGTTTTATAGTTGGGAATTTCATAAAGCATATGATATCATAACGTTGTACATATATAGTAATTCATATAAATATGGCATAATTTCATGCTTATAATGTCATGAACATCTCATGAATCAATCAAAATTCAAAGGTTTAGCATGGGAATCATCTTAATCAAGTAGGTATAGCATAACTTAAGAGACATGACAAAATCTTGACACATGGAAACTAAGTACTTGTTAAATATTTATTCATTAGGGCATATTATCAAACACCTTGCATGCACACTTAGGGCATAGGTATGATCATCAATTTAATACCACCTGGTGCTACAATTTAACACTATTGCATGAATTTCAACTCTATACTAATGCAGTTTCATGAAAACATGATAAATATACAAATCTTGCCAATCATAGAACAATGATAACATGAACATAATTAATTCAAAATAAAAACATCATGACATAGAGTTTAAAATAGTGTTCTTGAACTTCATTGATGAAAGGAATCCATGAATCAACACTACCATACCTTATTTCTTGATTTTTATAAAGTTTGACGGAGAGAAATTCTTGAACTTGAATCTTCTATGAAAAACCCTAATGTGTTCTTAGAGTATTTTGAGAGAATAGAGTATATTTTGGTGTAATAGAGGCTCAAATTCGTGTTTTTAAGCTTATATAGGGTAGGGAAATTGACCTTTTTAACCCTACGACACGTATTTTACTTCTTGTGAAAATTTTCCAATTTTTATCCTTGGTGCGATGCACCACTATCGCCCCAAGTCACTGGACCTGGACAATTTGGAATCTGCATGATGGTGTGACGCGGAGCTATCGTGTTACCACTTTGGTTGAGACCTGAAAGTTTGGCATAGTGCCCTACTATCGTGAAGCAACATTGGAAATTGAAATTTTTTATTTAAGATGGCTCCGAAACGTGTTGATTGCTCAAATGATACACTGTCTAATTAAAAAGGCTCTAAATCTTCGCCCGGGTGTTGGATATGGGAGAATTTAGTATCGATGGAAATCTTCTTCCATTTTTCACATAATAAAAAGTGAAAATATTGAAAATATCATATATATAAAAGTGGTTTCTTCTTTAAAGAATGTTTTTAACATTTTCGGGACAATTTTAAGCTAGGTAGAAGTATGAGGTATTACGAGAAATATCTTCCAAAATGAATAATAGTTATTTCATGTGTAATTTTAAAGATTTTTCCTTCTCATTGTGAGGTAAATTGAATAAGCTTTCCATCGATACCAAATTCTCTCAATTCCATACTCAGTTGAGGAGTTAAAGCATTTTTAAGTTGATAGTTTTCCACCTGAGCACTTGGCGCATCACGGAGGTGGGAAAATGATGATTATCAATTTCCAGTGTCCCTCTGTGATAGCCTCACATTGGGGAGAAGCCCAATTTTATATTTTTTGATTTTTAGAAAGCCTATGCGATGTTGACGCATCGCGCCAAGAGCGAAAATGGCATTTCTATAGGGCACTGCAATGGCTGCGCATCGCATTGAAATTCTAGCTACCTATTGTCAAAATCTAGTGGGACAATGCGATAGCTTTAAATTACAGAGAACTCCAATTTCCTAGTCATCAATTTCAAGTGAGCCACTACGATAGTGATGCATTGCGGTGGCCCATTAAATCTGGATTTTCAGTTCTCTTTTCCAGTTCCGTCCAAAATTTTAAAGAGAGCATTTTGGTAAATTCCCAAGCCTCTAATCCATCCAAAACACAATATTAATCATATTCAAAACACTTTGTGTTCATTATTCACCATTATCTTCAAAAGAAACACCCTAGAGCTCCAAAGCTTCTTCTCCAAGAAATCAAAATCCTCTATTATTTTTCCAAGAAAGCTTAAGATTAAGTATTCCCAAGACTAGATAATCAATAAATCATATTCATGAACTCAAATAGTAATCCAAAATTTAAGGTTTCTTCATCTAATCTTTAATTAAGGTATGTGGGATATATGAACAAGGATCTCCTTCCATCTCTGTGCCCTAAACCAAGCTTTTATTTAAAATTCATATGATTTTGAATGATTATTCATGAGATTTGAAGTAGGGTTCATGCCCATTATTTCCTTTTCAATGTTTTAGAAGTTGAATTGCATGTCTATTTTGATAGTTTGATGCCTATTATACAAATTTACAGATTTTGAGATGAATTATCATTGTTTTCATTATTGAGCATGAATATTATGATGTTTTGACATAATATTGATGCATGGGTTATTATCCAAGATTGAATATTAGTATTTCCAGAAAGTTGATGCTTTAATCATCCTACTTTCAGATTATTTCAGATTTTCAGTAAAGCTTTTATCTTTCGATCATCAAATTAGCTATGTAATCAAATTTTTAGATTATTATAGATTAAAAATTTAGATCAACTGTATTTATCAATTTTATCATATAAATGCATAATTAGTTTTAGATAAACCCTGATGCTAGTTTTAAAGTGGATTTCCAAAACAATAAGCGTAACAAATAAAAAGGGGGTAGTATTTAGCACCAAGAACCTCTCTGCTTGTTAAAGTAAAAATTAACAGAAAAGCTTTTAGAAAACCTAAGTGTGATGGTTCATTAAGTTTACTCAAATTATGCTTATAGATTGATATTAGCTACATATTTTAGCTTTTGGATTTCATATTTAGTTTTGATCTCTTTTACACTTAGACAATATAATTTACAAACAATACATTAGCACAACTTTCAGAACTAAATGTTATGACTCACTAGATTTATAAAGTATGATTGATTTGTTATTCATGAATTTAATATTTCAGGTATTCCAGCTTATGTTAGTTATTTACATTTAGCATGCATTGTTTTATAAATTATGGTGATTAGATAATGTTTTACTTATGCATTTCACCCTCATACACTCACTATATCCTCAAAGAACTAATCTACATATTTATCTATGTTCTATATTATCTGATAATGTAGGTTCAGGTGCTCAGTATCAGCAGTGTGAGTAGTTCGAGCATCTCCATCTACATCCTATAGTTGGTGAGTCCTCATAATTTGGAGACTTATTCATTTAAATTTTTCAGCATATCAATTTACATGCTTTAGTATTCTTTTCAGATAGTTCAAGTTAGCTGGGGTTTGTCCCAGTGACTCTCTAGTAATTAGTAGTAGAGGCTTGTTAGACTACTATTTTTGATTCATCTTATTTAGTATTGAGATTTTGGACATTATTTTATATACTATATTTAGACAGTTTTCAATAATTATCATGACTTTATATTTCCATTATTATAATTTCAGATTCAATAGTAGGCAGACAGGGTTAGCTTAAAGATACTTATAGTTTTGAGCACCGTGTAATATTCTTGGACCAAGTTTTGGGGTGTTACAAACTTGGTCTAAGATCCAAAGTTTTGGAAAGTCCTAGGGAGTTAGAAAAGCCATATTTTATGGAGTCTTGATCATCAGTGTGAAGTATGCCACATCTATGAGTAAGAGGCTATGGAGCATTTTTAGGAAATCATCTTTTTCTTTCATGATCTATTATGCTTACAGTATCTCGATCTACTTTTAACTCGAAGTTCATTTCATATTTTATCTTAAAGCCCAAAGTTGATCTCCAAAGGGTGTATCTATCATCTTGTTTGAGTTAATGATACTAAGTTTGAGACACCAATAGTTTAGTCAGTCAATGTAGTTAATGAGTTTCCAAATATTTTTACCAAATATTTTTCAAGAGTACCTCCCGATAGGGAAATAGAATTCGATATTGACCTTCTTTAAGATACTCAGCCTGATTCTATCCCTCTATATCATATGGCTTCCACCGAGCTTAAGGAGTTAAAGTAGAAACTCAAAGATCTTTTAGGCAAAGATGTTATAAGTCCTAGTGTTTCTCCATGGGCCGCTCCCATCCTATTCATGCGAAAGAAAGATAGTTCTTAACATATGTGTATTGACTATCATCTGTTGAATAAAGTTATAGTAAAAAATAAGTATCCTCTTCATAGAATTGATGACTTATTTGATCAACTCCAAGGTTCCAATTATTTCTCAAAGATAGACCTTAGATTCGGCAATCATCAACTTTAGGTAAGGGAATGTGATATTCCAAAGACAACTTTTAGAACCCGTTATGGTCATTTTAAGTTTCTAGTCATATACTTCAGACTAACAAATGCCCCAGCAGCTTTCATGGACTTGATGCACAGAGTGGTCAAACAATATTTAGATATATTTGTTATAGTCATCATCGATGACATTCTTGTCTACTCTCGTAGTAAGGATGATCATTCAGACCATCTTACAATTATGTTGCCGACTCTTAGAGATCACCAGTTGTTCGCCAAGTTCAACAAGTGAAAATTTTTTCTAAGCTCATTAGGTTTCCTTGGTCCTATTATTTCAGGTGAGGGTATTAGAGTTGATCCAAAAAGATAGAAGCCATAAGAAATTGGCCTAGACCTATCTCTCCATCGAATATTAGGAGTTTCTTGGGTCTAGTTGGTTATTATATACATTTTTTGATAGATTCTCATCGATTGCATCCATTATGTCTAGATTGACCCAAAATAAAGTTAAGTTTCAGTAATCAGATTCTTGTGAGAAGGGTTTTCAAGAGTTGATTACTTGACTCACTTCAACCCCAATTTTAGCATTACCTGATGGTACAGATGGTTTTGTGGTTTATTGTGATGCCTCCAGAGTTTGTTTCGGTTGTGTTTTGATTCTGAGAGGTAAGGTCATAGGCTATGACACTAGATAGCTTAAGACCTATGAAAAGAACTACCCAACTCATGATCTTTAGTTGTTGATGTGTTTGCTTTAAAAATCTAGAGACATTATTTGTATTGTGTGCATGTTGATGAGTTTATGGATTACAAAAGCTTGCAGTAAGTGTTTACTCAGAGGGAGTTGAAAATTTGGCAAAGGAGGTGGTTAGAATTATTGAAAGATTATGATATGAGTGTGTTGTATCATCCAGGTAAGGCAAATGTAGTGGCAGATGCCCTTAGTAGATTGTCTATGGGCAGTGTTGCTCGTGTGGAGAAAGATAAGAAAGAATTAGTTTGGTAATTTTACCGGTTATCTAGATTGCGTGTGAGATTGGTTGACTCAGCTGAAGGGAATGTTTGGGTTTAAAGTAGTTCCAAATCTTCCCTGGTTTTGGAAGTGATGGATAAGCAAGATAAGGATCCTAGTTTGGTCAAATTGAAGGGGCAAGTTAAAGACCAAAAGACAGAGTTTTTCACCCAAAGGGAAGATGGTGTGTTGAGATACCAAAGTAGATTGTGTGTGCCTTGTATTGGTGATTTGAACGAGCAAATTATTGTAAAAGTGCATAGTGCATGATATTCTATTTATCTAGGTGCTACTAAGATGTACCACAATTTGCGAGAAATCTATTGGTGGAGTGGAATAAAGAGAGATATAGTTTAGTTTGTGTCCAAATATGCCACTTGTCAATAGGTTAAGGTAGTACAACAAAGACCTGATGGTTTGTTGCAAGTGTTCAGTATTCCCACTTGAAAGTGGGAAGAGGTGAATATGGATTTTTTGACTGGTTTAACCTACTCAAGTCATCAGGATAATTCAATTTGGATTATTATAGATAGATTGACTAAGTCAGCTCATTTCTTGCGAGTTCATATGTCCTATATAGCTGGCGATTATACTAAGTTGTATATTCGAGAGATGATTATATTGTATCGAGTTCCATTGTCCATCATCTCAGATAGGGGTACTCAATTTACCTCTCAGTTTTGGAGAGATATTCTCAAGGGTATTGATACCTAAGTTTATCGTAGTTCAGGCTTTCATCCGTAGACAGATAGTTAGGCAGAGAGGACCATTTACACTCTAGAGGATATGTTGAAGGCATGTGTTCTTGATTTCAAGAGTAGTTGGGATAAGCATTTTCCATTAATTGAGTACTCTTATAATAACAGTTACCATGCTAGTATTCAGATAGCTCCATTTGAGGCACTTTATAGGGGGAGATGTAGATGGCCAGTTTGTTGGTTCGAAGTAGGTGAGGCCGCCTTGATTAGGCCATATATGGTGTTTAAGGACATAGAGAAAATTTAGTTTATTAGAGAGAGATTAATAGCAACCCAGAGTCGTCAGAAATCCTATGCCGACATGAGAAGAAGAGACCTTGAGTTTGAGGTTGATGATATTATGTATTGAAAAGTATCACCCATGAAAGGGGGTGAAGAGTTTCGCAAGAAGGGGAAACTTAGTCCCCATTATGTAGGCCCCTTCCATACATTGAGTCATGTTAGGAATGTGGCATATGAGCTTGAGCTACCCGCAGATTTATCCTCATTTATCTAGTGTTCCATATGTCCTTGTTAAAGAAGTGCATGGACGATTCAGCTATTATAGTTCCTCTAGAAAGCACAAATATTCAGAATAGCTTTTTTTACGAAAAAGCCCCAGTACAGATTTTTGATCATAAGATTTGTAGACGAAGGAACAAAAAAGTTCCCTTGGTCAAATTTCTGTGGCAAAATCGGTCCATTGAGGGTGCAACTTGGTAAGAAGAAGAAAACATGCATACAAAGTATCCATATCTCTTCTCCACGAACTCAAATTCAACCGAAGGTAATAATTTTCCTTCAATTAGTTCTTTTCTAGTTTAATATTCAGCTATATAGCTATTTTTTATGAGAATTCGTGCACTCTCAGATCAGTTCAATGGCTCATTTTATTGAGATCAGTTATTCAAATTATTTTAGTTGAGCATGATAGGTTATAGCCTCAGATTTCTTAATATTTTTAACTTATCTAGGGAAAATAGAGGACAAATGTTCCCAAGGGGGAGATATTATAATACACCGCACTTCTCCTAGCCTAAATTTGTTCTTAGAATGTTAAGAAATATCTTCCAAAATGAAGAATAATTATTTTGTTTGGAATTTTTCAGATTTAGACTTCCCATTGTGAGGGAAATTGAATAAGCTTTCCATCGATACCAAATTTTCCAAATTCAGATACTCGACTGAGGAGTTAGAGCATTTTAAAGTTTATAGTGTGCCCCCTAAGCACTTGGCACATCACGCAGGTGGGAAAAATGATGATTTTTAATATCCAGTAGCCCTCCGTGATAGCCCCACATCACGGAGAAGCCTAATTTTACATTTTTCAATTTCCAGAAAGCCTTTGTGATTTTGGCGCACCGCGCCAATGGTCAAAATGACATTTCTGTAGGGCACCGCGATGGTGACACATCATGTTGAAGATCAAGGTCCCAATTGGAAAAATCTTGTGGGACATAGCTATAGCCCCACATCGCGGAGATCCCTGATTTCCTAGCCGTTAATTTATACTGAGCCACTGCGATAGTGGCACTTTGTGGTGGCCCATTAAATCGGGATTTTTAGTTCTTTTTCCAGTTTCGTCTAGAGGTTTAAAGAGGGCATTTTTGTAAATATACAAGCATCCAATCCATCCAAAACACAAGATTAATCATATTCAAAGCACTTTGTAATAATTATTCATCATTCTCTTCAAAAGAAAAACTCTAGAGCTCCAAAGCTTCTTCTCCAAGAAATCAAAATCCTCCATTGTTTCTCCAAGAAAGCTTAATATTCAGTATTCCCAAGACTAGATAATCAATAAATCATCTTCAAGAACTAAAATAGGAATTCAAAATTCAAGGTTTCTTCATCTAATCATCATTCAAGGTATGTGGTGTTTATTAAGAAAGATCTCCTTCTATCCTTGTGCCTAAAACCAAGCTTTTATTTAAAATTCATATGATTTTGAATTATTATTCATGAGATTAGAATTAGGGTTCATACCCATTATTTCCCTTTTCAAGATTATGAAATTTCGAATGTTTTAGAAGTTGAATTGCATGTCTATTTTCATACTTTCATGCCTATTGTAGAAATTTACAGATTTTGAGATGAATTATCATTTTTTGCATTATTAAAAATGAATAATAAGATGTTTTGACATGAGATTGATTAATGGGTTATTACCCCAGATTGAATATAAGTATTTCATGAAAGATGATGCTATAAGCATCCTACTATAAAATTATTTTAGATTTTTAGTTAAGCTTTAATCTTTCGATCATCAGATTAGCTATGGAATCCACTTGTCAGATTATTATAAATTACAAAATTTAGTTCAACTTTATTTGCAGATTTCATTAGATAAATGCATAATTGGTTTGAGATAAATCCTTATGCTTGTTTTAAATTGGATTCCCAATAGAATGAGCATAGCAAATAAAAAAGGAGTAGTATTTAGCACCGAGCGGGAAGTGTGGTTTTAGCGCATCTTACTTCCATAGAACTATGTATCTAGTGTAGGTATAAATTATCAGATTATTCCCACTTCTATATGGATGACATTTATAGATGTGATCACTTAGCTTAAGTTAAACTCCCTGGCAAGAGTACGACACCTCTCCCCAACATGAGGGTTCTTTCTTAGGAGGATGAGACATTGAACTCCATGTTAGATCACATGGTTTATGAAGTTTAGGAGAACCTACTTTCTAGTTATAGTAAAAGATTAACAGAAAGGCTATTAGAAAAAGTAAGTTTAAAGGCTCACAAACTTTACTCAAGTTATGCTTATAGAATGATATTAGCTACATATTTCAGCTTAACGAATTTAAATTCAGTATTGAGCTCTTTGTACATTTAGTATAAGTTACATATAGAATATTACTAAATATTATGACTCACTATATTTATAAAGTATGATTGATTTATTATTCATGATTTCAGCATTTTAGATATTCAAGCTTATTTGAGTCTTTTACATTTAGGATGCATTGTTTCATAAATTATGATGATGAGATAATGTTTTACTTTTGCATTTCATCCCCATATACTCAGTACATCCTCAAAGTACTAATCCACATATATGTCTATGTGATACATTGTCTCATAATGTAGGTTTAGGTGCTCAGTAGCAGCAGCGTGAGTAGTCCGAGCATCTTCATCTACATCCTACAATTTGTGAGTCCTCATAGTTTTGGGACTTGTTCACTTAGATTTTCAAGCTTATCAGTTTATATGCTTTAGTATTCTTTTCAGACAGTTTGAGTTAGCTGGGGGTTTGTCCCAATAAATCTGTAGTTGTTAGTTGTAGAGACTTGTAAGACTACTAGTTTTTATTTAGTTATTCAGTATTGAGATTTCAGAAATTATTTTAGATATTATATTCAAACAGTTTTCCACATTTAGCATGAACTTTTGTCTATATTTCCATTCTTATGATTTTAGATTCAGTAGTAGGTAGATAGGGTTAACTTAAGGCTACTTGTAGTTTTGAGCAATGTATGACGTTCTGGGACTAGGATTCGGGGCATTACAGTAATTCTGGTTTATAAACCTAGATCGTTTAGCTTTCCTTTCCTTTTCCCTTACCACAGCTAGCATTTTATTATGCTCTTTAAACTACTACATTTGAATGAATAACTTGGAGAAATACATATCTCTATTCAGCATTGCTACCTTGCATTCCGATACCATATCTTTAGAGAGACCTACCGCAAGCTTCCTCATACAATCAATCAAGTTAACCACAAATATTGGAGCATAACAGGATAGCTTAGTGAACTTCAATACATACTGCTTAACATTCATCTTGCCTTGTTTAAGATTCAAAAATTCTTCAGCCTTTTCCTCTCTTATATCCTGGGAAAGAAATGGTCTAGGAAACCTTCTATAAAGTCACCATACACAAAAGGTTCATGTAACACCTCGAATCTGAACTTCAGATGCTACACGGTGCTAGTGACCTCAAAAGACCACAAGCTAACCCATGACTGGTAACTACTGCAATAACTGAATAATAATACTGTAATTATGCAGCAATTAGGCAAAAATATTCCATAAGGTTCAAATCTGATATAAACACTGAATAACAATGCTAAAACAAAATATCTATCTGAAATACTCTAGTCTAAAAACCTCTATCTATCTGAAATAAGGAGTTGATCGAACAAGTCACCAACTAATTTCGGCTACTAAAGAAAATCAAGTATTGATATAACTGAAATGATAAACCTGTCCTCAAACTATGATGACTTACCACTAACTTTGTTGCTGATAGATTGGGCTTCTAAGTACGGTCAAGAGCCCATCTGTCTGAACCTATGATATAAAACATCATAGCGCAAGAGAAAAGTATGCATCAGTAATTTGAATGTGCTGGTATGCTAAGTGAAGTAGGTTGAATGCATGGTTTCATATGCATGAAGAATACTGACTGAATGATAAAAACATAACTGAATGAGTGTACGTGCATAACTGAAACATGCTGAAAACATTTAGTGTGCGCTACTGAGCTCAAAACTAAGTATACTGTAATTGAAATCATAGTAACACTAGATCTGAGTTCTGATAAGTAAATTTCTAATAACTGAGTGACTATTTTTGATATTCCTAAATTTGTACAACTACCTGAGTTGTTTACCGAGCATAGTGACTATATTTGACAGTCCTAATTCTGTAAAACTTAATTGGGTTCTATACTGAGACTAAAATGAGACTGTGGGAGGTACTCATCAAACCGAAATGCCCCTTCTCTGAACTGATTTAGGTCCCAACTTGTAACCCAGTTGAAAGGGAGTTATTATCGTGCCACGATTAAAGACAAATATTGAGGCATCCTCATATGGAATGTTCTCTGAATGAGAATGGTGGTACCCTTAACTGGAAGGTAAGACACCTCATAAACCCTCAACTGGCAGGTGGATGTTTCAACCGACGCTGGCTACATAGTTCTGGAATGCAAGGACTACTTCTAAGGATCATACCCTCTACTTGCTGGTGAGTCCCCATCCTTGTATTCACTCGATGCTGAATCCTACTCCCAAATGAAAGACACTGAACTAATGTGCTGAACTGAACTATACTAATATTGAGTTTACTGAGTTTTCCTGAGTTCTGTAACTGACTTAGTTCTGCTAAATTTCATAACTGACTAAGAGTACTACTGATCGTGACATGATAGATACTATTCTGTAATTAACATTGGCTATAGGTAAATAGCTAAATTATTGGGTATTAAATATCCCAGGACTTGATAACATAGATAATACGAAGACATGAGAATTCTTGGAACATGACAACAGTCAACTTTTTACAATTTAGTCACTGAGACATTTTGCCATATATTTGGACTTTTACATGAATGGAAACGCATGCTAGAATATCATAATTACACTTTAAAATTCTCATGGACATTCCATCAAACACATACAAAGTATAGCTTTAACATGGGAGCGAATTTGGAACATGTAGCTCTAGCATGAATTAATCATAAAGTCCCCAATGGATCATAATGCACAATTTATTCACTTAGTCATTTTGTCAAACACATGGTAGGCATAACCTTATAGTTAGGCTTGAACAACATGTTAATGTATGATGACTACCTAAATAAATTCATAATTCAAGGATTTCAACATGAGAGAATCATAATCATAATTCAAGTTTTAAAAAGGTTTCTTGAACTCCAAGGGTGGAAGGAAACCCTTGGATGAACACTTCACATACCTTAATTGTCACTTTTGTGGAGATTGGGGCAAATTCTTGAGGTTAATTTCTTGAACTTGATGAAGCTAGGGCTTGTTCTTGAGAGGATTTTGTGAAAATAATGAGTGATTTTTCTATTTAGGGCTTTAATACCATGTTATGAAGCCATTGTGTGAACAGAAAATAACCCATTTTCCCTTAAAAATATGGTACCTGACTGGAAAAATTACCCAGACCGGATTGGCCAAGGTATCGCGGGCTCTGAAGCGCTGCTCTGGCCGAGGCACTGTGGTATCCATCGCGGGTTTTACCTAGCAATAGACTGGGCGAGGGGCCGCGGGTTAATCACCCTGAGAAACTGTTTTAGAGTTTCAAACACGCCCTTACGCTTGTTTGAAAAATCTGAAACTCACCCGAGATGTACTATTTACTCCCCTGATCATGAATAAACTTAAAAACTAACTTTTGGAGCTCAGGAAAGTCGTAAATAAATTTATCAAAGTTTGAAGGCTTTACAAGACTAAGTTCCAATACATCGCTGAAATATTCAAAGTTTAGGACCCCTTATCTAGCTCTAAGGAACTGAGTTAGGCTTAGAATTTTTGCGGGGTCTTACAGTTCAGCGTCACCACCCTTCAAATAGTCCCACTCATTTTACCACTGGTTAGCCATGTCCTTAAACTGGTAGGCTGCTAACTCAACCCGTTCAACTTTATTAGAATGCAAAACTCTAAAACTTTTCTCTATTTCATCAATGAACCCTTTGGAGTCCTCCTTAACCTTTGTACTAGTAAAGGTGGGTGGGTTTAGCCTCATGAATTGGCCAACCTGAGTAAGTTTAGACCAACCCAAATCTTCAAACTGAAGATTCTGAGAGGCAACCATCAGAGCAATCATATGGATGTACTTTCAGAACTCAAAATTTAAAATTTCCCATTGAGGAGATTGAGGATGGTTAAAACTGACCATGGTACCCTTGGTGGGCTATTCTGGACTGCAGGACCTCCTAGAACAGTAACAACCTCTGGGGTACGAGCTCTATAATGGGTCCATATCTTATGAGTAGGTCGGACATCCTCAGCTTGAGTATTTTGATCATTGGATCTACAGGGATGCATTATAAACTTCTGAAATATAGGAAACCATTAATTAGAGGATTTAGACTCTATAGAACAAACAAAATCATGAAAGAAAGAGAGACATTTCTAAACACCTTGTAGTTGACTACTTATAAGTGTAGCGTGCTATACACCCGCAAATAGGACTCTACCTAACAAGATTTCACACACACCCTTGGACCAAACAAAGCTTTGATATCAATTTTTTCACAACTCAAGCCAAGACCCTAGCCGCAATGAGCATCCTGAACCATAAAGGCCCAAGTGCCCTTTTCGATCTGACAATCATACACATCATTCATACAACACAAATAAATATTGAAAATTATCATATGGAAACATAGTCACTCTCATAATTCAACTGGACAATTTGAAAGGAAGTTCTTATCATTCAAAATGCATAACACCAATCTGCAAAATCTTTAACAACTCAAGAACCAACATATGTCTAAAAACTAGGACAAAGCCACTAGTCGGACCATGCATCAAAATAAAGTAAAAATTTCTTTTAAACTAGGCCTTCCAATATAGGGGAGGCTCACCAATTACAACCTTAGACAAACTAATCTACTACATAGCGAGACCCCCGGACTGTGATTCAGATCCTAAAATATAGGGGATCAATACAATTTTACTGGTATATGAAACAACCTAAAAAATAGCATATTTTTATACAACATAATGAGAGAATTTCATAAAACGATGAACTTTCTGCATAAGTGAAAACACATAGGCATACTAAAATAAATTTCAATAGTTCTTAGAAATCATGTCTCATTTTCGATTTAACCCTGAGCTAGATGATATACCCTACAATCTTTATCATCCCATGGGATATATGGGATCCGCCCTTGACTCGGTGGCTAAGTCCCCAGCCAAAGTTTGATGCAAGGTTTTGAGTAATGGTATGAGAGAAACAATTGTAATACCACGTAAAATTCATAGCTTAACTCAATATTTTAAGCTTTTTAAGGGGTCCCAAACTAAGAAAATTGTAGCCAAGTATCAAGAATTATAATCATTTTAGCCTTCCAAATTTGGAGGATTTTATTTCCAACCTTCCCGGCTTTTGTTAGACAATGATCATTCACACTTTTATGACATCTCAAGTGAATTTCAAATTTTTTGGACTAGCGTAAGGGCGAATTTGAATCCCCAAAATAGTGAAGGGCCTTGATAGCCCCGCGTCGCGAAAGATAGTCAAGCCAAGTTAGGGTCGCACCGTGATGTCTACTTGAACAAAGTAGGGGTCACATCGCGATGGGTACATGAACCATACAGGGATCGCGACGTGAGGGCTTCCCTATTCAAGATTATTTTAATGTAAGTTGTGGGGGAAAATAGGTCATTTTCCCCAACCTTATTCAGCCTTAACACTAAATTAATTAGCCTAGAGGACAAAATCTCATTCTTCACTCATAAACACTCTCAAGAGAAAGCCCTAGCCTCATCCAAGTGTTCATCCAAGAGTTCCTTCCACCCTTAGAGTCCATGAAACTCTTTTAAAGCTCATGTAGAGTAATTTCATGATTTCCATGACATGAATTAAAGTGTATTCAGGATTTGGGTTTCTATTTCATGATTTATTACAAGATTCATGTAGAGTTAATTGATATGTGTTCTTTATCTTGTGGATTCATGTTGAAACTCTTGGAATTGTGAAATTTAAATTGCATCATGATGACTACATGTTGTTTTAGAATTATGTGCATATATTATGCCCCACAGGTGTTTGATTAATTGTCCATGAAAGTTGAATAGTGAAATTATACCATGCTAGCATGTATAAAAATTTATGTAATGAAAGTTTTTACTTAAATGCCCAAATGAATGAATGATGACCATGTAGTCAGTTATCATGTCTCAACATTAGAGCCATGGTCAGTCACAGAGTAGTATCAGTCACATCACGATCAATAGAATATAGTTAGTTACAAAACTTAGGAAAATCCAGTAAACTCAGAATCAATCCAATTCAGTTAAGTAAAATTATATCAGTTTAGTTATACAGTATGATCAATAATAGTATAGGCCAGTCTAGTATAGTGTAGAATTCAGTTTAGTGTCTATTTAGTTTGGAGTAGGATTTAGCACCGAGTAAACCCAAGGATGGGGACTCACCTGCCAGTAGAGGGTGTAATCCTTAGAAGTAGTCTTCGTATTATATAACTACGTAGACAGCGTAGGTTAAGATATCTCCCTTCAAGACTAGGGTTGATGTTTCACATCGGAGTTTTTCTACTAGTGAGGGTTGACAGAAGATCTTCCTATCAGCGAGGGTTAAATCACAGCTTGTCTTTACCCGTGGCACAGTACTGACACCCTTCCAACTGTGGTTACAGGATGCACCCCTAGTAGTTTAAATGTCCCATGTCTGTTAGATGATTACTTCCCACAGTCTTAGTTTCAGATTCAGTTATAGTATAGAACACAGTTAAGTTCTACAAACTCAAGACTATCATACATATTCACTCAACTCAAAACAAAACTCAGCATAGTTCCACAAAAACAAAATAGTCAGATATAATTACTGAGTTATCAGTAATTCAGTATCAGTAGAATCAGATACCGGTTAATTAGTTTTCAAACTCAGTATCCATCCTTATCACAATATAAGTATTGTTTACGTATTCATGCATGTACTCTCATTCAGTCATAATCTTGTTATTCAATCAGTAAAGTTTATGCATATGAACCCATGAATTTCAGGATACCTCACTTAGCATACCAGTAAATACAAAGTACTAATGCATACTTTTCTCTTGCACTATGATGTATTATATCATAGGTTCAAACGTAAACGTGTGGGCTCCAGAGCACCCTTAGTAGTTCAGACTTTCAGCAGTCAGAGTTAGTGGTGAATTTCTCATTGTTCGAGGACATGATTATATTCTTTCAATATTTTAGTTACCAGTTCCCTTTTAGTAGTTGGAGTTAGTTGAGTTCTTGTCCCATCAACTCCATAGTTCAAATAGTTTAGAGGTTTTTCAGACTAGAGTATTTTTAGATAGAGTTTTAGTTTTTGTATCATTATACCTCTTTTAGTTTTATTTTAGTATTGAACCTTATGGCTTGTTTTTCACTTAATTTTAGCATAATATAGTATTGTTATTTAGTTATTACAGTAGGTACTAGACATGGGTTCAACATAGTCCAAGGAAGTCTAAAAGTTGCATCTTGTAAAGTTGCTGCATAGATGTGTAGCATGCCACACTTATGGAAAATACACTATGAGATGTTTTAGAAAAAGTTTCCCTTCTTTCATTATTCATGTCAAGCGAGTGAGCATGAGTTCTAGTAAAAATTTTAGTCTAATTTGCTTTTTCCTTTCACTTATAGAACATGACTCCCAAAAGGACTAATAAGAAAAGAACCGAAAATAAGTTAGCACCTAAGCCCGTTCAGGCAGATCCTCTACACGAGCATGTCTCTTATGCAGAATTCAGGGCTACATTAACTACTCTAGCCAATTCAGTCGCAACTCATAATGAATGACCAGCTGTTGTTTTAACCAACCCAGGGGCCAATACTGCTACATCTAGGATTCGAGACTTAACCTGAATGAATCCTCCTTTATTCTCAGGTTCTAAGTCTAAAAAAAATCCACAGAAGTTTCCCGATCAGGTTCAGAAAGTCACAGATATCTTGGGAGTGACTTCCAGTGAGAGTGTTGAGTTAGCCGTCTATCAGCTACAAGACGTATCCGATATGTTGTTTAAGAAGTTAAATGTAGACAAGGGTGCAGATACAGAGCCCATAGAATGGGAAGAGTTTGCTATGGCCTTCTTAGATAGATACTTTTCTTTAGAGCTGAAAAATGCTAAGATGTTAGAGTTCAACAATCTCAGGTAAGGCAGTATGAGTGTGAAAGAGTATTCCCTTAAGTTTACTCAGTTATAAAGGTATGCTTCCCATTTAGTAGCAGACAATAGATCCAAAATAAGCAAGTTTATGTAGAACTGCGATGTTGATTAGGGAGATGAGCATATCTAGGTGTATGGTCCATGCTCAACAGATTAGGAATAGAAACTTAAGAAGAAAAAAACAGAAAATAAGAGTGCCAAAATAGGTAGCGTTAGTTTTACGCAGCCAAGGTCAGAGAGTGGAAATCGATCTTGGTTTAATTAGAATTTTTAAGCCCCAGTTCCATCTTCATCTAGTACACCAATACCAAGGTTCAGGAATGACAGTCATGATGGGGCGCCACGCTCCAAAACCTAGAAAAGTGCAAGCGGTGTTCATACTAATCAACTTTGCAAAGAATATGTAAGAATTACTTGGGTATGTGTAGAGTCGGCAGTGATGTGTGCTTTGGATAGGGCGAGTCAGGTCACAAATTCCGAGACTATCCTAAAGATGGTCTATGAAGTTAGCATAGTCATCCTTCATCTGAGTCTAATCTCTCGAATAAGTAGGGTGCCACTTCTAATGTCGCTAGTGGGTAGCGCCCAAATAGGCTTTATGCACTTTAGTCCAGGTAAGATCGGGAAAGATCCCTTAATGCGGTCATTGGTAAGTTATAGATGTCCCATTTACAAATTTTCTATCTAATAAGATGCAGGAGTTTCTCTATCATTTGTAACTCTTTGCATAGCAGTTAACTTTAAAGTAAGACCAAATATTAACAAAACCTTTCTCAGCCTCCACCCCAGTGGGTCAGTCTATTATAGCTTGGTGCGTATACAGAAAGTGTTTGATTATAATTCCTTAGAAGTCAGGCTTCCATATTTCAATAGTAATATATGTATGTATAGAAAAGTAATGGGTGGGAAGATTCCCAACTCGTCTTTACCTCAGTTCAAATTTTTGTACTTCGGTCATCACGATACCAACGTATGTTTTATTTCTCAGCTCCATGAACACAACTTATATTCACACACTTTCCATTGAATCATGTGCATTTCCAGTTCTTAGTATGAGGAGTTCCATTTCACTAAGTAGTACAAATCATATTCTATGAATACGAACACTCCAAACTCTGGTCATGCAACTCATGACTTCTACACTTATGCCTTACAGTGTGTTCAGTCCCAATTACCATCTAAATCATAGTGTCAATTATAGTCTTAGTTATCATGTCAGTCTTAGTCCAATAATCAAATCAGAAACTTAGTTCAATTTTTGGTTTGCTCGACCATAGCGTACAGTTATCAGTTACTCAGTTTTTAGTATTTTGGTACCTCATTTTACAAAATATTTTAGAACCATGTTATATACTTGGTCTTGCATTATTAAATAATGCAACTTTTATGAATTTATGCTCAGTTATCTCATGTTACCTAGTTAGTCCTTGCCTCATATGCATGATACTCTATATTTTCACTCCATTTATTTAGACTAAATACAGTTCAATCTTGCAGAACCATTATTCAGTTATCAGTCATTCAGTCAATCAAATAAGTTAGTATGCTTATGCAGTCATGCACAACGCCCATGCAAATATTTTTCAGTAGTCCCAAGTAAAGTAGCGTACGAAGGTGGAGAGTATATCTGAGAGAGTATTCAAGGGATATGTCTAAGCTTGAAAATTTGTAGTTACAGTGCATAAGTCTTATTCACTCTATCTTAGATGATGATTCGTAGGCCTCGCCTTATTTTATAGAATTATAGCTACAATGTGATGTCTTATTCTGACAATGCCAACCTTTCCAAGCTCCCTAAAGTTGCTGGGAACTTAATAAAAATAGTGTGAGAGGAAAGTTCTAGTTGAGAATAAGTTTTCAGTACGAGTTAGTCCATAAAGCCACTAATTTAGTTTAGCAGTTAGACGGATAAATTAAAGTTGTATGGTTTTCCATATTTCCATCTGATCGCACTATCCGAAGTCTAATGAATGAAACTATTCTATCATGGACCAACCATGTAGTTGCGTATTCAGCTCAGTTCATGTATTATGTCTTAATTTCAAGAACCAAATTATCAGTCATGATTCAATTCGTAGGTGTCCTATGTATTGCCCCAGTTTTCCTCATTATCTCAGCGAAGTCAGTATTCTTCGGGGAACATAATATCCCAAGGGGGATATGCACTATAACTCGAGCTTTCATGTCCTAAGTGCGATGACCCAAACCGAGTCCCTGGTTGTGATAAGCATCCCGAACCTTGAAGGCCCGGAAAACCTTCTAACTTGATATCATATACACCATTCATACATAAATAAGGAAATGTAAAAATTATTACAAACGAAATCATGGTCATATCTTTGACATAAAGTTAGCAATGTAGAAAGAAATCCAAAACCATCTAACAACATCTGCAAACCGTTTGAGAAATCTCTACTACATGATCACTAACACAATCTAAAAATGGGGACAACACCCCAGCAGACCAAAACGATAACTAATAATAATTATCAAAAAGTAAGTAGTCCTTCTGAAATATAGAAGACTCACCAACTGAACACTGCAACTCTGTCTGATAAAATTGACTACTTATCTTAACCCCTAGACTGAGCCTTAGAACTTGAGAGGTAGGGGGAGGGGTCAGTACAGATGTACTGGTACACGAAGAAATTCAAAATAACGAGTTTGCAAAAATATAAAATAGTTGAGAGTGGGTTTCAAAATATCATGCATAAAATAGTTTCAAAACACATGGGCACTTTCGTAAAAATCATAAACCATTCTTGAAAATATTGTTTCTAATCTTTGTATTACTTTTGAGTTAGGTGGCACTCCTCTACAAGTATGATATTCCACAGTCTATATGGAATCTGCCTTTGACTCGGTGGGGAAGCCCCCAACCTAAGTGTGCCGCAAGGGTTGGAGTGTCTGAGTCTGATACTCCACAGGGCACTAGGCCTGCATATAATAATATACTCGGATTGGCAAATGACAGTCTTGGGCAATGAGGTATCCGAACTCATGGATTATTTGTGGAAAAACCTAAGCTCTATTTATGCCCAATTTTATCCTGTTCTGAAACATGCATATTTTTAGTTTCAACATCTAAAAATCTAATTTCAAACATATGTTCTGAATTACTATGGCTTTAACTGAGTTGGTGTCGTCATACCAAGACTTGCAAGTCTTAATTCTAAGACACAATTTACCATGCATGATTCTTTCATGAAAACTTAATTCAGACCACCCAAACATGCAAATAGTTTAACATATTTCATGTTCCAAAACATAATTCAAAACTATGCAAGAATCCTTCAAACATATGGTGGTCATGTTCGTTTGAAAAAATCATGCACTCTTTCATTTTATGAATATTTTCAACATTTATCAACATAACGACTCTCTCTTTTGAAATCAAAATCATAATCCAATTATGACAATACTTAAGGCATTTCATATCATGCTTTTCAATGATGCATTGAAGATAATCCATAGCATATGATAAGTAAAGAAAATCATAACAAAAGAGGGATTTTTAAATGAATCATGCTCTCGGTTCAATCATCAACATTAAAACACATACATATATGCATATATAAATTCAAATCAATTTGGGGAAGGTCTAAAGACCAAAACAATATCATCAATGTTTCTAAAATATAAATATATTTATCAATCCGAAACCCTTTTCTTAAAATCATGATTTCTGATGTGTGAGCCTATTCTAACACATTTGAAGCTTTTAACTCTAAATAATTGTAAGTTATTGAGCAACTTTAGTTGTTTTTTATTAGTTTACTTTGATTTTACAGTAAAAGTAGAGAAGAGGGGGAACCATAAATAAAGAAAGTAAAAAGCATGAAATTGGAAGAAAATAAAGAACAAAGGGTGGCTGACGACATGCATGACACTCCATCAACCTGGTGATAGGCTATCTAGGATACCACCAGCCTTCACCAGAGAATGAGATTTGTTGTAACATTTTGATGACATGTCATGATAAGGCGTCAGAGTTGTGATAAGGTGTCAGGATCATCGTCAACCTTAGGTAAAAATTCTCAAAATGGAAGAGGAGCTGACAACATCTATGACATGCCGTCAAACTCCTGATAGGACGTCATTGTCACTATTAGTCTGAGATAGCAAAAGCCAAACTTAAAGAGAATCTGACGATGTCCGTGATAGGACATCAAGCTCCTGATAGGCCATTGCAATCACCGTCATCTATTCTGCGAAAAATCTATAATTTTAGTTTTATTTCATTATTTAGGGTTAAATATTTAATGCCTTATTTTAGAGTTTTCTAGGGATCGATTGACATATCCTACAAGATAGCATATACGATTTTTTTTGTCTCTCACTGTAAGACAAATATTTTGGAGATTTTCCTTGTAATTCAATTCAAAGTATACTTTTGATTTTTTTCATCATCATAAGTTAATCCTTTTAGTTATGAATTCAATTTGTAAACTTTTTTCTTACATCATGAGTGGCTAAACACCTATAACCTTGATTATGGGATCTAGGGTTAGGTCATGATAAGGATTTAAATACTCAAGATTTAATAGGTGTTAGGATTACTTGGTAATTCTAAGATTATAATTTATTTTTGTTGGCTGCAAAAAGTAGGTGTACCTACTTTGGTTTGCTTGAGAAAGAAACCATAAATGGTAGGAAGTGAATTATCAAAAGGGACTCAAAAAGGTTTCCTTTAATAATCAGCGTTGTAACAAGGTTGATTAACCTAATGTAAAATCTGTGCAATGCATAGTGATTCCCAATGTCCGAGTGGATTAGGAAATTAGATGCTTGAATAGGCGAGAGACATTCGAGCATATCATCGATAAAGATAGCTTGTGATCTTAACCACTGTGAGAGTCTTGAGTAAATTTTAGCATCTATCATGTACCGTAAACCCTAGTGTACATAATCCTGGTTATTTCAGAAAAGCTTGGTTACAAACATCAAATTCCAAGTGACAATCAATTATCAACAAAACTTAAACCCCATTTTAGGAAACAGTAAATTACCAGTGAATTAAATCGTAAACAACTTGAGTTCATACCTTATTCCCTGTGGGATTTAACCCCAACCTAGTTGGGTTTTATATTGATAACAATTACTTACACCCATTCAAGAATGTAATTTAAGCGTTATCAAAGTGTAAGAGATCGTTGTTAATATAAAATGGCATCGTTGCCGGGGAATATGATTGTAAACTGAAAGTTTATGTGTGCTAATTTGCTATTAGTTACATTTTCTAGATTTATGTTTATTTGTTGGATTTGTCTATTGTAGGTTCTTAGTTATTTATGCCAAAAACAAAAAGTTCTGGACAACCATAATTACCAATTAATCTGGAACCTCAGCTGATTGGGAGATTGGCAGAACAATAGGAGGCGGAAAGACTAGCCATTTTGGCTAGGGCTCAGATTAACATACAGAATTTAGGTTAACAAGTACGTCACTAGAACCCTAATGATGAAGACTTGGGTGATGAGGAATTTTTGAATACTCAAAACATAAGGCGAGCAGAGCAAATTGTCGCACCAATGAAGCGAAATGTCAATAGAAATCATTCGGTCTGAGGAAGGTATGGTCAACAACTTGTTCAATACGAGGCTGATAAAGATGATGAAGCAATGGATGGAGATAGTGCATTGGATTCTATTATTCCTCCATCGTTGGCACCAGGTGCAAAATTCAGCATAACAAGTACCATGATCCAACTCTGAATCTGAAGGGGTTGTTTGGAGGCTTACCTGGTGACGACCCAAACATGCATTTGGTGAACTTAATCACCATTTGAAAATCTTTTGAAAATCTGGGAGTGAGACAGAATGCGATCTGGTTGAGATTGTTTCCTTTGTCTCTGTCTGGAGAGGCAACAATATGGTTAAATGGGCTAGAGCCCGATTCTATAACCAACTGGAGACATTTGAAAGAGGTGTTCCTAGAATGGTTTGTTCCACCCTCTAGAAGGGTAAAGCTGAGGGAAAAAATTAGTAATTTTAGGAAGCTCCCTACCGAAGCATTGCATGAAACTTGGGAGAGATTTAAGAAGAAGCCAACACAATGTTCGAACTACAATATGATGGACTTGCACTTAATGGAGACTTTGTACAGAGCTTTTAACTCTACTATGAAGCCAATTGTAGAAAATGCTGCAGGTGGTTCATTCATTAACATCTCCCTTCTGGATACTTCAGACATGCTGAATAGAATGACTAAGCAAAGTCAGGCTTGGCATACCAGGGATTCTGTGGTGGCCACCCTAACTGTTTCTAGTGGTATGACTATAGAGGAGCGTAGAAGGGATGAGGAGAGAGACCAGGACCTGTCCCACTTAAAGACATAGATGAAATTGCTAACCAAGCATTTTCTATCAACTAAGACCGAAATGGTTAAGGGTGTGGAATCTCTGGGTACTATTTCTATGAGTGGAAATGCAGAGGAAAACTATATGAGTAATCAGGGGGGTTTCCGAGGCAATAGCCAAGGTAACTAAGGATGAAACTTTTGTGACAATCCTGATTATAAAGATAGAGAGCAGGGATATTGAAGAAACAATTATGACTAAAGTAGTTTATATGTTCCTTCTGGAAGTAGGGATGCTGCAACAACTGGCTCTGATAAGATGTCCATAGAGTACATGATGGAAAAGTTGTTTAAGGTAGTGGAAGCTGTCAACTCGAGGGTAACTACAATGCAGAGTGAATTTTATACCCTCAGCCAGATGGTCACCTCACACTCTTCTTCTATTAAGCAGTTGGAGCAGCATATGAGTCAACTTTCTGCTACATTATATCAAAGAAAAAGTGGTAATTTACTTAGTGATACAGTTCAGAATCCACGGAATGTGTCTCATGTATGGCAATCACTACTCATAGTGGTAAGATGTTACTTGGTCCTTCTGTGGAAAATCTATAGAAGATGAGGTAATTGTTGATGAACCTGAAGAAAGTAATCCAGTGGAGTCTGAGAAGCTAGATAGTTCTGCTGATGATTTGTAGAAGGAAAACGAGAAGGAAGAGGAAGTAGTGTTAAAGACAATCCCTAGACCACCACCTCTCTTTCCTCAAGGGTTGAAGAGAAAGATTGATGATGCAAAATTCGGCAAGTTTATGGCAATGTTCAAGCAATTGACAATTAATGTGCCTTTGATTGAGGCACTTGATCAAATGTCATGCTATGAAAAGTTCATGAAAGAACTCATCACAAAGAAGAGAAAGGACATCAGTGAGCAGGTGGACAATATCCACCATTTCAGCATGGTTTCCACACGATTCTTAGTGCAAAAGAAGGCTGACCCAGGAGCGTTCACTATTCCGTTCAAAGTTGGCTCTCTGGATATTGCAAAGGCATTATGTGATTTGGGTGCCAACGTGAATCTAATGCCACTGGTTGTATATAAGAAGCTCTGTTAGATGCTTTGGCACCCACTAACATGTGATTGGTTGATAAAATAGCCTATTGGAATTTTTCATGACGTCTTGGTAAAGTTACATACTTTATTCTTCCTGTGGATTTTCTCGTAGTGGATTGTGATATAGACTTTGAGGTACCCATTATTTTGGGGAGGCCACTCTTAGAACCATGAAGAATAATAGTTGATATGGAGTTGAATGAGCTTAAGTTTAGGCTTGGTAATAAAGCGGTAGAATTTAAAATGCATCAACCCATGACCCACCAAAAATATATGAATGTCTTCTCAATCATTGACGTCTTCTATGATGATACAAAAGAGGTAAAAACAGGTTGTCTTGGTGATGTTTGAGTAGTCAAGATAACTCAGTCATCTCGCGACAGTAAATCAGGCGCTATTGGAAGGCAACCTAAATTTTTTATTTTTAAGCAAGTGTTTTTATTTTTTTACAATAAGGATTTAGTACGGAGCAGGTGGAATAATGCGAAAGGGAGCTGAAAGGTCATGACGGCATTTATGACAAGCCGTCATAACTGTGACAAGCTATCACGATTGTCTTTAGCTAGACCAAGCTTGAGGCATTCTCTGTTAAAGGTGATGATGTTCATGATAGGCTATCAGACTCATGATAAGCCGTCACAAATCATCGTAAACCCATAACCTTAAAAGCTGAATTTTGGGCTTATTTTAAAGCAGATCCAACCCAGCCAAACTTTAAAACCTTTTCAATTTTCCGCTAGTTTTATTTCTTTTTCTTTAGTTATTTATTTCCTTAGATAGTTGATATCCTACTCTTTTCAAACACTCTTAAGAAAAAAACTTCTCTTGTGTGGGTTTACACTTCACAATCAAGGAGTTCTTCCTACTTCTTTCTCTTTTTATACGTGAAACTAGTTTAAGGGCTCCATTAGGTATACTCTACTTTAAACCTTCCTTTTTTGTGGTAACTGATAGTATAATGTCAACCCAAGTCCCAAAGAGACATACACCAAGTTCAACTTGAAAAAAAAATCTGAAAAATCGCACGCAGGGTCTTCTAAGCAGACCCCAGGGTTTAAAAGTTAGCTCAGAAATTGTAATACAAGTGAATTTTGAGAAATAATGGGGACCAAAAATTGTGTAAAAATTGAAAGTGGGTTCTGATAAGAGCTGATGACATTCATGATAGGCTATCACAATTGTGATGGCTTATCAATAATGTCGTCATAAGTTGCTAAAAAGGAATTGGATTCTGTTTACAGTTCACAACATTCGTGATAGGCTATCACAATTGTGACGGCTTATCAAGAATGTCATCAAATGTTGGTCAAATTTTGAAGGTTCTATCTGAGGTTGATGACAATTGTGATAAGCTATCACGGTACAGACGACTTATCAAGAAATGTCGTCACACCTAGAACCTGAGGCATGAATGAGCTTAATTGATTAATGAATTTGTGTTTGTGTTCTTGAGGGTTTACTAATATTCTTCTATTATATCTAGGAACTTTATAATGACCCCAAAAAGAAAGAGCCCCATAGCACCAAAGAAAGTCTATGTCCTAAGCTCATCGATGAGGAATCTGATTTTGAGGAGGAGGAACCCTTGCTCAGGAAGAAAAATAAGAAGCAAAGTCTGAAAAAACCTTCACCACCTCTACCTATTGATGTGGAGGATAGTGATGACACTGAAACAACAACAACTTTTGAGCAAGAGGGTTCTGAACAACATGAGTCAAAACATGCTAAACTTAAAGAAGAGAAGCAAGAAGAGTCTAAAGGGTCTGAGTTTGAGGAAATAGCACTGGGGTTCCCATCCACTGAACAACAAGAAGAGGATGAGTCTCCATCTCAGGGAACACTTATCAAATGTAAGAACGCCGAAGTTTGAGACAAGCTAGGCGCCTAGAGCAGAAAGCATCTACACTGCTGGACTTCACAGAGCTAATAGAAAAAGAGTTAAAAGGCCACTTCAGGAAAAAAAGCTAATTATCACAAAAGGGTTGAGCAGGTATCCATAGGTAGAACAAAAGTTCCAAGAGTATGGACTACGACAGACCACAAAAGGAGGAGGATCATTTTGTCCTGCATTGGTTTGGTAGTTCTACGTGAACTACCATGCTCAGTTCGAAAATATATGCCTGGTAGATGAAAGAGTAGCAGACCTACCCCTGTTTGATAGAGTGCAGGTGAGGGGCGTAAGGGTTAATATTTTTATCAGAACCATTAATAGACTCTTTAATGGCCCCAACATCACTCCTCAGGTCATTGCAGCATCAATTTATGCTCAGATTAAGAAATGGGAGAAACAACATCCGTTGTTGGCCAACATCATAGCTGATGGAGAACCAGCATGGGTGACAAAACTAAATGAGAGAATCTTTAAGTCCTCTTTGACTCAGGAGGCAAAGTTTTGGTGGGGTATTGTGCATGTCTGGCAGATGCCCACTGCTGGAGACAATATTCTGGGTGATGACCAAGCTATTTTAGTAGCAAGAATGGTATAGCAGTTTCCCTTGAACTTCGGGCAAATCATTGCTGATGAGATAAAGATTAGGATGTCGAGAACCTACACTGCTTATTCTTTTCCTTATCTTATCACGGAGTTGTGTAGTGCTGCTACTGTATTGAAGACTGCAAGATTTGATGATGAGGTTCCTGCCCAAAAGACTCACAACCCTATACAGTTTTATAAGAATCAACCAGGTTTGAGACTTGATAGAGGTGCAGAGGTAGCTACGGACCCCCCAGTTATAGATGCAGGAGCAGCACCTCATGTGGAAGTGCAAGATTCGGAGACTGGCTATCCAACTTCTTCACCACAAGTAGGTTTAGTGCCTGAGACTGAAACCTGCACCTCATTTCCTATAGCATTAGCAAGATTTGCATTTCAGCCGATTAATATTAGAAAAGTGGCTAAATAAGCCAAGTGGTGTGAGGTACAACTACATGCTTTTGCCAAATAATTTGTTGCAGCTTTGGACAAGAGAATCAAGGATACCCTTGAGTTTTTTGTGACTTTGCTAGAGTAGGTTACAGATTTGGAGAACCGACTCGATACATAGGTAAGAGATATATTGTAAGCTGATCTTGTTAAATTTAGGGCAGTATTGGAAAAAGTAGTAACAGATGTTGGGGTCCTACGATAGCATCGAATTATAATGCCAACAGGTCTGGCCTTTCCTGAATCTAAAGAAGAAATTCCCATACATGACCTCACCATAGATTCTCCAAAGAAAATGAATAAAAAGGGGGAAAAGAAGTTCAAAGACAAGAGAGGAGACAGACAGTGAGGAAGAATGAAGAGTGAAAAAGAAGGCCAAGAAGAAGGCCGAAAAGGAAGAGTTGAAGAAGGCCAGATTTGAGTCCCTGGCTGATACAGAGAAATGGGAGGCAGCCATCCAAGCTAGGACTGTAGGTGCTTTATCTAGCCAGGCTCCCACCACTGCTAGGACAGATGCTCCTGATGGGAAGTAGTGCAAGTACTTGAGGTAGTTATCTTGTTTTGTGATTTTTGAATACCTCTCTATTGGTCTGAAATAGTGTGTACTGTGTAAATTGCAACCATTGTGACCACAATTTATCTTTTTGTGGCATTAGTCTAGAGACTGAATAACCCTTGTTAAACAAACACATGAACCAGATAAGTAGTGATATGCGAGTTACTTGTGTTCCATATGTGTGTAAGGTTTTACTCAGATCTCGTTTTTGGTTGAATCTAGAACTTGCCCTGTTAGTCTTTCCATGGTCATAGGATAGGTGTTAGGAAAGGATAATAGTCCGTTTTTTTATTTTTTACTCACTTTAGCCAAAATGACTTTCCCTATATGCATAATATCCTTTGATCCCCATTTAAGCCTAATTATCCTATTTCTTTCTTCAACACCTCTCACCTTCCCGTTCATATCACAATGAACCTGTTTTGGCCCTGGTCCTCCTTAGACACTGTGCACCTTAATTCAAGTAACCAGCCTAAGTTGAGGGTGGCTATCATAGGGGTGTGTGATGCAAAATGAGTATGAAGAGAGGTAGAATAAGAGATATGAATAAAAAAGTTAGGTCCAGTGAAAAAGAAATAAGAAAAGATAAAGTTATGTAAAAGATGATAATAAGATAATCTGATAATTGAAAAGGCCGCACCCACCTTAGGCATGCATGATCAATTAATGAGGGGAAGAAAATAAGGTTAAGATTTTAAACCCCGAGAATTTAGAGTAGTGTCAAGGAGGCATAGTCACTCTGAAATATCCATGAACATCTTACCATCCCCTGGCCTATGTTACAAGCTTAAGAAATGTGCTATAGTGATCCTAATTGACCTGTCTGAAGACTGGGGTACTGATTATAAGGGCAAGCCTATGCCATTTGACACGTAATGTTTGGAACTTTTTTATGAGAGTGATTCTTATGTGTATTCATGTGTTTATGTATGAGAATTATCATATGAGTGAAAAGGGGATTTCTTTGTTGTGAGGGAACACTAGGTATGTTGCTAATCACTAACTTTCTTGGATAGTGTAATTTGGGTATGTGTTGGTTGTTATTGCTGAATTTTTGCCATATCTTGATATTTGTGACTTGCATGATTGTTTTCAATGATAGACACAGTTGCTTTTAATTTGACTAACTTTGGAGATGGTAAATTTACTCTGAACTAATATGAGTAGTTAGCTGCCAAATTGTACTATGTATACTCTTAGTTATATTATGGTTGCCTGAGAGAAAGCAATTATTTAAGTTGAGGGTGTCGATGTGTGAGACTATGCTAACAGATTTAAAGCTTTTAACACTACATAATTGTGAGGTCTTGAGTAACTTTAGTTAATTTTTATTAGTTTATTTTGATTTTGCAGTAAAAGTAGAGAAGAAGGGGAACCACAAATAAACGATGAAAAAAGTATGAAATTGAAATCAAATAAAGAACAAAGGGTGGCTGACTACATCTATGACACAACGTCAGCCTGGTGATAGGCAGTCAAGTATACCGTCAGTCTTAACTAGAGGATGAGCTTTGCTGTCACGTTGTTACGGCATGTCGTGATAAGGCGTCAGAGTTGTGATAAGGCATCAGGATCACCGTCAACCTTAGGCAGAAATTCTCAAAATGGAAGAGGAGCTGGAGAAATCCATGGTGTGCCGTTAGACTCCTAATAGGATGTCATTATAATCGTCAGCCTGAGACAGTAAAAGCCAAACTTAAAGAGAATCTGACGACGTCCGTGATAGGCCGTCAAACTCCTGATAGGCCATCACAGTCGCCGCCATCTATTCAGAGTAAAATCTATAACTTTAGTTTTATTTCTTTATTTAGGGTTAACTATTTAAAGCCTTGTTTTAGGGTTTTCTAGGGATCGATTGACATATCCCACAAGATAGCGTATATGATTTTTTCTCTCTCTGTCCAAGACCAATATTTTGGAGCTTTGCCTTGTGATTCAATTCAAAGTATACTTTTGATTTTCTTCATCATTGTAAGTTAATACTTTCTATTATGAGTTCAATTTGCATACTTGTTTCTTGAATCATGTGTGGCTAAACACCTGTAACTTGGATCATAGGATCTAAAGTTAGGTCATGATAAGGTATTAAATACTCAAGATTTAATAGGTGTTAGGATTTCTTGGTAATTCTGAGATTATAATTTATGTATGTTGGTTGCAAATAGAAGGCGTACCTACTTTGGTTTGCTTGAGAAAGAAATCATAAGCAGTAGGAAGTGAATTATCAACAAGGACTCGAAAAGGATTTGTTTAATTATCAGTGTTGTAACAAGGTTGATTAACTTGAGGTAAAATCTAGAAAGTGTATAGTGATTCCCTAAGTCCGAGAGTATTAGGATATTCGACATTTGAACAGGTCGAGAGACATTTGAGCATATCATCGATAAAGATAGCTTATGATCCTAATCACCATGAGAGTCTTGAGTAAATTTTAGCATCTGTCATGTACCATAAACCCTAGTGAACATAATCCTGGTTATTTCTTAAAATCTTGGTTACAAACATCAAATTCAAAGTGACATTCAATTAGCTGCAAAACATAAACCCCATTTCAGGAAATAGTAAACTACCTGTGAATTAAATCGTACATAACTTGAGTTCACACCTTATTCCCGGTAGGATTTGATCCCAACCTTGTTGAGTTTTATATTGACAATGATCGCTTACACCCATTCAAGAATTTATTTTGAGCGTTATCAATTTCTATGCCCATGAGATTTTTATGAAAACCCCGCGTACCTTAAATTAGCATCTTTCAAATGAACTCTCGCGTTAGGGATGCTATACGAACAATTGATGGGTGTTTGTTGTAGCCCTTGCAATGGTTATTTTAAATCTTAAATAAGTTTTGAAATTTTACGGTTGAATTTTGAGGAATCTTGATTTTTATTTTGGGACTAAGGGGTTTGGTTCTTGAGAAATTGGAAGAAAATGACTATCTATTTGTAAATTGAGGCTTAAATCTCGTTTTAGTGTATGATAGGGGATGGGAAATGTCAATTTTACCCCTAAAGAAATAAAAAATGTTGCAGAACATCTGCAAGTTGACAGACTTATATGTTGAAGTAAAACGGGCATAACATTTTACTGAGATGTTGGATTTGGATAAAATCTGTGGCTTTGGAAAGAATACTCAAAGAGAATTCATTTGATATATAGAAGCCCTCCCATTTCATTATATACATGAAGTTATTATAGTTTGAAGTTGACCCTGAATCTTCCCCTGAAATGCGCCCAAACTGCGCCCAAAATGCTGGAGCATTTCAAAGGCACTTCAAACCAGTGTGTTTTTCCCCTAAAATGTACCCAAGACATACTATTGACATTCCCTATCACATATCAACAAAAAAAAAATCAAGAAACAAAGGTCGGAGAGGTCAATATAAAATTCTCAAAGATAGGGAATTCAACATGACAATAAGTCTCTTTGACACTTAGAATTTTTTCTTTAAGTTCTCAACACTATAAGAAAGATACTACGAGATAACATATGGATGATTTTTACGGGGTGTTACATTATCCCCCTATTGGTATCATTCGTCCCTGGATGATGATGCAGAACACATATAAGGATGATTTCAAACATACTAAGGCATAGGAAAGAATAAGACAAGGATTGTACCATCTATTTTGTCATTCACTGGATCAAACAAGCTTGGGTATCTAGCTCGCATGTCATCCTCAGATTCTCAAGTAGCTTCTTTAATTTTCTGTTTTCTCCATAACACTTTAACTGAGGGTATCTCATTGCTCTTTAACTTTCTTACTTAATGATTTAAGATTGCTATAAGCTTTTCTTCATAGGATAAGGAGTTCGACACTTTGATCTCTTCTATGGGTAATACTATAGAATGGTCTCCAATACACTTCTTCAACATGGATATGTTAAATACTGGATGAATAGAACCCAGGTCTGCAGGCAACTCTAACTCATACGCAACTGCACCTATCCTTCTTAAAATCTGGTATGGTCCTATATAGCGAGGACTCAACTTACCTTTCTTCTAAAAGTGCATGACTCCCTTCATAGGAGAGACTTTTAAAAACATCCAATCACCAAGGTTGAATTCCAACTCCCTTCTTCTAACATCGGCATAGGATTTTTGTCTACTCTGAGCTGTCTTAAGTCTTTCTCTAATAAGTTTTAGGTCTACTATTGCCTGGTGAACAACATCCGGCCCAACAACTAAGTCTCACCCATTTTATACCACCCTATAGACAACCTACATCTTCTTCCATACAGTGCCTCAAAAGGAGTCATCTTAATAATGGTATGGTAGCTATTATTATATGCAAACTCTATTAGAGGCAAGTGATCCAACCAACTACCCTTGAAATCAATTACACAAGCTCTCCACATATCCTCAAGGGACTGAATGGTGCGCTCATCTTTCCCATCTATCTGAGGGTGAAACACAGTACTTAGGTTTACTTGGGTACCTAAACCCTTCTAAAAAAACCTCCAAAACTATGAAGAAAATTATGTACCTTGGTCAGATATGATTGATACCGGTGTCCCATGTAAGTGAACTATCTCCTCAATGTAAATCTTTTCATAATCATCTCCCAAATGATTACTCCTGATATGCAGAAAATGGACTGACTTAATCAGCCGATCAACAATAACCCAAATAGAATCATATTGGTTTTGGGACCTCCGAAGTCCAATAATGAAGTTCATATTGATCAGTTCCCACTTCCACAAAGGTAAAGATATCCCTTGGGAAGTACCACTGGGCCTCAAATGCTCTACTTTAACTTGTTTACAATTCAAACACTTGGCAACAAAGTTAGCCACATCACGTTTCATATTATTCCACTGGTATATAGCTTTTAAATCATGATACATCTTCGTAGAGCCTAGATGAACAATATACCATGAAGTGTGAGCTTCATCAAGTTTTTTTTTTGCAGACCATCTACATCTGGCATACACAATCTCCCTTGATATCTTAGAATACCATCACCACTAATCTAAAATAACATCACCTTCTACTGACCCACATCATTCTTAATTTGCATCAAGATAGGATCTTCAACCTACTTTTCTTTAACTTCTGCGCAAAGGGAAGATTTAGCTATCTCATGAACAACCACTCCCCTATCTTCGGAATTGAAGAATTGCACCCCAAGATTTGCAATCCCTTTCTCAACATGAGAAAGACTGCCCATAGACAACCTACTGAGGGCATTAGCTATAATATTCATCTTTTCCGGATGATAGTGCAGGCGTATTCCATAATCCTTTATCAATTCTATCCAACGCCTTTGCATGAGGTTCAATTCTTTTTGAGAGAAAACATATTTTGTCAGTGAAAATATCAGCATACACCCCATAAAGATAATGGTACTAGATCCTAAGTACGAATACCAAAGCGGCTAACTCTAAGTCATGGGTAGGGTAATTGCGCTCATGCACGTTCAACTGCCTAGATGCATAAGCCACCACCATACCATGTTGCATAAGAGAACATCCGAGTCCCACTTGGGAGGTATCACAGTATAAAACAAAACCTTCTATACCTTACGAAAGAGTCAGTATAGGTGCAGTAGTCAACCTGTCCTTCAACTTCTCAAAACTATTCTCACATGAGTCAGACCAGACAAATTTCACCTTTTTCTAAGTCAACTTAGTAAGTGGAGCAGCTATAGAAGAAAACCATTCTACGAATCTTCTATAATACCCTTCCAAACCCAAGAAGCTCTGAATATCGGTTGGAATCGTAGGTCTGGGCCATTTTTTCACTGCCTCAATCTTTTGGGGATCAACCTTAATTCCCTCACTAGACACAATATTCCCCAAGAAAGCAATATCATTCAGCTAGAATTCACACTTGGAAAATTTTGCATACAACTTATGATTTTTGAGACCCTGAAGGATGATTTGAAGTTGATTGGCATGGTTCTCCTTACTCCTAGAATATACAAAGATGTCCTAAATGAATACTATGACAAACAGATCCAGAAACTGATGGAAGACCCGATTTATTAGATCCATGAAAGCTGCAGGGGCGTTAGTCAACCCGAAGGACATGACTAAACATTCATAATAGATGTATCTGGTTCAGAAAGTTGTTTTGGCAATATTTAATCTTTAACCTTCAACTGGTGGCATCCCTAATAAAGTTATATCTTTGAAAAACACCTAGCACCCTGAAGCTGGTCAAAAAGATCATCAATCATAGGAAGATGATATTTATTTTTAATCGTGACCTTATTCAACTAGTGGTAATCTATGCACATACGAAGGAAACCATCTTTCTTTCACACGAAAATTATAGGCGCACCCAGGGAGAAACACTAGGACAGATAATACCTTTATCTAGGAGATCTGTTAGCTTTTCTTTCAGCTCTTCCAGTTCTGCAAGAGCCATTCTATATGGAAAAATAGAAATAGGTCGAGTATCTTGCAATAAATCAATGCCAAAATCTATCTTCCTATCAGATGGTATTCCAGGAAGATCATCCGGAAAGACTTCTGGAAGCTCATTTACCATACGGACTGATTGAAGAGATAAACTCTCAATATTCCAATTTTTTACATGTATCAGATGATATAGACAACGTCTGGAAATGAGCTTACGTGCTTTAAGATAGGATATAAAGTTCCCTCTAGGTTCTAAGGAATGACCCTCCAATTTTATCACTGGTTCATTTGGAAAGGATAAAGTATCCTTTTGGGCTCTACAGTCTAGCTTGGCATAGCATGAGTGGAGCCCATCCATCACTAAAATGGCATCAAAATCAACCATATTAAGCTCTATGAGGTCAGCTATGGTATCCCAGCTATAAATGGATACAACATAATTTCTATAGACCTTCCTAGCCATAACAAAATCTCCCACTAGGGTGGAAACAGAAAAAGCCTCAGCAATCACATCAGGGTCAAACCCAAAACCAACAGCCACATATGAGGTCATATAGGATAAGGTAGACCCAGGATCAAGAAATTTGTATACATGATGATAGGCGAATTTACGCGCCTATATCAATATATTTTGCCCATATTTTAGCCTAGTTTTGAGAACTAATTATCTATTTCATGCACTTTTAGTCCTTTTTCCTGTAAATGAGCTAACAAACATGATTAGGAAAGTTTCAGGTATAAATGATGCAAAATACAGCATTTTATGGCTTACTTGACGCAAAAGAAAGCTCACAAACGAAGTGGAAAGGAGCTGGACGCCTAAAGGACCAAATCTGCTGCATGGAAAATCTGTCCCGGGCTAAAACAGCATTTCTGAATACTTTGGGGACTGCATGGAAAATCTGTTCAGGACTAAAACAGCATTTCTGAAGACTTTGGGGACTTACAGACACAAAGCTGGATTTTGACAATGATACATTAACCTAGTACAATTGGGTTATGTATTTCATTAGTTTATTTGGATTAGGAGAATGTTACATTAACCTAGTACAAATGGGTTAAGTATTTCCTTAGTTTAGTAGGATTTGGTTATTTATTTCATTAGCATAGTAGGAGTAGGATAGGAGTATTATAAATACCCTATCATGCTAGAGATTTTAATTAAGTCCTCCCTTAGTGGAGAGGCAAGTCCTCCCTTAGTGGAGGCAACTCCTCCCTTCATTCAAGAAATTCATTCTTAAACTATTAATTTTCTTCCATCCCTCTCATCTTCCACTACAAACACTTCTAATCTATTCTTCTATTCTTAAATTCCACAACAAGAGAATCGTTACTTACTACGGAATCGCCAAATACCCACTTTTACACGCCATCCACCATGCAAAACGTGATATCCTTCGCATTCATGGGTAACTAAATCTCTTAGTTGGGGTTATGGAAGCCGAATGAGTTACTATCTATTGCTATGAGCTTGTGAGTTCAAGACACGTATATTGCTTATATCATTATTCTCTTCATCTTAAACTACATTCTTTGCGGTTCAAACACAAGAACACGCCATTCTAACATCTAACCTGTTCGAGAGAAAGGTTATTTGTCTAGAAAAGAAGACGCATAGACCAACGCCAGGCTAACATTTAACTTGTTCGAGAGAAAGGTTATTTGTCTGGAAAAGAGATAATGTCAAGGTAGTAGGACACCCTTTCCTATTAAAAAGCTAGTGCCGTACCTGGACTAACCTCTTGGAGAATTCGTACCGTTAGTCACGCTTTAAGCTCGAGAGAGTTAAAGTGAAATAGTCCTTGTTTAGGTCGAGAGACGCTTGGATTTACCATCGACTACAATTCTCTATAAGCAATTGCATGTCAAGACTCTACACACTCATAGCCAATAGAGACGTATACCTCAGAAGGTGGACATACCCCAACGCTTCAATTCTCATTGTTTACAACCAACGTGACAATCTTTCTCTTTTTACTTTATTATTTTCAGCTTTTATTTCATTACTTTGGCTACTTATTACAATCCCCCCTTCTTACGAGACTTGCACCAAAAGTCTATTAATTTTGCGTACTTGTTGACCAAGCTATTCCCTGTGGGATCGATACCCAACCCAGGTTGGGTTCTATATTTGCTAACGACCGCTTTACACTCCTACGAGAGCTGTAGATTGAGCGTTATCAAAAATTGGCGCCGTTGCCGGGGAATACTAGTGTCAATCAAGTTCGTGATAATTACTAGACCCTTTGGTCAAAGATTCTCGTACTTTTACTTTTTGTTGTTGTTTTTGTTTTATTCAGGTTTATTCAGTGCATCAATGGAGGCACAACGTGAAATTGAAAGGATGGCTGCTCAAGTGCATCAACAGAATATTGATAACCGTAGGCGAGCAACAAATCCTGACGAAGAGGACGATCTAGACGGACCTGGTGCCACCGGAGCTATTATTCTTCCGCCATTGGCACCCGGAGCAAAGTTTAATATCACTAGCGCCATGATTCAGCTTTTGCAACTCAAGGGATTATTTGGTGGAGTAGCAGGCGATGATCCGAACATGCATCTGATCAACTTTATTTCTACATGCAAGTCATTCGACAATCCTGGAGTTGGACAGAATGCAATTCGATTACGTCTATTTCCATTGTCTCTGTCTGGGGAGGCAACTATGTGGTTGAATGGGCTGACTCCTGATTCTATTACTCATTGGAGGCAATTGAAAGACGCTTTCCTAGAAAGATTCTTTCCGCCATCCAAAAAAGCACAATTGAGAGATGAAATCAGCAACTTTCGTCAGCTTCCCTCTGAAGCTCTCCACGAAACATGGGAGAGGTTCAAGACGAAGCTAATGCGATGCCCAAACCATCATATGACCAATGTCCACTTGATGGAGATATTATACAGAGCTTTGAATTCGGTGACTAAGTCAGTGGTTGATAATGCGGCTGGAGGATCTTTTATGGACCTCACCTTTGGGCAGGCAAGCCATATGCTAGATCGGATGACAAAGCAAAGTAGAGCTTGGCATACCAGGGATTCTGAGGTAACAAGCCCCACTTTATTTTTTGGCATGACTGCAGAGCAGAGGCGAAGACAAGAAGATCGTGACCGAGACATGGCTCACATGAAAATGCAGATGGATCTTCTTACCAAGCACTTATTATCAGGGAAGACCGAAAAAGTGAAAGCTGTAGCGCTAAAAGGAAGAGATGAATCTGATTCTGAAGCAGAGGCCGACTACATGAACAATCAGAGGGGTTTCCGTGGGAATGCCCAAGGAAACCAAGGTCGGAACCATTATGATAAATCTGGAAACAAAGACCAAGGTATTTGGAAGAACAAAAATGAAAAGAGTGGTTTGTACGTCCCCCTGGTAGACGTGATACCACCACATCTAATTCTGGGAGTATGGAAGACATGATGGCTAAGTTATTGAAAGGAGTGGAAGCAACGAGCGCGGGAGTTAAGGAGGTAATCGACGATTTAGCCTCCATGAAGCAATTAGTTGATTCTCATTCCACTTCTATAAGACAACTAGAGCAGCAATTGAGCCAACTTTCAGCAGCATTTAATCAAAGAAAGGCTGGCACTTTACCTAGCGATACTGTGCAAAACCCAAGGAATGATGGGTCATGCATGGCCATAACTACCAAAAGTGGTAAGGTGCTAGAAACTTCAGCAAAAGGCAAGCAAGTGGTTGACGAAGTGGTACGGTTTGATATATGCAAAACAATGAAGCAGCCCAGCGATATGAATGAGTCATCTGTAGCTGATGTTCATTATGAGGATATAAAAGCATTATCTATAGAGAAACAACCTACTGTTGAGCCATTGTCTGCTGTGCCACTGAAAGTTGAGCATGAAGATAATGAAGGTTATGAAGAACTTATGAGTGCTCTAATAGAAATAAAGTCTTATACTCCTAAGAAACCGGATTGTGAACTCAAGAATCGACCAACAGCGAATACTCCCTTTGACGAGCCACCAATGCTAGAATCGCAAGAGCTTCCCGATTATCTAAGGTATGTGTTCTTGGAAAGTAGAAATATACTTCCGGAGAGAGCCGATGATTTAAGTGAACAGCACGTAGAAGCTCTCATCTCTGCTCTGAGGAGATACAAGAGAGCTATGGGTTGGACTATTGATGATATAATTGGTATCCCTCCTGAGGTATGTATGCACAAGAGTCATATCGAAGAAGATTGCATGCCTACAAGTAAGTATCAGCGTCGTCTGAATCCATTCAGAAAACGATGCCCCATCTATCTCGATGAAGTCTAAGTAATCGAGATAGCTATGTCGTGCCGCGACAATAAATCAAGCGCTTGGTGGGAGGCAACCCATCGTTTTTCAATGTTTTTAATTGTTTTTGTTTTCGTAGGATTTTGTCGAGCCACGACCAAAACTAAGGCGCTAGGTGGGAGGCAACCCATCGTACTAATCGTTTTCGTTTGGTTTTGAGCAAAAATAGGTGCAAGAAGTATTCAACGAGGAGATTGATTTCAATTGACGATTTGGACGCATTGTATGGTAAAGTCGGTAAGTTAGGAATGGTGATGCATAAGGCTATGAATTGAGCCTTTCTCACGTCATAATAGGCTTCGAGGAAGGCTAGGCCTTGGTATAAATAGGCCACGAACGATGCACAACCTATTCTATAGCCTAAGAACTCGGAATCTAGTGTGCAATACACTATGCGCCGCCTATTCCTAGGTGTGCTTTTGACTATGCGCCGCCTATGCTATGGCATTTGAGATACTGAGACCAAATGCCATAGGATATGCGCCGCATATGTCTAGAAATGCCATAGGATATGCGGCGCATATGTCCCATTATGCCATGGACAATGCGCCGCATATGTCATTGATATGCCAAGAGATATGCGCCGCATATGTGGTGATTTTGCCCCCAAATCCGATTGTAAATGGGTCATAACCCGACCCATACTCTTCCTATATAAAGGGGACATAGTTTTACAACACAACCACATTAGAAAACACCCTAAAGGCGCCACATAACCTTCCAAATCTTCTCAAAATTTTCTTCTTTTGCTCTTCTAATTCACAACACCGTCTCCACAAGCTTCAAGCAAGTAAGTACTCTCTTATTCTTCATCGTAAGTACTACGTTGCTATGCTTATTATAAATTGCTAAATCATATAAGATTGTTGGTGATGTTCATGTGTTTGAATTGTTGTTACATAATCATGTGAGTGAACATATACGTAGGGAATTCTTGACTTATTTCCGACTTGAATTTGATTTCAATAGCATTGTTATGACATTTGCTGAATAGATATGGCTATGAATATTGCTTAAGAGTGTTGTTTGGATGCTTACATGTTAGACTATCCCGGCCATCGGGATAAGATTATAGTGCCTATCGACTTAGGAGGTTGTGCTTGTTGTAAGAATAACGATTCCATGTGGTAACCCCTATGTCGTAGTATTGCTATATCTACCATGAAAGTAGTCCAATGGCTGCAAATAAGTGATACAATGCTGATTTTCTTGTTGGAATATAATCCTAAAACGTATGTCGACAAAATCTGAGTAAATCGACTACGTTCACCTCGCTGATTTGTGCAACAAAACTAAGTGTGGGGTGGTACCCCTACTGTCTGTGTATAGATTGTATCCATTGAGATTGTGCTACCATTAACACTATTTCAAGTCTCAGGTACAATGGCACCTAAAGAGAGACCAGGCAAGGAAAAAGGCTACCACTTCCCAAAAGGGCAAGAAAAGAGGCCGCAAGGAGCAAGGAGAACCCTCCTCGCTGCAAACACCTCGACTCACGCTTGGAATTAAGTGGGATACTTATGCGGAACTTATGAGGATGATGACTCTTATGATGATCCCAACGCAAGGGGTATGACCCCAGACATAGAGGAGGAGTCCCACTGACCAGGTTCCTCGTATTTATTTTCCACTGAGGACAGTGTCCAGTCTAAGTGTGGGGTGGCATTGCATGCTATACTTCTCTGTTTGCACCTATGTTTGTTTGTTTACTTTGTTTATTTGAGTTCGTTTTTTTTTTTTGTTTTTTTTTTGTTTTTTTTTTCGTTTGACGTTTTTTTAGTTTTTTTAGGAGTAAAATCTTTCTAGCTTCGCATGAAATTATTTTGATAGGCAGCATGATATTATAACAAGAGTATGTATTACAATTGTGACTATTGAGACGTTTAGGCTCTAGTTGTGACTCATTATGTGATATTGTGTGATTCAATTCCTTCACTTGTTGGGTCAAGAGTCTATATTACTTCCAATCAAGTCGACCATGTGCCTTGTGTGTGTGAGATAATAGTATATTCTATGTGTGTGGCTGATGCTAGAACTTGCCTGGTATGTATGCAAAGCGAAAATAAGGAGTGTAAGTTAGGATATGATTTAGGCATTTCTTTGGCAACCTATACATGTTTACCTTCAGTTTTTCCTACCCATGTAAATCATCCTAGTAAAACCCTTTTGAGCCTTTAGCCTATTTCTTTGACAGCCTTGTATGTAAGCCTAATCCATTTTTTCAAGACCATAATTTGATCCAAATTCCTAAGTGCTTTAAAGTGAAAAAGTCATGTGACAACATAAGAGGAAATTGGGTGAGTATGATGCTTTAAATTGTAATGGTGCTTGAATGTGTTATGAGGAAGAAAGTGCTATCATAAGAGGTATGTTGTGAAAAGAAAAAGGAAAAGAAAGCTGAAAAGTAAGTTGTGCTTAAAATTGAAAAAAAAAATAGGAGAACAAGGGTGGGAGAATAAAAGAGTAAAGAAAGGTTGAAAGAAAAAAAGTGTCAATGACCCAAAGTGATGTATTAAAGTGCTTAGGAACCTAGTCACTATTCTTGGCCAAAATAGTCCTACCCGTCCCTTAGCCTACATTACAACCATCTAAAGACCTACTTGATCCTAATCTTAGCATTCCGACATTTAGTAGAGTACTACATTAAGGGCAAGCTTATGGTCATCAGTTGCTACATATGAATTCTTTGTGAGAGTGAGTGCAAGGATACTTTGATACCCATGTTTGAAAAATATGCTATATTTGTGAGTAATTATGGGTACTATATTGTGAGACACACATGGTTGATGAGTCTTGGATAGTTGTATATGATTCTATGCACCTTAACGTTTGCATGCGAGTTGATCACCATCACGAGTCTATGCTTGAGGTTAAATTGTTTCTACTTATAATCGGAAAGCTACTCTTTGTTGATAGTTGTTGTGCTTGTCTTGAAGAATGTTTTGTGTTGTGGCTGTAAAAACCCTAAGTTGATGTTATAAGGACATGATATGTTGTTCGAGGACGAACAAAGCTCTAAGTGTGGGGTGTTGATGATAGGCGAATTTACGCGCCTATATCAATATATTTTGCCCATATTTTAGCCTAGTTTTGAGAACTAATTATCTATTTCATGCACTTTTAGTCCTTTTTCCTGTAAATGAGCTAACAAACATGATTAGGAAAGTTTCAGGTATAAATGATGCAAAATACAGCATTTTATGGCTTACTTGACGCAAAAGAAAGCTCACAAACGAAGTGGAAAGGAGCTGGACGCCTAAAGGACCAAATCTGCTGCATGGAAAATCTGTCCCGGGCTAAAACAGCATTTCTGAATACTTTGGGGACTGCATGGAAAATCTGTTCAGGACTAAAACAGCATTTCTGAAGACTTTGGGGACTTTCAGACACAAAGCTGGATTTTGACAATGATACATTAACCTAGTACAATTGGGTTATGTATTTCATTAGTTTATTTGGATTAGGAGAATGTTACATTAACCTAGTACAAATGGGTTAAGTATTTCCTTAGTTTAGTAGGATTTGGTTATTTATTTCATTAGCATAGTAGGAGTAGGATAGGAGTATTATAAATACCCTATCATGCTAGAGATTTTAATTAAGTCCTCCCTTAGTGGAGAGGCAAGTCCTCCCTTAGTGGAGGCAACTCCTCCCTTCATTCAAGAAATTCATTCTTAAACTATTAATTTTCTTCCATCCCTCTCATCTTCCACTACAAACACTTCTAATCTATTCTTCTATTCTTAAATTCCACAACAAGAGAATCGTTACTTACTACGGAATCGCCAAATACCCACTTTTACACGCCATCCACCATGCAAAACGTGATATCCTTCGCATTCATGGGTAACTAAATCTCTTAGTTGGGGTTATGGAAGCCGAATGAGTTACTATCTATTGCTATGAGCTTGTGAGTTCAAGACACGTATATTGCTTATATCATTATTCTCTTCATCTTAAACTACATTCTTTGCGGTTCAAACACAAGAACACGCCATTCTAACATCTAACCTGTTCGAGAGAAAGGTTATTTGTCTAGAAAAGAAGACGCATAGACCAACGCCAGGCTAACATTTAACTTGTTCGAGAGAAAGGTTATTTGTCTGGAAAAGAGATAATGTCAAGGTAGTAGGACACCCTTTCCTATTAAAAAGCTAGTGCCGTACCTGGACTAACCTCTTGGAGAATTCGTACCGTTAGTCACGCTTTAAGCTCGAGAGAGTTAAAGTGAAATAGTCCTTGTTTAGGTCGAGAGACGCTTGGATTTACCATCGACTACAATTCTCTATAAGCAATTGCATGTCAAGACTCTACACACTCATAGCGAATAGAGACGTATACCTCAGAAGGTGGACATACCCCAACGCTTCAATTCTCATTGTTTACAACCAACGTGACAATCTTTCTCTTTTTACTTTATTATTTTCAGCTTTTATTTCATTACTTTGGCTACTTATTACAATCCCCCCTTCTTACGAGACTTTCACCAAAAGTCTATTAATTTTGCGTACTTGTTGACCAAGCTATTCCCTGTGGGATCGATACCCAACCCAGGTTGGGTTCTATATTTGCTAACGACCGCTTTACACTCCTACGAGAGCTGTAGATTGAGCGTTATCAATACATCATGAGAAAAGATTTTCAACGTACCGGTCACTACATGTAGTGGGGCCTCTGCCTCCTGGCGGATGGTCAAGGCATACAATCCATTGTGACCACTCTCGATAGCTAAAGTGGTGCCCTTTTGAGGCGGTGGTGGTGCAGAAGAGTTTTCGTGAGACTTGGCACCCCCAAAACTCCTTTTATCTGAAGGGAAATCCCTCTAAAAATGACCCATACGACTACATGAACAACACACCAGTGAGCCGATCTGACACCTTCTTAGATGATGCTTACCGCAAGTCTCACACCATGGAAAATTACAATGCTACTGTACCACTCTACCCTTTGACTCGGTATCCTGTGCTCTGGATCCATGATTAGTCTGAAAAATATAAGATCGTCTATCTACTGGGGGTCTGGGTGCTAGGGCGCTAACTCCAGACTGGGCCTTGCCCCAAAACCTTTTCTTTTGCCATTTGCTACCCTACTTACCATTTTTCTACTAACTGTGACTCTACTCTACTGTTTTGGCTCCCTTTGCCTGCGTATCCTTCTGCCTAGACTAATAAATTTTCTTCTTCTTTTCCTCAACTTCCTGCATATAGCTGATAGCCTAGAAAAATCTATATCCTTGTTCAGCATTTCTCCCTAACATTTGAGCACTACATCATCTGAAAGGCCGGATGGAAATTTTCTCATCCGAGCTCTCATATTACCTATCATATTCGATGCATAATAGGCGGGTTTGTTGAACTTCTAAGTGTACTCCAGGAAACTCATTTTACCCTACTTAAGATTCATGAATTTCTCTGCTTTGTCTTCCTTTAATTCTAAAGGAAAGAACTGATCAAGAAAAGTTTCCACAAACTCGATACAAACAATAGACTCAGCACTCTCACCCTTTGAATCTTCTCACTCGTTTTACCATCGGTTTGCTACATCCTTAAGCTGGTATGCTCCTAACTCAACCCCTGCATTACTCTGAAAATCATTTATATTTCATCTACAAACTCTTGTGGGTCCTTTTCTACCTTAGTGCCAGAAAATTTAGACAGGTTTATTCTCATGAACTGGACTACCCTAGTAGCCTCAGAAGTAACAGATGCAGACCCAGTATCCTTCGACCTCTAAGTCTATGCGGCTACCAGCTGTGCAAGCATGTGGATGGATTGTCTGAATTCTGCATTTGATATATGCTTGTAAAAAGACTAGGAATGATTAACATTTGTTCTTGGAGGTTGAGGAGGACTAGTCGGGACTGGAGATACTCCATGAGTAGGGCTAGGTTCTGGGGTGTGCGCTCTATTATAGGTCCGCATCCCATTGGTGGGCAGACATCATATTCCTGAGTATTCTAATTGCTGGAGCAATGATGAGGCATGACTATTTTCTGAAAAGCAAAAGATCATTGATTAGAGGACAGATTAGACTCCAAAGCACTAACTAAATTACAAAGAGAGGAAACATTCCTAAATGCCTAGTAGCCTCCTGCTTATAAGTGTGGCACCCTACACACGCATAAACAAGACTCTACCCAAAGAGATTTTAAAGACACCCTTGGACCATGAACCATGCTCTGATACCATCTTTGGCATATCACGAACTGAGGCCCTGGCCGTAACGAGCATCCAGAACCATGAAGGATCGGACGCCCTTCTAAATTGAAATGATATACACCATTCATACACAAATAAGTAAATGAAGATATTATTACAAACAGAATCATGGTTATAAATCTGATATAAATTTAGTAATGGAGAATGAAATCCAAAACCATGTAACAACATCTATAAACCGTTTGCAAAATCTCTACTACATGATCACTAACACAGTAAAAAAATTGGGACAACGCCCCCTAGTAGACCAAAACCATACCTAATATTAATTATCAAAAATTAAACATGCCTTCTTAAAAATAGAAGGCTCACCAAATGAACACTGCAACTCTGTCTGATGAAATCTACTGCTTATCTTGACCCCTAGATTGAGCCTCAGAACCTGAGAGGTAGGGGGATGGGGTCAATACAGATGTACTGGTAGGCGAAAAAATCCAAAATAAAAGTTTGCAGAAATATAAAATAGTTGAGAGCGGGTTACAAAACATCATGTATAAAATAGTTTCAAAACATATGGCCACTTTTTTGAAAATCATAAACCATTCTTGACAATACCGTTTCTGATTATTGTATTACTTCTGAGTTAGGTGGCACACCCCTACAATTCTAATATTCTATGAGCTATATAGAATACGCCATTGACTCGACGGGGAAGCCCCCAACCCAAGTGTGCCATAAGGATTGGCGTGTCTGAGTCTAATATGCCACAGGGCACTAGGCCAGTGTATAATAATATACCCGGATAGGCAAATTGTGATTTTGGGCAATGAGTTATCTAAACTCATGACTTCTTCGGGAAACCACCTAAGTTCTCTTTATGCCTAATTTTATCCTATTCTGAATCATGCATATTTCTAGTTTCAACATCTAAAAATCTAATTTAAAATATATATTTTTTTCTGTTCTGAATTACTATGGGTTTAACTGAGTTATTATCATCACACCAAGACTTGCAAGTCCTAATTCATAGACATATTGTACCATGCATGATTCTTTAATGAAAATGCAATTCAGAACACCCAAACATGCAAATAGTTTAGGAGATTTCATGTTTCGAAACATTAGTCAAAACTATGCAAGAATCCTTCAAACATATTATGGTTATGTGGTTCTGGCAAAATCATACACTCTTTTGTTATGTGAACATTTTCAACATTTGTCAACATAACTACCCTCTCTTTTGAAATCAAAATCATAATCCAATTATAACAATACTTAAGGAATTTCATATCATGCTTTTCACGGATGCTTTAAAGATAATCCATAGCATATGATAAGTAAAGAAAATTATAACAAGAGAGCGATTTTTACATGAATCATGCTCTCAATTCAATCATCAATATTAAAACACGTACATGTATACATATATCAATTCAAATCAATTTGGGGAAGGCTTATTGACCAAAACAATATCATTAATATTTCTAAAACATAAATATATTCATAAATCCGAAACCCTTTTCTTAAAATTATGATTTCTATACCTATGAGATTTTTAGGAAAACCCCGCGTACCTAAAATTAGAAGCTTTTGAATGAACTCTTGCGTTAGGAATGCTATACGAACAATTGATTCGTGCCTCTTTTGAAATTTTATAGTTGAATTTTGTGGGATCTTGATTATTATTTTGGGACTAAGAGGTTTGGATCTTGAGAAATTGGAAGAAAATGACCATATTTTGGTCAATTGAGGCTTAAATATCATGTTAGTGTATGTTAGGGTATGGGAAATGTCCATTTTACCTATATGGAAATCAAAAATATCGCAGAAATGTTTGCCAGTTGACAGGATAATATGTTGAAGTAAAATGGGCATAACTTTTGACTGACATGTTGGATTTGAATGAAATCAGTGGCATTGGAAAGAAGACTCAAAATGATTTCATTTGATATACAGAAGAACTCCCAGTTTCATATAAAAAGAAAGCTATGATCGTTTGAAGTTGACCCTGAATCTGCAGCTGAATGCGCCCAAACTACGCCAAAAATGCTGGAGCATTTCAAAGTCATTTAAAACTAGTGTGTTTTTCCCGTAAAATTAACCCAAGATGTACTATTGAATTTCCCCATCATATATAAAATAAAAATCAGAAAACGAAGGTCGGAAAGGTCAAAAATAAAATCCTCAAAGATAGGGAATTCAAAATGAGCATAAGTCTCTTTGACACTTAGAAAAAATTAATTAAGTTTTCAACTCTATAAGCAAGCTACTACGAGATAGCACATGGAGAATTTTTATAGGGTGTTACACTAAGCCTCCCAGTTCTCTTAACGTGACTAATCCAGTTTGGAGTAGTGGGTACTCGTAAGTTCTGAAGTTTCAATATCAGTAGTAATCCATGTATTCAAGGGTCTTAGTTTATCTCACAATATCCAGTTCATGTATCACTTTCAAGTATCAGTCATGTTCTCATGTTCCCATTCATGTATACTCTAAAAATAATCTTGGTTTTATCTGTATTTTTTAGTTTAAGCAATAGTATTCCATGAGCTTACTCAGTTCCATGTTTACATTAGCTTTATAAACTTGGTATCAGTTATTATTGCATATTCAGTTGTTCATTCATAAGTCAGTTCAGTCATGTATTCATGCATCAGATATACATGTATAGTTTGAGAAAATTGAGCCTATCAAAAATCCCAGTCATGCATTCACGAATCAGCTCAGTCATGTACCCTTGCATCAAATATGCATATTCAGTATGAAAACCTAATATATCAGTAGTTTGGACATGCAATAATGCTTAGTTGTGCATGTCCAGTATGCACTTTCAGTTTATAGTTTTCTCCCATCTTAGTCAATCTCATTCAAGGATGAATATTCCCAGGGGGGAGATATTGAAAGACCCCTCTAAATTATTTGCATAACTCAGTCCGTTAATCTTTTTAAGGGGTCACACACTTAGAAAATTTTGGCTAAGTATCAAGAAGTTAGAATCATTTTAGTCTTCCAAATTTAGAGGATTTTATTTTTGACCTTCCCAGCCTTAGTTAGTTGATTTTTAAATTAATTCATGATTAGGGTCACTTGTAGGTCATCTCAGGCGATTTTTGGATTTTTTAGACTAGAATAAGGTCAAATTAGGATGGCCAAAATAGTTGAGGGTCACGATAGACCCACGTCCCTATGACCAGACAACCAAAGTAAGGGTTGCACCGCGATGGCTACTTGACTCGAGTATGGGTCACGTCGCGATGGGTACTTGACCCAAGCATGGATCGCGATGCAATAGCAGCCCCATTTAACATTAGTTAATACGGGTTGTGGGGGAAAATAGGTTATTTTCCCTACCCTTATTCATCCTTAACACGAAATTACTAAACATATAGAGAAAAATCTCATTCTTTACTCATGAACTCTCTTAAGAGCAATCCGTAGCCTCATCAAGTTGAAGAATTCAAGTCTCAAGAACTCACTTCAATCTTCTCAAAAGTAGTAATCAAGGTATGTGAAGTTCTCATCCAAGGGTTCCTTCCCCCTTGGTGTCCAAGAAGCTCTTTTAAAACTCATGTAGAGTGATTTCATGATTTATGTGACTTGAGTTAAAGCGATATCATGATTATTAATTAATTAGGTGTATATTTTATGATTTATTACAACATTCATGTATTGTTTATTGATATGTGTGCTTTATTATGTGAACTCATGTTTAAACTCTTGGAATTGTGAAATTGAAATTGAATCTTGATGTCTACATGTTGTTTTAGAATTATGTGCATTTATTATGCCCCACAGGTTCTTGATGAATTATCCATGAGAGTTCAATAGTGAAATTATACCATGTTAGAATGTATACAAGTTCATGTCATGCAAGTGTTTGCTTAAATGCCCAAACGAATGAATGATGACCAAGTAGTTACTTATCATGTCTCAAGATTATGCCATGTCTTTTTAATTTGTGCTATCAAGTCCTGGGGGTATTTAATACCTGAAAATTTAGCTACTTGTCTAGAGACATGGTCAGTCATAGAGTAGTATCAGTCATGTCAAGATTAATAGAATTTATCCAGTTACATAACTCTGGAAAATCCAGTGAACTCAAAATCAGTCCAGTTCAGTTCAGTTCAATTATACAGTACGATCAGTAATAGTTCAATCCAGTATAGTAAAGTGTAGAATTCAATCCAGTATCTATTCAGTTGGGAGTAGGATTAAGCACCTAGTGAACCCAAGGATGGTGAATCACCTTTCAGTAGAGGGTGTAATCCTTAGAAGCAGCCCTTGCATTCTAGAACTACGTAGCCTATTTAGGTTGAGATATCTCCCTATAACACTAGGGTTGATATATCTTATTTGAGGTTTTCTACCAGAGAGGCTTGACAGAAGAGCTTTCTATCAGAGAGGGCTAACTAACAACTTCTCTTTACTTATGTCACGGTACGGAAACCCTTCCAACAGGGGTTATAGGTTGGACCCCTATTAGTTCAGAAAGGGGCATGTCAATTAGATGATTACTTCCCATTATCTCAGTTTTAGATTCAGTCTCAGTATAGAGCTCAGATTAATTCTGTAGATTCAGGACTATCAGATACAGTCACTCAGCTCAGAACAGATCTCAGAATAGTTCCACAGAAATGAGACTATTTGAGTTACTCAGTTATCAGTCATATTCATGTCATTCAGTCAGTATTATTTATGCATATGAACCCAAGTATTTCATCCTACCTCACTTAGCATGCTAGTAAATTCAAAGTACTGACGTATACTTTTCTGTTGTGATATGTTGTCTTATATCATAGGTTCAGACGCGCGGGCTCCCGAGTAGCCTTTGCAGTTCAGACTTCTAGCAGTCAGAGTTAGTGGTGAGTCCTCATAGTTCGAGGACATGATTGTTTTCTCATAGTATTTTAGTTACCAGTTCACTTTTAGTAGTTAGAGTTAGTTAGGGGCTTGTCCAATCAACTACACAGTTCAGAAAGTTTATAGCTTTTTCTTACGTATTTTCAAACAGATGTTTTAGTTTTGGTATCACCATAATGTATTCATTTTTATTTTAGTATTGAACCTTATGGCATGTTTTCTGCCTAATTTTCGCATATTACTGTATTATTATTCAGATATTGTAGAAGGTACCAGTCATGGGTTAGCTTGTGGTCATTCAGGATTATGAGCACCACGTAGCATCTAGAATACAGACTCAGGGTGTTACAATACGCCAGACCGCGAAGCAGGGTGCCAAATCCCCAATCATAATAATATGTCATAGTAGAGCACAAAACCATAAAGCATGGCTTCTAACCACTGTCCTATGTTGGGACAACATAAATTGAGGTACACCATACCACAGAGCATGGTGCCGCAATCCTTATTCGGTAAACAACAGTTTCAACAAGTTAGTCTATCGACTCAGGATTTCTTCGATAACCATCTAAATCCCTCCAAGATCGCTATTTATTTCAAAAGAAACATGTTTCATGCTTACAAAACATTCAACAGTTTTTCTATTAAGCGTACTCCATCACCGGGTTTTGGCACACCCAGACATGGAAGTCATCTGTATTCATTCCACAATGCTTCTCATTCAAAATATTCAATTAACCACCCAGAAGAGTTATATCTTAAACATGCGGTGGCCATATAAATTTCCAACCACATGAAATTTTTCTTTGTAATACACAGAGTATATTCATGGCAAGAAGACTTTCTCTCATCAATTCACAAAAAACATAACCCTACTTTGGGTAACCATCAATGGACAACAATGTTCAAAATATGCAACTGAATATCACATATCGTATAAATCAAGTAAAAATCCATATTAAGAGGGAGGTCTCATAAATCATACTCTCCATTAAAACTTTCATTACAAATGAAAGCATATATGAATATACTTAGTTACATTCAAACTTCGTGAAAAATAATCTAAGACAACACATGCTTTCAGTAAAACAATTTCATGATACATGCTTTTCAAAATAATATCAAAACTCCCTTTATAGAGATGCATAAGGATCTTTAAGCTTGATATAACAGTAAATCTTATACCCATGGGGTTTAGGGCATCCCACATATCTTAGATTACTTAGTTCGAAGAATAGAACCCGAATTTAGATTTATTTCTTGGATATTATGACTTAATAGTTTGATTCTTAATCTTTGGGGGAGGAGTTAGGGTTTGGTTTTGAGGAAATTTGAGTAACTTTTGGCATAATATGCCCTAATCACAAATTAATTTCATGTTATGTCTTAGATAGTACAAGAGTAAAAGATAAAATTACCCTTCTGGACCAAGAAATTATTAAGACAAACTGGACACCCAATGCGTTAAGCACCACACCACATCATTCGTCGGTCCCCACCAACGTGATTCCTGACGTGTCGCGACTATATCTCATTTGTATTCTGTTTTTGATATCCAAATATGTCCCAAACCTTTTCAAAAAATCTGAAACTCCCCTGAGCCAACCCCTTTACATGCGTGAATATGAATTATCTTAAGAATCTATGTCTGGAGGTCAAAATGATAGATTTATAAATCATTAATGTTTAGGAGCTTAAATTATGGCTAAGGATTTTAACACTTAGAAAAAAATTAGATTGTAAGTCCTCTGTGCATGCAACTAATCATGGTATCAAGTCGAGAATTCCACGAGGCATTATAAAGCGTCTCATTAAATATATGGACAGTATGGTGTAGTTTCTTTTATATATCATCTAGGAGTACTTGTTGTCCCTTTTTCCCATATGTTGTATTAATATATGTATGTTTTGCTATTCAGAAGAAATACAATTGTTACACATTTATTATATGTTAATGATATAGTAATTTCTATGTCTAGGGAATTGACATAAATTGAAATTGATTTAGAAAACGATTGAGCATTTGGGTAGAAAATGAACAAAAGATCTCAAGATTGTTAAATGATAAAATTTATAGCTTCTTCTTATGCAAAGAGTTAAAATTTATCATAACCTACCTTTCATGAGTTATCATTATTATAAGTATATGATGGTTGGGGACTACATCAAAAATTACGTAAAGAATTGATAAATCGTAAATCATATGTATTTTTTGTGATACTTCTTTATTTCAAATTCGTTGGAGTTAATAATTTCCCAGCATGTATGATTATTACTGAATATATGCATATTATGCTATGTATTGATAAAAGAGCAAGTCTCAATTTCTTAAATATCTAGTTATTCCTATCTTTCGTTGTTAATTATCGAAGAGAAATGTGTATGAAGCAGAAAAGGTAAAAGAATTTCAATGAAAGTGTAATAGAAAAGAGTGTCAATTTATTGTCTTCTCTAATGAAATTTCGTTTGACTTCTTTTTTATTTTTGAAAAATAGGGAGAAAAAGATAAAAAATATTTGGTTAGAGCTCCTTAATTGTAGTAGAATAAAAAGTTTCTATAGGATAATTGTAGTAGGATAAAAAGTTTCAACAAGCCCTTGTAGTTTTAGGATAAACCCCACATACCTCAATTTAGAAAATTGATGAATGATTCTTGAAGCCTACGGGTTGGGGATTCCAAATCTTCAATTAGTTTTGAAAACTCACGGTTGAATCTTGAGTCAATTGGGTTTTTAGTTTGAAACCATAGAGAGTGTTCTTGTGATATTTTTAAGAAAATATGAATAATGTGGTCACTTTGGATTATAATCCTGTGATTAAGCTGATAAGGGGGTGGAAAATAACTAATATACCCTTTATGAGATGGAATAAAAATATAACTGGGAGCCCGATTTTATGGGCCACCACGACGTGCCACAATCGCGGTGGCTTACTGGAAATTGATGAATAGGAATCTTAGGTTCACCGTGATGCGGAGCCATAGCGTTGTTCCACTGGTTAGAACCTAGAACTTCAGCGCAACGTGTCAAAGTCACGCTAGACTACTGGAATTTGAACTAGCCATAACTTCTTGCCCGGGTATCAGATTTGGGCGAATCTTATATCGGCGGAAAGTTCACTCAATTTTCCACATGATAAAAAGTCTAAATTAGGGAAATTATATATGGTTTAAACTTTACTCACTTTGGATGTCAAAAATAAGACTAAGTCTCTTTGACACTATTCTAGTCATTTAACTCTAAGAGCATATTACCACGAGTTAACGCATGGACAATGCGGTGCGTTACATTATCCCCCCTTGGGATCATTCGTCCCTGAATAATGACGAGGAACATAGACAAGAATGATTTCAAGCATACTAAGGCAATAAAACAAAAGGACAAAGATTGTAGCTTCCATTTCGTCATTCACTGGAGCAAATAAGTCTGGGCATCTATCTCTCATGTCACCTTCTGATTCCCAAGTTGCTTCCTCAACTTTCTGATTTTTCCACAACACGTTAACCGAGGATATTTATTTGATCATGAATTTCCTAACTTGGTGATCCAAGATTTCCATGGGCTCTTCTTCATAGGATAGGAAGTCTATCACTTTGACCTCCTCTACAGGAAACACTAATGATTTGTCTCCAATACATTTCTTCAGCATGGATACGTGAAATACCAGATGAACAGAACCCAAACTTGCAGGCAACTCTAACTCATAAACAACTCCACCTATCTTTCTCAAAATTTGGTATGGCCCTATATAGCGAGGAATCAGGTTTTCTTTCTTCCAAAAATGAATTACTCCCTTCACAGGAGAGACTTTGAGAAAAACCCAATCACTAATGCCAAATGCTAGATCCCTTCTTCTAATATCGGCTTAGAATTTTTGTCTACTCTAGGCTGTCTTAAGTTATTCTCTAATAATTTTCACGTCGTCCATCGCCTGACGAACAAGTTCAGGCCAAAAAAAGTGAGTCTCACACACTTCATACCACCCTATCAATGATCTACATCTTCTCCCATACAAAGCTTCAAACGGATGCATATTAATACTGGCATGGTACCTGTTATTATAAGCAAACTCTATTAATGTCAAGTGATCTACCCTACTACCTTTGAAATCAACCACACAAGCTCTTAACATATCTTCAAGGGTCTAAATAGTACATTTTGCTTACCTATCCATCTGAGGGTGAAAAGCCATACTCAGGTTCACTTGGGTACCAAAACCCTCTGAAATGATCTGCAAAACTATGAAGAGAATTGCGTACGTCGGTCAGATATAATGGACATAGGTGCTCCATGCAAATGGACTATCTCCTAAATGTATAACTTGGCATAGTCATCTTCCGAATAGTTGGTTCTCACAGGTAGAAAGGGGGATGACTTGGTCAGTCAATCTATAATTACCCAAATAGAATCATACTGGTTTCGGGACCTCAGAAGTCCCGTGATAAAGTCCATATTGACCATCTCCCACTTCCACAAAGACAAAGCTATCTATATGGAAGTACAACCATGCCTCATATGCTCCACCTTAACTTGTTGATAATTTAAATACTTGGCAACAAAGTTTGCCACATCAGGCTTCATATTGTTCCACTAATATATAGTCTTTAGATCATAATACATCATAGTAGAGCATAGGTGAACAACATATCTCGGAGTGTGAGGTTCATCAAGGATTCTCATTCATAAAAAATCTACATCTGGCACATATAGTCTACCCTGATATCTCAAGATTCCATCACCACCTATTTAAAATGACATCACCTTCTGTTGACCCATATCTTTCTTGATCTACATCAAGATAGGATCTTCAACCTGCTTCTCTTTAACTTCTGTACAAAGGGAAGATTTAGCTACCTCATGAACAACCACTCCGTCTTCTTCATAATCCAAGAGTCGCACTCCTAGATTTTCAAGTCGGTGAATATCCTTCACCATCTCCTTATTTTCCTTTTCAAAATGAGAAAGACTACCCATAGAGAACTTGCTGAGGGCGTCAGCTACCACATTTGCCTTGCCCAGATGGTAGTGCAAGCTCATGTCATAATCCCTTAAAAGTTTCAACCAATGTTGTTGCCTAAGGTTTAATTCTTTCAGTGACAAAACATACTGCAAACTTTTGTGGTCAGTAAATACATTAACATATACCCCATAGAGATAATGCCGATAGATTTTTAGAGCAAACATCATAGCCGCTAACTCAAAGTTATAGGTGGGCTAATTTCACTTATGCACCTTCAACTGCCTAGATGCATAGGCCACCACCTTACCATGCTGCATAAGTACACACCCAAGTCCCACACGAGATGCATCACATTACATAAAAAACCCTTTCATACCTTTCGGGATTGTCAAAATAGGAGCAGTTGTCAACTTATCTTTTAACTTCTCAAAATTATTTTCACATGAGTCAAACCACACAAACTTTACCTTTTTCTTAGTCAACTTAGTGAGTGGTACAACTATGGTAGAAAAACTCTCTACGAACCTTCTGTAATACCCTACCAAACCTAAGAAGCTCTGAATATTGGATTGAGTCGTGGGTCTGGGCTATTTTCTCACTGCCTCAATCTTTTTGGGATCAACCTTAATACCGTCACTAGACACAGTATACCCCAAGAAAGGAATAACAATAAGTCAAAATTCTCACTTGGAATACTTTGCATACAAGTTGCTATCTTTGAGAGTCTGAAGGATGATTCGGAGGCGATTGATATGATCCTCCTCACTCTTAGAATAAATCAAAATATCGTCAATGAAAACTATCTCAAATAGGTCTAGAAATTGATGGTACACCCTAATCATCAGATCCATAAAAGATACAGGGGCTTTAGTCAACCTAAAGGACATGACTATGAATTCATAATTACCACATCTAGTTCAGAAAGCTATTTTAGGGATGTCTGACTCTCTAACTTTCAACTGATGGTATCCCGAATGAAGGTCTATCTTTAAAAAATATCTAGCACCCTGAAGCTAGTTAGAAAGATCATCAATTCTAGGAAGGGGATATTTATTTTTAACAGTGACCTTATTCAACTGGTGGCAATCTATGCACATACGCAGGGAGCCATCTTTCTTTTGCATGAAGAGTAAGGTGCACCCCAGGAAGAAACACTATATGAATAAAACCTTTGTCTAGAATGTATGCTAGTTGTTCTTTTAGCTCTTTCAGTTCTGCAAGAGCCATTCTATATGGAAGAATAGATATGGGATGGGTATCTGGCAACAAATTAATACCAAAATCTATCTCCTTATCTGGTGGTATTCCTGGGAGATCATCCAAAAAGACTTTTGGAAACTCATTTACCAACGGGACTAATTGGAGGGTAAAACTTTCAGCATTAGAATCTTTAACCTAAATAAGATGGTACAAATAACCTTTGGAGATATGTTTATGGTCTCTGAGATAAGATATAAAATTTCCTCTAGGTGCTAAAGAATGTCACTCCCATTCTATCACCGGTTTATTTGGAAAAGAAAAGGTGTCTCTTTGTGTTCTATAATTTAATATGGCATAGCACGAATGAAGCCAGTCCATCCCTAGGATAGCATCAAAATCAAGCATGTCTAGGCTTATGAGTTCTGCCACAGTATCCCAACTATAAACAGTCACCACAAAATTTCTATACACCCTCCTAGCCACCACAGAATCCCCCACAAGAGTGGAAACAGAAAAAGGCTCAGCAATCACATCGGGGTCAAACCCTAATCCAACAGCTACATAAGGGGTCACATATAACAGGGTAGACCCAAGATCAAGTAACACATAAACAACATAGGAAAAGATTTGTAAAATAGGAGTAACTACATCTGGTGAGACCTCTGTCTCTTGGCGGTTGGTCAAGGCATACAATTGGTTGCAGCCATTTCTAAAGGTTGAAGTGGAACCCTTATGAGGCGGTGGTGGGGCAGAAGAATTAGCTTGTGACTTGGCTCCACCAATATTACCCGTTGCTGTCGGACAGTCTCTCTGGATGTTGCCTGGCTAGCCACATAAATAACATACCATAGCGCAAAACTGACAACTCATTAGATGATTCCTCCCATATTTCTCATAGTGCGGGTATGTTCGATAGGTCTGAGTTACACTTCTTAGAGACTACAAACACTGCATCCTCGGCCCCTGCCTATATTGAAAATCCTGATTACACTATACAGCTGTGTGTCAGGACACTGGTTGCAGACTGTGCATTACCCCAAAATATCCTCTTATGCCATTTGTTACCCCAGTTTCCACTCTTGTGCTGACTGTAGCTCTGGTCTGCTATTTTGGCTATCTTTGTCTATCTGTCCTTCTCTCTAGATTCAGCAATTTTCTTTTTATTTTCCTTAACTTATTGCATGTGGACTGACAGTCTACCCAAATCTATGTCCTAGTTCAGTATTGCTCCCTAACATTCAAGCGCTAAGTCATCTAAAAGGCTGGATGTAAATTTCCTCATTCGGGCTGTCATGTTGCTTGTCATCTTTGGAGTATAATGGGCTAGTTAGTTGATCCTCGGAGTGTTCTCAGAGAAACTCATCTTTCCCTGCTTTGGATTCATAAACTCCTCAGCTTTGGCCTTCCTCAGCTCAAGAGAAAAGAACTAATCAAGAAAGGATTCCACGAACTTGGCCCAAACTGTGGGCTAAGCATGCTTACTCTTTAAATCTTCCCACTCATTATACCATTGGGTTGCTACATCCTAAAGCTTGTAGGGTGCTAACTCAACGCCCTGTAGCTCATCTACATCTATCACCTTAAAGATTTTCTCCATCTTATGCAGAAACTCCTGTGGATCCTCTTCTACCTTGGTACCAGTAAACTTAGGCCCACTCTTGTAGAATCAGACATAACATATGCAGACCCAATATCTTCCAATAGTTGAGTGTGTGTGGATACCAACTATGCAAATATGTCAATAGACTGTTTGAATTCTTCATTAGATACCTCTCTCGCGCGAGATTGAGTGCAGTTAGTCCCCATCTAGGGAGCTTTGGGTGCCCTAGGTGGGCTGGTCTGAGTAAGTGAGAGTCCTAAAGTAGAGTCAATCTCTGAAGTCTAAGCTCTATTTTGGGTCCTCATCCCATGAGTGGGACGGACCTTATCTTTCTGTGCATTCTAATAGATAGTAAGACGAGGAGAAATGATTATGTTTCTAGAATGTAAGAAATCACGGATTAAAGGACGGATTAGAATCTAAAGAACGATCTAAACTACAAAGATGGGAAACATTTCTAAACTCCTAGTAGCCTCCATATTGTAAGTGTGGCGCACTACACACCCATAAATAAGATTCTACCCGACGCGATTTTGCAAACACCCTAGGACCATGAACCGTGCTTTAATACCAAGTTTGTTATGACCTAAATTAGGGCATGGCCATGATGAAAATACCAAACTATGAAGGCCCGTACGTCCTAGTCTATCTGATCTGGTATTTATGCCCAATATTCATATAAGGAAAGAAAATGCGGAATTTTAATCTAATATGGAAACATGGTCATACTCTCGACTCAGTTTAACAATATGGAATGAAATCCGAAAACAACTAAACAACTTCTAGAATAGTTTGTGAAATCTCTACTACAAGATCTAAAGATAACTGTTTGAAAGCTGGGACAAGGCCCCAGTAGACCAAAAAAAAGGAATAACATAATCTTAAATAACAGACCTTCTAGAAAAAACTAGGCTTACACTACACAGGTCACTTCTGTCTGGTTACTCTACTGATTAGCTGGACCCTTAGACTGAGTCTTCCTACCTGGAAGGTAGGTGGTTAATACGATTGTACTAGTATGCAGATAAAATCCAAAATAATAATTTATATTCAACATATATGAGAGATATATAAAATAATTCGTAAACATATCATATAGTAAGAAATCTCATGAGCATTTTTGAAAGACTCAGTAAAATCATCTGAACTCTCTAATGCTCTTTCATTTACTTCTGCACTAGGTGGTATACCCTACAACTCTGAAATTCTACGGGCTATATTGAATCCGCCATTGACTCAGTGGGGAAGCCTCTAACCCTTTATGAGATGGAATAAAAATATAACTAGGAGCCCGATTTTATGGGCCACCACAATGTGCCGGCTCACTGGAAATTGACAAATGGCAATCTTAGGGTCACCGCGATGTGGAGCCATCGTGTTGTCCCACTGGTTGGGACCTGGAACTTCAGCACAACGTGCCACAATCATGATAGGCAACTGGAATTTGACAATTATTAAATAGACACCCTCCGCAATGCACCAAACACCAAAATGGTGGTGTTTTACGACTAGGACTTAAACTAGCCATAATTTATAGCCCGAGTATTGGATTTGGGCAAATCTTTTATCAGCGGAAAGCTCATTCCATTTCCCACATGATAAAAATACTAAATTAGGGAAATTCTATATGGTTTACACTTTACCCACTTTGGAAGTCAAAAATGAGACTAAGTCTCTTTGACACTATTCTAGTCATTTAACTCTAAGAGCATATTACCACGAGCTAATCCATGGACAATGCGGGGTATTACATTTACCCAATTATTTTTTGATTTTGGGTATCAAAAATCATAAACATAGATTTTTGTCTTTTATTTTCTTCAAATTAAAGCTCAGCTTCACTGCTCAAAATTTTCATCAGAACAACATTCAACAACTATTAAAAGAGAAAAAGAGTAACAAAACAACGCATATTGATATACAACAACAACAACAACAAAGAAGAAACACATGTGATTTTGATTTTTTTGGATAAAATTTTTCTAGAAAATGCTATCTCAGCACAACCATCCACCGTCCAACACTGTCATGACCCAAACATGTGCCCTGGCCGTGATGGACATCCCAAACCATAAAGGGCCGAGAGATCTTCTAACTTATAATCATATACAGCATTCATACTCAGTAAGGAAATATGGAAAAATATAAGAAAAAGGAACCATGATCATAAGTTTGATACAAATTCAACAATGGAAAAAAAAAAATACCTCTAATAACATCTGAAAATCGTCTGCGAAATCTCTACTACATGACTAATAACAACTGTCTAAAAATTTTGGGACAAGGCTCCCAGTAGACCAAAACCATGACTAACAATAAATATCTAAAAATAAATAGCCCTTCTAAAATATAGAAGGCTCATCAACTGAACTCTACCCTTCTATCTAAAGAAATCTACTACTTATCAGGACTCCTAGATTGTACCTCAGAACTGGAAGGTAGGGGGTAAATACAAATGTACTGGTACGCAGAGCAATCCAAAATAAAGCTTTTGACATAAATAAAATAGTTGAGAGCTAGTCATAAAACATCATATATGATAAAAATTCTAAAACACATGGGCATCTTTGATAATCATAAAACGTTTCTGTCAATGCAGTCTCCGATCTTAGTATTACTTCTGGGTTAGGTGGCACTCCCCTACAAGTCTGATATTCCACGGGCTATATGGAATCCGCCATTGACTCGGTGGGGAAGCTCCCAACCTAAGTGTACCACAAGGGTTAGAATGTCTCAATCTGATATGCCACAGGGCAGTAGGCCAACATAAAATAATATACCTGGATTGGAAAATCACGATTTTAGGCAATGAGTTGTATGAAATCATGACTTATTCGGGGAACCACCTAAGCTCTCTTTATGCCCAATTTTAGTCTATTCTGATACGTGCATCATTTTAGTTACAAAATCTGAAAATCTAATTTCAAACATGCGTTCTATTCTTTTCTGAATTAACATGGTATTATCTAAGTTGGTGTCGTCATACCAATACTTGTAAGTCCTATTTTGGAGCCATACTGTATCATGCATGATTCTTTCATTAAAACTCAATTCAGACTACCCAAACATGTAATTAGTATAATAGATTTCATGTTCCAAAGGCAGAAGTCAAAACTATGCAAGGATTATCATTCTTTCAATAACAATGTGGTAGTCGTAAAATCTTTGTCAAACCATACAATGCTTTCCCTTAGATATTTATATTCAATATTTATCAATACAAACAACCTTCTAGTTTTATTCAAAAATTATATCCATGTCATAGTATAAATCAATACATTTCGTATCATGCTTTTCAAGATGCATTTCAAAACTATCCATATCTTATGAAAAATGGCAAAAATCATATCAAAAGAGGGATTTCATGTGAGTCATGCTCTCAATTCAAACATCACATTAAAACACATACATACTTATACATAGGATTTCGAATCACTTTGGGGGAAGGCCTAAAGACCAAATAATATTAATTAAAGCTTCTAAAACAATCTAGAAATGGGAAAATTCAAACTCTTTCCATAAAATCATGATTTCTAAATCTTTAGCATATATTAAATAATGTTTCCTTTCCCAAAAATGTTTAGAAAACCCCCACGTACCTGATGATAGGCGAATTTACACGCCTATAGTGCTATATTTTACCCATATGTTAGCCATGTTTTAAGGACCAATTATATATTTCATGCACTTTTAGTCCTTTTTCCTGTAAGTGAGCTAAGGAACATGATTAGCAAGTTTTCAAGTATAAATGATGCAGAATTCAGCATCTTATGGATAACTTGATGCCAAAGAAAGATTCACGAAAGGAGGAGAACAAAGCTTGGACGCCAAGGACCAAAAGTGGCGCATGGAAAATCTGTCCCAGGCAAAAACAACAATTCTGAAAACTTTGGGGACTAGCAGTAATTTAGTAGGATTAGGATAATGATACATTAACCTAGTAGGAGTAGGTAAAGTAATTCATTAGCTTAGTAGGAATAGGATATGGGTATTATAAATACCCTATCATGCTAGAGATTTTTATCATTCAGCATACATTCTTCTACAATTCTTCTATTATTCTATTACTCTACAACTCTTCTTCTAATCCTTCCATTAATTCTACTTTTTATTCTTCTATTCATCTATTCAATTCTTAATTTCCGCAACAAGAGAAACGTTACTTAGCAAAGAAGTCATGCCTAACGCCTACCACCATATACCTAACGAGATCTTTATTGTGGTATAATAACAATGACGATTGTGATTTCCTTCGCACTCATGGGTAACTAAACTTCTCTGTTGGAGTTATGAAAGCCATATGAGCTACTATCCATTGCTATGAGTTTGTGAATTCGTGACACGTAAGTTGCTTATGTCATTATTCTCTTCATCTTAATGCAAATTCTTGTGGTTGCAAACGCATAGAATACGCCAGTATAGCATTAACTTGTTCGAAAGAAAAGTTATATGTCTGGAAAAGAGATAATGTCAAGGTAATAGGGTCCCATCCCCTATTAAAAAGTTAGTGTCGTAATTGGATTAACCTCTTGGAGAATTCATACCATTAGATACTCTTTAAGCTCGAAAGAGTTAAAGTGAAATAGTCCTTGTTGAGGTCGAAAGACGCTTGGATTTACCATCGAATACAATTCTCTATAAGCACATGCATGTCTGAATTCCGCACAACTCATAGCCAATAGAGACGTACAACTCATAAGGTGGACATAACCCCAACTCCTCAATTCTCATTGTTTAACATCTTACTAAACATTCTTACTTTTTACTCTGCTATTTTTTGTTTTTACTTTATTACTTTGTTTACATTATCTTCCACGACAAAACTCCCCCTTTTTACGAGACTTGCACTAAAAGTCTGGTAATCTTTGCGTACTTGTTGACCAAGCTATTCCCTGTGGGATCGATACCCAACCCAGTTGCGTTCTATATTTGACTACGACCGCTTTACACTCTTATGAGAGTTGTAGATTGAGCGTTATCAAAAATTGGCGCCGTTGCCGGGGAATACAAGTGTCAATTAAGTTTGTCATAATTACAAGACCCTTTGGTCAAAGATTCTCGTACTTTTACTTTTAGTTTTTGTTTTTGTTTTCTGCAGGTTTTTATTCAGTGCATGCCCCATACTCGAAGTTTTGGTCAACCGTTATTACCTATCAATCCTGAACCACAACGTATTGGTAGAATGGAGGCACAATACAAAATTGAAAGGATGGCTTCTCAACAGGAACAGGCGAGACTAGCTGCTCTAGCCGCCGCTCAAGTGCATCAACAGAATATTGATAACCCTGGGCACGACCAATAAATCCTGACGACGAGGACCTAGGTGATGACGAGTTACTAAACCCTAGGCATTCTGCTGAGATTACAACACCTGCCAACAGAACAGATCGTCAAGCTAGGTTTAGGCCTGAACGCCGAGCTATACAACCAGCTTTCGACGATGATGATGATGATCTTGATGGAGCCGGAGCCACGGGAGCCATTATTCCTCCACCATTGGCACCCAGAGCCAAGTTCAACATCACAAGCACCATAATTCAGTTATTGCAACTCAAGGGATTATTTGGTGGACTAGCAAGCGATGATCCGAATATGCATCTCATCAACTTTATTTCCACATGCAAGTTGTTTGACAATCGTGATGTTGGTCAGAATGCAATTCGATTACGTCTATTTCCATTGTCTCTATTTGGGGAGGCAACTCTATGGTTGAATGGGCTGACTCCTGATTCTATTACAAATTGGAGGCAATTAAGAGATGCTTTCCTAGAAAGATTCTTTCCGCCATCCGAAAGAGCATAATTCTGAGACGAAATCAGCAACTTTCATCAGCTTCCAACTGAAGCCCTTCATGAAACATGGGAGAGGTTCAAGACGAAGCTAATGAGGTGCCCGAACCATCATATGACTAATGTTCACCTAATGGAGATACTATATAGAGCCTTGAATTCAATAACTAAACCAGTGGTGGATAATGCAGCTGGAGGATCTTTTATGGACCTCACCTTTGGTCAAGCAACCAATATGCTTGATCGTATGACGAAGCAAAGTAGAGCTAGGTATACTAGGGATTCTGAGGTAGCAAGCCCCACTTTATCTATTGGCATGACTGCAGACCAAAGGAGAAGAGATGAAGAACGTGATCAAGATATGGCGCACATGAAAACACAAGTGGATCTTCTTACAAAGCATCTATTATCAGGGAAGACCGAAAAAGTCAAAGCTATTGTGTCAAAAGGAAGAGACGAATCTGATTCGGAAGAAGAGGCCAACTACTTGAACAATCAGGGGGGTTTCCGAGGTAATACCCAAGGAAACCAAGGTTGGAACTATTATGATAAATCTGGAAACAAGGACCAAGGTTCTTGGAAGAACAAGTATGAAAAGAGTTGTTTGAACGTTCCCCCAGGAAGACGTGACACCACCACATCTAGTTCTGGAAATATGGAAGAGATGATGGCTAAACTATTGAAAGGAGTGGAAGCAACGAGCGTTGGAGTAACGGTGGTAATAAATGATTTGTCCTCTATGAAGCAATTAGTTTATTCTCATTCCACTTCAATCAAGCAAATAGAGCAGCAATTGAGCCAACTTTCAGCAGCACTCAATCAAAGAAAGGCTGGCACTTTACCAAGCGACACTGTGCAAAACCCAAGGAATGATGGGTCATGCATGGCTGTTACTACTCAAAGTGGTAAGGTGCTGGAAACTTCATCAAAAGTCAAGAAAGTGGTTGACGAAGTAGCAGACATTGATGATAACACAAAAGGAGAGGAATCCATGGAAGTCACTCACGACGTCCATGACGTCACACCGAGCATGTTGCAGCCTTAAAAGGCTGAAAAATGGAAGCAAGAAGAGAAGAAAGCCACGGAGAGAACAATTCCCTATCCACCACCACCTTTTCCTCAAAGATTGAAGAAGGTGGCAGATGATACAAAGTTTAGCAAATTCATGACTATGTTAAAGCAGCTGACCATTAATGTTCCATTGGTGGAAGCACTTGAACAAATGCCTGGGTATGCGAAATTTATGAAGGATCTTTTGACAAAGAAGCGGGCAGCCAGCTATGAGTTGAAAGATGACGTTCATCACTGCAGCGCAATCGCTACCCGATCCCTAGTCCAGAAAAAGGCTGACCCCGGTGCTTTCACTATTCCTTGCATCGTTGGATCTTTGAATTTTGCCAAAGCATTATGCGACTTAGGAGCCAGCATCAATTTGATGCCATTATCTAATTACAAAAAGTTGTGGTTGGGTGATCCTACTCCAACCAATATGAGGCTCGTAATGGCGGATAGGTCGGTAAAATGGCCTGTTGGTATTCTATGTGATGTATTGGTAAAGGTTTCTTCATTCATCTTTCCGGCAGACTTTGTTATTTTGGATTGGGAGGCAGACTCAGAAGTTCCCATAATCTTGGGGCGCCCTTTCCTTGCTACAGGAAGTGTGCTCATTAATTTGAGAGCTAATGAGCTTTCATTTTGAATAAATGCCGAAGTAGTTCGCTTTGATGTGTGCAAAGCAATGAAGCAACCCAAAGAGCTGAACGTATTCTCGGTGGCTGATGTTTACTTAGATGATGAGGAAGAATTACTTGAAGAAGAACAAATTATTGAAGACCCATTGGCGATTGTGCTCATGAATGGAGAGAGTAAGGATGCTGAAAATTGCGAAGAAGCTATTTGTGCTCTATCAGGATCAGGGACATATCGCCATGCTCCCAAAAAGCTGGACCTTGATCTCAAAAATCGACCCACACCACCAGCTAAGTCATCTATTGAAGAGCCACCCACGTTAGAATTGAAGGAGCTGCCTAGACATTTAAAGTATGCATTCTTAGGAAACGGAAATACACTTCCAGTCATTGTGGCAGCAGATTTGGGTGAGCAACAAGTTGCAGCTCTCATTACTATTCTACGGAAGTATATAAGAGCCATTGGTTGGACCATCGCGGATATTATTGGTATTCCACCTGGGATTTGTACCCACAAAATTCAGCTTGAAGAAAAATGCACACCCACTATTGAGCATCAAAGACGTCTCAATCTACCTATGCAAAAAGTGGTGAAGAAAGAAATTATCAAGTGTTTAGACGCAGGAGTTGTGTATCCAATCTCTGATAGTACATGGGTAAGCCCGGTACAATGTGCTCCCAAGAAAGAAGGCATGACGGTGGTCGCGAATGAAAAGAATGAGCTTATTCCACTCAGACCCGTCACCGGATGGAGAGTATGCATGGACTACCGAAAGCTAAATTCATAGACGCTCAAAGATCACTTTCCAATGACATTTATGGACCAAATGTTAGATCGATTAGCAGGGAAAGGATGGTTTTGTTTCTTAGACGTTTATTCAGGCGATAATAAGATTTGTATTGCCCCTGAAGATCAAGAAAAGACAACGTTCACATGTCCATATGGCACGTTTCCCATCAAACGTATGCCATTCGGGCTATGTAACGCACCAGCCACCTTTTAGCGTTGTATGATGTCCATTTTTTCTGATATGGTTGAAGATACTTTGGAGGTATTCATGGATGACTTTTCAGTTGTTGGTGAGTTTTTTGAAGCGTGCTTGGCAAATCTAAGTATGGCATTGCAAAAATGTGTAGAATTCAACCTAGTGCTGAATTGGGAAAAATGCCACTACATGGTAAAAGAAGGAATCGTTCTTGGGCATAAAATCTCCGAAAGAGGAATTGAGGTTGATCGAGCCAAAATTGAAGTCATCGAGAAGCTACCGCCCCCAATTTCAGTGAAGGGAGTTCGTAGTTTCCTCGGTCATGCAGGTTTCTATCGGCGGTTCATCAAAGACTTCTCCAAAATTGTGAGTCCATTGTGCAAACTCTTGGAGAAAGATGCAAAGTATGAATTCAATGAAGATTGTTTGAAGGCATTCGAATGCCTCAAAAGAAAACTCATTGAAGCCCCTATCATGGTAGCACCAGATTTGTCTCTACCGTTCGAAGTCATGTGTGATGCTAGTGGGGTTGCTGTTGGCGCTGTACTTGGCCAGAGGAAGGAGAAATTATTTCATCCTATCTACTATGCTAGCAAGGTCCTAAACGAAGTCCAAAAGAACTATACTGTCACAGAACAAGAGCTCCTAGCAGTTGTGTATGCTTTTGAGAAGTTCCGTGCGTATCTATTGGGAACCAAAGTAATCGTTCATACAAACCATGCAACTCTAAGGTATCTAATGACAAATAAGGTGCAAAACCAAGACTAATTCGATGGGTTTTGCTGCTGCAGGAATTTGATTTCGAGGTTAAAGATAGAAGAGGTTGTGAGAACCAAGTGGCTGATCATCTATCTAGACTCGAGAACGAGCATGTGGCGCATCCTGAAATCGAGATTGATGATGCATTCCATGACGAGGAGATCTTAGCGACAATAATGGAAGGACTACCATGGTATGCCAACTTTGCATATTTTGTGCTGAGTAATGTGATACCTGCAAACTTATCTTACCATCAAAAGAGGAAGTTTATGCATGATGTAAAACACTACTTTTGGGATGAGCCATATTTGTTTCGACGATGCGCGGATGGTGTTATCCGATGATGTATATCCGATGTAGAGGTGCCTGATATATTGGAAGCATGCCACACTTCCCAAGTTGGGGGACATCACGCAGGTAATCAGACAGAGAGGAAGGTATTGCAAAGTGAATATTATTGGCCTTTGATATTTATAGATGCCTACGACTTTGTGAGAATATGTGACCAATGCCAGCGACATGGTGCAATTTCGAAACACCATGAGATGCCTATGTCAAAAATTCTTGATGTAGAGCTCTTTGACGTATGGGTATTGACTTCATGGGTCCATTCGTAAATTCATTTGGAATGAAGTACATCCTAATTGTTGTAGATTATGTTTCAAAATGGGTTGAAGCTGTAGCATTGGCCGACAATGAGGGAAAGCATGTTGTAGCATTCTTAAGGAGAAATATCTTCTCTCGCTTTGGAGTACCACGTACTATCATAAGCGATGGAGGATCTCACTTTTGCAACAAGCTATTCAAATCCGTGTTGGCAAAATATGGTGTCAAGCAACATAAGGTAGCCACGCCTTATCACCCACAAACCAGCGGACAGGTAGAGGTTTCCAACCGAGAGATCAAGTAAATCCTTGCTAAAATGGTTAATGCTAATAGGAAAGATTGGTCTCAGAAGCTGGACGATGCACTATGGGCGTATATGACTGCATTCAAAATGCCAATTGGCATGTCCCCGTACCAACTAGTTTATGGGAAGGGTTGTCACTTACCCATTGAGCTTGAGCATAAGGCATTGTGTACTTTGAAACGATTAAATTTGAACTGGGATGATGCAATGAATCTGAGATTGGAGCAACTGAATGAGATGGATGAATTCCGTCTACATGCTTATGAAAGATCGGATCTCTACAAGGAGCGGATGAAAAAGTATCATGATCAGTGGATTGTTCGACGAAACTTTCAAAAGGATGATATGGTACTTCTCTTCAATTCCAGACTAAAGTTATTCCCAGGTAAGTTAAAGTCCAAGTGGTCTGGTCCATACAAAGTTAACCAAGTCTACTCGTCTGGAGTAGTTGAGTTGGAAGACAATAATGGTGTTGTCTTCAAGGTGAATGGCCAACGAGTGAAACCCTATATCGGTCCTCTTGACTCAAAAAACTCTATGGCCATCACTTATCTCGATGAAGTCTAAGTACTCGAGGTAACTATGTCGTGTCGCGACAATAAATCAAGCGCTAGATGGGAGGCAACCCATCGTTTATCGTTTTTCATTTTTTGTATTTCTTTCGTTCTACTATGTATTTTGTTTTTGATAAATAAAAATCAAAAAATAAGAGTCGTGCCACGACCAAAACTAAGGTTCTTGATGGGAGGCAACCCATCATTCTAATCGTTTTTATTAGTTTTGAGCAAATGTAAGTGCAAGAGGTATAAAACGAGGAGATCGGTTTCAAATTTCGATTTAGACGTATTGCATGTTAATGGTGGTAAGTTAGGAATGAAGAAGCAAAAGGCTATGGATTGAGCATTGCTCATGAAAATACAGGCATCGAACAAGGCTCGGCCTAGGTAAAACTGGGCCACGAACAAGGCAAGGCCTATACTATGGCCTAAGGTCTCGGAATCTAGTGTGCCATAGCATAGGCGCCGCCCATGCCCAAGTATGCCATAGCATAGACACCGCCTATGCTAATGCCTTTTGTCTCTGAATCTCATATGCCATGCTAAAGGCGCCTCCTATGCCTAGGAATGCCATGGCATAGGCGCCGCCTATGCTAGACAATGCTTTGCAAAAGGCTCCGCCTATGCCAAGCATAGGCAAAGCAAAAGGCGCCGCCTATGGTCACTTCTTATCTTCAAATCCTATTTTAAATGGGTCAAAACCCGACCCAACTTTTTCCTATAAATATGAGACTTAGTCTTGAACCAAAAGGACATTGGAAACCTAGCTTATGCGCAGCCTATAGCCTCCAAATCCTCTCAAAAATTTTCTTTTTACTCTTTTTCTTCACAAGAACATCATCCAAAGGCATCAATCAAGTAAGTACTACTTTGTTCTTCATTTATATTCCGTACGTACTACGTTACTACGTCTATTATGAATTTTTGAATCTTGAAAGAAGTAGTGGTGATGTGAATGTGTTTGAATTGTTGTGATACAGCTAAGTGAGTGAATGAATACGTAAGGATGATCTTAACTTGTTCCCAACTTGAATTTGATTTTGATGCATTGTCATACTTTTGCGGAATTGATATGGTCACTAAAATTGCATAATCTTTTCACTTGCATACATACATGTTGGAATGACTTGTTCATCGGAATAAGACTTATAGTTGCTTACCGACATATGAGGTTGTGATTATTGATAGATACTATACCTTGATTCAATCCTTATGTAGTAGTCTTGATACATCAAACATGAAAGTATTGCCAATATTACAAGAAGTATGACTGCACTGATTTTATGGTTGGAACATATCACATAAACGTATATCGATGAAGTCTGAGTAATCGACATCGTTCACTTCACTAGTTTGTACCAACAAATTAAGTGTGGGGTGGTGCCACTACTGCTTGTTTATAGATTGTATCCATCGAGATGACGCTAACATGAATATTGTTTTAATCTCAGGTACAATGGCACCCAAAGAAAGACAAGGCAAAGATAAGGCAACCACTTCCCAAAAGGGCAAGAAAAGAGGCCGAAAAGAGCAAGGAGAATCATCATTAATGCAAATGCCACGCCGCATGTTCGGAATTAAATGGGTTTTAGAGGAGGAAGCAAAGGAATGGTATAGGAACAACAAAGAGAAGAAATATGTTCATGTGGACTTGATAAACAAGGAAAGCCTAGCGAAGAAGGAGCCGCGCATGTTGGCCAAGATCATGGCATTACATCTTGATTTCATCATCCGAGACATGGGAGAATATAATCTCGATTTAACAAGAGAATTCTATGCCAACTTGTCACCGAAAACCACAGGAAGTGAAGTCAAGATTCGGGGCCAAGTTTTACAACTCAATGCGGATTTCTTCAACTCCTTTCTTGGCTTGCCTGCTGTTGATCCATCACCATTCAAAGAGCTGTACAGTAGACCTCCATATAGAGCTATTCAACTCACACTTTGTGGAACAAGATCCATGGCACGGTGGAGTAGACACAAAGACACTGGTCGACACAACACCTTCCCATATGCTCCTTTGAATAGATAAGCAAGGATATGGTTGCGCATAGTCAACTATTGCCTAATTCCAGGGACTCAGTACACCAAGATAACACGAGATAGAGTGTGCTTGGTATACGCATTAATGACGAATGTCCCTATCAACATTGGGGCAATCATTCGGTCTACAATGCGGAAGGCTAGGCTACACAAGCGGTCCCATTTCAGCTTCGGCAATCTGTTGACTGCAATCTTGAGGAAGGAAGACATCAAAGAGGAACCGGTTGATCATAAACTCCCACACAACCCGAAGAAGGTTGACCTCACAAAGGTCAAAGATGCTGAATCAACACATGGCGTCAACCTTACTACGGCAGAGAGACATGCTCGGGATGAGAGTTTCTTTTGCCATCTTTATGGCATGACTCGGTTTACAATGATGAGCGGAGGTCGTGTTCCAACTGCTGTAGAGCTCCAACAGCTGGATCATGACTATCCAATGAATGTGCATGCAAGGGAGATGTGTGGAGTAGGTACATACTTTGAGGAACCTCTTGATGATGATGTGTCGACCTATGATGATTGACGAATGCCAGACTTCGACGTGGAGGAGAATTTTGATGACGACGACTCCTATGATGATTCCGACGAAGGGGATATGACCCCCGACAAATAGGAGGTGTCCGACTGACCAGGTTCTTTGTATTTATTTTCCACTGAGGGCAGTGTGTCCCGTCTAAGTGTGGGGTAGTGGTATTTGCATGCTATACTTCTCTATCATCATTTGCATTTATGTTTGCTTTAGTTTTTTTTTTTTTCGTTTTTCGTTTTTTTAGTAGTTAAATTTTTCTTACATAGCTTTGCATGAAATTATTCTAATAGGCAGCATGAGATTATAACAAGAGTTTGTGCTAAAATCATGACTATTGAGATGTTTAGGCTCTAATTGTGACCCACTATGTGATATTGTGTGGTTCAATTCCTTCATCTGTTGGGTCGAGAGTCTATACTACTCCTAATAAAGTCGACCATGTGCCTTGTGTGTGTGAGATAATAGTATATTTTGTGCTTGTGGCTGATGCTAGAACTTTCCTGGTATGTATGTAAAGCGAAAATAAAGAGTGTAAGTTTAGGAGATGATTTAGGAATTTCTTTGGCAACCTATACTTGTTTACCTTCTTTTTACCTACCCGTGGACATTATCATAGTTAAACCCTTTTGAGCCTTTAGCCTATTTTCTTTGACAACCTCATATGTAAGCTTAATCCATTTTTTTCAAGACCATAATTTGATCAAAATTCCTAAGTGCTTTAAAGTGTAAAGTCATGTGACAAAATAAGAGGAAATTGGGTGAGTATGATGCTTTAGAATGTATTGGTGCTTGAATGTGTTATGAAAAAGAAAGTGCTATCATAAGAGGTATGTTATGAAAAGGAAAAGGAAAGGGAAACTAAAAAGTTAGTTATGTTCAAAATGGAAAAACAAAACAGGACAAAAAGGGTTGTAGAATAAAAGAACGTAGAAAGGTTGCTTGAAAGGAAAAGTGTTAATGATACAATGTGATGTATTAAAGCTCTTAGGAACATAGTCACTATTTCTGGCCAAAATAGTCCTACCCGTCCCTTAGCCTACATTACAACTATCAAAAGACCTATTTGATCCTAAGCTTAGCATTCTGACATTTAGTGGAGCATTACACTACGGGCAAGCCTATGGTCATCAGTTATAGCATATGAATTCTTTGTGAGAGCGAGAGCAAGGATACTTTTATACCCATGATTGAAAAATATGCTATACTTATGAGTGATTATGGGTAATATATTGTGAGACATACATGGTTGATGAGTTTTGGGTAGTTGTGTATGATTCTTTGTGCCTTAACTTTTAAATATGAGTTGGCCACCATCACGAGTCCATGCTAGAGGTTAAATTGTTTCTACTAATGATCGGAAAACTACTCTTTGTTGATAATTGTTGTGCTTGTCTTGACGAATATTTTGTGTTGTTACTGTGAAACCCTAAGTTGATGTTTAGATAGACATGATAGTTTGTTCAAGGATGAACAAAGCTTTAAGTGTGGGGTGTTGATGATAGGCGAATTTACACGCCTATAGTGCTATATTTTACCCATATTTTAGCCATGTTTTGTGGACAAATTATATATTTCATGCACTTTTACTCCTTTTTCCTGTAAGTGAGCTAACAAACATGATTAGCAAGTTTTCAGGTAAAAATGATGCAGAATTCAGCATTTTATGGATAACTTGATGCCAAAGAAAGCTTCACGAAAGGAGGAGAACAAAGCTTGGACGCCAAGGACCAAAAGTGGCGCATGGAAAATCTGTCCCGGGCAAAAACATCAATTCTGAAGACTTTGGGGACTAGAAGTAATTTAGTAGGATTAGGATAATGATACATTAACCTAGTAAGAGTAGGTTAAGTAATTCATTAGCTTAGTAGGAACAGGATATGGGTATTATAAATACCCTATTATGCTAGAGATTTTTATCATTCAGCATACACTCTTCTACAATTCTTCTATTATTCTATTACTCTACAACTCTTCTTCTAATCCTTCCATTAATTCTACTTTTTATTTTTCTATTCATCTATTCAATTCTTAATTTCCGCAACAAGAGAAACGTTACTTAGCAAAGAAGTCACGCCTAACGCCTACCACCCTATACCTAACGAGATCTTTATTGTGGTATAATAACAATGACGATTGTGATTTCCATCGCACTCATGGGTAACTAAACTTCTCTGTTGGGGTTATGGAAGCCATGTGAGCTACTATCTATTGATATGAGTTTGTGAATTCGTGACACGTATGCTGCTTATATCATTATTCTCTTCATCTTAATGCAAATTCTTGTGGTTGCAAACTCATATAATACGCCAGTATAGCATTAACTTGTTCAAAAGAAAAGTTATATGTCTGGAAAAGAGATAATGTCAAGGTAATAGGGCCCCATCCCCTATTAAAAAGTTAGTGTCGTAACTGGATTAACCTCTTGGAGAATTCGTACCATTAGATACTCTTTAAGCTCGAAAGAGTTAAAGTGAAATAGTCCTTGTTGAGGTCGAAAGACGCTTGGATTTACCATCGAATACAATTCTCTATAAGCACATGCATGTCTGAATTCCGCATTAATCATAGCCAATAGAGACGTACAACTCATAAGGTGGACATAACTGCATAACTCATAACCGCATAACTCATATCTGCTATTTTTTGTTTTTACTTTATTACTTTGTTTACATTTTCTTGCACGACAAAACTCCCCCCTTTTTACGAGACTTGCACTAAAAGTCTAGTAATCTTTGCGTACTTGTTAACCAAGCTATTCCCTGTGGGATCGATACCCAACCCAGTTGGGTTCTATATTTGACTACGACCGCTTTACACTCCTACGAGAGCTGTAGATTGAGCGTTATCAGTACCTCAATTTAGGAATTTAGTGGATGATTCTTGAAGCCTACGATTTGGGCATTCCAAATCTTCAATTAATCTTGAAAACCCACGGTTAAATCTTAAGTTATTTGGGTTTTTAGTTTGAAACCCTAGAGAGAGTTTCTTGTGAATTTTTGAAGAAACTATAAATAATGTGGTCACTTGGGAGAATAATCCCGCGTTTAAGCTGATAAGGGGTTGGAACCTTGAACTTCCACGAAATGTGCCACTATCACACTAGGCTACTGGAATTTCACAATTGTTAGATAGACCCCCTCTGCGACGCGCCAAGCACCAAAATAATGGTGTTTTATGACTAGGACTTAAATTAGCCATAATTTCTTACCCGGGTATCAGATTTCAGCAAATCTTAAATCAGTAGAAAGATTATCAAATTTCCCATGTTAAGAAAAGTCGAAATTAGGAAAATTATATATATGGTTTTAACTTTACTCACTTTTGATGTCAAAGAATGAGAATAAGTCCCTTTGACACTTAAAATTTTTTTTCTTGTCTTTAACTCTAAGAACATGTTACTAGGAGCTAAAACATGCACAACTTTTGCGGGGTGTTACATTATCCACCCTTTGGGATCATTCATCCCCAAATGATGACAAAGAACATAGATAAGCACTATTTCAAGCATACTAAGGCCATAAAAGTAAATGACAAAGATTGTAACTTTCATTTCATCATTCACCGAATCAAATAAGTTTGGGCATCTATCTCTCATGTCATCTTCTGATTCCCAAGTTGCTTCATCAACTTTTTTATTTTTCCATAACACTTTAACTAAGGCTATTTCTTTGCTCCTCAATTTCCTAACTTGGAGATCCAAGATTGCTATGGGCTCTTCTTAATAGAATAAAGAGTCTGTCACTTTAACCTCCCCTACAGGAAATACTAATGAATAGTCTCCAATACCTTTCTTCAACAGAACCCAAACATGCATGAAACTCTAACTCATATGCAAACCCACCTACCCTTCTTAAAATCTGGTATGTACCTATATAAAGAGTAATCTGCTTACCCTTCTTCCTGAATCGCATAACTCTCTTCATAGGGGAGACTTTGAGAAATACCCAATCACCAACTTCAAATTCTAGCTAACTTCTTCTAGCATCGGCATAGGATTTTTGTGTACTCTGGGCTTGCTTAAGTCGTTCTCTAATAATCTTCAATCCTCCATTACTTGATGAACAAGATCAGGCCCAAACAACTACATCTTACAAACATCATACCACCCTATCGGTGACATACATCTTCTCCCATGCAATGCCATAAATGGAGCCACCTTAATACCGGTATAGTAGTTGTTATTGTAAACGAGCTCTATCAATGGAAAGTGATCTACCCAACTAAATCTGCAGTCAATCACTCAGACCCTCAACATATCCTTAAGGGTCTGAATGGTGTGCTCATCTTGCCCATCAGTGTGAGGGTGGAATGCAGTACTCAGATTCACATGGATACCTAAACCCCTCTAAAAAGATCTCCAAAACTGAGAAGAGAATTGCATACTCTATTATATATGATGAATACAGTTTCTCCATGCAAGTAGACTATTTCCTCAATGTAAAGCTTTGCATAATCATCTCCTAACTAGTTGGTCTTCACAGGCAAAAAATGAGCTGACATGGTCAGCCAGTCTACAATTACCCAAGTAGAGTCATACTGGTTTCGAGATCTCATAAGTCCTATAATAAAGTCCATATTTATCATCTCTTACTTCCATAAGGGAAAATCTATATCTTGGGATGTACCACCTGTTCTCATATGCTATACCTTAACTTATTGACAATTCAAACACTTGGCAACAAAATTAGCCATATCACGCTTCATATTATTCCACCAGTATATATCTTTTAGATCATGATACATCTTAGTATAGCCTTGGTGAAAAACATACCTCAAAGTGTGAGCTTCATCTAGAATCCTCTTTTGTAACACATCTACATCTGGCATACATAGTCTACCCTGATATCTCAAAATTCCATCACCACTAATTTCAAAAGACATCACCTTTTGATGACCCATATATTTCTTGATCTACATTATGATGGGATCTTCAACCTGCTTCTCTTTAACTTCTTCACAAAGGGAAGATTTAGCTACCTCATGAACAACGACTCCCCCATCTTTAGAATCCAAGAGTTGTACTCCTAGATTTGCAAGTCGGTGAATATCCTTCACCATTTATCTCATCCTATTTTCCACATATGAAAGGCTTCTCATAGATAACCTGCTGAGGGCATTAGCTAATATATTTTCCTTGACCGGATGGTAGTGCAAGCTTATGTCAGAATCCTTCAAAACCTCCAACCATTGTCTTTTCCTGAGGTTTAATTCTTTTTGTGAGAAAACATACTGTAAACTCTTATGGTCATTAAATATATCAACATGTACCCCATAGAGATAATGCCACCAAATTTTAAGTGCAAACACAATAACCGCAAACTCCAAGTCATGGGTGGGGTAATTTCGCTCATGCACCTTCAACTGCCTAGATTCATAGGCCACCACCTTATCGTTATGTATAAGTACACACCCAATTCCCACACATGATGCATCACAGTACACAACAAACCCCTCCATACCTTCCAGAAGAGTCAAAATAGAAACAGTTGTCTACTTATCTTTTAACTTCTCAAAACGGTTCTCACAGGAGTCATACCACACAAACTTTACTTTTTTTAGCATCAACATAGAGAGTGATATAGCTATGGAAGATAAAACCTCTACGAACCTTCTATAATACCTCAGCAAGCCTCAGAAGCTCTGAATGTCAGTTGTAGTCATAGGTTTGGGCCATTTTCTGATGTAATACCACGAAAACTTCAAACCAATATTAAAGCCATGTACCAAGATCATGCATAGTACATCATGGTTATTTTATAGTTTTATGAGTAATTTAGATGTATATTAAGGCTTCCAGTAACTCCCATCTATCAAATGAATCAAAATATTCCTTACCGATTGAATTCTTGAGAAGGATATTGGTATAGTCAACTTCAACCGAGCTTATATCTCAATATACTTGGAATTTTTGAGCTCATGACCTATCAACAGATAGATAATTCAATTATATTTCCAACGATACCAATTTATCCTAAATCTAATATCAGAGCAAAGAGTTATCCCCATTTTATTCCAGCATGTCAAGCTGGAAAATGGTGATGATGTTTCTGACGGGCTATCGTGTTTCTAATGACATTTTTGACGACATCGTCATATTCTGATGACATTTCTGATGATCTCATCATCCCTGGGCAGAAAATCAAGAATTTGGACCCCTTTTGTGATGACCATTCATGATGGCCAATCACGAACATGACGGCCAATCACGGATGGCGTCAAGTATATTTTCCCAGCATGTCAAGGGCATTTTTCAAAGGTATTTTGGTCATTTCCTTCACCCTCCATGACTTATATCCCTAAAGAGGCATAATTTTTCCCATTTTTCTTCAGTTAATCATCTCAAAAACCCTATCTTACACTCTCAACCATAAGATTAGGGTTTCTATCAAACTCATCTCTCAAAAGCAAAAGTCAAGATTTTTTACAAGGTAATCAAGAATTAAGTTTCCCAATCCAATAACTCACCATCAAATCATCAAGGCTTCCTTTCTAAGGTATGCGTCAGTTTATACATGGACTCCTTTCATACTTGAAGTTCATTAACCTTTTTCTAAAACTATATATTATGGTTTTCATGTTATTAATGGATTTTTTATCATGTTTATGTGTTGAATGATGCCAAGATAGAATCTTTATGTGTTATTATGAATCTATGAGACATATGAGTTGAAAACATGTAAGTTTTATTATTTATAATGAGTAATTGTATGATTTACACCTATGCCTAAGTTGTGCATGTAAGGTGTTTGATAAAATACCTATGAGACTAGAAATCATGCATTATAGCTAAATTGTGACTAAGGGAAGGATTCATGATAGGCCTCTATGATTCAATGTCATCTATGTTGATAATTTGTCTTGTGAACACTGTTAGATTACTCATGAACTAGTCTTGTAGAATTATGCTATGCTTACTTGCAAAACCCACTCATGTACAAGATGTAGAATACCCATGTACTCCATGAAATTCCCCAAGTTATGATATTATGGATTGTGGTTGTAATATGTAATGAGCATGATATTGAAATTTATGCAAGTATATACATGTTGTATGAAATTCCATTCCATGAAATAAATTGTTGAGAACCATGCTTAGTATGAAATCCCTTATGATATTGTGGATTATGGACTCTAATCTTATGATCAAATCAGTCATGTGTGTTAGGTTCCTTCCATTGAGTCCTGGGGGTATTCATACCTGAAAAATATAGCTTTGTTCCTAGAGCCATGTCATGTTATCACGATAATCTCAGTTAAGCGATGATCTATAGAATTCATTCAGTTATGCTACTCTGGAAAACTCAGAAATCTCAGTAGTCTTAGTAGTTAAGTAATATCAGTGATCTCAATACTCAGTTTGTAACTTCGGTATTCACAGTCAATCTTAATAACTTCAGTACTCTCAATCAGTCCTCAGAACTCAGTACATTTTTTTAGTCATCAGAATTTAGTAATCTCAGTTTAACTCCGCTAAACAATACCACTAGTATAATCTCAGCTAATCAGTTCATTTTAATTATTCAGTTCATCTCTGTTATTCATTTTAGTGTATTTCAAATAGGAGTAGGATTCAGCACCAAGTGAGCCTAGGGATGGGGACTCACCCACTAGAATAAGACTGAGATCCCTAGAAGCAATCCCTAAATTCCAAAACTACATTGACAGTGTACGTATGAATGTCACCCGTTAGATAAGACTGACATACACAGGGTCACCCGTCAGCAAATTTATATGTATAGGACTGATCCCTGGAGTCACCCGCGAGATTAGGACTGAATCCACAGTAGTTGTCTTCACTGGTGGTGCGGTACTAACACCCTTCAATTCAAGGCAGAGGTTGGACCCTAGTTAGCTTAGCTTGGGGAATGTCGGTTAGATGAACACATCCTACAGTTTCAGATACAGAATCAGGGCTTTCAGACACAATTAACTCATCTTAGTAGTACAGATTTAGAACTATTAGATACAGTCAATGCTTATCATTATAATTAGAATTCAAGATCACCCATTAGCTAGGACTAATCTCAACTATGATTAATCAATACCAGAATCATTAGATTTAAAGATTACCCACTAGATAGAACTACTCTCAGACTAAGGCAAATCATCCTTATTATTAGTATACTCATGATCACCCACTAGATAGGACTGATCTCAAATTTAGTTACACCAAGTAGAATGAAACTCAGATAGTTCCATCAGGATTTAGACTGTCAGGTACAGTCACTTAGTATTGGTTATATCGATTAGTCCAATAATTGTATTTATATCAGCTATATCAGTTGTCATAGCAAACGTTAACAGTATTCAGTTTCAGGACTATTAGGCACAGTTATTCAAACCAGTTCTTCATAATTTTGTAATACCCTGAGAAATTTTTCATTGAAATTTTATGCGTAAATGTGTTGGTTTCAATCTTCTTGAATGAATTATAAATTTTTCGTGTGAAAAGTCTTAGATTATAACCCACCATTATGTAGAGTATCGAAGTAGCTTTCCAACGATATGTGTATCATCCATAACGGACACCCGAGCAACGAGTTCTGAACATTCCGATCGAACCATGAATAGTAGTAAACAGTAAAACGTGCAGGAAAAAGTACTGAGGCCTGGCGTATTTTTGCTCCAACTTTAAATGATCATAACTACTTCTAGATCATGATCTGGATGATAAACTACATATCAAAGGAAAGCTATGTGAGTCCTCTTTCCAATAAAATTGGTTTCATCCAATTTGTCTATCGGAGCACAAAGTTATGGTCGATCTACCTCAGCCTATCAAAAGTAAATATTTGGGTCAACTTCAAACGATCATAAATCCTCGTACACAATGATATGAGTGAGATACTATATATTAACCAAAATATATGAGAGTCCTCTTTCTAATGAAATTAGTTTCATCCAATTTGAATATCGGAGTAAAACATTATGGTTGATCTACTTCACACTATCAAAACAGTCCACCAAAGGACAGATTCGAGAATTTTTTTCATTTTTAGGGGCGTTTTGATCATCCCCCCTCACCCAAAAATAGTCAAAACCCTATATTAAAGCATATTAGAAGCATTATATGATATATTTCATCAAACTCCCTCAAAAATAAAACCCTAAGCTCCTACTTCCATCTTCAAAAACCTCCCAAGTTCACCATTAATTCTGCAAATTTATTCAAGATTCCAAGTTCCTAGTTCAAGAACTCCAAGAATCATCATTCAAAGGCACGACTAAAATCTAAAAAATGTGTATCGATCTAAAGTTCATCGTTCCAGGTATGTGGTGTTTTTCAACAAGAACTCTCTTTCGTTCTTGTGCCCAAAAGTAATTTTCTTTATAAAAGCATGATTTTTATTTGATTTTTTATGAATTTGAAGCATAAACTCATATCTTATGATTATTATTATGAAATCTAGATGGTTATGATTTTGAAAGATGAATTTACATGTGTGGTGATATAAAGCATGAACCTTGAATGATATTTATCATGATTTTGATATTTGGGTCGTGAATCCCCATTGAAAATTGTATTTTTTTAGAAAGTGTGTGTTATAAGCACGTTGATGTTGAATATTTGAGATATTTTGAATGGTTTGACCTTTTAGTGTTAATGGAGTTATTTTGAACTCGAGTGTGAAGGAAATCCACATCATGGTTGATTTTGATAGATGGGAAGCATGATGGCTCTCGATGTATATTTATATATTACTAAAATTGTTTTGTTGTAGATTTTCTTTGAAATGATGTGAGCTAAGTCTGGGAGAAATCTTTATCACTGAGTGGGAGGTATAAAGCGACCATACTTTCCTAGAACTAGGTGCCCCCGTAGGATTAAGCCTGAGGTTGATTTATATAGTGATCACTAGTTTGTCTGGATTTGATATCGATATTCCTACTATGATGGAAAGGATACGATGGCTCTACCCAACGTGGGTTGTACGTTGGACTCCATGTAGCTCACATGGTTTATGTCGGTTATAGGATCTCCCAGTGATTGTGTGTTTCCTTGTGTCTATGGTGAATGGTGAAGTAACTTGAAAGTGGAATTGTGAAAGTTAATCTTTCGAAAGATTTAAATGATATTTGCATTATGAGAATTGATATTCTTGATGAAGTGAAAGACATTGACAAATTATATGATGACTCACATGTGTTATTGTACTTATTTCATCCTCTCATGATTATGATGATTTTCTTCTTGCTATGTAAGTCTTTCATACATCCAACATATTTCTTATAAATATTTATGATGATAATGTTTATAAAACTTCATACACCCCCATATACTTGGTACCTTTGCATGGTACTGACCCATATCTTTGAATATGGGTTGTATTTTCTCAGAATGGAGGTTCAGGTGCACAATTCTAGGTTCAACAATGATTCTTTGGGCACGCTGTTCTACATCATCTATTGTGGTGAGTCCTCATGTTCCGAGGACATAATGTTTGATGTTGGTTTCACGAAATTGTTTACATTTGATAACTGAGTATGAGTCAGTTGAGGCATGTCTCAATGGCTCGCTGGCTTTCTTGATTTTCTTAAAGACTTTTCAGACTAGTATAAATGTTGGGAGTTGACTAATAGGTCATATTTTGTTATCTTTCTAAAATTCTTTTATTCTTGGATGATCTTTACTCTATTGATATTTGAGGGTTATATATGGAAACCCCGTTGATTTGTGTTGAACTAAATAAAAATGGCTCAAAGGGTTATCTTGGGACTACTCGTAGCCTCAACCACCATGTGATGTACTGGGACCCGTTTTTTGAGGCGTTACAAACTTAGTATCAGAGCCTAAGGTTTTAAGGTGTCCTAGGGAGTCTGATAAGCCGCGTTAAGTAGAGTCTTGATCATCAGTGTGTAGCATGCCACATCTATGAGCAAGATGCTATAAGACGTTATAGGAAAAAGTGTGATTCTTTCTTTAAGAATTCTATCGTGCTTAAAGTGTCTCTCTATGCTATTGATTCGTCCTCTCCTATTTTAGAAATATGCCTCCACGTCGAGCGAGAAGAAATAATGATGGTATCCAAGTGCTTTTGAGTTCTGCTTTTCATCCGCAGACCGAAGGTCAGGCTGAGCGGACCATCCAGACCTTAGAGAATATGTTGAGAGCTAATTCACTTGACTTTAAGGGAAGTTGGGTTGATCACTTACTGTTGATAGAGTTTTCTTACAATAACAGTTTCCACTCTAGTATTAGCATGGCTCCATTTGAAGCCTTATATGGGAGGAAGTGTAGATCACCCATATGTTTGTATGAGGTGGGTGAAGCGGTTGTGAGTGGTCCTGATTTGGTATTTAAAGCTATGAAAAAAGTCATATATGGATGTTAGAAGTACAGACCTTGAGTTTGAAGTTGGTGACCTAGTTTATCCGAAAATTTCACCCATGAGGGGGTGAAGAGATTCGGAAAGAAGGGGAAGCTTACTCCCCGTAATGTTGGTCCTTACAAAATTCTTAGCTATGTTGGTAAGGTAGCTTATGAGGTCGAGTTGCCTTCTGAGTTGTCCTTTGTTAATCCAATATTCAATGTCTCCATGCTTAGAAAACATATTAGCGATGTTGTGGTAGTGGATTCCTCTATGAGTGCTGACATTCAAGAAAATCTTTCTTTTGATGAGATTCCTGTTAAGATTCTTGATTTCAGTGTCCGAATACTAAGGAACAAAGAAGTTCCCTTGGTCAAGGTGCTGTGGCGAAACCAATCTGTTGAGGGTGCAACTTTGGGAGCTGAGGTGGATATGCTATCCAAGTACCCGCAACTATTTTCCGCAAAATCCAATCAAACTGAAGGTACCTTTCTTTCCTAAATATTGCCCTTTTGATAAAAGTTGTAGCAGTTCAGCTGTCATTTATTATATGTTCAGCTGTAGTTTCTTGAATTTATGCATTCTATGTTGCATTCGGAGTGAGAAACGATGTGGTGATGACTGTAACGAATGGTTTCAGCTGTATGCTCTATTCCCTATCTAATCTTGGCATGTCTAGCGTCATTCAAGGATAAATGTTTCCAAGGGAGGGATGATGTAATACCCTGGGAAATTTTTTGTTGAAATTTTAGGCGTAAACGTATTGGGTTCTATCTTCAAGAATGAATTAGAAATTTCAAGTGAGAAATGTTTGAGATTATGACCCACCATTGCGTAGAGTATCGAATAAGCTTTCCAATGATATGTGGATCATCAAAAACGGACACCCGAGTGATGAGTTATGAACATTCCGATTGAACTGTGAATAGTAGTGAACAGTAAAACATGCAGGAAAAAGTACAGAGGCTTGGAGTATTTTTACACCAACTTCAAACAATTATAACTCCTCATACACAATGATCTGGGTGAGATACTATATATCAATGGGAAGATATAAGAGTCCTCTTTCTAATGAAATTGGTTTCATCCAATTTGAATATCGGAGTAAACCATTATGGTTGATCTACTTCAGACTATCAACACAGTCCACCAAAGGACAGATTTGAGAAGTTTTTTAATTTTTAGGGGCGTTTTTGTCATTCCCTCTCAGCCAAAATCCATCCAAACCTTATACTATAGCCTATTAAAAGTATTCTATGTTATATTTCATCAAACTCCCTAAAAACTAAAACCCTAAGCTCCAACATCCAACTTTAAGAACCTCCAATGTTCACCATTAATTCTGCAAATTTATTCAAGATTCTAAGTTCCTAGTTCAAAAACTCCAAGAATTATCATTCAAAGGAACGATTAACTTCTCAAAAATGAGTATCAATCTAAAGTTCATCATTCAAGGTATGTGGGAATTTTCAACAAGAACTCTCTTTCATTCTTGTGCCCAAAAGTAATTTTCTTTACGAAGGCATGATTTTTATTTGATTTTTTATGAATTTGAGGCATGAACCCATATCTTATGATGATTATTATGAAATCTTGATGTTTATGATTTTGAAAGATGAATTTACATGTGTGGTGATATAAAGCATGAATCTTGAACAATATTTATCATGATTTCGATATTTGGGTCGTGAATCAACTTTGAAAATTGTGTTTTTTTTGAGAAAGTGTGTGTTATAAGAACGTTGATGTTGAATATTTGAGATATTTTGAATGATTTTACCTTTTGGTCATAATGGAGTTGTTTTGAACTCGAGTGTGAAAAAAATCCACAATGTGGTTCATTTTAATAGATGGGAAGCATGATGGCTCCCAATGTATATTTATATATTACTGAAATATTTTTGTAGTGAATTGTGTTTGAAATGATTTGAGCTATGTCCGGGATAAATATTTAACACCGAATGGGAGGTATAAAGCGACCTTACTTTCCTAGAACTATGTACCCCCGTAGGAGTGAGCCAGAGGCTGGTTTATATAGTGATCGCTAGTTTGTGTGAATTTGATATCGATAGTCCTACTCTATGACAAGGATAGGATGGCTCTCCCCAATGTGGGTTGTACGTTGGACTCCATGTAGCTCAGATGGTTTATGTCGGTTATAGGATCTCCCAGTGTGTGTGTGTTTCCTTGTGTCTGTGGTGAATGGTGAAGTGATTTGAAAGTGGAATTGTGAAAGTTATTCTTTCGAAAGATTTAAATGATATTTACATTATGAGAATTGATATTCTTGATGAACTGAAAGTGATTGACAAATTATATGATGACTCACATATGTTATTGTACTTATTTCATCCTCTTATGATTATGATGATTTTCTTTGGGCTATGTGAGTCTTTCATACATCCTGCATATTTCTTATAAATATTAATTATGATGATGTTTATACAACTGCATACACCCCCATATAGTCGGTTCCTTTCCATAGTACTGACCCACATCTTCGAATGTGGGCTGCATTTTCTCAGAATATAGGTTCAGGTGCTCAGTTCAAGGTTCGACAATGAATCTTTGGGCACGCTGTTCTACATCATCTATTGTGGTGAGTCCTCATGTTCCGAGGAGATAATGTTTGATATTGGTTTCACAGAATTGTTTACATTTGATAACTGAGTATGAGTCAGTTGGGGCATGTCTCAATGACTCGCTGGTTTTATTGATTTTCTTAGAGGCTTTTCAGACTAGTATAGATGTTGGGATTTGACTAATAAGTCGTATTTTGTTATCTTTCAGAAATTCTTTTATTCTTGGATGATGATTATTCTATTGATATTTGAGGTTTATTTATGGAAACCCCATTGATTTGTGTTGAACTGAATGAAAATGGGTAAAAGGGTTAGGTTGGGGCTACTCATAGCCTGAAGCACCATGTGATGTTTTGGGACCCATTTTCTGGGGCGTTACAAACGTGGTATCAGGGCCAACGGTTTTAAGGTGTCCTACGGAGTCTGACAAGCCGTGTTAAGTAGAGTCTTGATCATCGGTGTGTAGCGCTCCACATCTATGACCAAGAGGGTATAAGATGTTTTAGGAAAAAATGTGATTCTTTCTTTTAGAAGAATATCGCGCTTAAATTATCTCTCTCTGCTATCGATTTGTGCTCTCCTCTTTTAGAAATATGCCTCCATGTTAAGCGACAAGAAATAATGATGGTCAGCAACCTCAACCCGCTGACCCATAGCAGCAGCGAGGTGATTCAGTTGCTTCCAGGATCCGTGACTTCATGCAGATAAATCCTCCAAAATTCTATGGGTCCAAGTCTGATGAGGATCCACGATTGTTTTTAGAGGAGGTGTGGAAGATTACTCAGGTGATGCATGTATATGAGGAACATAGTGTGGTGTTGGTTGCATATATATTGAAAGACCTTGCTTAAGACTAGGTTGTTGCTTGGAGGAAAGGTAGATGTGAGGAAGCTGTCTCTATAACTTGGAAAGAGTTCCAAGATGCATTCCTGGATAAGTTTTTCCCTTTAGAGATAAGGAAGGCGAAGGTGGAAGAGTTTATGAACCTGCGATAGGACTCTATGACTGTTAGGGAGTACTGTATAAAGTTCAATTAGTTAGCCAAGTATGCTCCTAACTTAGTGGCGGATAATCGGGCTAGTATAAGTATGTTTGTGACTGGAGTGTCTACTTATGTGGTTAAGGAGTGTAGATCTGCTATGATGAATAGTGAGATTAATCTTTCTAGGATGATGACTTATGCCCAGTAGATTGAGGCAGACAAGATTAAGGAGAGAGATAGAATGAGAGGGAATAAGAAAGCTAGGTCTGAGCAACACTAAAAGGGTCAGACTAGATCACAGGGAGGGAGTCGCCCTAAGTAACAAAATTGTTTTTCTATACCAGCACCATCATCTGCTAGTGATCCTATGCCTAGAGGTAGGCAGAAGAAAGGTAGCATGTCATATGCATCCAGGTCCTAGTACAGTACTGGCAGTAAGCCAAATCATCCCCTGTATCCTAAGTGTGGTAGAGCTTATTCGGGTGAGTGTTGGGGTGAGAAGAGGGGTTGTTTCTGGTGTGGTGACATGGGTCACAGAGTTAGAAATTGTCCACAGGATGGACAAGGGCGTCGTGACTATCGCCCTCAAACCCAGACTCAGACTATTAGTGCTCCAGTTCCAGCGACTTGCCCAGCCCCAACTCAGGGCGCTTCTTCTAGCAATGCTGGCAGTCAGCGCCAGAATAGATTCTATGCTTTACTGTCCCGCCAAGAACAGGAGGACTTTACTGATGTTATTACTGGTATGCTTTGTATATTTCAGTTTGATGTTTATGCTTTGTTGGATCCTGGATCAAGTTTCTCATATGTTACACGTTTGATTGCTATGAGTTTTAAAATGAGTCCTGAGATTATTCTTGAGCCTATCCTAGTTTTTATCCCAGTGGGTGATTCGATTGTTGCTCAGAAAGTGTATAAAAAGTGTCCTATTACCGTTCTTCATAGAGTCTTGTTGGCTGATTTGATTGAGTTAGACATGGTAGATTTTGATATGATTCTCCGTATAGACTGGCTGTATTCTTTTTATGCCTATATTGATTGTTGGACCCAAGTGGTCAGGTTTTAGTTTCCCGGTGCATCCGTGTTTGAGTGGTCTAGGAATTATGTGTCACCCAAAAGTCATTTTATCTATTACCTTAAAGGTAGAAAGGTTATTTCCAAGGGGTGTATTTACCATTTGGTTAGACTCAAAGACACTAACTCTGAGACTCCAACACTACAGTCTATTAACATCGCCAATGAGTTTTCTGATATCTTTCTGGATGATCTCCAAGTGATACCTCCTGATAGAGAAATAGAATTTGGGATTTATCTTCTTCTCGATACTCAGCTCATTTCTATTCCTCCTTACCATATGGCCCCTATAAAACTTAAGGAATTGAAAGAGCAACTCAAATATCTACTAGATAAGGGTTTCATAAGGAACAGTGTTTCTCCTTGGGGTGCTTCTGTGTTGTTTGTTAGAAAAAAAGATGGCTCTTTGCGTATATGCATTGATTACCGCCAACTAAATAAAGTCACCATAAAAAATAAGTATCCCCTTCCGAGAATATATGAATTGTTTTACCAATTGCAAGGTGTATGTTATTTCTCAAAGATAGACCTTCATTCTGGCTATCATCAACTCAAAGTTAGGGAGTGTGACATCCCAAAACCGGCTTTCCGAACTTGTTATGGCAATTTTGAGTTTCTTGTTATGTCTTTCGAGTTAACTAATGCCCTAGCGGCTTTCATGGACCTCATGAATCGAGTGTTCAGACCATATCTGGATATGTTTGTCATAGCGTTCATCGATGATATACTGGTGTACTCCCGTAGTGAGAATGAACATTTTGATCATCTTCGAACTGTCTTGAAAACCCTTAGAGATCACAAGTTTTTTGCCAAGTTCAATAATTATGAGTTTTGGCTAAGGTCAGTTGTTTTCTTGGTCATATCATTTCTTCCGAGGGTATTAGAGTTGATCCCCAGAAGAACAAAGCTGTTAGAAATTTGCCTAGACCTATTTCTCCGACTGATATCCAAAGTATCCTAGGTTTAGCTGGCTATTACCCCATTTTGTTGAGGGTTTCTCCTCTATATCGTCTCCTATGACTTGGTTGACTCAAAAGAAAGTAAAGTTCTTGTGGTCTGAATCTTGTGAGAAGAGCTTTGATGAGTTGAAGACTCAACTCACTTCAGCCCCTATTTTGACTTTGCCTGATGGTGTTGATGATTTTGTGGTGTATTGTGATGCTTCCAGAGTTGGGTTGGGTTGCATATTGATGTAGAAGGGTAAGGTGATAACTTATGCTTCTAGACAGTTGAAACCCCATGAGAAAAATTACCCCGCCCATGACCTTGAGTTGGCTACTGTTGTTTTTGCTTTGAAAATCTAAAGACACTATTTGTATGGTGTCCATGTTGATGTTTTCACTGATAATAAGAGTTTGTAGTATGTGTTTACCTAGAGAGAATTGAATCTTAGGTAAAGACGATGGTTAGAATTATTAAAGGACTATGATATGAGTGTGTTGTACCATCCGGGCAAGGCCAATGTTGTGGAGGAGTCCCTAAGGGGAGTGTCCATGGGTAGTGTTTCGCATATGGTATAAGGTAAGAAAGAGTTGGCTCATGATGTACATCATTTGTCTAGATTGGGGGTTAGGTTGTTTGACTCTACTAAAGGTAGTATAGAGGTTCAGAGTTGTTCCGAATCCTCCTTGGTTTCGGAAGTGAAGGAAAAGCAATACTTAGATGCTAGTTTGGTCAGACTGAAGGAGTCAGCCAAGGACCAAAAAGTAGTGGTTTTCTTCCAAGGGGGATATGGTGTGTTGAGATTGCAGGGTAGATTGTGTGTCCCGATTGTTGATTATCTGAGACAGAGGATTATGGCTGAAGTGCACGGGGCGCGATATTCTATTCATCCTGGTGCTATCAAGATGTACCAAGACTAACGGGAAATCTATTATTGGAGTGGCATGAAGAAAGATATAGAAGCATTTGTAGCTAAGTGTGCAACATGCCAACAGGTTAAGGTTGAACACCAAAGACCTAGTGGTATGATGCAAGAGTTTAGTATTCCCACCTGGAAGTGAGAAGAGATAGATATGGACTTCGTGATTGGTTTACCACCTTCCTGATGCCATCATGATTCAATTTGGGTTGTGGTTGATAGGTTGACTAAGTATGCTCATTTTTTTCCTGTTCATACTTTATATACTAATGAGGATTACGCTAGATTGTATATTCGAGAGCTAGCCAGACTGCATGGAATTCCCTTGTCTATCATTTCGGATAGGGGTACTCTATTCACTTCGCAATTTTGGAAAGCTTTTCTGAAGGGTCTTGGTACCCAAGTGTGTGTGTTTCGTTGTGTCTATGGTGAATGGTGAAGTGATTTGAAAGTTGAATTGTGAAAGTTATTCTTTCGAAATATTTCAATGATATTTAAATTATGAGAATTGATATTCTTGATGAACTGAAAGTGATTGACAAATTATATGATGACTCACATGTGTTATTGTACTTATTTCATCCTCTCATGATTATGATGATTTTCTTCGGGCTATGTGAGTCTTAAATACATCCTGCATATTTCATATAAATATTAATGATGATGATGTTTATATAACTGCATACACCCCCATATACTCGGTTCCTTTCCATGGTACTGACCCACATCTTTGGATGTGGGCTGCATTTTCTCAGAATGTAGGTTCAGGTGCTCATTTCAAGGTTCGACAATGATTCTTTGGGCACGCTGTTCTACATTATCTATTGTGGTGAGTCCTCATGTTCCGAGGACATGCTGTTTGATGTTAGTTTCATAGAATTGTTTACATTTTATAACTGAGTATGGGTCAGTTGGGCCATGTCTCAATGGCTCGCTGGTTTTATTGATTTTCTTAGAGGCTTGTCAGACTAGTATAGACGTTGGGAGTTGACTAATAAGTCGTATTTTGTTATCTTTTTGAAATTCTTTTATTCTTGGATGATGATTACTCTATTGATATTGGAGGGTTATTTATGGAAACTCCGTTGATTTGTGTTGAACTGAGTGAAAATAGCTCAAAGGGTTAGCTTGGGGCTACTCGTAGCCTGAAGCACCGTGTGACGCTCCGGGACCCATTCTTTGGGGCATTACATATTTGTATTGTCAAAAATAGTCAATAATCTATTCAGTATCTCAGTAACAGTAAAGTCATGTCATCAGTATTCAGACTTAGTAGTCAGCATCATCATGAGTTCCGTTATAGTTTTTATACATGTATGTATTCTTATGTTCATATTAGTTAGCATTGTTCATGCATGTATCCTTTTGAATTTAGCCTATCTCACTCGCATATTCAGTGTATTTGGATGTACTGATACATTTGCACTATGGTGCTTTCTCTTATGTTACAACATAGGTTTAGAGGCACCAACTCCAGATCAGTAGTAGCATTCCAGTGTTCAGAGATTGCAATGAGTCATTCTCATTCGAGGATGATATCATTATTTCTACAATTACTACTTAGTTTCCAGATGGAGTTAGTTGGAGACATGTTCCTTCAACTCCTTATTCAGTTAGTTAGAGGCTTTAAAACTAGATGTCAGATTAGATATTCAAAACTCATTATTTTCAGTATTTATGACTTGTTTTTGTATTGTTATACCTATTTTAGACATTTTGTTATCAGATGTTTATTTAGTTCGAACATTATGGCCTTTCATGTTCATGTTTCCTTATTTTATGATATATTATGCAGTATACAGGTGCAGATATCAATCATGGGTTAGCTTGTGGTCCTTTGGGGTCATGAGCATTATGTAGCATTCCTGTTCAGAAAATTGGGGTGTTACAAACTTGGTATCAGAGCCTAAGGTTCAATAGAGTCCTAGGAAGTCTGAAAGACACATCTAGTAGAACCTTGTACATACGTGTGTTGTGCACCACACTTATGTGAAGGAGACTATGAGATGTTTTAGGAACAATTTTCCTTCTTTCAGTAGTCATGTCGTGCCAGTGAGCACAATCTCAGTCTAATCCATTTCTTCATTTCTTCTACAGACATGCCTCCTAAAAGAAGAAATGAGAATCAGTCAGCCCCTTAGGGCCACATTCACCACTCTTGCTCAGTCAGTAGCTGCCCAGAATGAACGACCAGCTATCATTCTGGCCAACCCAGTGGCCAATTTAGCTGCAGCTAGACTTCGGGACTTCACCCGAATGAATCTTCCTTCCTTTACGGGTCTAAGTCATATGAGGACCAACAGGAATTCCTAGATCAGGTTCAGAAGGTGACAGAAGTTATGAGGGTTACTACTATTCAGAGTGTTGAGTTAGCCACATACCAAATACAGGATGTCTCTCATACTTGGTACAAGTAGTGTAAGTTAGAAAGGTTAGACAATGAAGGACCTATAGAGTGAGAGGAGTTTTCCTCTACTTTCCTTGATAGATTATTTTTGCTAGATATTAGAGAAGATAATGTACTAGAGTTCATCAACATCAGGTAGGGTAGTATGACGGTAATGGAGTATTCTCTTAAGATTATTCAATTAACCAAATATGCCCCTCATGTGGTTGCAGACGGAAGAGCTAAGGTGATTAAGTTCATGTTAGGGGTGAATGATAGCAGGGTAAATGAGTGTAGATCTGCCATGTTGAATAGTGGTATCACTTTAGCCAGACTTATGAATCATGCTCAGTAGATAGAGGAGCAGAAGATTTGGATGAGAGAGAGACAGAGTAAGAGAGCAAGGACAGGTAATTTCAGCTTTGTTCAGCCTAAGTCACAGGGTGGTAACCGTTCTTAGCATAGTCAAAAATTTTCAGTCCCAGCTCTATCCTCAGCTAGTGTACCACTACCTAAGTCAAGAAATGACTGTCATGATGGAGTGCCAGGCTCTGATGCCCAGGGTAGTGAAAATAGAGGTTTTACTTATCCGCTTTGTGAAGAGTGTGGTAAGAAATATCTTGGCGCTTATATGGCAGGTAGTGATGTATGCTTTGGGTGTTGCAAGACAGGCCACAGGATGCGAGAGTGTAGAGTTCTAGCATAGAGGGGTAAGGATTTCTGTCAGCAAGGTACCAATAGTTGTCAGCGTCAGAATAGGCTTTATGCACTCTAGACCCATCCTAATCCAGAAAGTTTCCCCGACTTAGATTCGGGTATGTTACCAGTATTTCATGTTCATAGTGTGAATTTTTAGACCTCTTTCTCTCATTCGAGCATATGTTTTAGTATGAGTTAGCTAGTAAAGCCAACAAGTCAGTTTAGCAATCGAGCAGTCAAATTGTTATAGCTTGTTTTCTCATCCTTGCATCAATTCATGCGATCCAAAATCTCAGAGAATGTAACTATTTCAAAGTAGAACCTCCTAGTAGTTGCAAGTTTTGTTCATCTTATGCATCATGCATCAGTTTCAGACTCCCAAAGTTTACTTATAATTTAGTTTGTAGATGCCCTATGCATCACCCAGTATCTCTGTAAGGTAAGCGTTCTTAGAGGGATATAGCGCCCCAAGGGAGAGATACCCCACTTTCTCTTAACGCTCTCATGCCTTAGATCCTCTAATTTCTCCTGGCAAAACGAATTTAGTCTAGAATAGAGGGCACTCATAAGTTGACCTTCAAGTTAGACCTTAGCTGTAAGTCAAGTATTCAGTGGTTCAATTCAGTTCATGATGTTCAGTCCATATGTAACGTAGAAGAATCAGTAATGTTCTTATGTTTTAGTTCAATCTTAGCGCCTTTACCATTGTATGTTTAGTCGTATGTTCGTGAGTCAGTTTAGTAATTTATTCATGCATCAGATATGCGTGGTCAGCTTATCAGTACTTTCAGTCATGCATTCACGCATCATGTCAATCATATAATTATGCTTTAGATATGCATGGATTCAACTTATCAGTTAAGCATCAGATATGCATCTCAGTTTGAGATACTCACTTTATCGGAACACTCAGTCCTACATTCATAAATCTGCTACCCATGCATCGGATATACATGTACAGTATGATATGCTCAGTTTTCAGTCATGTCAGCCAATCATTCATTCATGCTATATATGTGTAGTTTTATATTTTCTCCCCTCTCAATCAGTTATCATTCGAGGACGAATGTTTCCAAGGGGGAGAAATTGTACTACCCAAAAAATCCAAACCAATATTTGAGACATGTACCAAGATCATGCATATTAAATCATGGTTCTTTTATAGTTTTATGAGTACGTTAGATGTATATTAAGGCATCAAATAATTCCCAGCTATCAGACAAATCAAAACATTCCTTACTAATTGAATTCTTGAGAAGGATATTGGTATAGTCAACTTCAAATGACAATATCTCTCATTATACTTGGAATTTTTTAGCTCATGACCTATGAACAGATAGATAATTGAATTAGTTTTCCAATGATACTAATTTTTCTTAAATCTGCTATTGGAGCAAAGATTTATCCCCATTTTATTCCAGCATGTCAAGATGAAAAATGGTGACGATGTTTCTGACGACCTTTTTGACGACGTCGTCACATTCTAACGACAATTCTAATGACATGGTCAGCCCTAGGCTGAAAATCAAGAATTTGGACAATGACAATTTATGACGGCCTATCATGGACTTGATGGCCTGTCACGGATGGCGTCAAGTAAATTTTTACAACAATTCAAGGGCATTTTTGCAATGGTATTTTGGTCATTTCCTTCACCTTCCATGACTTATAACCCTAAAGAGGTGTAATTTTTCCCATTTTTCTGCAGTTAAGCATCTCACAAACCTTCTCTTACACTCTAAACCACCAGATTAGGGTTTCCATCAATCTCATCTCTCAAAAGCAAGATTCAAGCCTTTTTACAAGAACTCTCCATGAAATCATCAAGGTTTCCTTTCTAAGGTATGCGTGTGTTCATTCATAGACTCTTTTCCTTCATGAAGTTCAAGAACCCTTTTCTAAAACAATATATTATGGTTTTCATGTTATGAATGGATTGATGATCATGTTTATGTGATTAATGATGCCAAGATAAAATCTTTATGTGTTATTATGAATCTATGACATCATATGAGTTGAAAACATGTAAGTTTGATTATTTATGATGAGTAATTGTATGATTTACACCTATGCCTAAGTTGTGTATGTAAGGTGTTTGATAAAATACCTAAGAGACTACAAATCATGTGTTATAGCTAAATTGTGACTAAGGGAAGGATTCATTATAGGCCTCTATGATACAATGTCATCCATGTTGATAATGTGTCTTGTGAACACTGTTGGATTACTCATGAACTAATCTATAGAATTCAGTCAGTCATGTGACTCAGGAAAACTCAGAAATCTTAGTAGTCTTAGTAGTTTAGTAATCTCAGTGATCTCAGTACTCAGTCTGTAGGTTCAGTATTCATAGTTAATCACAGTAACTTCATTGCTCTTAAGCAGTCCTCAGAACTCAGTACAATTTGTTAGGCATCAGAATTCAGTAAACTCAGTTAAGCTAATCAGTTCAATTCAGTTATTCAGTTCATCTCTATAATTCAGTTTAGTGTATTTCAGATGGGAGTAGTATTCAGCACCAAGTGAGCCTAGGGATGGATACTCACCCACTAGAATAGGACTGAGATCCCTAGAAGTAATCCCTAAGTTCCAGAACTACGTTTCTAGTGTAGGTACGAGATGTCACCTATTAGATAGGACTGACATACTCAGGGGTCACCCATTAGCACATTTATATGTATAAGACTGATCCAAGGAGTCACTCGTTAGATTAGGACTGACTCCATAATAGATATCCTTATTGGTGGCACTGTAGTGACACCCTTCTAGTCAGGGTAGAGATTGGACCCCAGTCAGCTTAGCTTGGGGCAAGTCGATTTGATGAACACATCCCACAGTTTAAAGTACAAAATCAGGGCTTTTAGACATAATCAACTTAGCTTAGTAGTACAGATTCAGTACTGTTAGATACAATCAATGCTTATCATTGTAAATAGACTTCAAGATCACCCATTAGCTAGGACTGATCTCAACTATGATTAATCAGTATCAGAATTATTAGATTTAAAGATCACCTGCTAGATATGACTGATCTTAGACTAAGTCAAATAATTCTTATTATCGGTATACTCATGATCACCTGCTAGATAGGACTGATCTCGGATTTGGTTACTCTAAGTAGTACGGAACTCAGATAGTTCCATCAGAACTTAGATTGTCAGATACAGTAGGTCAGTATCGGTTATATCGATTAGTCCGATCATAACATTTATATCAGCTATATTAGTTGTCATTGCTGACGTTACTAGTATTCAGTTTTAGAACTATTTGATACAGTCATTCAAACTAGTTCTTCATAATTTGAACTGTCAAAAATAGTCAATAATCTATTCAGTACCTCAGTAACAGTAAAGTCATATCGTCAGTATTCAAACTCAGTAGTCAGTGTCATCACGAGTTCAGTTATAGTTGTTATCCATGTGTGTATTGTCACATTCATTTGAGTTAGCATTGTCCATGCATAGAACCCTTTGCATTTAGCCTACCTGACTTGTATACTCTGTACATTCAGATGTACTAACACATTTGCACTATGTTTCTTTCTCTTTTGTTATACCATAGGTTCAGAGGCACGAGATCCAGATCAGCAGTAGCATTCCAGTGTTTATAGTTTGCAGTGACTCTTTCTCATTCGAGAACGATATGATTGTTGCTACATTTACTATTCAGTTGCTAGATGGAGTTAATTAGATACATGTTCCTTCAACTACTTATTCAGTTTAGTTAATCTTTCAAACTAGATGTCAGATTAGATATTCAGATCTCATTATTTTTAGTATTTATGACTTGTTTTAGTAATGTTATACCTTTTTCAGATATTTTGTTATCAGACGTTTATTCAGTTCGAACCTTATGGCCTTTCATATTCATTTTTCCATATTTTATGATATATTATGTAGTATACAGGTACAAATATCAGCCATGGGTTAGCTTATGGTCCTTTGGGGTCATGATCACCGTGTAGAATTCTAGTTTAGAAAATCGAGGTGTTATATCTATCTGCCTCAACCTTTTAGGGATCAACCTTGACCCATGACTAGACAAGATATTCCCCAAGAAAACAATAGCATTAAGCCAAAATTCACACTAGGAAAACTTTGCATACAACTTGTGATCTTTAAGATTCTGTAGGATGATTCGGAGTTGATTGGCATGGTCTTCCTCACTATAGGAATAAAATCAGAATATCGTAAATGAAAACTATCACAAATAGGTTTAGAAACTGATGGAACACTCTATTAATTAGATCCATCAAAAGCTGCAGGGGACTTAGTCAACCCAAAGGATATGACTAAGAATTCATAATGACCGTATCTAGTTTGAAAGATTGTTTTGGGAATATCTAACTCTCTAACCTTCAACTGATGGTATCCCGAATGAAGGTCTATCTTTGGAAAACATCTAGCACCCTGAAGCTGGTCAAAAAGCTCATCAATTCTAAGAAGAGGATATTTATTTTTAATAGTGACCTTAATCAACTGGCGGTAATCTATGGACATACGTAGGGAACCATTCTTATTTTGCACGAAGAGTAAAGGTACACCCCAGGGAGAAACATTAGGACAGATGTAACCTTTGTCTAGAAGATCTGTTAGTTGTCTTTCAACTATTTTGGTTCTGCAGGAGCCATTCTATATGGCGGAATAGAAATGGGACGGGTGTCTGGCAACAAATAAATACCAATATCTATCTCCCTATTAGGTGGTATTCCTAGGAGATCATCTGTAAAAACTTTTGGGAATTTATTCACCACAAGGACCAACGGAAGAGAAGAGATTTCGGTACTCAAATCTTTAACCTGAATAAAATGATACAAACAACCCTTAGAAATGAGTTTATGGGGTTTGAGGTAAGATATAAAGTGTCGTCTAGGTGCTAAAGAATGACCCTCCCACTCTACTATTGGTCCATTCGAGAAATGATAAGTGACTCTTCAGGTTCTACAATTTAGTGTGGCATAGCACGAATGAAGCCAGTCCATCCCTAGGATAGCATTAAAATCAATCATTTCTACGTCTATGAGGTCTTACATGGTATCCCGGCCACAAAAAGTTACCACACAATTTTAATATACCTTCCTAGCCATAACAAAATCTTCCACCGAATTCAAAACAGAGAAAGGTGCTAAAATTACGTCGGGATCAAACCAAAAACCGACAACCACATAAGGGGTCACATAAGATAGGGTAAACCCAGAATAAAGTAACACATAAACATCATAGAAAAAGATTTGTAACATCCTGGTTACTACATCTGGCGAGGCTTCTACCTCTTGGAGGTTGGACAAAGCATACAGCTGATTATGCCCACTCCCGGCAACTGAGGTGGCACCCTTTTAAGCCGATGGTGGTTTGAAAGTATTTTCTTGAGAATTGGCACCATCAACACTCCTTCTATCCAAAGGAAAATCTCTCTGTAAGTGACCCGACTGACCATATGAATAGCATACTAGTGAACCAAGATGATATCTCCCTGATTAAAGCTTACCACAGGTCTCACACCACAGAAATGTATGATGTTGTTGAGCTACACTACCCTATGACTGGTTATCCTGAGCTCTGGATCCATGATTTGTTTATAAACTCTGAGGTCATCGGTCTACTGGAGGTTTGGGTGCTGGTGAACTGGCTGCTTACTGTGCATTACGCCAATTCTTCTTCCTCTGCCATATATTTCCCCACTCACCACTTTGTGACTTACAGTTGTTCTGATCTATTGTTCTGGCTCTCTTTTCTTTCCTGTCTTTCTCCCTAGATTCTGTTATTCTCTTCTTCTGCTCCTCTACCTGTTTTATATGCACTGCCACCCTAGAGAAGTCCATGTTCCTGTTCAGCATAGCCCTCTTGCATTCAAGCACTAAGTCATCCGAAAGGTCGGATGCAAATTTTCTCATTCGATCTCTCATATTACCAGTCATCTTTGGAGCGTAATGAGCCAGCTGGTTGAACATTAGAGTGTACTCCTTAACACTCATCTTTCCTTGCTTAAGGTTCATAAACTCCTCAGCTTTGGCCTCCCTCAACTTAAGAGGAATGAATTGGTCAAGAAAGGCTTCCACAAACTTACCCCATACCATGGGCTCAACACTCTCGCCCTTATAATCCTCCCAGTAGTTATACCATTGGTTCGCTACATCCTTTAGCTGGTAAGCTGCTAACTCAAGCCCCTCTACCTTATCGATATGCATCACGTTAAAGATCTTCTCCATCTTGTCCATAAACTCTTGTGGATCCTCTTCTACCTTGGTACCAGTAAACTTGGGCGAATTCATCCTCATGAATTGGACCATGCTTGTAGCCTTAGACGTAACAGATGCAGACCCAGTATATTTAGATCATTTAGTCTGTGTTGATACCAACTATGCAAGCATGTGAATGGACTGTCTGAATTCTACATTAGATATCTCTCTCGTACGAGGCTGAGTGTGGTTAGTCCCCATCCAGGGAGATCTGAGTTCCCTAAGTGGGCTACTCTGAGTAGGTGGGACTGCCAGAGTAGCAACAATCTCTAGAGTTGGGGCTCTATTTTAGGTCCTTATCCCATGAGTGGGATGGACCTCATCTGTCTACGCATTCTGATCGATAGTACGATGGGGAGGCATGACTTTTTTGCTTAAACACAAGAGATCATTGATTAGGGGACAATTTAGACTTTGAAGTGTGAAGTAAACAATAAAAAAGGGAAATATTCCTAAACGCCTAGTAGCCTTCTAGTTATGAGTGTGGCGCGGTAAAAACTCATAAATAATATTCTACCTGATGAGATTTTATAAACAACCTGGGACCATGAACCGTGCTTTGATGCCAAGTTTGTCATGACCCAAACCAGAGCCTTGGCTGTGATGGACATCCTGAACTAAAAGGCCTGAGAGCCCTTCTAACTTGTAATCATAGACACCATTCATACTCAAAAAGGAAATGTGGAAAAATATAATGAAATGGAACCATGGTTGTGAGTCTGATACAAATTCAACACTAGAAAAAAAATAATTCCAAACCCTCTAGTAACATCTGAAAAACCGTCTGCGAAATCTCTATTACATAACTGATAACAATTGTCTAAAAATTCTGGGCCAAGTCCTCCTATAGACTGAAACCACAACTAACCATAAATGTATAAAAATAAATAGGCCTTCTAAAATATAGAAGGCTCATCGACTGAACTCTGTGCTTCTATCTGAGTAAATCTACAGCTTACCAGGACCACTAGATTTTACCTCAGAAGCTGAATGGTAGGGGGTCAGTACAAATGTACTGGTATGCAGAGCAATCCAAAATAAAGCTTTTGATATAAATAAAATATTGAGATCTAGTCATAAAATATCATATATGATATAAATTCCAAAACACATAGGCATCTTTGCTAATCATAAAATCTTTCTGTCAATGCAGTCTTTGATATTTGTATTACTTCTGAGTTAGGTGGCACTCCCCTACAAGTCTGATATTCCACAGGAAATATGGAATCCATCATTAACTCGGCGGGGAATACCCCAAACCAAGTATTCCGTAAGGCTTGGAATGTCTGAGGCTAATACGCCACAGGGCACTAGGCCAGCGTAAACTAATATACCCGGATCGGCAAATCACAGTTTTGGGAAATGATTTGTCTAAACTTGTGCCTTCTTCGGGGAACTACCTAAGATCTATTTATGCTCAATTTTATGATACATGCGTCATTCTAGTTTAAAAATCTGATAATCTGATTTCAAACAAGCATTCTATTTTGTTCTGAATTAACATGGCATTATTTAAGTTGGTGTCTCACACCAAGACTTGCAAGTCCGATTTCTAAGCCATATTGTATCATGCATGATTCTTTCATTGAAACTCAATTCTGACCACCCAAACATGCAATTAGTATAATAGATTTCATGTTCCAAAAGCCCAAGTCAAAACTATGCAAGGATTATCATTCTTTCAATAACAATGTGTTGGTCCTAAAATCACTGTCAAACCAATCAACTCTTTCCATTCAATAATTACATTAAATATTTATCAATACAAACAACCCTCTCTTTTGATTCCAAAATAATATTCATGTTATGGCATAAATCAATACATTTCGTATCATGCTTTTCCTGATGCATTTCAAAACAATCCATATCATATGAAAAATGAGATAAATCATATTAAAAGAAGGATTTCATGTTAGCCATACTCTCAATTCAAACATCACATTAAAACGCATACATAAATATACATAGGATTTAAAATCACTTCGGGGGAAGGCCTAAAGACCAAACAATGTTAATTAAAGCTTCTAAAATATGCTAGAAATGATAAAATTCAAACACTTTCCGTAAAATAATTATTTCTAAATCCTTAGCATGGATTAAAGAATGTTTCTTTGCCCATAAATTTTTAAGAAAATCCCAGTACCTAAATTTAGGAATATAGTGGATGATTCATGAAGTCTACAATTTGGAAATTTCAAATTTTCCATTAATCTTGAAAACCCATTATTAAATCTTGAGTTTTTTGAGTTTTTAGTTTGAAACCCTGGAGTGAGTTTCTTGTGCATTTTAGAAGAAACTATGAATAATGTGGTCACTTGGGAGTATAATCCAGTGTTTAAACTAATAAGGAGGATGGAAAATACCTAATATACCCTTAATGAGACAGAATAAAATATAATTGGGAACCCAATTTTATGGTCATCACGTTGTCCCACTGGTTGGAATCTGGAACTTCATCTTGATACGCCACAGTATCTCTAGGCTACTGGTATTAGACAATTGTTAAATAGACCCCCTCTACGATGCGTCAAGCACCAAAATGAAGGTGTTTTATGACTAGGACTTAAATTAGCAATATGTTCTTGTTCGGGTATCAGATTTGGGCGAATCTTAAATCGGCAGAAAGCTTATCAAATTTTTCATATGAATAAAAGTTGAAATTAGGAAAATTATATATATGGTTTAAACTTTACTCACTTTTGAAGTCAAAGAATGAGACTAAGTCCCTTTGACACTTGAAAAAAATTTCAAGTCTTTAACTCTAAGAGAAGGCTACTAGGAGCTATATCTGAACGACTTTTGAGGGGTTTTACAAACACCACTAAACAACCACTAAATAATCCAAAAGATCCTTCACCTTATTTTTCGGCAAATTTTCGAAACACCCGCAATGGCCTACACACAATATTAATTTTTTTGTTGTAGAATTTTTGCATAAGAACTCAAATTTTGAGCTTTAATTAGATGTTTTGAAAATTATTGACTTTATACAAAATGGAAAGTATATCAAAGAATCATAAATATGCTAACAATCAATTACAAGAAATTGAAAAAATCATTATATTCATAAGTATGAATCTTTTCTAGGTAGCAACTGTCATCTCCTTTACCACAACAAAGCCAACCAATAAAATTAGAAGAAAAAGAGTAAATGGGCATCAAACTATTAATTTGATAAGCGCAAAAAAAAATTAAAAAGAAATTATAGTAAAATATGGCTTCTCACTCTCCTAATAGAGAGTGTATTACACATGTCAGCGCCATATTAGCAATTGTGCTTAATTGATACGGTTTGTGAATGATAAAAATGTTCAATAGGTACATGGCCTAATTGAGGAGCCAATACAGAAAAAGTCAAAAAGTTTAGGGTCCTGTCTATGTATTTTTCCTATATATATATATATAGTCCACCTCTACTAATTGCCTTTATAGTCCTCTATCCCCCAAATAAACTATAACATTTACTTCATTATCTTTTGTATCTCTCGGATGTTCAATAGACTCCTTATTTCATTATCTTTGTATGAGTATCATACACTCTCGTTTATTGTAAAAAAGTATTATATGCCTAGGGAACCTATTTTTGTGGTTTCTTTTCTATATGTCTTGCATGTTATTACTAATTTGAGATAATTAGTGATATAGATAAAACATTTCTTATAACTATGTTATCGTTTTACCGGCCAATGATAAAGTAGGTTACCATTACGGACCAAAGGCAACACATGTACGAGGAATATCATTCACTTAAATAAAATGGAACCAACAAACTTCCGAGTTGATTCAACCATGAATTGCTCCATTTTCTCTTATCTTTTCATACATATATCTCGAAGTAAAATCACTTTGCAGATGGGGTACCTCCTTCAATTCATACCTCTGGTGGATAGCCCCACTTTAAACTAGACCATTTTAGGTATTTTATATATGTACAATTGTAATGCCCCAAATTTGACACCAGAAACGTTACATGGTGCTTATGACCCCGAAGGACCACAAGATAACCCATGACTAATATTTGTACCTGTATACTACATAAAATACTTTATAATGCGGAAACATGAACTGAAAGGTCATAAGGTTCAAAACTGAGACATAGTATCTAATAAAAATGCAATATCTGGGAGGGGTATGAAATACCCAAAAAAACTGAAATAAGCTATCAGAACATACTCTAGTCTGACAAGCCTCTAAAACGTAACTGTTTGAATAAGGAGTTGATTGGACATGACCCCAACTAACTCCAACTAATAAAATAATTACTGAGATAATAAACTGATGACAATGTCCTTGAAAGATGAGGACTCACTGCTAACTCTGATAGTTGAGACTAGAATCTACTGATGCTCTGGAACTCGTGTCTCTGAACCTGTGGTATAAGGCACCATAGCATTAATGCGTCGGTACTTTGAATGTACTGGTATGCATGGTAGGTCGGCTCAATGCATTGGGTTCATATGAATGAACAATAACAATAGCATACTGACTATCATGAGCGTGAGAATACATGCATGAGATCTAATAACAAACACTGATACCGTGATAATATAATTACTGAATTTGAATACTGATAACATGACATACTGATAACTAATATAACTTGTAACATGAGTGATTGTATCTGACAGTCCTGAATCTAATGGATCTAGCTGAGTCCCGTACTGTATCTGAGTTGACTGTATCTGACAGTCCTGAAATCTAAAGAACTATCTAAGTTCTATTACTGAGACTGATTGACTGTATCTGATAGTCGTAATTCTGTAACATAAAACTGTGGAAAGTAGTTATCTAATCGACATGTCCCTAATATGCCATTATGGGGTCCAATTTGTAACCCCAATTGGAAGGGTGTCAATACCGCGCCACTAGTAAGGATAAGTTATGGGTTACCCTTATCTGATAGTGTCCCCAAAAAAGAATGGTGGAGCCCTTATCTGATAGTGCTTATCCACCTCATTAACCTCATCAGATAGTGTTGATGTCTCCACCTATGCTGGCTACATAGTACTGAAATATAAGAATGACTTCTAAGAATCAAACACTCATCTGATAGTGTGTGTTCCTATACTTGGGTTCACTCGATGATAATTCCTATTCCCATCTGAATAGACTCTGAACATGATTTACTGAACTGAGTATGGGCTGAGTTACTGAATTCCATTGACTAACGAAATACTACTGATATCTAACAACTGAATGAGTTCATGAGATCATGGATATTTCCTGATTCATAAGACAGTCTGAAGTCTAAGGATTCATAGCTTGAATGAAAGTATCGTGAAAACATGACATGGCTCTAGGCACACAGCAAATGTTTCGGGTATGAGTACCCCCAGGACTTTATGGAAGAAACTGACCAAGCATAACTTACTTGAACATATAACTAACAGCATAATCCTTAATACATTTATAGAAATATTTCATCAAAACATGTGATAGCCGTAACTTGTATATACATGGGAAATTAATGGTATCATGCTAGTTAGGAATTTTTCCTTCATCTAGGCATTTAATCAAACATATTGTAGGTATGGTATATATAAACATCATTGTACAATAATTAAACATCATGGTTCAATTCTAATTTCATCATTCAAGGGTTTAGTCATAGGTTTGCATGAATCTATGTCAATAATAATTTAACTCACATAGAATTTATCAACCAACAGAGTAGAATTCAGTTTCTCATTATACACATGAACAAGAGCAGCCCAACCATGAAATTCATAAGAAAATCCATAAACTTTAATGTAGAAAAGGGATTCTTGGAGGAAATTCTTGATTCTAAATCTTCAATGAAAATCCTATGTTGTTCTTGAGAGGTTCTTAAGAGAAGAGAGTGTATTTTGTGTGAAAAATGGTTGAATCACGTGTTTAAGGGCCTAAATTAGGGTGGGAGATTGACCCTTTTAGCCCTAGAAGTGTCTTGAAATTTCAGTAAAATTTCTTGAATTGGACCCCTGGCGCAATGCAGCGCTATCACATTGTGTCACTGGAATTCGACAAATGGGAAACTGAGGGATGGCGCGACACAGAGCCATCGCGTTGCCCCTTATTTTACAACCTGGAACTTTAGCGTGACACGGAGGAAATCGTACTGAGAAACTGTAAAGGGACAATTGGCATTTTAGCTTGTGGCACGGTGCACCACTGACCAATATGGCACTGTTTTACTATGGGAACTTCAAATAGTCATAACCTCTTACCTGGTTATTGGATTTAGGCAAATTTTATATCGATGTAAAGCTTAGTGAATTTACCACATGACATAAAGTGAAAATCTTTAAATGTAAAACATGTACAAAAGTGGATTTATCTTTCAAAATATGTTTCTAGCATTTTTTTTGAGACAATTTAAAGCTAGGGAAAGGTACGGGGTATTACAATATCTCCACCTTGAGAAAATTCATCCTCAAATGAAACTAAGAGCGAGGGGAAGAACTTAAACTAACATACATACTGAATATGAATAACTGAAACATGATCTCATGACTGAGATGGCTGATAACTACATATATCATACTGGACACACATACCTAATGCATGCATAACTAATTCAGGAATACATGATTGAGTGTTCTGAGGAACTAAGTTTCTCACAATGAGAATGCATGTCTAATGCCTAATTATAGAACTGAACTGATACATGATTGCATGACTGAGTATACAATGGTACTTGTTACCAAGTTTGTGATAAACACTGAACATGAAACTAAGCTTAAGGAGGACTGTTACCTTGAGCTTGATCTAAGTTGGTGGAGAAGAGGTGAGGATACTTGGTACACATATCTGCTTCTGCTTCCGAAGTAGCTACCTCGACAGACTAATTTCGCCAAAGAACTTTAACTAGAGGGAATTCTTTGTTCCTCGGTCAATGAGTCTGATAGGTTAGGATTTTGACTGGAATCTCATCATAAGAGAGATTGTTCTGAACATCAATGCTCTGAATAGAGCCTACAACTGCTGGGTAACCTATGTATTTCTTAAGCTAAGAGACATGGAAGACTAGATGAACTGAGGCTAGATTTGAAGACAATTCGATCTGATAAGCTACTTTGTCGAATCTACTGAGAATCTTGAAAGGACCGATATATTGGGGACTGGCTTTAATTTTCTTATCAAACCGCTTCAGTCCATTCATCGGAGAGATCTTTAGATAGACATAGGCACCAATATGGAACTCGAGATCTTTTCTACGAATATCTGCATAAGACTTCTATCGGCTCTGAGCAGCCCAGAGTTTTTCTCTAATCAACTGGACTTTTTCAAAGGCATCGAATACTAAGTCAAGACCTATAATTGAGGCCTCACTAACTTCAAACAAACCGATCAAAGATTTATATCTCCTACGATAGAGAGATTTAAATGGAGCCATCCAAATACTGGAATGGCAGTTGTTGTTGTATGGAAACTCAATCAAAGGCATGTTGTCATCCCAAGTACCCTTGACCTCAGTTACACACGCTCGTAGCATATCTTCTAAAGTATGAATCATCCTTTCTGCTTGACCATCTTTCTGAGGATGAAAGGCTGTACTAAGATAAACTTGGGTACCAAGACCCTTTTGGAATGCTTTCCAAAAGTGAGAGGTGAACTGGGCACCTCTGTCTAAGATTATTAATAATGGAACACTGTACAATCTGATCAACTCCCTAATATAGAGTCTGCCATAATCCTCAGCTGAATAAGAGGTATGAACTGGAAGACAATGGGCTGATTTGGTCATCCTATCTACATTGACCAAAACAGAATCATGCTGATTACGAGTTCGAGGAAAACTCATCACGAAGTCCATGTTCACTTCTTCCCACTTCTAATTAGGAATAATGAACTCCTGCATACGACCACTTGGCTTCTGATGCTCTATCTTAACCTACTTACATGTAAAGCACTTAGCCACAAACTCTGCAATATCTCTCTTCATCCCACTACACCAATAGAATTCACGCAAGTCATAGTATATCTGTGTGGCCCCTCGATGAATAGATTAGCACGCACCCTGCACATCTGTAAGAATTCACTGCCTTAATTCATCTATACATGGAACACAAAGACGACCCTAAAAATGCAAAATGCCATCTCCCTTTGTGAGAAAACCTCTACTTTCTGATCCTCAACTGACTCTTTAAGCTTGACAAGGCTGGGATCTCTATCTTGCTTTTCTTTTACCTTAAAAACTAGAGATGATTCTGAACTACTCTGAACCCACATATCACCCTTATCTGTATCGAATAAGTGAACGCATAGTCTGGTAAGTTGATATACTTCTTGAGCTAGCTTCTTCTTATTGTCATCAACATGAGAAAAACTACCCATAAATAGTCTACTGAGAGCGTCAGCTACTACATTGACCTTGCCTAGATGTTAGAGGATACTCATGTCATAATCTTTCAAGAGCTATAACCACCTTCTCTGAAAAAGATTCAGATCTTTCTTATAAAAGAAATACTTAATACTCTTATAATTTATGACGACATCTACATGAGCTCCGTAAATATAATGCCTCCAAATCTTCAAGGCAAAGACTACGGCTGCTAACTCAAGATCATGAGTAGGATAATTCTCCTTATGGGGTTTAAAATATCTGGAGGCATAGTCTATGATCTTATTATCTACATGGGAACACAACATAAACCCACACTGGATGCATCACAATACACTACAAACCCATCTAGACCATCTTGAAGAGCTAAAACTAGTGTTGAGGCGAGTCGAGTCTTCAACTCCTGAAAACTCTTCTCGCAAGGATCTGACCACTGAAAACTCATTTTCTTCTGAGTTAATCTGAACATAGAGGGTGCATTAAAAGAAAATCCCTTAACAAACCATCTATAATAGCAAACCAAACCAAAGAAACTCTTGATATCTGATGGAGAGATAGGTCTGGGCTAGCTTCTTACCACTTCGGTGATCTACTCTAATGCCATCAACCAAAATGATATGACCAAGGAATGCCACAAAAATTAGCTAAAATTTGCATAGACTGAATTTGGCGAATAGCTGATGATCTCTGAGAGTCTGAAGTATTGTTCTGAGATCGTCTGCATGATCTCGCGCACTACAGAAATTGACTTGAATATCATCTATGAAGAATATAACGAATATGTCCAAGTACTATTTGAACACGCGGTTCATGAAGTTCATGAAAATTGCTTGGGCATTATTAAGACTAAATGGCATAACTAGGAATTTGACATAACCATACCAAGTACGAAAATCTATTTTCAGAATGTTACATTCTCTAACTCTAAGCTGATGATAGCCGGATCTGATGTCTATTATAGAGAAATAACTGGCACCCTGAAGTTGGTCAAACAAGTGATCGATTCTAGGAAGAGGATACTTGTTCTTGACCGTGACCTTATTAACTTAATGAAAGTGTATGCACATTCTAAGAGAGCCATCTTTCCTTTGCACGAATAATACGGGTGCGTCCCACGAGGAAATACTGGGCTTGATGAATCCTTTTTCTGGGAGATCCTTCAACTGTTCTTTCAATTCTCTGAGTTATGTTGGTGCCATTTTGCATGGAGGAATAGAGATAGGCTGAGTATCTGGACGAAGATCTATGCCAAAGTTTATTTCCCATTCGAGAGGAATTTCTGAAAGATCATCGCGAAAGACATCTGAATATTCATTCACAACAGGAATGGATACAAGACTAGGAGTTTCAAAACTAGAATCCTTAACATGAATAAGATGATAGACACATATCTTAGATATCATTTTCCTTGTCCAAAGGTAGGAAATAAATTGACCCTTGAAAGCGAATACACTACACTACAACTCAAGGATGGGTTCATTTGGGAACTGAAATTAGACTATCCTATTTCTACAGTCTACTGTGGCATAGCAGGAATGAATCCAATCCATGTCGAGAATGATATCAAAATTAGTCATCTCTAATTTGACTAGATCTGCTGAAGTGACTTTTTGAAATATCATAACCGAACAGTTCCTGTATACCCACCGGTCTATAATGGAATTACCTATTGGGGTAGATACTGAAAAGAGCTCTGTTAAAATTTCAGGACTGACTTCAAAATCAACTACTATATAGGGAGTAACAAAAAACAAGAAAGCACCTGGATCTAGAAAAGAATTCACATGCACATAAAATATTTGTAATGTGCCAGTAACCACATTAGGAGAATTTTCCTGATCTTGCTAGTGCTGGAGAGAATAAATTCTGTTTGGGTGTTGCCCACTAGTAGCACTGAAGGTGGCACCCTACTAACTTGGGCGACGAGACTTAGCTGAGGAGCGGAGATAACTCTGATAACCTGAATGAGGGCAGTCTCTGACTCTGTGCCCTGGCTTGCCATAATAGAAACACACATCGCTGCCAGCTATGCACACACCCCTGTGGTTCTTACCATAAGTATGACAAAAGGGATTAGTTTGGGCATTGCTAAAACTGACCTGAGAATTAGAGCCTGGCACTCTATCATTGTTACCCTTTTTGAACTTAGTAACTAGAGCACTGGCTGACGAAGGAGATGGAATTGATGACTTAGGACAAATCTGAGAGAGATTCTCTCCCTCTGACTTAGGCTGACTAAAATTAAAGCTACCAATACTAATTCTCTTATTCTGGTTCTCTCTTTGCTTAATCTTCTGCTTCTCTATCTACTGAGCATGAGTCATGAGCCTAGGTAAAGTCATGTCATTATCCAACAAGGCAGATCTGCGCTCATTAACCTCGCTATCGTTCACCCCTAAAATGAACTTACTTATCTTAGCCCTGCTATCTGTAACCACATAAGGGGCATATCTGTCTAATTGAGTAAACTTAAAAGAATACTCTTTCACCATCATATTAGCCTTCCTAACATTCATGAATTCTAACACCTTAGCTTTTCTCAGATCTAGGGGAAAGAATCTATCAAGGAAAGTAGAAACAAACTCCTCCCACTCAACAGGCCCTGCATCATCTGTCCTTTCTGACTTATACTATTTAAACCAAAGGTGAGTAATATCCTACAAGTAATATGCAACTAGCTTTTCACTCTTACTAAAAGTAACCCCCATTAGGTCTGTGACCTTCTGCACCTGATCAAGGAATTCCTGAGGGTCCTCATCTGACTTAGACCCAAGAAAGGATGGAGAATTCATTCGAGTAAAATCTCAAATCCTGGATGTAGCTGAATTGGACACTAGATTGGATGGAATGACAGATAGTCATTCATTCTGAGTAGCAACTGAGTTAGCAAGAGTAGTGAATGCAGCTCGGAACTCTGCATAAGAAATATGTTCGCCCCAAGGTTCTTCGAGCTGAGGGGCTGGTTGATTCCCATTTCTTTATTTAGGAGGCATGTTCTGTAGAAAAAAAAAGAAATGGATTAGACTGAGAGATTGACTTCAGATTATGCTCACTGGAACAATATGAATACTAAAAGAGGAGAAACTATTCTTAATATATCTTATAGCCTCCTACACATAAATGTGGCGTGCAACATACTCATGTACAAAACTCTACTAGATGCGGCTTTCAGACATCCTAGGACTCTATTGAACTTTAGGCTTTGATACCAAGTTTGTAATACCTCAAATCTGATACCCAAACTGTTACATGGTGCTCATGACCCCAAAGGACCACAAGCTAACCTATAACTAATATTTGTACCTATATATTGCATAAAATACTTTTTAATGCAGAAGCAGAACTGAAAGGCGATAAGGTTCAAAACTGAGACATAGTATCTGATAAAAAAGTAACATCTGGGAGAGATATAAAATACCCAAAAAAACTGAAATAAGCTATCTGAACGTACTGTAGTCTAGAAAGCCTCTAAAATATGATTGTCTGAATAAGGAGTTGATGGGACATGTCTCTAACTAACTCCAACTAATAAAATAATTACTGAGATAATAAAATGATGATCATGTCCTCAAAAGATAAGGAATCATTGCTAACTCTGATAGCTGAGACTGGAATCCACTGATGCTCTGGAGCTCGTGTCTCTGAATCTATGGTATAAGACACCATAGTGCAAATGCACCAGGACTTTGAATGTACTGGTATGCATATGAGTTGGGCTGAATGTATAGGGTTCATATGCATGAAGAATAACAATATCAAATTGACTATCATGAGCATGGGAATACATGCTTGAGACCTAATAACTAATATTGATACCATGATAACATAATTACATAATCAGAATACTGATAACATGACATACTGATAACTAATATAACTGATAACATGAGTGATTGTATCTAACATTCCTGAATCTAATGGAACTAGCTGAGTCCTGTACTGTATCTGACAGTCTTGAAATCTAAAAAATTATCTGAAGTAGCAAGGATGACTTCTTAGAATGACACCCTCATCTGATAGTGTGTGTTCCCATCATTGGGTTCACTCGGTGCTAATTCCTACCCCCATCTGAATAGACTATGAACATGATTTACTAAACTAAACATGGGCTGAGTTACTGAATTCCGCTGACTGATGGAATGCTACTGATATCTAATAACTGACTGATTTCATGATATTTTGGAGATTTCCTGAGTCATAAGACTATCTGAAGTATAAGGATTCATAACTTGACTGATAGTATAGTGAAAACATGACATGGATCTAGGCACAGTCCTAATGTTTTGGGTACGAGTACCACCAGGACTCGATGGAAGGAAACTGACCAAGCATAACCTACTTGAACATATAACAAACATCATAATCCATAATACATTTATAGAAGCAGTTCATCAAAAAATATGATAGGCATATATTGTACATACATGGGGATTTCATAGTATCATGCTAGTTAGGCACTTTCCCTTCATCATGGAATTTAATCAAACATATTGTAGGCATGGTATATGTAAACATCATTGTACAATAATTAAACATCATGGTTCAATTCCAATTTCATCATTCAAAGGTTTAGTCATAGGTTTGCATGAATCTATATCTATAATAATTTAATTGACATAAAATATATCGCCCAACATGGAGTAGAATTCAATTTCTCAATATCCACATAAACAAGAGCAGTCCAATCATCAAAATCATAAGAAAATCCATGAACTTGAATTTAGAAAAGGGATTCTTGGGCTTCATGGATGAAAGGATTCCATGAATCAATAGTATGCATACCTTGGTCGTAAATACATGAAGATTGATGAAGGAAACTCTTGATTCTGAATCTTCTATAAAAAGCCCTAGGTTATTCTTGAGAGGTTTTTGGGAGAAGAGATTGTATTTTGGGTGAAAAGTGGTTGAATCACATGTTAAAGGGCTTAAATATGGGTGAGAAATTGAACTTTATAACCCTGGATGTGTCTTGTAATTTTAGTAAAAATTTGCCTAATTCGACCCCTAGTGCGATGCATCACTATCGCGCCATGTCACTGGAATTTGATAATTGAAAAACTGAGGGATGGTGCGACGTGAAGTCAACGCATTGGCCCTTTTTTTTGTGACATGAAGAAAATTGTGCTGAGACATTGGAAAAGGACAATTTCCATTTAACCTTGTGGCGTGGCATGCCACTGACCAATATGGCACTGTTTTACGATAAGGACTTGAAATAGTCATAACTTCTTACCTGATTATCAAATTTAGGTGAATTTTATATCGATTGACATATTGTTGAATTTACCACATGAAAAAAAGTGAAAATATTTAAAAATACCATGTGTACAAAAGTGGATTCATCTTTCAAATAAAGCTCCTAACATTTTTTGAGATGATTTCAAGCTAGGAAAAAGTACGGTGTATTACAACAATCCTATCCAAGTTATGAGTATTTTTGAATATCTTGTATCTAGTAGGTTTAAAGGGAACTGAGTGATAAAGTAAATGTGCACACAATGTATCAATTTAGAAAAGATGCCTGAAGGAAAATGGACACTCAAGAAAAAAGTAACTAAGGATAAATTTAAAAGGACCGGAGATCAAACAATTATTGCTTCAGTTACCAAAAAGAGGTGTAATAGGTTATTCACATTCTTAGGAGTACAAGGATACTTTGAGACATGTCTCCTTCTCTTCATTTTACGATATATTGGTGATGCCTCATCAGATTCGGGTATAGTTGCATAATATTCATGCCTTTTCCTAGCTAGAAATCATCTCAAGAATGCTAGAACTTACTTTGAAATGCAAATCTGTTTTGTACGTGCAGTATTTTTGAGATTTTCACTTTCCATTACGTGGTAAATTGAATTGGTACATCAATCAAATATCCGAATAATTCATGCATTACAATCTAGTCTTACATTAATCTTACCTTATATATAAAAAAAGAAAATCTTACATTTTTAATCCCCATGTCTCTAATCCAAACATCCCCTTAGTGAAAAGGATGTATGCCTAGCTTCATCTTGGATCCATAACTAGTATTATGTACTTGTGCAATAGCTCACTTCTCTCTCTGTAAGATACTCAGGTGACTCATACTCTTCTTATATATACAATACTATTCGGTAGAGTATTTTCAATTGATTATTTCTTTGTCCTAGCAAAAACAAAAAGTGTGATTAGCGGATAAGGATAGACTCATGTGAAAACATATATTCCTGTATTTCTCTTGAGAATGGATAAACATTAACAATCTTATCTTATCCATGATCTTGGATGTAGGAACTGCAATTTAATTTTTCAGAATACATAACATGAAAGATACAATTTAACATACTTTATTTGTTGCATATCTGAAAATATCTGAACATTTTTTACTACAAATAGAGGAGCTATTGGAGAATCTAAATAAAATTTTTGACAAAAACAAAATTTATGCTAATCTGTTAATTTGTGAGGCAATTGTATTTTTAAATTTGTTGTTTTAGTTTTCCTAAAAAAGTTAGTCAATCAAACAACAGCAAAAAGGAGAGTTTTATTTTTTTTGTCTCTATTTGTCTTTGGCCTTAGTTTCATTTTCTTAATTAGTAAGGGTGAATTTTATAAAAGGATTATCTTACAAGGAAATAACATCATTTACATAGCTCAAGTGGACCAAGTAGGCTAACAATAAAAATACATTGATGTTTATTAAGGCTATGTATATTTTTCCTTTAGCCGAAATTTTGTTTTGCTTTTTAAATATAAAAAAAAATAAGGTTCATGACTTTTCCATTCCTTCATTTGAAAAGTTCAATAGTTGGATCAAAGAGGGGTCATGATCAATTAAATTTAACTCCCCCATTACTTCACATATATTGCCTCGAAAGGATATCTGTTTCTCTGATTGCAATGAGACATCACTAGTTCAGTCATTTTCTTTTATGTTTTCGTCTCGCATGTTACTGCTAATTTTAGATGATTGGTGTTATAGATGGAACATGTCTTGTAACTGTTTTTTCATGTTACCTTGGGGGATTATGTATGTGGAATATCATTTAATCCAAGGGATAATATCTAAATACAGAAAAATAAATAGAACCTACAAAATTTCGAGTTGACTCAACCATGAATTACTACATTTTCTCTTCTCTTTCACACATACTTTTGGAACTAGTCATTGTCTCTTTCATCTACCATTGTAGTTTCACCATCATTATTTGTGTTCCCTTCTATATTGTCCTTTTCATTTATATTTGATGATTTTGTGAACTGAAGCCACCTAGCATTTGTAGTTAGATATCTTATTATTTTTATTGATCCTGAAATTATATGTTCACTCGTAATCAAATAAACTTATAAGTAATTAATAATATCATATATAGAAAGACGGTAAACAAAAAATATTACATTTTAATTAAGTTTATTTAGCCTTAAATAAATACTAGTATACATACCCATGCGATGCACGGGCAAATAGTGTAGTATATTAAATAATTCTATATTTCAATAACTTATTCTAGTTTTAAAAGTAATTGTTTATTTATATTTAGTATAATAGAATTAAATTATTCATATTTTATTAAGAAATTATTATTTGATTTAGAAAAACAGGGGAATGGGTGTAATTAAAATGTGGATTTAAAATTATTTGACATTTAAATAGTCATTATATTTTTATTCAATTTTTTTGTAGTCATTTAGAACATTAAAAATGCCATTAAATAGAAAAGTAAAAATGAAGAATTTTTAAAAGGAGTGGCATAAATGGATAAAATTATTTATAATTATGACATCAATATGCATATATTTAACGTATGAAATAAATATTTAGTATTTCTATTTTCATTGACATTTATATATTTTTAATTAATATTAAATTATTCTTACATTCTTCATTTATAAATTTTAGTATTTTTTTATTGAATGTTATAATATATATTTTTATAATTTTATAATCAAGCAAATGAAAAACAAATCTAGAAAAGGTTAAAAAATGTTAAAGCTAAAAAATTAGATTAAATAATAAAGAGCTATAGGTGAGTGCTTATTATTTTTTTAAAATAAATAATATATTAAATATTTTTTCTTCTTCAAGAAATGTTATATATATGAGTTAAATTGATCTAAAAGTAATATATAAAGCCCAGACCATATACATACATAAAATTTATAAAAAAATCAAATCCAAAAGATAAAATATATATTCAAAAAAGATTATATTCATATAGATTTTTCTAGATTTGGAAAAGTACCTTTTCAGCGTTTCTTTTTGTTCAAAAAGTTTCGTATTCACTTTCATCACAATTTGGAAACTCCATATTGTAAGATAATTTTTGACAAAAACGTACTTACTCATTTGGAACAAAAAATGGTAGCTGAAAGGTCTAAGAATTTTCTTTCTTCTTAGTTATATCGAAGTATTCCAGCTTGTTTATTTTGGTTCTTTGAATCAATCCAAGCTGTTTATTGTTAAGTTTCTATAGATCAGTGAAAATAATCACCATTTATGTTGTTTGGTATGTGATAGCGGACTCCATAATGTCTGGTAAGTTCTCCTGTTAAGGTGATCTTTCTAGATTTGAACATTGAAGTGAAATCTATGATTTATTAGTTGTTGAATTAGTTGCAAATGTCGAAAAATAAACTCCAGACATTCGTTAGTAACTGATTTATGGTCTCTGTAAAGTTTGGCAAATTCTCCTCTTTTTGTGATTTTTTAAATTTTAATTGATCATGCAATTGAAATCTATGATTTATGTTGTTGAATTTGTAGTAGATGTTGGAAAATAGTATTCTTTTTTGTCAGATTTTGTGGTCTTTGTAATGTTTGGTATGCTCTTTTATCACTGCAAGATATTCTTTTCCTCTTTAATTCGTGCATGCATGTGAAATTGGAGATGTGATGCATCTAAGTTGATAAAATGATAAAAGGTAACAAAAAATTTGGATTAAAATATAGAATGCATCTAACTTGTTATTGTGGTCTTAGCAATATCGAATAAGCCATTTTCTTACTTATTTATTTTTTTTCATTTCCGATTTAAACATGCAAATGAGATCTGAGCTTGATGCAGCTGAAAATGATCATCATAAGCTCGAACAACATGGTTTAGTTTCCAAAATTTCGTGCGTTTAAAGATTTTTCAGGCATATGTTGTACTTTTCTATTTTGTATTGAAGAATCTATGGAAGATATTATGTAATTTATATCTATAATGGTCTAATGTGCTGTAATGTACTATTAATTGGGGTTTGCTATCTTGTTATTGTTGTGACTAATGATGTTTTGATTAGCTTGGTAATCATCCATGTTGATTTAATATTGATTTTAAAATGTGGTAAAGCAGCATTTTAAAATAGCATACATTTAAAGTATGGAACTTTAGATTCATCAACAAAGAAATTCCCCTTCCTCTCTCACCTTTCTCCCGCTTTTCTTCTTTTGTTTTTATTTTTCAGAAGTAATGGTGAGGTCCTATTCACTTATAGTGGTTATATGATGCATTCATTAACCTTTTCATAATGTCAAATAACTCTATACATATTCACTGATATGTAGAGAATATTTGACATTCTATTTAAAGTTAAAACCGTGATGAAGAGAGTGCCACATGAACTATTCTTTATACTATGCATGATAAATAAATTTAAATGCATAGTTCTCCTTTAGCTTTTATACTTTAGCCCATCAAATTATCTTGGATCCCTGCATTTTCCCATGAAAGGGGAGGTGGGAATGGGTATAGCTCTAACAATGTCATTGTCATTGTTAATAGAATGATGTTTAGTTTTAATTAAATTACTTTTTCACTTGAGTCTTTGTTTCATATCAAGGACAGGAAAAATTTTACTTTCCAAGACCTTGGCTCGATTGTTGAATGTTCCCTTTGTAATAGAAGATGCTACAACACTAATTCATTCAATTAGGGTCATATTCTATGGTTACGATTCTACCATATATGTCTTTTTCATTCTGTCAAAATTGATTTTATGATAGAGATAGGACATAACTATCAGCTTGAAAATCATTAAATAGGACCAATATTTTTGTATATTTTTCTTTTACCCTTTATGCTTTTAAACAGGGAAGAGTAGAAGCAGAAATCTTACTTGAGTATTCTGTTTGTTTCCCCGTTTCTTCTGCTTCTTGTTCATTCCTTTCTCCCCTTTTTGCCATGTTGCTTTGAAATTCTGTAAGTAATTTCTTGTCCCTATAACACATATTTAAATGAAGTACCGAAGATTCTCTTTTCTATGGTCGTATTTGCTGAATGGAAATGAGATGTTTAATTGTGGATGATAATAAGCATGTATTCTGAAATTTTACAGTTAGCCAGGCTAACTTTGCACCTAAAAGAACTTTCGCTTAAAAATCTGATTTTTTTCTCTCAGGGACTTTACCCTGAATTTGATGATGAAAATCTGTACTGGAATGCAAGATTTATAACTTTAGCAGTCATTGATAAAATCCACACGATTGATTTTTCGATTGAAATTGTTAAGACTGATACTCTCAAAGTAGGAATGAGGATCAACTGGTAAGCCCACTTCTATTAGTACTTGAAAAAATCTCTGTCATAGAACCTGTGTCTGATCCCTAAAAAGTAATACACTTTTGATTGATCTGACATGGGTGTTGCATCATTTTTTGGAGGATACCAACAAAGAAAGTACAAAAAACATAGAGTAGGATAAAGTACTGAATGAATTACCACGAAGCTATCTGCTATTACTATGGTTGAACTAACAAATAGCTCCCAGTTTTCATTTTCCAATGAGTTATCATGATCAACCAAAATATTATGCATCATGCTTGTCTTGTCTCAGTTGATTTCTTGATTTCTTAATCAACCAAAATTTCACTTGATTTCTTGGAATACTCTAGGATAAACACCTTGCAATATCTATAATTTTGTAGCGTTTGTGAACTTTATTTCCATTGTTTCAAAAATTCTCTTGTACAATTTTAGTTTTTTGTAAATAGTTTCATTTTCTATAACATCTAGCCACTTAATGGAGAATGATACAATGGCCATTGTTGGCCCCCAAAATTATGTTATATCTCTTGTGGTATCAAACATTAAAAATAATTGCAAGTCTCTCTATTGTCATTGGCAGCCACAGACCCCCTCTTTCTTCACTTCAATACCAATTTTTGGTTAGAACTTCCCCAGTGATAAGTTTCAGAGGGAAGCAATAGCTGAAATGATTGACTACTATGAATCAATAGTTTACTTTTATTTTCATACTATAGGAAATCCATGATTTGATTCAAACCTACATATATTTATTATACTGTGTCTATCATGAAAATTTACAGATTATAGTAGCATATTTTACGTGAATGAACAATCGTCTACTCCACATTAATTTCATTTTCTTTTGATTTGTCAGCTACCATGAAAGCTTTAAGAAATGGTGGTAAGTTGGAAATTTTGAAATGATTAGTCTTGAATGCTACTTCCTATGGGTCTGTCAGAAAATTAACGGTGATTAACAGGTACAAGTTAAAGTTTATTATAAATATTACTTTCTGTAGTTATGACCTTTTGTACAAAGTAAAAGAAATTCTTAAGATGTGAAACACAATTTGCATATGTAAGAACATACATTTATTTTTCAAAAGATACATTTATTTTTCAAGAGTTAGTAAATATAATAAGATTTAAAAACTTATTAGGATACAAATACCTACTGATGAAATCCACAATATCTAACAATTATCTAGATTACTATTTATATGCTAAAGTACAGAAATAATATGACAAAAGTCATTTAAATGCAACAAATGATGACTTCTTTTCCTTTTTAAATCCTCTGTGAACTTTGTTGCTTGAGTGATGATATTTGGAATTTTCATCATCTATGACTGATTTACCCTTTTTTGATGATCTAGTCCTTTTTGCAAACGTCTTCAAGGGACTTAACATGTCAGTGTCAAGAATGGCTTCCTATTTAAAATAAAAAATTAAAAGTTAGATAGAGTAATATATATTAAAGAATTTTATTAGGTATATAGCAAATATATATTTATCAATATGTAAAAGTAAATTAAATGTGTAATTACTTTGAATTCCTTTTCTTTAGCTGAAACTTGACTGATGAAATCATGATCCTTTACAACATAGTATAATAATAAAACATAAGTATAAAAATACTTGTAAATAAGAAGAAGTTTCTGATAAGTTGTTTCTAAGAAAAGTTCACATACAGTGTAGATATCTGATTCTGTAGGAGAATATTTCTTGATCAATTCTTCATCATCTAAAATCTTAACAACATTGTAAACCTTATCATGGTTATGAATGTTTCCGCTCTTGACAATCACCTTAAAAATAAATTTTCTTTGTATAATATTATTCAGTTCTGTCGGATAAAAAAGGGCATTATCATTGGCAGTATTCTAAAATGATATATTTCTTTGTATTTAAATAACGAATGTGTGTATTGTAATTTATATTATATATATATATATGTATAAATATATATCCCTGAATTAATCCTTTCTTCAATTCACTTGAGTACTTGTCAATTAGACAAGACACATCAGTGTCCCATATAATCAATGATATAGATCCAGTAATGTCCATGACCGTAACTTGAATCCTGTACCTAAATAGTATTGTTTTCCTTATATAAAGTTTTGTTTTATCTACGAAATAAAAATATTATATGTTTACCTAGAAACAACAAGGTAATCTTCATGATTGCATTTTCTGTTTGTGCAAGAATAAGTGTTGTCCCCATTTTTTTCTTCTTACGACACTTAGTACATCCATTATAAGACCATCCATTGGCTAGGTTTAACAATTCAATGGTGGAAACTATACAATAATGAGAACCTACCTATTTATTTGTTAATAAAAAATATAAATTGGTAAGCACACATATATATATAAAACACGGGAACATGTCAATACATAATATACCGTAAAAGGTTTACTAAATTCCACAATCTCCAATAATTCATATATTGTTTTGACTTCAATTGTGCCTTTAGATAATTCATCTAATATAGAGGAAGCTTGATGAGAGATGTTACTGAAGGTACTTGTTAATCTATCTGACTTGCTATCACGAACAGAGAGTAATCTGCGTATGTAACTCAATAAATTACTGTGTTATTTGAGAAAATATATAAAATGTATAAAATGCCATTTTTAAAACTCTTCAGATTGAGCATCAGTTGAATTGATCCAAAGCTTGGAGGCATTCAAAGTATTTCGCAGTGTCAAAAATTTAAATTTTTTGTAAGATATTATAATTTTATAATATGTAGATAGATGTAATTATAAAATATTACCATGAAATTTATGTGCTTGCATAAGTTGCATAGCAACAACAACTGTCTAGTTGTCAGAACTTAGAAGTTGTGGCACAATTTGATCAACAAATTCACCCCAAAACGTCGCTGATATCCTGTTGTTTATGAGAAATATTAAAAAAAATAATAATAAAAAAATGACAATATAATTAGATAAAAATTCAAAGAGTGTGTTTTCTTACCCATCATCTTCTAGATCGATATTAATGACCTTTCTAGAATTGCCTCTCATATTGTGAGTTTATATATGACCGAAATTTACAATTTCCCCAATAACATCTAAAAAAATATGTTATATTAGTATTACTATGATTCATAAATATGAAAAAAGTAAGGGTAATTAATTTCTTACCAAATAATTCTATTTTGTCAGCAGAAATCTTATTTTTCAAATATGGGAAAGGTCGGAAGTGAAACAACTTCAATGGAAAAGATGGATCATAAAGTGTAACTTCAGTTACACATGATCTTAGAGTAAAATTCGGCTTCAATTTATTAATTGTGGATCGAAACTTGGAAGTATTTTTGCAGACAATAAAGTTCGGCATAAAATATAATTCATTCTCTTTGATTTTTGATTTAAATTGTTTAAGCATGGAATAGATAATAGAAGCCTATATCCTATCACCCTAAAAGCAGAGAAAAACAAAGAGAAATTGTAAACATAAAGAAATTGTAACATTTTTGAATAGTAGGATAAGGTTCTAATAAAGAGAAACATTCTGTGTAAAAAAAACATGAACAATTGTAAAAAAAATAATTATACCGTTTTATCCTGAAGTACCATTTTAATTGAGTAAACAGAGTCAGGATTAAAGCAATCTTTCACTTTCCAAAGCCGAACAACCTAAACTTTGAACTTCCAATTTTTTTTTGTGATTGTTATGTCGTTTATGAAGTATGGCATTTTTGATAGACTATGAAGGTATATGTAGATTGTGTTAAGGATTAAATGAATTGAAGTAGCGTACAAAGAAATCACTGGTTACATTAATATTTTAAGTATAAAGGTCTATGCAAATTGTGGTAAGGATTGAAAGATTTGAATTTTATGAAGGAATCAGTGGTTTCAATAGAATATGAATTTAATTTATAGATGAAGGAAAAGAAAAATATGGGCAGTTAAAAATTGAGGATAAGAAGGAATGTATTTTTGTTATACGTAGGAAACCACAAGGCAGCCATGGATAAATAAGATGATAAAAGAGTTATAATTAAACTGGTAACTTATTGAAATAAAATAAGTATCTATAAATTAGTTTACATATTAGCAACCTTAGTACTTACTGAAATAAAAGAATTTACACTATAAATCCTATTTAATTATATTTATCTGTGTGGAAACAAAAATTTTAAAAGATAATAAAATAATGAATTTCTAACATATTTCTGTATTTTCAGTTCAGATGAATATTATATATGATGGCATATGGTTTAATTAGGTTTCATCAAAAGCTGAAGGCGTCAAAATCTGCATTTGGCTATACTAATGCCAAAATACTCAAATTATAAGCAGTTTATGTGATATAAACAGTGTATATTTCCTTTTGTAAGTTGTTAAAAATACTCAAACAAAACCTTGTCTAGTTTGTGTTTGTTTTTTCCCTAATAAGGATCAAAATGAAAAAGCTTGTTAAGTTTTCATTGTGGAATTGTTTCAATATAAAACAGAATTTGAATTTAACAGTTTTTTGCCGATAGTTTAGAGAAGTTTATAAAAGTTCAAAAAAAAATTATCTGTTTAGTTATTCTTTAAAAATTAACTATTTCAATTAAAAAAAATTATAACGAAAATAACTAAAAGGGATATTTTAATTACTTCCCACAAGGCTAAGCTCCCCCCTACTTTGCCTTCCATATGTTAGTGTTTTGTGTTGGGTATTGATATATGTGTTGAGTTGTGTGTTTCTTTGTGACGTGTTTTATTTATGTGGATGCTCTCTCCCTCTCTGTAATACCCCAGGAAATTTTTCGTTGAAATTTTGTGCGTAAACGTGTTGGGTTCTATATTCTAGAATGAATTATAAATTTTCTGTAAGGGATGTCTTAGATTATGAACCACCATTGCGTAGAGTATCAAATAATCTTTCTAAAGATATGTGGATAGTCCAAAATGGACACCCGAGCGACGAGTTATGAACATTCCGATCGAACCGTGAATAGTAGTGAACAGTAAAACGTACCGAAAAAAGTACTGAAGCCTGACGTATTTTTTCTCCAACTTTAAACGTTCATAACTCTTTATGCATAATGATCTAGGTGATCTAATGTATATCAATGGAAAGCTCTGTGAGTTTTCTTTCCAATGAAATTGGTTTCATCCAATTTGTCTATCAGAGCAAAAACTTATGGTGGATCTACTTCAGCCTAACAAAAGCAAATTTTTGGGTCAACTTCAAACGATCATAACTCCTTGTACACAATTATCTGGGTGAGATACAATATATCAACGGAAATATATGAGAGTCCTCTTTCTAATAAAATAGGTGTCATCCAATTTGGATATCGGAGTAAAACGTTATGGTTGATCTACTTCAGACTATCAAAATAGTCTACCAAATGATAGATTCAAGAATTATTTGATTTTTAGGGGTGTTTTGGTCATTCCCCCGACCCAAAATCCATCCAAACCCTATATTAAAGCCTATTAGTATTATATGTTATATTTCATCAAATTTCCTCAAAGAGAAAACCCTAAACTCCTACATCCAACTTCAAGAACCTCTAAAGTTCATTAATTTTGCAAATTTATTCAAGATTCCAAGTTCCTAGTTCAAGAACTCCAAGAACCATCATTCAAAGGCATGATTAACATCTCAAAAATGAGTATCTATCTAAAGTTCATCATTCAAGGTATATGGGGTTTTTCAACAAGAACTCTCTTTTGTTCTTATGCCCAAAAGTACTTTATTTTACAAAGGCATGATTTTTATTTGATTTTTTACGAATTTGAAGAATGAACCCATATCTTATGATGATTATTATGAAATCTTGATGTTTATGATTTTGAAAGATGAATTTACATGTGTGGAGATATAAAGCATGAAAATTGAATGATATTTATCATGTTTTTGATATTTGGGTCATGAATCCCCATTGAAAATTATGTTTTCCTGAGAAAGTGTGTGTTATAAGCATGTTGATGTTGAATATTTGAGATATTTTGAATGATTTGACCTTTTGGTCTTAATGGAGTTGTTTTGAACTCGAGTGTGAAAGAAATCCACAACGTGGTTGATTTTGATAGATGGGAAGCATGATGACTCTCGATGTATATTTATATATTACTGAAATTGTTTTGTTGTGGATTATCTTTGAAATAATCTGAGCTAAGTACAGGAGAAATATTTAGCACCGAGTAGGAGGTATAAAGCGACCTTACTTCCCTAGAACTACGTTCCCCCATAGGAGTGAGCCTGAGACTAATTTATATAGTGATTACTAGTTTTTGTGGATTTGATATCGATAGTCCTACTCCGATGGAAAGGATAGGACGGCTCTCTCTAACGTGGGTTGTACGCTGGACTCCATGTACCTCACATTGTTTATGTCTGTTAGAGGATCTCCCAGTGTGTGTGTATTTACTTGTGTCTATGGGGAATGGTGAAGTGATTTAAAAGTAGAATTGTGAAAGTTATTCTTTCGAAAGATTTAGATGATATTTACATTATGAGAATTGATATTCTTGATGAACTGAAAGTGATTGACAAATTATATGATAACTCACATGTGTTATTATACTTATTTCATCCTCTCACGATTATGATAATTTTCTTCGGGTTATGTGAGTCTTTCATACATCCTGCATATTTCTTATAAATATTTATGATGATGATGTTTATACAACTGCATACACCCCCATATACTCAGTTCTTTTCCATGGTACTGACCCACATCTTCGGATATGCTCTGCATTTTCTTTGAATGTAGGTTCAGGTGCTCAGTTCCAGGTTCAACAGTGATTCTTTGGGCATACTATTCTACATCCTCTGTTGTGGTAAGTCCTCATGTTCCGAGGACATGATGTCTGTTGTTGGTTTCACGGAATTGTTTACATTTGATAACTTAGTATAAGTCAGTTAGGGCATATGTCAATGGCTAGCTAGTTTTATTGATTTTCTTAGAGGCTTGTCAAACTAGTATAGATGCTGGGAGTTGACTAATAAGTTGTACTTTTTTATCTTTCTGGAATTCTTTCATTTTTGGATGATGATTACTCTGTTGATATTTCATGGTTATTTATGGAAACCCTGTTGATTTGTGTTAAACTAAATGAAAATGGCTCAAAGGGTTAGCTTGGGGCTACTCGTAGCCTCAAGCACCGTGTGATGCTCCAGAACCCATTTTTTGGGGCGTTACACTCTCTCTAAAATCTTTTTTTCTTTCTCTCACTTTATACTTTTGACTGTGTTCAACTACTTGCTTTCTATGCCTCCCTCGCTCTCTTGCATACTCTAAATTGATTTACTTCACTTCCTCCCCCCCACCATTTCATTCTTTGTTGTTCGTCATTAAGCAATCTATATATAGATTGGATTTTTATCTCATTTTTGTTAGGTTTGATCCATACATATGGTTGGTATGTGCTAATCTTTATCTGGGTTGCTATCATTTTTAAGAAAAAAGAATAGGAGTTGGTGGCTTTTTTGTTCTTGTTTTAAACAATATTCTGAGTTTATTCTTGTGTACTTTACTATCCTTTTTGATGTGTGCATGGAATGTTCTATTTTTAAGCTAATTGTGCTGTAAAGTTTTGATCTTTGGTGATTTTAAATTTAAATGGTTGAAGGATTTTGCAAATTTTGATCATTTTACGGTTTATTTAAGCTATTTTCCTTATCTAATTAAGCTTTAAGTTAGGTTTTAGCATTACTTAATTGTCATTGTGCTATTTTCTTTATCTATCTGAATGTTAACTTAGGTTTTAATGACTATTTCATTGCAACTGTCCTGTTTTCTTTATATTCCTGAATGCTAACTTGGTTTTAACAATTCTTTAATTTCCACATTGTTATAAATAGGCATTTCATCTTATCCAACACTAATCCTTGTCTGTAATCTGCAGATATTTATTACAGTTGTCTTCTTCTCTTCATTTAACAAGATGTCAATGATGCCTCATCAAATTCAGGTATGATTTTCATCAGGGATAGAGTAAAGTTACTGATACATGTTATATGAGATGCTTAATAGTTTAGTTTGTTGGCTACAAAACTTTCACATTTTTGGTATGGGGTAGACTCCCCAACTTATAGTCTAGTCTGCCATTTCGTCTTCCCCTACCCCATTTTTTTAAAAAAGTATATCCAAATATTTTGAATAAAAGATGAGTTTTCTCCAAACCGAATTGTACCTAGATCTTCTATTTACGTGACTTAAATATATATTCCTCATCCTTCTCTCCCTAAATTATTGATCATGAACGTAACAAAAATGCAGGAATACAATGGACTTAAGGGTATCTGGATGCAATACATCCTTTGTAAAATAATATTTTTTGCAAGCCAGTCCATAGTAGGCCATACCAGGCATCACTTCAAGGATTGGTGGGTTAAAGGAACCCCCCAAAATATAAAGTTTATGAAACTTTCTAATTATCAGTAGCAACTAGGTTCTACTAATCCTCATCAATTTCTAATCAACAACTTGTTTCTGTAACAACATCTAATAATCACTGCTCAAATACTCTTCAATTGCTAATAGAGGGTGTGAATATTTTTGGAATCCAGGCATCTTGGCCTTCGCCTCAAACTTTGTTCAGCAGACGACCACAGAACCCTACGCATCCTTTCAGGGTTCGTGATCTGATGGTACTAGCTATGTTCCGGGATCGTCTTACCGAAAAGAAGGAAAAAGCTATTACACGTATTCTTGCTAGTGATATGGATCAGGTTCTTGCACTTTCTTTATCATTTTTCTTCATGACAAAAACAATTTATGTTTTTCTCATTCTTTGGTTTAAATCTTTTGTTTATGTGTATATGTTCTATGACCGAATTCATAAGGCGTGGCAATACAAAGGACTAGGGATTATATAAATCTCACTTTTTATATGAGATAAGTGATACCAAGATTTTGGAAGAAAAATAACATTGATTTTAGCTAATCTTCTGATCAAATAGGAGATAGGTTTAATCTCAAAATGTTCACTAGGAAAATATGGATCCTTGTCTTAGGATACTAGATATCTTTATATATGCAACAACTTCAATGATTTATAGGAGTGTTATCTTATTACTAGTAAAATAATCAAGGAAGAAAAGCATTGAGGTGGACGTGATCACCATTGAAGATCGGATGATGAGTCCAAAACTATCTGATCGTATGGTTGAAGCATATGAAGTAATTTCTATGTTGTTTCATCTTAATTAAGGTTTTGTATAATGTTAGAAGAATATTACTTGAAGTGTGTCACGACCCGAGCTGATACCTTGCCGCGACGAGAATCCCAAATCATTAACCTTCGTTCTCCCTTTCTATCTTACAATAATGCACAACGTTCATACACCATAAAGAAATGATGAAAATTATCATCTGAAAACATGGTCAGTCTCATAATTCAAATGAACAATTTGAACAAAAATTCTTTTCTTTCAAAACACATATGTAATACCCTGTACGTTCTTAGTTCAACTCATCCCCTAGTATGAGCCTATAGCTCTTAAAAAATGAAAATAAAGCTCGTAGTTGAGGGACTTAGTCATTTTTTGACCACCTTAAAGATTTGAGGATTTTTAAGTTGACCTTCCGGGCTCTGAGAAGATGATTTTTTATTTGAATTAAATTCAGGGGTGTAAATTGCATGTCTTGGATAAGTTTTAGATTTTTCAGATGAGGTTTGGGCAGTGTTTGAATTTTTATTCCAACACACCACCGCGATTCCACCACGCCGCAGTTGAAATAGTGATGGAAGACTCATCGCTCGCGGTGGAGGTCAAATTAGAAAGTGTCAAATTCCAGTAACCCACCACGATTACACCGTGTCATAGTGGATATAGAAATGGGAGGTCCATCGCACTATGGTGACGCCCAACTTAACATTTGTCGAAATACAGTGGCTCACCTCGATTCCACCACATCACCGTAGGTATCACGATTACCCACTCACCGCGTCGCGGTGAGGCCTTAATCGGCCGCCTAATTACGTACTTTAAAATCTAAGGGTAGTTTAGACTTTTCTCAAGCCCCCCAATCATGATAAAAAGAGGATTAAACCTATTTGAAGCATATTATACTCATTTTTCACCCTTTTTCTCTTAAAGAAAACCCTAGAGCTTAAATTTCAAATAACAGAAAATAAAAAATCACCATAATTTTTCCAAGATAATCAAAAATTCAAGGTTCCCAATTCAAGAACTTCAAGAAACAATCTTCAAGAGTACAAATAGGAATTCAAAGTCAAGTGTCTTCATAAATTTGATAAATTAAGGTATATGGGGTTGTGAACAAGGATAATTCCTTAACCGTTATTCCCAAAACTAGTTTTTAATTGTGAATCGACATGAATTTACATGAATTCATTATAATTTCAATTTAGTGTTTATACCCAATGACTATAATTTGAAGATTATGATATTACAACTGACTTTAATGATAAATTGCATCTCTATTTTAACATGTCCATACGTTTCGCTTGTTTTGCAGATATTGGGAGTTTAATTGCATTGTCTTGACTATAATTGTTAAAGAAATTTCAAGATTTTGGTTATCAAGCATGAACCTTGTGATGATTTGACATGAGTTAAAGCATGGGTTTTTATCCCTAGTTTGAATATTGATATTTGAAGAAAATGTTGCCTCCAAGCACCCTATGACTAGCTTATATTAGGATTTTAAGAAAAGATTTGATTTTTTGATCCTTAGTTAAGATACAGAATCCAAACAGTTAGTTTTGATTGCATTTTTAAACAGACAATGCATAATTGGTTTTCATTATAAACCCTTATGCCAGTTTTAAAGTGGATTTTCTACAAAATGAGCGTATAGATTAAAAAGAGCAATATTTAGCACCGAGAGTGAAGTGTAGGTTTTGCGTATCCTACATCCCCAGAACTATGAGCCATCATAGGTACAAATTTAAATTATTCCCATTTCTATGGATGCCAATTACAGATTGTGATCATTCAGCTCATGTAATTCTCTTTGGCAAGAGTATGACACCTCTCCCCAACGTAAGGAATTTTCGTTAGGGGTACTAGATGTTGGACTCCATAATAGCTCACATAGTTTATGCCGGTTAGAAGAAACTCCGTAAATCTTAAAGCCTACAGTCTAACAGTTCAAGTGTGAAGGCTCATAGTTTCATTTAGTTATTATTATACATCAGGTATTAGTTATGATATTTCAGCTCTATGTTTTAAGATATAAAAGTGAGTCCTTTCTACACTTACCTTGCATGATTTAAAGATACAATACAAGTACAATTTTGATAACTAAATATAATGGCTTACGAGATCTACACAGTATGTTTCATTATTATTGATTTATGACTTCCAACATCATCTTATTCTAGCGTATGTGAGTCATTACACACAATATGCATTATTTTATGTTTTTTTATGAATATTTAAAATATTGTTGCACTTATGCATTCACCCCCACATGCTCAGTACATTCAAAAAAATACTGATCCACAATTTGTCTATGTTCTACATTGTTTAATAATATTTGTTAAGGTGGTTAGTTTCATCAGCGTGATTGATTTAGAGCATCTCCATCAACATCCCATGAGTTGGTTAGTCCTCATAGTTTGGGGGGCTAGTTGTCCAGTTTTTCAGCTTTTTAAAGTAGTTTGATTCAGTATTTTATGTTAGTTATAGTAAGTTAGGGGCTTGTCCAGTGACTCTATAGTTAGTTGTGTTAGAGGCTTGTCTAACTATCAGATATGTTTAGTTTTATAGTGTTGGTTGCTCAGATGTCATAGTTACATATTTTTAGACACTGTTTTCATTTAAATTTCGTTCATATTAGTTTAGATTCAATATTTCAGTAATGATTTATTGCTTAAAACTCTTTGATATGAGTTTTAGATTTAGTAGAAGGCTTATAGGGTTAGCTTGAGTATCCTTGTAGTCTTGAGCATCGTGTGACATCTCTAGAAATATTTTTGAGGCATTACAAACTTGGTATCAGAGGCTAAGGTTTTAATGAGTCCTAGGCAGTCAGACAACTACATTACATAAAGTCTTGATCATGGGTATGAAGCACATCATATTTTTAAGACAGAGGCTATGAGATATTTTGGGAAAATTATTTTTCTCTTTCATGATTCATCGTACTTACAACTTTCTATATCTTCTTTTAACTCATGATCTGATATGATAGAATATGCCTCCTTATAGAGCTAATGCTCGTGAAAATGATAACCAACCACCCCATCCTACTGATCCTTTGAATGAGAATTTGTCTTATGTTGAATTTCAAGCTGTATTTTAGGTGTTGGCCCATGCTTTGACTGCTAATGTTCAGGCCAACCATCAGGCTGCAGTCTAGCATCATTAAGAGATTGATATAGCTATAGCCAGTCTTTTTGACTTTATAATGATGAATCTACCTGAATTATTTAGGTTAAAGTTAGGTGAGGACCCATAATTGTACCTTGATTTGGTGAAAAAATCACCTAAGTTATGTATGTTACTGAAGAGGAGAGTGTAGAATTAGATTCTTAAAGCCTGAAGGATGTTTCTTATGATTGGTTTGTTATGTGCAAGAAAGGTAGGGGTGAGAATGCAGCTCCCATGAGTTGGTAGGTATTTCGGGATATATTTTTAGATAGGTTCTTTCAGAATGAATTACGAGAAGAAAAGGTTGAGGAGTTCATGAACCTGAGGCGGGGCTCGCTGTCAGTGAAGGAGAATATCCTTATGTTCAACTAGTTGTCAAAGTGTGCCCCCTGATTTAATAGCTGACCCTAGATCCAGTATGAGTATGTTTGTTACCAGAGTTTCTTATTTGGTAGTCAAGGAGTGTAGGACTGCCATGCTTATTGGGGACATGGACCTTGCTAGATTGATGACTCATGCACATCAGATTGAGGAAGAAAAGTTGAAATGGAGAGATAGAGAAAATAAGAAGGCTACAACTGGGCAGTTTGATTATGGCTAACCAAGATTTGCAAGAGAAAATCATTTGCAGTTTCAAAGTCTCTCATCTTTACCGATGCCATATTAAGCCAGTGTTTCCGCACCTAAAACAAGTAGAAATAGTGGAGTAACACTTTTATGTCCAAGTCTTAGAATAGTGTAAGTGGAAAGCCAAGTTGTCCTACACATGATAGATGTGGTAAGAATCATCCTGGTGTGATTTACTGGGATAGAAAGGTTGGTTTGGATATGGTAAGTTAGGTCACAAAATTAAAGAGTGCATGTATACTAGACGAGGACACATAGATGTTCGTTCCTCGTCTCAGAATACTAATGCACCAGCTCCTCTAGGTCGCCCAACCTCTCCTCAGGCCTCCTCATCCAATACCGACGGCGATCAACGCCTGAATTGATTCTATGCTTTATCATCCCATCAAAAGTAGGAGAGTTCACCAGATGTTGTTACTGGTATGCTTCGTGTCTTTCATCCTGATGTTTATGTGTTGTTAGAACCAGGGTCAAATCGCTCTTATGTGACCTGTTGGTTGCTGTACATTTTAGAGTAAATCTTGAAAATATTTCTAAGCCTTTCTTAGTTTACACCCCGGTGGGTGAGCTAGTTGTTGCCAAACAGATCTATAGAAAGTGTCCTATCATTGTCCTTCATAACATTGTGTTAGCAGATTTAATAGAGTTGGATATGGTAGACTTTGATCTTATTCTAGGCATGGATTGGTTCCATTCCTGTTATGCATTTATAGATTGTCGTACCTGAGTGGTAAACCTTTAATTTTCTAGATGAGTCAGTCTTTGAGTGGGAGGGCAATTTAGTGTTTCCCAAGAGTCATTTCATATCCTATCTTAAGTCTAGAAAGTTGGTTTCCAAAAGGTACATTTATCATTTATGTCAAGTCAAGGACAGTACTAAGTCTAGGGTTTCAACAATTCAGGTAGTTCATGTAGTTAATGAGTTTCTTGAAGTCTTTCCAGGGGTACTGTAAGACCCAACAAAAATCCAAAGTCTAACTCAGTCCCTTAGAGCCGGATAAAGGGTGTCAGACTTAGAAAATTTTAGCTAAGTGTTGGAGCTTAGTCTTTTCTAAAGCCCTCAAACTTTGAAGAATTTACTTATGACATTCCCGACCTTCGAAAGTTGGTTTTTAGGATGATTCATTATTAGGGGAATCAATAGTGCATCTCAGGTGAGTTTCGGAATTTTTGGACAAGCCTAAGGGCATGTTTTAAACTCCAAAACAGCAGCTCTGGAGGATTAGCTCACGGTGCCTCGCCTAGTCTGGTGCTAGGGTGTAATACCCCGCATGTTTCTAAGCTAGGAGATAAACCATTTTCATACATATGAAATCTCCTATCCTGTGATTCATACTTGAGTACATGACTTACAATGAGTATCCTAGTGATAAGATAGCTTATTATGCGTTAAGCATGTTCATATGAGTCACTTAAGGTAATACAAGCTAAGACTTTTTGAATCCATCAAGTTTTAGTGTTCGATTTTTTAAGGGTCATATTTGGACGAGTATAACTCGATGTTAATGTGGTATTTCTTTATATTTCTACCCACCAAATTATAGAGAATCAAATTATCTTTCAAACGACACCAATTTCATCAAAATCCGACACCCGATCTAGGAGTTATGGCTTTGCGAAGTAGAGTGCGTTGCCTGACCAATCGCACATGGCCACTGGAAAGCATATGCGGCGCCTATGTAAATATAGGCTATAGCATATGCGGCACCTATGTAGATATAGGCGATAGCATATGCGACGCCTATGTAAATATAGGCAATAGCATATGCGGAGCCTATGTAGATATAGGCGATATCATATGCAGCGCTTATGTAAATTTAGGCGATATCATATGCAGCGCCTATGTAAATATATGCGATATCATATACGGCGCTCATCTTATGGTTTCAAGTGACTTAAACACTCCATTTTTCGTTATTTTAAGGGTAGTTAAGTCTTTTAACACTCCTTACACGTTTCTAAACATAACCCTACAAAATATATAGCTTGTAATTACATTACAACCCTACTAATATCTTAAGTTCATCATCCAAGAGCACTAAAAGAGAAAAACAAGTAGGGTTGCATAATTAAGCTTCAAGATCCAATTTCAAGGAAATTCCTCCGTTAATCATCAAGAATCTTCCTTCTGAGGTATGTGTGAGTTGATTCATGGACTTCTTTTGTCCATGAAGCTAAAGAACCATCTTCTAAAATATGTATTATGATGTTTATGTTGTTAGTGGTTGATGTTCATATGGTTAGAGTTTGATGATGCCTAAGATGGGATCTTTGTGTGTTTTGTTTGAGGATATGGTGGTATTTAATCTATAAATATATGAAATTGGTGGTTCAATATTTTTAATCTTGATGAATCCACCTATGACTAAGATGTGCATGTATGGTGTTTGTGAAAATACGTAAGGGAATAGAGATCATACTTTTATGCCATAATAATTCCTAAATGACTATTCCATGTTCTGAGTTTATGTTCAACGTGATCCCCATGCTATTGTCTTGAATTAAAGATGTTGTATAAGATGCTCATCATATTTTTATGATACGGAATGACCATGTTATTAATGTAATGCAAGTATAAACATGTTGTGTGCATTCCCGATCATGTGATAGTTTGTTGAGAATCAGTCTTATTATGAAATCCTTACTTATAATATTGTGAATTGTGGACTCTACTCTTATGATCAAGTCAGTCATGTGTGTCAGTTTCCTTCCATCGAGTCCTGGGGGTACTTTTACCCGAAAACTATAGCTGTGTGCCTAGAGCTAGTGTCATGTTTCAAGACATCCTCAGTCAAGGTATGGTCCATAGATTTTAGTTAGTCACGTGACTCAGAAAAAATTGGAAATCTCAGTAGTTAAGTAGTCCCAGTAGTTTCAGTACTCTCAGTCAAACCTCAGATCTCTAGTATCTTTTCCGTCAGTCAACGGAACTCAGTGAATTCAGCTTAGTTCATCTAAGAAAATATTAGTAGCTTAGTTAATCAGTTCAGTTCAGTTAGTAAGTTCAGCGCAGTTAATCTTTTTAGAGTCTTTCAGTTGGGAGTAGGGAGTAGCACCGAGGGAGTGCAGGGATGGCGGTTTTTCCTGTTATAAAGGTAGAGTTGTTAGCAGCAATCCCTGTACTCCAAAACTACGTAGCCATTGCAGGACAGGAGTCACCCATCAGATTAAGACTCTACTTGACTATTATATTGCCTTCGACTTGATTTCCTGTTCAGGGTCACCCGTCAAAGAGGCTTGACCATAGTAGAGGTCTCTACTTGTGGCACGGTATTGACACCCTTCCACTCTTGGAAAAGATTGGACCCCAGCAGTATAGTATCATGGCATGTATGTTAGGTTACTACCTCCCACAGTCATAGTTACAGTTACAGTTTCAGTATCAGTCTTCAGAGTAGAAATTAGGAGTCAGGACTTTCAGATATAGTCATTGATCTCAGTAAATAACTCAGATAGTTTCATTGATTCCTGGACCATCCCATCAGACAGGATTGGTCCCATATTCATATGCTTATTATTAGATCTAAAGGTCACCCGACAGACAAACTTGATCTCAATCTCAGAGTCAGTCGAGTATACTCATTATCAGTTCTAGAGATCACTCGTTAGCTAGGACTGATCTCAAACTTAGATGTTCAGATATAGTTTGGAACTCAAATAGTTTTCCCTAGAATTAGGACTGTTAGATACATTAATCCATGTTATTAGTCATTTAGTATCTCAGTATCACAAAAATCATGTTGTCAGAGTTCAAACTCAAGTAGTCAGTATCACTACGAATTCAGTAGTAGTTACATATGTATGTAAGTATGTATGTATTCACACGTTCATATTAGTCATCATGTACCTGCATATAAACCCCAGGTGTTTAGCTTACCCCCACGTATACTCAGTACTTTAGTTGTACTGATGCATTTACGCTATGGTACTTTCTTTTTATGTTACACCATAGGTTCTGAGGTGCAGATTCCAGATTAGCAGTAGTAGTTCAGTAAGCAGTGAGTCCTCATCTTTCGAGGACATGATTTTTACATATATTATTCCAGTATTTCAGTTTATCTTCAATTTAGGGATTTAGCTGGAGATATGTTACTTTAACTCCTTATTTAGACAATTTAGAGGCTTTCAGATAACTATAGAGTGTTCAGATTTAGACTTTGGTATATTCAGTTTTGTTTTGGTACTGTGATACCACCTTATTTCAGATATTTTATTATTCAAGATTGAACCTTACGCCCTTTTTGTTCATGTTTCTACATTTTATATGTATATTATGTAGTTACAGGTATAGATATCAGTCATAGGTTAGCTTATGGTCCTTCAGGGTCATGAGCACCGTGTAGCATTCCAGTTTAGAAAAATGGGGCGTTACAAACTTGGTATCAGAGCCTAATATTCAATAGAGTCCTAGGAAGTCTGAAAGCCGCATCTAGTAGTGTCTTATGCATGGGTGTGTTGCGAGCCACATTTATGTACAGGAGGCTATAAGATGTTTTAGGAATAGTTTCCCTTCATTTAGTACTCATATTGTGCTAGTGAACAAAAGCTCAAGTTGAACCCTCAGTTGAATCCTTGTGCCTCTTCTCTTTGCAGAACATGCCTCCTAAGAAGAGAACAGGGAATCAGTCAGCCCCACAGCCCATAGATTCTTTGAATGAGAATATGTCACAATGCAGACTTTCGAGCAGATTTTCAGGCGCTAGCCCAGGCTGTGACCACTAGTGTTCAGGGCAACCGACAGACTACAGCCCCACCATAATAAGATGCGAATTCAGCTGCATCTAGAATCAAAAATTTTATGAGAATTGACCCTCTAGAATTCTTTAGGTCAGTAATAGGTGAGGACCCACAACTGTATCTAGAAAAGGTAAAGAAGATCACCCAAATCATGCATGTGTCAGAGGAGGAGAGTGCGGAATTAGAGTCCTATAAGTTGAAAGATATTGCTCATGATTGGGTAGTGTTGTTGAAGAAGAGTAGAGGGTAATATGCAAATCCCATGACTTGGCAGATATTTCAGGATACCTTCTTAGATATGTTTTTCTCGTTAGAAATAAGAGAATCTAAGGTAGAAGAGTTTATGAATCTGAGACAAGGCTCCATGATAGTGAAGGAGTATTCTCTTAAGTTTAACCAGTTAGCTAAGTATGCTCCTGACTTGATAGCTGACCCAGAGCGAGTATGAGTAAGTTTGTTACTGGTGTGTCCGGGTTAGCATTGAAAGAGTGTGAAATAGCTATGCTCAATAGGGACATGGACCTTGTTAGGTTAATTATGCATGCTCAGCAGATAGAGGAAAATAAGTTTAAGGAGAGGGAGAGATCTAATAAGAGATTCAGAACTGGTAGTTATATCTTTTCTCTAGCTGGGTCACAGGGTGGTAATCGTTCTCACCATAGTCAAAAGAATTCACCCTCTGTTCCATATTCAGCTAGTGTGCACACACCTAACTTTGGAGATGTTAGTCATGGTGGGGAGGCAGGCTCCAAAGCCCAGAGTAGTGTTAAAAGTGAGCGTACTTATCTGCTTTGTAGAGAGTGTGGCAAGAATCATCTAGGTGCATGCAGAGCTAATAGGTAGGTATATTTTGGGTGCGGTAAGCCAACCAACAGAATACGGGAATGTAGAGTGTTATCTCAGAAAGGTAAAGATTCGCGTGAGCAGGACACAAATCCCAACACCAATAGTGGTCAGTATCAGAATCAACTCTATTCACTCCAAACACATCACGATCCAAAAAGTTTCCCCAACCTAGATTTGGGTACGTTACAAGTTTTTCATGATCATTGTATGCATTGTTTGATATGTTGCGCTCGTTTGATCTTATGTTTCCACATGAGTTAGTCAGTAACATTAGCAGGTCTAGTTCAGTTCATGCATCATGCATTAGTCTCATCTCTCCAATGTTTAGTTATAATCTAGTTCGTAGATGCCCTGTGCATCACCCCAGTAACTCAGTAAGGTAAACATTCCTAGAGGGACATAGTGTCCCAAGGGGGAGATACCCTGCCTTTTTTTGAAGCTTCCATGTTCCTGTTATAAATTACTTATCAAGTTCCATGGCATAATCAGTCAAGGTTTCAAGAGTCAGCTCATCCAGATATTCAGGCATTAGATATACGTGTTCAGTAGAGAAAGTACTATTTATTAGTATTTTCACTCATACATTTACATATCATGTCAGTCATGTAATCATGCATCAAATATGCATGGATTTGGCCTTTCAATTGTGCATCAGATATGCATTCTTATTTTGAGAAAACTCACTTTATTAGAATCCTCTATCTTATATTCATAAATTAGCTTCCCATTCATCAGATATGCATGTTCAGTATGTTATGCTCAGCTTTCAGTCATGTCATTTATGAACCCATGTTTCAGTAGTGTATGTCTTATACGTACTTCATCTTATCATCTCTCCATCCTCAGTTAATTTCCATTCAAGGACGAATGTTCCCAAGAGGGAGATATTGTAATACCCCGCATGTTTCTAAGCTAAGAGACGAACCATTTTTCCTACATATAAAATCTCCTATCCTGTGATTCATAGTTGAGTACATGACTTACAATGAGAATCCTGAAAAAAATAATTTATGATGCATTAAGCATGTTCATATGAGTCACTTAAGGTAATACAGGCTAAGAGTTTTGAATCCATCAAGTTTTAGTGTTCGATTTTGTAAGGTTCATATTTGAATGAGTATAACTCGACGTTAATGTGGTATTTCTGCATATTTTTAACATAAAATTATAGAGAATCAAATTATCTTTCCAATGATACCAATTTCATAAAAATCCGACACCCGAGCTAGGAGTTATCGCTTTGCAAAGTAGAGTGTGTCACCTAACCAATCGTACATGGCCACCGGAAAGCATATGTGATAGCATATGCGGCGCCTATGTAAATATAGGCGATAGAATACATGGCACCTATGTAGATATATGTGATAGCATATGCGGCGCCTATGTAAATATAGGTGATAGCATACGCCGCGTCTATGTAGATATAGGCGATATCATATGCAACGCCTATGTAAATTTAGGCAAAATCATATGCGGAACCTATGTAAATATATGTGATATCATATGCGGCGCGTGTCTTATGGTTTCAAGTGACTTAAACACTCCGTTTTGAGTTATTTTGAGGGTAATTAAGTCTTTTAACACTCCTTACACGTCCCTAAACTTAACCCTAAGAAATTTATAGCTCCTAATTACATTACAATCCTACTAACATCTTAAGTTCATCATCCAAGAGCACTAAAAGAGAAAACAAACTAGGATTGCATAATTAAGCTTGAAGATGTTATTTCAAGGATATTTCTCCATCAATTATCAAGAATCTTCCTTCTAAGGTATGTGTGAGTTGATTCATGGACTCCTTTTTTCCATGAAGCTCAAGAACCATCTTCTAAATTATGTATTATGATGTTTATGTTGTTTGTGGTTGATGTTCATGTGGTTGGAGTTTGATGATGCCTAAGCTGGGATCTTTGTATGTTTTGTGGGAGGATATGGTTGTATTTAATTTATAAATATGTGAAATTATTGGTTGAATTTTTGTAATCTTGATGAATCTACCTACGACTAAGATGTGCATGTAAGGTGTTTGGGGAAATACCTAAGGGAATAGAAATCATGCTTTTATGACATAATAATTCCTAAATGACAATTCCATGTTCTAAGTTTATGTTCAACGTGATCCCCATCTTATTGTCTTGAATTGAAGATGTCGTATGAGATACTCTTGATATTGTTGTGATATGGAATGACTATGTGATTGAAGCCATGCAAGTATATACATGTTGTGTGCATTCCCGATCATGTGATAGTTTGTTGAGAAGCATTCTTAGTATGAAATCCTTACTTATGATATTGTGAATTGTCGACTTTACTCTTATGATCAAGTCAGTCATGTGTGTCAGTTTTCTTCCATCGAGTACTGGGGATAGCTGAACCTGAAAACTATAGTTGTGTGCCTAGAGCTCGTGTAATGTTTCAAGACATCCTCAGTCAAGATATGCTGAATAGATTTTAGTTAGTCACATAACTCAAAAAAACTTAGAAATCTCAGTAGTTCAGTAGTCCTAGTAGTTTCAGTACTCTCAGTCAGACCTTAAATCTCAAGTAGCTTTTTCATCAGTCAACAGAACTCAGTGAATTCAGCTTAGTTCAGCTAAGAAAATATTATCAAATCAGTTAATTCGTTTATAAATCATTTCAGTTCAGTTCGTCAGTTCAGTGCAGTTAATCTTTTTTGAGTCTTTCAGTTGGGAGTAGGGACAGGCACCGAGCAAGTGCAGGGATGGCGGTTTTTCCCATTATAAAGGTAGAGCCGTTAGCAGCAATCCCTGTACTCCAGAACTGCATAGCCAGTGCAGTAATGGAGTCACCCATCAGATTAAGGCTATACTTGACTATATATTACCTTAGGATTCATTTCCTGTTCAGGGTCACCCATCAAAGAGGCTTGACCATAGTAGAGGTATCTACCCATGGTACGGTATTGACACCCTTCAACTTATAGCAAAGATTGGACCCTACTAGTATAGTATTAGGGCATGTCAGTTAGGTTACTACCTCCTACAACCATAGCTACAATTACAGTTTCAGTATCAGTCTTTAGAGAAGAAATCAGGAATTAGGACTGTTAGATGCAGTCATCAATCTCATTAAGGAACTCAGATAGTTCTATTGATTCCTTAACCATCCCATCATATAGGCTTTGTCCCATATTCAGATACTTATTATTAGATCTAAAGGTCACTCGACAGACAGGCTTGATCTCAATCTCAGATTCAGTTGAGTATTCTCATTATCAGTTTTAGAGATCACTCTTAGCTAGGACTGATCTCAGACTTAGTTGTTTAGATACAGTTTGGAACTTAGATAGTTTTCCCCAGAATTAGGACTGCTAGATATAGTCATCCATGTTATCAGTCATTCAGTATCTCAGTATCATAAAACATATGTTTTTCGAGTTCAAACTCAAGTAGTCAGTATCTCCACGAGTTCTATAGTAGTTATGTATGTATGTATGTATGTATATATGTATTCTCACATTCATATTAGTCAGCATGTTCATGCATATAAACCCCATGTATTTAACCTACCCCCACGCATACTTAGTACTTTAGTTGTACTGACGCATTTGTGCTATAGTCCTTTCTTTTTATATTACACCACAAGTTCTGAGGTACAGATTCAAGATCAGCAGTAGCAGTTCATTAAGCAGTGTGTCCTCATCTTTCGAGGACATAATCGTTACATTTATTATTCTAGTATTTCATTTTATCTTTAGTTTAGGGAGTTAGTTGGAGATATGTTCCTTCAACTCCTTATTCAGATAGTTTAGAGGCTTTCAGATGATTATAGAGTTTTCAGATTTAGATTTTAGTATTTCCAGTTTTGTTTTGGTACAGTGATACCACCTTATTTCAGATATTTTATTATTTAAGATGAACCTTACGCCCTCTTTGTTCATGTTTTTGCATTTTATATGTATATTATGTAGTTACAGGTGCAGATATCAGTCATGGGTTAGCTTGTGGTCCTTCGGGGTCATGAGCACTGTGTAGCATTCCAGTTCAGAAAAATAGGTCATTACATAGGGGAATCACATGATGGAGGCCGTAGCGCCTAACCTAGAGCAGTGCTCCAGAGCCCACAGCGGCCTAGCCAGTCTTGTCCGAGTAATTTTTTCAGTCAGGTTCCGCTTTTTAAGGGCAAATGGGTCATTTTCCCTTCACCCAAAATCTTCATAACATGGGATTAAATCCTAAAAAAAAAAATAACTTATTATTTTAACAAAATCCCCTTAAGAACAATCCCTAGCTTCATCAAGTTCAAGAACCAAACATCTAGAATTCACCCCAATCTCCACGAAAGTAACAAATAAGGTATGTGAAGTGTTCATCCAAGGGTTTCCTTCCACCCTTAGAGTTCAAGAAACTTTTTTTAAACATGAATTATGATTTCCGTGATGTGGATTTGATTGTGCTCATTTTTGTTGTTGTTGCACGGTTTCCACGTTGAAATCTTTAGTGAATTTCATGAAATTATGTTAGCATGCGTGTTGAATTAAGATTATCTCATGTTAAAATCCTTGAATTGTGAATTTATTATGGTAGTCATGATGCATTAGTATTTTTTTCACGCCCAAGTATAAAGTTATGCTTCCCATTTGTTTGACAAATTGCCTAATTTAATAAATTTGGCATTGTGATCCATTAGTGACCTTGTGATGAATTCGAGCTAGAACTACATGTTATAGATTTGCACCCATGTTAAATCTAGACTTTGTAAGTGTTTTTTGGAATGTCCATGAGAATTGAATTGTGAAATTACGATATGCTAGCATGTGTTTCCATTCATGTATAAGTCCAAATATATGGCAAAATGTCTTAGTGATTGCATTGTGAATAGTTGACTGTTGTCCTATTTACAAGAATTGTCATGTCTTAGTATTGTCTATGATATCGAGACCTGGGGGTATTTAATACATAACAACTTAGTTGTTTACCAAGAGTCAGTGTCAGTTATAGAATAGTATCAGTCATGTCATGATTTGTAGTACTCTCAGCCAGTTACGAAAATCAGTAAAACTCAATCAGTTACAAATTTTGGAAAAACTGAGTAAACTCAATATCAGTCCAATTCAATTCAGTGTCTTTCAGTTGGGTGTAGGATTCAACACCGAGTGAACCCAAGGATGGGGACTCACCTGCTAGTAGAGGAAATGATCCTTAGAAGCAGTCCTTGTATTCCAGAACTACATAGCCAGCATAGGTTGACACATCAACCTGCCAGTTGAGGGTTGATGTGGTGGCTTACCTATGAGTTAAGAGGGCCACCATTCTCATTCAAAGCACCTGCCAGATAAGGGTGACTCAGTATTTATCTATACCTGTGGTATGGTACTGACACCCTTCCAACTGGGTTATAGGTTGGACACCAAATCAGTTCAAAAAAGGGGTATGTCGGTTAGATGATTGCCTCCCACATTCACAATTTCAATCTCAATATATAACTCAGTTCAGTTCTACAGAACTAGGACTGTTATATACATTCATTCATCTCGCTAAAGAACTTAGGTAGATCTATGGAATCTTGACTGTAAGAAATAGTCACTCAGTTATATGAAATTCAGTTATCAGAACTCAGATCTAGTGTTATTAAGGTTTCAATTAAAGTATACATAGTTATGTGCTCAGTAGCGCACACTTAGTATTTTCAGCATGTTCCAGTTATGCACGTACTCCCAATCAGTTATGTTTATGTCATTCAATCAGTATTGTTCATGTATATGAACCCATGCATTCAGCCTACCTCACTTATTATACCAGTACAGTCAAAGTACTGATGCAAAATTTTCTCTACCTCTCTAATGTCTTAATCATAGGTTTAGATGCACGAGCTTCTGACCGCACTTAGTAGCCCAATCTATAAGCAGCAGAGTTAGTGGTGAGTCCTTATAGTTCAAGGATAGATTTCTCATTTTAGTTATATCAATACTCAGTCTACTTCAGTAGCCGGAGTTAGTTGGAAACTTGTCCCATCAACTTCTTATTTAAGATAATTAAAGGCTTTCATATTAGAGTATTTTTATAGATGTTTAGTTTCATCTTTTTTATGTAGTATTTGTATCAGATTTTAACCTTATGGCAGATTTCTACCTTATTTCCACATAATTATAGTATTATTACTCAGTTATTGTAGCAGGTACCAGTCATAGGTTAGCTTGTGGTCCTTCAGGGTCACTAGCATCGTGTAGCATCCAGGGTACTATCTCGGGGTATTATAGGTATCTCCCAACAATGAAATATAATTTCATATTATCTTCTTTCTTTCTGATAACCAACCAATATTTATTCCTCCATATCGTATGTCTCCAGTAGATCTTAAAGAGTTAAAGACAAACTCAAAGATATTTTAGATAAAGGTTTCATAAGGCCCAGTGTTTCTCTATGGGGCATTCTTGTCCTATTCATGTGAATGTAATATGGTTCTCTACGAATGTGCATTGATTATCGTCAGCTTAATAAAGTCATAGTTGAAAATAAATATCCTCTTCCTAGAATTGATGACTTATTTAAACAACTCTAAGGTGCGAGTTACTTCTCTAACATTGACCGTAGATTCGTCTATCACAAGCTTAGAATAAGGGAATATGATATCCCAAAGAAATCTTTCAGAACCCATTAAGGTTATTTTGAATTCTTAGTCATGTCTTTTAGGCTAACAAATGCTCCAGCAGCCTTCATGGACTTGATGAACAGAGTGTTCAAACAGTACCTAGATATGTTTTTTATAGTCTTTATCAATGATATTCTTGTCTATTATATTAGCGAGGATGACCATGCAAACAATCTTAGAATTGTGGTACAAACTCTTAGAGATCTCAAGTTTTTTGCCAAATTCAATAAGTATGAATTTTGTCTATGATCAGTAGCTTTCCTCGATCATATTATATATGGTGATGGAATTAGAGTTGATCCCAAAAAGATTAAAGCAGTGAGAAACTGGACTAGATTAATTTATCCATCACCTATTAGGAGTTTCTTTGGTTTAAAAGGCTTCCATTGCTTCCCCTATGTCTAGATTAACTTAGAAGAAAGTTAAGTTTCAGCAGTCAGATTCTTGTGAGAAAAGTTTTCAGGAGTTGAAGGCTTGACTTACTTAGGCTCTAGTCGCAGCGCTACCTGATGGTACAAATGGATTTATTGTCACTTGTGATGGTGTTGGAGTTGGTTTGGGTTGTGTTTTGGATATAGAGAGGTAAGGTCATAGCTTATGCCTCTATACAACTTATGCCTCACAAAAAGAACTATACTTATGATCTTGAATTAGTTATTGTTGTGTTTGCATTGATAATCTTGAGGCACTACCTTTATGGGGTGTATGTTGATTGTTTGTGGACCATAAAAGTTTTTAGTATCGGTTTATGTAGAGAGTGTAAAATATCCATCAGAGAAGGTGGTTAGAATTGTTAAGAGATTATGACATGAGTGTTTTGCATCATCCAAGGAAAACAAATGTTGTGGCAGATGCCCTTAGTAGACTATCGTTGGGTAATATTGCCCATGTAGAGAGTGATAAGAAAGAGTTAGTTCGAGAAGTTTATCAATTGGCTAGACTAGGTCTATGGTTAGTTGATTTAACCGAGGGACATATTTAAGTCAAGAGTAGTGTAGAATCTTCCTTAGTTTCAGAGGTGAAAAAGAAACAAGATAAGGATCCCATCCTAGTTAAGCTAAAGGATTCAGTCAGAGATTAGAAGATAGAGGTTTTACCAAAGGGAGAAATAGTGTGCTGAGATATCCAAGTAGATTATGTGTGTCGTCAATTGATGTTTTGATGCAGCGGATTATGGAAGAATCATACGGTATGTTTGACTCCATTCACCTAGGCGCTACTAAGATGTATTGATATTTGCAGGAAATCTATTGGTGGAGTGGTATGAAGAAATATAGTGAGAGTTTGTGGGTGAGTATTCTATTTGTCAACAGGTTAAGGTGGAGCACCAAAGGCCTAGCAGCACGTTGTAGGAGTTTAGTATTCCCACCTAGAAGTGGGAAGCGGTGAACATAGAATTTGTGATAGGGTTACCTCGTTCGCATTGTCAGCATAATTTGATTTCGGTTATTTTAGACAGATTGACAAAATCATCCCATTTCCTACCAATTTATACATCCCACTCACTCGAAGATTATGCTAAGTTGCATATTAGAGAGTTGGTTAGATTACATGGAGTTACTTTTTCTATCATTTCTAATAGCGGTACTCAGTTTACCTCTCACTTTTTTAAAGCCTTTCAGCAGGGTCTTAATACCCAAGTTTATCTTAGTTCAGCTTTTCACCCTCAGGCAGATGGTTAGGTAGAGAGGACTATTCAGACTCTAGAGGATATGTTGATAGCATATGTTCTAGAGGACATATTGATAGTATATGTTCTTGACTTCAAGGGTTGTTAGGATGAGACTTACCTTTGATTGTGTTTTCCTACAATAACAGTTATCATGATATAATTTAGATGGCCCCATTCAGTAGCCGAAGTTAGTTGGGGAGTTGTCCCATCAACTGCTTATTTCACACAGTTAGAGGCTTTTAGACTGGAGTATTTCAAATAGATATTTTGTTTCAACATTGTTATTCAGTATTTATATTAGATTTGAACCTTATGGCTGATTTCCACCTATTTTATGCATAATTACAGTATTATTATTCAGTTATAGCAGTAGGTACTAGTCATGGGTTAGCTTGTGGTCCTTCGGGGTCACTAGGATCGTGTAGCATCTGGGGTACAAACTTGGGATGTTACAAACTTAGTATCTAAGACTAAGGTTCAACATAGTCCTAGGAAGTATGAAAGTCGTATCTAGTAGAGTCTTGTGCATGGGTGTGTAGCATGCAACACTTATAGACAAGAAGCTATTAGGCATTTTTAGGAAAAGTTTCCCTTCTTTCAGTATTCATATCGTCCAAGTAAGCGTGAGCTTAAGTTAAAACCACTTTCTAATCCTTTTCTTCCTTTCGTGTACAAAACATACCTCCCAAGAATAACGAAAGAAGAACAAGAAATAAGCTAGCACTTTAGCACGTTTAGGCAGATCTTTTGGATGAGCATGTCTCTTATGTAGAATTCATGGATGCATTTATTACTTTAGAAAATTTAGTAGCAGCCGTAAATGAATGCCCAACTGCCATTCCGGCCATCCCAGTGGCCAATACTACTATAGCTAGAATTCGGGAATTCACCCAAATGAACCCTCCATTATTTACTTGGTCTAAGTCAGATGAAGACCTATAGGAATTCCTTGACCAGGTTCAGAAATTCATGGGAAATATAGGGGTGACTTCCAGTGAGAGTGCAGAATTAGCCACATATTAGTTGCAGGATATGACTCACTCATGGTTCACGCAATGGAAGGCAGAGAGGGATGCAGATGCAGGGCCCATAGAATGGGAGAGGTTTTTCAATGCTCTTTTTGATGGGCTATTCCCACTATATTTAAGGGAAGCTAAGGTTTTGGAGTTCATTAATTTGAAGTAGGGCAACACAACAGTGAGAGAGTATTCTCTAACGTTTACTCAGTTAGCCATATATGTCCCTCACCTAGTAGTAGACAACAGATCAAAGATGAGTAAGTTTGTGTTAGGGCTATATAATAGTGTGGTCAAGGAATATAGGACCGCAATGTTGATTAAGGAGATTGACATATCCACACTCATGGTCCATGCTCAACAAATAAAGCTAGCAAAGAATAGGGAAAAGGAAAGGGAGATTAAGAGATCTAGAATATGTATCTTCAACTTTACCCAGCCTAATTCAGAGGGAAAAAATCATTTTCATTTCCTCCTATAATCCACTGCTCCAGCTCCGTCCTTAGCCAATGCTCTAGTGATGAAATTCAGAGACGACAACAGAGACAAGGCGCCAGGACCTATACCTAAGGGTATTATCAACAGTGCCTGAACCAATCCTCTTTGTCAAAAATATAGAAGAAACCACCAGAGTATACGCTGAGATGGCAGTGATGTTTGCTTCGGGTATGGCAAGCCAGGTCACAGAGTTAGATATTGACCCCAGTCGATTCCCAAGTTGAGTCTAATCATCCCTCAGCCCAGTTAGGTCGCTCAAAATAGTTGGGTACCTTTTCCAGTTCCACCAGTGGGCAATGCCCAAATAGACTCTATGAACTTCAGTCTCGGCAGGATCAGGAAGGTTTTCCGGATGTTGTCACTGGTATGTTACAAGTTTATCATTTACATATATTTGTTTTGCTAGATACAGGGGCTTCTCTATCCTTTATAACTCCATATATAGCTATTGACTTCGAAGTCAGTTCTAAAATTCTAGCAGAGCCTTTCTCAGTCTCTACCCCAGTGGGTAATTCTATTATAGCCATATGGGTATACATGAAGTGTTGGGCTATGAAATCTCAGAAATTCTCTTCAATAGACTTAGAAGAGTTAGAGATAATGGATTTTGATGTCATTCTCGGCATGGATTGGCTTTATTCCTGCTGTGCCTTAGTTTATTGTAGAAACAGAATTGTCCGATTGCTGTTTCTGAATGAACCTATATTAGAGTAGAGGGGTAGTACTCCAGCACTTAGGTGTCAGCTTATTTCCTGGGTAAGGAAAATTAAATCTAAGGGATGTGTCTACCATCTCGTTCGAGCTTAGGACTCTAGTTCAGTGACCCCCAGTCTTAATTCAATTCAAGTAGTATATGAATTCTCCGATGTGTTTCCTGAAGATCTTCCTTGATTTTCCCTCTTTAGGTATATATACCTTTTAATTGACCTTCTTCTAGATACTCATCCAATATCTATTCTGACATACAAAATAGCTCCAGCTGAACACAGGGACTTAAAAGAATAGTTAAAGGACCTTTTAGACAAGGAGTTCATCAAACTAAGAGTTTTCTCGTGGGGCGCCCCAGTTATATTCATGTGTAATAAAGATAGTTCCCTTAAAATATGTATCGACTATTGTCAGCTAAACAAAGTCACGGTAAAGAACAAGTATTTACTCCCCAGAATCAAGGACTTGTTTGACCAAATTCAGGGTGCCGTTACTTTTCTAAGATAGCTCTCAGATTAGTCTATCATCTGCTCATGGTTAGAGAATGTGACATTTCAAAAATAGCTTTCAAAACTCGGTATGGTCTTTTCGAATACTTAGTCATGTCATTTGATCTTACCAATGCCCAGTATCTTTAATGGAATTGATAAATCAGGTGTTCAAGTAGTATTTGGACATGTTCATCATAGTTTTCATAGATGACATTCTTGTCTACTCTCGTAATGAGTATGATCATGCAGATCTTATCAAAATAGTCTTATAGACTGTCAGAAACCATCAGCTATTCGCCAAATTTAGTAAGTGCGAATTTTGGATAAGGTCAGTAACTTTCCTTGGTCATATCATTTTTGGTGATGGCATTAAAGTTGATCCTCAAAAGACTTAGGAAATAAGAAACCAGATCATACCCATCTCTCCATTAGATTTTAAGAGTTTTTTGGGTTTGGCTGGCTATTATCGATAGTTTGTTGAAGGATTTTCATCTATTGCATACCCCATATCTAGATTGACTCAGAAAAAAGTCAGGTTCTAGTGGTTAGATTTTTCTGAAAAGAGTTTTTAGGAGTTAAAGACTAGAATCACTATAGCCCTAGTTTTGAATCTACCAGATGGGTCAAATAGGTTTGTTATTTATCGTGATGCTTTCTGAGTTGGTTTGGGGTATGCATTGATGCAAAGAGGTAAGATCATAGTCTATGCCTCTAGACAGCTTAACCCCAATGAAAAGAACTATCCCACTCATGATTTTGAGTTTGTAGCTATAGTATTTTCCTTACAGATTTGGAGGCACTATTTTTATATGGTGCACGTTGATGTATTCACTGATCGTTAGAGCCTGCAGTATGTGTTCTATTAGAAAGGCCTAAACCTGCATCAAAGAAGGTGGTTGGAGTTGCTAAAAAGCTATGACATGAGTGTTTTGTATCATCCAAGCAAGGCTAATATAGTGGCCGATTCTCTTAGTAGGGTGACTATGGGTAGTGTTGCTCACGTGAAAGATGATAAGAAGAAATTAGCACTGGAAATTCATCAACTTGGTTGACATGGTGTCCGCTTAGTTGATTCAGCAGAAGGTAGTGTATAGGTACAGAGTAGTTTAGAATCATCTTTGGTTTCCTAGGTGAAGGAATAGTAGGACAAAGATCCTAGTTTAATCAAGTTGAAAGAATCAACCAGAGGTCAGAAAGTAGAGGTTTTCTCCCAAAGGGGAGATTGCGTGTTGCGTTGCCATGGTCAATTATGTGTTCCAGGTATAGATGACTTGAGGCAGTGGATTCTTGCAGAAGTACATGGTGCGCACTACTCAATTTGTACAGGGGCCACTAAGATTAAGCTTGACTTACGGGAAGTCTATTGGTGGTGTGGGATAAAGAGACACATTGTAGAGTTAGTAGCTAAGTGATCTATGTGTCAGCATTTTAAGATTGAGCACCAAAAGCCTAATGGGTCTATTCAGGAGTTTAGTATTCCCACTTGGAAGTAGGAGAAGGTGAACATGGACTTTGCGATGGGTTTGCCTCATACTCGTCATTAGCATGATTCAGTTTTGGTTTTTATTGATATAATAACAAAATCAACTCATTTTTTGCCTATTCATACCTTCTATTAAGCCGAGGACTACACCAAGCTCTATATCTAAGAGTTGGTCAGGTTACACAGAGTTCTAGTATCTATTATCACAGATAGAGGTACCCAGGTTACCTCTTATTTCTGGAAAGCATTCCAAAAGGGTCTTGGTACCCAAGTTCACCTCAGTACAGCCTTCCACCCTCACATAGTTGGTCAAGCAAAAAGGACCATTCAAACTTTGAGAGTATTTTAAGAGCATGTGTCATTGACTTTAAAGTTAGTTGGGATGACCACTTGCCTTTGATCGACTTTGCATATAATAACAATCATCATTTCAACATTTAGATGGATCCATTTTAGGTGCTCTATGGATGGAGATGCAGATCTCCTATTAGGTGGTTTAAAGTGGGTGAGGCCGCAGTAGTAGGGTCTGACTTGTTATTTGATACCTTCGAAAAATTTCTATTGATCAGGAAAAGGCTTAAGATAGCTCAAAGATGACAGATATCGTACACAGTTGTGCGAAGAAAGGATCTTGAGTTTGATATTGGTGACTATATGTATTCGAAAATCTCTCCTATGAAAGAATTGAACAGATTTGGCATGAAGGGAAGCTAAGTCCCCGATATATCGGTCCTTACTGAATTCTTAGTCGTTTAGGAAAGGTAGCTTACGAGGTTGAGTTGCCTTCAGATCTAGATTCAGTACATCCAGTGTTTCAAGTTCCTTGCTTAAGAAATGTATAGGTGACCCAGCAGTTGTAGTCTCTATAGAGGGCATAGATATTTAGAAAAGTCTCTCTTACGAAAAGGATCTAGTCGAAATCCTTGATTACCAGATTCACAGACTAAGAAATAAAAAAGTTCCTCTAGTAAAAGTCCTTTGGAAGAATCAGTCCATTAAGGGAGCTACTTGTGAAGCAGAAGCATACATGCTGACCAAGTATCCTCACCTCTTCTGTATGAAGTAAGACTCAGATCAAGGTAACAATTTTCCTTAAACTTATTTAGTTTCTTGCTCTGATTTCCCTTATAAACTTGGTATCAGTTACCATTGTATATTCAGTCATATATTCATGAGTCAGTTCAGTCAGATATTTATGCATCAGATATGCATGTTCAGTATGAGACACTCAGCTTATCAGCAATCCCAGTACTGCATTCATTAGTCAGTTCAGTCAGATATTCATGCATTAGATATGCATGTTTACTATGAAATTTTAGAATGTTAGAAGTGTCAGTCATGTAATCATGTTCAATAGTGCATGTTTGGAACATGAATTCAGTCTATCAGTATGCTAAGCATAGTCAGTCTCATGCAAGGATGAATGTTCCCAAAGGGAAAATATTGTAAGACCCCACAAAAATCCTAAGCGTAACTCAGTCCCTTAGAGCTGGATAAGGGGTCTCGAACTTAGAAAATTTCACCAAAGTGTTGGAACTTAGTATATTCTAAATCCCTCAAACTTTGAGGAATTTATTTACGACCTTCCTGACCTACAAAAGTTAGTTTTTAAGTTGATTCATGATCGGGGGAGTCAATAGTGTACCTCGGGTGAGTTTTGAAATTTTCGGACAAGCATAAGGGCATGTTTAAAACTCCAAAATAGAAAATCAGAGCAATTAGCCCACGGCGCCTCGCCCAGTCCAGTGCAAGGGGAAGCCCGCAATGGAAACTATGATGCCTCAGCTAGAGTGGCACTCCAGATCCTGCGATACCTTGGCCAGTTCGGTCTGGGTAATATTTACAGTCAGGTTCCATGTTTTAAGGGAAAATAAGTCATTTTTCCTTCACCCAATAGCTCTATAACAACAACAACAACAAACCCAGTGTATTCCCACATAGTGAGGTCAGGGGAGGGTAAGATGTACGTAGTCCATACCTCTACCTCTAAAGAAGTAGAAAGGCCCAATATCTCTATATCACGGGATTAAATCCCTAAATAGCAAGATAACTCATTCTTTTATGAAAACGCTCTTAAGAACAAGCCCTAGCCTCATTAAGTTCAAGAAAAAAACTCAAGAATTCACCCCAATCTCCAGATAGTAACAATTAGTGTATGTAAAATATTCATCCAAGGGTTTTCTTCCACCCTTGGAGTTGAAGAAACATTTTTAAAACTTGAATTATGATTCCCTCATGTTGAAATCCTTGAATTGTGAATTTATTATGGTAGTCATAATGCATTAGCATATTGCTCATGCCCAAGTATAAGGTTATGCCTCCCATGTGTTTGACAAAATGCCTAATTGAATAAATTGTGTATTGTGATCCATAGGTGACCTTATGATGAATTCATGCTAGAAATACATGTTCATGATTTGCTCCCATGTTAAATCTATACTTTACAAATGTTTGATGTAAGGTCCATGATAATTGAATAGTAAAATTATTTTATGTTAGCATGCGTTTCCATTCTAGTAAAAGTCCAAATATATGGAAAAATTTCTCCGTGATTGCATTATGAATAGTTGACTATTGTAATATTTTCAAGAATTATTTACCTAGAGACAGTGTCTGTCACAAAATAGTATTAGTCATGTCACGATCAGTTGTACTCTTAGTTAGTAATGAAACTCAGTACAACTCACTAAGTTATATAACTTTGGAAAAACTCAGTAAACTTAGTATCATTACAGTTTAGTTCAGGACTTCAACTTAGTTTCTTTCAGTTTGGAGTAGGATTTAGCACAAAGGGAACCCAGGGATGGGGACTCACATGCCAGTACTATGTATGTTCCTTAGAAGCAGTCCTTGCATTCAAGAACTACGTAACCAGCGTAGGTTGAGATATCAACCTGCCAGTTGAAGTTTGATGAGGTGTCTTACCTGTGTTGAGAGTACCACCATTCTCATTTAAAGAACCTTCCATATGTGGGTGACTCAATATTTGTCTTTACCCATGGAATGGTACTGACACCCTTCAAATAGGGGTGATAGGTTGGACCCAAAATTATTTTAGAGAAAGGGCATGTCGGTTAGATGATTACCTTCCACAGTCTTACTTTCGGTCTCAGTATAGAACTCAGTTCAGTTTTATAGAATCAGGACTGTCAGATACAATCATTCAGCTCGATAAAAAACTATGGTTGTCTATGGATTCAGGACTGTCAAAAATTGTCACTCAATTATCAGAAACTCAGTTATCAGAACTCATATCTAGTGTTACTAAGGTTTCATTTACAATAGATATAGTTATGTGCTCAGTAGAATAGACTCAGTGAATTCAGCATGTTTCAGTTATGCACGTACTCTCATTCAGTTATGTTCATGTCATTCAGTCAGTATTGTTCATGTATATGAATCCATGCATTCAGCCTACCCCATTTAGCATACCAGTATATTCAAATTACTGACACATACTTTAATCTTGTGCTATGATATCTTATATCAAAGATTTAGATGCATGGGCTCGTGACTGCATGTAGTAGCCCATGCTATAAATAGTAGAGTTAGTGGTGAGTCCTTATAGTTTGAGGTCTAATTTATCATTTCAGTTATTAGCAAGGATGAACATGCAAACAATCTTAGAACTACGTTACAAACTCTTAGAGATCTCTAGTTGTTTTCCAAATTTAGTAAGTGTGAATTATGGCTAAGATCAGTAGCTTTCCTCGGTCATATCATTTCTTGTGACGGCATTAGAGTTGATCCCGAAAAGATCAAAGTAGTGAGGGACTGGACTAGATCGATTTCCCCTATGTCTATATTGACTCAGAAAAAAGTTAAGTTTCAGCAGTCAGATTCTTATGAGAAAAGTTTTTAGGAGTTGAAGGCTCGACTCACTTAAAGCATAATCGTAGCGCTACTTGATAGTAAAGTTTATTTTGTTGTCACTTGTGATGCTTCTAGAGTTGGTTGAGTTTTTTTTTTGAATGTAGAGAAGTAAGGTCATAGCCTATTCCTCTATACAGCTTAATCCTCATGAAAAGAACTATCCTACTCATGATCTTAAATTAGTTTATGTGTTTTTTAGATTGATAATTTGGAGGCACTGTCTTTGTGGGGTGCATGTTGATGTGTTTACGGACTACAAAAGTTTACAGTATGTGTTTATACAGAGAGTTAAATATCTGTCAGAGAAGGTGGTTAGAATTGTTGAAACATTATGACATAAGTATTTTCTATCATCCAGGCAAAGCCAATGTTCTGGCAGACGCCCTTAGTAAACTAGCGATGGGTAGTGCTATTAATTTGAGGGTGATAAGAAAGAGTTTGTTTGAGAAGTTCATCAGGTGGCTAGACTAGGTGTACGCATAGTTGATTCGAACGATGGATATATTTGGGTCAATATTATTGCAGAATATTTCTTACTTTCGGAGTTGAAAGAGAAACAATATAAGGATCCCAGCCTAGTTAAGCTGAAGGATTCAGTCAGAGATCAGAAGATAGAGGTTTTATCCGAGGGGAAGATGGTGTGCTGAGATACCAATGTAGATTATGTGTGTCGAGCGTTTGTGTTTTGAGGAAGCGAATTATTGCAGAAGTGCATTGTATATTTTACTCTATTCACCAAGGCGCTACTAAGATGTATTGATATTTGAGGTAAGTCTATTGGTGGAGTGGTATAAAAAAATACTACGGAGTTTGTGACTTAGTGCTCTATTTGTCAATAGGTTAAAGTGGAACACTAAAGGCATAGTGCCACCTTGCAGGAGTTTAGTAATACCACCTAGAAGTGGGAAGAGGAGAACATGAACTTTATGATAGGGTTACCCCATTCGCATGATCAACATAATTCGATTTGGGTTATTGTAGAAATATTGACCAAATCAGCCCATTTCCTACCAGTGCATACATCCTCCTCAGTCAAAGATTATGCTAAGTTGCATATTAGAGAGTTGATTAGATTGCATGGAGTTCCTTTTTCTATCATTTTAGATAGGGGTACTCAGTTAACCTCTCACTTTTTTAAAGTCTTTCAGCAAAGTCTTGATACCTAAGTTTATCTCAGTTCAGTTTTTCCCCCTCAAACATATTGTCAGGCAGAGAGGACCATTCAGACACTAGAGGATATGTTGATAGCATGCTTTCTTGACTTCAAGGGTAGTTAGGATGAGCAATTATCTTTGATTGAGTTTTCCTACATTAACCCTTATCATGATAACATTCAGATGGCCCCATTTGAGGATCTTTATGGAAGGAGATATAGGTCACTTATTGGTTGGTTTCAAGTGGGTGACTCCGTTTTGATTATGCCAGATGTGGTATTTAAAGATATGGATAAAATTTAGTTGATTCGAGTAAGGTTAAAAGCAACTCAGGGTCATCAGAAATCTTATGTAAATGTGAGGAGAAGGGATCTCGAGTTTGAAGTCGATGACTTAGGTTTTGAAAGGTTCACCCATGAAGGGGTTGATGAGGTTTGGCAAAAAGGGGAAGCTTAGTCCCCGATATATTGGCCCTTTTAGAATATTGAGTCGTGTTAGGAAAGAAGCATATGAGCTTGAGTTGCCTACCGATTTGTCATCCATTTATCCTTTGTTTCATGTATCCTTATTAAAGTAGTGCATTGGTGATCTACTTTTTGTATTACCCTTACAAAGCACAGATATTGATGATAGCCTCTCCTATGAAGAGATTCCTGTTTAGATTTTTCATCGCTAGATTCATAGACTAAGGAACAAAGAAGTTCACTTGGTCAAAGTTCTTTGACAAAATCACTCCATTGAGGGTGCCATTTGGGAAGCATAAGCAGATATGCTATAATACCTCATACTTTCCTTAGCTTAGTTTAGTTCCTAGTGCGTCAAGGTTTAACTTCAAAAGTGTATAACAATTCGTGCATTTAGAATTTTCCAGCTCTAAACCTACTAATGTGTAGATAATTGAATCAGCTTTCCAACAATGCTAATTTTACATCAATCCGATACTCAATTAAGAAGTTATGGTGATTTTAGTAAAAGAAGTAGAACACCACGATAAGCACCGCATTGCGGTGAAGGACAAATTCACAATTTTATGATTTCTAATGTAGCACCGTGATTAGCCTGCGTCGCAGAGAAGTTCCAGTTCCTTCATCCCTTTCCAGAAGCTCAACATGATTGGCCAGTATCACTTCAAAGTTCTCAATGGGACAAACATTGCATCACGTTAGAGTGAAAAATGGCACTCGTCCATTTTACAGAGACGTAATGCAATTATGCTGCATCCCACTAGAGCCCAAAATGGCAATTGTCCCTTTTCCAGTGAGCCACCGCAAGAGCAGCGCGTAGCGGTGGTGTGACAAATTGAGATTTTTATAGTCCCGAGTAATTTTTGCAAAGGGCAATCTAATCAATTACCCAAGCCCCAAATCATGTAAAAAATAAGATTTAACATTTTCTAAGCTTTATATGCTCACTTTTCATAAAATTACTCTGCAAGAAACCCTAGAACCTCAAAACTTAAACCCCAAGAAATTCAAATACCTCCATTTTTTTTCCAAGATAACTCAAAATTTAAGATTCCCAATTAAACAGCTTTAAGAATCAATCTTCAAGAGCACAACTAGGATCTCAAAGTTCAAGCTTCCTTATCAATTTCATCAATTAAGGTATGTGTGGTTTTCAACAAAGATAATTCTTTTTTCCTTGTATCCAAAATTAGTCTTTGAAGTTAATTTCATATGAATTTATATGAGTTTCAATTTAGGGTTCATATCCAAATATTGATATTTGAAAATTATGATATTACAAGAGATTTAGATGTTGAATTACATGTCTACTTTCATATTTTTATGTGTACGATATTAATTCCCATATTTAGAATTAAATTATCAACTTTTCTTATTTGGCTTGAATTTTATGATGATTTAACATTATTTTGATGCATCAGTTATTGAGCCCTAGTTTAAATTTTTCTATTTCACGAAGATTATATTTTTTAGCATCCCATCATTTGTATATTTAGATTTTGAACAAAGATTTGATCTTTTGATTTCAGCTTTGATATAGAATCTACTTTACATATTTAACTATAGTTTATAGTAAATAGATTCACAAGAGGTTTTCATTCTAAACCCTTATACTATATTTGTAAGTGGATTTCCTACTGAATAGGCATACAAATTAAAGAGAGTAGTATTTTGCACCTAGTTGGGTATATTCACATGCCCCAGAACTATGAGCCAACATAGGTAAATATTATTAGATTATTCCCATTCCTACATGGATGATAGTTAAAGATGTGATCACTTCGATTAGGCTATACTCCTTGGCAAGAGTAACTTGAGGTTTTCCCATAAGGGGACTAAACTTTGGACACTATGATTACCCACATAGTCTATGCCGGGTTAGAAGAACCTCCTTAATAGTAAAGAATTGCAGAACCAATTTAGAAATTGGGTATAAAGGCTCACAATTTTGTTCATATATTGCTTTACATATGACATTAACTATGATATTTCATATTTCTGTTTACAGATACAAAAGTGAGTCCTTTCTACACTCAGACAACATAATTTAAAGATAGAAACCAGTAAAACTTTTAGAAATTAAATGTTATGACTCACTAGATTTATGCAGGATGTTTTGCTATCCATGATTATGATTATCAGGTTTGAGATATTCCAGCTTGTGTGAGTCACCTACATTTAGCATGCATTCTGCTACAAATTTATAATAACATTGAGATATTTTTTGGCTTGTGCATTCACCCCTATATACTCAGTACAATCAAAAAGTGATGAACCACATATTTGTCTATATGCTAAATTATCTCATAATATAGGTTCAGGTGCTCAGTTTTAGTAGCATGATTTATTCCGAGCATCTCTACATCCTGATAATTGGTGAGTCCTCATAGTTCTGGGACCCAGTTATTTTGTTTTTTCAAACATTATATTCAAATAATTTTTGATTCACTCGGAGAAAATTTCATACTTTAGCTTTGATTATATAGCTATATTTCTTTATGAGGAGCACCAAATTTAGTAGTAGGCTTACGGGGTTAGCTTAAGGCTACTCATAGTCTTGAGCACAATTTGACGTCTCGAGACCCATTTTTAAGGCATTACAAACTTGGTATTAGAGCCTAAGGTTTACATAATCCTAGGGAGTTATACAAGCCGCGTTACGTAGAGTCTTGATCATGGGTGTGAAGCATGACATATTTATGAGCACGATGTTACGAGATATTTTAGGAAATCACCTTTTTTCTTTCATGATCTGTCATGCTTACAATATCTCTATCTGCTTTTAACTCGTGCTTTTATCTGACAATTGAATATGCCTCCTCATCTAGCTAACACATGCAAAAATGATAACCAGCCACCCCAGCCTGCTTGAGAATGTATCCCATGCTGAATTTTTGGCTTCCTTACAAGCATTAGCCTAAGTTGTGACTTCTAAGGCATCAGTCACAGTCCCACTTTAGCAGGATGGGGATTTAGTAGCAGCCAGCTGTGACTTCACTAGAATAAATTCGCCTGAGTTCTTTGGATGAAAATCAGATGAGGAACAGAAGCTTTACTTAAATGAGATAAGAAAAATCACCTATATTATGCATGTTTCTGAAGAGGGGAGTGTAGATATGGCTTTCTATAGATTGAAGAATGTAACGTATGATTACTTGGTTATGTGGAAAAATATTAGAGGTAAGAATGTAGCTCCTATGAGCTCGTAGATATTTTAGGATGCATTTCTTGATTTGTTCTTTTCGCATGAGATGAGATAAGCTAAAGTAGAGAAGTTTATGAAACTGAGGCAGGGCTTAGTAATAGTGAGGTAGTACTTCATTAAGTTTAACCAGTTGTCTAAGTATACCCCTGATACGACTGTTGACCCTAGGGAAACTATGAGTAAGTTTGTTAGTAGAGTATCTAGTTTGGTAGTCAAGGAATATTAAGCTGCCATGCTTATTGGTGACATGGATCTTGATGGGTTGATGATTCATGCTCAACAGATTAAGGTAGAAAAGTTAAAGATAAGGGAGATGGGAAAAATAGCTAAAATCGAGCAGTCTGAGTATGGCCAGACAACGTTTGGAGGGGAAATGATTTCTAGTTTCAAAATTATTCAACTATGCCAGCACTATCTTCAGTTAGTGCTCCCGCTTGCTCTCCTATTGATAAATAAGAGCATTGGGGTAAGACTTCTATGTCCAGATCTCAGAATAGTATGAGAGGAAAACCCAGTTATCCTCTATGTGCTAAGTGTGGTAAGAATTGTATTAGTAAATGTTTGATTGGATAGAAAGGTTGTTATAGTTGTGCTAAGTTGGGTCATGGAATCACAGAGTGTCCGCATGCTAAATAAGGAAACAGGGATGTTCTTCCCTAAACTCAGGCTACTAGCGCACCAGCTATTCTAGGTCACCCAGTCCCTCCTCAGGATGCATAATCCAATACTGGTGGCAATCAGCACCAGAATCAATTTTATGTTTTACCATCCTATCAAGAGTAGAAGAATTCACCATATGTTGTTACTGGTATACTTTGTGTCTTTCATCTTGATGTTTATGTATTGCGAGACACCGGGTCGAGTTTTTCTTATGTGACCCCACTAGTTACAATGAATTTTTGATAGGTCCGGAAAAGATCCCTAAGTCATTCTTAGTCTCTACCCCAATAAGTTAGTCTGTTGTTGCCAAGCAGATCTATAAAAAGTGTCCTATTACGGTTCTTCATAAAATCAAGTTTGCTGAATTAATTGAGTTAGATATTCTTAACTTTGACCTTATTCTTGCTATGGATTTGCTCCATTCCTGTTATGCATCTATAGATTGTCACACCCGAGTGGTGAAGTTTTAGTTTCCAAATGGGCCAGCTTTTAAGTGGGAAGGTAGTTCAATGTCTCCCAAGAGACCTTTCATATCCTATTTTAAATCTAGAAAGTTGATCTCAAAAGGGTGTATCTATCATCTAGTTTGAGTGAAAGACACTAAGTCTAAGACTCGCACAGTCCAGTCAGTCCGTCAGTCCGTGTAGTCAATGAGTTTCCTGAGGTTTTTCCTAAAGAGTTGCTAGGGGAACCTCCCAATAGGTAAATAGAATTTGGTATTGACCTTCTTCCAGTTACTCAGTCCATCTTCATTCATCCATATCGAATGGATCCAACCTTGCTTAAAGAGTTAAAAAAAGAAATTTTCTTTAAGGAACGGACCTTACCCGAGGCTCTCACCTCCTGTAGCGGTCAGGGGTTGAGTTGCACACCTCCAAGCCTTATCATAAATAAAAATAGAAGAAAGTACAAGGAGGGGGACATAAACCTTACCTCCGATCCTATGGTGGTTCAAAGTCAACTAGACTACTAAGGCCTGTTGACTCATCCCTGATACTAGAAATAAAACCTAGATCTTAGCACCTAGGATAGAGGACTCCTCTTAGTAAAATATAATCTAGGAAAACATAATTAAGGGAGACTCTCCCCTTAGAAAGTAAGAAGAAAATCAAATTAAAGATAAACCACTTCATAAATGCTGCATCCTCCGTCCCAAATTATATGTCACCATTTGACCGGACACAATATTTAAGAAATAAGTATTGACTTTGTTAAAGTTACAAAATTACCCTTCTTAAAAGAAGGAGTAATAGTATTTAAAATCAAATAGGACCACTTTTAATTGAAAGAATAAATAAAAAAAGGAGTAATAGTATTTAAAATCAAGTTGGACCAGTAAGGATAACATTGTAATTGTGTTTTTAAAAATTTACCAAATAAGGAAAGGCAACATTCTTTTTGGGACGGACAAAAAAGGAAATGGCGACACATAATTTAGGATTTAGGGATTATAACTTAGAGATAACAACGAAGATGAAGAAGATAAAAATGGTGATATATAAACAAAATAACGACCAAAGAACACATCTCATCAAGGCAGCTTCTTGATCCTCTTCAACTTTGTTCTCCTAAAATTAGCCATACCCATCTTATCTAAAGTGAAGTAACCTTTTGTTTCATGTGGGATTTGTATGTAAGTGTAGAACTCTTGAGTTGTATCAACCGTGTGACTATATTTGGAAAGAGTATCTGCTGGAAAATTACCTTCTCTGTACACATGTTTGCATTGGAACAATTCTATGAGATTGATCAAATTATCCAGTTTAGTGATATATTTCGTGATGCTCAAGGGAGGTGTAGTAATCCACGTCAGCCATTTAACAAGTAACTCTGAGTCAACTTCTAAAATCACCCTACTATAACCATGTTTAATACACCAAATGCTTCCCAAAATAGCAGCTTGAACCTCTGCCTCGTTGCTTGATCCAAAACCAAGAGGTGTAGCAAATGCATAAATTAACCTTCTTCTATGATCTCTCAAATACCACCAGCACCTATCTGTACCAGATTGTCAAGTGCATTACCATCAGTGTTGAGTTTAACCATGGAAGAAGGTGGTCAAAAACAGTTGACTTGAACCACACTCATTTCATGTTGACACTTTTCAATCATCATCACTAATTTCATCGAATTATAAGACCATTGAATATAGGGAAAAGATATATGCAACAACATGATAATCTCCTTGCTAAGTTTGAATTTAACTCTTCTAATGCTTGAAGGTTTGCCCTCATACTCACTAGCACACCGATTCTTCCACAAGTTCCGGCATATAAAGATTAGAGTTGCTTAAAGCATCAGCTTATGAACTGCATTTTCAGGCTTCGTAATCAACCATTTGATGAGTAGATTTTTCAAAGGATTAACTGCGGGTTCAATACCCCAACAATCTGAAACAACCTCCAAATGTGTCTAGCAAAACTTCGAAAAATAAATATATGATCAAATGTATCCCAACTTGGTGTGTAGCAAAAAGAACATGCAGTTTCCTCATGTCTGAAAGATGTGATTTTTTCATTTGTTAGAACCTCTCTTCTGAGAGCTCTCCACAGTAAAAAATGTCTTAAATTGAATTTGTTTATGCCAAATGGGTGTATCAGTCATTCTCTTATTCTTCTTCTCTCGTACTAAATCCCAAGGTAAATAGCATGTGAAATTACACTATAATTTAGCATCCAGATAGCTTAACCTCAAAGCCCTTCTTGATAATTGAACCTGGTACAAAGGATCTGCTGAACAAAGGCCTGAGAAGCATGTTGTCTCGCTAAGACTTCATCCTAAACTCCATTATTGAGAACCTGGGAAATAGTCATATTATTAAGCCCTGGTAGGAGGTTGTTGTGATAAGCAAGAGGACCCGTACCAAGCAAATCATCCCACCAGAATGAGCAACTACCAGAATTTAAGGTCTATTGGATGTACTTTTCAGTTTCACTCTTATTATTTATCATATGTTTCCAAATAAGAGATTGACTGGTATCCTATTTTTTGATAATAGGTTGTACCCTTTGGAAATATTTAGCTTTAAGAAAAGCACCCTATAATGACTTTTTAGATTTGAAAGTCCACCATTGTTTGTACTGAAATGCTAAACTAACACATCTAACCATTTCACACCAAGAACACCCTTATCATACGGATAACTTAATTTTTACCATGTTCCCAATGAAGATTTTTCCTCTCTTTATCCCAACCCCAAAAGAAATAAGCGATAGACTTCTTAACTGCTTCAAAGTTATGGAGGTACGGGTAATAGCTAATAGTAAGTGAATTGGAAGAGAGTGCAGAACTGATTATATAAGCACTGCTCTGCCACCATAATTTAATATCTTGGTTTGCCATCCCTTAATCTTTGAGATAACTTTTGTCACTATAACTGTAAAGTAAATAATTCTCTGTCGACCGATGTACAAAGGACATCCAAGATAAGTAATCGGACTAGCCTTTTAACTGAAACTGGTGATTGAATTAACTCTGTCGATACCTTCTTGAGGTGCTTTTTCTGGGATCATGAAGTGACTCTTGTCTTTTTTTATAAGCTGGCCCAAAGTAGTTCCATAAATCTCCAAAGTCTTGATGATAAGCTGAAGAGAGTAGGTGCAAGTTTATGTGAAAATGATAACATCAGCTGCAAAACTCAAATAGTATGCTTGAGGACCTCTAGTTTCCATATGAATCCCTCAATAAACGTAATAATTGTGTAGCTGGTTCATCAATCTAGAGAAATCTTCTGCACCAATAATAAAGAGAGCTGGAGATAGAGGGTCGCCTTGCTGAAGACCACTTGTTGAATGGAAAAACCCATGCCTGGATGCATTAGCAATGATCAAGTACAATTTATTAGACATTATACTCCATACCATATCAATAATAGCTTCACCAAACCCCATTTTTCTCATCATAAGGCAAATATAAGACAAAGAAACCCTATCATAGGCTTTGGCCATGTCAATTTTAATAACCACATTATCACCTTCTTGGGTTTTTTTATACAATAAATGATTTCTTAGGCTAACATGATGTTTTATAAGATGCTTCTACACTTGGCGAAACCCGACTTGTTTTCAGAAATCAAGTGAGGTAACATGGGAGCAAGTCATAGACAAATCATCTTGGAAATAACATTATTAATAAAATTGCTCAGAGATATAGGCCTGAATTCAGATAATTTATTAGGATGGTGCACTTTGGGAGTAGAACAAAACATGTATGAGAAAATTATTTAGTCATTTCATGTCCACAAAATAAATATTGTACCACTTCTAGTATATCACTACAAATCACATCCCAACATGCTTGGAAGAACCTGCCATTCATACCATCTAGTCCAACAGCCGATGTTGAACTCATTGAGAAAACCACTTGCTTAAGTTCATCAAGATTAGACATAGCTTGAAGAGTTTGATTCTGAGTCTGAGTGGCCATGTTAGGAATACACGTAAGCACCCCTTCATTAATAGGATTAGCTTCACCAGTAAAGATATCCTAAAAATGTTCACAAGCTTCTTTAGCTATATTTTCACCACCTTGGATCCACGCACCCATATCATCATTGATTTTATGAATATAAAGCCATCTTATTTTCCCTCTCATCAAATTATGGAAGAACTTAGAATTAGCATCCCCTTACTTGAACCAATTAAGCTGAGTTTTTTGTTTCAATATAGATTGCTCCAATTTAAGATACCTTATATATTTAGCATTAAGATGATTTTATTTAGCTCTATCCTCTTCAGTATTATTGTGGATGATTTCTTCTTCAACATTTTTTACCCTCTCCTCATACTCTTTCATAGAAAAATAAATGTCCCCATGTTCACTCCTAGACCAACTGCTTAGAGTGTGAGAAGCTCTCTTCATTTTCATATGAAACCTCCATATAGGATTGCCTTCGATTGGTCTATCCCAACATCTTTTAATAGTATCAATAAAAGTAGGATTATCAACCCAACAATTCAATAATTTAAAGTATTTAATCACATTCTCTTATCTTTCAGTAATTTCCAACAAGAGAGGACAATGATCTGAGCATGCGAAAGAGAGATGAGTAATATTGGATAGGATCATAATCTCAAGCCGCTAGTCATTAACCATTTCCTTATCAAGCCTTTTCCAAATTCTAGCATTATCACTTCAGTGATTGAACCAGATAAAGTTTTTACCCTGAAAAGAGAGGTCAGTAAGCCAACAAGCCTAAATCAATTCAATGAATTCAAAGCTTTTATTCATGTTATACATCTGACTTCCCAATTTTACATCAATATCAACAATAACATTAAAGTCTCCCAAAATGCACCAAGGTTTATTGAAACTGGAAAACTATAGTATCTTGTCCCTTAAAGGTCTTCTCATGTAATCTCTACAGTTAGCACAAACAAAAGTGTTGAGAAAAGTACTAGGATTAGAAACATGCTTGATCTCACAGTTGATTTGATGATCATCTTGGTTCAACATCTTGCAGTCCACATCTTGATTCTAAAATAGCCAAATTTTACCATTCATATTACAAGGTGCATTATGCATAGTAAGCTGAGCTTTATAAAAATTTAACTGTTAATTAAAACAGAAAGGTTCTAAAATAGGAATCATGGAAATTCCGTGAAAATTCTTATGCTTTTGAAGTCGTTCAAGAGAACCCTGGGTATTGATGCTCCTAGCATTCCAACAGATTGTACTAATCAACAGAACTTTTTAGCTTGAAACCTTGTTTTGATTATGTCAACAGTACTAGGATTGCTAGTTTTGTTTTTCTTGGTCCTTATCATTTCCTACTTCTGAGCTCTTAGGGAAAGACCTTGATTAGCATTGATTTTCTGAAATTTGTCTTGCATTTCATAGTGAAAATTAGAGCCAAAAGCTCTATTTAAGTGATCACTGGTATCACCTTACTCATCTTCTTCCATAGGTAATGTATCATCATTAATTTCATCTTCAAAGTTAACGACACTATATTTATCAATAATATTCCCTTCTGAAGTTTACATAATTGAAATAGTGTTGAAATAACATATTTCTTAAGAACAAGTCATAAATTGATCATCAGTCTGTAATGGAGCAACATTGAGACCTGTTCATTCAGTCACTAAAACAAAGTTCTTATTTTCCTTTTTTTGTAGATTCTTATCCCTGTTATTACCCCTTTCTTATCGTTTTTTATTTAATCTCTCTTGTTTTTGCTGAATCCGAAAGTAGCCTTATTATTGAGGGGTTGGGAAGATACTCCTACCCTATTATTTGTACCTTCTACCTAAATGTGAGCTGCTGAGGAGTCACTGATAGGATTACTAGGATCAGTTACACCCATATCTTTCTTCTGAACATAATATAAATTTTGAACATTCATCACCATAATGCCTTGAATCTTTTCATTCACCTCTATACTATTCAAATTCACTTTTTCAGTAGAAGTGTTCACCTGATCTCTCGATAACTGACCAGTATCATTTTTTCCCCCAGTTTCTGAACCAAAATTTAAACCCATGCACTGGACCACATTACTAGTAGAACCATCAGTAGAAATCTGATCAGTAGCATCAAGGATTTTAGTATCAAATTTAGCATCAACAGTGGTAACAGGAGCACTAGAGTCAATCCTAGGGTCAACCATATTAGGGACACCCTTTTCCCTAAAAACCGCTTCTTGCAAGTTAGTAGGTTTCTCCTTCACTCCAGTCTCACCTCTATTAACTTCATTATCAGTAAAAACCATGGTGTGGGGTTGATGGAGCATTGAGTCAATACCTAAGGTCCTTTTAAGGACATTTTCATCATTCCCAATCTTTTGAGATTGATTTTTTTCCAGTTCAACCACATCACCTCTTTGTATATTAGAATTATTGGGGCAGGTTCTTTGAAGCATTAAGTCAATACCTGTGGTCCCATTTGTGAAGACATTATGAGCATCCTTATGATTGTGGTGTTGCATTACTCCATCAGCTTTGTTGCTTACATTTCCTATAACGTATTTTTCCTTATTGGCAGCTAGAACTATATAATTTTTATTAAGGATTTGGAGATTTGGATTAAGAGAAATAATATTAGATTATTGGGGTTTGGGTTGTTGATTCTAAACTCTAGAGTCAACATTATAATTTTTGGGTTGTTGATTATCAAAATTAGCAGAAGGACGGTGTGGTGTTGAGGTTGGATTCTCACGATGTTTGTAAGAAAGATAGTTTTAAGTATCTGAGGTCCTATGATTTAGGGAAATGGTGAGATTGATGAGAATGTCTCTAAATGTAAGATTGGATGAAGTAAAGGCTCGCCTCGGGAGTGTTGTGTGTTTAGAAGGTGCCCCTTAAGCTTAAAGGAAAATTCTACAGAATGGCAGTCCGTCTGCCCCTGCTGTATAGAGCGGAGTGTTGGCCAGTCAAGAACACTAATATTCAAATATTAAAGGTGGAAGAAATGAGAATGTTGCGTTGGATGTGTGTCCTTACTGGAGGGGATAAATTTAGGAATGAGGTTATCTGAAATAAGGTGGTAGTGGCCTCGGTGGAGGACAAGATGCAAGAACAAGGGTTGAGATGGTTTGGGCATGTGATGAGCGGGGCACAGATGCCCCAGTTCGATGGTGTGAGAGGCTAGCTTTGGATGTCTTCAGGAGGAATAGAGGTAGGCCAAAGAAATATTGGAGGGAGGTGATTAGGAATTACATGGAGCTGCTTCATATTACTAAGGAGATGACCCTAGAAAAGAAGGTGTGGAGGGTACAGATTAGAGTAGACGGCTAGTGTGACTATGTAGGTTGTGGCTAGGTGTTAGGAATGTTTGGGTGTGGTGGATGTATTAGGTCTGGTATTGCATGTTACAATTACATGGGCATCTATTTTTTGTTACCCTATTCCGTATTGTTCGTATTCCTTTTATTTCCTCTTTCTCTGATACATAGGGTTATTATGTCTTATCTCTTCTATCTGTTGTGCTATACATCCTGTTTCATGTCTCATTACGACCTTGGTATATTATTCTCTATCTTGAGCCGAGGGTCTATGATGAAAAACCTCTCTACTTCCTCGGAGGTAGTGGTATGGACTGTGTACATTTTACCCTCCCCTGACCTCACTTTGTGGGAATATATTAGGTCTGTTGTAGTTGTTGTTGTTGTTGATTATTAAAATTAGCATCTCTACCTATCAATTGTTGTAGCTGAACTTGCTGGTTTGTTCCCTTTTGATACTCTATAGATATAGGACTGTATACTTGCTGCATCTTACCATTATTTTGATGTTTTAAATGTAACGCCCCAAAATTGGGTACCGAGACGTCACACGGTTCTTAGGAGTACAAGTTACCCGAAGTTAACCCTCCTACTAGCATAACTCTTAAGCAACTGGATAAAATGCTTAAATATATATAAAATCAGTGAAAACATAGAACTTCTCTGAACATGATCAATATAAATATGAACTTTACAAGATTACAACTCAACTTTTACCAAATGAAACTGAAACTGATACATCAACTCCTATTGACTATCTATGAAGCCTATACCAGTACAAACTTTAGAAAGCCGGGTCATGACTTCCAACTATCTCAGCTCAATACGACTAAAAAGAAATACAATACTTCTCGGACTGTATAACCAACTCAAGCCCTCGAATCAAAAGGAATAGCCATCTGCTGACTCGGAGCGGCAGACTGACTGAATGCGGCATTTACGCTACAATTTGTACCTGCATAATAAGACACTACAGCACCTAGAAATATATGGGGGGCCAGTACTTTAAAGAATGTACTGATTATGTGGGGGTGCAATGCAACATTATAAATAATATCATAAATGATTATGAAAATCATGCTTGCTGACGATAACGACTTTCTTTGCTTGAATTAACTGAAATATATTCCTTGTAAATCATCAAGAGTAATGCAAGCATTATATATCTCATAAATCATTATACTCAACTAAAACTCTTTAACTCATGACTTAGAGTTACTCGGTAACTCATGAAACTTGATCTCTTATGGACTTGGGAGGTTCTTATAACCGACATAAACCATATAAGCAATATGGAGTCCAACGTTTTGCCCTCCTAAGGAGAGAACCCCACATTGGCGAGAGCGTCGTACGCTTTCCAGGGAGTACAACCTAAATTTAGTGATCACAATCTTATACTAGGCCTCCGTCTCACAATTATCAATATCAATCCTATGGTGGCACGTAGGTTTGGGAGAAATACCACATTTTCCGCTTCGTGCTTATTACTACTCCCTGACATAAGCTCAGAACGCGTTAGGAAATCCACCACAAACATAACAAGGGTCTATCATGAAGACCTAATCAAATCTCTTTTTCATTTATCAAATTATAATCAATTTGCGGATTCCTAACCCAACTCAAATCTAATCAATCTTTCTCAATATCAAGATGTATCAATTTATTGAGTCATAGAAACATCAATAACTGTGAGGAATTATCAAAACTCTTTATAACAACTCCATCTCATAAATCAATATACTCAATACTCTAATTTCTCATAAGGAAGCTTAAAGCTTGACACATGTCTTGAAATCCCTTAAAATACCAACTCATGGTAGAAACATGAAATTCACAATATTAAATATCAAGTCATAATTTGGAAATTGTAAAATAATCCTGTATCAACAACTTGAAGAAAATATCATTGAACTCATTCTTGACTCTATATCTCAAATATCAATATATATATTCAACAGTCAAACTTCTCATAGAAAAGCTTAAATCATAACTCTTATCGCAACACATTCGGAAATCATCAACTCATAATAACAATATTCAACTCATGACATAAGTTCTCAATTTAAGAAATAAAATGATCAAATAGTCATGTGTATCAATCTTGAATAGCTCAAATATCATCAATCATTAATAAAGTAATTTGAGTGTAAACCCACTTTTAAAAATCATGAATTTCAATAGTAGAAATTAAATCTTTGGGCACAAGAACGAAAGAAGTGTTCTTGTTCAAACCCCACATACCTTGGATTATGATTTTAAGATGAGCAAGCTTGATTGGAAACTCTTCTTCAGACTTTTGTGATAAGTTCTTTATGACTTTGGCTTTGAGAACATGATTCTTGAACAACTTGGTGAAATCTTTGGAAGATTCTTGAATTTTCTTGTAGAAGATTTGATTAAGGATTTTGGAAGAAACCCTAGTTCTAGATCTTACTTGGAAGAGATATGAATGAAAAAGAACTTCTCTTCTCTACTTGGATATATATATATAGGAAAAAAATGGGAGGAAATGACCAAAATTACCTTGCAAAAACGTCCCTTAATTGCTGAAAAAAATAGCTGACAATATCCGTGATAAGCCGTCAGGCCCGTGATAGGCCGTCACGAATTGTCGTCAGAAATAGGGTGGATATTATGATTTTTGGATTAAGGTTGATGACATTTTGTGACAAGCCATCAAACTTGTGACAAGCCATCACAAAAGGTTTGATTTTGTGAATTTCTTCCTTAAGGTGACGACATTTTGTGACAAGCCGTCAGGCTTGTGACAAGTCGTCACAAAAGGTCATCACGGAGTTTCCAGGCTGACACGCTGGAGTATAATAAGCATAACTCTTTGATCCGATATTGTATTTTGACGAAATTAGTATCGTTGGAAAGAAAATTCAATTATCTATCTTTGGGTAGGCCATGGGCTCAATAATTCATAGGATAACGAGATATATGATCATTTGAAGTTGGATATGGAAAAATCCTTCCCAAGAATTCAATCGGTAAGGAATGTTTTGATTCACCTAATCGCTAGGGCATTTTTAAAGACTTAATACATATTACTGTTAAGTAGAAAAAAACCAAAGCACTATAACATATTTCTGATGATCCTCATTCATGGTTGCACTATTGGTTAGAGTCTCAGGGTATTAGAAAATGGCTCTAACTCCCTTACCGGGTGTCTGATTCGGGTGTATCTTATGTCGATGGAAAGCTTATCCAATTCTCCATATGATAGAAAGTGGAATTCAGGGAAATGCATCACAATATAAACAACAATCACTTTGTAAGTGATCCATAGTCTCTCAAAACATGGATTTTGGCTTAAGAAACGATCGGGATTTTACAATATCTTCTCCTTAGGAACATTCGTCCTCGAATGTTGCTGTTGGCAAAGAACACAGAGAAAACTTAAGACACACAGCTGAAACAACTTGCTAATCTGAATCTATATCTTTCTAAACTTTGAAGTACTTCGTTGAATATGAAAACTTATGATGAGAATAGCTACACCGCTGGATCCTATACTGGACAAGAATAGATAGAGGACAACTAGAATTCTTGACTAAATTTGAGATGATTTGCCTTCCGCTTATACTAAAGAGCGGGCTCATGCTGAGATTTTAGAATTCACTTGATGTGATAAGGGTTCAATCGTACTCATAGATGGCGAAGAGATTTATGCAGGCATAGGTCATGAGAAACAAGGATAAGACTACACAATGGGTATTACATTGTCTGGATTAGAATACTTGAAAAACAAAGATTATTCAATGAATGCTTACAGACTGAATCACAATTATATATTTGAATCTGAAACTGATGCCTGATACATATACTGAACTGAATTCATAGATTTTGGGTGCAAGCAACTACTTACCGTATTTCTCGTACTTGTGAAACTTCGAGTGGTAAGACAAGACTAGTTCAAAAAAATGGAAGACCATAGAAATCTATCTTCCAAATTTTAAAAACTAAGTTGCTAACTATGCAAACTGAATCGTACTAGATACTCATACTTAAGTAGAGGATTTCTTCAACACCCTCCCAAGGAATTCTAATGGTCTGAAGAAGCAAAGAATTTAGGCAAGATCTAAACAAGCCATCTGAATCAAAGATCATAGAATTACCATAATCCCATAACTTGAAACCTAAACCTATGAATCTTAATTCAGGATAAACGTACTAAGCTTCAAGCAAGGCAACTCCTTACTTTGAAACTCAACCACACTTCTCAAACACTCTCTTTACTGTACTATACCCTTCTGATACTATACTTGATCAATTTGACTTACAATCCTTACTTGACACTAATACTTCCATCTACTCATATCCCCTCGAATCAAACCTCCTCATCATCTTCATGCCTACCTAGAACCACAAGATTCAACACATAACCCCATTATGAATCATGGACTCCCACACATCTACATTTTTACAACCTCTCACTTTAAGAGTAATTCTCATTACTACTTCGACAACTCCAATACACCTAGTACTAGCCATTTACTAATGCGCAAGGCATGCATCCGCATGCACACAAACACGACATTGAAGCCTATCTTCATAGCCTACACCCCTCTTATCAAGAAAAATTTCCATCCACTCACCTCAAGCACACCTGACATACTCCTAGCTAATCAAGTCCTACACAAATGATTCACTCCAATATTCCTTCCAACTCATAGAATTACACAAAATGAACACACCACAATCTTCCCAATCATAAAACATTAAACTTCAACTAACCATAATATGTATCAAAGACTCAGCCTCAATTATACTTCACATTACCTCCAAGACAAAGTAGGCATGCCGCCCTCTATTGTTGATAAGGAAATATCTCCTTTCTCCCGACTAAATAACTATTCACCACCACTTTCTTGGGTAAAGAAAGATAACTAAAATATTAGAGCGTGAGGATCTAACACATGAATAGATGCTATGAATAACTTGACACTTAACAGAGTCTTGAGGAATACAGGATTTAACATCATAAACCCATCAAAGAAATACGGCCGAGGACATGCACGATATAAATCTAAATTGTTTTCTTCGATGATCATTAAAAGTAGTTCTTGAACATTGGAACTGTACATGTCACAAAAAATGAGTACATAAGTCATTCGTTGCATGACCTAAATTGGGAATTCATAACAATGAAATATGATTCCCACCGGTGAAAGGTCTGAAACTCCGCATTTCGGTAACTAAGTGAGGACATGATTCTTTATGGCATGCCTTGACATGAATCATGATCAAGGAATCAAAATTCAAAGCATGAATGAATACTGGAATAACTGAAAATACTAAAATAAAATGGGTCAAGCAGGATCCCTTCTCACAGCTGTTCCATAACTTACTGGCACACCGACTAGAACCTGACAATCTAACCTGGTTACTCGTTCTACTATCTCCCCCTTATAATAAAGCCATCACACTCCATGACTCAATTATTAGGAACATCGTTCATTACCTAACTAGTCTTCCTCCACCAAGAAACTCCACGACACTTACTAATTACGCCACACCTAATGAACCTAGAAAATAAAGCAGCCTCATACCACCTTAGGCAAGATTTCTCACCAAGAGCTCAAAATCAAACTTAATTACAAGTTGATCAGACTCAAGCTCTTGCATACACTATCCAATCCCATTAGATCACTTCTCTATAACTAGCACCATTAACCAATAAATCATCACATCCATCTTCTTAGTCACAAATCATCAAAGATTAATGCCTAACGCTCAGTATAACTTACAACTCCACCTTACACACACAATTCTCACTTAGAGACTATAAAACAAAACTTCAATAAACACTAGCCCACTTAAACCCCCTAATAACAATAATTAGTCATAATCATATGGCCTCTCTCATTTATAATCCATCAAAACGCCCCATCTACCCATAATTACTATCTATTCTTCATACACAACTTAACTTAATTCATAACTTTCTAAGCCTCAACTTAACTTCCCCTTGCTATCTCAAGAGCTCCTAAGTTAACAACACTCATCCACTAAGTATCCTAATCCATAACCTATACTTATCTTGTGCAACACACCGTCAACAACTCTTTTCATACCTTAAAAAAACTATTATTTTCCTCTACCAATAACTTATTCTCTTTTTTCCATGAGCTGACACATAACAATAATATAACTTTGTCACTAACTCGATCACAAAAAAAAGGCTCGGCTATACATACTTCCAATAAATCACACTTTATACCTTTATTGCCACTACACCTCTAAATCCAGTTCCAACTAGCACGAGGAACCAAGATACACATAGAGTCGCTAGTGAATCAAAATAGGCCTCACCCGGCTTCACTAGTCTTTGATTTTGTATTTTGAAAAAGAATTTGAGATGGATAACAAAGCAATTATGCTAGTGAATCGAAAGAGCCCCAAACGACTTCACTAGCCTTTCAGTTCAAACATTATGACAATAACAAGGTTACGAGAGGCAAAAAATTTCCATACAATATTCGATAATCTAAAAATACACATCTTACTCTATCTTAACTGAATAAATCATAAGGGAGAGGGCATAACATTGAACTTAGAAAGCTTATAACACGTTGGTAAGCTCTTCTCAGGTCGCTTACTGAGACTTCTAAAATTTCTCACTTGCAAGTCTAAGGGCATTGCCAGGGAAGGAAGTTAAAACTTGCAGATCATGTTACCTCAAGAACAGTACATAGATAAAGAAGTATAGATTATCATTATGGATTCTGAGAAGGAATCTGGAAATGCAACTGACTTGGGCTTATTGCATGAATCATAAGCAGGGCATGATAAAACACTAATAGGATACTTTCTAGATCATTTAAAACTCCAAAACTATCTGTGAAGACTGCTTAAGAAAGTACTACCTGCAAAGAGTTAAGCTTGACTGTCTGTAATACCTCAAAAATAAGGCAGGAATGCCCTGAATAGAGGAAGATGAGAATCTGGATAAGTTTCTCAAAGAAACTTTCTATAGCACGATCTAAGACATGAAAGAATGGAGACCTTTACTAAATGTCTTGTAGCCTCTCGAAGAAAAGTACAGACATCTCTGTACTGTTCTGCAAGACTCTACTAGACATGACTTCATAGACACCCTAGGACACTTGAAATCTGTTCTCTGATACCAAGTTTGTAACACCCGAAAATTGGGTACCAAGAAATCACACGGTGCTTAGGGGCACGAGTGACCCAAAGCTAACCCTCCTACTGGCATAATTCATAAGCAATTGGATAAAATGCTTAAATCTATATAAAATCAGCGAAAACATAGAACTTCTTTGAACTTAATCAATATAAACATGAACTTTACAAGAATACAACTCTAATTTTACCAAATGAAACTAAAACTGAATACATCAACTTCTACTGACTATCTACGAAGCCTCTACTGGTACTGACTGTAGATAGTCGAGTCATGGCTCCCAACTATCTAAGCTCAATATGACTAAAATAACAAAATACAATACTTCTCAAACTATATAACCAACTCAAGAACTAGAATCACTAGGACTTATCACCTGCTGAATGGGAGCGGCGAACTGACTGAATATGGTATCTACGCTACAATTTGTACCTACATGATAAGACACTATAGCACATAAAAATATATGGGGGTCAGTACTTTAAGAAATGTACTAACTAGGTAGGGGTGCAATGCAATATTATAAATAATATCATAAATGATTATGAAAATCATGTATGCTGACGATAACGACTTTCTTTCCTTGAATTAACTGAAATATATTCCTTGTAAATTATCAATAGTAATGCAAGCATTATATATCTCATAAATCATTATACTCAACTTAAAATCTTTAACTCATGACTTAGAGTGACTCGGTAACTCATAAAAATTGAACTCTTATAGACTTGGGAGGTTCTTATAAGCGACATAAACCATGTAAGCAATATGGAGTCCAACGTTTTTCCCTCCTAAGGAGAGAACCCCACATTGGCGAGAGCTTCGTACTCTTGCCAGGGAGTACAACCTAAATTTAGTGATCATAATTTCATACTCAGCCTTCGGCCCACAATTATCAATATCAATCCTACGGTGGCACGTAGGTTTGAGGGAAATACTACATTTCCCACTCGGTGCTAAATACTACTCCTAGATACAAGCTCAGAACATGTTAGAAAATCCACCACAAACATCAAAAGGGTCTATCATGAAAACCAAATAAAATCTCTTTCTCATTTATTAAATCATAATTAATTTTTGGATTCCTAACATGACTCAAATCAAATCAATCTTTCTTAATATCAAAATGTATCAATTCGTTAAGTCATTGAAACATCAATAACTGTGAGGAAATATCCAGACTCATTGTAACAACTCAATCTCATCAATATATATACTCAATAATCTGATTTGTCATAAGGAAGATTAAAGCTTGACACATAGTAGAAACATGAAATTCACAATATTAAATATCAAGTCATAATTTGGCAATTGTAAAATAATCATGTATCAAAAACTTCAAGAAAACATCATAGAACTCATTCTTGACTCTAAAGCTCAAATATCAATATATATATTCAATAATAAACTTCTCATAGAAAAGCTTAAATCATGACTCTTATCTCAAATCTTTCGGAAATCATTAACTCATAATAACAATATTCAACACATGACGTAAGTTCTCAATTTAAGAAATAAAATGATGAAATAGTCAAGTGTATCAGTCTTGAATAGCTCAAATATCATAAATCATTAATAAAGTAATTTAGATGTAAACCCACTTTGAAAAATCATGAATTTAAATAGTAGAAATTAAATCTTTGGGCACAAGAACTAAAGAAGTGTTCTTGTTCAAACCCCACATACCTTGGATTATGATTTTAAGATGAGCAAGCTTGATTGGAAACTCTTCTTCACACTTTTGAGCTAAGTTCTTGATGCCTTTGGCATGGAGAACTTGATTCTTGAAAAACTTGGTGAAATCTTTGGAAGACTCTTAAATTTCCATGTAGAGGATTTAATTTAGTCTTTTTGAAGAAACCCTTGTTCTAGATCTTTCTTGGAAGAGAAATGAAAGAAAATAAATTGTCATTCTTGCTGAAAAAAAATAGCTGATGACATTTGTGAAAAGCTGTCAGGCCCGTGATAGGCCGTCATAAATTGTCCTCACAAAAAGGGTGGATTTTATGATTTTCGGTTGAAGGTTGATGACATTTTGTGTCACGCCATTAAACATGTGAAAAGCCGTCACAAATGGTTTGTTTTGTGAATTTCCACCTTAAGGTGACTACATTTTGTGACAAGTCGTCACAAAAGGTCGTCACAGAGTTTTCAGGCTGACACGCTGGAGTAAAATAAGCCTAACTCTTTGCTCCGATATCAGATTTTGACAAAATTGGTATCATTAGAAAGATAATTTAATTATATATATTTTGGTAGGTCATGGTATCAATTATTCATTGTATAACAAGATATATGACCATTGGAAGTTTTATATGGAAAAATCCTTCCCAAGAATTCAATCGGTAAGGAATGTTTGGATTCACCTAATATCTAGCATATATTTCAGGCCTTAATACACATCACCGTTGATTGTAAAACAAGCAAAGAACTATAATTTATTTCTCATGAGATTCATTCATGGCACTATTGGTTAGAGTCTCGGGTTATTACAAAATGTCTCTAACTCACTCACCGGGTGTTCGATTCGGGTGAATCATATGTCGATGGAAGGCTTATCCAATTCTCCACATGATAGAAAGTGGAATTTAGGGAAATACAACATGATATAAACAAAAAACACTTTGGAAGTCATCCATATTCACTCAAAAGACGGATTTAGACTTAAGAAATGATCGGGGTATTACATTAAATTACCTTTATTTTGTTGTTGTACCTGCTGATGTTGTTGTTGTTGTACCAGGTGTTTCTGCTGCTATTTCCCTTGTTGTTGTTGTACTTGCTGTTAGTGTTGTTTCTAGATAGTTTGTTGCTGTTGGTTTTGCACTTACTGTTGAAGATGTTGTTGTACTTATTGTTGCTGTTGATTATTTCTCCTTTTCTTCTTTTTTAAGTTTGCCATTGATCTTGTACCTAATTATTATCAACATCTTTATTTAAATAAGTACATGAATACATGTTATAAACCTGTTGATCTTGCACTTGTTCATTGTTTTTATTTTTAGTATTACTATGCTTCTGATCTGTATCTTGTTTTTCTGCTACTTCCAGCTCTTTTTTCCTTATTTCTTCATCATCTCTTTTCTTTACAATACAAGTCATAGGTGTGTGACCTTGGTGTTTACAATATGAATAATAATCAGGTACATCCTCATACTATATATTCTGCCATCCACCTTTACTATTTTCATCTTCGTCATACCCAAGCCACACATGAGAAGGTCTATCCTTTGTAAGATCCACCTGTATTTAAACCTTGTCCATACTACCTCTTGTCTTTATATATTTTTCTACATCAAGAAACAATGCTTTACTAATCGAAGATAATAATGGAGTGCTATGGTAATTCTGGTAGGAAAGACCAAATAGGAACCATAAGTTTCTTAATTTTAGGTACGAAGGTACGTGTCCATAACTGAAGTCACATCATTTTTCCTTGAATATACATTTTACTTTCAACCAGCATAGTAGAATGGTCGTATCATTATCCAGATCAATGTGAAGATGCCTAGAATCAAAATGAGATAGCCCAACACCACCTATAAGCTCCGTCTGCAAAATGAATGGTTTTCTAATAAACTCCATTTCAGGCATAGTGTTAATAAACTTACCAATCAATGTGCATTTGCATCTTTCAGCTAATTTCTTCTTAAAATCCTTAGATTTGAACACAACAGCTAGCAGACCTTGTTTAGTAGTGATTGTGGGAGGATTGATATTAATGACCGACACTTTCATGGCTTCTTGAGCCCTAAACTTCATCACCAGTGCATGAGAAATAAAAGGGGGATTAGGACCAGGAATTTTATTTGTCCAAGCATTACTTTGAGGATGGTTTTGCTCCTAGTGTTGTGATTTTCATCATTATCCTTTGGTTTACCAGTAGGATCAGTAGACACTGGAATTGCATTATCAACTTTTCCAAAATTATTGGAAATATTCAAAGGTCTGTTGTTAGGAAGATAGGGAGCAACTTTTTGAATCTCACCATCACCATCTTTCTTGTTTTTATTTCTATTACATTTAATTTGCTAAAAAAATTGATTTTAAGAATCAATTTCCTTAAAAATAGCCTTATCAGTGTTCAAACTTTTATTTTTCTGAATATTAACACTCATCTAAGCACTAGTATGCAATGAACTATTAGTCTCACCTGAAATAGCTTCCATAACAGCTTTTTTTACTCCATTGGAATTGCTGGAATTATAATTTTCTATTTCAGAATCCACAATATCAATATTTTCATTTGAAATTCCAATTCTAAAATTGGTGATGCCTTGGGGTTCATTTGATGTGGTTTTTGTTAAGTTCATGTTCCCTATATCAGAACCAAGTTCTTTGGTATCAGTTTCATTCCCATTTCCCCTCACGCCCTGCCGACCAAATTTGCAACTGCTGGATCCTCAAGAACCAAGTTCAGAGGATTAGAACATACCTTTGTTTTAGATGTTTTCAAATGATCACTTCTAGAAGTTTGTTTCATTGAATCACAGTGGGAATTTTGAATATTACCCGTCAATTTCACATTTTCCAATAATTTAGGAAAATTATGATTGGAAAACCTAATTTTTAAATTGGAATCGTTCACAGTTGAACCAATTGGGGATTTTGAGTTAAAATCACTACTTACCTCCCTAGAAATGGAATGACATTGATAATTTTCTGATTTGTCGAATAATTTTGGGTCGTCAACATCGTATGATTTTTCAGCAGGGTTGCCAGCTTGAATCTGAGCTGCAAATGGACTGGTTGGAGCACCTAGATTTGCTCTACCATTTTCTTTATTCAATTCTTGCCGATTTTGTGCGCAAGTTGATCGAATCTATGGATTCGTATTTGTTGAAGGCATCGCAGTTCTGGTAGTGATAATTGGATTTTCCTTGACTGAAATTTGTTTAAGAGGGTCGTCTTGTACAACTCTACCACCATTTATCATTATTTCATCATGACTTTGAGCAGAATTTGTTTGAATTTGATCACGCAACACATTTAAATTTATCAAACTAGTGTTCAACAAAACTCGATCGAAATTCTCCATTAGTTGTTACCATCACTAGAAATTATCTCATGGTTTTGATCTCTAGATATAGAAATTATCTCATATTGGCTATGAGTTGTGCAGAATTCATACATGTATGTGCTTATAGAGAATTGTATTCGATGGTAAATCCAAGCGTCTTTCAACCTAAACAAGGACTATTTCACTTTAACTCTTTCGAGCTTAAAGCGTATCTAACGGTACAAATTCTCCAAGAGGTTAATCTAGTTATGGAACTAACTTTTTAATAGGGGATGGGACCCTATTACCTTGGCATTATCTCTTTTCCAGACATATAACTTTTCTTTTGAACAAGTTAATGCTATACTGGCGTTATTCTATGCGTCTGCAGCCACAAGAATTTGCATTAAGATGAAGAGAATAATGATATAAGCAGCATACGTGTCACGAATTCACAAACTCATAGCAATAGATAGTATCTCATAAGGCTTCCATAACCCCAACAGAGAGGTTTAGCTACTCATGAGTGTGAAGGAAATCACAATAGACATTATCATTGTGCCACAATAAAGATCTCACGTTAGGTATAGGGGTAAGAATGGCGTGAATTCCTTGCTGAGTAACGTTTCTCTTGTTGTGGAAATTAAGAATTGAATAGATGAATAGAAGAAGAATAAAAAGTAGAATTAATGGAAGAATTAGAATTCGAGTTGTAAGTTGTGGAATAAGAAGTAGAATGAGAATTATAAAAAATCTCTAGCAAAATAGGGTATTTATAATACCCCTATCCTATTCCTACTAAGTTAATGCATTAATTAACCCAATCCTACTGGGTTACTGCATGATTATCCTAATCCTAATAAATTACTACATTATTATCCTAATCCTAATAAATTACTGCATTATTATCCTAATCCTAATAGGTTACTGCTGGTCCCCAAAGTCTTCAGAAATGCTGTTTTTGCCCGGGACAGTTTTCCATGCGTCACTTTTGGTCCTTGGCATCCAAGCTTTCCCTTCCTTCTTTCGTGAAGCTTTCTTTGGCGTCAAGTTATCCATAAAATGCTGAAATCTGCATCATTTATACCTGAAAACTTGCTAATCACATTTGTTAGCTCACTTACAGGAAAAAGGACTAAAAGTGCATGAATTATATAATTTGTCCTCAAAACTTAGCTAAAATATGTGTAAAATATAGCACTTTAGGCGTGTAAATTCGCCTATCATCAACACCCCACACTTAAGGCTTTGTTCGTCCTCGAACAAACTATCATGTCCATCTAAACATCTACTTGGGATTTCACAGTAACAACACAAAATATTCATCAACACAAGTACGTCAATCATTAACAAAGAGTAGTTTTCTGATCATTAGTAGAAACAATTCCACCTCCAACATAGACTCGTGATGGTGATTAATTCGTGTCCACAAGTTGAGGTACAAAGAATCATACACAACTAACCAAGACTCATCAACCATGTGTGTCTCACAATATATTACCCATAATCACTCACAAGTATTGTATATTTATCGAACATGGGTATACGAGTATCGTTGCTCTCGCTCTCACAAAGAATTCATATGTTGCGACTGATGACCATAGGCTTGCCCTTAGTGTAATGCTCCACTAAATATCAGAATGCCAAGCTTAGGATCAAATAGGTCTTTTACAGGTTGTAATGTAGGCTAAGGGACGGGTAGGACTATTTTGGACAGAAGTAGTGACTATGTTCCTAAGCGCTTTAATACATCACAATATGCCATTAATAATTTTCTTTCAAACAACCTTTCTACTTTCTTTTATTCTACCACCCCTTTTTTCCACCTTTGTTTTTCAATTTTAAACATAACTAACTTTTCAGTTTTCCTTTCCCTTTTTTTTTCTTTTCATAACACCTCTTATGATAGCAATTCTTTTTCATAACAAATTCAAGCACCATTACATTCTAAAGCATCATACTCACCCAATTTCCTCTTATTTTGTCACATGACTTTACACTTTAAAGCACTTAGGAATTTGGATCAAATTATGGTCTTGAAAAAATGGATTAGGCTTACATATGAGGTTGTCAAAGAAAATAGGCTAAAGGCTCAAAGGGGTTAACTAGGATAATGTCCATGGGTAGGTAAAAAGAAGGTAAACAAGTCTAGGTTGCCAAAGAAATGCCTAAATCATCTCCTAGACTTTCACTCCTTTTTTTCGCTTTACATACATACCAAGCAAGTTCTAGCATCAGCCACAAACACAAAATATACTATATCCTCACACACACAAGGCACATGGTCGAATTTATTGGGAGTAGCATAGACTCTTGACCCAAAAGATGAAGGTATTGAACCACACAATATCACATAGTGAGTCACAATTAGAGCCTAAACGTCTCAATAGTCATGATTTTAGAACAAACTCTTGTCATAATCTCATGCTGCCTATTAGAATAATTTCATGCGAAGTTAAGTTAAAAAAAATAAAAAATTAACTAATAAAAAAAAAATTAACTACTAAAAAGAAAAATAAAACAAACATAAATGCAAATGCCGATAGAGAAGTATAACATGCAAATACCAGCACCCCACACTTAGACAGGACACACTGCCCTCAGTGGAAAATAAATAAGAAGAACCTGGTTAGTCGGACTCCTCCTCTATGTCGGGAGTCATACCCTCTTCGTCGGAATCATCATAGGAGTCGTCATCATCAGAATTCTCCTCCACGTCGGAGTTTGGCATTTGTCGATCATCATCAGTTGGCACATCGTCAACAAGAGGTTCCTCAAAATATATACCTACTTCACACATCTCCCTTGTATGCACATTCATTGGATAGTCATGATCCAGCTGTTGGAGCTCTGCAGCAGTTGGAACACGACCTCCGCTCATCATTTTAAACCGAGTCATGCCATAAAGATGGTGAAAGAAACTCTCATCCCGAGCATGCCTTTCTGAAGTGGTAAGGTAGACGCCATGCGTGGTTTCAGCATCTTTAACCTTCGTAAGGTCAACCTTCTTTGGGTTGTGTGGGAGTTTATGATCAGTCGGTTCCTCTTCGATGTCTTTCTTCCTTAGTATTGCAGTCAACAGGTTGCCAAAGCTGAAGTGGGACAGCTTGTGTAGCCTGTCCTTCCGCATTGTAGATCGAATAATTGCCCCAATGTTGATAGGGACATTCATCATCAATGCGTATACCAAGAACACTTTATCTCGTGTTATCTTGGTGTACTGGGTCCCTGGAATTAGGCAAGAGTTGACTATGCGCAACCATATCCTTTCTTCCCTATTCAAAGGAGCATGTGGGAAGGTGTTGTGTCGACCGGTGTCCTTGTGTCTGCTCCATCGTGCCATGGATCTTGTTCCACAGAGTGTGTGTCGAATGGCTCTGTATGGAGGTCTACTATACATCTCTTTGAATGGTGATGGATCAACAGTAGGAAAGCCAAGAAAGGAGTTGAAGAAATCCGCATTGAGTTGGAAAACTTGGCCCCGAATCTTGACCTCGCTTCCTGTGGTTTTCGGTGACTAGTTGGCATAGAATTCTCTTGTTAAATCAAGATTCCATTCTCCCATGTCTCGGAAGATGAAATCAAGATGTAGCGCCATGATCTCAGCCAACATGCATGGTTCCTTCTTTGCTAGGCTTTCCTTGTTTATCAAGTCCACATGAACATATTTTATTTCCTTGTTGTTCCTATACTATTCCTTTGCTTCCTCCTCAAGTACCCATTTTATTCCGAACATGCTGCGTGGTAATTGCATCGAGGATGATTCTCTGTGCTCTTTTTGTCCTCTTTTCTTGCCTTTTTGTGAAGTGGTAGCCTTATCTTTGCCTTGACTTGCTTTGGGCGCCATTGTACCTGCAACTAAAACAATGTTCATGTTAGCATCATCTCGATGTATACAATCTATAAACAAGCAGTAGTGGCACCACCCCACATTTAGTTTGTTGGTACATACTAGTGAAGTGAACGATGTCGATTACTAAGACTTCATCGAAATACGTTTAGGTGCTATATTCCAACAATAAAATCAGTGCAGTCATACTTCTTGTAATCTTGGCAATACTTTCATGGTTGATATATCAAGACTACTTCATAGGGATTGAATCAAGGTATAGTATCTAAAAATAATCACAACCTCCTATGTTGGTAGGCAACTATAATTCTCATCTCGATGAACAAGTCATTCCAACATGTAAGCATTCTATTGACAAGAGTATGCAATTTTCGTGACCATGTCAATTCCGCAAAAGTATGGCAGTGCATCAAAATCAAATTCAAGTTGGAAACATGTTAAGATTATTCTTACGTATTCTTTCACTCACTTAGTTGTATCACAACACATCAACCACATTCAAATCACCAATACTACTTCAAGATTTAGCAATTCATAATATGCGTAGTAGTGTAGTACTTACGGAATATAAATGAAGAACAAAGTAGTACTTACTTGGTTGATGACCTCGGATGATGTTCTTGCAAAGTAAAAGAGCAAAAGGAAAATTTTTTGAGAGGATTTGGAGAGGTAGGCGGCGCTTATGCTAGGTTTGCAATGTGTTTTTGGTCTAAGACTAAGTCTCTTACTTATAGGACAAGCTTGGGTCGGGTTTTGACCCATTTAAAATCGGATTTGGAGACCAAAAGTGACCATAGGCGGCGCCTTTTGCTTTGCCTATGCTTGGCATAGGCGGCGCCTTTTGCAAAGCATTGTTGAGCATAGGCGGCGCCTATGTCATGGCATTGTTGGGCATAGGCGGCGCCTATGCCATGGCATATGAGATTCAGAGACAAAAGGCATTGGCATAGGCGGCGCCTATGCTATGGCATTCTTAGGCATGGGCGGCGCCTATGCTATGGCACACTAGATTTCGAGAGCTTAGGCCATAGTATAGGCCTAGCCTTGTTCGTGGCCTAGTTTTACATAGGCCTAGCCTTGTTCGTTGCCTATATTTTCATAAGCAACGCCCAATCCATAGCCTTTTGATTCTTCATTCCTAACTTACCACCTTCAACATGCAATACTTCCAAATCAAAATTTGAAACCAATCTCCTCCGTTATACCTCTTGCATCTACATTCACTCAAAAACAACAAAAACGATTAGAACGATGGGTTGCCTCCCATCAAGTGCCTTAGTTTTGGTCGTGGCTCGACAAAATCCTAGGAAAACAAAAACAACAAAAACAATTAAAAACGATGGGTTGCCTCCCACCAAGCGCTTGATTTATTATCGCGGCACGACATAGCTATCTCGATTACTTAGACTTCATCGAGATAGATGGGGCATCATTTTCTGAATGGATTCAAATGACGCTGATGCTTACTTGTGGCCATTTAATCTCCTTCGAGATGAATCTTGTGCGTACATATCCCAAGAAGGGTCCCAATGATATCATCAATGAACCACCCAAAGGCTCTCTTGTACCTCTTCAGAGCAGAGATGAGAGCCTCTACGTCCTGTTCACTTAAATCATCCGCAACACTCATCGGAAGTGTATTTCCATTTCTCAAGAACGCATACCTTAGATAATTGGGGAGCTCTTTCGATTCTAGCACTGGTGGCTCTTCAATGGAAGTCTTCGCTATTGGTGACGGTTGATTCTTATGATCAAGGTTCGACTGTTTAGGAGTATGAGAATAGGACCCTCTTTCTGTTAGAGCACACGTAGTTTCTTCATAATCTTCATCATCCTCATGCTCAACATTCAGTGGCGCAGCAGACAATGGCTCAACAGTAAGCTGTTTTGCTACAGATAATGCTTTCTTATCCTCATAATGAATATCAGCTACAGAGAACACATTCATATCGCTGGGCTTCTTCATTGTTTTGCATATATCAAAGTGGGCCACTTCGTCATTGAATCGAAATAAAAGCTCATTAGCTCTCATGTCAATAAGCACACTTCCTGTTGCAAGGAAAGGACGTCCCAAAATTATGGGAACTTCAGAATCCACCTCACAATCCAGAATAACGAAGTCTGCAGGAAAGATGAATGAAGAAACCTTCACCAACACATCATTCAAGATACCCACAGGTCGTTTTACTGACCTATCAGCCATCACGAGCCTCATATTGGTTGGTGTCGGATCGCCTAACCCCAACTTCCTGTAGACGGATAGTGGCATCAAATTGATGATAGCACCCAAATCGCACAACGCCTTGGCAAAATTTAAAGAACCAACTGTGCATGGAATAGTGAAAGCACCGGGGTCGGCCTTCTTCTGAACTAGTGATCGGGTAGCGATTGCGCTGCAATGATAAACAGTATCTTTTAACTCAAAGCTTGCTGCACGCTTCTTTGTCAAAAGATCCTTCATAAATTTTGCATACCCAGGCATTTCTTCTAGTGTCTCCACCAACGGAACATTAATGGTCAGCTAATTTAACATTGTCATGAATTTGCTGAACCTTGTATCATCCACCTATTTCTTCAATCTTTGAGGAAAAGGTGGTGGTGGATATGGAATTGTTTTCTCCATGAATTTTTTCTCCTCTTGCTTCCATTTTTTAGCCTTTTTAGGCTGCAACATACTCGGTGTGATATCATGGACGTCGTGGGTGGTTTCTACGGCATCTTCTCTTTTTGCCTTATCATCGATGTCTGCTTCCTCTTCAACCACTTGCTTGCCTTTGGATGAAGTTTCCAGCACCTTACCACTTCGGGTAGTTATAGCCATGCATGATCCGTTATTTGTTGGATTTTGCACAGTGTCGCTAGGTAAGGTGCCAGCCTTTCTTTGATTGAGTGTTGCTGAAAGTTAGCTCAATGGCTGCTCTATTTTCTTGATTGAAGTGGAATGTGAGTCAACCAATTGCTTCATTGAGGACAAATCATTTATTACCTCCGTTACTCCCACGCTGGTTGCTTTCACTCCTTTCAACAGTTTAGCCATCATATCTTCCATATTTTCGGAACCAGATGTGGTGGTGTCACATCTTCCTGGGGGAACGTATAAACCACTATTGTCATTCTTGTTCTTCCAACTACCTTGGTCCTTTTTTCCAGATTTATCATAATAGTTCCAACCTTGGTTTCCATGGGTATTACCTCGGAGACCCCCCTGATTGTGTAAGTAGTTGTCCTCTTCTTCCGAATCAGATCCGTCTCTTCCTTTTGACGCAAAAGCTTTGACTTTTTTGGTCTTCCCTGATAATAGATGTTTTGTAAGAAGATCCACTTGTGTTTTCAGGTGCGCCATATCTTGATCATGTTCTTCTTCTCTTCTTCTTTGGTCTGCAGTCATGCCAATAGATAAAGTGGGGCTTGATACCTCAGAATCCCTGGTATGCCAAGATCTACTTTGCTTCATCATCCGATCTAGCATATTGCTTGCCTGACCAAAGGTGAGGTCCATAAATGATCCTCCAGCCGCATTATCCACCACTGGTTTAGTTATTGAATTCAAGGCTCTGTATAGTATCTCCATTAGGTGGACATTGGTCATGTGATGGTTCGGGCACTTCATAAGCTTCGTCTTGAACCTCTCCCATGTTTCATGAAGAGCTTCAGTTGGAAGCTGCCGAAAGTTGCTGATTTCATCTCCTAATTGTGCTCTTTTGGATGGCGGAGAGAATCTTTTTAGGAAAGCGTCTCTCAATTGCCTCCAATTTGTAATAGAATCAGGAGTCAGCCCATTCAACCATAGAGTTGCCTCCCCAGACAGAGACAATGGAAATAGCTGTAATCGAATTGCATTCTAACCAACGCCAGGATCGTCAAACGACTTGCATGTAGAAATAAAGTTGATGAGATGCATATTCGGATCATCGCCTGCTAGTCCACCAAATAATCCATTGAGTTGCAATAACTGAATCATGGTGCTTGTGATGTTGAACTTGGCTCCGGGTGCCAATGGTGGAGGAATAATGGCTCCGGTGGCTCCGGCTCCATCAAGATCATCATCATCATCGTCGAAATCTGGTTTCATAACTCGGCGTTCAGGCGTAAACCTAGCTTGACGATCTCTTCTATTAGTAGGTGTTGCGATCTCAGCGGCATGCCTAGGGTTTAGCAACTCGTCATCACCTAGGTCCTCGTCGTCAGGATTTATTGCTCTCCCAGGGTTATCAATATTTTGTTGATGTACTTGAGCGGCTGCTAGAGCAGCAAGTCTCGCCTGTTCCTGTTGAGTAGCCATCCTTTCAATTTCATGTTGTGCCTCCATTCTGCCAATACATTGTGGTTCAGGATTTATAGGTAATAACGGTTGACCAGAACTTCGAGTATGGGGCATGCACCGAATAAAAACCTGCAGAAAACAAAAACAAAAACTAAAAGTAAAAGTACGAGAATCTTTGACCAAAGGGTCTAGTAATTATCACAAACTTAATTGACACTCATATTCCCCGGCAACGGCGCCAATTTTTGATAACGCTCAATCTACAGGTCTCGTAGGAGTGTAAAGCGGCTGTTGTCAAATATATAACCCAACTGGGTTGGGTATCGATCCCACAGAGAATAGCCGGTCAACAAGTAAGTAATGATTATTAGACTTTTGGTGCAAGTCTCGTAAAAGAGGGGGGATTGAAACGTGCAATTGATGTAAACAAAATAATAGAACAAAAACAGACAATAGCAAAGTAAAAAAAAAGAATGTTTAGTAAGCTGTAAAATAATGAGAATTGAGAAGTTGGGGTTATGTCCACCTTATGAGTTGTATGTCTCTATTGGCTATGAGTTGTGCGGAGTTCAAACATGTATGTGCTTATAGAGAATTGTATTCGATGGTAAATCCAAGCGTCTTTCGACCTAAACAAGGACTATTTCACATTAACTCTTTCGAGCTTAAAGCGTATCTAACGGTACAAATTCTCCAAGAGGTTAATCCAGTTACGACACTAACTTTTTAATAGGGGATGGGACCCTATTACCTTGACATTATCTCTTTTCCAGACACATAACTTTTCTTTCGAACAAGTTAATGCTATACTGGCGTTATTCTATGCGTCTGCAGCCACAAGAATTTGCATTAAGATGAAGAGAATAATGATATAAACAGCATACGTGTCACGAATTCACAAACTCATAGCAATAGATAGTATCTCATAAGGCTTCCATAACCCCAACAGAGAGGTTTAGCTACTCATGAGTGCGAAGGAAATCACAATAGACATTATCATTGTACCACAATAAAGATCTCACGTTAGGTATAGGGGTAAGAATGGCGTGAATTCCTTGCTGAGTAACATTTCTCCTGTTGTGGAAATTAAGAATTGAATAGATGAATAGAAGAAGAATAAAAAGTAGAATTAATGGAAGAATTAGAATCCGTGTTGTAAGTTGTGGAATAAGAAGTAGAATGAGAATTATAAAAAATCTCTAGCAAAATAGGGTATTTATAATACCCCTATCCTATTCCTACTAAGTTAATGCATTACTTAACCCAATTCTACTGGGTTACTGCATGATTATCCTAATCCTAATAAATTACTACATTATTATCCTAATCCTAATAAATTACTGCATTATTATCCTAATCCTAATAGGTTATTGCTGGTCCCCAAAGTCTTCAGAAATGCTGTTTTTGCCCGGGACAGGTTTTCCATGCGTCACTTTTGGTCCTTGGTATCCAAGCTTTCCCTTCCTTCTTTCTTGAAGCTTTCTTTGGCGTCAAGTTATCCATAAAATGCTGAAATCTGCATCATTTATACCTGAAAACTTGCTAATCACATTTGTTAGCTCACTTACAGGAAAAAGGACTAAAACTGCATGAATTATATAATTTGTCCTCAAAACTTAGCTAAAATATGGGTAAAATATAGCACTTTAGGCGTGTAAATTCGCCTACCATCATACTACTTTTGGTAAGGGAATATTCATTTGAGAACCAGTTGCCCTACTTGAAATGCTCGAGCCCTCACCTTCTTGTTAAAGGCACGAACCATCCTATGTTGGTACAACTGACCATGGCATACAACGACCATTCTCTTTTCATCAATCAACATGATTTTTTCTTAGCAAGCACGAACCCATTCTTTGTTACTTAGTCTAGCTTCTTGAATAATCCTTAGGGAAGATATTTCAACTTCAGTAGGTATCACAGCTTCATTCCTATAGACAAGTAAATAGGGGGTAACCCCGGTGGAGTTTCGAACTATTGTGCGATACCCTAGAAAGGCATAAGGTAACATCTCATTCCATGATATATTATTTTTGACCATCTTTCTCAAGATATTCTTGATAGTTTTGTTGGCCGCTTCCACCTCTCCATTCATTTGGGGACGATATGCAGTCGAGTTGCGATGCATAATCTTGAACTGATCACAAATTTCTTTTATCAAGTGACTGTTCAATTTTTCCCCATTGTCAGTAATGATCAATTATGGTAATCTGAACCGGATAATCAAGTTATTCTTGAGGAAATCCACAACCACTTTCTTAGTGATGGCTCTGTACGAAGCTGCTTCAACCCACTTAGTCAAATAATCAATGGCAAGAAAAATAAATCTATTCCCATTCGACGCTAATGGCTCTATTGGTCCAATGACATCCATGCACCAAGCTACGAAAGGCTAAGGTGAATTCACTGTATGAAGCTCTTATGGAGGCATTCGAATCAGATCTCCTTGTATTTGATATTGTGGACATCTCTGCACATACTTACTGCAATCATTTTCCATAGTCATCCAGAAGTAACCGGTTCTCAGGATCTTTCTGGCAAGGACAAACCCATTCATGTGGGGGCCATATATTCTAGCGTGTACCTCTTTTATCAATTTATTGGCTTCCACAGCATCGACGCATCTTAGGAATCCTAAATTAGGAGTCCGAAAAAGAATTTCCCCACTTGGAAAGTAATTCTTTGCCAAACGATGGATTGTCTCCTTTTGGTTGTTACCAGCCTCTTTAGGATATATTCCAGAGTCCAAATACCTTTTAATGTCATAGTACCAAGGCTTTCCATAAGGCTCCTCTTCCACGTGTACACAATGCGCGGGTTGCTCTTTCAAGCTTATTTCCAAAGGATCAATGTAACTCTGATTCGGGTGCTGAATCATGGAAGATATAGTCGCCAAAGCATCAGCAAAATTATTTTGTATCCATGGGATATGCCTAAAATCAACTTCCTTGAATCTTTCACATAATTCTTGCACTAGCTCCACATAAGGAGTTATCTTGGGATTTTTTACTGCCCATTGTCCCCGTACCTGGTGAATCAACAAATCTAAATCCCCGATGACTAACAAATCACGAATACCAATATCAAGTGCCAATTTGAGACCCAGAATGCAAGCCTCATATTCAGCCATGTTATTGGTGCATGGAAAATGTAACTTAGCAGTTATCGGATAATGCTAGCCCGTTTCTGACACCAAAACTGCTCCAATTCCTGAACCTTTGAAGTTGATCGCCCCATCAAAAAATAGCCTCCATCCGGGGTAAATCTCTGTAATGTCTTCTCCTACGAACAAAACTTCCTCATCTGGAAAGTACGTTCGAAGTGGCTCATATTCCTCATCAACTGGGTTCTCTGCCAAATAATCTGCTAAGGCTTTCCCCTTGATTGTTTTTTGGGTTACATACACAATGTCAAACTGACTCAGCAATATTTTCCACTTGGCTAGCTTTCTCGTAGGCATGGCCTTTTGGAAAATATACTTTAATGGATCCACTCTCGAGATGAGGTATGCTGTGTAGGATGATAGATAATGCCTCAAATTTTGTGTCGTCCAAGTCAAAGCACAACATGTCCTTTCTACAAGAGTGTAACGGGCTTCATATGGCGTGAACTTTTTACTGAAGTAACAAATGGCTTTCCCTCTCCTACCGGTCTCATCATGTTGTCCGAGGACACATCCAAAAGAATTTTCTGAGACTAGCAGGTAAAGAAATAATGGAATTCCTTCTATTGGTGGAACCAAAACTGGCGGTGCAGAAAAGTATCCCTTGATGTGGTTAAAAGCTCTCTGACATTCTTCTTTGAACTCGTTCAATGCATTTTTCTTCAACATCTTGAGAATTGGCTTGCATATGACTGTTGACTGCGCGATGAACCTGCTAATGTAATTCAAACGACCTATCAAACTCATAACTTCCTTTTAGTCTTCGGCGGTGGCAAATCCTGAATTGTCTTGATTTTGGATGGGTCTAACTCGATGCCTCTTCTACTGACTATGAAACCCAACAAATTCCCTTATGGCACACCAAAAGCACACTTAGCAGGGTTTAATTTTAAATTGTACCTTCTTAATCTATTGAAAATTTTCTCCAGATGAGTCAGATGATCCGAACTCTCACAAGATTTGATAATTATGTCATCCACGAACACCTCAATGTCTTTATGTATCATATCATGGAAAATCATCTTCATAGCCCTCATATATGTTGCACCCACATTTTTTAAACCAAACGGCATTACCCTGTAATGATAAACACCCTAGGGTGTAATAAAAACTATTTTTTCTACATCTTCCTCATCCATCAATATCTGATGATACCCAATGAAACAATCAAGGAATGACTGCATTTAATGTTTTTCACAGTTATTGATGAGAATGTGGATGTTGGGAAACTAAAAATTATCTTTAGGACTGGCTCTATTCAAGTGTCTGTAGTCAACATAAATTCAAATCTTGTCGTCCTTCTTTGGCAAAGGGACGATGTTTGGCAACCACGTTGGATATTTTGTGACCTTGACAACAGTAGACTGGATTTGTTTTGTCAGTTCTTCCTTGATCTTTAGACTTAAATCTGGCTTGAATTTTCATATTTTTTACTTGACTGGATCAAACTCCGAATTTATTGGTAACTTATGCCACACACAATGCTGGTTCTCAACCCTAGAATATCATCATAGGACCAAGCAAACACGTTGATGTATTCCCGCAACAGGTGGATGAGCTCTTTATTTTGTGGCACTGCCAGGTGGATACTGACACTTGCATCTTTGATTTTATCATGATCTCCTAAGTTGACTTTTTCAGTTTCCTCCAGATTGGGTTTTTTGCGATTCTTAAATTCCTCCATATCTCCGACTAATTGTTCCTCATCATCGTCTTTCCAATCATCATTGTTCCCCTCATTTTGTTTGTTCAAGCTTTGACATGACATAGTATTGGCAGATTTTAAGACACTGTTACTGATGGACAAACAAACCAAGTTAGATGATAACAAGATAATAACAAAATATATTACTAGGAGTGTGTTAGAAATAATAGAATTTCCTAAATAAATGAAGGCCTTTACATTGAAATTTGGGAGATAATTACAAAATTGTGGCTCATGACTTGAGCAAATACAAGTCCATGCCTTTTTGAAAGCAGTAAGATACAAAAAGGAAGTTTTGAGATATAAAAGGTGGATCACGGGGTCTCTTCTGGATCATCACCAATTTTAAAAGCTATTAGTAATTTCCCTTTCATCTACCATGACTGGCGATGGGTTATGAGTGGAGTGGAGGTACAATTTTGCAAGGCATCCCCTGGAGCAATTTGCTTCACCCCGCTGGACTTTGGGACATCTTCTGGTACAACATTGCATCCTTCGAACAAATCTCCTATCCCATCCCTAATACCATTATCATCTGACACCTCTCATACAGGAAATCACTGGAACAGGAGTGGCAAGGGCCCAAACGGAATTTTCTCTGGCTCATCCTCAACCCTATCCTTCCTGGTAGGCGGATATCCCAACCTGTACTTAGAGCCTCTCTCTGGGATCACAATAGGATCGATAATTACTTGTAAATTCTAACCCAAGCCTCAACCAGGTTCGACCCTATTTCTTAACATCACCGTTGCAATTATTTTGTAGACAAAAGGCATTGGTACTTTGGGCGTCGAATCTCTGTTCACAGCATTTACAATTTCCACTGTATAAAAACTACTACCTTTTGGAACATCTTCAATCACCGGAACATAATCATTGGGATGGTCCGCTTGACTTTTTTCTCCTTTGATGACTACTTCATGATCTTCCCAAATGAACTTCAATAATTGAGGAAGGGGTGATAAAACTGCCTTTGAACTGTGTATGCTTGGTCTTCCCAAGAGCAGGTTGTAGCTAGGATGGATATCCATAGCATGAAACTTAGTCTTAAACTCAGCAGGCCCCATTTGGATGTGCAAGTCAATCTCTTCTATGGTATCTCTCTGCCCACCATCGAATGTTGTCACATTTACGTGGCTTTGACAAATTTTTCCTAAATCATAGCCTATTTGAACTAGCGTAAAGAGGGACAAATATTCACACCAGATTCGTCATCTATTAATACCTGATTAATCATATAATCATGGCAAATAACGATGACATGCATGAATTTGTTTTGCATCGCTCCTTCAAATGAATATTCTTTATCACTGAACGATATGTGATGATTCCCCACAATATTCCCTATCAGCACAACCAAATTCTCAGCACTTGTTTCTGCGGGAACATATGCTTCCTCCAAGACCTTCGATAAATCCTGTCGGTGGTATTGAAAACTCATTAATAGTGCAAAGACAGAGAATTAGGCTGGCATTTTCTCCAAGTGTTTGACAATTATGTAATTCTCTGGTTGCATACGCCTCAAAAATTCCTCAGCCTCGCCTTCAGTGATTGGCCTTTTCTATGAATCTTTTTTGTTGGTCAATTCCTCAGGGATGTAACATCATCCCAATCACATCATCCCTTGGGTAGCAGTGGTTTTCACAATAAATTCATTTCTTATCGGAGAAGCGTACACTTGAGTCGGGGTTGTCATCACTATAAATGGGGCTTTCTCATTGATAATTAATGCAACCAAAACCTTCTCTATCTTTCCTACCTCTTCTGCTCTTTTGCATTTTACGGAGTTCACCTGGGTAATGGTCTTGCCAGATGCCCTTCACCTTCTACTTCAATCATGTTAACTGTAGACCCCCCATGGTTGGTCAATGGATTTCTGTTAACATTTGGAGTAGGCGCTTGGAGCGTGATTACCTTTTGATCGATTAAATCCTGGATCTTGTGTTTCAGGTATACATAATCCTCTGTACTATGCTCCGTTTCCCCCGAATGATAAGCACAATGTTGACTTACTTTAAAAAATTGAGAGTTGGGATTGATATTTCTTGGATGTATAGGTTGAAAATGACCAGCGTTCTTCAATCTTTCAAACAATTGGTTATGACTTTCAGCTACTGGGTTGACATTTTGGAAAGGTTTTTTTTTGTGGTTTGGACGTTGCGGGTTGTACAGCCTTAGGTTTGTAGGAGGGGGTACTTGGTGACAATTTGGAGGCGTTTGAAATTTTTTTCGATTATTTAGAGGAGTAGTTTGGAAATAAGACTGATAATTTAGAATTGGAACTGCGTATTAGGGAAAGAGATTTGGCTGTGGAGCTTGGTATGTGGATTGGATGTTTGGGAGTGGAGTTTGGTACTGAGGTTGGGTATTTGAGAGTGGATCTTGGTATTGGGGGTGGGCGTAGAACGCGTGCGGAAGGTTAGGTGGCGGCGTAGAAGATAAAACATTTCTAGAATTGAATCTCTTTTTCATTTTTGCAACAGGATTAGCAAAATCACATCTACATCGTCCTTTTTCTTCTTTGAGAACATGACAGTCCCAGACGACGCCGGGGTTTTGGTAATCTTCCCTATCCGAATAGCTTCTTCCAATGATTCACCTATTTGACCAACTCCGTAAAGGTTTCTCAGACAACGGACACCATCCTGGTATAATATTCTCCTTCTTGAGCGCGAGAGAACATGGATACCATTTCCTTATCGAACATGGGGGTTTACACTTTGGCAGCTTCTTTCCTCCAACGAAAAGCATAGTCTTAAAAAATCTCAATGCTCTTTTGTTTGATATATCAAAATCAACCACGTTGTGGATTTTTTTCACAGTCCAGTTCAAAACAACTCCATTAAGACCAAAAGATAAAATCATTCAAAATATCTCAAATATTCAACATCAACGTGCTTATAACACACACTTTCTAAAAAAAAACACAATTTTCAATGGGGATTCACGACCCAAATATCAAAATCATGATAAATATCGTTCAAGATTCATGCTTTATATCTTCACACATGTAAATTCATCTTTCAAAATCATAAACATCAAGATTTCATACTAATCATCATAAGATATGGGTTCATGATTCAAATTCGTAAAAATCAAATAAAAATCATGCATTTGTAAAGAAAATTACTTTTGGGCACAAGAACGAAAGAGTGTTCTTGTTGAAAAACCCCACATACCTTGAATGATGAACTTTAGATCGATACTCATTTTTAAGATGTTAATCGTGCCTTTGAATGATGGTTCTTGGAGTTCTTGAACTACAAACTTAGAATCTTGAATAAATTTGCAGAAATAATGGTGAACTTTGGAGGTTCTTGAACTAGGAACATGGAATCTTGAATAAATTTGCAGAATTAATGGTGAACTTTGGAGGTTCTTGAAGTTGGATGTAGGAGCTTAGAGTTTTCTTTTTGAGGGAATTTGATGAAATATAACATATAATGCTTTTAATAGGCTTTAATATAGGGTTTGGACGGATTTTGGGTGAGGAGGAATGACCAAAACGCCCCTAAAAAATCAAATAATTCTCGAATCTGTCCTTTGGTGGACTGTTTTCATAGTCTGAAGTAGATCAACCATAATATTTTACTCCGATATCCAAATTGTATAAAACCAATTTCATTAGAAAGAGGACTCTCATATCTTTCCGTTGATATATAGTTTCTCACCCAGATGATTGTGTAAAAGGAGTTATGATCATTTGAAGTTAACCCAAGAATTTGTTTTTAATAGGTTGAAGTAGATCGACCATAACTTTTTGCTTCGATAGACTAATTAGATGAAACAAATTTCATTGGAGAGAGGACTCGCAAAGATTTTTGTTGATATATAGTAGATCACCCAGATCATTATGTACACATAGTTATGAATATTAAAATTTGAAGCAAAAATACGTCAGGCTTTAGTACTTTTTACTGTACGTTTTATTGTTCATTACTGTTCACGGTTCAATCGGAATGTTCATAACTCGTCGCTCGGGTGTCCGTTTTGGATGATCCAAATATCGTTGGAAATATTATTAGATACTCTACACAATGGTGGGTCATAATCTAAGACATTCCGCACTGAAAATTTATAATTCATCCTAGAAGATAGAACCCAACACATTTACGTATAAAATTTCAACGAAAAATTTCCCGGGATATTACACTGTCAGATATGTGACTTCCCGTCAACTCAGCTCATCACTTAGAAGCTGGAATTGATGCTTTTATACCTAAGTCTAATGACTTGGGCTGATAAGTCGTCAGATATGTGACGGCCCATCAGGTATGTCATCACTTAGTTGCCAAGCTAACATGCTGGAGTAAAATCGGTATAACCTTTTGTTATGATATTGAATTTGGGCGAAATTGATATCGTTGGAAATATAATTCAATTATATATTAGTTGGTGGGTCATGAGTTCAAACATTAGTAGTATTATGAGAGTTATGATTGTTTGAAGTTGACTATACCAATATCCTTCCCAAGAATTTAATCGGTAAGTAATGTTTTGAGTCGTCTAATAGCTAGGATGTATTTAAGTCCTTAATATACATCAAACTTGGTCATAAAACTACAAAATCATTAGAATTTATTTATCATGAGCTTGAAGCATAGCTCTACTATTGGTTGGGAATCTCCGGGTATTACAGTACATAAATACAGCTTCTCTCAATAATTTAACATAAAGACATTAAATTTGTTTTGGGACATCCCCCCACCCCACCCCCTCAGGGATACTAATCAACTTTCTCTAACCCCAAAGTCATCAATTCATGACTAACATCATTAAGGTCATAGACATCCGCAATTCTAAAACTCATTAAAATACTTGCATAACACCTCTAATCACATACCTTACAGCTTAACAAACTTTGTAAAACCATACCCAAGGCTCATATTGCCTAACAATATTTCCTCAATTCAACTCTAACGAATACCGTACAACAACTCACCAGATTCCTCCATACTATAATTTAGAACACAACCCAGGTATGTAAAACACATATACACATAAAAGTGAAACTTCACCTTTCAAGAATGCTACTGTTAACTATTGATATCCTCTACTGTCATCAACCTACAACATGCAGTCTCATGAGCATACACTTCCTCGCTTCCTATCACATAAAAATCCACTCTCCATTGCTTAACCTTCTAACATATGATCATTAATCGCATAACTCATACCATAAAATCTTACATAACGTCATACTACCAGGGGGTAACTTATTCTTATATACTTACGTCCTTATCTACCTAATGACTCACCCACAAGTCATCATTTTAACACTCGTTCTCATATACACATATACCTCACAATTTCCACTTAAACATTTCATCAATTATCAACCGAGTCTCTTTCACAAATCACTTCAAGCCAGCTAACTTAACCCCATAAAACATACTTCATTAGTCTTAAGCTACTATTCTTACCACCACATTCTACATCTAGAATCCAATACTATAGTCTAGCATCATTCATCTACCACAATAAAAACAAAGCTGCAACATAATGTACGAGTCCATCAAATTGGGAAAACAACTACAAATACTCATTTCATTTAACTACTACCTACAATCACAATCCCCTTCATGACATCACTATTATAGTTGAAAATCCACTTCATACCTTCTCACATAAAGTACTAGTTTACAACCACTAAACGAAAGAAGGTCAAGGGGTAAAGTCATATAATAGGCATGGTCAACCTTAATCTTATATTATACCCCACCTTACATACAATTCTCACTTGGAAGTTATAGAATAAAACATCAAGAAACACTAGCCCACCAGAATCTCATAACAAAAATATTCGGCCATAATCATATGGCGTGTCTTATTTACAATCCATTAGCGCATCCTCCTCCTACACATCATTAGTATTTACCTATCTATACACTTAAACTTCTTTCATAGCTCTATAAGTTTCGAATAAACTTCCTCTTGCAACCTCAGGGAACCCTAAATTAACAACACTCATCCACTAAGCACTTTCACCAATAACCTATACTTTTCTAGCACAACAAATACAATCAACAACTCTTTTCATACTTCAAGCAAACAAAAATTTATCTTAACTAATAACTCCTTCTCCACCTTTCACTAACCTAAAACATAAGGATATATCACTTCATTACTGACTCCATTATAAGAAAAAAAATAAATTCGGCTACATATATTTAATAAATCGCCCTTACCACTTTTCTTATCACTACACCTCTAAACCCCAATTTCAACCAACACAAGAACAACAAGATGAACAACAAGTTTCTAGTGAATCAAAATACGCATCGCATGGCTTCACTAGACTTGATTTTTGTGTTTTGAACCAGAAAATAAAATGAATAACAAAGAAACTATGCTAGTGAATCGAAAGAGCCCCACATGGCTTCACTAGACTTTTAGGATCAACAACACAATGATAAGAAGATCACAAGAGATGGAAAATTTACCAACAATATTCAATGACCTAAGAATACACATCTTACTCTAGTCTTAACTGAATGCCTCAAAAGAACGAGGACACATCTTTAAACTTGGAAGATGTACGACACACTAGGAAGCTCCTCTCAAGCACTTTGTGTGACTTCTGAAATTTTTGCTAGTAAATTTGAGAGCATTATTTGGAAACACCAGAGTAAGGAAAGAATTAGGATAACATTACTTTCATATGGGCGACACCATCACCCAAATTAGAGTATGAAAAAGGAACATTCTAACTCCATAGTACGAACTAGAACATGAAGAAAGAGAGACATTCCTAAACACCTTGTAGCCTCCTTCTTATAAGTGTGGCGCTACACACCCATAAATAAGACTATTCCCAAAGAAATTTTGCAACACCCTAGGACCATAAACCATGCTTTGATTCCAAGCTTGTCATGACCAGAACCGATGCCCTGGCCGTAACGAGCAATCCGAACCATGAAGGCCCAAATGCCTATTTAACTTTTAATCACATACACCATTCATATATAGAAAAGAAATAAGGAAATATAACTGATTATGGGATCATGGCCATGCTCTGAAATCAACAAAATGTTAAAGACTGATATTCAACATCTAAAATAATATCTAACTCCATCTGCAAAACCTCTACTACATATGAAACAAAGATGTCTGAAAACTGGGATAAAGACCTCAGTAGACCAAAATCATAAAAAAATATTTGATATTTAAACAAGCCTTCTGAAACATAGAAGGATTACAAACTGAACTCTGCACTTCTATTTGGAAAGATCTACTGCTTAGCCCGATCACTAGATTGAGCCTCAGACCCTGTGAAGTAGGGGTTCAATACAGTTGTACCGGTATGCAGAGCAAACCCAATATAATATTTGATATTCAACATATATGAGAGAAATTTAAAAATGGTTCATAAATATGTCACATAGTAAAAATCACATAAGCATGTTTAAAAGACTCTATAAAACCATTTGAACTCTGTGATATACTCTTTGTTTTACTTCTGCACTAGGTGGTATACCTAACAATATTGTAATTCAATAGGATATATGGAATCTTCCCTTAACTCGGTAGCCAAGCCCCCAACAAAAGTTTGTCGCAAGGTTCAGAGTCTCTGAATCTCTACTACGCCAAAGGGCCGTCACCAACATACAAAAGTAACTTACCCGCCTCGGCAAAACATGATTTTAGGCTATAAGTCGATTGACTCATAACCTCTTCGGGTAACCACCTAACCTTTTTAATCCCATTTTTAATTATTTACAATATGCAATCTTTGAAAATCAAACTCTGAAGACTCTAGTTCTGTTATGACATATATTTGCATGGTATCGTCATACCATTGACTTTCTAGTCACATTCTCTGAGGCATTTATAACAAAATATATCTTTATTCTTAAATCATGGAATTCAGGACCACCATAGAAACAATTCTTTTCAAGAGACTCATTCTTTAAAACTCATGTGAAACCATGCAAGTAATTCACTTTTTCAAAGATTCAATAAACAAAGTTGGTCATGTCAAAATTCTTAATTTCATGCAATTCTTTCTCTTTAACACAAAACATAGATATCTCAAGAAACACCCTCTAATCATCTCTAAATTATGTTCAAATACAATGACATTGAGAAAACTACTTTCACATTGTAAAACATTCAATTTCAACTCATTTCCGAAAAAACCATAAACTTTAATTCAATACACTAGAGGGAATTCAGAATTTGTTCTCTCAAACAATCTCAAATCTCAATTTTCATACATTATTTAGGGGAAAAGACCACAAGACCAAAGTAGTAGTAACATTGAAACATTCAGAATACATAATTTAAATATAGATTCCAAAATCCCTTTTAAATTCATGCTTAATAATCTTTAAATCATGATCTAATGTTTACAAGACCATGTAGTTTTTAGGATAAAATCCATGTACCTTGGACTATAAGAGTTGAAAGATGGAACCTAGATCTTGATAGATGGAACCCGGATCTTGACCCTTTTCTTGGAGTCTTACACATAAGATCTTGATTCTTGATCTTGAGGGAAAGGATTTAGGGTTTTAATCTGAGAGGAAAAATTGAATTATGGAGTGTATTCCGCTTTTGGGGTGTGAATCTTATGTTATGGACAGACCTTGGGTGAGGTAAAGGTCCAAATTTCCCTTAAAAATGTAAAAATAGAACCTGAAAATTAGTTGCATGCGATGGAGGGTGCGTCGCACGCTAATCGCACGCAACTACTTCCTCTCTCATGAAAATGGCTGTAGTATCGAATTTTGGCAAAATTCGTATCTTTGGAAAGCCACTTCGAAGAAATTTCATTCAATAAATAGTAGGCCTTCTAATTCAATATATATATAAGAAGTTATGGTCGATGGAAATTGACCCAAGTTTAAACGTCGACTGAAATTTAATCGCTAGAAATGTTTTCAACTTTTCTTAAAGTTAGGGGATTTTTATAATCTCAATTCATATTCAAAGGTATTCCCATACTATATGATAGATAACCACACATATATTAACAAGAAATTATCTAGTTCAGATCAATACACATAGGAACAACGGTCTAGATTCTAGCCCGAAAGTACGGGGTGTTACATGTTAAGACGCATTTAAGGACCGTAAATTGGTCCATATAGGATTAAAAACATTTTGGGAGCGTGAAAAGTCCTTATTACCCTTAAATTTAAGTTAAAATAGATCAATTTTGGCACTATTCTTTTGCTGGGCAGCACACAACCAAAACACACCTAAGGGTGGGCGGTGCACGCAAAAACACTCCTAGGGTTGGTGGCACATGTACAAAGCACACCCATCCAGTGTCTATTGGCGTTTGTCATGCGACGCATGGCCTTAGCGAAGGATCTATTTGGTAACGCCCACCTAATTCCAACGTCCAAAAAAAAACCAACACAACGCATAACATCTACACATTATTTACCATCAAAATAGGAGTCCTAAAGGTCATTTTGAATGGATTACTCAAGCGTTAAAACATGGATCTAACATAATTGTAGTTAATGCATCAAATCTTATACAAGACATATAGATTTTAACTCAATATTTATATGAGAAAATAATCTTTTAGGACAACTTAAAAATTGAATAGTAAAAAATAACTTTTTTAGATATTCTATGGGCAAAAATAAAAACCTCTTAGAAAAAATATTAAGCTAATGTCATGATTGTAAAGAAATACAATAATAAAATCTCCTAATTAATTCATGTATAAACCAGTAACCCATTGAAACACTAATCCACTACTTAAAAGGAATTTTCTTTTTATACCTTATACTAATGAATAGCCATCGTTTTTGTAAAATTTGGCTAATTTTTAGCATGATTTATATTCATTATTATGGCGTTTAATTAAGTAATATGTGATTAGCCTTTTAACCTTATGTACCAGCAATATGTTTGGGTTCGTTTCTGGGGTTATATCAATACGTTCTAACAAGAAAGATTAAAACTCGATTTATTGAGCTGACAAATCTTATGGAGGTAACAAACGATAAAATCTAGTTCTACGGGAATAAAAATCATTCTCAAATGTAGGGTTAACGTTACTCTTAATTAATTGATTTTGTTTCACTTTATCCCTCTTTTATGACCACATCTTTTTTACTATCTATTAGTGTCTAAAAATATTTGTCTACTACAACTAATTATTTGATGATTGATGAGAGTATTATTTTTTCTAGGAAATAAAATAAGCAAGAAGACCACTAAGATTGAGATAATGTCAAACAATTCAGAAGTAGTTACCAATTAGAACAACCAACTATATATGATCATATGAGTAAAACATATTATATAACCAGTCACTCGGTATGTGCATCTCCATTTAGCCCATATTAACTAAAACAAAATTTATGAAAAAAACACAAATACACCAAAAACTTAAAGAAAGTGCAAATTTCATATGTATAACCTGTTGATTATCTAAATATGTGAAAGAAGACAACGTTTTTTATACTGATACTACAGTTCCATTTCAGAAAGAAATCACTCATATACAAGATTAAGAAAAAATAAGACATCTAAGTTTGATAGCCTCCAACCATTGGTTCTCTTCACTTTCCTCCATGTTGCTCTGATTCATTAAAAATGTTACAAAGGGGGTGTTGAATCCTTTAAAAGTAATGAAATTTTTGAGGAATTCAAACAATCTCAAAATATCCACAATCATAGTTTTACACCAATCTCCCAAGCTTGTTTTCCTCCCCAAACCCTTCCTCTACACTCCACACTCCCACCCCCACCCCACACCCTACCCAATAAAAAATAGAAGACGACGGATACAACATTTTAAGGAACAAAATAAAACTTTCCAAAACATTATATTCCAAGGATGCAATTTACTCAATTTACAATCACACTACAAAAATCCTAACAATCAGCCGAAGAAGAAGCCTTCACAACAGAAAATATAAATGGCATTGTTCTATGTGATGCCTAGTTGCCTTAGAAAGAGTCGTTCCTTAAAGTTGTCAAAACAAAGGTATTTACCATGTATTTTCACAATTCTTAGTAATTTTCTTTGTAGTTTTGGATATATATATATATATATATATAAAGAAAGATAGACCCTTGAACTTTTTGACTTTTTTCATATTTGCACCTCTATTAGGCCATGTACCTATTGAACCCCTTAACCTTTCATTAAGTGTCCCCTTTAAGTATTTTTTTTTTTAAAAAAACTCATGTGTGAATTTCACACACTGGTGACATGGAAAATGAAACAATAAGAGAAAGACAACTCATTTTGGTCACAAATAATTCAATTAAAAAGTAAAAAAAATGCCAAAAATATTTTTTTAAGGAAAAAAAGTCTAGCCTTCTTCTTCACAAAAGAAAAAAACTCCATTTTCATAGAAAGAAAAAAATCTTCAGTACCTCCATCATATCTTCTTCCACTTAAAATTTTATTGTTGTATTCATCGAATTTGACCCAATTCTTTGTTGGTTCTGGGTACCCAAAATCAGAAACATAGATTTTTAGTATTTTATTTGCTTCCACCTGAAAGCTCAGCTCACTCCACCAATTTTTAACAAAAACAACACCCAACAACCATTATGAAAGAAAAAGAGTAACAAAAAACACAAATTGATATACAACGACAAGCAATAACAACAAAGAAGAGACCCATGAAATTCTAATTTTTCAAAAAAAATACCGCCAGAAATTGCTATCCCAAGATAATCAATCACCCTTCAACATGACTAGAAAATCCAAAAGAGCCTTCACCTCATTTTTCAGTGAATTTTCCAAACACCCACAATGGCCTACACACAATATTAAATTTTTTGATGTTGAATTTTTGCATATGAACTCAAATTTTGATGTTGAAATTAATGTTGGAAAACTATTAACCTTCAATAGAATGGAAAGTATATCAAAGAATCACAAATATGCTGACAATAAATTACAAGAAAATGAAGAAAACACTATATTCACAAGTATAAATCTTATCTAGGCAGCAACTGTCATTTTCCTCACCACTCCACACCCAACCAATAAAATTATAAGAAAAAGTGCAAAAGGGGATCAAACATATAAATTTGATAAGAGGAAAGTTTTATTTTAAAAAAATTAAAGTAAAATATGGATTCACTCTACTAGTGGAGAGTGTAATACAAATGTCATGCCTTGTCAGTGCAATTTCAGCAATTGCGCTTAATTGACATGATTTGTGAGTGATAAAATGGTTCAATAGGTATATGGCTTAATTGAGGAGCCAATATAGAAAAAGTCAAAAGTTCAGGGGTCTGCCTATGTATTTTTCTTATATATATATATATATATATATAGTCCACCTCTACTAATTGCCCTTATAGTCCTCTCTCCCCTGGTAAACTATAACATTTACTTCATTATCCTTTTGTATCTCTAGGATGATCAGCTCGCTCATTACTTCATTATCTTTGTCATGAGTATCATAGAATCTCAATTATTGTAAACAAGACTTATCTGTCTGCCTAGAGTACCTAGTTTTATGGTTTCTTTACTCTCTGTATAGCATGTTATTACAAATTTAAGACAATTAGTGATACAGCTTAAACATTTTTTCTAATAGTGTTATCATTTTACCGGCTAATGATGAAGTAAGTTACCATTAGTGTAACACCCTGTATTTCAGGCTAGAATAAAAATCATAGTTTCTATGCATAGATGATCCAAAAGATAAAAATCCTATGCAATTCTGGCATGTTAATCAATTATGTAGTGTGTGAACCTATTTAAGCATGAACTGAGATCATAGAGGTCCTCCAACTCAAGGATGAGTTGAAAGCTTTCCTATCATTTGAATTTGAGTGAGCGTCGAAACTTGGGTCAAATTTAGTCGAACATAACTCCTTTTATATAATGAATTATATAACCTAGTATATATCAAATTAAATATCTTCGAATTAGCTTTCCAACGATACCAATTTTACCAAAATATGACACCCGAGCAAAAAGTTATGACCATTTTAGTGACTGAGATAGTAGCATCATGCGATAAGCGTGCAATCCATGCCCTATCGCACACACCAAAATTTCAGGTTTGGCTTCAACATTTTGAAGGGAAATATGGGTATCTTCCATCCCTTATTCAGCTATAACACGGGATTAAACTCCCAAAACACCAAAATATAATTCTTTTCTCTCAAATTCATCAAGAACTCACCCTAGGGTTTCAAACTAAAAACCCAAATATCTCAAGATTTAACCGTGGATTTTCCATAATTCTTCAAAATTTGGAATCTCCATTGCGAGGGCTACAAGAGGCACCCATAAATCATACGTATAGCATCCCAAAAGCTAGAGTTCATTCAAAAGTTTCTAATTTAAGGTATGCAGGGTTTTTCTAAAATCTCATGGGTATGGAAAGCATGATTTTAAGAAAGAGATTTTTAGATTTATGAATATATTCATGCTTTAGAAGCATTGATGATATTATTTTGGCCTTTAGGCTTTCCTCCAAATTGATTTAAAATTATATATATATTATCGGAATGTGTTTTAAGGTTGATGATTGAATTGAGAGCATGATTCATCAAAAATTCCCCTCTCGTGATGATTTTCATTTACTTATAATATACTATGAAATCATTTGAATGCATCTTGAAAAACATGTTATGAAATTTCTTGAATAAAGTTATATTTGAATTATGACTTTGATTTCAAAAGAGAGAGGGTTATTTATGTTGATGAATGTTGAACATAATTATATAATGAGAAGGGTTGCATGGTTTGTTAAAATTACATGACCACCACTTGTTTATTAAAAGGATGTCAATTTGGCATAGTTTTGACTTATTTTTTCAAACCATGAATTCCCTTTGTTAAATTACATGTTTGGGTGGTCTGAACTATATTTTAATGAAAGAATCATGCATGATGCATTATGGCTCATAAATAGGACATGCAAGTCCTAGTGTGTTGACACCAATTAAAATAATTCCATGGTAATTCAAATCATAATAGAATATATGTTTCAAGTCAGATTTTTTAGATGTTGAAACTAGAATAATGCATGATTAAAAACAGGATAAAATTGAGCATAAAGAGTGCTTAGGTGGTTCCCCAAAAAAAGCACGAGTTCAGGCAACTCATTACCCAAAATTGTGATTTGCCGATCCGGGTATATTATTTTACGCTGGCCTAGTGTCTTGTGGCGTATTAGACTGAGACACTCCAATCCTTACAGCAAACTTGGTTTGGGGGATTCCCCGCCGAGTTAATTGCAGATTCGATATAGCCTGTGGAATATCATACTTGTAGGGGAGTGCCACCTAACTCAGAAGTAATACAAAGATCAAAAACTGCTTTTGACAGAAAGATTTTTTGATGTTTTTTCAAGAATGCCCAAATTTTTTGAAAATTATGTCTTTCATGATGTTTATGACTAGGTCTCAACTATTTTATTTATATAAAAGATTTATTTTGGATTGCTCTATATACCAGTACATCTGTATTGACTCCCCTTCCTCCAGGTTCTGAGGCACAATTTAGGAGTCCTGATAAGCAGTAGATTTCATAGACAGGAGTGAAGAGTACCAGTTGGTGAGCCTTCTATATGTCAGAAGGCCTAGTTTCTTTTAGATTGTTATTGTTGATTATAGTTTTGGTCTACTGGGGGCCTTGTCCCAGTTTTCAGATAGTTGTTATTTCATCATGTAGTAGATATTTCACAGACGATTTTCAGACGGTGTGTGGTTGATATTGCATTTTATTAGTCATTGTTAAACTAAATTTAGACTATGACCATATTTCCATAGAAGATTTTATTTCCACATTTCCTATTTATATATGAATGGTGTATATGATTACAAGTTAGAAAGGTTCTCGGGCCTTCATGGTTTGGAATGTCCACATGGCTAGAGCCCTGGTTTTGGTCATGATACACTTGGTATCAGAGCACGGTTCATGGTTCCAGGGTGTCTGCAAAATCGCATTGGATAGAGTCTTATTTATGGATGTGTAGCATGCCACACTTATAAGTAGGAGGCTACTAGGCGTTTTGGAATATTTCGCTTTCTTGATGTTTTAGTTCATGCTATTGAGTCAAAATGTGTCTCTTCCATTCTCTAATTTATGCTATGGTGTCACTCATACGAAATTAAAGTTATCCCAATTCTTTTCTAACTTTGATGTGCCTAGATATATCTCATTATTGGGGTGATTCAAGTGTAGAAGTTTAGAGTCTAAATGTTATGGTCCTTTCTGATTGAACCATATAAGAGTTTAAAATTTTTGCAAGGAATTTAGAAGCGTCCGTTAGTGCTTCAGAGTGTGTTGATTTTTGTGTAAACTTTGATTCTGATGAAATCATATTTTTTGACCTCCGGTATTAAGAGTATTCCATCTCTTTTCAAAAATTTATGTTGCAGATGTCATACTTTAGTGGGAATGATGTGCAACACAATGTTGAAACTATATTTCACCCGATTAATAGTATAAGTTAAAGTGTCGGTGTCATGACCTATTGGTAGTGAGATTCGGCCAAGAGGTTGGTGATATGAAGTCACAAAGTTAGAAGTTAGAGTGAGGGTGACTTTTGTGTTAATAAATATTTTAGTTGAATAACCGATGTTTGAGGATGATTTACCACTTTATAGTGATAGACTAATGTGGTATCTAGTAGCATATGTGGATTGTATGGTAGTCTGTGGGGGAAGTGTTTAACTTAGATTTTTATTTATCCTTGTGTGTTAGTTTAGTAGAAGGTAGAGAAAGAGTTATTAGTTAAGGTGAATTGTTGTCTGCTTGAAGTATGAAAATGTCTAGATAAGCCAGTAAGTTATAATTGTAGACTCATGCTTGTTTGTGGAATTTGAAGGTAGTCTAAATGTATTCTTGGATATGTAAGTGTGATATGAGAAAGTCGTATATGTAGATAAGATTGTATGGGGTTATAATATAAGATTAAGGTTAACCATGTCTATTATGTGACTTTACCCCCTTTAACCTTCTTTTCGTTGGTAGTTGTAATCTATTACAACCTGTGAGAAGGTATGTAGTAGATTTTTGAAGTATTTGGATAGAATGTCCCAATTTGATGGACTAGTATATTATGTTGCCTTCTTCATTGGTGGTAGATGATTGATGTCAGACTATTGGCTTGAATTTAATATAGGATGTGGATGTAAGAATAGTGGCTTAAGATTAATGATGAATGTTTTATAAGAATTTTATGTCAGGTTGGGTTGTTAATCATGCTTAGCTCTAGACATTAAGTTTGAACAGTTGATGTCCATAAAGATGGATGTGATGATTTCTCGGTTAATGATACTAGTTATATGGAAGGGATCTAATAGGCTTGAATGGTGTATGTAGTAGATTATGTTTATTTGATTAGTAACAAAGTATGATGTTGTGTGTATGAGGTAGAAGTATGCCCAAGGTGATATGGAGTTGCAGCATTTTCTAAGACTATTACATATTGTATGTGGCTAATGGACATAGTAGTACCGTTGAGTTGCTAGGTGGAGAAAGACTAGTAGTATGATTCACAAAAGGCTTGCTGATATCCATGATTAAGTGTTATAATCTATATTTGAATTTTTGAAGGTTGAACTGACAGAAATAAGAGTTGAAGCAATATAGGGTATGTACTCCCACTATGGGAATACTCACGAGGATTAGAAGTTAGTAACTGTTCAAGTATTATGTGATTGACTATTGGGGCTATAGAAAGATAGAGTGTGTCTCAATAAGTAGGATTAGCAGTGGGTTTTCCCTTTCCAGGTGTAGCCATTTGCGTTAAGTTCTATTAATTGCCTGCATTGTCATATTCCAGACCCCAGAGTGCAGTAAGTGTAGTTTAGTTTAGAGTTTAGTAAGGATCTCTCAAACATAAGATGATGACTTAAATCTAAGGGGGAGATGATAAAACAAGTAACCAAGTCAGGCTCTCAGATTCTAGTAGTGATGTCAGTATGATATAAAACATTAGAAAGTGAGGGTGAGACTCAACCCATTCTTATCTCAGTATTTTTAAGTGATCCCAATACCTACTCATGCCTTACATTTTAGTTACATGATCATAGTTCATGATGTATATGATAGAGAATCACGAGATTTTCTAGTTCTAAAATGAGGAGTTCCAATTCATTCAGTAGTCGAAATCATATTCCATATGTTATGAACTTCAAATTGAGGTCATGCAACTCATGACTCATGTACCCACACTTTCTAGTGTGGTCAGTTCCAATAATTCAAGCCATACTCTTTATTATTGATGATATTCAACTTATAGTCATGTATTCCCCGATTCAGATCATTTTGATGAATCCCTGATGCTAATTTGTTATTCCTTCGGCCTCAGTTAAGTGAAAAAATCTCGCATGATATCCTCCCATGCTTCAAGGTCTTATGTTCTAACTTTTTAGTGACTCTTTCTTATGTGATGATAGTGGTGATGAGTAAATGTTTCTTGTTAATGGAAGATCATAGTATGCTTATTTTAGATAAGGCCATAATTGTGAAGTAAGATCTGAGGCCAAGCCTTTGATATATGTGGTGGTTAGCGGAAATTTGTGTGTGTATATTCTTGAGGTAGCGCGTGGGAGTTATATTGATAGTGGATTAGAGAATATGTGAAGTATGTACTTATGGGTGTTTGCCTTGTAGTTCATATGTCGTTATAAAGATAGGCTTGAATGACATGTTGAGATTTAAGTGGAGGAACATAATATGCGCTAGTAAATACATAATATAAGATCAGAGTTAGCCACTGAAGTGGTAAGGCACGATATGCTTAGGGTTTAATCTCTAAAAAAATATATAGAAGATAGAATCATATGCTTTAGACTAGTATCGTGCTGTCGCATGTTGTATTTTGTGATTTGAAGTTAGGCTTGATCATGGTGAGAGGACTTATGTTACTTTAGGCATTAGTAAAAAGATTTATCAATTCCCATACAAGAATTCGAAGTTGAATCAAATGAGTATGGTATTTAAAGGGAATAATATAGTTAAGGAAGTATTCTAGAAGTGTGCTAAGCTTGAAAGTAAGAAGTAGCATTGCCTAATGCCTGGTAATTCTATCCTAGTTTATGAGTTATATGTCTATATTCCATGCTATAGAGTAGTGTCACTGTTGTGATTCCTTAGTTGGGTGCCTTGTGTAACTCATGCCTACGATTCATTGCTCCCGAATGCTACTAGAACTTATTTAGAAAGAGTACTGAAGAGAAACTCCAGTTAATTATAATTTCCAATATAATTTAGCCAGTATAACTAGCAGTTCAGTGTAACAGTCAGGTAGACAAGTTACTGTGGTTTTCCACCTTTACACCCAGTCCTACTATCCGAAGTCCCATGTGTATAACTATCCCAAGAGATAATCTATTTCACCCATGTAAATTGCAAATTCTATTTAGTCCGACCATCATGTTTCAGATTCAGCTATTTAGTCATGACTCAGTTCATAAGAGTTCAGCGCATAGTCTCAGATCTCTCTTGGTATTTTAGCTCAGACAGTGTAATACCTTTGTACGATCTAAATATTGTTGTCTTAAGATTCGTACTTACATAAGTTATCACTTCTCAATTCGATACATATGATTTTATCATGAACACCTCAAGGGAATCCTAAATTCTCAGCACGAATCAGCTCCTTAAAGCAAGTAAGGGCAAATCAACTCAGAATTCAGCTTCATGATGGAAATATAAATATTTCAGATTAGTATATTCTTTCTTAGAAGACTTATTATGTCCACGTTATTCCATACCTTTAAGACTTAAACATTCCTAGCCATCATTCGGGGACGAATGATACAAAGGGGGAGATAATATAACACCCTGCATTTTGTGATAGAACAAAAAAAGTTGTTTCTATGCATAGATAATCCAAAATCCATAAATACTAAGAAAATTTGGCATGTTAATCAGTTATGTAGTGTGTGAACCTTTTTAAGAATGAATTGAGTTAATAGAGGTACGCTAACTCAAGGACGAGTTGAAAGTTTTCCTATCATTGGAGTTTTACTGAGCGTCGAAACTGGGGTCAATTTCAATCGAACATAAATATTTGCTTATAATGAATTAGAGGGCCAACTATAAATCAAATGAAATCTCTTTGAGTTAGCTTTCTAATGATACCAATTTCGCCTAAATCCGATACCCGAACAAAAAGTTATGGCCATTTTAATGACTGAGACAGTAGCCTCATGCGATAAACATGCGACACACGCCCTATCGCACCCACCAAAATTTCAGGTTTTGTTTCCGCATTTTTAAGGGTAAAATGGGTATCTTCCATCCCTTATCCAGTTATAACACGGGATTAAACTCCCAAAACACCAAAATATGATTCTTTTCTCTCAAATTCATCAAGAACTCACCCTAGGGTTTCAAACTAAAAACCCAAATATCTCAAAATTTAACCGTGGGTTTTCCTTAAATCTTCAAGATTCGGAATCCCCATTGCGAGGGATACAAGAGGCACCCATCAATTGTACGTATAGCATCCCGAAAGCTAGAGTTCATTCAAAAGCTTCTACTTTAAGGTAAGCGGGATTTTCCTAAAATCTCATGGGTATGAAAATCTTGATTTTAAGAAAGGGTTTTTCAAATGTATGGATATATTCATGCTTTAGAAGCATTGATAATATTGTTTTGGCCTTTAGGATTTCCCCCAAATTGATTTAAAATTATATATATATTGTAAGCATCTGTTTTAAGGTTGATGATTGAATTGAGAGCATAATTCATGAAAAATCCCTCTCTTGTGATGATTTTCAATTACTTATTATATAATATAAAATCGTTTGAATGTATCTTGAAAAGAATGTTATGAAATGTCTTCAATAATGTTATATTTTGATTATGATTTTGATTTCAAAAGAGAGAGGGTTGTTTATGTTGATGAATGTTGAACACAATTATATAATGTGAAGGGTTGCATGGTTTGTTGAAGATTACATAACCACCACTTATTTATTAAAAGGATGGGAATTTTGTATAGTTTTAACTTATGTTTTCGGAACATGAATTTCCAATGTTAAATTGCATGTTTTGGTGGTCTGAACTATGTTTTAATGAAAGAATCATGCATGATGCATTATGGCTCAGAAATAGGACTTGCAAGTCTTGGTGTGACAACACCAATCCAGATAATGCCATGGTAATTCAGAATAGAATAGAATGCATATTTGAAGTCAGATTTTTCAAATGTTGAAACTAGAATAATGCATGATTCAGAACTGGATAAAAATGGGCATAGAGAGAGCTTAGGTGGTTTGCTGAAGAAGGCATGAGTTCAGACAACTGATTGCCCAAAAATGTAATTTGTCAATCCGGGTATATTATTATATGCTGGCGTAGTGCCCTATGGCGTATTAGACTCAAAAACTCCAATCCTTGTGGCACACTTGGGTTGCGGGCTTCCCTGCCGAGTAAATGGCGGATTCCATATAGACCATGTAATATCAGACTTGTAGGGAAGTGCCACCTAACTCAGAAGTAATACAAAGATCAGAAACTGCTTTTGACAGAAAAGTTCTTTATGTTTTTTTCAAGAATGCCCATGTGTTTTGAAAATTATATCTTGTATGATGTTTATGACTAGCTCTGAACTATTTTATTTATATAAAATTTTTATTTTAGATTGCTCTGCGTACCAGTACATCTGTATTGACCCCCCCTCCCTCTAGGTTCTAAGGCACAGTTTAGGGGTCTTTATAAGCAGTAAATTTCATCAAACAGGAGTGAAGAGTACCCGTTGGTGAGCCTTCTATATTTCAGGAGGCCTAGTTTCATTCAGACAGTTATTATTTAATATAGTTTTGGTCTACTGGGGCCTTGTCCTAGTTTTCTGACAGTTGTTATTTCATCATGTAGTAGAGATTTCACAAACGGTTTTCAGACGGTGTTTTGTTGATATTGGATTTTACTCTTCATTCTTAAACTAAATTTAGATTATGAGCATGTTTCCATAGCAGATTTTATTTCCACATTTCCTATTTATATATGAATGGTGTACATGATTACAAGTTAGAAGGGCTCTCGGTCCTTCATAGTATGGTATGTCCGTCACGGCCAGGGCCCTAATTCGGGTCATGGCAATCAGGGACCAAAGGCAACACAAGTATGTGGATTATCTTTCACTTAAATAAAATGGAACCAACAAACCTTCTTGTTGATTCAACCATGAACTTCTGCATTTTCTCTTTTCATATATATTTGTGGGAGTAAAATTACTTTGAGGATGAGGTACCTTCTTCAATTCATACCTCTAGTGGACTGCCCCGCTTAAAACTAGACCTTATTATTTAGTTTATATATGTAAAATCCTATACTGGTTATGAGTATTTTTGAACGTCTAGTAGCCAGTAGGTTTAAAGGGAACTGAATGATAAAGTACCAGTGCAAACAATATAATATTTGGAAAAGGTGCCTGAAGGAAAATGGACAATATGAAATATTAAATAACAAAGGATAAAATTGAAAGGATAGAAGATCAGCCAATTGTTGCTACAGTCACCAAAAAAGGTGTAACATGTTATTTACATTCTAAGGAGAACAAGTATACTTTGAGCCTTGTATTTCTATTCTTTATTTTATGAGATATTGGTGATGCCTCATCAGATTAGGGTATAGTTGTCATCTTAAATTTAGTAAATTATGGTACCAATAGTAAAATAATGGCAATACTTGAATAATCACATTGTTAATGCATCCTTTTCCTTGTAATGTAATTTAGGGAAAGAAAAGCCTACATATAATGAAGAAGAATCATAGGCATTGAATGACAACATATGGTGCATCCTAATTGTATGTTGTATTAGGGCCTGCTTGAGTCATAAACTCTAAGCTATTTAGTTTGTATTAAGGCCCCCCTGGGCCATAAACTTTAAGCTAGTAGGTCATATCTCTCTACGTGGAGAAAGTCAAGGAAAATACCATCAACTCAAGTTTCTATAAGCATTTAACTGGTGCATCTTGCAAATGCTCTTAAGTTTGAAACTCTATCTACTTTCTTAACTTTGATTTGAAGTAACCTAATGTGTTGAAGCCCTAAAGAACCACAAATCCCTAGCAGTGATTCCATGCCATAAAATTGCACTCAGTCTCCATTCAGCTTGTATCCAACTTAGCTGATTATGAGACTTGCAATCTGTTCGCAATCTTAACTGATGCACTTCATCCTTTCTTATCAAGTCCCAGAACAGTAACCATGGTGTCATGATTAATTATGAGTTGAGAACAGGATTTAGTCGATGTTAATTTTAGTATAAAATCTATACCGATTGTGGTGAATCAAAAATGGAAGGAATAATGTTAAAATAGGTAAAGCTGATGATCCTTTTGGGTTGATTATGTGCATGATACATCTTTAATGCCTCTGCACCCTCATAATTGGATTTAATATGATGGTTACAACATTGAAAGGGGTGGGACAATCATGGTTCTTTCTTTGAAAACCAAATAATTAATGTTTTCAAGATTCTTTCTTCCAAATTATTAAGTATTGTATTTTATTTGTTTTATTAATGCGACCTTTATCCAATTTGGAGCATAACGGTTTTGAAAGAGAAAAAACTAAGTGGTCTAAATTCTTTGTTCCAGTAGGGTTTTTTCATTACTAATACAAGTAACATATATTTTCGTGTATGGTTGAGTAATGGTGGTTTATGTCTTAAAGAGCGATTGAGTGGATTCTTTGGTGGTCGTCAGTCTTCAAATAGTTTATAAGTATCAGTTTACCTAAGAAATAAGCTTTCTTCTTTACGGATCTTCTATCAACCACCAACTGCGAATTTAGTGTGAGATGGCAAATTACCCATGTTCCTCCTTACATAGGAGAGGTTTAATAAACTTCTCCATCTAAATAAAATATCTCTAAAATGAGCCAATTTATGTTGCAGAATCCATAAATATTTACCATTCATAAGGCACTTCATGACATATTCCTCATTAAGCAAGGTTTTACAGGTCATCAATGCATTACTAGGTTATGTTAAGAGGAAGGTTGTCAGGTACAATATTCGCTATTTTGGTGTGGATAATCAGCTAACTATTGAATAGAAGTATACATAACAACCCTCTCATAATCCATATATACAAACAATGACTGCAAGAAATATTTTAGGCCCTTTGCCCCTTTTGGTAGAAGATCTTCATAGTGTAAAAAAAGAAGTTGCAACTTTTCATTGGAAAATCTATAAGAACATTGTAAAAATCGTAAACTCCAATTGTAAGTTTTACTGTGATTGTGACTCTGTCATAAAATTTGGAGCGAATCATATCAATTTGTGGCCTGGTCCTCATGAATTTACCTATGCTCTTCCAGTCATAATCCCATAGTAATTGGTTGATTTGAAAATGATCGTCAGATTGCCAATTTGAGTATCATAACGAGCTTTCACTTATATATTCCCAATCGATGGTTACTAGGGCTTGGGATAGTAGACAATTATTGCTTTGGAATAGTTAGATTTCTATGGAATTTCCTCCACAACTAAGGTCACCCTAAGAGTATTAGTGTGTTTATCTACCAGATGCGCCAGTGCCCGATTTTCTGGCATCCCCATAGGATATATGGAGTGTGAGGCTGTCATTAAAAAGGAGGAAGAAAATTACCATTGAGAAATAACAGTCAGGTATTGCATGGAGAGATTTTTTTGTTTAATTTTTTTTATATGGGATAGAATGTGAAATAAGAAGAAAGGTTAATAGAACTTTGATTAAACAACTTATGAAAAAGCAATCCCCATGATAGTAAAGAAACTTTTTTTTTATTTTCAACAACTAAACCAATATTCTTGTATTACACTTTTTTGAAAATGAAACTAACTTTTAGTACATCAAATTAAATATCCGAATAATTCATGCATTACAATCCATCCTTACGTTAATCTTACCTTATATAAAAAAATAAAATCGAACATTATTAATCCCCATGTCTCTTATCCAAACAACACATTAATGATAAATATGTATGCCTAGCTTCATCCTGGATCCATAACTAGTATTATGTTCTTGTGCAAAAGCTTACTTCACCCTCTGTATGATACTCGAGTGACTCATACTATTCTTATATATACTATGTTGTTCTGTAGAGTATTTTTGATTGATACTTTCTTTTCCCTAGAAAAAACAAAAAGTATGATGAGTGGATATGAATAGACTCATGTGAAAACATGTATTAGCTTGAGAATGGATAAACATTAAAGATCTCATTTTATCCATGATCTTGGACATAGGAACTGAGATTTAATTTTATAGAATATATAACATGAAAGATACAATTTAACATACTTTATTTGTTACAAACTATGACAATATCTTAACCTTTTATGCTACAACTAGAGGAGCTATTGGAGAATATAAATAGAAATTTTCAAAAAAACAATTTTTTAGGCTGAGTTGTTCATTTGTGAGACAATTGTATTGTTAAAGAAGTTGTTGTTTTCAGTTTTCGTGAAAAAGGTTTTCAGGTAAACACCAACAGAAAGGAGTCTTTCTTTGTTATCTCTAAGTATTTTTGGCTTGAGTTTTTGTTCTTAACAGTAAGGGTGAATTTTATAAATGGATTATCTAACAAGGAATTAACATCATTTACAAAGGTCAAGTGGCCCATGTAGGCTAAGAAGAAAATACATTTAAGTTTATTAAGGATTTGTATATTTTTCTTTCTACCAAAATTTGGTTTCGCTTTTTTAAAATACACAAAAATAAGGTTAATGACTGTTTCTTTCCTTATTTTGAAAAATTTACTACTTGAATCCAAGGGGGGATATGATCATTTAAATTTATGTCACAAATTACTTCACATTGCCTCGAAAAGATATATGTTTTCTTTGATTGTGATGAGATATTACTAGTTCAGTCTTTTTTATTTCAATTTGTCTCGTAGGTCACTACTAATTTTAGATGATTAGTGTTATAGATGGAACACGTCTTGTAACTGTCTTATCATTTTAACTTGGGGGGTCAAAGGCAACACATGTCTGTGGATTATTATTTACTCCAAGGGACAGTATGTAAATAGGGAAAAATAATTAGAACCTTACAAATTTTCTTGTTGACTCAATCAAGAACTACTACATTGTCTCTTCTCTTTCAGACATACTCTTTGAAGTAGTCTTTTAGTATTGTCTCTTTAATCTAGCATAGTAATTTCACCACAGTTATTTGTTTGCCCTTCTATTCTGTCCTCTTTATTTATATTTGATGATTCTGGGAACTGAAGCCACCTAGCATTTGCAGTTACATATCTTATTATTTTTATTAATCATGAAATTATATGTTCACTCATAATCAAATAAATTTGTAAGTAGTTAATAATATCATATATAGAAAGACGGTAAACGAAAAATATAAATTTTTGGTTAAGTTGTTTTAGACTTCAATAAAGATTATAAAATTCAAATTTTATCCCTAATTAACAACAATTCTCTTTATTTGTCTAAGTAATTTAAGGATATTGACAACATTTACTATGTGCATGTCTAAATATGAAAACTACTCAAGAGACGTTGATTGTTCTTATTTGAATGGTGATTTAAAGTATTTTTACTACCTATCAGTCTTAGTATTTAATACATATAAGAGAACATCATTAAGAATTAATTACTAATACAATGTATGCGTTGTGGAAGACAAGATATATTTATTTGAATAATGCTAATGAATGATGATTTATATCTAGATAAATATAATACTAATGCATTTAAAAATTAATAGTAGAGAGAGAAATTGATAGATACATATATAGATATTAGATTACAAGAATCATTCAACTAGAATCTATTAATCTCTTTGAGTCTTCTAATTAATTATTCTCATTCAAGAATATGAAGAGAAGTGTAAAAAGTGTTAAGAAAAGTCTAAATATTGTGATGAGAGAGAGGGGGAATACATCCATTCCACCACATGGAATCACCTAAGTGGAATTATTCTTTGGCTCGCTTCCCCCAAAGCTACCCCCTCCCAAAAACTTCAAAGTATTAAAGGTATGAATGGTGTGAATGAAGAGAGGGGGAATACATCCTGTTCTCCACATGGAATCATCTAAGTGGCATTGTTCTTTGGCCTGCTTTCAACAAAGCTAAGCCTCCCAACCACTATGCCTACCACATGTCAGTGTTTTGTGTTGGATGTTGTTATATGTGTTTTGTTGTGACGTGTTGTTGTACGTGTTGTATGTATTTGGATGATCTCTCCCTATATAAAACCTTTTCTTTCATTCTCTCACTCTGTACTTCTGATTGTCTTCAACAGCTTGCTTTGTCTCTGTCCCTCCCTCTCTTGTATACTCTAAGTTGATTTACTCCTATCCCTACCCCTTCATTCTTTGAAGTTCTTCATTAATCTATCTAAATATATAGATTGGATTTTTATCCCTTTTTTGTGAGGTTTGATCCATAGTTAAGGTTGGTATGTTCTAATCTTTATCTGGGTTCTCTCATTTTAAGAAAAAAATTTGTGTTGGTGGTTTTTTGGTGTTTGATTTTAATTTTTTTTAGTTGATTCTTATGTGATTTGCTGTTCATTTTGATGTGTGTATGGAATGTTGTGTTTTTAAGATCATTTTTCTGTGAAGTTTTGATCTTTGGTGATTTTGAATTGAAATGGTTGAAGGGTTCTGCAAAGTTTGATCATTGATGGTTTATTTCAGCTATTTTCCTTATCTAGTTAAGTTTGAAGTTAGGTTTTAACATTCCTTAATTGTGATTGTGATGTTTTATTTATCTATTTGAATTTTAACTTAAGTTTTAAAGACAATTTAATTGCAACTGTCCAGTTTTCTTTATCTGCCTAATGTTAACATAGTCTTAACAATTCTTTGATTTCCATTATGTTGTTTTCCGTATCGTGTTGAATTATTACTCAGTTTAATATAGGTCTATCATTGCTTTAATAAATTGCAAATAGACATTTCATCTTATCCTTCACTAATCCTTGTCTGTAATCTACAGATATTTGCTACAATTGTCTTCTTCTCTTCATTTAACAAAATGTCAGTGATGCCTCATCAAATTCAGGTGTGATTGTCATCAGGGATTTGAGTAAAGTTTATGATATATCTTATATGGGATTCGTGGAAGTTTAGTTGGTTGGGTACTGAACTTTCACCTTGTTGGTGAGGGTTCTACTCCCCAACTTGTAATTTACTCTGCCATTTCGTCTTCCCCTACGCCCATTTTTTTTTGAAAAAGTACATCCAAATATTTGAATAAAAGATGACTTTTCTCCAAACCGAACTCCCCCTGCATCTTCTATTTTCGAACTTTAAATATATATTCCTCATCCTTCTCTGCCTAAATTATTGAATATAAATGTAACTTGAATGAAAAAATACAATGGACATAAGGGTATCTGGATGTATGAATGCATCCATTGTAAAAAGAACTTCTCCAGCCAGGCCATAACAGGTCATACTAGATGTCACTTCAAGGATGGGTGGGTTAAAGGAACCCCCCAAAATAGAAAGTTTGTGAAACTTTCTGATTGTCAGCACCTGCTAGGTTCTGCCTCATCAATTTTCAATCGACAGCTTGTTTCAGCAACAAAATCTTAAAATGAATCCTGAAATGCTAATCAATTTCCAAAATAGGGTGTGTAGATTTTTGGAAGCCCGACAGATAGGCCTTTACTTCAAGCTTCATCCCTCGAACGACCACGGACCCCTGTGCATCCTTTCAGGGTTCGTGATCTGATTGCAGTAGCTAGGATTAGGGATCGTCTTACTGGAAAGAAGGAAACAGCTATTTCTCATATTCTTGCTAGTGCTATGTATAAGGTTCTTGCACTTTCTTAATCTTTTTCCTTCATGACTAAAATGGTTTATGTTTTTCTCCTTCTTTGGTTTCAATCTTTTGTATATGTGGATATGTTCTATGGTCGAATTCGTATGTTGTGGCAATACGAAGGACTAGGGATTATATCAATCCCACATTTTATATGAGATAAGCAATACCACGATTTTGGAATAAAAATAACATTGATTTTATCTAATCTTCCAATCAAATATGAGATAGGTTTAATATCAAAATATTTAATGGGAAAACCCCATTAATTCCGTGAACCAAATAATCCCTTAAAGAATTTCTTTTTATAGCTTATTCTAGTGAATTTCCACCCTTTTTATGAATTTTGGTTAATTTACCCCATGACTCATATTTACATGTAGCATTCAAGTAAATTAATGTGTGGTTAGATTTTTAACGTTCTGAAGCAGCAACAATTTTTGGTCACTATTTATGGGGTCAAATAAATATGTTCTAAGAAGAAAGATTAGAATATTAATTTCACCGAGACAAACTACAAAATCTAATGCTTCAGAAGAAGAATCTTTTTCAAATTCTAGGGTTTCACGTCTCCACATAATCCCTCTTTCATGGCCACATTTATTTTTTGCTTAGTATGTTAGAGATCTTTGTATATGCAACAACTTTGATGATTAATAGGAGTGTTATCTTGTTACAGGTAAAAGAATCAAGGAAGAAGAGCATTGAGGTGGATGTGATCACCATTCAAGACTTGGATGATGAGTCCAAAACTATCTGATCATATGGTTAAAGCATATGATGTAGTTTCTGAGTTGTTGCTTCTTAATTAAGGTTTTAAAGAATTTTATCAAAATAGTACTTGAAGTGCCTTATTAAATATGTGGACAATATTCTGTAGTTGCTCTTTTATATCATCTAGGAGTAATGTGTTGTCCCATTATCCCATATGTTGTATTAATATATGCACGTTTTGCTATTTTGAAGAAAGCCAATTGTTACACATTTAGCATATGTTGATGATATAGTAATTTCTGTCTCTAGGGAATAGACTAAATTGAAATCGATTAAGAAAACGCTTGACAATTTGGGTAGAAAATGAACAAAAGAGCTCAAGATTGTGAAATGACAAAATTTATAGCTTCTTCTTATGCAAATAGTTAAAATTTATTGTAGCCTACCTTTCATGACTTCTTATCATTATAATTATATGGTTATTGGGGACTACTTGAAAAATTACTTAGAGAATTGATAAATCAAAAATCATATGTATTTTTCGCAATACTTCTTTAATGCAAATTCATTGTATGTCAATAATTTTCCTGCGGGTACGATTATTACTCAACATATGGATATTATGCGTTGTATTGATAAAAGAGAAACACTCAATTTCTGAGTTATCCCGTAATTCCTACCTTTCTTTGTTAATTATTGAAGAGAAATGTGTATGAAGTAGAAAAGGTAAAATAATTTCAATCAAACACTATTAGAAAAGATAGTGTCAATTTATTGTCTTCTCTAATGATGCTTGGTTTGAATTTTTTTTTTTTTCAAAAAACAGGGAGAAAAAACTAAAAATATTTGGTTAGAGATTCTTTATTTTAGTAGAATAAAAAGTTTCTATAGGATAATAATGCTTCAACGGTATGATTCTTGTTATATCTTATATAAATGTAGTGACTATCAGTTTCAATAATAAACTTTTTAGTTTTAGGAAAAATCTGTAAAATAAAATTGGTCAAAATCTCATTAATTCTAGTCAAATATATTTTGAATTAAAAGTGAAGCTCTTGTATTTAAAAATAAATTGGTATTTGTACCCGTGCAATGTGCGAACAACATCTAAAAAGTTAATTGCCCCTACAACATTTAAATCATTAATCATTTCAGTTGTATTTACTAATAATAGTTGATACCTCTACACGTAGAAAGTAATAACTTCAAAATGAGATCGTAATCTTATAAATTGGCGGCTCTGTATCAATATCATCAAATTGAAAGATTGTTTTTCCAAATCAGGTCCTATATATGGGTGTGGTCACATAATTTCAAGACATAACATTTTTGACAAATAAAGCTGTGAAATATGACGAACTATACAATGCACTGCTTATTTTCTTTTTCTTCTCCCATGTTATAGTTACAATATGAAGAGTAGAAATCCTCATAAAATATTCAAAAAAATGAAGCAATGCCAGCTTTTCTTCATTGTATGAATTTATTTAACATGTTCATCTTTTCAAAAATGCAGATCTGTGTTCGTATGTCAATGAATTGATATTCATCAACAATATACTATACTAAAAAAATGTTCTCTCTATTTTAGTTGCTAATTTCTCATAGGTATTATTCAACACTTTACAAAAACAAAGAGTGCATTCCTGTCACACCCCAAGCCGAGGCTCTAGACATGGCAGACACCAGATACTATTGCTAGTACGAGCGAACGTTTTGGCATATCACATGAGCATACAACTAACATAATGAATAGGGAGGAAACAGAATAGAATAAGAGTTCTTAAAGGATAAAGTCTTTCATCAATGTTCATTAATATCACTTAACATCTGAAGATAAAAACTCATGACAAATTGTACTAAAAATTATAAGATCTGTCTGATAACTAAATCAGTCTGTGAAGCCTCTAATAAGTACCAATACTAAATGGAAATAAAATATAATGAAGTCATCATATCCCATACAACCGCCTGATAGAAAAGAAGCTCACCAATAGCAGAAGATAGAGATCCTAATGAGGTGCCTGACTGCAGACATGAGAGCCAGAACCTACATCATGAAATGATGTAGCACCAAAGGCGGTCAATACGTGGAATGTATTGGTATGCAAAACAATTTTAGGAGGGTAACTAACTCCCTTATGCTTATGACATTATCTTATTTATCTGATTAGTTCTTGACCAAAAAATGTTAGTGTTGTTATGTTCATGTTCATAGTTTAGCATTTTTAGGCTCATGCTCATGGTTTATCCTCTTTAGGCTCATTATTATGTATAACCACTTTATGCTCATATTGAGAGTTAACCGTAATAGGTTCATATTCGTCATTTAGCACTATCAATATTGGAGAGTCATGACCGGTAATTTCATGGTTCAATATGATATAATTCATGTACATGATTGGAACCATTCTTGTAAAAATATTCATACAAATATTATTAAGTATCTATTAACTAGGTCAATGGAAAAATTCCAGAGAAGTTGGTATTATTATACTAGGGCTTGCAATTTCATAATGTATAGTTCATAGTTCAAAGAGTTTTAGGCATGTTCCAAGAAGGTGACTTTCTTATGGATGATGGAATTGGAATCATACTTTAGGAGTTTCATAAAATTTTATCTTATAACTTTAATAGAAACATTCACATGATGGCATGACTGAGATTTTGACATAGTGGATTGGCTAGATATTGTATTGCATATCATCTACAACCTGAGATTTTGGAAAACCAATTAACATGAGATCCCAGTAGAAGATAAAGCAGTCCTTCCTAATTGTTAAACTTAAAGAATTTCAGCAAGCCAGCAAATACTCAAATGGGATCAGACATTAATTTATGAGATTAAAGGGATATTCTTCATGTTAATTAATCCTAATGTCTTTCAAGATATTTAGAAATAGTAAATACGTGTTGATGATTATTGAGACCACAATATTATTGACTGGACAAGATTCAGGTTCTAGATTTAGGTAAAACCAATCTATATTTATGAACACATAAACACTTGTCAAAATGCCAAGAGGAAAGAGAACTTGATTGGTTGGTTTGTTTTTAATCTAACTGCTAAATTAAACACCTAGTGTAATACCCCAGATTTTTCTATAAGTTGAGTTTCATCCTTAAGAAGAGTAAGGGATGAATTTCAAAGTGAGAGATATTTTAAACCTTGTAGAATTTCCCTAATATCAAAGTTTTGTCATGTAGAGAATTGAATAAGATTTTCACTGATACCATATTTGCCCAAATCCAACACTCGGGCGAAGAGTTAGAGCCATTTTAGTGAGATAGTGTGTCACTTGACACTTTAGCGCATCGCGGAGCCAGCCAAAATAGCAATAGTCAAATTCTAGTGAGCCTCCGCGATTCCACCATATCGTGCCAATGATCAGTTTCCCAATTGTCCAATTTCCAGTAAGCTGGCGCAATTATGGCGCGTCGTGCCAACACGTAAAATCAAGATTTTTCCAGTTTCGGATTTTAATTCAAAGGGCAAAAAGGATCCTTTTCCAACCCCTATATATATATTCTTTAACACGAGATTCAGCAAATTTACACCCAAATTTTGTTGTTTTCTCTCAATTTTCTTCAAGAACAAGACCTTGGGTTTCTAATCCAAGACCCAAATCATCAAGGTTTCACCGTGAATCTTGCAAGAATTACATAGAAAGGTATGTTGGAAGTTGATTCTTGGGTTCCTTCCACCCAAGAAGTTCAAGAATCCATTTCAAAATTTTAAAGTTTATGTTTTATGAGTTTTCATGATTTATGTGAATAGAAATTGAATGTTCATGTTGTTGATAAGTTTTGATTCATGTTCTGATTATAAAGATTCAAGCTTTGACACTACTATGTGTTGATTATGCGATATTAATGATAAAGACCCTTCAAGAAGTATTTTGAATTATGTAATCATGTTAATCGGGTGTACTGAATGTTGTATGACGAAAGTGTGCCTCCCATATATTTTATAGAATGTTTATGTGAAGAAGATAGTACCATTGGGGCATGTTAAGTATGAAATCCCCTATTACGTGTCAACTACTCCATGCCAAGTGTTTGTTGAAGCACCTTTATGAATGAATTAAGATATGTTGTAAGCACTCCCAAGTGTGTGTATTCCTTATTGGATAAGTTATGAGACAATAGCGTGCTTCCCTTTTCAATTACATGTTTAAGATTCCCAAGTGCTCGAAATGATACTTCATTAGTTATATTGTGAATGATAGTCTATTTTTATGATTATTATGCAAGAGTTTTCACAACTTATTTACTTATGTTATCGAGTCCTAGGGGTATTTAATACCTAAAAACATAGTTGTTTTTCTAGAGCCGAGTCAGTGTCAAGATAATTTCAGTTGTGCTATAATCAGTATATTTTAGTTAGTGAACAAGTTAAGGAAACTCAGTAAATCTCAGTATTCAATCTAATCAAACTCAGTACTCAGTTTAGATTTTAGTTAAGCTCAGTAAGTTAAAGAACTCAGTCGTATTCAGACAGAAAGTAGAATTTAGAAGTATTTTATCAGATAATGAAATCAAGTAAACTCAGTTATATCAGTCATGTAAGATAATCAGTAACAGATTCAACAACAGTCTCAGAATCAGTTCAATTCTATTCAGTTAGGGGTAGGATTCAACACCGAGCGACGACAAGGATGACGACTTCCCTGTGATTTAAGGTAGAGTCATTAATAACAATCCCTGCACTCCAGAACTGCGTAGCTAGTGCAGGATGAGGAGTCACCCGTTTTACTAGGCTTCGCTACCTCCCCAGAGTCACACATCATATTAGGCTTGGCTCCAACCAAGTGTCACCTATTATATTAAGCATGGCATCCTGGGTTCAGAGAGAAGTGTCTTTACTCGTGGCATGGTACTGACACCCTTCCAACTGGGGTTACAAGTTAGACCCCAAGGAAGCTAGAAGGGGCATGCTGGTTAGATGACTACCTCCCACACTCTCAGTTTCAGATTCAGTCTCAGTAATACAATTCAGCTGAGGAGTCACCCGTTATACTGGGCTTGACTACCTCTCAGCTATTACCCATTATATAGGCTTGATCTCAGATTCAGACAATCATATTCATTATCAATAGACTCAGAGATCACCTATATATAGGCTTGATCTCAAATTCAGACAATCATATTTATTATTAGTAGACTCAAAGATAACCCATTATATAGGCTTGATCTCAGATTCAGATAATCATATTCATTACCAATAGACTCAGAGATAACCCATTATATAGGCTTGATCTCAGATTCAGACAATCATATTCATTATCAGTAGACTCAGAGATCACCTATTCTATAAGCTTGATCTCATATTTAGACAATCATATTCATTACGAGTAAACTTAGAGATCACCTATTATATAAGCTTGATCTCATATTTAGACAATCATATTCATTACCAGTAAACTTAGAGGTCACCCATTATATAGGCTTGATCTCGGATATGATAAATCAGTATCAGTATCAGCAAGATTAGACATCAAACTCAATAGACTCTATTATTCAATTTATCAGTATTAGTAGTGAGTTTAGACGCCAGTAAAGCAACATCCGAGTTTTAGTATTCAGAGTCATGATGATTTCAGTTATGGTTGTGCATTCATGTATATGTCCTTATTTAGTACTCTCATGTGATTCAGTTAAGATGTGTTCATGCATAATCCCTTTTATTTAGCCTTACCTCATCTAGTATACCAGTACATTCAAAGTACTAATGCATACTTTTTTCTTGCGCTATGCTGCCTTATACCATAGGTTTAGAAGCACGAGATCTAGAGCACCCTTAGCAATCCAGACTCAGTCAACAACAGTAGACGTAGACTTGAGTTGTCTTCATTAGAGGATGATCCTTATTTTATTATGGCATTAGACTAAGTTTATTTTTAGTAGATTAAGTTAGTTGAGGACATGTCCCATTAGCTCGACAGTTCAGATAATTAGAGGTTTTTTGGGTAGATGTATTAGTATTTAGTTTTCAGTATTGATTATTTTAGATGTTGTCAACCTTATGGCAAGTTTTTGCCAGTTTTTAGCATTTATTACATATATTATGTAATGCTCAGGTACAGATATCAGAAGAGGGTTAGCTAGTGATCCTTCGGGGTCATGAGCACCGCATAACGACTAGGGGGTAGTCCCAGCTCATTACACCTAGACACCATCTATTTTGAAAAAAGATTACAAAACAGATTTGGAGAATAAGAAAACATAATGAAACTTGAGCAAAAAATGGTTTTACATACCTCAAAATGTTTGAAGAACTTGGGATCTTGAGAAGGGATTAGACTTGCTTTCTGAATTGAATTTCATCAGATTCTTGAGACTTGAGTTTTCGAGGAGGAATACAGAAGTTTATTTATGGATGTCCTATGAAAAACTGATGGGGAAAAGTGAGGTTTTAGCCTGTGAAACTTGAAGAAGGCAGGGAGATTTGTATTGTAACGTGTAACTGATAGATAATAAGTCTAAGAGTCTTAACGTATAAAATTGATGGAGAAGTAGGTTTTAACAACTTGGGGTTAATGTAAAAAGGAAAGGACAAAATTACCCCTCCAAGAATATGAAAAGAAAAGAAAAAAAGAAAATTTTCATTTGGTATAGGGCTGTTCTGACTGTTCTTAGTAAAACACACATAACTTTTTAGTCAGGTCTCGGAGTAATGCATTGTTGGTGGTATTGGAAAGAAAACTCAAAAATATTTAATTTGATAGGTAATGGGTCACGTAACTCTAAATATTCTAGGAGACATGATTGTTTAAATTTGGTCCTTGTGTGAACCTATACGAAAACTTAATCATTAAAGGACCTTTCACTCAAATTTGTTTTAGAGATTTCTTATGCCCTTAATTCAAACCCAATACCCCTACGACACTTAAGACTAGACCTTTGCACCTAGGTACAATAAATTTTCTATATTCTGGTCAAAGTACATATGAAGAGAGGTCTAATTGATTTTATTTTTAGCTCGAACATTAAGGGTGTTACAATTCCAGAGTAAAAATTACAGCAACTGCTAGAACTGATGGTGGAACTGGAAGTAGATAAATCAACAACCTTTTCAACTGGAGCAACTCTGCATAACAACTGAATAATATAACCAAATTACAAACATATATCCGACCAAGAAAGCTATAAAAGTAAACAATATCTATAATACATTGAACATGAATCCTACGATCAAACTTCAAGGAAGATATATTTACAGTAAGAAACTATAACAGATAGCTATTTTTTACTATTGTGTGTGAAGCTTATTTTTATGTCGGTATTCCATTGCCTGATGAACAAGATCAGGCCCAAACAACTGAGTTTCACCTACTTTATACCACTTTATTGGTGACCTACATCTCATTCCATATGATTCCTAAAAAGGAGCCATCTTAATGCTGGCATGATAGTTTTTATTATATGCAAACTCTATCAATGGTAAGTGATCTACCCAACTCCCCTAGAAGTGAATTATGAAAGACCTTAACATATCCTTAAGAGTTTGAATGTTACTCTCAACTTGCCCATCAGTCTGAGGGTGGAATGTAATACTTATGTTCACTTGGGTACCTAAACCGCTCTAAAAAGACCTCTAAAACTTTGAAGAGAATTGAGTACCTCGGTCAGATATCATGGATACAGGTGCACCTTGAAAATGGACTATCTCGTTAATTTATAACTTGGCATACTAATCTCTTGAATAGTTGATTCTTATAGGAAGAAAGTAGGTAAACTTGGTTAGCCGGTATACAATTAACCAAATAGAATCATACTGGTTTCGAGACCTCTGAAGTCCCATGATAAAATCCATATTGATCATTTTCCACTTCTACAAGGGCAAAGCTATTTCTTTGGAAGTAAAACCTAGCTTCATATGCTCTACTTTCACTTGTTAACATTTCAAACACTTGGCAGCAAAGTTACGCACATCACGCTTCGTGTTATTCCACAATATATGGTTTTCAGATCGTGAAACATCTTAGTAGAGCCTGGGTAAAAAACATACCTAGAAGTGTGAGATTCATCAAGGATCCTCTTTCGTAACCCATCTACATCTGGCACACATAGTCTACCTTGATATCTCAAAAACCATCACCACCAATTTTAAAAGAGATTACTTTCTGTTGACCCATATCTTTCTTGATCTGCATAAAGATGGGATGTTCAATATGCTTCTCTTTTACTTCAACACAAAGAGAAGATTTAGCTACCTCATGAAGAACCAGTCCCCCATACTTGGAATCTAAGAGTTGCACTCTTAGATTTACAAGTCGGTGAATATCCTTCGCTATCTCCCTCTTTCTTTCTTCAAAATAAGAAAGGTTGTCCATAGATAAAATGCTGAGGGCATGGGCTACCATATTTGCCATACCCGGATGGTAGTGCAGGCTTATGTCATAATCTTTCAAAAGCTCCAACAATCGTCTTTGCTTGATGTTTAATTATTTCTACCAGAAAATATACAGTAAACTCTTGGGGTCGGTAAGTCTATTAACATGTACCACGTAGAGATAATGCTTCGAGATTTTAAGCTCAAATACCACAGCCGCTAACTCCAAGTCATAGGTAGTGTAATTTTGCTCATGAACTTTTAACTGCCTAGATTCATGAGCCACCAATTTACCGTGCTGCATAAGTACACACCCAAATCACACTCAGGATGCATCACAATACATAATAAAACCCTTTGTACCTTCCGTAGGAGTCAGAAAAAGTGCAGTGGTCAAATTGTCTTTTAATATTTTAAAACTATTCTCACAGGAGTTAGCCCATACAAATTCACCTTTTTCTGCATCAACTTAGTGAGTGGTGCAGTTCTGGAATAGCAACTCTCTATGAATCTTCTATAGTACCCCACCAAACGCAAGAAGCTCTGAGTGTCAGTTGGAGTCATGGGTCTGGTCCATTTTCTCACTACCTCAACCATTTGGGGATCAACCTTAATCCCGTCACTAAACACAATATGCCCCAAGAAAGAAATAGCATTAAGCTAGAATTTACACATGCAAAACATTGCATACAACTTGTGATCCTTGAGAGTATGAAGGATGATTTAGAGGTGATTGGTATGATCCTCTTCACTCTTGGAATAAATCATAATATCATCAATGACAAATATAACAAACAGATCTAGAAACTGACGGAACACCCTGTTCATAAGTTCCATGAAGGCTGCAAGGACGTTAGTCAACCCAAAGGACATGACTAAGAATTTATAATAACTGTATTGCATTTAGAAAGCTGTATTGGGAATGAGTGACACTCTAACCTTCAACTATTGGTATCCCGAATGAAGGTCTAGTTTGTAAAAGCATCTAGCACCTTGAAGCTAGTCAAAAAGATCATTAATTCTAGGAAGAGGATATTTATTTTTAACTATGACCTTGTTCTACTAGCGATAATCTATACACATACGGAGGTAACCATCTTTTTTACGCAAAAAAAGTATGGGTGCACCAGGGAGAAACACTAGGATGGATAAAACCTTTATCTAGATGATATGCTAAATGCTCTTTAAACTCTTTCAACTCTGCAGGAGCCATTCTATATGGTGTAATAAAGATGGGACGGGATTGAATAACAAATCAATATCAAAATCTATCTCCCTATCAGGTGGTATGCCTGGGAGATCATTCGAAAAAAACTCTAGGAACTAATTCACCATAGATACAGACGGAAGAGAAGGGCCTTGGATATTTGAATCTTAAACCCAAATAAGATGATACAAACAACCCTTAGAAATGAATTTATGGGCTTTAAGGTAAGATATAAAGTGCCCTCTAGGTGCTAAAGAATGTCTCTCCCACTCTACTACTGGTTCATTTGGGAAAGAAAAAGTGACTCTTTGGGTTCTACAATTTAGTATGGTATACCATGAATAAATCCAATACATCCCTAGGATAGCATCGAAATCAACCATGTCTAAGTCTTTGAGGTCTGCCATAGTATTCCACCCACAAATAGTCACCACACAATTCCTATACACCCTCTTAGACTTAATAGAATCTCTCACTAAAGTAGAAATAGAAAAAGGTTTGGCAATCACATCGGGCTCAAACCCAAAACCAACAGCCACATATGGGGTCACATAAGACAGGGTAGACCCGGGATCAAGTAACACATACATATCACAGGAAAATATTAGCAACGTACCAGTAACTGTATCTAGTGAGGCCTCTGCAGCCTGGCGGTTAGTCAAGGCATTCAACTGGTTGCGGCTTCTTCTGGCGGCTGAAGTGGCACTCTTCTAAGGTGGTGGTGGTGCACAAGAATTAGCCTGTGACTTGGGTCCACCGATATTACCCTTTGCTTCTGGACAATATCTCTGGATATGGCCTAGTTGGTCGTACGAATAACACACCATAGAGATAAACTGGCATCTCGATGGATAATTCCTTCCATATCTCTTACAACATGGGTATGATCGAGAGGTCTGAGCTACACTTTCTTGAGACTACATTCTCGGCCCCTACCTGGACTGAAAATCTGGGGTGCGCTTTTCGACTAGGGGTCTGGACATTAGAGCATTGGCTCCAGACTGTGAATTACCCCAAAACTTTTTCTTCTACCATTTGTTACCCTAATTCCCACTCTGCAGCTGACTGTGGCTCTGGTTTGCTATTTTGGCTCTCTTTGCTTGCCTGTTCTTCTCTCTAGATTCAACAATTTTCTTTTTTTATTCCTTAACTTACTGTATGTGGACTGATAGTCTGGCAAAATCTGGGTCCCAGTTCAACATTTCTCCCTAACATTCAAGTACTAAGTCATCTGAAAGGCTGGATGCAAATTTCCTCATTCGGGCTCTCATGTTACTAGTCATCTCTGAAGCATAACGGGCTAGTTGGTTGAACCTAAGAGTGTACTTTTTGACACTTATCATTCCCTACTTTAGATTTATAAACTCTTCAGCTTTGGCATCCCTCAGCTCAAGAGAAAAAGACCAATCGAGGAAGGCTTCCACAAATTCAACCCAAACTTTGGGCTCAGCACTCTCACCCTTTGAATTTTCCTAATCGTTATACCATTTGTTCGCTACATCCTTAAACTAGTAAGTTGCTAACTCAACCCCCTCTACCTCATCTACATGAAGCACATTAAAGATCATATCTATCTAATCCACAAACTTCTATGGATATTCTTCTACCTTGGTACAACTAAACTTGGGCGTGTTTATTCTCAAGAACTGGCACACACCCTTAGCCTCAGATGTAATAGATGTAGACCCAATATCTTCTGACTATTGAGTCTGTATGGCTACCAACTGTGCAAGCATGTGAATGGACTATCTGAATTATGGATTAGATACCTTTCTCTCGCGAGGCTGAGTGTGGTTAGTCCCTATCCGGGGAGCTCTAGGTGCCCTAGCTAGGCTGGTTTGAGTAGCTGGGACTCCCGAAGTAGCATCAATCTCCGAAGTCTAAGCTCTATTTTAGGTCCTTCTCTAATGATTTGGACGGACCTCATCTTTCTATTCATTATGATCGATAGTACGATGGGGAGGCAAGATTGTTTCTTTGAAACACAAGAGACCATTGATAAGGGTACAATTCAGACACTGAAGCACGAACTAAACCACAAAGAAGAGAAGCATTCCTAAATTCCTAGCAGCCTCCTACTTATAGGTGTGGTTCGTTAAACACCTATAAACAAGACTCTACCCTATGCAATTTGGTAGACACCCTGGTACCATGAACCATACTCTGATACCAAGTTGTTCATGACCCGAGCTAGGGCTTTGCCATGATGAACAACCCAAACCACGAAGTCCCGAACGTCCTACTCTATCTGGTAGTCATGCACAATATTAATATAATAAGAAAAGATGTGGAAATAGAATTTGATACAAAAACATATCCATTAACATCAAAAATCATGTTAAATACTTGGGTATTGAAAAGATCGCTTTCTAAACATTAAACAAGCATCTCAAATCATTCCCAACATGTTCATCTGCTCTAAATCATTCAAGAGAGGGATTTCAATAATAATTCTCTCTTTCAAATCTTCAACATCATACATATTAAAATCGGTTTAAATAAAATTAAGGGAGAAAGGACTAAAGACCAAATCAACAATACAATTAAATGTTCATAATGCACAATAAAATCTTTTATTTCAAAACCCCTTTATAAAATTCATGCTTGATAATCTTTAAATCATTTTCTAGCATTTACAAGACCATGTAGTTTTTAGGAAAAAACTCACGTACCTTAATTTAGAAATTTGATGGATGATTCTTGAAGCCTATGGTTTGGGGATATCAAATTATCAATAATTTTCGAAAACCCGTGGTTGAATCTTTAGTTAATTTGGTTGTTAGTTTGAAACCCTCGAGAGTGCTCTTTTGAATTTTTAAGAAAATATGAATAATGTGGTCACCTTGGAGTATAATCCCGTGTTTAAGCTAATAAGGGGTAGAAAATACCTAATATACCCTAAATGAGATGGAATAAAAATATAACTGGGAGCCTAATTTTATGGGCAAACGTTATGCGCCACAATCACGGTGGCTCACTGGAAATTGACGAATGAGATTATTAGGGTCACCGCGATACAGATCCATTGAGTTGTCCCATTGATTGGGACTTGGAACTTAGTGCGACACGCCAAAATTGTGCTAGGCTACTGGAATTTGACAATTGTTAAAAAGACCCCCTCTGTGATGCGCCAAAAACTAAAATGATGGTGTTTTTCAACTAAGATTTAAATTAGCAATAATTTCTTGTCCGGGTATCGGATTTGGTAAAATCTTAAATTGGTGGAAATCTTATCAAATTTCCCATCTGATGAAAAAAATGAAATTAGGAAAATTATATACATGGTTTAAAGTTTTCTCACTTTGGAAGTAAAAACTGAGACTAAGTCTCTTTGACACTAAAAAAATAATTTTTTAGTTTTTAACTCTAAGAGCATATTACCACGAGCTAACAAATGGACAATGCGGGGTGTTACAATAATATTACTCATGATGGAAATAAAGGATGAAAGATTTTCTTTAGGCTATTGACTATGAACTCTAGAATAGAATTATTGATGGACCTCAATACCCTATGAAGAAGGATGCTGAAAACAAAGATGTATTAAAAGAACAGAGTGAGTATGATAAGGATGACTTTCAGATGCTCGTAAAGAATACAAAAGCTAAGTAAATTCTTATTTATGGACCTGGATCAGATGAATATAACAGGATCTCAGGTTCCACCACTGCAAAACAAATTTGGGAGACTCTTCTGAACATATATGAGAAGAACATGGATACCTTAGAGAAAAATAAAGGAACTAAGGATAAGTCAATAGTACTAAAAGAGTCTGACATCATACAATAAGATATAGATTATAGAAAGCTTACCAAGAATTTCAAAAGGTATTTTAAAAAAGGAAAGCACCAAAAAAAGAAAGGAAGGAGTAATACGTGTTATTCTAACTATAAGTCTCAAGATGGTTATTTCAAGCATGTAGATATAGATCATTTGATCAGGGATTGTCCATTGTGGGAAATTGAGCAAAAAAATGTAAGAGCTGAAAAAGAGTTGAAGTTAAAAGAGAAATCTTACTCCAAAAGAAAGGAATCATTTTCTATGATAGCTGCATAGGGATCACGTTCAGAAGAATCTGATGATGACGGAGCTAATGAAAGTGCACTTATGGATATAGGTGACTCAGACATGGCTGAAAAGGAAATAAAATTTGAGGTAAGCCTACTTGATATTAAAGATAAATTGCATCTTTGTTCTAAGAAAAGACTAATTCCCTTGATGAACGAATTGACAATTTTCACGAGCTCACATCTGAAAGGGATCATTTTATTCAATGATTTTACAAGTCTAAAGTTTGATTACATTGATCTTGAGACTTGTAAGAATGTCACTGAAACAAAAAATTGCACCCTAAAGGAACAAGTCAGTCGAGTTGGTTCATCAAAGCTAGATCTAATATCAGAAATCTTAAAGTTTTCAATTACTGAAAATGAAAAAGGAGCCATGAGTGAAAATCATCAAAGAATTGAGTCTAAAATTAAACAAAGAAAAGATGAATTATTCAATCAAAGATAAAAGGTTAGAAAGCTAACTCAAGAAAACTTTAGGATAAAACTTGATCTTGAAAGAGCTAACCTATGGACCAAGTCATCTAGAATTGTTAATCATCTAAGTAGTAGGAGTCAAAATGAGAGGGTTGACATAGGTTTTCACAAAGAAACTATTTCCTATAAATACTTATGTTATATTAGTGGAAATCTAGGAAACCCAACCACTGAATGCCCTGTTGCTACCAAAAGCAGATCCAACAGTCTAAATCTAATAAATAAACTATCTCGGACAATGAAAAGGATAACTAAACCTGGTTAGAGAAACATTTCACGTATCTTGTTGCCTTAATGGACTGGAAGAAATTTGATTCATCCATTTACTCATAAGAAAGGACCCAAGCTTGTCTGGGTGCCTAAAGTTAACCCCTAATTTGTTTTGTAGGTGAGACTGAATAGAGGCAAAAAAAATTATACATGAATAAATCTTTCTCAAGGCATAAGACTAGGAAAAAATAAAGTTTCTTTCACTCACCACATTTAAAGGGGGAATGGATCATTTGAATGATGGATAGATTTGTAGTGCCCATGTAAGGGGGAAAGAAAGGTAGATCTAAAAAAAAGATCTAGTGCTTAAACCTACTTTGTATTATTCTTTGTGGACTAATGTATGAATCAGAGAAGTTAAGAGCATGACAATGAAACGGCTGATCATGCACAGAAACATGTTGTACCACTGTTGCATGACTAAGGGCATATCAAAATGGGGGATAAGAAATCAATGACTTGGGACTATGGTATCCAAAGGAAAGAAATTTTACTCTTGAGGGCTATAAGAATGTTGACTATGTGGTTACTTAATTTAATGGAGAAACCAATGACACTAATTCGAGATCATTTTGAAAGGAATAGGTTAGACTTGGGGATGATTAAAATTTCATGAACTCCTCTCAATGATTGACTAGAATAACCATTTTTATTCTTAATCTTATTAGCTAAAATGTTATTCTATTCAGTCTTGTACATTTAGTTGTGTGTCCCAATTCTAGATTTTTGACTCTTCCAACCTAATTTTGTACTATATTATCCATAAAAATAGGTACAAGCAAGCAATTGTGACCATAAAGTTTTTCTTATCAGGTATGTTCTACACAGACATAAGCATAGGTTGTCCAAGTTGAAACAGTTGAGCACACCTGTTCAATTCCTCATACTTCATCCTCTTCTTGTCTTATAAAGCTGACAAATCAGTTGACGAATCAGTTGACGAATCAGTGATTCTCTTAAAATAATTGTGCACAAATGTGTTTAATCCTGCACCAGAAGTATCTTTTTCTCTCTCAACCAAAATATTAGTTTATACCATAGATTTTCTAAGCTTGATCATTAATCACATGCAGCATATGTTCTGAAGTATGGAAAGGGATATGCTTTCCCTTTTAGTTCCTAATTAGCTCTAATCTTTTAGGATTTATCAATCCTTGTTTAGGTTTAAATTTTCAAACAAAAATAGATATTTTTGAACAGATGAATTATGTTTCTCTACCTAATTCAAGAAGGAGGTCTAACACTTATTGCAAAAAAAATGAAAAAAATAATTTAGCTGAGAAAAATTCTGAACTTGAAGCTGCACAAGATAGTCATATGGAATAAGTGGTCCTTCAAGCTTGGATCATGACTTTGAAGCTTGAAATTTGTTGAGAAATGGATGAAAATGTTGAAGTCATTCGTCAATTAACACAGTTGATATCACCTGTTCCTCCTTTCTCATCACTATTCATACCCTTAGTCATGTTCTAATTTTGTATTATATTTTTTAAATGCTCAGTTATTTTGCTTTGTTCAGTACTAACTTAGGTTTAATGTGGAACATGCTCTAACAGTTAAATGAAATTGTTATCTCTGATAAATTGACTCATGTTTTTGCTCTTTTTAATACATTACTATGTTGACTCAAGTTTTTGTCTGTTTAGTTTGGTGATAGCCCCAGAGGCTATGGATAGCATAACCAAAAGGGGGAAGATAAGAGGGTTGTGCAATGTTTATAACCCATTGACTAAATGATTTCATTCTAGTGTTTTATACTTTAGTGCCTATAGGTGAACATGGTTGAATGCACAAACTCAAGAGGTTTGTCATAATCAAAAGAGGGGTATTTGTTGGGTATTATGTAGTTTTGATGATTGAAAAACTGATACATGAATGAAACATGTTACTTGAGCTTGGTCCATACATAGGAAAGCAAATTTCTCAATTTCACTGATAGATGCAGAAAAGATTACTTAAAGACTGGAATGAATAAGCAAGACTAATTTTGATATACTTAAGTTACTGACCATATGTGGAATATAACAAGTTGAATTTGATTCAAACACTTAATAATAAGGGAAAGCAAGTTGAGTTGAAAAAGGAGTCCTATGTGAAGAAGGAGTTTCACTTCTAAGTATATCCTAAAAAGTCCTATGTGTGGGAGGAGAAAGATTCTTATAAATAAACATGTGCTAATTTAAATAGTTGGAGTTTTACTACAACACTAAGAAGACAAGAGTTGAAATCAAAGAAGGAGTCTCACCTGAAGTAGAACTCTATGTAATGACAGTTCTGATTAAAGGAGGATTTTGAAATAATGAATGACTCTTTGAACAGTTCTTCTTAAATAGAAAATGCATCAGTCAGAATAACTTACACACTTACAAAGAAGAAAAGCACAATTGATAGATTGACTTCATGAAGTACTACTCAATCACTGAATAAACAAATTGAAGAACCTGGTCCTAAGTATAGAATCCAACTAAGAGTTTTTTCATTGATTTTTAGAGTTGTTCATTATGTTTGAACTATTGATGTAATATTAGTTTTAGTGTCTTATAAACTGAACTAGGAGCTAGTCTTCAAGTTAGGAAAAGCTCAGATACTTTGGGAACACATACCTTGGGAGGTGTGTGTGTAGTTAGGAATTAGATTTTATAATTCCTAGTCGCTGAGTTAAAGAAATTAGAGTTTATAATTGCAATTTGTTGGTTACAAGAGTTTTGTAATTAGTCATTGTTGAGGCTCAGAGTTATTTAGTGAAGTTGTGGTTAAATCTTGTAGAGGTGCAGGTCATATTTTTTTACACCTTTTGAGCCAGTTGCTTTCCATATAAAAATCATTGTGTTCTTTACTTTCTATTTTACTGCTTCCTTTATACACGTCAGGCAACCCGTTACATCGATAGGTAACAGTTAGGCAAAAATAAGATAATCAGTAGGGCATGAATTCTTAACAGTCCCAGCTTGGGTCATGACATTACTCTATTCTCTGGTGACAATAATACCTGAATTTGATGAGGCATCACTGACAACTTGTTATATGAAAAAAAGAAGACAACTGTAATAAATATATACAAACAAAGATTTGTGAAAGATAAGATGTCATGTCTATTTGCAATTTTTTAAAGCAATGATAGAATTATATTAACATGAATTATAATTCAACATAATAAGGAAAACAACATAATGGATAATACAAAATTGTTAAAATTAAGTTAACATTCAGACAGATAAAGAAAACTGGACAATTACAATTAAATAGTTATTAAAACCTAAGTTAACATTCAAATGGATGAACAAAACAACACAATCACAATTAAGGAATGTTAAAACCTAACTTAAAACTTAACTAGATTCGAAAATAAACAGAAATAAACCGTCAATGATAAAACTATGCAAAACCCTTCAACCATTTAAATTCATAATCACCAAAGATCAAAACTTTACATCAAAATAAGATTAAAAACATAACATCTCATACACACATCAAAATGGATAGTAAAGCACACAAGAATCAACTCAAAATAAAATTAAAAAAAATCACAAAAAGGCCACCAACTCCAATTCTTTTTCTTAAAAATGAGAGCAACCCACGTAAAGATTATAACATACCTACCTTACCTATGGATCAAACATCACAAAAAAAAAGATAAGATCCAATCTATATATATAGATGTCTTAATGAAGAACAACAAAGAATAAAAGGGGGAAAAGAAGAGTAAATCAATTTAGAGTATACAAGAGAGGGAGAGAGGGAGAGAGGGAGAGAAAGCAAGTGGTTGAAGATAGTCAAAACTATAAAGTGAGAGAAAGAAAGAAAAGGTGTTAGAGAGAGTGAGAGAGCATCCAAATACATAAAACACATACAACAACATGTCACAAAAAAAACATAAATCATCACATACTACAACACATACAACAACACCCAACACAAAATAGTGACATGTTGAAGGCAAAGTGGGTGGGGTCTTAGGTTTGTGGGATGCGAGCCAGAGAGAAATGCTGCTCAGATGATGCCATACGAAAAATAGGATGTCTGCTCCCTCTCTTTCATCACACCGCTCACACTTTTCACACTTTGATCTATTCACGTGGGGCATAGATTTGTGGTCAGCGATCCAAAGAATTACACCGTTCACACTTTTCAGACTTCTTTTCATATTCTTGAATGAGTATAAATTAGATGACTCAAAGATATTAATAGAATCTAGTTGAATGATTCTTTTAATCGAATATCTGTATATGTTTCTATTAATTACTCTCTCTAATATTTATTTTTAAATACATAAGTATTATATTTCTCTAGATATAAATCATCATTCATTAGAATTATTCAAATAAATATATCATGTCTTCCACAATGCATACTTTGTATCAGTAATTAATTCTTAACGAAGTTCTTTTGTATGTATTAATTACTAAGACTGATAGGTAGTTATTATAATTTAAAGCACCATTCAAATAAGAACAATTGATTGCTCTTGAGTAGTTTTCATATTTTAATATGCACAAAGTAAATGTGACCAATATCCTTAAATTACTTTGGAAAATAAAGAGAAGTTTTGTTTATTTGGAATAAAATTTTAATTAACTTGAATTTTATAATCTTTATCGAAGTCTAAAAAAACTTAATTAAAAAATTATTTTTTCATTTACCATCTTTCTTTATATGATATTATTTACTCACAAGTTTATTTGATTATGAGTGAACATATAATTTCATGATTAATAAAAATAATAAGATATCTAACTGCAAATGCTAGGTGACTTCAGTTCACAAAATCATCAATTATAACTGAAGTGGACAAAATAGAAGGACAAATAAATAACAGTGGTGAAACTACTATGCTAGATTAAAGACACAACACTAAAATAGGAGAAAATATAGTAAATCATGGTTGAGTCAACAAGAAAATTTGTACGTTCTATTTACTTTTGTCTATTTAGATATTATCCCTTAATGTAAATGATATTCCACATACATGTCTTGCCTTTGATCCCCAAGGTAAAATGATAAGACAGTTACACGACATGTTGCATCTATAACACTAATCATCTCAAATTAGTTGTAACATGCGATACAAATAGAAAAAAGAAAATGATTGAACTAGTGATATCTCACCATAATAAGTGAAAATAGATATACTTTTGAGGAGATGTGAAGTAATTGGTGACTTAAATTTAAATGGTCATATCCTGTCTTTAATCCAACTAGTGAATTTTGCCAAAGAAGGAAAGGAAAAGTCATGAAACTTCTTTTTGTGTATTTTCAAAAAGCGAAACAAAATTTTGGTAGAAGGAAAAATATACATAGCCATAATAAAATTAAATGTATTATATTGTTAGCCTACTTGGGTCACTTGACCTATGTAAATGATGATAATTTTTTATTAGATAATTCATTTATAAAATTCACCCTTAATGATTAAGAAAATGAAACTCAAGCCAAAGACAATTAGAGATAAAAAAATGAAACACTCCTTTCTGCTGGTGGTTGATTGAAAACCTTTTTAGGAAAATAGAAAACAAAAACTTATTTAAGAATACCATTGCCTCACAAATGAACAACTCAATCTAAATTTTGTGTTAATCAAAACTTTTATTTAGATTCTCCAATAGCTCCTCTATTTGTAGGATAAAAGGTTTAGATATTGTCATATCATGAAACAAATAATGTATGTTAAATTGTATATTTCATGTTATGTATTATCACTCTATTAACATGAGATCATACTGGAGTAAAGAGAAGAAGGATAAGTGAATACTAGCTTGCCTTTCTCTTTCTCTTACTTCAGCTAGTCTTTTCTTCTGCTCTTCAACCTATTGTACATGAATGAAATGCCTGGAGAAATTCATGTCTTTAGTCAGCATTGCTCCGTTTCTTTCCAACACCAAATCTTCTGAGAGACCAGATGCAAACTTCCTCATGATAGCCTTTTTGTTTTGCAGTAACTCTGGAGTATAATGGGCTGACTGAGTGAACATCAAATTTATTATAACTATCATTTTTTTCTTTAATTCCTAGTTCTAAGTTGAGGTGTTATGGCTTCATAATTTAACTTGTCGTTATTCAAATTTAGTTGAAAATAAAATTGGATTGATTCATATAAGATTAGGAGGTTATAGTGGGGTAAAACTGAACCTCATTTCTGCAACATAGCAATTGAATAAAGAAGTCAGCAAGAAATAAGCCGCTACTCATTAACTTTTCAAGTCCCTTCAAGGGAAATTTCGTCTTTTCCTTTTTTACCTTATCCCAATCAATTAAACCCTTATTCTTCAGTTTCTATACATTATTTCTTTTATAGTAGAACATTTTGTTTTCTGTAGAGGCATTAGTTTCTTTTCTAGCAAATAAAAATCCCCTCTGTTCCCATTAATTTAGTGCGTTAAAAAAGAGATCTATCTTCTCCTCAAGATTCACACGATAAAAGCTTCACTTTCCAATCAGTTTTCATATGTCTTCCATTATAAATTATCCATATTCCTCATATCAATTACAACTCAAAGAAACACATGGGAATTGATTGAGAATCAAGTACAAATTTCTTTTTCTGATGTCATGTTCTTTCAAAGTTTAAGAGGTATGTAGAACCATTTCTTACTCTCATTTTTGGACAGTTTACTGTTATCCAATTCCAATTGCTCAAAATCTACTTAGGTTTTAAAGGAATTTGTACAATCATATCAATGAAATTGAATGGTTTAATAGTTGTTGGGTGTATAAATATAAATCTCTATTTCATGTTCTTCCTTACTGAATTTTGTGAGTTCCAACGACCCTCGTGATTTGATGTATGAATCATAGATCTTTTTGGCAATAAGCATGAAATATTAAAAATCTACAAAGTCAAACGATTACACCTAGAGAGCAACCCATCATTTAAAATAATAGATAGAGAACTAATTATATAATTTGTTAATCAAAGATGACCTCTCCTAGTTATTTCTGAATTTCTTAGAATATCTACTCTTTCTTTGACTTCATTGAGAGATTGTATATCTATCTATAACATGCTTTCTGTACACAGTTCATTTTTTGAGAATTCCTTATCTAATTCACCAGTGTCCCAGCCTTGTAGCATCAATATGGTTCTTTACTTTCTTTTCTAGCTGCATAATTACAAAACAAGAACCAGAGTGCAGATTAGTTGTTCTCTCACTGTAGCGTCCAGACAACAAAAATAATGTATTGTCACATCGCTAATTAAAATATATCGTAATGTATTATTAAGTAATATATTCCATAGTATGTAGGAGAAGCATCCTCTTCAAGATATTTCCTTTAAGCCGTTCAAGGCAGCCTACTATTTTGCCACTACTCTGTCTCTATAAACACGAATAACAACTTCTCGGCAGACTTCGACATAGTGGAGATGACCAGCCTATAAATTGATCTAGTTCCTCTCCATATGATGACACACGACACCATCACAAATCCACAACTAACTACTGAACCTCTGCAGGATTTATTCTTAGCCCAAAATCATGTCTGTTCGAGTTTTTTTTTCCATCTTCCCATATTTATATGTATCCCAACCAGGTCAATATTCTTCTCCACATATTCCCTATAACATAATAGAAAAATAAAGAAAGAAAGAACTGATGATCAAAACATGCAGTACCTACGCCACAGAATACACAATCAAGTGGAACATTTGTTCAAAATCTCTAAAGTTTCTCCGTTGTAGCTAGTCTATTTGATTCTCACCAACAAACTGTTAAGGGGTACATTCTTTTTGTTATCTTTAACATAAATTTCTTGAAGTTCTTCTTAAAACAAAGGTTATAATATTTTAACTAGTTTGATAAGACATCATAACTAGGAACTCCAACTTTTAGATATGAATTCCAAACTTTAATTAGAACACTTCAAATTGCTTATTAGTTTCATTATGTGTGGTGGAAGCTGTGAGATGAAATTTTGTTACAATGTAACAACACTTTACTATTCATAACACTCTAAATGCTCAATAACTATAATAATTCTTAAGGCCTAATACCAATGAGGTTGATTCTTCCAAGCATGAGTCCTACAGGAAAAATTCATGATCATTAGCCTAAAACGGCAAACATATGTACGCAATCCTAAAATGGATACACCATGAGTATGATCCTGACAAGGCTAATATTTGTCAAGAACTAATAAATAAGATAACTTCACGAGCATAAGAGAGTTAGTTAACTAACCGTGAATGTTGAATATTGATTCAAAGGTTGTTAGTGCATCCTAGTTAGTTGGCTAAGTAACACGGTTGTTAGGAGTCCTAGTTTAGTTGAAGCATATCTCTATTAGTTTCTAATATTTAGGTTAGTCGTTAATTAGAGTGAGTAAGTAGTATGTTTTTCAGTAAGTGGTTAGGTTTTTTTTATTCTTGTTTAAAGATTCCTATGTAACATGGTTTAGTAGTATGAATGAAAAATACGTGAAGTACTCTGCAGCTATATTCTTCTTCTTACACGTTGCTCCTCTTTTCTATGATTCCCCAATAGATTTTGTATTTGAGCGGAGAGAGAGTATCTTTTTCTTAGGTTTTTCTCTCTGTCCAGGTTAGGTCAAACAAGGAGATAATGCAAGACAAAGAAGAAAATCAAAAATTGAAGGCAAAGAATGGATACCAATGCAACATCTTCCACATCTCAGCAACTAATTCCCATTTTTAATGGAGATAAATATGAATTTTGGAGCATAAAGATGAAGACGTTGTTCAAGTCTCAACAATGATGGGATTTGGTGGAGAATTGCTATGATTAAGAAGATAAAGCACAAAGGTTGCGAGAGAACAAAAAAAAGGACGCTAAGGCATTGATCTACATCCAGTAAGCTATGCATGACTCAATTTTTCCTAGAATAGTTGCTGAAGAATCCTCAACGAAGGCATGGGATATTCTGAAGAAAGAATTCATGGCTCCATAAAGGTAATGATGGTCAAACTCTAGTCACTCCAACGTGATTTCAAAAATTTATTCATGAGAAGTAGTGATCTATACAAGACTACTTATCTAAAGTCAGTGCAATTGTTAATCATATGAAAGCATATAGTGACAAAATTACTTATTAAGCTGAAGTTGTTAAAGTTCTAAGAAGTCTTAATAAAAGATTTGATCATATCGTAGCTGCTATTGAGGAATCCCATAATTATCTGATTATGGTTTTGATGAATTGATGAGTTCCTTACAAGCTCATGAGGATAGATTGAATTCCACTCAAGAAAAGGGTGAATAAAAGGAGTTTCAGATTAAAGAAGAGTCTTCTTTCAAAGGCAAATCAGAAGTCTCAAATTCCAGATGATGTAGAGGCAGATGTAATTTCTGTGGTCGAGGTTGTGGTAGAGGATGATTTTAATTTGGTGGTGAGCACCGATAGTTCAAGAGCAATATTTAGTGCCGCTATTATTGAAAAATGGGGCACAAAGAAGGTTATTGCTGGACTAAACAGAAGGATGAACAACAACAAGAAAATTTCATAGAGAAATAACAAGAGGAGGGTAATATGTTCATAACTCACTCCTCAGTAGATGCTGGTTTGGATGATGTTTGGATAATTGATAGTTCTTGTTCTAACCACATGTCTAGTAGAAGGTCGTTGTTCAAAAAACTTGATGAATTTAAGAAGTCAGAAGTTCAACTTGGGAATAACAAAGCAATGAAATTCGAAGGGAAAGGTATAATTGCTCTAAAAACTTCTCATGGCAATGTAAAACTTCTCCATGATGTGTAATATGTTCCTTGTCTAGCCCATAACTTGTTGAGTGTTGGGCAACTAATAACTTGTGGATACTCCATACTTTTTGATAATAATTTTTGTAGAATTCAAGATAAAAAACAGGATACAAAATTGTTCATGTTCAAATGACTCAAAATAGGTTTTGAACGAATTTGTACAATCTTATCAATGAAATTGAATGGTTTAATAGTTGTTGGGTGTATAAATATAAATCTCTGTGTCATGTTCTTTCTTTCTGAATTTTGTGAGTTCCAACGACCCTCCTGATTTGATGTATGAATCATAGATGTTTTTGGCAATAACCATGAAATATTAACAATCTACAAACTCAAGCTATTAAACCTAGAGAGAAACCCATCATTTAAAAGAATAGATGGAGAACTAATTATATAATTTGTTGATCAAAGATGAACTCTCCTAGTTATTTTTGAATTTCTTAGAATATCTACTCTTTCTTTGACATCATTGAGAGATTATATATCTGTCTATAATGTGCTTTCTGTACACAGTTCATTTTTTGAGCATTCCTTATCTAATTCACCAGTGTCCCAGCCTTGTAGCATTAATATGGTTCTTTACTTTCTTTTCTGGCTGCATAATTACAAAACAAAAACCAAAGTGCAAATTAGTTGTTCTCTCACTGTAGCGTCCAGACAACAAAAATAATGTACTGTTACAACGCTAATTAAAATATATCGTAATTTATTATTAAGTAATATATTACACAGTATGTAGGAGAATCATCCTCTTCAAGATATTTCCTTAAAGCCGTTCAAGGCAGCCTACTATTTTGCCACTACTTTGTCTCTATAAACACGAATAACAACTTCTCGGCAGACTTCGACATAGTGGAGATGACCAGCCTATAAATTGATCTAGTTCCTCTCCATATGATGACACACAACACCATTACAAATAAACAACTAACTACTGCACCTATGCAGGATTTATTCTTAGCCCAAAATCATGTCTGTTCGAGTTTCTTTTTCCATCTTCCCATATTTATATGTGCCCCAACTAGGTCAATATTATTCTTCACATATTCCCTGTAACATAATAGAAAAAGAAAGAAAGAAAGAACTGATGATCAAAAGATTTAGTACCTACGCCACAGAATACACAATCAAGTGAAACATTTGTCCAAAATCTCTGAATTCTCTCCGTTGTAGCTAGTCTGTTTGATTCTCACCAACAAACTGTTAAGGGGTACATGCTTTTTGTGATCTTTAACATAAATTTCTTGGTGTTCTTCTTAAAATAAAGGATATAATATTTTAACTAGTTTGATAAGACATCATAAGTATGAACTCCAACTTTTAGATATGAATTCCAAACCTTAATTAGAACACTTCAAATTTCTTATTAGTTTCATTATGTGTGGTCAAAGCTCTGAGATAAAATATTGTTACAATGTAACAACACTTTACTATTCATAACACTCCAAATGCTCAATAACTATAATAATTCTTAAGGCCTAATACCAATGAGGTTGATTCTTCCAAGCATGAGTCCTACAGGAAAAATTCATGATCATTAGCCTAAAATGGAAAACATATGTACGCAATCCTAAAACGGCTAAACCATGAGCATGATCCTGACAAGGCTAACATTTGTCAAGAACTAATAAATAAGATAACTTCACGAGCATAAGAGAGTTAGTTAGTTGTGAATGTTGAATATTGATTCAAAGGTTGTTAGTGCGTCCTAGTTAGTTGGCAAAGTAACACGGTTGTTAGGATTCCTTGTTTACTTGAAGCATATCTCTGCTAGTTTCTAATAGTTAGGTTAGTCGTTAATTAGAGTGAGTAAGTGGTATGTTTTTCACTAAGTGGTTAGGTTTTTTTTATTTCTATTTAAAGATTCCTATGTAACTTGGTTTAGTAGTATGAATGAAAAATACGTGAAGTTCTCTGCAGCTATATTTTTCTTCTTACACGTTGCTCCTCTTTTCTATGATTCCCCAATAGATTTTGTATTTGAACAGAGAGAGAGTATCTTTTTCTTAAGTTTTTCCCTCTGTCCAGGTTAGTTCAAACAAGGAGATAATGCAAGACAAAGAAGAAAATCAAAAATTGAAGGCAAATAATGGATACCAATGCAACATCTTCCACATCTCAGCAACTAATTCCCAATTTTAATGGAGATAAATATGAATTTTGGAGCATAAAGGTGAAGACGTTGTTCATGTATCAACAATGATGGGATTTGGTGGAGAATGGCTATGATTAGGAAGATGAAGCACAAAGGTTGCGAGAGAACAAAAAAAAGGACTCTAAGGCATTGATCTACTTCCAGTAAGCTATGCATGACTCAATTTTTCCTCGAATAGTTGCTGAAGAAACATCAAAGAAGGCATGGTATATTCTGAAGAAAGAATTCATGGATCCATAAAGGTAATGACGGTTAACTCTAGTCACTCCGACGTGATTTCAAAAATTTATTCATGAGAAGTAGTGATCTATAAAAGACTACTTATCTAAAGTCAGTGCAATTGTTAATCATATGAAAGCATATAGTGACAAAATTACTTATGAAGCTGAAGTTGCTAAAGTTCTAAGAAGTCTTAATAAAAGATTTGATCATATCGTAGCTGCCATTGAGGAATCCTATAATTTATCTGATTATGGTTTTGATGAATTGATGAGTTCTTTACAAGATCATGAGGATATATTGAATTCCACTCAAGAAAAGGGTGAATAAAAGGTGTTTCAGATTAAAGGAGAGTCTTCTTTCAAAGGAAAATCAGAAGTCTCAAATTCCAGAGGATGCAGAGGAAGAGGTAATTTCTGTGGTCGAGGTCATGGTAGAGGATGAGTTTAATTTGGTGGTGAGCACCGACAGTTCAAAAGCAATATTTAGTGCCGCTATTATAAACAAATGGGGCACAAAGAATTTTATTGCTGGACTAAATAGAAGGATTAACAACAACAAGCAAATTTCACAGAGAAATAACAAGAGGAGGGTAATATGTTCGTAGCTCACTCCTCAGTGGATGCTGGTTTGGATGATGTTTGGATAATTAATAGTGCTTGTTCTAACCACATGTCTAGTAGAAGGCCGTTGTTCAAAAAACATGATGAATTAAAGAAGTCAGAAGTTCGGCGTGGGAATAACAAGGCAATGAAATTTGAAGGGAAAGGTATAATTGCTCTAAAAACTTCTCATGGCAATGTAAAACTTTTCCATGATGTGTAATATGTTCCTTGTGTAGCCCATAACTTGGTGAGTGTTGGGCAACTAATAACTTGTGGATACTCCATACTTTTTGATAATAATTTTTTGTAGAATTCAAGATAAAAAACAGGATACAAAATTGTTAATGTTCAAATGACTCAAAATACAATGTTTCCTCTTGAAGTTTCTGATGTTAAAAGTTTTGCATTAGTTACCAAAGATATTACTGAAGATAATTTATGGCATTTGTGGTCTGGTCATTTGAATGTAAAGGGGTTGCAATTATTAAGCCATAGAAATATAGTTCTAGTGTTCCCAAGAATTGATGCTCTTGAATTTTGTGAAGGATGCGTGTATGGGTAACAAACTAGAAATTCATTTCCTATAGGGAAGTCTTGGAGAGATTCTCATTGTCTTAAACTGGTGCATGTTGATTTATGTGGTCCTATGAGTGTTGAGTCCATAGGTGGAAGTCGATATTTTCTAATTTTTATGGATTATTATAGTTGAATGAGTTGGGTATATTTCTTGAAATTCAAATTGAAACATTGGAGAATTTCACAAAATATAATTTTTTTGTTGAGAAACAAAGTGGTTGTAGAATAAAGACTCTTCGAATAGATAGAGGTGGTGATTTTATGTCAAATGAATTCAACACTTTTTGTGAGGAAAATGGTATTCACAGAGAGTTCATAGCACCACATACACAAAAGCAGAGTGGAGTTGCCAAATGAAAGAATAGGACGGTTGTTGAAATGGCCAGAAGCATAATGCAAGCCAGAGGTGTACCAAAGTGATTTTGGGGTGAAGCTATTGCTACTGCTGTCTATGTGTTGAACATTTCACCAACCAAGGGTGGTCTTAATCAAACACCATATGAAGCATGATAGGTAACAACCCCAAGGTAAGTCACTTACTTGTCTTTGAATGTATAGCTTATACTTTGGTAAAATCACAGGCTAGGCAAAAGCTTAATGAAAAATAAAAAAAAATGTAATCCAAAGCTTATAAGCTATATGATCCAGTGAGTGGAAAAATTATGATAAGTAGAAATGTTATGTTTAATGAAGCTGCTAGCTGGAACTTTGATTCTAGGAATGTTAATTCGAATATTAAATTGTCGTTTACTGATAAAATATTTGTGCAGGAACTTGCAGCAGTTTCCATTCCATAGACCACATCTAGTCTTCCTCCAGCAAGTAGCAACCTTTCTACACCTCAATCAAGCACCTCTTCTTCAGGAAGTGCTCATGGCTTAATCCGCCAAAGAAGTGGCTGCAGTTTCTCTTCAATAGACTCTTCCAAGAAGAATCCACCAATGAAATTCAAATTGTTGAGGGAGATTTATTAGAATTTTTTCTTTATATGGTGCAGAACCCACTTATTTCAAAGAATTTACAGAGAGTCAAGTATGGCAAAATGCAATCATAGAAGAGATGCTAGCAATTAAGTAGAACCATACATGGGAGTTGGTGAATATATTAGATGAAAAGGAACCCATTGGACTCAAATAGGTGTTCAAAGTCAACCGTCATACAAATAGGAGCATACAAAGATACAAAGACAAGCTCGTTGCTAAGGGATATGCACAATATCAAGTTATTTATTACAATGAAACGTTTTCACCTATTTTTCATTTTGAAATAGTTAGAACTCTTATCTTTGGCTGATAAATTGAGCAGGCCTATTTATTAATTTGATGTTAAATCTGCATTCTAGGATTTGGAAGAGGAAGCTTATGTTTCCCAACCTGTGGGTTTTGTTATTAGTGGAAATGAGAGCAAAGTTTACAAACTTAAGAAGGCACTTTATGGGCTAAAACAAGCGCCGAGGGCATGGGACAAAAAAATTGACTCATACTCTCTGAGTTATGGATTTGAAAGAAGTGAGAATGAGCCGATGCTGTATGTAAAGAAACAAGGTACGAGTGATTTTTTCATAGTTTGTCTCTATGTGGGTGACATGATTTATATGGGATCATGTGAAACTTTAGTTGCTGAATTTCAATCTTGCATGGTGAAGGAGTTTGAAATCTATGATTTAGGTATTTTACAATACTTTGTTGGTCTTCAAGTGAAACAGGTGGAGAATGGGATTTTTATTTCTCAAATGAAGTATGCAAAAGATGTCTTGTTCAAGTTTGGTATGCCTAATTGTAAAGTGGCTGCCAAACCGATGAATGCAAATGAAAACTTACAGATCTTGCTGATCCAAGTCACTACAGAAGCTTGATTGGAGGTTTGAACTACCTAACACATACTCTTCCTGATATCATGTTTTCTGTGAGTATTTTATCTAAGTATATGCATTGTCCTACCAAGCAATATCTTGGTGCTTCCAATAGAGAGTTGGATTATGTTGCTGGGACTATTAACTTTGAGATTTTGTACTCCAAAGTTGCAGATTACAGCTTGATAGGGTACAATAATAGTGATTGGGCAAGAAGTACAGATAACAAAAAAAGTACCTTTAGAAATGTTTTTAGTTTAGGATTTAGGGCTATTTCTTGGAGTTCAAAGAAACATGACGTGGTTACATTATCATCATCTGAAGCAGACTATGTTATCGTAACTTCAGCAGCATGTCAGGCCATATGGTTATGAATATTGTTGATTGACGTTTTCTATCGGCAGAAAGATGCAACAAAGATATCTTGTGATAATAAGGCAACAATGGCAATGACATAGAATCTAACTTTATAAAATAGAACAAAGCACATTGAAATATATTATCATTTCATTTGTGACCTGATTGCAAAAGTTGATATAGAGTTGAAGTTCTGCGGTACAAGGGATCAAATTGCAGATGTCTTTACCAAGGCACTCCCAAAAGCCAAGCATGACCATTTCCGGCAGAAAGTTGGAGTTTATAATTTTGACTCAAGGGGGAGTGTTGAATATTGATTCAAATGACATTAGTGCTTCTTATTTAGTAGGCAGTGTAACAGGTTTGTTTGGATTCCTAGTTTAGTTGAAGCATATCTCTATTAGTTGCTAATATTTAGGTTAGTGGTTAATTAGTGTGAGTAAGTGGTACATTTTTTAGTAAGTGTTTTTTTTTATTCCTATTTAAAGAGTCCTATGTAACTTCCTTTAGTAGTATGAACGAAAAATATGTGAAGTTCTCTGCAACTATATTCTTGTTCTTATACATTGCTCCTCTTTTCTTTGATTCTACAACAAAGAAGAAATAAGTTTAAATGAAAATTGTCCAAAACTATGTTTGCTGACATAGGATAATGATCATTCCCCAAGTTGAATACTCTCTTTTCTTTCATGTGTCCGAAAAAGGGGCTAACCATGGATACTTTCTTGTAAGTTATGTCATGTCACGTCGTATGCCCGACGAGGTATAGGATGGCTTAGCTGATCGGGCTGAGATCAGACTCAATGCGCTAATATGGTGGTTTATTATGGTTCACTACTTTCTTCTACAAATAATAAAATTAATTTAAATCTACATTACTTGATTAATTATAGATTTTGTTTACATTTTTGTTCCTTTCCAGATTACTTCACTTATATCAGAATTTTATTGTTACTTCTAATCTCTTGTTGTACTACCCTTCTACAATAGTTTTACATCCAAATACATTTCAGGAATTGACCGTGTTTGGCGCTACATCATTTCATGATGTAGGTTCTGGCTCTCAAGTCCGTGGTCAAGCGCCTCATTAGGATTCCTAACTTCTTCTATTCGGGAGCCTTTCTCCTACCTAGAGGATGGATGAGATATGATAACTTCTTTTTTGTATTTTCTTTCTTTTTAGTATAGTACTTATTAGAGAGTATAGTTGTCAATCAAAGTTTTTAATTTCTAGTCTTTATCCTGACTATTAGTATTGTATAAAGTTAAGTGGTGCTAATAAAACTTGATGATAACATTTCTCCTTTAAGAAATCATATTTCTATCTCATATTGTTTCATTTATACTCTTTCATGTTGGTTGTATCCTCATGTGTTATGATAGAACGTTTGATAGAACTATCAGTAGTATCGAGTGTGTGTCATGTTCAGGGCCTCAACTCTGGGCGTGACAAACTTGGTATCAGAGCATAGAGTTCAAGTGTCCTAGGGTATTTGTAAAGACGTGTCTAGTAGAGTTCTTTTTATAGGTTTGAAGCACACCACACTTATAATTAGGAGGTTACGAGACATTTAGGATACATTTCCCCCTTTTTCATAGTATAGATCATGTAATGAGATTGTTGGTTTTTAGCTTTGAAGTTGGAGAAATAACAGACAAAGAGTTGGAGAAAAATAAAATACGACAATAGTATTGTCATAGAAAATTATTTTATTAATAACTCAAAACATATATTTAAAGCTAAATTTCTAAATACACTCCAATTTAAATTGGGATAACTGATTCTTATTCAAATAATAAAGGGACAACTAATTCCTAATTGCTACAATTATCTATTCCTACTTTATTTCTGAGACATATTTTCAACACTCCTCCTTGGATCAGAAATTGTCTCAGCTTCGGCTGAATTTGACCTCTGGAATAAATCTGCCAATTCATCTTTGTTCTTGCATCGCTTATATGCATCTTCTATTTGATTAAATACGAAACTTTTGTCTTTCATGTCACCATGTAAAATCTCATGATTTGTATAATCAAATATTTGATAATATTTGTCTTCAAACAATAGTTTAAATCCTTCTTCCATTAGTTGGCCAACACTTAATAAACTTTTATCAATATCAGGCACGTAAAGGTCATTCAAAATTATGTTCGTACCTGAAATTCTTTTGATTGCATCATTCCCTTTTCTGTCAGCAAGAATATAGTCACCATTCCCATTTTTGATTTTCTTATTTTTCAAAGGTAAGAACTCTTTAAAAAGAGTTTTGTCATATGTCATGTGGGTTGTACAACTACTATCAATCATCCAAAATTCAGATTTCTTGGTTTAAGATGCTGCCACAAATAAGTGATCTTCTTCTTCTTCTTCTTTGGTGACTTGGGCATCTGCTTTATATTTTTGAGATTTGTTTTTGAAAATCACAGCTTCATGGCCAAGTTGATTGCAAATCTTGCATTGTGCATCTGGTCTCTTCCAATATTTAAATGGAAGATGACCTATTTTTCCATAGTGCTGGCAAAGTGGGTCGTTTCTCCTTGAATTATTACCCTTTATTTAAGCCTTGTGGTTGGATATCAAAGAACATTCAACCTTAATATCCTACCTCATAAGCCTCTTTTGCTCTTGTGCCTACAACATACTTAACAATTCTGCCAAGGTAATCTTGGACAAGTCATTTGTGTTTTCTAAGGTAGTTATTAGTACCTCATATCTTTCAGCCACAGTAACAAGAATTTATTCAATAATTCTTGAATCTTAAAATTTTGTGCTAAACATTCTTACCTTGTTAACAAAGCTAAGAAGTCAGTTTGAGTACTCTTTGACGGTCTCAGATTCCTTCATCTTTTGCAATTTGAATTCTCTTATTAGATTCAATACCTTCATGCCTCATACTTTTTCTTCTTCGGAATATTATTCCTTCAGATAATCCCAAATTTCTTTTGTTGATTTAAAGGAAATAATTCTGGTGAAAATTGTTTGAGAAACACTAGCAAACAAAGTTGTTTTTGCCTTTGATATTCTGATTTTCTTTTCCTTATGACTTTTGATCTAAGATACCATGGGATTATTAGGCAGTGGAAGAACCTCATAATCCTTATCCACGGCCACCCAAAGATGTCAAGCCTCAAGATAAATTTCCATTCTTACTGCCCAAAGATGGTAATTCTCACCATCAAAGATAGGAGGAGCTATTTAGGAAAAGTTATTTTCAGAATTCATCTCTTATAGGTCCCTAAAGAACTGGCGGTCTGATACCAATTTTTTGTATTTTGCTTTCAAATTGGAGAAATAACATGGAAAGAGTTGGAGAAAAATAAAATATAATAATAGTATTGTCAAAGGAAATTATTTTATCGATAACTCAAAACATATATTTATATCTAAATTTCTAACTACACTCCAATTGAAATTGGGATAACTAATTTCTATTCAAATAATAAAGTGACAACTAATTCCTAATTATTAAATTATCTATTCCTACTTTATTTCTGAGACATATTTTTAATAGAGATACTTATAAGAATCTTACTCATATTAATGTGTTGTTCAAATTTCTCTATATATGCCTCATCCTCGAGGTGATTCAAATCTTTATGCTGCTCTTAGATATATCCATCCCAAATCTTTGGTATTGAACATGGATAGATGGGGCCCACTAGTGTGTTTCAGTTCTTCATTTTGAACGAATGTAATATTATAAATATGAATAGTGCATTTGATCCTACAGTTATATGTCCTCTCAGACCCTCTAATACCTTTTTACCAATGATAGTTTTAAATGAGAAAGTATGTATCCCAATTCTTAAGAAGTGTTGTAATCTATGATATAATGTGATCTAGGTGGGGGTGGGTTATAAATAGTAGAATGACTACAGGGCTAGAACTCTGAAGTCATAAGTTAAAAGCCTAAAAGTGGGAATACCAAAAAGTGGGAATGGTGATTGCTTTGATTATGTTGCTAAGGTCATGTATCAGTAGTCGAGTAATGTGGTAGAAAGATATGTCCTTTGATGATTGAGGAAGGTGTAGCAAGACTTATGAAGATGTTATGGTATTAAATTGAGTAATAATGGTGGATTAAGATGACTTAGAGTATTTTTGAAATAGGAAAGAATTATATGATGGCATGCTATTATGTTATAAAACATCAAGAATATGTTATGAATTGAACGGTATAGTGGTTAAGAGTTGATAGACCTAGGTTGCACATTATAATTTTGATAAACGAACTCTTTATATTTGTGGAGATATGATTATAGCTTAGGAAGGTAACGGATAAGAAGTATGGTGTTGTGAAAGGAAAATGTACTTGTTATTCGTAATTAGGCTGATGAAGAAACTAAGATCAATTGTTTTGTCACGCACTTTCAGTGGACTATTGTTCTTATTGATTTTTATGTAACCATGAATCTGTGTACTATGCGTGAAGTTGTGTTGTTGTCCATGACTAGTACTAGATACTTTGTTGGATTTATGGATAATCATTGTGCAGGAAAGAATGGTAGTTTGGGGATTATAATGCTAGTTTTATAGAATTGATCTAATAGGTTTTACCTAGGATATGCAAGCATTTATGATGATTAGTGTAACACCCCGATTCGCAGAACTGGAATGCTACACGGTGCTCATGACCTCGAGGGACCATAAGCTAACCAATAACTGATATTTGTACCTACAAACTGCATAATATCTCATAAAATATGCGGAAACATAAACTGTAAGTCCATAAGGTTCAATACTGATGCATATCTAAAAAATATGGTATAACAATACCAAAAAGAAACATAAATACTGAAGTCTAAACATCTAATCTGACATCTAGTTTGAAAGCCTCTAACTGAACTGAATAAGGAGTTGATGGGACATATCCCCAACTAACTGTAACTACTGAAATAAAGTGAAAACTGAAATAGAAATGAAATCATCATGTCCTCGAAGGATAAGGACTCACGTCTAACTCTGACTGCTGATCCTCGAATCTACTGCTGATTTGCAGCTCATGCCTCTGAATCTATGGTGTAACATAAAAGAAAGCACTATAGCACAAATGTGTTAGCACGTTTGAATATACTGAGTATACAAGGGAAGTAGGCTGAATGCAAAGGGTTATATGTATGAAAAATACTGACTTATATGAATGTGAGAGTACATACATGCATATGTAACTGTAAATGAACTCGTGGGGATATAGACTACTAAGTCTGAATACTGACAACATGAGTGTACTGATAATGAGATTCTAAAAGACTGAGTTCACTGATATTGATATGTAAATCACTACTAAGTGATGGATCTGATACTTTATTACTGATATACTAAAAGACTGATATTTCATTACTGATAAATGAATGATTGTTTATGACAGTTTGAATTATGTAGAACTGGTTTGATTTACTGCATCCGACAGTCCTGAAGCTGAGTAATGATAGCATAAGTGACTGTATCTGATAGTCTATAAATCTAAAGAAAACTATCTGAGCTCAATTTAATTTATTTGTTGACTGTATCTGACAGTTCTGATATACTCAAAATCTGTAGAACTATATGAGTTCTTTACTGAGACTGGGTAGCTATAGCTGACAGTCCTAAAATTTGTAACTGAAACTGTGGGAAGTAGTTATCTAACCGACATTCCCCAAATACACCATAATAGCTAAGTTGGGGTCCAATCTTTGCCCTGACTGGAGGGGTGTCAATATCGCGCCACTAGTAAGGACAACTATGGTACTAAATGAGAACCCTATAAAGGCAGGTACTCAATGAGAATGGTGGGAACCCTAAACTGATAGGTTAAGCCACCTCATCAACTCTAATCTGATGGGTTAAGATGCCTCAACATATGCTGGCTACGTAGTTCTGGAACACAATGATTGCTACTAAGAATCACACCCTAAACTGACAGGTGAGTTCCCATCCTTGGGTTCAGTTTGTTCTAACCTCTAATCCCATATGAAGGACTCTGAACTGAATAACTAATCTTAACTAAATAACTGAACGGAACTGATTAGCTGAACTGATACTAATTAACTGGACTGATACTAGTGGTATTGTTTAGCAGATCAAAACTAAGTTTACTTGATTCCAATGACTGAAGGAATGTATTTCTAGGGACTGGTTGAGAGTACATAAGTTACTGAGATTGACTATGAATACTGAGGTTGCTGAGGTTGCTGAGCACTGAGATTACTGAGATTACTGGACTAGTGAGATTACTGAGATTTCTGAGTTTTCCTGAGTCACATGACAGACTGAATTCTATAGATCATGGCTTCATTGAGAGTATCGTGAAAACATGACATGGCTCTAGGCACACAGTTATATTTTTCCAGTACAAGTACCCTAGGACTCAATAGAAGGAAATTACACAACTTGAATTTCTTGAGTACACGACCATCAATAACAATCCATAATACATGAGTGGGGGATTTCATGAAGTACATGGTCATCCTAATATCTATCATGAATAGGAATGCTTATAATCAAGTCATAAATCTCATATTCTAATATCATGGGCATTCCGACAATATATACTATTCATAGCAATGGCATGGAAGCCATTTAAGCATATGGGAATGGCAACATGTAACATTTAGTTCATATTGTAATGATTTGGGGATATTAAACTTCGTGTATTTATTCAACATGTAAAACATTGTAGGAAAAGCATGGATATAATTCATATACATAAGTCATATCTTCATCATCATACATGCTTCATGCCACTACCATAAGAATACATAATTAGCATGAAAATTCATATTGAAGTGTATAGCTAACTTGGACTTGTTATTTAGATATCATGAAATTATGTAAATATGAAGTTCTAACATACTAGGCATTTTATCGAACACCTTGCATGCATTTTTTAAGGCATAGGTAGATTTCATCAAATTATACATCATGAACAACTAAATTTACATGTTTCCAACTCATACAATATCATGAAATTCATAAAAAACATATAAAGATTACATCTTGGGAATCACCCAATATCAACAACATGATCATCAACACCCAACAATATTGAAATCGTACTTTATAATGAAAAAGATGGTTTTTGAGCTTTATGGATGAAAGGGATCCATAAATCAACTCACACATACTATTATATAGCAAAAAAACAAGAATCAACAAGGGTATGATCATATCACCACAATCAACCAACCTTTTGTATTTTAAAGATTGATTCTTGAACTCCACGGACGAAAGGAATCCGTGGATGAACACTATGCATACCTTAGAAGGAATATTCTTCACGATTAACGGACGAATTTCCTTGGAATCGGATCTTCAAGCTTGATTGTGCAACCCTAGTTGTTTTTCTCCTATGGTGCTCTTGGATGATGAGCTTTGAGATGTTAATAGGGTTGTCATATGATTAGAAGCTATATATTTCATAGGGTTAAGTCTAGGGATGTGTAAGGAGTGTTAAAAGACTTAATTACCCTTAAAATAACTCAAAATAAAGTGTTTTTGGCACTTGGAATTGACTTACGTAGAGCCCAAGTGATTGCCTAAGCTAGGTTAGGCGGCGCCTAACCAATCACCTATCCTTACTGTCTCTCACGAAAATGGGCATAACTTTTCACCCGGGTATTGGATTAAGGCAAAATTTGTATTGTTGGAAAGCTAATTCAACTATCTACAATTTAATGGGTACAAATATACATAAATACCATACGATGATCGAGGTATACTCATTCAAATATGACCTTTGCAAAATCGAACACTAAAACTTGATGGATTCAAAAACTCTTAGTTTGTATTACTTGAAGTGACTCATATGAACATGCTTAATGTATCATAAGCTATCTTATCACTAGGATACTCATTGTAAGTCATGAACTAAAATTCTACTCATAGGATAGGAGATTTCATAAACAACAACAACAAACCCAGTGTATTCCCACCTAGTGGGGTCTGGGGGGGGGTAAGATGTACGCAGTCCATACCTCTACCTCCGAAGAAGTAGAAAGTCTATTTCCGATAGACCCCCGGCACAAGACAGTCGCCACACAAATATAAATATAAATATAAATATAAATATAAATATAAATATAAATATAAAGTAACGCATAGGTAGTAGGAAACATCGGGAAGCACTCAGATACATAATAAAACATGGAACACCGAAATCATAACAAGAAGAAGAATAGGAATAGGAATAAAAATAAGAGTAGGAAGAATAACAGGAATAATCCCCCACCAAAAAAAAAAATAAAAAATAAAAAAAAAAAAAAAAAAAATTCCCTACCCTTGTGCCCCCAAACTGGCCCTAGTCTTCTGCCCTAATCCTCGCCCTCCAGACCTTCCTATCTAGGGTCATGTCCTCGGTGAGCTGTAACTGCTCCATGTCCCGTCTAATCACCTCTCCCCAGTACTTCTTCGGCCTACCCCTACCCCGCCTAAAACCATCCAACGCTAGCCTCTCACACCTACGAACCGGGGCATCCATGTCCCTCCTCTTCACGTGTCCAAACCAACTCAAACGGACTTCCCGCATCTTGCACTCCACTGGAGCCACCCCAACCTTCTCCCTGATAGTCTCATTCCTAACTCTGTCCCCTCTAGTCATCCCACACGTCCAGCGCAACATTCGCATTTCCGCCACCTTCATTTTTTGGATGTGGGAGTTCTTAACTGGCCAACACTCCGCTCCATACAACATGGCCGGACGGACTACCATCCTGTAGAATTTGCCTTTAAGCTTGGGCGGCACCTTCTTATCACACAACACCCCCGACGCGAGCTTCCACTTCAACCATCCCGCCCCAATACGGTGCGAGACATCCTCGTCAATCTCACCGTTACCCTGAATCACGGACCCGAGATACTTGAAACTATCCCTCTTACATACCTCCTGCGATTCCAGCTTCACTACCACCTCATCCAGGATAGGAGATTTCATACTTTGGAAAAATTGTTCGTCTCCTAGCTTTGAAACATACGGGGTATTATAATATCTCCCCCTTGGGAACATTCTTACTCAAATTGAAATTAACTGAAGCGGGAGAGATGATAAGATGAAGTACGTACAAGACATACACTACTAAACCATGGGTTCATGACTGGCATGACTGAAAGCTGAGCACAACATACTGAACATGCATATCTGATGCATGGGAAGTTGATTCATGAATATAAGACTGAGGATTCTAATAAATTAAGTTTTCTCAAAATGAGAATGCATATCTGATGCATAATTGAAAGGATGAATCTATGCATATCTGATCCATGATTATATCACTAACATAATACATGAATGCATGACTGAAAGTACTGATGATGCGTGAATTCATGACTAAACTTACTCATGAACATGAAATGGTAAAGGTATCAAGTTTGAATTGGAAACTGAGCATGGAACTGAATACCAAGTTTGGCACTGAAATATGAATATGAGAATGAGTAAGTTTAAGGAAAACTGTTACCTTGAACTGATAATACCAATAAGTTTGAGATTAATTACTCCATATGCATGATCGGAAACATGAGAACATAACTAAGTCATGGACATGGTAGATATACTGAATATCATGATCTGAACTGAACCTTGAAAACATGGCATACGACTGAAGCTGGAGTTTGAGGGTTAACTTATCAGTATCCCTTCTCCAATGGATTAATCAAAAAAAAATAGAGCAGCATGTTTAGTTCATGAAAGTTTTGGGGGTATGATGTATCTCCCCCTTGGGACACTATGTCCCTCAAAAGATACTGACTTGGATGAGCTACTAAGGGGAATTGAGGCGATGCACAAGATACCTAGGAACTGAGTCATGACTGAATAGGTAGGATCTGAAACTGAGACATGTTACATAAACTGAGCTAAAAAAGAGTGCATAAATACACTAACTTATCTGATTAACTTAATAACTAATAGCTATTTACTGGATCTACAAAGCTAAACTATACTTAGTCTGAATAGCTAGGCTGAGATTTTTGCGTTTTATGCATAGGAGATAAGGACTAACTAAGTAGAATGAGGTATCTGAGCATGGATTCATGAAGTTTGTATTATTTTTGAATGCAAGACCAAGTATACAGCATGGCTCTGAGGTATTCTATAAACTGGGGTACTGAAACACTGATAACTGAATACTGACAACCTGAATGCTATAGTCAAGCATGTATGGAACTGAACTGAGTTTCAAATCTAGTTACTGAACTCAAGATGACATTATAACTAAGCCTATAGCTAGTACAGAAGTACTGAATTCCAGGACTAAACACTGATCACTGAGTGCTGGATACTGAAACTATAATTGAGTCGGCAACTGAGTTTTTGATGGCTACATGCTGGGTACTAACATAAGTCAAGGATCTAAATTTACACTTACACTTTGTACTTTCCCAACTTCTAAATACGACCCTTTCCTAGACGTTTACTTGCACATTTATTATGACATTAAAGCCTATCTTCACAACTACACCCTCATGCAAAGTAAGCATGTAAGGACCTTCTCATATCTAAACAACTGCTCATCTCAATGCTGTCCCATAAGGAGAGCTAATTGGAGGAGTAAATCAGGAGGACCTGAAACATGAATAGATACAAACTAAACTTGACACATGACTGAAACTTGAGGAATAAAATATCAGTAGTTTGGATTTACCAATAAGGTATGAACTGAGTATATACATGATGTAGTCTAAATGTATCTGATCTGTAGGGTCATAGCATGAGTCATGGAATCTAAGTATAATGGAAAGCATGATATGCGTACAAGAGTCATGAGCTGCATGACCTGAGTCTAGAGTTTTATGTACTCGTGGGACATGATTCGAATACTGAGGGAGCTAGAACTGAACCCTTTATACGGGGAGCTGAACCCCTTATACGGGGAACTGAAGGCGCACATAATCCCATGGAAAGTGTGTGAAAGTAGATTGTTCTAATGGAACATGACTCGTACTATGGAGTAAAAGGGACTCCTTATGCTGGAAATTAAATTCATACATGATTATGCAAAAAGAGATACATGAGCATGGTTCATGACCATAGAATTGGTATGCAATGCCTGAGTTGGTTTCGTGATAGCTGAAGTGAAAAACTCTACACTGAGATGAGAATGGATCTGGAATTGTCTTCCCTTACTGTTTTCTATACATACTGGCTATACTACAAAAATCTGAGGGCCTAGCTTAGGTACTTGATCTACCATCACATACCTATATTATGTTCAACACCTTTGTGTCTTACTAAACACATCCTCTGATTCTGTTTCCTCATATACTGCTAATATCATATTCTCACCTTCAAGCTTAATTTTGAGTCAATAAACTTAGGTGTTTATCTTGTACTGTTCAAGCCTACTGATCTAATCCCCATGAATACATAATCTGATCAAATAGAATAATACTATCCCAACTCTACTACTTCTAAACTTCTGGGTTCAAGAATAAGTTCTCATGATCTTGAATAAAATCTGTACGACGTTGGAACAATAATGAACTGATGGGATACTATTTGAGTCTATTGCTAATCTCATAACTGATCGTAGGGGCTGTCTGAGAAAGCCCTGTCTTTAGGACTTTCAACTTCACTGTTTCTATTACCTTGAAAGTAAGGTAAAGTGAACATGAGGGGTGCATGATATGAATCTATATGGTTTCCTTGAAGAAACTTGCAATAGCATGATCTTGAGACATGAAAGAAGGGAAACTATTCCTAAAACATCTCATAGACTCTTGCACATAAGTGTGGTGCACAACACGCCCAAGTACTAGACTCTACTTGATACATCTTTCAGAATTACTAGGACACCGTTGAACCTTAGTTTCTAATACCAAGTTTGTAACACCTCGATTCGCTGAACCGAAATGCTACACGGTGCTCATGACCCCAAGGGACCACAAGCTAACCCATAACTGATATCTGTACCTATAAACTATATAATATCTCATAACATATGCGAAAACAAGAACTGTAAGGCCATAAGGTTCAATACTAATACATATCTAAAAAATATGGTATAACAATACCTAAAAGAAAAATAAATACTGAAGTCTGAACATCTAAACTGAAATCTAGTCTGAAAGCCTCTAACTAAACTTAATAAGGAGTTGATGGGACATATCCCCAACTAACTCCAACTACTGAAATAAAGTGAAAACTAAAATAGAAATGAAATCATCATTTCCTCGAAGGATAAGGACTCACGTCTAACTCTGACTACTGATCCTCTAATATACTATTGATTTGGAGCTCATGCATCTAAACCTATGATGTAACATAAGAGAAAGAACCATAGCGCAAATGTGTCAGTACCTCTGAATTGACTAAGTATATGAGTGAGATTGGCTAATTGCAAAGGGTTACCTGCATGAAAAATACTGACTGATATGAATGTGAGAGTACAAACATGCATATGTAACTGTAAATGAACTCGTGGGGATACAGACTACTAAGTCTGAATACTGACAACATGAGTGTACTGATAATGAGATTCTAAAAGACTGAGTTCACTGATATTGATATGTAAATCACTACTAAGTGATGGATCTGATACTTTATTACTGATATACTAAAAGACTGATATTTCATTACTGATAAATGAATGATTGTTTATGACAGTTTGAATTATGTAGAACTTGTTTGATTTACTGCATCCGACAGTCTTGAAGCTGAGTAATGATAGCATAAGTGACTGTATCTGATAGTCTATAAATCTAAAGAAAACTATCTGAGCTCAATTTAATTTATGAGTTGACTGTATCTGACAGTTCTGATATACTCAAAATCTGTAGAACTATATGAGTTCTTTACTGAGACTGGGTAGCTATAGCTGACAGTCCTAAAATTTGTAACTGAAACTGTGGGAAGTAGTTATCTAACCGACATTCCCCAAATACACCATAATAGCTAAGTTGGGGTCCAATCTTTGCCCTGACTGGAGGGGTGTCAATATCGCGCCACTGGTAAGGACAACTATGGTACTAAATGAGAACCCTATAAAGGCAGGTACTCAATGAGAATGGTGGGAACCCTAAACTGATAGGTTAAGCCACCTCATCAACTCTAATCTGATGGGTTAAGATGCCTCAACATATGCTGGCTACGTAGTTCTGGAACACAATGATTGCTACTAAGAATCACACCCTAAACTGACAGGTGAGTTCCCATCCTTGGGTTCAGTTTGTTCTAACCTCTAATCCCATATGAAGGACTCTGAACTGAATAACTAATCTTAACTAAATAACTGAACTGAACTGATTAGCTGAACTGATACTAATTAACTGGACTGATACTAGTGGTATTGTTTAGCAGATCAAAACTAAGTTTACTTGATTCCAATGACTGAAGGAATGTATTTCTAGGGACTGGTTGAGAGTACATAAGTTACTGAGATTGACTATGAATACTGAGGTTGCTGAGGTTGCTGAGCACTGAGATTACTGAGATTACTGGACTAGTGAGATTACTGAGATTTCTGAGTTTTCCTGAGTCACATGACAGACTGAATTCTATAGATCATGGCTTCATTGAGAGTATCGTGAAAACATGACATAGCTCTAGGCACACAGTTATATTTTTCCAGTACAAGTACCCTAGGACTCAATGGAAGGAAATTACACAACTTGAATTTCTTGAGTACACGACCATCAATAACAATCCATAATACATGAGTGGGGGATTTCATGAAGTACATGGTCATCCTAATATCTATCATGAATAGGAATGCTTATAATCAAGTCATAAATCTCATATTCTAATATCATGGGCATTCCGACAATATATACTATTCATAGCAAGGGCATGGAAGCCATTTAAGCATATGGGAATGGCAACATGTAACATTTAGTTCATATTGTAATGATTTGGGGATATTAAACTTCGTGTATTTATTCAACATGTAAAACATTGTAGGAAAAGCATGGATGTAATTCATATACATAAGTCATATCTTCATCATCATACATGCTTCATGCCACTACCATAAGAATACATAATTAGCATGAAAATTCATATTGAAGTGTATAGCTAACTTGGACTTGTTATTTAGATATCATGAAATTATGTAAATATGAAGTTCTAACATACTAGGCATTTTATCGAACACCTTGCATGCATTTTTTAAGGCATAGGTAGATTTCATCAAATTATACATCATGAACAACTAAATTTACATGTTTCCAACTCATACAATATCATGAAATTCATAAAAAACATATAAAGATTACATCTTGGAATCACCCAATATCAACAACATGATCATCAACACCCAACAATATTGAAATCGTACTTTATAATGAAAAAGATGGTTTTTGAGCTTTATGGATGAAAGGGATCCATAAATCAACTCACACATACTATTATATAGCAAAAAAAACAAGAATCAACAAGGGTATGATCATATCACCACAATCAACCAAGCTTTTGTATTTTAAAGATTGATTCTTGAACTCCACGGACGAAAGGAATCCGTGGATGAACACTATGCATACCTTAGAAGGAATATTCTTCAAGATTAACGGAGGAATTTCCTTGGAATCGGATCTTCAAGCTTGATTGTGCAACCCTAGTTGTTTTTCTCCTATGGTGCTCTTGGAGGATGAGCTTTGAGATGTTAATAGGGTTGTCATATGATTAGAAGCTATATATTTCATAGGGTTAAGTCTAGGGATGTGTAAGGAGTGTTAAAAGACTTAATTACCCTTAAAATAACTCAAAATAAAGTGTTTTTGGCACTTGGAATTGACTTACGTAGAGCCCAAGTGATTGCCTAAGCTAGGTTAGGCAGCGCCTAACTAATCTCCTATGTCTGGGTTGGGCGGCGCCTAACCAATCGCCTATACTTACTCTCTCTCACAAAAATGGGCATAAATTTTCTCTCGGGTATTGGATTAAGGCTAAATTGACATCGTTGGGAAGCTAATTCAATTATCTACAATTTGGTGGGTAGAAATATGCAGAAATACCAAATTAAAATTGAGTTATACTCGTTCAAAGATGAGCCTTACAAAATCAAACACTAAAACTTGATGGATTCAAAAACTCTTAGCTTGTATTACCTTAAGTGACTCATATGAACATGCTTAATGTATCATAAGCTATCTTATCGCTAGGATACTCATTGTAAGTCATGCACTAAAATTCTACTCACAGGATAGGAGGTTTCATACATAGGAAAAATGGTTCATCTCCTAGCTTAGAAAAATACGGGGTATTACAATTGGTTTGCAAAAAGTTTGATGTTTCCAGTATGTTATATATGTGACCCCTTGATGAGACTGTAAATTATGATTAAGACAGTATAAAAAATTTTGTAAGGTATATAACGAAAATGATGTAACCATAGTAGTATGTTGTTACAAGTGATTCTAAGGATAGGTATGTATTATATGGTGATCGTAAGAGATGAATTGAAGTTACTATAGATAGTTGATGTTGAAGTCCCATAGTGTAGTTTTAGTCACATTGATTTGGGTGAACATCAAATTAGAGGTGTGAATCTAGTAGACTAATAAGAGAGAGCCAAATTGGTAAGTGTTGGAGGAAGTGATTATAAACTTCAATAGGAGAATAAGTTATAGAAGGATGACCATAGAGGAAAGAGAGAGTTAAGGAAAGTAGCTGAGAGAAAAAAAGTTCTAGCATTGGTTTTGTAACTACAAATATAGTCTAACGGCGAAAGTTTAAGTATTCTTGTGTATATTAATACCCCAATTCTGTAGAGCATTGTGCATATATCTCAGTTAAGAGAATAGGCCCATACCTAGAATATCAACCTTTGAGATAAGGGGGAGATGATATGGTGTTGAACCAATCCGAGACGTAAGCTTCAGGTAGTTATAAGTCCAAACATTTAGATAAGATGAGACATCTATCCATTCCTATATCCACATATTCCTGATGCTGCAATCAAAATGACACTTTGCTCCTTTCTTTAATGCTAGCATCATGTCCCTGATCTAGGTTAATGCTCTTCATACTAATTCACATCGATGCTTAGTTCCTAGAATGAAAGTAACAACTTTGCTCAATGAACCCAGACTTACTCCATGAATCAATGGATTCTAGTATCCCTAGCCCTATGAACTCACACTTCATGCTATATTTCAAACTCATGTTATGCCATTATATATGTCTTGAATATATATCCATTCGCACTTTATGTAATTAGTATATGAAGTATCCATGCCAAATATTTACCACTAGGTTAGTCTTGTACAGAATAGGGGAAACAACATGTTAATAAAAACAGACTCTAGTAATCTGTTAATATGGAGATTATAAGGTGAAAATGATGGTGTGTGGTATTAAGATGAGATAACATAAAGAGAAGTGTTTCTAAGATTAAGGGTTATCAATCATATCATCTAAGGTGGAGATTCTTCTCCTACTATGTTCAACACACCCTTGATTCTTTTCATGTAATATTAGATTGTGCAGAACCTATATCTAAGACCATGTTCCCATATAGTTCTTCCTGTATGTGCGTCTTTCAATTCTACAGACTCATGTTTATTGTCCTTAGTGTGATAATTATTGTATTTATAACTCATTCTTCTAAATTCCCTTGTAGTTGGTTGTCAAACAATTGCCATTATTACAACTCAACAATATTGATGAGTATAGTGAAGCAGATTATGGTAAATTTTTTCAACTCATGCACTTTCCTCTAGCCAAGACCTTTATTCAAGGACGAATGATAATATTACATCTCACATTTTTAGTTTAAGTCCTAGTTGTAAGTTGAGGTGTTACGACTTAATAATTGAGCTTGTCGTTATTTAAATTTAGTTGAAAATAAAATTCTATTGATTCATATAAGATTAGGAGGTTATAGTGGCATAAAACTAAACCTCATTTCTGCAACATAGCAACAGAACAAAGAAGTAATCAAGCAATGAGCCACAACTCATTAACTTCCAAGTCAAAGAGAAATTTCATCTTTTCCTTTTTACCTTATCCTATTAAATTATACGCTTATTATTTAGTTTCTAAATGTTATTTCTTTTATATGAGACCGTTTTCTTTTCTCTAGAGGCAGTAGTTTATTTTCCAGCAGATAAAAATCCACTCTGTTCCTATCAGTTTTGTGCGTTAAAAAAAAGAGTCCCTCTCTTATTGTAATGCCCCGAATTTGGTACGTGGAACTCTACATGGTACCCATGGCCCCAAAGGACCAAAATATAACCCATGACTGATATCTATAAACTGAGTACTGAGTAATATTAATAATATCATAAATGCAAAAACATGAACTGAAAGGCCATAGGGTTTAATACTAGTACATAAGTAAAAAACATGGTATAGCAATACCAAAACAACTAAGATAATTACCCGAACATATTGTAGTTTAAAAGCCTCTAAACTATCTAAATAAGGAATTGATGGGACATGTCCCGAACTAACTCCAACTACCCAAATAAACTAAAAATTGAAATAGTAATGTGATCATCATGTCCTTAAAGGATAAGGACTCACTACTAACTCTGATTGTTGAACTGGGATACTACTGGTTCTATGGACGTCCTGCTTCTAAACCTATGGTATAAGACACCATAGAGAAAATGCGTTAGTACTTTTAATGTACCGGTATGCAAGTGAGGTAGGATGAATACAATAGGTTCATATGCATGAACAATACTAACTAACTAATTAACATGAACGTGAGAATACATACATGCATACATAACTATATATGAGACCATGATAGGACTAAATACTGAGTTTTGACCACTGAGTCTACTGAGATTAACATCTGAGTAACTGATGAGTGAGAAACTGATACTGTATTACTGAATACTGAGGGCCTGATACTATGATACTGATACATGGATAACGATGTCTGACAATTCTGATTATGAAAAATTGGTCAGGTTAACTGTATCTAACAGTCCTAAAGGTGAATGCTAATAATATAAGTTCTCATAACTGATATATAACTGATAACAGGAGTGACTATATCTGACAGTCTTGAATCTAATAGAACTAGCTAAGTTTCATATTGTATCTGAGTAAGTGAATCTGAGATTAGTCCTATCTAGCGGGTGATCTCTAAATCTTATGATACCATTACTGATTGACCATAGTTGAGATCAGTCTTGTATAGTGGGTAATCCAGGAGTCTATATAAAATGATAAGGAGTGACTATATATGACAGTCTTAAATCTATACTACTAAGCTAAATTGACTGTATCTGACAGTCCTGATTCTGTAACAAAAACTGTGAGATGTATTCATGTAACTGACATGGCCCATACTAAGCTTACTGGAGTCCAACCTATAACCCCATCTTGAAGGGTGTCAGTACCGTGCCACTGGAAAAGACAACTACTGTGGAGTCAGTCCTAATATAGTGAGTGATCCCTATGATCAGTCCTATACATTTAAATATGCTAACGGGGTGATCCCTGATTATGTCAATCCTATCTAACGGGTGACATCTCATACCTATACTGGATATGTAGTTTTGGAACTCAGGGATTGCTTCTAGGGATCTCATTCCTATCTAGCGGGTGAGTCCCAATCCCTAGGCTTGCTCGGTGCTGAATTCTACTCAAATATGAAAGACACTCAATTGATTGAATGAACTGAGCTGATTAACTGAACTGAACTTATACTAGTGGTATTGTCTAGTGGAGCTAAACTGAATTTACTGAGTTTCATTGACTGACGGAATGTACTAAGTTCTGAGGACTGACTAAGAATACTGAAGTTACTGAGATTTAATGGGAATACTGAGGTTACTGAAATTACTGAGCTACTGAGATTTCTGAGATTTCCTGAGTCACATGACTGACTGATTTCTACGGATCATAGCTTACTGAGGAGATCGTGAAACATGACATGGCTCTAGGAACATTGCTAAATTGTCGGATACAAGTACCCCCAGGACTCGATGAGAAAAAACTGACATAGCATGGCTTACTTGAACATATGTCCAACAACACAATTCATAATTCATCTATTGAAGCACTTCATCAAACATTTGATATGCATAAGCTTGTACATACATGGGGATTTCATTATATCATAGTAGTTGGGCATTGCTCCTTCATCTAGGAATTTAATCATACACATGGTAGGCATAGCACATGTAGACAACATTATACAATAATTAATCATAATGATTCATTTCTAATTTCATCATCCTAGGGTTTATTTATAGCTTCACATTAATATACATCTAGAAAAATCAATTCCATATTAAATTGATCACCTAACAAGGATTTGAATTCAATTGATCATTCTTAACATACACAAAACAAACCCAACATGAAATTCATAAAGAAATCAATAAACATAAACTTAGAACAGAGATTCTCGGGATTCACGGATGAAAGGAGTCCATGAATGAACACTACACATTACTGGGATGTGATTTCTTGAGGATTGATGGTGAGACCTTCTTGAATTTGAATCCCCAATAGAAACCCTAGCTTGTTCTTGAGAGAAACTAATATATTTTGGGTGAAGAATGACTAAATCATGTGTTATTGGGTATATATAGGGGTAGGAAATTGACCCTTTTAACCCTAGACGTGTCTTTAATTTTTTAGAACATTTCCCAATTTTCATCCTTGGCGCGACATCCCAGTATCGCGCCAAGTCACTGGAGAGTGACAAATAGGAAATTGCACGGTGGCGCTATACGGATCTATCGCGTAGACACCTTGTCTGTGACCTGGAAATTTGGCGTGACGCCCCCTATAATGGAGAAACACTGTAAATTGACAATTTCCATTTGAGCTATCTCTGTGACGTGCTGAAGGCTTATGTGATACACCGTCTCACTAAAAAGGCTCTAACTCTTCACCCGGGTGTCGGATTTGGGCGAATTTGGTATCTATGAAAAGCTTATTCGATTCCCCACATGATTAAAAGTGAAAATATTGAAAATAAGACATTTAAAAAAGTGTATTCATCTTTCAAATAAAGATTCTAACATTCTTGAAAAACTTTTCAAGCTAGAAAAAGTATGGGGTATTACACTTATCCCCAAGATTCACACGATAAAAGCTTCACTTTCCAATAAGTTTTAATATTTTTTCCATAAGAAAATATCTATATTCATCCTATCAATTACAACTCCAATAAACAAAATGGAATTGATCGAGAATCAAGTACAAATTACTTCTTTTGATGTCAAGTTCTTTCAATGTTTAAGAGGTATGTATAACCATTCTTTACTCTCGTTTTGGGACGTTTTAATATTATCCAATTCAAATTGGTCTAAAACTATTTAGGTTTTAAAGGAATTTCTACAATCTTATCAATGAAATTAAATGGTTTAATAGTTGTTGGATGTGTGAAGATAACTCTCTGTTTCATGTTCTTCCTTTCTGAATTTTTGTGATTTCCAACAACTCTCGTGATTTGATGTATGAATCGTAGATGTTTTTGGTAATAACTGTTAAAGATTTACAATCTGCAAAGTCAAACGATTACACCTTGATAGCAGCCCATTATTTAAAAAAGTGAGAGAGAACTAATTATTTAATCTGTTGATCAACGATGACCTCTCTAAAATATTTTTGAATTTCTAAGCATATCTACTATTTCTTTTACTTTATTGCGAGATTGTATATCCTTCTATAACATGGTTTCTGTACACAGTTCACTTTTTAGCGGTCCTTATGTAATACACCATTGTCGTAGCCTTGTAGCTGCAATATGCTTCTTTACTTTCTTTGCCATTTGCATAATAACAACACAAGAATCAACACAGATTACTTGTTCTCTCGCTGCAGCATCCAGACAACAAAAAGAACATATTGTTGAATCGCTAATTCAAATATACCTTACTCTATTATTAAGTAAATATATTACACAGTATGTAAGAGCAACATCCCCTTCAATGTATTCCCTTTAGGTCGTTTAAGGCAGCCTGTTGTTTTGCCACTATTGTGTCTCTATTAACACAAATAACAATTTCTCGGCAAACTCTGTCACAGTAGAAATGAACAGCCTTTAAATTGATCGTGTTTCTCTCCATATGATGACATGCGCCACCTTCATAAACCCGCAGCTAACTACTGCAACTCTGCTGAATTTATTCTTAGCCCAAAAGCATGTCTGTTCTAGTTTATTTTGCCATCTTCCGATATTTATATGTACCCCAACCTGGTCAATATTGTTTTCCACATATGCCCTGTAACATAATGGAAAAGAGAAGAAGAAAAAACTGACGATCAAATGATTCAGTACCGACGCCACAGAATACATAATCAAGTGGTACATTTTTCCAAAATCTCTAAAGTCTCTCCATTTTAGCTAGTCTCTTCCATTAGGTGTACATTCATTTTGTGATCTTTAACATAAAACTCTGAGTTCTTTTTAAAATAAAGGATATAAAATTCTAACTACTTTGATAAGACATCATAACTAAGAACTCCAACTTTTAGTTATGAATTCCAAACAACAACAGGAACACTTCAAATTGCTTATTAGTTTCATTAAGTGCAGTGGAAGCTGTGAGATGAAATATTGTTACAATGTAACAAAACTTTACTATTCATGACACTCCAAATGCTCAATAACTATAATAATTTATGAGGCATGATACCAAAGAGGTTGATTCTCCCAAGCATGAGTTCTAAATGAAAAATTCATGATCATTAGCCTAAAATGGCAAATATATGTACACGATCCTAAAATGGCTAAACTACGAGCATGATCATAAAAAATCTAACATTTGTCTTGAGCTAATAAATACGATAGCATCATGATCATAAGGGAGTTAGTTAGCTGACTGTGAAGGCATAGGTTTAAATGACAAATGCTCTAAGCTTTGTTTGCTGACATAGGATAGAGATCATTCAGCAAGTCAGATACTCTTTTTTATTTCATGTATCACAAAAGGGGATACTAGGGATACTTGCTAGCAAATTATGTCATGTCATATCCTATGCCCGGAATGGTGTAGGACGGCTTAGCCAATCGGGCTGAGATCAAACTCCATGCACTTACATAGTGGTTTATGACGGTTCACTACTTTCTCCCACAAATAATAAAATGAATTTAAATCTACTTTACTTTGTCAATTGTAAATTTAGTTTACATTCTTATTCCTTTCCAGGTGCCTTCACTTATATCTAAATTTTATTGTTACTTCTAATTTCTTGTTGTACTACGATTCTGCAATGGTTTTACATACCAATACATTCCACGTATTGACCATCTTTGGTGCTACATCATTTCATGATGTAGGTTCTGGCTCTCAAGTCCACGGTCAGGCGCCTCATTAGGATTCCTAACTTCAGTTATTGTGGAGCCTCTTTCCTACCAGGAGGATGGATGAGATATGATAACTTTTTTTGTATTTTCTTTCATTTCAGTATTAGTACCTATTAGAGGCTTTACAGTCTGGTATAGTTGTCAAAAAAACTTTTCAATTTCTAGTCTTTATCATGATTATTAGTATTGTATAAAGTTAAGTGGTGTTAATAAACCTTGACGATAATATTTTGCCTTTAAGAAAGCTTATTTCAATTTTATATTGTTTCAATTATACTCTTTTAAGTTGGTTGTAGCTTCATGTGTTACGATAGAATGCTCGCTCGTACATAGGGATGTGCATCGGTCAGTTTGGTTCGGTTTTATGTGTTATTTATTTGGTTTATCGATTTCGGTTGTTAAATATGCAAAACCAATAACCAACCAATAAGATATTGTCTTATCGATTTTTTTTTTTAACCGTTCATGGAGGTTAACAGTTCAATTTTTGATTTAACCAATAAGAAAATACTCTTAAAATGAAAATAGAAACAACTAAAATTAAAAAATGAAATCTTAGTTGCCGCCAAAATCATATGCAATGCGTGTTAGTTTACAAGAATCTTCAAAATTGAACTGAATGTTAGTACATAAAAAAACTGAATCCTAATTGTTGGAAGCTACTAAATGCTTCAAGCTTTCCAATACGAAAATACCCGAGATTTTTATTGAGCCTTTGTTGATATGAATAGGTTAAGAATTTGTGAATCTCTGAATTGTAAATAAGTAGTGTATGTGTGTGTGTGTATATATTAGTAATATAAATATTTATATATATAACATAAATAAGAGTAAACAATAACTTAGTGTATCCTAATTAGGTTATCGGTTAAACCGATAACCCAATTAGCTAAAACCAAAATCGAACCGTTTACCGAATAAACTTTTTTATAAAACCAATAAAAAAAATTTAACCCAATAACCCAATACCAATAACCCAATAACATTTTTATTGGTTTATTTTATCGTTCAGTTCCGTTTTTACACACCCCTACTCCTACTAGCAGTAGTATCGGGTGTATGTCATGTCCAGGGCATGGCAAAAGTATTCTCTTTGACACTCATTTTTCCTTGTTTCAAGTTCACAATTCTTCAGCCTTTGCCTCTATCAGCTCTTGGGGAATGAAATAGTCCAGGAAAAATTCTTCAAACTAACCCCATAAAGATGGTTTAACATCCCCAACTATTGAAGTCCTCCCACTCATTGTACCACTTGTTAGCCACGTTCTTTAACTAATAAGCTGCTAACTTAACCCCCTCCACTTTAGTAGCATACATAACTCTAAAAATTTCTACATTTCATCAATAAACCTTTGGGGATCCGCCTCAGCCTTTGTGCCAGTAAATGTCGGTGGATTTAACCTCATAAATTGGCCAACCCATGTAAATTCAAATGAACCAACCAAACGCAAATCCCATATCTTCAGACCGATGGTCCTGAGAGGCTACCAACAGAGCAATCATATGCATGGACTGTCAGAACTCGGCATTTGAAACTTCTCTCTGAGGATATTAGAGATTGTTAACACCAGTCTATAGAGCCTAAGATGGATTAATCGGGATAGGAGGAACCCCTAGAGTAGCAACAACCATTGGAGTATGAGCTCTGTTATAGGTCTACATCCCTGAGTAGGGAAGACATCCTTGTAATGACCCGAGTCTAGGCCCTGACTACGACGAGCATCCTAAACCATAAAGGACAAAGCACCCATCTCTATCTTACAATCAAGCACACCTTTTATATATTATAAGGAAATGCAGGTAAATATATTAATAAATGGAAACATGGTCAATATCTTAACTTAGGTGAATAATACGAAATTAGATTCATAACATTCAAAACACATGACACCAGACTGTGAAATCTCTAACGATATAAAAATCAACATCTGTCTATAACTGGGACAAGGCCCCTAGTCGGACCATAAAACATAATGAAAATTACAAAGTCTCGTTGACCAGTCCTTTCAGAATAAACAAGGCTCACCAACTGCAAGTCTCAAATACAAAATCTACTACTTAGCGGGACCTTTGGACTGTGCCTCAGAGTCTAAAATATAGAGGGTCAATACAATTGTACTGGTATGTGAAATAATCCAAAATAGCATCTTTTTATTACACAATATAGATGAGATAATTTCATAAAATATTATGTATAAGATAAGTAATACACATGGGCATAATTTAGAATTTTCAAATACTTAGTGAAATCCAGACTCATACTTTATCTTACTCCAGATAGATGGCACACCCTGCATTTTTACAATCCCACGGGCTATATGGAATTCTCCCTTGACTCGGCGGCCAAGCCCCCAATCCAAGTATTCTACAAGGATTAGAGTCCGAATTAATATTCTAGTATACTTGTGTCTCAAGGACAATTATACATTGGCATTATACAAATCATATAACCCGAATCGGGATATTCGATTTCTAGCAATGATTGCTTATATTCAAACGCTTTCTTCGAGTAACCATCTACCTCTCTTTAAGCCCAATTTTAGTTCTTTAAAGAACATTCGTCATATAAAAAGTTATTCAATTGTTAAACTCTTAAAGGCATGCCATCACGGGTATCATCGTAACAAAAATTGTAAGACATTCATATCATACTAAAGTTACATCCCATTTTATTCGAATCATGCACTAGATAACCAAAGAATGATAATATCATAAGAGAGTAATCATTTCTAAATTTCAGGAGAACTTATGCAAATAACCTATTTTGCAAGACTTAAAACATGCAGTGGTCATGTCAATTTACTCAACACATGCAATTTATTCTTTTTAATACAAAAGTATAGTTATATCAAGGAAATACCTCTCATCATATCATAAACCATGTCAAACACCATGATGTTGAGAAACTTACTTTAAAATCGTAATTCATGCTTTCGAAAATCACTCACAACACAAATAAACACTTTATATTGCAACAAGTAAGGAAAATTAATTGTTCATGTTCTCAATTAAACATACCAAACTATATATGTATATACATAAAGGGTCATTATTTGATTACCACAAAAAGGTTTCAACACAATACATACAATTTCATCAAAACAATTTAATTGCATGCCTTTCAAAAACAATATTCACAACCCTTATTTTGAACCATAATTATAAATAATTATATTTGATAAAAATAATAAAATCCATGACCATGGATTTTGAGGATAGTCTAACATAACTTAGGTGCTTTAGTTCAAAGAATGGAACCCTAGCCTTGACTAAATTCTTGATAATCTGGACTTAGAAGATGAACCCTTGATCTTTGGGAGGGAAGCTAGGGTTTTGTTTTGAAGGAATTTGAGTAACTTTTGGCATACTCTGCCTTAATCACGACTAAATTTCATTTTATGGCTAAGTTATAATGAGGGAAAAAGACTAAATTACTCTCCTGAACCTGAGAAAAACAATAAAATGTGTTGGTACCCGATGCATTAAGCGACGCACTGCATCGGTCCTACCGACATAATTACTAATGCAACTTGATGATATTGGGTCAGACTTCTGTTTTGCTCATCCAAACATGTCGCATACGTCATCCAAAAAAATCTGAAACTTCCCAAAGACACCCCCGTTATACCCCCGAACATGAATCAACTTAAAAATCCATGTCTCTAGGTCGGGGAGATCGATTGTTGAATTATTGAAATTTGGATCTTAAAGTATGACTATGTTATTTTAATACTTAGAAAAGTTTCAGCTTGTTATCTCTTTAAGCATTATACTAAGTGTGGTATCAAGTTGAGAATACAACGGGGTGTTACATTATCCCCCCATGGGTTTATTCATCCGCTAATGATGGCTCGGAACACAGGAAAACACTATTTTCAAGCACACCACGAAAAAGAAAAAGAGATTAGTAAATGATTTGTACCTTTTATGTTGTCATCCATTATTTCAAAATGGTTTGGGAATCTAGCATGCATGTCGTCTTGTGATTCCCAAGTATCTTCCCCATCTTTTTTATTTCTCCACAACACTTTAACTGAAGCTATCTTCTTACTTCTAAGTTTTAGAACTTGGCGATCCAAAATGATGATCGGTTCTTCTTCATATGAAAAGGAGTCTCCCTCGTTGATTTATCCTACAGGAAACACAAGAGAGTGGTCTCCAATACACTTTTTCTACACTAACACTTTAAATACTGAATGAACAAAACCCAGACTTGTGAGAAAATCTAACTTATAAACCCCACCGATTCTTCTCACAATTTGATAGGGTCCTATATAACGAAGGCTAAGCTTTCCATTCTTCTAGAATCACAGACTCTGTTCATAGGGGACACTTTTAAAAATACCGAATCATCCATCATAAATTCTATATCTCTCCTTCTAACATCAGCATAAGATTTCTTGAGACTCTAGGAAGTCTTAAGACATTACCTAATTATCTTCACCTTCTCTATTGCTAGATGCACAAGGTTTGGTCCGAACTACTGGCTTTCACCCACTTCATTCCACCCTATTGGTAACCTATATCTTCTTCCATAGACAAACTCGAAAGGGGCCATTTGAATGCTGGAATGGTAGCTACTATTATAGACAAATTTGATCAACAACATATGATCCATCCAAATACCTTTAAAATCAATCACCCAGGCCCTAAAGATATCCTGAAGGGTCTGAATATTGCATTCAGCTTGCACATCAGTCTCAGGGTACAAGGTAGTGCTCAGGTTTACTTAGGTTCCTAAAACCCTCAGAAAAGATCTCCAGAACTGTAAAGAAAATTGCATACCTCATTTAGATATAATAGACACCAGAGCCCCATGCAACTGAACTTTCTCACTAATGTACAGCTTAGCATAGTCATCCCCTGAATAGTTAGTCTGCACATGAAAAAAATGAGCATACTTGCACATTCTATTTATAATCATCCAGATGGAATCATATTGGTTCCAGCACTTTGAGATCCCCGTAATTAAATCCATGTTAATTATTTTCCACTTCCATATAGGCAAGGTTATCTCTTAGGAAGTGCCACCTGGTCTCAAATGTTCTACCTTGACTTGTTGACAATTCAAATACTTGGAAACAAAGTTAGAAATATCTATTTTCATATTGTTCCACTAGTAGATAGCCTTAAGGTCATGATACATTTTCGTAGAGCTTGGGTGAACAACATACCTCAAAGTGAGAGCCTTATCAAGTATCTTCTTTCCCAATCCATCCATGTTCAGCAAACAAAGCCTACCTTGATATCTCATAATTCCATCACCTTAAATATCAAATGCCATCACTTTTAGTTGGCCAACATTATTCTTAATCTGCAACAAGAAGGGGTCTTCGACCTGCTTTTTTGTAACTTCAGCACAGGGAAGATTTAGTTATCTCAAGGAAAATCACGCCCCCATCTTCGGATTCCAGAAGTCTAACTCCTAAATTGGTAAGCCAGTGAATATCTTTCACTATCTACCTCTGTCCTTTCTCAATATGAGAAAGACTGCTCATTGACTAGCATTGGCCAACACATTGGTCTTGTACGGATGATAGTGTAGGCTCAAATCATAGTCCTTGAATAGTTCTAGCCACCCCCGCAGCCTGATATTAAGGTCTTTCTACAAGAAAATATACTGCAAACTTTTGAGATCAATAAATATAACAATAGATAAAGATAGTGCTGCCCGATCTCAAGTGCAAACACCATAGCCGCTAAATCTAAGTCATTGGTGGTATAATTATTTTGGTGCACCTTCAACTGCCTTGATGCATAAGACAAACTATGCCATAATGCATAAAAACACACCCAAGGCACACCCGAGATGCATCATAGTATAAAAGAAAATTCTCTATACCTTCAGGAAGGGTCAAAATTGGTATGGTAGTAAACTTATCTTCCAGTTTCTCAAAGCTATGCTCACAAGATTAAGACTACAAGAAATTTTCCTTCTTCTGAGTCAACTTAGTAAGTGCAACAGCTATGGACAAAAACACTCTACAAGTCTTCTGTAATACACTGCAAAAACCAAGAACCTTCGGATATCGGTTGGATTCATGGGTCTCGGACATTTTTTCACTACCTCACCCTTTTTGGGATCAACCTTAATTTCCCCACTAGAAATAATATGCCCCAGGAAGAAATAGTACTAAGCCAAAATTCACACTTGGAAAATTATCCATACCACTCATGATATTTAGGGTCTGAAGGATCGTTCAAAGGTGACTATCACGATCTTCCTCATTCTTAGAGTAAAATAAGATGCCATCAATGAAAACTATAATGAACAGGCCAAAAAACTGGCGGAACACCCTATTCATTAGGACCATAAAATCAGTAGGGGCATTAGTCAATTCAAAGGACATAACTAAAAATTAATAATGATTGTACTAGGTTCAGAAAGCTATTTTTGAATATCAGCCTCTCTAACCTTCAATTGATGATACCCTGAACAAAGGTCTATCTTAAAGAAACACTTGGCACCTTGGAGTTGATAAAATAAATCATCGATTATGGGAAGAGAGTGTTTATTCTTGCTAATAACCTTATTAAGCTGACGGTAATCTATACACATACGGAGGGAACCATCTTTTTTATGCACGAAGAGCACCGGAGCACCCAGGGAGAAACACTTGCATGAATATAGCCTTTATCAAGGAGGTGTTTTAACTATTCTTTAAACTTTTTAAATTTTGTAGAAACCATTCTATATTGAATGATAGAGATAGGACTAGTGTCTGGCAATAAGTCAATGCAAAAGTTTATCTCTCTATCAGGTGGTATCCCTAGGAGATCATTGGGAAAATCTTCTGGGAATTCATTAACAACAGGGACAAACCTACAAGGTATGCCATAGTATCATAATTTACAATATATATGACATATTTCAATGCACCCATTTATCCACAATAGAGTCACCAACAAGGGTGGAAACAGAGAAAGTTTCCAAAATAAGTTTTGGCTCAAACCTAAAATTGACTATAACGTATGAGGTCACATAAGACAATGTAGAAACTAGGATAAGAAACATATACACATTATGGGAAAAGATTTACAACGTACCCATGACAATCTCTGGTGAAGTCTTTGTGTCCAGGCGGTTAGAAAAAGTATATAATAGGTTGTGATAGCTCCCGGTAGCTGAAGTAGTACCCTTGGGTTATGGAGGTGGTGTTTTGAAGTTATCTTGAGACCTAGCACCCCCAAAATTTTCTCTAATTGTAGGGCAGTCCTTCATGAAATAATCTAACTGACCATAAGTGTATCATACGCGCTCACCATAGATGCAGCTTCCTAGATGGTTTTCCCATTATTTCTACAATAAGGATATGGCCTAAATGGTTGGGACACACTCTTCTAGGACTAAGTACCCTACAATCCTACTCCACTATTAGACTAAAAATTTTAAAATCATCGATCAACTGAAGGTTGGGGTATTGGGGTACTGGCTAAAGACTGAGCATTACTTCAAAACTTTTTCTTCGACCACTCGTTACCCAAATTATTTTTTCCTTGGTACTAGCTGTTGTTCTGGTCTACAGACCTTCCCCTCTCTTTTTTTCCTCTACTAACCTTTTTTTCTTCTCTTCAACTTCCTACATATGAATGGACAATCTAGAGAAATCCATCTCTCAGAACAACATTGCTCCTTTGCATTCCGACACCAGATTATCTAAGAGACCGAATGCAAACTTCCTCATATGAGCTCTCATATTACCCACCAATTCTGGAGCATAACAGGATAACTGGTTGAACTTTAGTATTCACTCCTTCACTCTCATTTTCCCTCACTTCAAATTCATAAATTCTTTAGCTTTTGACTCCCATAATTTCTAAGAAAAGAAATAGTCAAGGAAAACTTTCACAAACTCACCCCACATATAAGGCTTAGCAAAACCACCCTTCAAATCCTCCTATTCATTATACCTCTTATTGACCATATCCTTCAACTGATAGTGAAACCTTAGGGGACCTCCTTAACTTTTGTAATAGAAAACATAGGTGGATTAAGCCTCGTGAATTTACCAAACCATATAAATTCGTATGAACAAGACATAAAACCCACATCTCTAGACAGAAGAGTCTAATAAGCCACCAACCGAGCAAACTATAACATCCCTCATTTTTTAGCAAGAAATTAAACAGTTGTTCCTACGTACGTAAGCTCTTATTAAATGGTTTATGTTTAGATTCATGTTTCATGATCTTTATCATAGTATATGAAGTGATTATGAGGTGAAAAATGTTCATAGAAATGGCCTAGAGCAAAGTTGAGCTAATAACCTTTCATTAATCAAAAATTGGATATTCAATTCTACAAGGGTCTGCTTTGAACATGGATAACTCTTGATAAACATATATTTTTCAGATAAAGTCCAAAAAATTAGTATATAATACAATTATCTTTCCAACGATACCAATTTTTCCAAAATCAGATAATCGAGGAAAATGTTATGACATTTTCTGTGTGTGGTAGTAAGCTGGTGCGATGTCGATGCGACGTGTCAGCTAGCATGTTATGGAACTTTTTAACTCATTAAATAAGTTTTTAACGGGTCTAGGGATATTTTGGTCACTTTCCCTCACCCAAAACCCGTCCATAACATAAGATTTGCGTCCCAAAAGGCATAATACACTCTATAATTCAATTTTCCTCTCAAATCAAAACCCTAAATCCTCCCCAAAGATCAAGAACTCATCCTTAAGATAAAGAATCTCAATAAATAGATCAAGATTCAGGTTTCCTCTTAAAAACTAAATAATCTAAGGTACGTGGGGCTTATCCTAATACTACATGGGCTTGTTGAAACACTTGAATATGTTTTAAAGATTTTCAAGCACAAAATTACAAAGGGATTTTGGAATCCATGTTTTAAATATGCATTATGAATGTTTTGATGACATTATTGTTTTGGTCTTTTTGTCTTTTCCCTTTAAAATTGATTTATAGGTATGAAAATTTAGTTTGAAGATTGTTTGAGAGCACAAATTATGAAATCCCTCTGTTGTGATAAATTTAAGTTTATGATTTTATTGTGAATGGTTTGAAATGCATGATTTATGATTTGAAAATAGTTTTCTCAATATCATCATATTTGGGTATGATTTAGAGATGATGAGAGGGAGTTTCTTGATATAATAATGTTCTTATGTTAAAGAGAGAATTGCATGTGATTGAGAACTTTGATATGACTACGTTTTGTATTTGAAATGTTTAAAAAGAAAGTTTCTTGTATCTGTTTACATGAGTTTTAGGAAAGAGTTTTTTGAATTGATTTATTAATTTGGTGGTCCCAAACCTTATGTTTTGAAAATACAAATTATAATATGCTATTAATGGCTTAGAGGTGCAACTTGCAAGTCAATGGTATGACAATACCATATAAATGTATGCCATAATAGAGCTAGAGTTTTTCAGAGTTTGATTTAAGAGAATGATATGCTTAAAGGAGTTAAAAATTGGTTTATAGAGGGTTATGCGGTTATCCGAAGAGGGCTTGAGTTCAAGTAACTCTTAGCCTAAAACTATGTTTTGCCAATATGGGTATATTATTATTGTACGCTGATGATGGCCTTATGGCATAGAAAAGACAGAGACTCCGACCCTTGTGGCAAACTCGGATTGGAGGCTTGACTTCCGAGTTAATGCCAGATTCCATATAGCCCATGGAATTTTAGAGTTGTAGGGTATATCATCTAGCGTAGAAGTTAAATATAGAGTGTCATAGAGTAAGATGATTTTATAGAATTTTTTAAATATGCCCATGTGATTCTCACCATAAGATATATTTATGAACTATTTTAAATTGCTCTCATATATGTTGAATAAAAATTATTATTTTAGATTTGCTCTGCGAACCAGTACAATTGTATTGACCCCCTACCTTCCAGGATCTGAGGCTCAGTCTAGAGGTCCTGCTAATTTGTAGAGCTTTCAGACAGAAGCGAAGTTTGCAGTGGTGAGCCTTTTTTTATTCGAGAAGGCATATCTCTTTTTAGAAATATTTTTTTTACTTTGGTTTTGGTCCACTTGGAGTTATCCTATGTTTTAGATAGTTATTGATGTCATGTGTAGTAGAGATTTCACAGACTGAGAAAGACATTGTTTAAATATTGATAAACTTATTTCCTCATTGTTGAACAGATTTCATAGTATGACCATGATTCAATATTATTTTGTATTACTGCAGATTCTCTTATACTATATGCATATTGTACATGATTACAAGATTTAGAAACCCGCTCGGGCCTCCATGGTTTCGGGATGCTCATTACAGCCAGGGCCCCTACTTGGGTCGTGACAAACTTGGTATCAGAGCATGGTTCATGGTCCCATGGTGTCTTTGAAATCTTATCTAGTAGAGTCTTTCTTATGGGTGTGTTGTGCACTATACTTATAATCAGGAGGCTAACCGGCATTTAGGAGTTGTTTCCTATTCCTTTATACTCTAGTTCGTGCTATAGAGTCATCCATAAGAAAGTTATCCAAGTTCATTTCTCATTCTAATTTCATGGTTCATATCTCATTGTCAAGGAGATACAAGTCTAAGAGTCTAGCTCCCCCAGCGATATGGTTCTCTTTGATTGAGTTATCTAGAAAAGTTTTGAGATAGCACAAGGACTTAAGTCCAGTAGTTCTTCAAGGTGTATTGATTCAGGAGTATACCTTTATCTAGATGAAATTGTTCATTCCAACCCGAGGTGTGAAATGTACTCAGTCTCCTTTAATAAAAATTCTTGTTGGGAATATGACGTTTAAGGATAATGATGTGTAGAAAAATGTTGGAACTGTATTTCCACCTGAGTAGTAGTATATGTTAAAGAGTCATGACCTATTGGTAATGAGATTGTCTATAAGTTAGTGACATAAAGTCACAAGGTTAGTATTTAGAGATATGGTGAAATTTGTATCAATAAATAGTTTTAGTAGTATAATCATGGATCGTGGAGTGGATTGTTATTGTGTAGTGATAGACTTATGTCGTAGAAATATTTGTAGATCATTTTATAGTCTATGAAGGAAGTGACTGGATATGATTATTATTTATTCAAAATAGAGAATTAGCTCAAAGTGGATAGTTATGGTGGTTGTAAAAATCATTCTTAGGCTATGAATGGAAAGAGGTAGGTTAGTCCATAAGTTATGGGTAGAAATTCAATTCTATACATTGAATCTTGAAGGTAGTAGTGATGTATGACTAGGTAAGTAGGTATGATGTGAGAATTAGAATATGTTGATAAGATTTAAATGGGTTATATTGTAAGATTAAGATTGACTAATCATGTCATATGACTTTACCCCCTTTGATGGTGTTTTTTTTATTGTAGTAAACTAGTATTTCATGTAAGAAGGTATGAAGTAGATTTTGAGTAGTAATAATGAGGATATGGGGGGTTGTGTTTGTAGGTAGTAGCTAAGTAAACTGAAGTATTTGGTTGATTTCCCAATTTGATGGATTAGTGTAATATGTGGAATGCTTTACCAGTGGCATATAATTGAGGCTAGACAATAGGCTTCCACTCTACATGTGGTGTATAGTGGTGAGAATAGTAGCTCGAGGTTGATGATACATTTTTTGTGGGAATTAATTAGTAGGATTGATGTGGTGTGTGGTATGGACTAGGTTGGAAAATTGTGAAAAAGGGAGTGGATAAATGGTGGTATATATACTTGAGGACTAGCGTTAGAAATAATGATTTATGGTTGAGTGATTGAGATGATAAGAGTTATATTTATATAAGAATAAGTTGAGCTCAAGATGACATGTTCTTAGAAAAGGTTTTATGGTATAAGCATAATGTGCACCCAATTTGTGTTTTGAACTTTGTAGAACAGTGAAATTTGTTGAGGAGTTGTATAGTGTTCATTAATGTTAAGTTCAGGAAATATAGGTAGGCAATATGCATCTTTGGCATAGTTTTACAAATTTTGTTAAGTTGTAGGTTATGTGATTAGAGGTGTAATGATAGAATTCTAATGAATGGAATATGGAGTGTTAACTATTCAGAAGTGTGGGTATCTATTCCCATGAAAATGTTAGTTGTAAGTTGATGACATTGAGAGTTAGAAGAAATTTCAATTAGTGTCCCTGAAAGGGGATGTCCTAAGATATAATTTAGTGTCTTTGTATTAGAGACTAATGAGAGAAGTTTGTGTTGATGTTTATAATGATACCCCCTCCTCCCTTTTGTGATAAGGAGTGTGAATGCGTGTGCTCATGAGAGTGGGAGCTGTAGAATGATGGCTATAGAGAGTAGCAATAGCTAAAGTAGCATATACAGAAAAGTAAGTCCTTCAAGGTACAGTTCTTTAGGGAGAGTTTAGAGTTTAAGTATGTGGTGATGTCTCTTTTGTGTTGAGAGTTATGGCTATAGATTTGATAAGGGGTAAGGGGATATGTCTGTAAGCCTAGGGTTGTGACTTTGGTCTAAGGGGGAGATGGGGAATTAAGGTAGTTCCCAAATATTCTCAGAATGGCAAGTTATAGGGAGAAACCATGATAAACCTATTTCTACTCAGGCATAATTCTCCTGCTCCAATTGGGGAGTGTATCCTACTAATGTATTACATCATTTGTTCTAGTCATGCATATGCCTACGGTTTGAGTACTCTATGGACTTATGCTTCTGATTTGATCTCCAAACTACAATTAATCTTGTCTCTTTGTAATGTAGTCTTTCACATATTCAAGCGATATGTTATGTTGTTCATGATCCATGAAAATCTATGTCTCCCAGAATGTTTGGTCCTAAGAGAATATGTTTCTATATGTCACCAATTCATCCTATGTCGGTTTTAACTCAAGTGATAATGTTTATGCAAACACATGGAAAAGTCTCAGTTCCTTAAGCAAGGTGAAATTTCTTCAAGCAAATCTTTGTCTTAGTTGTAATGTAACACCTTGTAGATTTTTGATTTGATTCATGTTAGGAGTGTAAAGGGGTTGTTCCGGGAAAGTTCTTGATATTTTTGGACCACGTTTGCAATGTGTTTGAGTGAGAAAACAAATGGATCAATGCGATATCGATGCGTTGTTTTGGTAATCATATTGGCCAAACCAGTGTCTCGATGTGATCTCGATGCATCACATTGCCAATCGCGCTGGGTGCCCAGTTCATATTACTGATTTTCTGAGTCTAGGAGGGTAATTCAGTCTTTTTGCCTCATTTTCCTTGATATGTGCACCAATGTTTCTCACTGTGCTCTATCCTAAGAAGTCATGCATTTTTTTGTTTTCCGAATGACTCTCTACTTATGATCCAAACACTTGATATATGGAGTGTTTGTGGTTATTTTATCGTATCTTCATTTTATGTCCCTCCTTGAGTAGTGTAATAAGTATAAATTATGGTCTAATAGTGTTACTTCCATTCACGATAGTTATGCTCGGGTCCCTTAATGACACTCCTTATGATAGTATAACAATGGTTATGGAAGCGTGGTGATGTGTTAGGTAGAGGAGTATATGTTCTTAAAGGTTAAAAAAATTGATGTGATTCTTGAGATGAGGTTATAGGTGAAAAGGGAAAGAAGGAGATGAACTCTTGTTGTGTAAAATAGCTAAGGAGGAATGTGGAAAAAAATATTTGCTAGAATTATTAAAGTTGTTGGTCTTAGTGGGGGAATCCGTGTAGTGGGTATAGTAATTATTAGTCTTGAATGATGTGGTTTTTGAAAATACAAATCTATGTGCTATGTGGTTAGTGCTCTCTAAATGAAATCTCGAGGGTGTTTGATGACAGTATTTTTAATGGGATGTAAAGTACAGGGTCTTATAGTTTAAAGTTATCACCTTGTTACTCCAAGTTAGGCTTCAGCATAGCAGTACTAAGTAGTGGGACTCATATTCTTGTGCCTAGATTTATGATTGGATAATTGTCAGTTGGAAATGATGAAATGTGTTATTTGTTGTTTGGGCCATAGATGAGTAGTGCTTCTAAGTGTAAGGTTTATTTCGTTGTATCATGAGAGGTGGAGAAGGATTCTAATCCTAACTTCCGCAAAATTTAATTTCATTATTAGTACCAATATAAATCAGGTTTTTGATCATTAAATAAATCCCTTCCTTATGCTGTGAAGATTATGGTGCATAGAGCTCATGTGCAAGATCATCGCAATGTAGTCTCATTATCTCATGTTTCGTGCTTTCACAATTCACTCGTGTTTATCAAGAAATTCGTTTGATTACATTGCATCTATTGTTGAGGAGAATTGTTCAATGTGAGACTATATTCTTTATTCTAAACTTTACAATCTTTGAAAGGTCCCCACCCATCATACAGGAATGAATGATCCTAAGGGGGAGATAATGTAACACCCATATTTTTGAGCTAGAAATCAAACCATCATTCCTATGTGCGTAAGCTCTAATTCCATGGTTTATGCTTAGATTCATATGTCATGATTTTTTGCCTAGTATATGAAGTGATTATGAGGTGAAAATTTTTCATAGAAATGGCCTAGATCAAAGTTGAACTAAGAACCTTACATTCATCCAAAATTGGATATTCGATTATACAAGGATCTACTTTGAACGTGGATAACTCTTGATACACAGAGAATATTTCAGCTCCAGACCCACCATATTATCGATAACTTAATTAGCTTTCAAGTAATATCAATTTTGCCAAAATCCGATAACAAGCGAAAAGTTATGACATTTTCCGTGTTAGACGGTAAGCCGACGCGATGTCGACACGTCACGTCTGCTAGTTTGTTACGAACTGTTTCACTAGTTAAATCAGTTTTGATTGGGTCTAGGGAAATTTTGGTCACTTCCCCTCAACCAAAACCCGTCCATAACATAATATTTGTGCCTCCAAAAGGTAAAATACACTCTATAATTCAATTTTCCCCTCAAATCAAAACCCTAACTCCTCCTCAAAGATCAAGAACTAATCCCTAAGAACAAGAATCCCAAGAAATGGATCAAGATTCTGGTTCCATATTTCAAAATAAATAATCTAAGGTACGTGGGATTTATCCTAAAACTACATGGGCTTGTTGAAACACTTGAATATGATATAAAGATTTTCAAGAATGAAATTACAATGGGGTTCTAGAATCCATGTTTTAATCATGCATCATGAATGTTTTAATGACATTGTTGTTTGGGCCTTTAGGCGTTTTCCCCTTAAAATTTATTTAAACGTATATATATATATATATGTATGAAAACATAGATTGAAGATTGTTTGAGAGCACAAATTATGAAATCCGTCAATTGTCATGAATTTATGTTTATGATCTTATTGTGAATGGATTGAAATGCATGATTTAGGATTTGAAATTAGTTTTCCCAATATCATAGTATTTGGTCATAATTTAGAGATGATGAAAGGGACTTTCTTCATATAATTATATTCTTGTGTTAAAGAGAAAGAATTGCATGTGAATGAGAATTTTGATAGGACCACCTTGTGTATTTGAAACATTGAAAAAGAGAGTTTCTTGCATTTGTTTACATGAGTTTTAAGAAAGAGAGCTTTGAATTAATTTATTGATATAGTGGTCTCAAACCTTATATATTGAAAACAAAAATTATAATATTCTATTAATGGCTCAGAGACGCGACTTTCAACTCAATGGTATGACGATACAATATAAATGTATGCCATAACAGAGCTAGAGTTTTTCAGAGTTTGATGTAAGAGAAAGATATGTTTTAAAGAGTTAAAAATGGGATTAAAGAGGGTTAAGTGGTCACCTGAAGAAGGCTTGAGTTCATGTAACTCTTAGCCTAAGACGGTGTTTTGCAGATACGTGTATATTATTACTATACACTGGCGACGACCCTATAGCCTAGTAGAGACAGAGACTCTGACCCTTGCGGCAAACTCGGGTTGGGGGCTTGGCTGCCAAATTAATGACAGATTCTATATAGCCCGTCAAATTTAATATTTTTAGGGTATACCACCTAGCGCAGAAGTAAGATAAAGAGTATCATAGAGTTCTGATGATTTTATAGAATCTTTTAAATATGCCTATGTGATTCTTACCATAAGATATATTTATGAACTGTTTTAAATTGCTCTCATATATTCTGAACAAAAATTATTATTTTGGATTTGTTCTGCATACCAGTACAACTGTATTGACCCCCTAACTTCCACTGTCTAAGTTTTAGTATTGAGATCCTGCTAATCCGTAGAGCTTTCAGACAGAAGCGAAGTTTGCGTAGGTAAGCCTTCTTTATTCCAGAAGGCATATCTCATTTTAGACATATTTTTTTACTTTGGTTTTTGTCCACTAGGGGCCTTGTCCTAGGTTTTAGACAGTTATTGATGTCACGTGTAGTAGAGATTTCATACACTAAGAAAGATGTTTAAATATTGATAACCAATTTCTGCATTGTTGAACCGATTTCATAGTATGACCATAATTCCGTATTATTTTGTATTTCCGCAAATTCTCTTATACTATATAAATATTGTGCATGATAACCTGATTTAGAAGGGCGCTCGGGCTTCCACGGTTCAGGATGGTCGTTACAGATAGGGCACCGGCTCAGGTTATGACATAATCATGTGGATGGATTATCAGAACTCAACATTCGAAACTTCTCTCTGGGGAGGTTAGGGATGGTTAGCACTAGTCCGTGAAGCCTGAGGTGGACTAGTCGGGATAGGAGAAACCCCTTGAGGAGAAACATCCTCTGGATTATGAGCTCTATTATGGGTCTACATCCCATGAGTTGGGTGGACATCCTTATCACGACTTGATGCCTTGACTGTGTTAAGTATCCCAAACTATAAAGGCCCAGGCGCCCATGTCTATCTGGCAATCACGCACACCTTTTATATATTATAAGGAAATACGGAAAAATATATAATAAGATAGAAACATGGACAATTTTTTAACTCATTCATAACATTGAAAGCACATGACACCAGTCTGCAAAATCTCTTACATTATAAAAATCAACATCTTTCTAAAACTAGGACAAGGCACACTGTCGGACCATAAAACATAAAAAAAATAAAAGCTTCATAGACCAGGCCTTCCGAAATAGATAAGGCTCACCAACTGGAAGTCTCAGATAAGAAATCTAATTCTTAGCGGGACCTCAGAACTGTGCCTCATATCCTGAAATATAGAGGGTCAGTAAAATTGTACTGGTACACAAAATAATCATAAATAGCATCTTTATATTACACAATATAGACGAGAGCATTTCATAAAACATTACATATAAGATAAGTAAAACACATGGGCATAATTTATAATTTTCAAATGCTTTTTTGAACTCAAGACTTGTACTTTATCTTACTCCTATGATAGATGGTATATCCTATATTTCTACAATCCCATGGGATATACCGAAGGCCAAGGCCCCAATCCAAGTATGCTCCAATAATTGGAGTCCTAATTACTATTTTAGTATACCAGTGTATCAAGGACAAGTATACATTGGCATTAGCCAAATCATATCACCCAAATCGGAAAACTCGGTTTCCAGTGATGAGCCGTTACACTTAAACGTTTTCTTCCAGTAACCATCCACCTCTCTGTAAGCCCAATTTTAGTTCTTTAAACAACATGTTTCATATACAAAGTCATTCAATGCTTAAAATCTTAAGGGCATGCCATCACCAGGTATCGTCATACCCAAATTTGCAAGTAGTTCATATTGTACCAATGTTACAGCCCATGTAATTCGAATCATGCACTTGACCACCAAAGAATAATAATATCAGAAGAGAGTCATCATTTTGAAATTTCAAGAAAACTTATGCAAATAACCTCTTTTGCCAGACTTAAATCATGTGTTTTTCATGTCAATTTACTCAATCACATACAAATACTTCTTTTTAATGCAAGAGTGTTGTTATAGAAAGGAACTCCCACTCATCATATCATAACCCATGTCAAAAACCATGACGTTGAGAAACTTACTTTAAAAGCATAATTCATGCCTTCAAAAATCACTCATAATACAAATATACACTTTATTTTGAAAGAAGAGAGGGAAATTCATTGTTCATGCTCTTAATTAAACATTCCAAATTATATTCGTATATATAAAGGGTCAAGATTTGATTTCCACAAAAAGGGTTCAACACAATATATAAAATTTCATCAAATGATTTAATAATATGACTTTCAAAACAATATTCAAAACCACTTAGTTTAGGACATGAATATAAATCATTATACTTTATAAACACAATAAAATCCACACCCATGGAGTTTGAGGATAGTACCCCATACCTTAGATTCTTCAATTCAAAGAATGGAACCCTAACCTTTACTCTTTTCATGATAATCTTTACTTAGAAGATGAGTCCTTGATCTTTGGGAGGAAAGTTAGGGTTTTGTTTTGAAGAAACTTTAGTAAGTTTTAGCATGCTATGCCTTAATCACGACTAAATTCCATTTTATGGCTGATTTATTATGAGAGAAAAAGACTAAAATACCCCCTAGACACAATAATAATAATTAAAAGTATTGGATATCTGACGTGTTAAGTAACACACCACGTCAGTCGCGCCAACACGATTACCGATTCAATGCAATGATATCGCATCACACTTCTATTTTGTTCATCTAAATATGTCTCATACTTCGTATGAAAAATCCAAACTTGCCTGAGACACACCTTTTAAACCCCAAAACATGAATCATCTTAAAAATCCATGTCTCGAGGTCAGGGAGATCGATTTTGATATCATTGAAGTTTAGGATCTTAAAATATGACTAGGTTCTTTTAATACTTGGAAAAATTTTAGGTTGTTAGCTTCTTAACCATGCTACTAAGTGTGTTATCAAGTCAAAATACGATGGGGTATTTCATTATCCCCTCCCCCTTAAGTATTCTGATCGTTGGATCTACGAGGAGGCATGATCAACTTCTGAAATATAGGAAATCATTGATTAGAGGACATTCAGACTCTATAATATGAACTAAGACATGAAGAAAATAGAGACATTCCTAAATGCCTCGTAGGTTCTTCCTTATAAGTGTGGCACACTACATACTCATAAAAAGGGCTTTACCTGAATCATTTTCATAGATATCGTGGGACCATGAACCGTGGTCTAACACCAATTTTTTCACCATCTAAACCAAAGGTATGGCTGCGACTGACATCCCAAATCCTAAAAGCACGAGAGCCTTCTAATTGGCAATTGTATCTAATGTTCACATATTATAAGGAAATGCAGAAAATATAGTAAAGAAGGAAACATGGTCATCTTCTTATTAATACATGAAAATACTTATGTGAGCTCAAAAACATTTAAAACATCTAACATCAGCCTATGAAATCTCTAACAATATGAAAACATCTATTTGAAAATTGGGATAAGTACCCCAGTTGGACTATGAACAAAAATCAAATAACACAGTCCCATAAATATTGCCTTCCAAAATAAGGGAGGCTCACAAACTACAAACTCCTGACAACCCAAATCTACTACTTAGTCGGACCCCGGGATTATGCCTTAGATCCTGAAATATAGGAAGCTAATACAAAAGTGCGGGTACGTAGAACAATCCAAAAGAAATAATATATTTTATACAACATAAGAGTCGGACCTTGGTACTGTCCCTTAGATCCTGAAATATAGGGGGTCAATATAGATGTACTGGTGCATAGAATAATCTAGAAGCAATAATATATTTTATAGAACATAGGTGAGAGCATCTCATAAATCATTTCAGCACAATATTTTTGAAATTACATGGCATAATCGGTTGGTTTCAAGACATATACATAAATCTCAACTCAATTATTTGTTTACTCCCTACATTCTACAATCCTAGAGGCTATATGGAATCTGACTCTGACTCGGCGGCCAAGCCCCCAACCCATGTTTTTTGCAAGTGTCGGGGTCTCTATATAAAATATGCCAAAAGCACAAGGCAAGCATATAATACCTAATTTGGGACATCATAAACCCGTATCAGTAAAACACAATTTTCAGTAATAAGCTCTTACACTCAATTCCTTTTTTGGGTAAGCACTAACTCTCTTTAACCAAATTTTTAATCTCTTTAAAATACGCATCTGTTAGAACTCAAAATATGAAAATCTGGTTCCATTATGGTATTTATCTATTTGGTATCATCATAAATAGACTTGCAATTCATATAAACAACCGTATTATAATATGGTTAGTTCTTTCAATCCAATCAAGTCAGTTGACCACCAAAAACATTTCACAATACAAGAGATTTCTTATTTCAACACATATGTCAAACTATGCAAAGATTCTCTTTTTTCAACTTTTCAACGAAAGATGGTTAATTTCTCAAAACAATCATGCAATTCTTTTGACTATCATATTTAGCATTTACAAATAATAAAATACCCCTATCTTTAATTCACAACCAACATAAAGTTCTTAAATGATAGTAAAACCCTTCGCTCATGCTTTAAGACAAGAAATTAAATAACTCTTAACTTGTAAATCATGAAGTAACACAATGTGAGAGGAAAATTCATTCTTCATATTTCAAAATCAAAATAACATATATAAATATACATGAGCAAAAAATCAAATTTTGTGGGAGGCCTCAAGACTAAAAGTCTATTTCATTGGAAGAGTTCACAATGCATACTCTTTAATGTAATTCAAAAGCCTTTATAATACATGATTTCTCAACATTCAAAACATTACTAAAACAATTCACCATGACCATGATGTTTAGGACAGCCCCACGTAACTTAATTACGAAGAATTCACAAGGAGATTTAACTCTTTAAGCTTGAATTCCCAAACCCAAGGTTTCCTTTCTCCTCTTATGTTTAAGAAAGATAACTAGGAATTTGGAGAGTGTTTATATGTATTTAGGGAGTTTAATTTCATGTAATTATTTTTAGGAAAAGCTATGTAGTGTCAAAAGACTTTGTTTCCCTAGAATTAACTCAAGAATGGAGTCCCTACAAGTCTAAGATTGGCGAAGCCAAGGCTACGGCCAAGTCCAAGGTTGGAGATGCCAAGGCTATGGCAAAGTCAAAGGTTGGTGACGCCAAGCTTATGGCCATGTCCAAGGTTGGCGACACCAAGCTCATGGACAAGTCCAAGGTTTGAGACACTAAGACTATGGCCAACACTTTTCAGTGAAGATTTACGATGATATGGCAATTCCTAGCCATCGCCTAAGCTCTACTTTGCGATGCCAAATTTATTTTGAGGTCCTAAATGACTCTCAACCCCTCTCACAATGTCAATACATGATCGAACATCACTACAGTGGACTAAATATAATTTTAGAAGCATCTAAAAGAGTGTTACCACTATGGGCTGATACAGATTACAAAATTGAGTAACATAACGAGCTTTCATTTTGGGATTCCCAATCGATTGGTACTAGGTCTTGGGATTGCAGAAAAATATTGCTTTGGAATAGTTAGATTTATATGGAATTTCCTCCAAAAATAAGGTCTCCATAGTAGTATTAGTATTTTATCTACCAGAAGCACTATTGCCCGGATTACCGGATGCCTATTGGATAAATGAAGAAATAACTGTCATGTATTTTATGGAAAGATTTTGCTGTTTAATTTTCTTTTAGTTGGGATAGAATGTGAAATAAGAATAAGGGTTAGTAGAACATTGTTTAAACAACTAAACACAAAGAAACTCTCGTGATAGTAAAGAAACTTTTTTTTATTTTGCAAAAATAAAAAAATATTTTAATAATACACTTTTTGAAAATGAAACTAACTTTTACTACATCAAATCAAATATCTGAATAATTCATACATTAAAATAGAGCCTTATGTTAATCCTACCTTATATAAAAAAAGAAAATCTTACACTATTAATCCCCATGACTCTAATCCAAACAACCTATTTGTGATATAGATGTATGCTTAGCTTCATCCTAGATCCATAACTAGTACTAAGTGCTTATGAAATAGCTCACTTCTCCCTCTGTAGGATACTCAGGTGACTCATACTATTATTATATATTAAATATTGTTCAGTAGAGTATTTTTGATTGATACATTCTTTGTCCTAGCAAAAATAGAAAGAGTGATTAGCTGATATGGATAGACTCATGTGAAAACATGTATTCATCTATCTAACTTGAGAATTGATAAACATTTAAGATCTCATCTTATTTATGATCTTGGACATAGGAACTGGGATTTAATTTTACAGAATACATAACATGAAAGATAAAATTTAACATACTATATTTGTTGCATGATATGATAATATCTTAACCTTTTATGCTGCAAATAGAGGAGCTATTGGAGAATCAAAATAGAAATTTTGACCAAAAAAAATATTTAGGCCTAGCTATTCATTTGTGAGGCAATTGTATTTTTAAAGAAGTTGTTGTTTTCAGTTTTCCTAAAAAAAGGTTTGCAATGAAACACCAGCCGAAAGGAGTGTTTAATTTTTTTGTCACTAATTGTCTTTGGCTTGAATTTCATTTTCTTAATCATTAAGGATGAATTTTATAAATGGTTTATCTAACAAGGAATTAACATGATTTAAATAGGTCAAGTGTACCAAGTAGGCAAACAAGAAAATACATTTAAGTTTATTGAGGCTATGTATATTTTTCCTTCTACCAAAATTTGGTTTCGCTTTTTCAAAATACACAAAAAGAACGTTCATGACTTTTACTTTTCTTCTTTTACAAAATTCACTAGTTTGATCAAAGAGAAAATATATTTCACCAATTACTTCACACTGTCTCGAAAGGATATTTGTTTTCTATGATTATGATGAGATATCACTAGTTTAGTCGTTTTCTTTGTTCTATGACTCACACATTACTACTAATTTGAGATGATTAGTGTTATAGAGGAAACATGTATTGTAACTGTCTTATCATTTTATCTTGGGGGTTCAAGGTGACACATGTATGTGGAATATCATTTACTCCAAGGAATAATATCTAAATAGAGAAAAATAAATAGAACCTGCAAATTTTCTATTTGACTCAACCACGAATTACTACATTTTGTTTTCTCTTTCAAACATAATCTTGGAAGTAGTCTTTTAGTGTTGTCTCTTTAATCTAGCATAGTAGTTTCACCATTGTTATTAGTTTGACCTTCTATTTTGTCATCTGCATTTATATTTGATAATTCTATGAACTGAAGCCACCTAGCATTTGCAGTTAGTTATCTTATTATTTTTATTAATCATGAAATTATATGTTCACTCATAATCAAATAAACTTGTAAGTAGTTAATAATATCATATATATAAATACGATAAATGAAAAATATAACATTGTAATAATTTTTTTGTAGCCTTAAATAGTTATTATAAAATTCAAATTAATTCAAATTTTATCCCAAATAAACAACAATTCTCTTTATTTGCCAAAGTAATTTATGGACATTGACCACAATTACTATGTGCATATCCAAATATGAAATCTACTCAAAAGCAATCAAATGTTCTTATTTTAAGGGTGCTTTAAATTATATTTACTAACTTTCAATCTTAGTATTTATTACATAAAAGAGAACTTCATTAAGAATTAATTACTGATACAATTTATGGGTTGTGAAAGACATGATATATTTATAAGAATATTGCTAATGAATGATAATTTATATCTAGAGAAATATCATACATATGTATTTAAAAATAAATATTAGAGCGAGAAATTGATAGAAACATATATTGACATTAGATTACAAGAATTATTCAACAAGAATCTATCAATCTCCTTGAGTCTTCTAATTTATTCTTCTCATTCAATAATATAAAGAGAAGTGTGAAAAGTGTGAAGAGAAGTATGAACGGTGTGATGAGAGAGAGGGGGAGTACGTCCAGTCCTCCACATGGCATTATCTGAGTGGCATTATTCTTTGGCTCGTTTCCCACAAAGCTCCCTTCCTAGACCCTCTCCGAATAGATCAAAGTGTGAAAAGTATGAACGGTGTAATGAGAGAGAAGGGGCATACATCCTGTTCTTCATATGGAATCATCTGATTGGCATTATACTTTGGCTCACTTACCACAAAGCTAAGCCCCTCACCCACTTTGCCTTCCATATGTCAGTGTTTTGTGTTGGACGTGTTGAGCTGTGTGTTGTGCTGCGACGTTTTGTTGTATGTGTTTTATGTATTTTGATGCTCTCTCCCTCTCTCTAAAACCTCCTTTTTCTTTCTCTCACTCTATATGATTGTCTTCAACCTATTGCTTTTTCTCCCTCCCCCTCTACTCTAAATTGATTTACTCCCCCCCTCCTTCATGTGTTATTGTTCTTTAAGATATCTATATATATATTGATTGCATTTTTATCTCGTCTTGTGAGGTTTGATCCATAGGTCAGGTAGGTATGTGCTAATCTTATCTAGGTTGCTCTCATTTTTAAGAAAAAATTTGGAGTTGGTGGATTTATTATGTTTGTTGTTAATTTTATTCTGAGATGATTCTTCTGTGCTTTACTATCCATTTTGATGTGTGTATCGAGTGTTGTGTTTTTAAGCTAATTTTACTGTTAAGTTTTGATCTTTGGTGACTTTAAAATGAAATGGTTGAAGGATTTTGCAAAGTTTGATCATTGATGGTTTATTTCAGCCATTTTCCTCATCTAATTAAGTTTTAAGTTAGGTTTAACATTCCTTAATTGTGATTGTGCTGTTTTCTTTATCTATTTGAATGTTAACTTAGGTTTTAATGGTAATTTAATTGCAAATGTCTAGTTTCCTTTATCTTCCTGAATGATAACTTAGTTTTAACAATTTTTTAACGTACATTATGTTGTTTTCCTTATTGGGTTGAATTATATCTCATGCTTATATAATTCTATCATTGCTTTAAGAAATTTCAAATAGACATTTCAGCTCATTCTTGACTAATTCTTGTATGTAATCTGCAGATATTTACTACAATTGTCTTCTTCTCTTTATTTAACAAGATGTAAGTGATGCCTCATCAGATTTAGGTATGATTGTCATCAGGGATGCAAAACCCAAATATCCAAATAACTATTAGAACTTTGCTTCAAGATCATGAGAAATAAATTTCAGTGTTTTAGTAGTTTTATGAGAGAATTTGATATATATTAAGTTCTCAATTAACTCCTAGTTACTAGACGAATCAAAATACCCCTTACCGATTGAGTTCTTGAGAAGAATATTGCCACAGTGAACTTCAAAAGAGCTTATCTTTAGTTTTACTAAGAATTTTTGAGCTCATGGCCCATCAGTGGGTAGATGATTGAATTAGCTTTCTAACGATATCAATTTTTCCTTAATTCAATACTGGGAGAAAAGTTATGTCCCTTTTAGTAAAATTCAGTAGTTCACCACGATAATGCTGCATCGCGATGAAGGACAAATAGGCAATTGTCCCTTTTCTAGTAACTCACTGCAATTGGCCAGTGTCGCACCAAAAATAGCATTAGAGCGGGACCTCATCGCTATGGAGTGCATTTTCTCACTCGTCCTTTTCCAGTAAGGTAACGCAATTTCACCGCGTCGAGGTGATAGGCAAAATAAGGCTCGTCCTTTTTCCAGTTAGAACCACGATAAAAATTGCATCGCGCTACTTATCAAAATCATCTTCCAGTTCCAAAATTGATTTTTTTTAAAAGGCGATTTGGTCCTTTTTCCCAATCCCCAAATCATGAAAAACACAGAATTAAACCTATTCTAAGCATAGTATACTCTATTCTCATCAATTTGCTCTCAAAGAAAACCCTAGGTTAAATTTCAAACTCCAAGAACCCTGAATTTCCACCATTCTTTTTTCAGGAAAAAACACAATTCAAAGTTCCCAATTAAAGATCTTAAAGAATCAATTTTCAAGAGCACAAATAGGATCTCAAAATAATGCTTCTTCATCTAGTTTATCAATTAAGGTATGTGGGGTTTATGAACAAGGGTAATCCTTTCACCCTTGTTCCCAAAACTTTCTTTTAATTATATTTTTACGTGAACTTACATGAATATACAAGAATTTCATTTTAGGGTTCATACCTAATGATTATTATTGAAGATTATGCTATTATAACAGATATGAATGATAAATTGCATCTTTATTCTTACATGTCCAGTTTGACTAGGTTTACATATATTGACAATTTAATTGCATTAGTATGACTAGAATTGTGCAAAAACCCAATGATTTTAGCTATTAACTATGATTTATGATGATTTTCCTTGAGTTTGAAATATGGGTTATTAATAACTAGCCTTGATATTGATGATCTAAGAAATTATTCTTTTAATCCTCTCATGATATGTTTATGATTATTTTTTTAATAAACATTTTATCTTTTGATCCTTAGCTAAAGATATGGAAATTACTTATAGCTAAAATTTCAGTATTTAAACAACCAGATGCACAATCAGCTTTCAGATATATTCCATTTCTATATGGATGACAGGTACAAATATGATCACTTAGCTTAGGTTGTATTCCTTGGAAAGAGTATGACACCTCTCCCCTACGTGAGGTTTTTCCCTTAAAGAAATTAGACGTTGGAAACTATGATAGCTCACATAGTGTATATCAGTAAGAATCTCTCTATAGCCTAAGTCCTAAATAGAATAATAGTTCAGCTTTTAGAATTAAATGTCATGGCTCACAAGATTTTCACGGTATGTTTTATTATTCATGTTTAATGATTTTTAAATTTTAGTTATTCAAGCTAATGTGGGTCATTACATTTAGCATGCATACGTTATGAATTCGAATAAGCATTAAGATATTGTTTTACTTATGTATTCACTCCCACATGGTCGGTACATCCTCAAAGAACAGATCCACATATACGTCTATGAGCTACATTAATTAATAATGTAGGTTCAGGTGTTCAGTCTCAGTAGGGTGAGTGATTTCGGCCTTCTTTATCTACATCCCGATAGTTTGTGAGTCCTCATTGTTCAAGGACCCATATACTTCGATTTTAAGATTTCTTAGTATTTGATTAGTTTTTTTCAGTTCAATTCAATTCAGTTGGTGATCTGTCCCAAAGAATCTTTAGTTATTAGTAGGAGGCTTATCGGACTATTAGTTATATTTTAGACTTCCAGTATTAGTTTTTCAGACATTATGTTCAGTTGATTTCAGGTCATATCAGATAATTCAGTATTTCAGTATTTTTACATGTTTAAGTTACCTTATAGGTTTGTCGAACTGCTAGTTATATTTCGGACTTCCAGTATTAGTTGTTCAGACGTTATTTTCAGTTGATTTCAACTCACATCAGATAATTCAGTATTTCGGTATTTTTACTTGTTTAAGTTACCTTAATATGAGTTGTAGACTTAGTAGCAGGCTTATAGGGTTAGCTTGAGACCATGCATAGTCTTGAGCACCGTGTGACATCTCGGGATCCATTTTTTGGGTGCTACATTTAAATAGAGTAAAGTTTATGATACATCTTATATGAGATTCTTAGTAGTTTAGTTATTTGACTACTGAACTTTCATCTTGTTGGTGAATGTTCTACTCCCCAACTTGTATTCTACTCCACCATTTCACCTTCTCCTAACCCCATTTTTTAAAAACAAGTACCTCCAAATATTTTAATAAAAGATGAGTTTTTTCAAAACCGAACTTCCCCTACATCTGATATTTTTGTACTTTAAGTATATATTCCTCATCCTCCTTTGCCTAAATTATTGAATATGAATGTAACCAAAATGAAAGAATACAAATGACATAAGGGTATCTGCATGTATGAATGAATTCGTTGTAAAAAGAAATTCTTCTCGCCATACTAGGCATCACTTCAAGGATGGGAGGGTTAAAGGAACCTTCCAAAATAGAAAGTTTGTGAAACTTTATAATTATCAGCAAAAACTAGGTTCTGATTCTGCCTCATCAATTTCCAATCAACATCTTGTTTCTGCAACAAAATCTGAAAACGACTCCTAAAATGCACATTAATTTCCTACAGGGGGTGTGCAGATTTTTTGAAGCCGAGCTGCTAGCCCTTTCCCTTAAGCTTCGTCAATAAGATGACCATGGACACCTACACATCTTTTCAGGGTTCGGGATCTGATGGTACTAGGAAGTATCAGGGATCGTCTTACCTGAAAGAAGGAAAAATCTATTTCACGTAATCTTGCTAGTGCTATGGATCAGCTTGTTGCACTTGTTTTTTATCTTTTTCTTTTATGACTAAAATGATTTATGTTTTTCTAAGTCTTTAGTTTCAATCTGTTGTTTATGTGATATGTTCTCTGATCGAAGTTGTAATTCCTTTAACCAAATGATCACTTAAAGAATTTATTTTTATAGCTTACACTAGTGAATTGCCTCCCTCTTTTTGAATTTAGGTTAATTTCCCCCATGAATCATATTTACATGTAGCATTCAAATGAAATACTATGTGGTTATCTTTTTAACCTTTTGTACCAGCAGCATTTTTGGTCCCCATTTATGGGGACAAATAAATATGTTCTAAGAAGAAAGATTGGAATATTAATTTCATCGAGACAAACTACAAAATCCAATGCTTCAGGAGCAGAATATTTCTCAAATTTTAGGGTTTCACGTCTCCACCTAATCCTTCTTTCATGGCCACATATCTTTTCAGCTAAGGATATCAGAGATCTTTGTATATGGAACAACTTTGATTATTTATTGGAGTTTTATCCTGTTACAGGTAAAAGAATAGAGGAAGAAGAGCGATGAGGTTGATGTGATCACCCATTGAAGACGATTCGAATGATGATTCCAAGTCTTTCTGATTATATGGTTAAAGCATATGTTGTAGTTTCTGTGTTTTTCCTTCTGAACAAGATTTTGTAGAATGTTATCAAATATTACTTGAAGTGTCTTATTAAATATGTGGACAATAAGATGTAGTTTCTTTTTTATATCATCTAGGAGTACTAGGTTGTCCCTTTATCCCTTATGTTATATTAATATATGTATGTTTTGCTATTCTTCAAAAATTCAATTGTTACATATTTAGCATATGTTGATGTTATATAAATTTCTACATTTAGGGAATAGATATAAATTGAAATTGATTTAGAAAACGCTTGAGCATTTGGGTAGAAAATGAACAAGGGATCTCAAAATTGTTACATGATAAAATTTATAGATTCTTCTAATGCATATAGTTAAAATTTATTGTAGCCTACCTTTCATGACTTCTTCTTATTATAAGTATATGATGGTTGGGAACTACTTCAAAAATTACGTAGAGAATTGATAAATCGTAAATCATATATATTTTTTGCGATACTTCTTTATTGAAAATTCATTGGAGTTAATAATTTTCTTGGAGGTACGATTATTACTCAATATATGGATATTATGCTTTGTATTGATAAAAGAGCAATGCTCAATTTCTGAATTATCCAGTTATTCCTATCATTCTTTGTTAGTTATCGAAGAGAAATGTGTATGAAGTAGATAAGGTAAAAGAATTTCAATCAAACACTATTAGAAATGAGTGTGTCAATTTATTATCATCATTGATATTTGGTTTGACTCTTTTTTTTTTTTTTGGAATACTAGGGAGAAAAAAGTAAAAATATTTGGTTAGAGCCCCTTTATTTCAGTAAAATAAAAAGTTTCTCTTGGATAATGAAACTTCAACGATATGATTCTTGTTATATACATGTAGTGACTATATGTTTCAACAATAAATTTTTTACTTTTAGGAAAAATCTGTAAAATAAAAATTGGTCAAAATCTCATTATTTCTAGTCAAATATATTTTGTCTTAAAAGGGAAGCTCTTGTATTTAAAAATAAATAATCATAATATCATACGAGCAAAGAATATAGTCATCTCACTCTATTAACATAAGACCATCTAGGAGTAAAGACTATCAAATAACCAAATTCTTTGAAGTAAATAATATTACTAAATAATTTAGGGGGTTTTAAATAAAATAAGGTAATTTTATAGGTATTCTGCCAAACAAAATATTTCTTGATTACGATTATTATTTACTCAATTTGAATTTGTGGTTTACCAATAAAAATTTCTTCTTATCAGAATAATAAATACAACTATGCTAAATAATGAAATTAAATAAAATTGTCAAGATATTTTCTAATACATCTAAAATTTAAATAAAACTTAACTTATCTTTGAACCCTACCCTCTGTAATACACTGTACCTTTTCCTAGCATGAAATAGTCTCAAAAAAGTGGTAGGAGCTTTCTTTGAAAGATGAATCCACTTTTGTACATCTGGTATTTTTAAAGATTTTCACCTTATTCATATGGAAAATTCAATAAGCTTTCCATCGATATAAAATTCACCTAATCCGATAACCAGGTAAGAATTTATGACTATTTCAAGTTTCCATCGCAAAACAACGCTATATTAGTCAGTGGCGCGCCACACCACTAGCTAAAATGGCAATTGTTGTTTTTTTACAGTGTCTCTATACAATTTCCCCGTGTCACACCATAGTTCCAGGTTGCAAAAGAAGGGGAAACATGATGGATCCGCATCACGCCATCCCTCAGCTTCCCAATTTTTAAATTAGTGCGACACAGCACGACAGCACCGCGTCACGCCAGGGGTCCAATTCGAGAAATTTTTAGTAAAATTACAAGACATGTCCAGGGTTAAAAGGGTCAATTTTTTACCGCTAATTATTCCTTTTAAGACATGCATTGATCCATGTCATGTTTTCCCAATACTTTCAGTCAAGATATGAATCCTTAGACTATAGATAGTCTTATAACTCAGAAAATCTCTTTGATCTCATAAATTGAGTGAGTTGTTAGATATCAGTAGCACTCCATCAGTCAACCAAATTCATTAAATCTGCCCATGTTCAGTTCAGTAAATCTTGTTTAGAGTCTATTCAGATGAAAGTAAGAATTACCACTGACTGAACCCAAGGATGGGAACACACACTATCAAATAAGGGTATGATTCTTAGGAGTTATCCTTGCGTTCCAGACCATATAGCCAGCATAGGTTAAGACATAAAAACTGTCTGATGAGGGTTAATAAAGTGGATAAGCACCATCAGATAAGGGCCTCACCGTTCTCTTTTGGGGACACTATTAGATGAGGGACACCCACAGCTTGTCCTTACCAGTGGGGCGGTATTGACACCCTTCCAATTAGGGTTACATATTAGACCCCAACTTAGCCATAATTGTGTATTAGGGGCATGCCAGTTAGATAAATACTAACCCACAGTTTCACGTTATAGAATCAGGACTGTCAGACACAGTCAATCAGTATCAAAAATAGAACTCTGATAGTTCTTCAGATTTTAGGACTGTCAGATACAGTAAACTGAGATATAGTACAAGAATCAGATAGTTCCATTATATTCAGGACTATCAGATAGGGTCACTCATGTTATCAGTTATATAAGTTATCAATATGTCATGTTATTAGTATTCAGATTCATTAATCATGTTATCATGTTATAGTGTAAGTTATTATGTCTTATGCATGTATTCTCATGCTCATGATAGTCAGTCTGCTATTGTTATTTTTTAATGCATATGAACCCCATGTATTCCACGTACCTCACATGAATACCAGTACATTCAAAGTACTGATGCATTTGTGCTATAGTGTCTTATACCATAGGTTCAGAGACTGAGCTCTAGAGCATCAGTATATTCCAGTCTCAGCTATCAGATTTAGCAATGAGTCCTCATCTTTTGAGGACATGATCATTATTTTATCATCTTAGTAATTAGTGTATTTGTTGGAGTTAGTTGGGGACATGTCCCATCAACTCCTTATTTAGACTGTCATGTTTTAGAGTTTTTCCAGACTATAGTATGTTTAGATAGCTTATTTTAGTTGTTTTAGGTATTTCATACTCCTCCCAGATGTTTCATATTTATGATATACTATGTCTCAGTTTTGAACCTTATGGCCTTTCAGTTCATGTTTCTGCATTATAAAGTATTTTATGCGGTATACATGTACATATATCAGTCATGGGGTGGCTTATGGTCCTTTTGGGTCATAAGCACCACATAGCATTATGGGTGTAAGATTTTTGGTGTTACAAACTTAGTATCAGAGCCTAAGGTTAAATAGAGTCCTAGAAAGTCTAAAAGTTGCATCTAGTAGAGTCTTGTAAATAGAAGTGTTGCGTTCCACATTTATGTACAGGAGGCTATAAGATGTTTTAGGAATAGTTTCCCCTCTTTTGGTATTCATGTCGTGCCAGTGAGCATAATCTCAAGTCAAACTCTTAGTCTATTCCATTTCTTCCTTTCTTCTACAGAACATGCCTCCTAAAAGATAAATAGGAATCAGTCAACCCCTTAGCCCGAAGAACCTTTTGGCAAACATGTTTCTCATGTACAGTTCCGAGCTGCATTACTACTCTTGCTAACTCAGATACTACTCAAAAAAAAATAACCAGCTGTCATTCCAACCAATGCAGTGGCCGATTCAGCTACAGCCAGGATTCAGGATTTCACCCGAATGAATCTTCAATACTTTATCATGTCTAAGTAAGATAAGGACACTCAGGAATTCATAGATCAGGTTCAGAAGGTTACAAACATAATAGGGGTAACTTCTAGTGAGAGTGAAGAGCTAGCTTCATATCAAGTGCAGGATATTGCTCAGACTTGGTTTAAATAGTCGAAGTCGAAAGGCCAGATTATGCAGGGCCTGTTGAGTAGGAGGAGCTTACTTCTACTTTGCCTGATAGATTCTTTCCCCTAGAGCTTAGAGAGGCTAAAGTGTTAGAATTAATCAACCTCAGGCAGGGCAATATAGCGGTGAAAAAGTATTTTCTTAAGTTTACTCAATTAGCTAGATATGCCCCTTATGTAATTGCAGATAGTAGGGCCAAGATGAGTAAGTTCATTTCAGAGGTAAATAATAGTGTGGTTAATGAGTGAAGATCCACCATATTTTATAGTAACACGACTTTTGCTAGGCTTATGACTCATGCTCAGCTGATAGAGCAGTAGAAGATTAATTAGGGGAAGAAGCAGAATAAGAGAGCTAGGATAGGTAGCTTTAATTTTTGTTAGCCTAAGTCAGAGGGAGGAAATCGCTCTTAGATTCATCCTAGGTCATCTGTTCCCGCTTCTTTATTAGCCAGTGCTCCAGTTCTTAAGTTCAGAGAGGGTAAAAAAGATAGAGTGCCAGGCTCTAAGAACCATAAGGATGTGTGCATAGCTAGCATAAATATCTATTTTGGTTATGGAAATCCAGGCCAAAGAGTCAGAGACTGCCCTCAGTCAGGTTATCAGAGTCATCTCCACTCCTTAGCTCAATCCAATTGCCCAAATCAATAGGGTGCCACCTCCAGTTCTACTAGTGGGCAACACCCAAACAGACTCTATGCTCTTTAGTCTTGACAAAATTAGGTAAATTCTCCTAATGTGGTTAGTGGTATGTTATAGATATTTCATTTGCATGTTTATGCTTTGCTAGATCCAGGTGCTTCCTTGTCTTTTGTTACTCCCTATATAGCAGTTAATTTTAGAGTCAGTCCCAAAATTCTAACAGAGCCCTTTTTAGTCTCTACCCCAGTGGGTAAAACCATCATAGCTCGGCTGGTAAACAAGAACTACCCAATTTTTATATTTCAGAATGCACTTCAGCAGATCTAGTCAAATTAAAGATGAGTAAGTTTGATGTCATTCTCGACATGGATTGGCTTCACTCCTGCTATGCCATAGTCGACTGTAGAAACAAGATAGTCCAATTTTAATTACCAAATAAACCTGTCCTTAAGTGGAAAGGTAGTGTATCTGCTTTCGGGGGTCAGCTTGTTTCCTGCCTTCAGGCAAGGAAAATGATATCTAAGGGATATGTCTATCATCTTGTTCATGTTAAGAATTCCAGTTCCAAAACTCGCCGTCTTCAATCTATTCCTGTTGTGAATGAATATTCAGATGTATTTTCAAAAGATCTTCCAGGAATTCCTCTTGAAAGGGAAATAAATTTTGGCATTGATCATATTCCAGATACTCAGCTTATCTCTATTCTGCCACATAGAATGGCACCAGTAGAACTTAGAGAAGTAAAAGAATAGTTGAAGGATCTTCTAGATAAGATATTCATCCGACCTAGTGTTTCCCCGTGGGGCACACCATTATTATTCGTGCGCAAGAAAGATGGTTCTCTTAGAATATTCATAGACTACCATTAACTTAATAAGGTCACAGTAAAGAAAAAGTATCATATTCCCAGAATTGATGACTTGTTTGACCAACTTCAGGGTGCCAATTATTTTTGTAAGATAGACCTCAGAGCTGGCTATCATCAGCTCATGGTCAGAGAATATGACATTCAGAAAATAGCTTTTCGTACTCGGTATGGTCACTTCGAATTCCTAGTAATGTTATTTGGTCTTACCAATGCCCCAACAACTTTCATGGACTTTATGAACCGTGTATTCTAACAGTACTTGAAAATGTTCGTCATAGTTTTCATAGATGATATTTTGGTCTATTCCCGTAGTGCATGAGATCATGCAAACCATCTCAGAACAGTACTTTAGACTCTCAGAGATCATTAGCTATTTGCCAAATTCAGTTAGTGCAAATTTTGGCTAAGGTCTGTAAAATTTCTTGGTCATATCATTTTGGGTGATTGTATTAGAGTAGATCCTCAAAATATTGAAGTAGTAAAACACTGGCCCAGACCTATCTCTCCATCATATATTAAGAGTTTCTTAGGTTTGGCTAGCTATTACAGACGGTTTTTAAGGGATTTTCTTCTATTGCATCTCCTATGTCAAGATTGACGCAGAAGAAAATCAAGTTTCAGTGATTAGATCCTTACGAGAAGAGTTTTTACGAGTTGAAAACCTGACTCACCTCAGCTCTAGTTTTAGCTCTTCCAAATGGTCCAGATGGGTTCATAGTGAATTTTGATAGAATCAAAGTGGGTTTAGGTTGTATTCTCATGAAGCATTCTAAGGTCATAGCCTATGCCTTCAGAAATCATAAACCTCATAAGAAGAATTATCCTTCTCATGATCTTAGTTAGCAGCCGTAGTCTTTTCCTTAAAGATTTGGAGGCATTATCTCTATGGAGTGATGTAGATGTCTTCACAGATCATAAGAGTCTTTAGTATTTTTCTTCTCAGAAAGGTCTCAATCTTCGCCAGACAAGGTGGTTAGAGCTCTTGAAAAATTATGACATATGTATCCTCTATCATCCAGGCAAGGCTAATATAGTGGCCGACGCTCTCAGTAGACGTTATATGGGTAGTGTTGCTTATGTGGGTGACATTAAGAAGAAGTTAGCTCAAGAAGTACATCAGCTTGCCAGAATAGGCGTTCGCTTAGTCGATACATATGAGGATAATCTATGTGTTCAGAGTAGTTGAGAATTATCTTTACTTTCTGAGGTAAAATAAAAGAAAGGTAGAGATGCCAGCCTTGTCAAGTTGAAAGATCAGTTCAGGATCAGAAAGTAGAGATTTTCTCCCAATGGGGAGATGGTGTTATACGTTGTTAGGGTCATCTCTATGTTCTAGGTATAGATGACTTAAAGTAGCAAATTCTTGCAGAAGCACATGATGTGTGCTACTCTATTCATCCAGGGGCCACAAAGATGTACCATGACTTATGGGATGTCTATTGTTGGAGTGGGTTGAAGAGAGATATTGTATAGTTTATGGCTAAGTACTCTACATATCAGAAGCTTAAGATAGAGCATCAGAAGCCTAGTGTCCTATGCAGGAGTTCATTATTCCTACTTGGAAGTAGCAAGAAGTGAACATGGACTTTGTGATGGGTTTTCCTTAAACTCGTCATCAACATGAATCTATTTAGGTTATTGGTGACAAAATGACCAAATCTGCCCATTTTATTCCAGTTAATACCTCTTATTTAGACGAGGATTATGCCAGACTCTATGTTAGGGAGTTGGTCAAATTAGACAACATTTTGTTATCTATTATCTCATACAGAGGTACCCAATTCACCTCACTTTTGGAAAGCATTCCAAAATGGTCTTGGAACCCAAGTTCATCTTAGTACAACTTTTTATCCTCAGATAGATGGTCAAGCAGAAAGGACCATTCATACTTTAGAAGATATGCTATGGGCGTGTGTAATTGTTTTCAAGGATAGTTGGGATAACCATTTTCCTTTGATTGAGTTTGCGTACAACAACAACTATCATTCCAGTATTCAGATGGGTCTATTCGAAGATCTCTATGGTAGGACATGCAGATCTCTGATTGGTTGGTTCGAAGTTAGTGAGGCCTCAATAATAGGGTCTAACTTAGTATTCAATGCCTTAGGAAAAGTCTAGTTGATTAGAGAAAGACTCTGGGCTACTTAGAGCCGATAGAAGTCTTATGCAGATGTTCGTATAAAAGATCTCAAGTTTGAGATTGGTGACTATGTCTATCTAATGATCTCTCCCTTGAAGGGAGTGTAGCAGTTTGGCAAGAAAGGGAAACTCAGTCCCCAATATGTCGGTCCTTTCAACATTCTTAGTCGATTCGACAAGCTAGCTTATGATATCGAATTGCCTTCAGATCTAGCCTCAGTTAATCCAGTCTTCCATGTCTCTTTGATTAAGAAGTGCATAGGTGACCCTATAGTTGTAGTATATATTCAGAGCATTTATGTTCAGAACAGTCTCTCTTATGAGGAGATTCAAGTCGAAATCCTAGATTATCATACACGTAAACTGAGGAACAAAGAAATCCATCTAGTTAAAGTTCTTTGGAGAAATCAGTCTGTCGAAAGAGCTACTTGAGAAGCAGAAGTAGAAATATGTACCAAGTATCCTCACCTTTTCTATACCAACTCATATCAAGCTCAAGGTAATAATCTTCTTAAGCTTACTCAATTTCATGTTCAGTGTTCATCATAAACTTGGTATCAAGTACCATTGCTTATTCAGTCATGCATTTATTTATCAGTTTAGTTATATAATTACACATCAAACATGCATTCATATTATGAGAAACTTAGTTCCTCAGAACACTCAATCAGGCATTCATGAATTAGTTACGTATGCATCAGGTATGCCTGTCTAGTATGATATATTCAGTTATCAGTCATGTTAGTCAGGAGATCATGTTTCACTTATTCATGTTTAGTATGTATGTCATTTTATGTTCTCCCTCTCACTCTCAGTGTCATTAGAGGATGAATGTTCTCAAGGGGGAGATATTGTGATACCATGTACCTTTTCCTAGCTTGAAATCGACTCAAAAAACTATTAGGAGCTTTATTTAAAGATGAATCCACTTTTGTACACATGGTATTTTTAAATATTTTCACTTTTTTTCATGTGGAAAATTCAATAATCTTTCCATCGATATAAAATTTGCCTAAATCTGATAACCAAGTAAGAAGTTATGACTATTTCAAGTTCCCATCGTAAAACAACGCCATATTGTTCAGTGGCGCACCACGTAACAAGCTAAAATGGCAATTGTCCTATTCCAGTGTCTAAGCACAATTTCCTACGCATCGCGCAAAGTTCTAGATCGCAATAGAATGGGCAACGCGATGGCACCACGTCGCGCCATCCCTCAGTTTGTCATTTGTCAAATTCGAGTGACACAGCGCGATAGCGCCACGTCACGCCAGTGGTCTAATTTGAGAAATTTTTACTAAAATTACAATACACGTCTAAGGTTAAGAGGGTCAATTTCCCACCCCTATTTAAGCCTTTTAACACGTGATTCAGCCACTTTTCACCCAAAATACACTATCTTCTCTCAAAAACCTCTCAAGAATAACCCCGGGCTTTTCGTAGAAGATTCGGAATAAAGAATTAACTCCATCAATCTTTATGAATTTACGAACCAAGGTATGAATAGTGTTCATTCATGGACTCCTTTCATCCATGAAGACCAAGAATCCCTTTTCTAAATTCAACTTTTATGAATTTTCTTATGAGTTTCATAATTGGGATGCTTTGGTGCATGTGGATAATGAGAAATTGAATTCTACTCAATGTTGGGTGATAAATTCTATGTGGGTTAAATTATTATAGATATATATTTATGCAAACGTATGACTAAACCCTTAAATAATGAAATAAGAATTGAACCATGATGTTTAATTAATGTACAATGATGTTTACATGTACCATGCCTATAATATGTTTGATTAAATGCCTAGATGAAGGAAAAGTGCCTAACTAGCATGATACAATGAAATCCCCATGTATTTACAAGTTATGCCTATCACATGTTTTTATGAAATGCTTCAATAAATGTATTATGGATTATGATGTTAGTTATATGTTCAAGTAAGTTACGCTTGGTAAGTTTCCTTACATCGAGTCCTGGGGGTAGTCGTACCCAAAACATTATCTGTGTGCCTAGAGCCAGGTCATGTTTTCACAATTCTCTCAGTAAAGCTTTGAATCCTTTGACTTCAGACAGTCATATGACTCAGGAAATCTCCATGATCTCATTAACTCAGTCAGTTGTCAGATATCAGTAGCATTCCGTCAGTCGAACGAATTCAGTAACTCAGCACATGTTTAGTTTAGTAAATCACGATCAGAATCTATTTATATGGGAGTAGGAATTAGCACCAAGTGAAACCAAAGATGGGAACACACACTATCAGATGAGGGTGTGATTCTTAGAAGTCATCCTTGCGTTCCAGAACTATGTACCCAACATAGGTTGAGACATCAATATTGTCCGATGAGTGTTGATAAGGTGGATAAGCACTTTCAGATAAGGGTACCACAGTTCTCTTTTGGGGATACTATCAGATGAGGGTTACCCAAAACATGTCCTTACCAATGGCGCCGTATTGACACCCTTCCAATTAGGGTAATATATTAGACCCCAACTAAGCCATAATGGCGTTTACTTCATCCTTTTGTGACCTTTGTCACTTCACTCTTCCCATTCCTCGTACAACCGGTTGTCTATGACCTTCGGTTGATAGGTCGCCAACTTTAACCCCTCACTGACACTACAATATATGACTCTTAATATTTTTTCCATTTCATATATGAACCCATGGGGGTCCCCGTCAAAGATAATGCCTATAAAGGTTGGTAAGTTCATCCTCATCAATTGGGCAACTCGAGTAATTTCAGATGAACTAGGAACAAAATTCTCATCTCTAGAACGACAAGACTAAGAAGCCAAAAGCTGAGAAATCATATGGACAGACTAGCGGAACTCAACATTCGAGACTTCCCTATGAGGAGACTGGGCATGGTTAACACCATAATGAGTAAAGCAAACCACAAGAAGAAAGAAAAATGAGAACACATAGATTTACATGGAAACATTTGCAGGAAAAACCACGGGCAGAGGCAGAGGAATTTCACTATGAAAAGAGAGTAGTACAATAAGGAGAATGATGCAATTGCTAAATACTCAAAACCGACCCACTAATTGAACTTATATAGTATATGCATACAAATAAGTCTAAGGTCTGATCCCTATGCTACCATAGAGATCCCATTGAAAATCACAAACATAGGTCATACTGCAAAACGTATAGGGATGGATAAACAAAATTTCGGTTAAAACTCTAACAATCTTGACCTTAACATGAATTTTAATTCAGAACTCAAATCCATTTCCAGACAAACACTCCACCTCTTACATAGAAGCCCCTAAAGGCACATCTTAAAAGCTAACACCAACCAAGTCTAAGAAATGCTAAAACTTGGCACTTGATAACGCTCAAACTACACCTTTCTTACAAGAAAGTAAGCGATCATTGTCAATATATTACCCAATTAGGTTAGGGTCGAATCCCATAGGGAATAGGGTGTGAATTTGAGTTATCTGCGGGTTAATGAAATGATAGTTACTCGTTTCCTATGAATGGGGTTTTTAGAAAGTGTAACAAAAAGTTACTTCTTAGTTCAGTATTTGAAATCAATATGATAAAGAAAACCAGAGTTATGTTCACTATGAGTCTTGGGTTTTGACAGACGCTACTATTGGTTCAAGATTCTTGTGGTAGGTAGGAATACCAAACTATCCTTGTTGAAGTTATGTCTAAATGTTTCTCAACCTATTTAGACATTTAATTAGTTAATTCTCTCAAACATAGAGAATTTATATTTCATAACAGGATGCTATCCCAAGTTAATTAATCTTGTTACAACATTAATTATTAAATGGAAGTTTAATGCTTGCAAGTCCCTGTTGATAATTCACTTCTTACTAGGGTTGATTTCTTATCACAAGAAAATCACCCATAAGCAAAGTGTTTTTTTTGCAACCATTAGTCAGCATGTAAAATAATGGAATTAACAAGAAGTTCCTACCACCGTTAGAATCTTGAACACTTAATTACATTACAAACCTAAACCCATAGATCCCACAACTCAGGTTTAGGGAATTTAGCTACTCATAATAAAATAAGCAAGAAAACAAGTTGAATTCATACTTGGATAGATGATCTTACAGCAAGATGAATAATAACAAGTGTTTCTTAGATTTGATCCAGTAGAAAATCCTAAAACAATTGTAATAATCACTCGAAAGAATTAAAGTCAGAAGATAGAGAGAAAAGTGATCGAAATGTTAGTTCCAGATGTCCAAGATGGTGAATGTAAACCCTAACATATGCTTTAAATACTTCCGTCTAATTATGGAAACAAAATCATAGATCACATCATTTTCTCGGATAGTTGACGACGTGTGTGATGGCTTATCAGGAATCTGATGGCTTATCAGGAATTTTGTTAGCTCCTCTTCACTTTGATAACATCTGCCTTAGGATGACGATGATGCTTGACAGCTGATCACACATGTGATGACTTATCAGAGATGTCGTTACTTCATCACTTTAAAATCCACTCCCTGCCTAAGCCTGACAACGAACTTGCCGGCTTATAACACTTTAGACGGCCTATCACAAATGTCGTCACACATTCCAGCTAAAGGCCATTCTCTGTCAAAGCCTGACGGCAACTTTGAAAGATTATCACAAGGCTGATGACTTATCAGTCAATTCGCCATCTATTCTTCCATCTCTACTTGCTCAGAAATCATCTCTTTTTCTCCCATAATTATTGATTCTCTTGTATCTCAACTTTACTGCAATGTCAAAGAGAAAACAATCAAAAATGACAAAAGTTGCTTAAGACTTTGCAATTATTCTTAGTTAAAAGCCTCAAATGTGTTAGAATCTGCCCACACATCAACACCCTCAACCTAAAACAATTACTTGCCCTCAAGCAACTAAAACATAATCAAGAGGATACAATGCACATTCAGCAGTAAACCATCCATATTATATTAAAACATTTTCAACATCTCCAAGGTCAATCCATTGAAAAACAACTGTGTATGTTATTTAAGAATAACAATGTGACACACAGAAATCAAGATATGGCATCAGTTCAGAAACAACAACCATGCATGTACCAAGACTACAATATCCAAACAAGTTAGCACTTAGCAATGTTACTAGTGTGCCGTCACTACAAAGAAGACCTACTTCACTTATATTAGACATCACCTCTGTAACCATGGGGACAATCAAAAGACACTCACTCAAGAAATGAGGTTCCAATCAGTGTATGGTGAATACCATAGGCTTTCCCTTATTTTCATTACCAAGATTTTTAGACAGGTCATCTCAGATCACTACAGGTCTTCTCTTTGGCTTGTAACGTAGGCTAGGGGCTGGTATGATTCTCGATGATATTTAAAGTGACTAAGACTCCTTGATACTACACTCGATTTTAGGGTCTCATTCATTAGCCTTTTCCTATTCTTCTATTTTCTTGATCACACATATTCAGAATGGGAGGGGTCCTTTCTACAATAACTTTTTTTTTCACAACTTTTCTTTCCTTGTTCTTTTCCACTGCACCCAGCTTTTTATTTTTTTCTTTTATTATACCTTTCTTCATACTCATTTTAAATCACGTACCACTATGATATCCACCCTTAACATAGTCCATTTTACTAAGTCAAGGTGCACAATGTCCAAGGACGACCAGGGCCAAAACAGGTTCATTAAGATATGGATGGGACTGTGATAGGTGTCATAAAAAGAACTAGGCTATTCAGGCTCAAAAAAGGGATCAAGGGATATTATCCATACTAGGAAGGTCATTTATGCTACAGTGGGCTAACATCAAAATAACCTATGAACCTTTCCTAACCCCCATCCTTCAATCTAGGAAAGACTAACCGGGCAAGTTCTGGATTCAACATACTAAGAGAACTATGTGAAATCTCACATGCACATGGCACACAAGTATATCACAAGTTACTACTCATACAGTTAATGCAAATATTTAGCAATGGTTATCAAGTTACTAGAACTAATACCTTACAAAGATGCACAGTGGTAACAATTATATGAAAATCACACAGTTAAAGAATTGGACTATTTGAGAGGCGTTCACAAAATAACAAAACCATGTTAACTACCTCAGGTACTTGTATTCCTCCTAGTCAACTACAAAATGTTATAATAACAACTCACCCTACACCCTTAACTTAAAATCAAAGAAAAACCGGAGTAAGGGTTAGGGTATACCTAGAGTAGATCAAGCTCAAGGATCATGGGTCCCTGACCCTATTGCTGCATCCTCAACTGCCTTATCTCTATCGGGAGTCTCTATCTGTTCTGACGCATTTGGCCCCGCAGTTGTTGGGGGCCTACTAAATGAGGCACCTACGGCTCTCGCTCGGATGGCTGCCTCCCATTTCCTATTATCAACTAAGGACTCGATCATCACCTTCTTTGTCTCCTTTTTTTAGCCTTCTTTCTTTTCCTTTTCTATTTTTTCCTTTCTTTGTCACCATTAGGCCTCTCTCTCTTACCCTTCTTATTTTTTTTATTTACTGACTCCTTCGTGAAATCAAGTAATGAGATTTCACCTTCAGACTCATCAACAGCCAAATTTGCTGACACCATAAGTTGGTGATGCTGTAATACCCCAACACCTGCCTTTAACTTGTCTAGGGCTTCTCTAAATTGCTCAAGTTCTGACCCCAACATTTCTCTTACGCATGTATTAAAAAGATTTTCTAACTCATCAATCCGACCGACCAAGGCTCGGAAGGGCTCCAGTGTGACCTTAATCTTCTTATCTACCATAGAGGAAAAATATTTAGGAAGAAGTTGCAGCTGAGCCTCGCACCACTTGGCTTATTTTGCCACTCTCCTGAAATTTATTGGGTAGAAGGCAAATTTTGTGCTGGACACAACAGCTGAGGGATTTGTTTCATTTTTAGGCACTAATTCTACTATTATGGGGGATGTCAGTGCTGCAGCTTTAGAAACTGGCACCGCTACATTAGGTGTTGACCTGGTACCTTTCATTAGTGGATCTATTTCAAACCCTTCTCCTCTATCAAGTGTCAGCCTTGGCTGATTTTCATCATATCGGAAGGGGTTATGGGTCTTCTTCGCAGGCAATTCATTGTCTATCCCCGTCAATGGTGCCATTATTGATAACGATCAAACTACACCTCTTTTATAAGAATTTAATTAATTATTTTCAATATATAACCCAACTAGGTTGGGGTAGAATCCCACAGGGAATAGGGTGTGAATTTGAGTTATCTGCAGGTTAATCAACTAATAGTTACCAGTTTCCTATTAATTGTGTTTTTTAGAAGTGTAACAAATAATTAATTATCAATTTAGTGTTTGAAATCAATATTATAAGGAAAACCAGACTTATGTTCACTATGGGTATTAGGATTTGACATATGCTAGTAACGGTTCAGGATTTTTATGGTAGGTAGGAACAATAGACTATCCTTGTCGAAGTTTTGTCTAAATGTTTCTCAACCTATTTAGACATTTAATTACCTAATTCTCTCAAACCTAGGGAATTTATATTTCATAACTTGATGTGATCCCATGTTAATTAATCTTGTTACAACATTAATTATTAAATGGAAGTTTAATGCTTCTAAGTCCCTATTGATAATTCACTTTTTACTAGGGTTGATTTGTTATCTCAAGAAAATCACTCGTAAGAAAAGTCTATTGTTTGCAACCAATAGTCAGCATGTAAAATAAGGGAATTAAAAAGAAGTTCTGACCACCGTTATAATCTTAAACACTTAGTTACGTTACAAACCCAAACCCATAGATCCCACAACTCGGGTTAACGAAATTTAGCTACTCAAATAAAATAAGCAAGACAACAAGTTGAATTCATACTTAGATAGATGATCTTACAGCAAGATGAATAGTATTAAGTATTTCTCAGATTTGATCCAGTAGAAAATCCCAAAATAATTGTAATAATCTCTGTAACGAATTTATGTCAGAAGATAGAGAGAAAAGTGCTCAAAACATGAGTTCCAGATGTCCAAAATAATGAATGTAAACCCTAACATATGCTTTAAATACTTCAGTCTAATTATGGAAACAAAATCATAGATCACATTATTTTCTCGGATAGGTGACGACACGTGTGATGGCTTATCAAGAGTCTGATCGCTTATAAGGAATGTCGTTAGCTCCTATTCACTTTGATAATCTTTGCCTTGGGCTGACGATGAGGCTTGATGGCTTATCAGACATGTGATGACTTATCAGAGATGTCTTCACTTCTTCACTTCAAAATCCATTCCCTTCCTAAGCCTGACGACTAGCTCGATGGCTTATCACACTTTTGATGACCTATCACAGATGTGGTCACACATTTCAGCTGAAGACCAATCTCTTTCAAAGACTGATGGCAACTTTGATAGATTATCACAAGGCTGACGAATTATCAGATAAGTCGTCAGCCATTCTTCCTTCTCTACTTGCTTAAAAATTATCTCTTTCACTCCGATAATTATTGATTTTCTTGTATCTCGACTTTTACTACAATATCAAAGAGAAAACAATCAAAAATTACAAAAGTTGCTTAAGACTTTGCAGTTATTCTTAGTTAAAAGCCTCAAATGTGTTTGAATCTACCCACACATCAACAACCTCAACTTAAAAGAATTGCTTGTCCTTAAGCAGCTAAAACACAATCAAGAGGATACAATGCACATTAAGTAGTAAACCATCCTTATTATCTCAAAACATCTTCACCATCTCCAAGGTCAATCCATTTAAAAACAACTATGTATGTTATTGAAGAACAACAATGTGACACATAGGAATCAAGATATGTCATCAGTTCAACAACAACAACCATGCACGTACCAAGACTACACTATCCAAACAAGTTAGCACTTAGCAATGTAACCAGTGTGCCCTCACTACAAAGAAGTCCCACTTCACTTATATCAGACATCAGCTATGTATCCATGGGAACAATCAAAAGACACTCACTCTTAAAATGAGGTTCCTATAAGTTTATGGTGAATACCATAGGCTTGCCCTTATTTTCATTACTAAGATTTCCAGAAAGGTCATCTAGAATAAATATAGGTCTTTTCTTTGGCTTGTAATGTAGGCTAGGGTCTAATATGATACTCGATGATATTTAAAGTAACTAAGCATCCTTGACACTACACTAGCTTTTGGGATCTCACTCATTAGAATTTTTCTATTCTTCTCTTTTCTTGATCACACATATTCAGGATGGGAGCGGTCCTTTCTACAATTACTTCTTTTTTATTCACAAGTTTTCTTTCCTTGTTCTTTTCCACCGCATCCATCTTTTTATGTTTTTTCTTTTATTCTAAATTTTTTCATACTCATTTTACATCACGTACCCCTATGATAGCCACCCTCAACTTAGGCTATTTGTATAATTCAAGGTGCACAATGTCCAAGGAGGACCTAGGCCAAAACAGATTCATTATGATATAAATGAGATGGTGATAGGTGTCATAAAAAGAAATAGGCTATTCAGGCTCAAAAAAGGGATCAAGAGATATTATGCATACAGTGAAGGTCATTTAGGCTACAGTGGCTAACATCAAAATGGCCTATGATCCTTTCCTAACCCCTATCCTTCAACCTAGGTAAGACTAACCGGGAAAGTTCTTGATTCAACATAAAAAGAAAACTAAGTAAAATCTCACACGCACATGGCACACAAGTATATAACGAGTTACTACTCCCCCATTTCATGCAATTATTTAGCAATGGTTATCAAGTCACCAGAACCAATACCATACAAAGATGCACAGTGGTCACAATTAGATGTAAATCACACAGTTAAAGAATTAGAGTATTTGAGAGGTGTTCACAAAATAAAAAAACCATGTTAACTGCCTCAGGTATTTGTATTTCTCCTAGTCAACTACAAAATGTTACAACAATAACTCAACCTACACCCTCAACTTAAAATAAAAGAAAAACTAAAGTAATGGTTAGGGTATACCTAGAGTAGATCAAGCTCGGGGATCATGGGTCCCTAACCCTGTTGTAGTATCCTCAGCTGCCTTATCTCTATAGGGAGTCTCTCACTGTTCTGATGCATCTGGCCCAGGAGTTGTTGGGGGCCTACTAGTTAAGGCACCTACGGCTCTCGCTCAGATGGATGCGTCACATTTCTCATTGTCAACTAAGGACTCAATCATTGCCTTCTTTGTCTCCTCTTTTTGAGCCTTTTTTCACTCCCTTTTCTCTTTTTTTATTTCTTCATCACTATCAGAGCTCTCTCTCTTACCCTTACCTTTCTTCTCGCCCTTTTTTTCCTTCTTCTTCAATGGCTCCCCCATGAGATCAAGTAATGGAATTTCACCTTCAGACTTATCAACAACTAGATTTGTTGACACTATAATTTGGTGCTGCTGTAATACCCCAACATCTGTCTTTACCTTGTCTAGATCTACTCTAAATTGTGCAAGGTCTGAGCCCGACATATCTCGTACCCATGTATTGAAATGGTTTTCTAAATCATCAATCCGACCGAGGAAGGCTCGGAAGGGCTCCAGTGTGACCTTAAATTTCTTGTCTACCACAAAGGCAAATTATTTGGAAAAAAGTTGCAGCTAAGCCTCCCACAACTTGGCTTGTTTTGCCACTCTCCTGAAATTCATTAGGTTGAAGGCAAATTTTTTCCTAGACAGAGTAGCTAATGGATTTGTTTCATTTCTAGGCACTGATTCTACTATTGCGGAGTATGTCGGGGTTACTGCTTTAGAATCTAGCACCGCTACACTAGGTGATGACCTAGCACCTATAATTGGCGGATCTATTTCAAGCCCTTCTCCTCTGTCAAGTATTAGCCTTAGCTGATTTTCGTCATATCAAATGGGGTTGTGGGTCTTCTTGGCAGGCAATTCATAGTCTATCCCCGACAATGGCACCATTTTTGATAACGATCAAACTATACCTCTCTTACGAGAATGCAAGTGATCATTGTCAATATATAACCCCACTATGTAGGGGTATAATCCCACAGGGAATAGGGTATGAATTTGAGTTATCTGCGGGTTAATCAACTTATAGTTACTAGTTTCCTATGAATGGAGATTTTTAGAAGTGTAACAAATAATTACTTCTCAGTTTAGTGTGTGAAATCAATATGATAAGTAAAGCTAGAGTTATGTTCACTATGGGTATTGTGATTTTACAGATGCTAGTAACGATTCAAGATTGGTAGAAACAACAGACTATCCTTGTCAAAGTTATGTCTAAATGTTTCTCAACCTATTTAGACATTTAATTACCAAATTCAATAGAACTTAGTGAATTTATATTTCATAACAGGATGTTCTCCCAAGTCAATTAATCTTGTTACAGCATTAATTATTAAATGGAAGTTTAATGCTTCCAAGTCCCTGTTGATAATTCACTTCTTACTAGGGTTGATTTCTTATCTCAAGCAAATCACCCGTAAGCAAAGTCTATTGTTTGCAACCAATAGTAAGCATGTAAAATAATGGAATTAACAAGAATTTACTACCACCGTTAGAATCTTGATCATAATAAAATAATCAAGACAACAAGTTGAATTCATACTTAGATAGATGATCTTACAAAAAGATGAATAGTAACAAGTGTTTCTCAGATTTAATCCAGTAGAAAATCCCAAAACAGTTGTAATAATCTCTCTAAAGAATTAAACTCAGAAGATAGAGAGAAAAGTGATCAAAATATGAGTTCCAGATGTCCGAGATGATGAATGAAAACCTTAGCATATTCTTTAAATACTTCTGTCTAATTATAGAAACAAAATCATAGATCATATTATTTTCTCGTGCAGGTGACGACATGTGTGACGGCTTATCAGGAGTATGATAGCTTACCAGGAATGTTGTCAGCTCCTCTTCTATTTAATAATCTCTTCCTTGGGTTGACGGTGAGGATTGATGGCTTATTAGACATGTGACAACTTATCAAAGATGTCGTCACTTCTTCTTTTTTCAAAATCCATTCCATGCCTAAGCCTGACGACAAGCCTGATGGCTTTTCACACTTCTGACGGCCTATCACAGATGGTGTCACACATTCCAACTAAAGGTCATTCTATTTCTAAGCCTGACGACAACTTTGATATCTTCGCAAAAGGTTGGCAACTTATCAGACAAGTCATTAGCTATTGTTTCTTCTATACTTACTCAGAAATCAACTCTTTTACTATCATAATTTTTAATTCTTTTGTATCTTGAATTTTATTGCAATATTAAAGATAAAACAATAAAAAATGACAAAAGTAGCATAAGACTTTGCAATTATTCTCAGTTAAAAGCCTCAAATATGTTAGTAACTGCTCACTCATCTGCACTTAGTAGTGTCTTGGCCATCATATTAAAAGGGTTATCATGGGTACTAATCTTACCATAATATCACCACAACCTATATTTTCACACACAAAATGATACCAAACGTCGATGTGCTTTGTACTCTCGTGAAACATATAATCTTACGTAAGGAAGATAGCAATTTGACTGTCACAAAAGACCACACTAATCTATAAGTCTTTTCTAAGTTCACCAAACAAATCCTTCAATGAAATAGCTTCCTTAAAAGCCACTGTAATAGCCATGTACTCCGCCTCAGTAGTTGACAAAGTAACCATAGTCTGTAAAGTAGCTTTCCATCTAATAGCACAACCACCAATGGTGAAAACATAGCCTGTAGGGGATATCATTTTATCACGGTCTCCTATAAAATTAGAATGAACATACTCGATTACTCCATCTCTATTTCACCCAAACTGCAAACAAATATCAGCAAATCCATGCAAGTATCTGAAAAAATCCACTGAACTACTTTCCAATGTTCTTTGATGAGATTTGCCATGTATCTGCTTATGCACCGACTACATATAATAAATATGGTCAAGAAAACATCATCACATACATAAACGACCCGACGACACTAGAGTATGGAAATTGAGACATATAATCAAGCTCATCATCTGTCTTTGGAGATAAACTAGCTGGAAGTGTGAAGTGAGCTGCTATCGAATACTGAAAGGTTTAGAATTTTGCATATTTAACATGTGAAGCACTTTCTCAATAAACTTTTTCTAACTCAAGTATAACTTACACTTCTATCTATCCCTAATAATTTCCATGCCAAGAATCTTCTTTTCTGCTTCTAGATCCTTCATCTCAAACTCCTTGCTGAGATGGGCTTTGACTTTTATTATCTCTCTCTTATTCTTTGTTGTAATAAATATGTCATCAATATACAAGAGAAGATGCATGTATGAATCATCACTTACCTCATTGAAGTAGACACACATATTATTACTAATCCTCTAAAACATATGAGATGCCATAAAAGAGTCAAACCTCTTATACCACTGTCTAGGTAACTTTTTTAATCCATAAAGAGACTTTTCAAGAAAGCATACATAGTCCTCCTTTCTTGAAACTACAAATCCCTTTGGTTACTATAAATCGATGTCCTCTTTAAGTTTTCCATGTAAGAACGCAATTTTGACATAAAACTGCTCAAACTCAATATTATACATGGCCATAATACCAAGCAACACTCGAATCAAACTATGCTTTACAAAAGGAGAAAACACATCTGTGAAGTGAACACCTAGAACCTGACTGTAGCCTTTAGCAACTAGTCTTTCTTTATATCTAGCATATTCAACTTTCAATATTCCCTCTATTTTTTTAAATACCTACTTGCAACGGGAAACTTTCTTATCTTTAGGTAGTCTCACTAGATCCCATGTGTCATTCTTATGAAGTGATTCCATCTTCTTCTGTATAACAATCATCCATTATTCGGAACCATCACAACTAAGTGCCTCCGACTAAGAAGAAAGATCTTCATCAAAATCAATACCTTCTGCAACATTCAATGCATAAGCAACCAAATCAGCTTTAGCATACCTCTGGGGAGGTCTAATATCTTTTTTAGGCTTGTATTTAGTAATAGAATACTGCGGCATCACTTGTGGTGAATAAGAAATAGTACCACTTTGTACCTCCGAGCTAGACTGAGACGTAGGAACTAGTGTAGACTCTGCTCCAATCCGCAATTCAATGTGGGTGCTTAACTTTTGCTGATAGATGTTACTAATTTCATCTTGGGGCAAAGCACTAGATTTGGAGGGAGCCTGAAGCATGGCAATTTCATCAAATACAACATCCCTACTAATTATAACCGTTTTGTTTTCTGGACACCACAGCTTATAACTTTTAGCACCAGGCTTATAACCCATAAAAATGCACTTCACAGATCTAGGTTCCAAATTTACATTATCAGAATGAGCATAAGTAGGACATCCAAACATCCTCAAATACAAATAACTAGCAGAAGCACCAGACTATACCCCTTGTGGAGTTTCTATATAAATCGCAACTTACAAGTAGAGATTAATAAGAATACAAGTTGTAGAAGCAGCTTTGGCTCAAAAAGACTTGGGTAAACTAGCATAAGAGAGCATACAACACACTTTCTCTATTACAATCCAATTCATTCGTTCGGCCACACCATTCGGGAAATATATTTTCCCTTAAAAGTAAAACTATTGTATTTTAAAATAAATAATAAGAAAATGATTTAAGAAAAGAATATAATCTTCTCATTCTATTAACATGAGATCATACTAAAGTAAAGATATAAAATAACAAAATTCATAGAGGTAATTATTATTACTAAATAATTTAGGGGGTATTAAATAAAATATGTTAAGTTTAAGGGAACTCTAACAAATAAAATATGTCTTGATGACGATTATTATTTACTCAATTTTAAGTGATGGTTAACCAGTCAAATTTTTTCTTATCAGGATAATAAAAGTAGCTCTGCTAAATAAAGAAATGAAATAAAATGATCAAGATATTTTCTAATATATCAAAACTTTAAATTAAACTTTAGTTTTCTTCGAACCCAACCCTCACCCGACACACCCGACCTCTTCTAATTTTTCCTTGTATATATATTTGTCCTCCACTTCCCAATATAGTAAACTTGAAAGTCATAAAAAACATTAAAAACAAAATAGACAGAAAGGGGTGTGTAATACCCTATACTTTTCTTATCTCTCTTTAGCCCCTATTGATTCAAGAGTCAACTTCAAAAATGAATAACTCTTGATACGAGTGGAATTTTATAGCTCTATACCAACCATTATGTAGAAAATCATATTAGCTTTCCAGTAATATCAATGTCACCTTAATCCGATATTCGATTGAGATGTTAAGGCACTTTTAGTGAAGACTGTCTCAAAATGAGCAGCATTGTATCGCGGTGAAGCCCCAGTTCCCATTTGATAATTTCCTGTAAAGCATAAGAATTATGTCGCATCGCGGAGAGATTCTAGTTCCCATTCATCTATTTTTCAGTGAGACGATGCGATTTCACCACGTTGTAGTGATGGGTAAAAGAGCATTCATCCCTTATCAAGTATGTCAGAGCGAGTACCATCGCGTCGCACCAAAGATCAAAATCGGGACTATCCCTTATCCAATAAGCCTACACGATAGCGGTACATCGCAGTGGGGCCTAAAATCTAGATTTTAAGTTTTCTCAGTAATTTTTACAAGGGGCAATCTAGTCATTTTCCTAAGCCCCAATTCATAAATAACACAAGATTAATCCTTTTCTAAGCATTATATGCTTACTTTTCATCAATTCTCAGTCAAGAAAACCCCAGAACCTCAAAGCTTAATCTGCAAGAAATCCAAATTCCCCCTTTCTTTTTCCAAATCAACGCAATATTTTAGATTCCCAATTCAAGGCACTCAAGAAATAATCTTCCAAAGTACAAATAGGAATTCAAGATCAAGTTTCTGTATCAATTTCACCAATCAAGGTATGTGGAGATTTCAACAAGGATAAACCATTCATCATTGTGCCCAAAACTAGTTTTTTATTTACAAATAGAAATTATTTTACATGAATTTCAATTTAGGGTTCATACTCATTTATTGCTAATTGAAGATTTTGAGATTTCAAGTGCTATAGATGCTGAAGTACATATATACTTTCATAAATTCATGCATGTGACTATATATTTTTATGATTTTGAGTTGAATTATGAATGTTTTCATTATCAAGCATGAACTTTATGATGATTTGACATGAAATTAATGCATGGGTAATCAAGCCCTAGTTGAATATTTCTATTTCAAGAATGATTGTGCTTTAAGTATAGGATGATATGTTTATAAATAACTTTGAATAAAGATTTGATTTTTTGATCTTTAGCTAAGATATGGAATCCACTTTACAGCTTAAATTCTGTTTATAATGTACAGATGCACAATTAGCTTTCAGTATGAAACATTATGATTGTTATAAGTGGATTTCCTACAAAATGAGCTTATGGATTAAAGGAAGTAGTAATTATCACCCAACGGAAAGTATGGATTTAGCGCATCCTACTTTTCTAGAACTACGAGCCAATGTAGGTACAGATTCAGTATTCCCATTTCTCTATGAATGACAGTTACAAATAAGATCAATTAGCTCAGGTTATACTCCTTCACAAGAGTATGATACATCTCCCCAATGTGAGGTTTTCCTCTTAGAGGAACAAAATGTCGGTCTACATGATAGCTCACATGGTTTATGTCATTTAAAAGAATCTCCCCACTAGTAAAAGATAAATAAACAGCTTTTGAGTAAATTTCACTACATTTTAACAAAAAAGAATGGAAGATAATAGTTCAGCTTTTAGACTTAAAATGTGATGGCTTACTAGATTTACGCTTTATATTTTATTATTCATTATATACGATTTCTAAATTTCAGTTTTAAAGCTATGTAAGTCATTACATACAGCGTGCATATTTTATGAATCTTGATGACATTGAAATATTACTTTTACTTATGCATTCACCCTCACATCCTTAGTACATCCTCAAAATACATGTATGTTCTACATTGTCTCATAAGGTAGGTTCAGGTACTCAGTCTCAGAAACATGAGTGATTTTGGGCATATCTATCTACATCGCGACAGTTGGTGAGTCCTTATGGTTTGAGAGCCCATTTATCTAAATTTTCCAGCTTTAGTAGTATTTTATTAGTTACTTTCAATCTAGTCCGAGTTAGTTGGGGGTTTGTTCAAATGAATCTCTAGTTTCTTAGTAGTAGAGGCTTGTCAGACTACTAGTTATTGTCTTTAGACTTTCAGCATTAGTTATCGACACATTATATTCAGTTGATGTTAGAATGTTTTGATATAATAAATTATATTAGTATTTTTATCTAATTGAATTACTTTAATATGAGGTTCATACTTAGTAGCAGGAAGGGTTAGCTTCAGACTACTCATAGTCTTAAACATCGTGTTACATCTCGAGACCAGGTTTTGGGGCATTATAGCATGTCCAAGTATCAACAGAAATATTATGGACAATTTTTTTCATTCAATCAAGCCCTAGTAGGTCATACAAAGGGCCACTTAAAAATGACTAGAACAAAGGAACCCTCTATTGAAAGTGCATACAAAACCTATGAGGCTTAATGATATGAAAAATAAAGCTATAGTTAGGGTTGTTATTACCAAAGAGGAAGAAAAAGTTGGTTCGAGTCCTATTGATCTTGCTAAAGGAATTTTGCAATGTTATTAGTTTAAATATATATAACCATTTACGTCATACTTTTAATACATTCATCACTTAACTCTTCCTATTTCTCGTACAACTGGTATGTTATGTCCTTCAGTTGATAGGCAACCAACTTTACCCCCCAGTGACACTAGCATAGAAGACTCTGAATATCTTCTCCCTTTTTTATATGAACCCTTGGGGGTCCTCCTCAACCATGGTTCCCTGTAATGTGTTTGGGTTCATCCTCATGAACTGGACAACCTGAGTAATTTTAAATAAATCAAGAATAGAATTCACATCTCCAGAATGACGAGACTAAGAAGACACAAGATGAGCAATCATACAGATAGACTGACGTAACTCAACTTTTGAGACTTCTCTTGAGGAGACTAGGCACTGTTAGCACCAGAACAAGTACCCGTGGTGGACTAGTTTGGACTTGAGGAACTCCTGGAATAGCATCTAAATTAGGTATACGAGCTCTATAACGGATCCACATTCCATGAGTAAAGTTGATTTCAACAACATGTGCGTTCTGATCGTTGGATCTACGGGAAGTCATTATCTAAAATTTAGAAATCAGGAGTTAGGAAAAATTCAGACTCTATAGCACGAACTAGAACATGAATAAAAGAGAAACATTCCTAAACAATGTTGTGGTACGCATAAAAAGGACAATACTCAACACGACTTCGTAGACATCCAAGGACCCTAAACAATGTTGTGGTACCAAGATTGTCATGACAAAAACTGAGGACCTATCTACGACAGGCATCCCGAACCATGAAGGTTAGTAAAACCCATAAGCATGTAATTATAATCATAACTCATATAGAATAATTGTGTGGAAGATAAAATAAAAAACATGGCAGACCTGTAAACAAACTTAAAACTCCATAACATCATATCAAAGGGAAACCCAAATTAAATCAAAAATAGTCTACAAATCCTCTAATGAATTAAAAACACTAGTCTGTATAAACTGGGACAAGGCCCCCGGTCAGACCAAAAAACAACTGAAAAATAACATAATGTATAGGACGCCATCCAAAGCAAGAAAGTATAACGTCCCGATTTTGGTACTCAAAATTCTACACGGTGCTTATGATCCCAAAAGACCACAAGCGAACCCATGGATGATATCTGTAACAAAGCACTGCATAATATACTGTAATTGTTCAGAATATAAGTTGTAAGGCCCTGAGGTTCAAAACAGAACTAATACTCAATATAAAACAATGTCTTTAGTGGGGTATAGTAATACCTAAAACTGAAAGAAAATGTCTGAAACATGAGGTAGTCCTAAAGCCTCTAAACTGTCTGAAATCTGCGAAGTCGATGGGACATGTACCCAACTAACTCCGAACGACTAAAATAATAAAGCAATAAAATAATCATGCTATCCTCAAAGGATGAGGACTCACTGCTGGTCTGGCTGCTGAACGTCTAATCTACTAAGGATGCTCGGGAGCTCGTGCTTTTAAGCCTATGGTATAAAAAACCATTGTACATATGCGTCAGTACGTTGATTGTACTGGTTGGGACCTAGAACTTCAGCACGACACGCCACACTCGCGGTAGGCCACTGGAATTTGACAATTGATAAATAGACCCCCTCCGCGATGGGCCAAGCACCAAAATGACATTCTTTTAAGACTAGGACTTAAATTAGACATAATTTCTTGCCCGGGTATCAGATTTGGGTGAATCTTAAATCAGCGGAAAGCTTATCAAATTTCCTATGTGATTGAAAGTAGAAATTAGTGAAATTATATATATGTATAGTTTAAAATTTACTCACTTTGGAAGTAAAAAAAAGAGACGAAGTGTCTTTGACACTAAAAAGAAACTTTCTAGTCTTTAACTCTTAGAGCATATTAGCAAGAGCTAATGCATGGACGATTTTTGTGGGGTGTTACAGTATCTTGCCCTTGGGATCATTCATCCCCGAATGATGGGTAGGAATATTGAAGCTTAAAGGTATGGAATAACTTGGACATGATGTGTCTTATAAGAAAGGATATAACTGATCTAAAACATTTAAACGTCTATCATGAAACAGAATTCTTAACTGACATAACTTTAGTTCCTTGAAGGAGCCGATTCATTCTGAGAATTTAGTATTCCCTTGAAGTGTTCGTGATCCAATCAAATATATTTAATTGAGAAATGATAACTTGTGCAAGTATGAATCATGAGGCAACAAGACTTAAACTGTTTCTAGGATATTACACTATCTGAGCTAAAATACTTGGAAAATGTTAGATTATGCGTTGAACTCTTATGAACTAAGTCATGACTAAATAGCTGAATTTGAAACATTATGCTTGGACTGAACTAAATTCTACATTTACATGGATGGAATAGATTATATCTTAGGATGGTCATACGCATGAGGCTTCGAATAGTAGGACTAAGTGAAAAGGTGGAAACCCACAGTAACTTGTCTGCCTTACTGTTAATCTGAATTACAGACTAAATTATACCGGACACTATACTTAACTGGAGTATCTCTTCAACATTCTTTCTACAGAAGTTCAAGTAGCAATAGGGAGCAAAGAATCTCGGGCATAAGTTACACAAGACATCCAACTAAGGAATCACCACAATGACACTACTATATATCACAGAATAAGGACGTATAAATCATAAACTAGGATAGAATTTCTAGGCCTTAGGCGATGTAACTTCTTACATTCAAGTTTAGCACACACCCCGAATACTCCCTTAACTATACTATTCCCCTTACATACCATACTCATTGAATAAACTTATAATTCTTATATAGGCATTGATAACTCTTTCTTCTAATGTCTAAAGTAGCTTAAATCCTTACACCATGATCGAGCCAAATTCTAAATCAAAAAATACAAAATGCTACACCACGATACTATTCTAAACCATATGATTCAATCTTCCATATATTTTTAATGTTTATACCCTCAGCATAATGTGCCTTATCACTTCAATGACCAATTTTAAACTCTTACAATGGATTCACTGGCGCATATTGCATTCCTCCAATTAAATCCCAACATGTCATTCAAGCCTATCATTATAACCTGATATGAATTTCAAGGCAAATACTCATAAAGACATACTTTATATATTGTCGAAACCACTGCCAATTCAACTTCCACTCAGTACCCCAAGAAGGTACACACATAAATTTCAACTAACCATCACATGCTACAAAGACTTGGCCCGAATCTTACTTCCCACCTATGGCCTTATCTAAACAAGCATACCATGATCTTTCATCAACAAGAAAACATTCACTCATCACCACTATCAATACATAAGGAGGAGTTACTAAAAGGTTAGAGCATAAAACCTTGAAGCATGGAAGGATATTATACGAGACTTGACACTTAACTGAGGCTTGAGGAATACAAATCAACATTAGGGATATATCAAAGTAATCTAAATTGTGGCATACATGACTATAAGCTGAATCTCGCCAATCATAAGGAGTATAGCAAGAGTTATAGGAACTGAGCATACTATAAAGCATGAGTACATGAGTTATGAGCTGAATGACCTCAATTTGGAGTTCACAACATATGGAATGTGATTCCGACTACTGAATAAAGTAGAACTCCTCATTTTGGGACTGGAAAAGTACATGATTCTCTATCACAAACGTGAACATGAACGATGATCTTGGAACTGAAATGTAAGGCATGAGTAGGCATTGGGATAACTAAAAAATAATGAGATAAGAATTGGTTGAGCCTTACCATCACTTTCTGATGTTCCATAACATACTAGCATTTCTACTAGAATCTGAAAGCCTGACTTGGTTATTCGTCCTATCATCTGCCCCTTAGCTTTAAGCCACCATCTTAAGTTTGAGAGATCTTTTTATAAACTCTAAACGAACTACTCTCATTGCACTCTAGGGTCTAGAATATGACAATACACGTAATTAATAGAACTTAACCCGAATGACTACACCTGGAAGTGGAAAACCCAATGCTAATTCTACCTTCTGAGATACACTCTGTCTTTTTATAGCCCCCAATAGTTATCATATAATACTTGCACACTTACTAAGTTTGGGTCTTTATGAGTATCCCTATAGTCGGAGTGTACACCCTCTAGCACTTCATCACTTATTTCTATTAGCTCAATCTTCAAAAACTCAAACTTAGATTCTAACACTTAACATGGATATCACTAAGCCTTTGATGAACAATACTACTTCCGTCATAGACTACCAATATCGCGACTCCAAACTTATATCTCTCTACCATGAGAATCAAGATCGTATAAAAAGGCTCAACATTATCAATCAAAACTCCTTTACTTTGCTATTTAGAACAACCATATACCATCTAACTAGTCTTTCTCCACCTAGCAACTCAATCGTACTACAAGCCATATGCAACATTTAATAGTATTAGAAAATGCCGCAACTCCATATCACCTTGGGCATACTTCTACATAATACATACAACATCATACTTCATTACGAATCAAATAAGCTTAAGCCAATAGATACACCGTTCAAGCCTATTAGATTACTTCCATATAACTAGTATCATTAACCAAGAAATGATCATATCCATCTTCATGGGCATTAACTATTCAAACTTAATGTCTAGTGCTGAACATGATTTTACAACCCAACCTGACACAATTCTCAAAAAACATTCATCATTAATCTTAAGGTAGTATTCTTACTTCCACATTCTACATTAAATCCAAGCCTATAGTCTCGTATCAATCATCTACCACCAATGAAGAATGTAACATAATATACTAGTCCATCAAATTGGGATATTCTATCCAAATACCTCAAAAATCTACTACATGCCTTCTCACAAGTAGTACTAGTTTACAACAACCAACGAAAAGAAGGTCAAGGGGGGTTAAAGTCACATAATAGGAATGGTCAACCTTAATCTTATATTATAACCCCATACAATCTTATCTACTTAGATGGCTTTCTCATATCATACGTAATTACCTAAGCGTACATTTAGACTACCTTCAAATTCCATAACAACCATGAGCCTATAATTATAACCTACTGGCTAATCTATCCATTTTCATACTTCAAGCAAACAACAATTCACCTTAACTAATAAATCCTTCTCTACCTTCTACTAAACTAACACACAAGGATGTATCATTTTATTACCAACTCAATCTCATGTGAAAAGATTAAGCTATACATATATTCAACCAACACAAGAACAACAAGTTGCTAGTGAATCAAAATAGGCCTCATATGACTTCACTATACTTTGATTTTATGTTTTGAACAAGAAAATGAGATGAATGACAAGGAAACAATGCTAGTAAATCGAAAGAGCCCCACACGACTTCACTAGACTTTTAGTTTCAACGACACAATGATAACAATATTACAAAGAGATAGAAACTTGACACACAATAATCAATGATCTAAGAATACACATCTTACTCTATATAAATGAAAATTTGAGTCAACCACTTCCCCTATAGACTACCATACAATCCACACATGCTACTAGCTACCACATGAGTCTATCACTATAAAAGGGTAAATCATCCTCAAACATTAGTTATTCAACTAAAATATTTATTTACATAAAAGTCAACCTCACTCTAACTTCTAACTTTGTGACCTCATATCACCATCTTCTTGGTCTAATCTCACTAACAATAGGTCATAACAATGATACTTTAACTTATACTACTACTCAGGTGGAAATATAGTTCCAACATTCTAATATACCTTATTCTCTCTTAAGTATGATATCTGCAACATAAATATTTGAGAAAGGCTTAAAACCATTAATACCGCAGGCTGGAAAGCATGATTTCATTAGAATCAAAATTTACACTAGAATCAATACACTCTGAAGCACTAACAGACTCTTCTCAAGTCCTTTCATATTTTTAAAATCTTATGGCTCAATCAGAAAGGACCATACAATTTAGATTCTAGACTTCTGCACCTAAATCACCTCAGCAATGAGACATATCTAAAAACATCAAGGTAAGAAAAGAATTGGGATGACTGTTACCTTCGTATGAGAGACAACACAACATGAATTAGAGTATGATAGACAAATATTCTGACTCTATAGCACGAACTAGAATATGAAGAAAGAGAGACATTCCTAAATCCCTTGTAGCCCCCTTCTTAAAAGTGTGATGCACTACACACCCATAAATAAGACTCTACCCGATATAATTTTGCAGACACTCGGGGACCATGAACCATGCTCTGATACCAAATTTGTCATGACCCAAACCAAGGTCCTGGCTGTGACGAGCATCCCAAACCATAAAGGCCTGAGAGCCCTTCTAACAAGAAATCATATACACCATTCATACTCAATAAGGAAATGCAGAAGAATATAAAAAAATGGAACCATGGTCATAAGTCTGATACAAAGTCAAAAATGGAAAAAAATGAATTCCAAACCCTCTAATAACATATGAAAAACCGTCTGCAAAATCTTTACTACCTGGCTTATGATAAATGTCTGGAAATAAATAGGCATTCTTAAATATAGAAGGCTCACTGACTAAACTATGCACTTTTGTATGAGGATCTCTACTACTAATCAGGACACCTAGATTGAAACTCAGAAACTGAAAGATAGGGGAGTCAATACAGTTGTACTGGTACACAGAGCAATCCAAAATAAAGCTTTTGATATAAATATAATAGTTGAAAGTTAGTTATAAAACATCATATATGATATAAATTCCAAAACACATAGGCATCTTTGATAATCGTAAAACCTTTCTGTCAATGCAGGCTCTGATTTTTGTATTACTTCTGAGTTAGGTGGAACTCCCCTATAAGTTTGATATTACAAGGGCTATATGGCATCCTCTATTTACAAAGCGGGGAAGCCCCCAACCCAAGTGGGCTGCAAGGGTTGTAGTGTCTTAGTCTGATACGCCATAGGGAACTAGGCCAGCATAAAATAATATACCTGAATCGCCAAATCACAATTTAGGAAATAAATTATTTGAACTTGTTCCTTCTTCAAGGAACCAACTAAGCTCTCTTTATGACTAATTTTAGTCTGTTCCGATACATGCATCATTCTAGTTTCAAAATCTGAATATCTGATTTCAAACATGCACTCTATTCTTTTCTGGATTAACATGGCACTATCTGAGATAGTGTTATCACACTAAGACTTGCAAGTCCTATTTCTGAGCCATATTGTGTCATGCATGATTCTTTCATTATAACTCAATTCAGACCACCCAAACATGCAATTAGTCTAATAGATTTCATGTTCCAAAAGCACAAGTCAAAACTATGCAAGGATTATCATTCTTTCAATAACAATGTGGTGGTCCTAAAATCTTTGTCAAACCATGCAACTCTTTCCCTTAGATATTTATATTCAATATTTATCAATACAAACAACCCTCTCTTTTGATTTAAAAATCATATTCATGCCATAGCAGAAATAAATACATTTCGTATCATGCTTTTCAAGATGCATTTCAAAACAATCCATATCATATAAAAAATGGGATAAATCCAATCAAAAAAGGGATTTCATGTGATTCATGCTCTCACTTCAAAAATCATATTAAAATGCATACATACATATACATAGGATTTTAAATCACTTCGGGGGAAGGCCTAAAGACCAAACAATATTAATTAAAACTTCTAAAACATGCTAGAAATTGTAAAATTCAAGCCCTTTCCGTAAAATCATGATTTCTAAATCTTTAGAATGAATTAAAGAATGTTTCTTTGCCCATCACTCTTTAGGAAAACCCCACGTACCTCAATTTAGAAATTTAGTGGATGATTCTTGAAGCCTATAATTTGAGGATTCCAAATCTTCAATCATCTTGGAAACCCACGATTAAATCTTGAGTTATTTGGGTTTAATTTGAAACCCTATAGAGAGTTTCTTGTGAATTTTTGAAGAAACTATCAATAATGTGATCACTTAGGAGTACAATCCCATGTTTAAGCTTATAAGGTGAGGTGAAAAATACCTAATATACCCTTAATGAGATGGAATAAAATATAACTAGGAACTGATTTTATGGGCCACCGTGATGCGGATCCATCGCATTGTCCGACTAGTTGGGACCTCAAACTTTAGCGCGACGCATCAAAATCGTGCTAGGCTACAGAAATTTGACAATTGTTAAATAGACCACCTCCGCGACTCGCCAAGTACCAAAATGATGGTGTTTTATGACTAGGATTTAAATTAGCCATAATTTCTTGCCTGGGAATCAAATTTAGGCGAATCTTAAATTGGCAAAAAGTTTATAAAATTTTGCATGTGATGAAAAGTCAAAATTAGGGAAATTATATATATTTACATTTTAAAATTTACTCACTTTTGAAGTCAAAAAATGAGACTAAGTCTCTTTGACAATAAAATAAAAATTCTAGTCTTTAACTCTAAGAGCATATTACCAAGAGCTAACGCATGGACGATTTTTGTGGGGTCTTATAGTAACCCATACTCAACATGTAAAATGTATAAAATTTCATAGAAAAAAGAGGGAATTACATATCCCATGCTCTTATTTAAGTTTACAATCAAAGCATCATCATAGTTACACGAAAAAAATTCGAATGAGGGATTCAAACAATAATTTTCACAGCACTTCATCATGATGTAATAATTTCAATACAAGTTTATCAATGATATTAAAAAAAATTTCATATATAAACCTAAATAACATTTAAAACTAATTTGAAAACTATAAATCCATGTCCATGGGGTTTAGGATAGTACAACGTACCTTAATGAATAAAGTATTCACGAAAGATTGAACTTTTAAGATTAAATGTGAAAACCCTAAATGGTTTTTATCCTCTTGTATTTTATAAGATAAATTAAGTGTTTTTGAGGAAGAAATAACGTACCTTAAGGTTGACATTTGCCTATAGATGTTTAAGGAAAGTTATGGGATGTGAAAGGACGTACTGCCCTTAAATAACACAAAAATAGAGATTTTACACTGTTCTTCCCAAGGTGGGAGATTCACATCCCATGGCACAATCCAAGATGGGCGACGCACAGTCCATGGCATAGCTTTAAGTGGGAGTCGATGCCCCATCGCTTATACTGGGCAGTGTCTCAATCAAACACTCATAACTATTGACTCTGGACTCGGATTGCCGTATGGTCGATGATGTTAGAAAGAAGATTTGAAGGGATTTAATTTAATATATAGTAGACCCTCTAACTCCTTATATACTAAAAGTTATGGTCGATGGAATTTGATCCAAGTTGAGGCATGGAACAAAAATTATTCGATAGAATAGTTTTCAACTCATCTTTAAGTTAGGGGATTTTTGTAACCCCAATTCATATTCAAAGGTATTCATACACTATAGGATTGATCATCAAACATTTATTAAAAAAATCATTGGGTTTGGTTCTATACACCTTGAAAATACGGTTCAAACTTTAGCCCAAAAGTGGACAGTGTTACATTATCTCCACCTTGGGATCATTCATCCCCGAATGATGGGTAGAAACTTTTTGAATTGCTAAAAGTGTAGAATAATAAATGTAACATCGCATTGAACATTTTTCCTCACCAAAATATGCGAAGGCATCAAATGAGTTTCATGATAATCCTTAGGGAAACGTGTAAGCACGAAACATAAGGTAATGAAACTTTACATAGCGATGATCTTGCACATGAGTTCCATGAGTAATTATCATCACAAACTAAGATATGAGTTTATTTGGTGATCGTAGTCTTGATTTGTATTGATACTAATCATGAAATAGGATTTTGCGAAAGATAGGATTAGAAGAATTCTCTACCTTACAAGGTACCACAAATTGACTTAAACTTAGAGGCACTCATCATCTATGCCCAAACAATAAATAGCATACTTCACACTTTCGAACTTATAATTCTCCAACCACACATCTAGCCAAAAGAATTTGAGTCCCACTACTTAGTACTTCTATGTTGAAACCTAACTCGGAATAAAAAAGTGCTAACTTAGGCTACGAGACCCTATACTTTACATAACTTTAAGAATATTTATTCACCTTGTCACTACCATCAAACACCCTTGGGTTTTAATTTAAAGAGTACTAACCACATAGCACAAAGGTTTGTGTTTTCAGCAATCAGAACATTCTAGCCTAATTATTACTACACCAACTATATGAATCTTCCCACTAAGACCAATAATTTCAATCTCTCACAAATATTTTTTTCACATTTATCCTTCTTAGATATTTTACACAACAAAAGTTCATCTCCTCCTTCCCTCTTCTCCTATAACCTCAACTCAAGAAATTATATCCAAAAATTTTCACGTTCACCAACATTTACTCCCCTACCTAAAGCATCACCACGCTTCCACAACCACCTCATACTAACATAGTGAGGTTCATTGAGGGACCCGAGCATAAACGTCATGAATTAAACTAAAACTATTAGACCATAACTTATACTTAGTGCACTACTCAAGGAGGGACATGAAATGAAGATATGATAGAATAGACACGAAATGATCCATATATCATGTATCTCGATCATAAGTGAATAGCCACTCGGAAAAAACGCAACACTATTTGATTTCCTTGGATAGACCACAGTGAGAAACATGGGTGCACATATTATGAGCTATATAGTATAAAGCCGGAATTTATGTAGTTAATAACTAAGACAAGGATTGCCACTTGAAGCGATTCCTCCTCATTTAATGATCTGAAATTCGCCATGAGTTAGCATAATCTTTATCACTTTGGCTAATTCCAACATAAAATGGCTCGGTAATGTATAGAAAACATAGTTTCTTGGAATCAACATAAAATGGCTCGGTAACGTATAGAAACTTTGAATATTAGATCGCTGAGGGACGTTGTAGCTTCTAATTTGGAGGTAGGAATATGACCTGAGTTACATAGAGATCTCAAACCTTAGACATAGTCAAGACTTGAATACATAAGACATTGGTAGATGTCCATTTAAATCAAAGTAGGAGGAGCTTTCTTGAATAGGAATTGATTCCTCTTTATTCTTACTTGAAACTTGACATCACAAGAAAATTTGGGAACTACCTTAATTCATTATCTCCCCCTTTGATCAAAGTCACAATCCTAAACTTAAGAACATACCTTCTCATTAAATATACAAGCACAACACTTATCATAATGGGGTATCACCCTACACATAAATACAAAACTTCCCCTTTTTAACTATACTCTAAAGGCCTTGCATTCCAAGAGCGCTACTCTTAATTTTTCTCTATCTGCCATAGACATCAACCTATAAATCATAGTCTCATAAGAATAGTCATCCTTACTCCTTATCACATAAAAATCCACTCTCCACTACTTAATATTCTAACATTAGACCGCCAATAACATAACTTACATCATAATATAATTTGTCAGACTATACAAAGGGACATACTGCCTACTTATATTTCCTCAATTCAACTATAGATAATGCTATACAAAACTCCCCAGACTTCATTATACTACAAAATTCAAAAATGAAACCTAGGTACATGTGATAATCATACACATCCTGGCTTATCTAACAACACACTACCTCGGGTTTTGACCTATTCTTTTCTACATACGCACTTATCCACTTAATGACTCAACCACAATCCATCATTTTTTTTACTAGTCCTCATGCTCATAATTATCTCACAATTACCACTCAAACTTTTCATAAATTATCAATGTAGGCTCTATCGCAAATTACATCAAGCCTACTAATCTCATAATACATATATCATTAATCTTAAGATACTATTTTTACCACCACATTCCACATCTAAAGTTAAAGCCTATTTCCTAACACCAATCATGTAACACCGATGAACCATGCCGCATATTATACTATCCCATCAAATAGAAATATAAACCTAAGTCTATTAATTTACTTAACTATGACCCATAAGTTCATCCTCTCCATGACATTACTACAACACCTATAAATGTACTACATACCTTCTAACACGTAGTACTGATTTACATCTACTAGAGAAAAAGAACAATCGAGGGGGGGGGGGGGCTAAAGCCACATTATAAATATAGTCGATCTTAATCTTATTATATAACTCATTTCAATCTTATAAATGTATTCTAATCTATCACATCATACTTACTTACCTAAGAATACATTTATACTACCTTCAAATTCCATTTACATCAATGAGTCTCTACCCATAACTTATTGACTAATCTACCCCTCTCATTTCAAACCTATGAATAATTTATACAACCACCATAACTCTCAATTCTAAGATTCTTCACTATTTTGAATAATTATTAATTATAGTTAGCCGCTTCTTTCACAGAATACTACACAATCCACAACTATTGCTACCACACTAGTCTATTACTATTAAATAGAAACCCACTTCTCTACCTATGGTTAGATAATTAAAACTATTTATTTACACAAAAGTCACCCCCACCTTGACTGCTAACCTTATGACTTAATGTCATCAACTTCTTGACCATATCACTACCAATGGGTCATGACACTTTAACATATACTATTACTCAGGTGGAAATATAGTTCCAACATTCTACTACACATTATTACCCTTATGCATGATATCTGCAACATGAAAGAATAAGAAACAACTCCTATATGCCAGGTAGCCTACTGATTATAAGTGTGGTGCATAATACACTAATAAGTACGAATCCACTAGACATGATTTTGCAAGCAAATTGGGTCCATTAATTGTGCACTGATTCCAAGTTTGTCACGACCCAAACTGAGGCCCTAGTCATGACGGACATCCCAAACCTTGAAAGCTCGAGCGCCCCTTCCAACTTACAATCATATAAACCATTCATTTATTAAGAGGGAATGAGGAAATACATAATAAAAAAAAATCATGATAAACTTTTATTTCAAACTAATCAATACTAAAAAGAGTTCATAAAGATAAAAAACATCTAACACTAGTCTACAAAATCTGTACTAACTAGAAATAACCTCTGTCAGAAGACTGGGGCAAGGCCCTCAGTCGAACTATGAATCAAAATAAAATAATAAGAACTTATACAATAGACCTTCCAGAATAAGGGAGGCTTACCAATTGCAAATCTCTAACTAATCGGTCTATGGCTTAATAGGCCATCGAGACTGGGCCTAAGACCCTAAAATATATGGGGTCAATATAGATGTACTGGAACAAAAAATAATCCAAAACAAAATATTCTTTATTAAAAAATATAGGTGAGAGAATTTGTAATACCCCAAATATTTCTAGCTCACTCAAGCCCTTAGTACGTACTTGAAGCACTTAGACCCTAAAAATAAATCTATGAGTTAAGGGACTTAGTCATTTTGACTCCCTTTACACTTCAAAGATTTCTAAGTTGACCCTTCGGGCTCCAAGAAAATAATTTTTGAGTTAAATTATATTCAGGGTTAAAAATAGCATGTCTCGGGTAAGTTTCAAAATTTTTGGACGAGGATTGGATCACATATGAAATAGCAGCTCATCACGATTACACCGCATCACGGTAAGTATGACGATGAGAATGCCATCACATCACGATGAAGGACATTTCAACATTCATTAATTTCCAGAGGGCCACCGCGATTGCACCGCATCACGGTGAAACCCAAAATAGCAATTGTCACAATCTAGTAAGTCACCATAATTCCACCACATCGTGGTAGGTATCATGATTACCTACTCATCGCATCACGGTGAATCTTTAATCGGCAGCACAATTATGGATTTTAAATCCAAAGGGCAGTTTAGTCTTTTGCTAAAATCCCAAACCATGAAAATAGATGACTAAGTGTATTATTGAGAAAAATATGCTCATTGTCCATCAAATCTTTCTTAATTAAAACCCTAGGCTTCAGCATTCAATTTCAAGGATCCGTAAAATTCCACCATCCTTTGCCTAAAATAGTTCAAAATTCACGATTTCAAAATCAAGAATTCTAAGAATCAACATTGAAGAGCACAAATAGGATCTCAAAACCAAGATTGTTCATCTAGTTCATCCATTATGATATGTGGATTTTTTAAAAAGGCTAAATCTTCCATCGTTGTGCCAAAAACTAATTTTAAATTACAAATTTACATGATTCCACATGAATTTCAATTAAGGGTTCATACCCATTTATTGCTATTTGAAGATTATGATGTTGAATTACATGTCTACTTTTGTAAATTGATGCGTATGATTATACTTTCTATATTTTGAGTTGAATTATGAATATTTACATTATCAAGCATGAACATTATGATGTTTTGACATGAATTTGAAGAATGGATTATCAAGCCCTAGTTAAATATTGTTATCTCAAGGTTTATATTATTTCTTGCATCCCATGATATGATTATAGAAACTTTTGAATAAAGATTTGATCTTTTTATATTTAACCAAGATATGGAATCCACTTTATAGCTTAAATTCAATTTTTAATGAACAAAGCACAATTAGCTTTCTATATGAAATATTGTGACTCTTAAAGTGGATTTTATAATTGAATAAGAATATAATTAAGGGAGTATTATTTAGCACCGAGTGGTAAGTATAGGTTTAGTGCATCCTACTTTCCTAGAACTATGAGCCATTGTAGGTACACATTCAGTATTCCCATTTCTATATAGATGATAGCAACATATGTGATCACTTAGCTCAGGTTATACTCCTTTTAAAGAGTATGAAACCTCTCCCCAATGTGAGGTTTTCACCTTAGGGGAACAAGGCATTGGATTCCATGATAGCTCACACGGTTTATGTTAGTTAGAAAAACCTTCCTAACAGAAAATAATAATAGAAAAGATTTTAAAAACTAGGTGTAAAGGATCACAATTTTATTCAAATGTTATCGTTGATAACACATAAATAATTAGATTTCAGCTTTCAATTATCAGATGATAAAAATGAGTCATTTCAACACTTTATTCCATGATTTTAAAATAGTATACAAGTACAGTTTTTAGACTTTAAAGGTGATGGCTCACCAGTTTTATACAGTATATTTAATTTTTCATGATCTATGATTTTTATCTTTCAATTATTTAAGCCATGTGATTCATTACGCACAACATACAAATTCAATAAATTTTTATAATGTGATGATATTGATATACTGTGTATTCACCCCCAAATACCCAATACATCCTTAAAGTATTGATCCACATATACATTTATGTGCTATATTATCTTATAATGTAGGTTCAGGTGCTCAGTCAGAGCAACATGAGTGATTGTGGCCATCTCTATCTACATGTCTATAGTTGGTGAGTCCTTATGGTTCAAGGGCCCATTTATACAGATATTCAGCTTCCATAGTATTTTGTTTATTGGTTTTAATTTAGTCAGAGTCAGTTGGAAGTTTGTTCCAATGGCTCTCTAGTTCCTTAACAGTAAAGGCTTGTTAGACTACTAGCAATTATTTAAAGACTTTCCACATTTGTTATCTAGACAGTGTCTTCTATTTATTCATATTCAATTTTGATATAGTATAGAATTATTACTTGATTATATTATCTTGAAATGATTTACATACCTAGTTGCAGGCTTACAGGGTTAGATTAAGATTACTTGTAGACTTGAGCACCGTGTGATATCTCGGGACAAGGGTTCGGGGTGTTACTTACTTAATATCAAAGACTAAGGTTTACAGAGTCCTAGGGATTCAGAAAATATATGTTACGTAGAGTCTTTATCATGGTTGTGAAGTGCACCACATTTATGAAAAAGAGGCTACGGGATAATTTATGAAAATCAACTCTTTCTTTCCTAATCCATCATGCTTACGACTATCTTTGTCTACTATTGACTCATGCTCTTTCAAGATAGAATAATCATTGTTGTAGATCTAATGACCATAGGAATGATAACCAACAACCCCAACCTATTGATCTTTTAAATGAGAATGTGTCTCATGCCAAATTTCAAGATGTCTTTCAGGAGTTAGCCCAAGATATGACCGCTAATGTTTAGGCAAATAATCAGGTTGTAATTTTGCATCAATAAGAGGGTGATTTAGCTACAACCAAACTTCATGACTTCATGATGATTAATCCACCCGAATTCTTTATGTAAAAGATAGATGAGGATCAACAGTTGTATCTTAATGATGTGACAAATATCACTCAAGTTATGCATGTTACTGAAGGGGGGAGTTTAGAATTGGCTTATTATAGGTTGAAAAATATTGCTTAAGATTGGGTTGTTATGTATAAGAAAGGTAGGAGTAAGAATGAATCTCCTATGAGTTGGTAGGTGTTTTAGTATGCTTTTTTAGACAGGTTCTTTCTGTATGAGTAACGAGATTCTAAGATTGAGTAGTTCATGAACCTGAGTTAGGGATCAACGACAGTAAAGGACTACTACCTTAAGTTCAACCAGTTGTCTACGTGTATTCCTGAGTAGATAGCTGACACTAGATCTAGTATGACTAATTTTTTAACTATAGTGTCTGGGTTAGAAGTAAAAGAGTATAGGATTGCCATACTTATTAGAGATATTGATCTTGCTAGATTTATGACTCATGAACAATAGATTAAGGTAGAAAAGTTAAAAGGAAGGGATAAGGGAAATATGAAATCTAGAATTGGGCAGTTTGAGTGTGGTCAGTAAAAATTTGAAAGAGGAAATCGTTCATAGTTTCAGATTCATCTGCCTTTGCCAGCGCCATATTCAGTTAGTGCCCCCGCACACAAAACTAAGTAGGAATAGTGGGGTAAGAATTTTATATCCAGATCTCAAAATAGTATGGGTGGAAGGCCTAGTTATCCTTTATATGAAAGATGTGGTAAGAATCATCTTGGTGAGTGTTTGTTGGTTCATAAGGGTTTCTTTGTATGTGGTCAGTTGGGCCATGGTATCAAGATGTAACACCACACATTTCGAGCAAGAATGTAGACCGTCATTCCTACGCGTAATATTTCCAAAATATAATAAATCCTATGGAAATTTAGTGTTTTAATCTATTATGTAGTTTGGGAATATAGTTGAACAAGGAATTGAGATCATGGCATTCCCTTAACTCAAAGACGAGTTGAAAGCCTTCCTATCAATTGAATTTTAGTGAGTGTCTAAACTTGGGTCAAATTTCATAGACCTTAAATTTTTGTATATATCTAATTATATATTAAATGAAAGGTATTTGATTCCTATTTCTAACACCAACAATTTTGCCTTAATCTTATATCGGGGTAATAAGTTATACCTATTTTCTTAGGGCGTCAGTCTACCAAGGTACGACGACCAGACTGATGGACCGTCTAGCCAGTGATGGCCCATCAAGTTTCCCGTCAAGCCTTCAATAGTAAGATTATTTTATGGCCAATAACTGATGGTTGGAGTAATGGTCCATCACCAGAATGATGGTTCATCAGCCAAACCGTCACTTGAGACTGAATCACGCAAAAAGTGCATTTTTTACGGGGTATTTTGGTACTTTTCCTCCCTAGAAACTTCTGAAATGGATTAAATTATATGATAAACTTGTTTAGTCCATCATTATCAGTTAAAAAACATCAAAATACTCTTTTCACTCTAAAAAATAAGATCAAACTAGGTTTTTCTCCAAGAACAAGAAATCAAGAAAATCACTCTTTAAGTCTACAATTTCCGATGAACAAATCAAGATTCGATTTCTAAGGTTTAAACCTTGAAATTTAAGGTATGTGGGGTTTTCCTAAATTACATGGACATGGTGAAATTGTTTTCATAATGTTTAAATATTGAGAAATCATGAATTGGCAATGGGTTTTGAATTTACGTTTACAATTATGCATTGTGAAATCCTTTTTATTATAATGTTTTAGTCTTGAGGCCTTCCCCTAAACTAGATTTGTACTCGTATATATGTATTTATGTATTTTTTATTTCTAATTTTGAATTCAGAGCATGCATAATTAAGACCCCTCTCTTGTTGTAAAGCCTCTTTTTTTCATATGTTAAGTATTGTTCAATTTAATATTGAGAACTATAATTCAAATGTCTTTTGAATTATTTAAGCCTTGATTTTGGATATAAACTAAAGAGAGGGTGATTGTTGTTAATATAAATGAAAAGTGCCAATTCAAAGATATTGAATCATTTATTACAAAATACTTGACCACCACCTATTTGTTGAAATATTTAAAAGAGAGAGTCTTTGCATAATTTAACATATGTTTTGAAATATGAATTCTCTTAAACTGTTTGAATGATATCGTGGTGCAAACTATATGTTTTTAATTAAGAGACTGGAACTTGATATTTTATGGCCTAGAGATATGACTTGTAGGTGTTCGTATGATGATACCAAAATGAGATAATGCCATAATGGACTCATAAAAAAATAGAAGTCAGATTTATTCAGATTTTCATGATTTGATTTCAGAAAGAGGCATGATTTAGAATGGTAAAAAGGAGACTAAGAGATGTTAGGTGGTTACTCAAAGAAGGGGTTTAAGTGTAAGGGATCATTTATAGAACTCATTTTTTTCAAATATGGTTATTATGTCCCCAAGAGGGATTATACATTAGCCTAGTGCCCTGTACCATATCAAACTCAGACACTCCAACCTTCGCAAAAAACATAGGTTGGGGGATTACCCACTGAGACAATGGTGGATTCCATATAGCCTGTAAAATATCAGACTTGTAGAGTATACCACCTAGCTAAGAAGTAAGATAAAATGTGAGTCATGGTTTCAAAGAAATATTTCAAAGTCTTTGAAGTGTGCCCATGTGTTTGCATATATTATATGTAAAATATTTTATGAATTTCTCTCACTTATGTTATATATATAAATACATTATTTTGTACTGCTCTGCGTACCAATACATTTGTATTGACCCCCTATATTTTAGGATCTGAGACACAATCCCGAGGTCCAACTAGGTAGTAGATTTGGTTGTTTGAAGTTTGCAATTGGTGAGCCTCCCTTAGTTCAGATGGTCTTGTTGGGTTGACATTGATATTTTAGTTTGGTTTAGGGTCCAACTAAGGGCCTTGTCCCAGTATTCAGACAGTAGTGTTTTGAGTTTTTAGAGATTTTGCAGACAAGTGTCAGGTATTTCTTGAACATTCATGAAGTTATTTTTTGTATTGGTTAGTTGAAGTAAAGGAATGACCATGATTTCATTTTATTTTATGTATTTTCTTATAGTATATGAATTATGTGTATTACTGTCGGTTGAGAAGGACTGTCGGGTCTTTATGGTTCTGGATGATCATTGCGGCCAGGGCCTCGATTTGGGTCGTGACATAAGAAGTGCCTGTATGTTGAGCAAGAAAGCAGGGATGTTCGTCCCTAGCCTTAGGCTACTAGTGCACCAGCTCCCATAGCTCGCCTAGTCCGTCCATAGGGTGCATCATCCAGTACTGACGGCGGTCAGCGCCAGAATTGATTGGATGTTTTACCATCCCGTCAGGAGTAGGATAACTCCCAGATGTCATTACTATTATTCTTCATGTCTTTCATCTTGATGTTTATGTTTTGTTGGACCCTGGTTCAAGTTTCTCTTATGTGACCCCACTAGTTGTAGTTAATTTCAAAATAGGTCTTGAAAAGATCCCTAAGCCTTTTTGATTTTACTCCAGTTGGTGAGTTCGTTGTTGCCAAGAAGATCTATAGAAAGTATTCTATTACTATGTAATGCCCCAAAATTGGGTCCCTAGATATCACACAATGCTTAGGGGCATAAATGACCCTAAGTTAACCCTTCTACTGGCATAACTCATAAGCAACTAAATAAAATTCTTAAGTCTACCTGAGATTAGCGAAAACATCGAACTTATCTAAACTTGGTCAATACAATTATGAACGTTACAAGGTTACAATTGTACTTTTACAAATGAAACTAAAACTAAATACATTAACTTCTACTGACGGTCTACAAGTCCTCTACTGGTACTGACATCAGATAGATAGGTCATGACTCCCAACTACCCAATCTCAATATGACTAAAGTAAGAAAATATGATACTCCTCGAACCATATAACTGACTCAAGCCCTCGAATCAAAAGGACTCATCACCTGCTGACGGGAAGTTGTAAACTGACTGAATACAGTGTCTGTGCTATAACTTGTACCTACATTATAAGTCAATGTAGCATATAGAAATATATGGGGTCAGTACTTTAAAGAATGTACTGAGTATGTGGGGCTGCAATGCAACACCATAAATAATTTTGAAAATCATGCATGCTAACGATCACGACTTTCTTTGCTTGAATTAATAGAAATATATTCCTTCAAACTTATCATTAGTAATGCAAGCATTATATATCTCGTAAATCATTATACTAAACTCAAACACTTTAAATAATGACTTCGAGTGACTCGGTAACTCATGAAACATGAACTCTTATGGACTTGGGAGTTTCTTATAACTGACATTACTACACCCTGTGAGCCACATGGAGTCCAACATGTTGCGCTCTTAAGGAGAGAACCCCACATTGGCGGGGGTGTCGTACACTTGCCAAGGAGTACAACCTCAATTTCTCAATCACAATCCCATACATGGCCTCTGGCCCATAATAATAAATATCTATCCTATGGTGGCACATAGTTTTGGGGAAATACCACATTTCATGCTCGATGCTAAATACTCCTCCCAAACTCAGCTCAAAACGCGTTAGGAAATGTACCTTAATAAATATCAACTCATGAGTCTATTTTAAAGACTAAAACATAAATATATATCTCGTCTGTTAATCATGAACATCTTGTGGATTCCTAACTCGACTCAACTCAACACAATCTTTCTCACCATCAAGTATATTTGCCTTTCAAATCATTTTCAAATGTCAAAAGCTTTAAGGAAACACCATGGGACTCATTCTTCACTTTCAATCTCAAATAGCAATATATATTCAATAGTCAAATTTTTCATGGAAAGGCATAACTAATGACAGTTGTCTTAAATCGCTTATAAATCATTAATACATAACGACAATATACAACTCATAGAGTAAATTCTCAAATTAATAAACATGATGGTGAAATAATCATAAATATCCAACTTATTACACTCAAATCTCATAAATCATAAATAAAGAAATTTGGGTGTAAACCTACTTGCAAAATCATGCAAATCAATAATAGAAAGTAAATCTTTAGGCACAAGAATGAAAGGAGTGTTCTTGTTCAAACCCCACATACCTTGAATTAAAAATTTGAGAATAAGATACTTGATTGGAACTTCTTTCTCGCACTTTTAGGCTAAGATTCTTTATGCCTTTGACTAGGAAATCTTGATTCTTGAACCACTTGAAGAAATCTATGGGAGATTCTTGAATTTCTTGGAAGAAGATTGGATTTTTTTGGGTCTTGAAAGAAAACTGTAGCTTCTAGAGAATTCTTTACTACTTGGATATATTTATCATACCAAAATGGGAGGAAAATACAAAAATGCCTTTTTAAAAAAGCTAAAATTCGCTGATCGGGCCCTATGACGGTCGACCTGACGGTTCGTTAGAGGGACTAACGGTCCACCAAGTCGTCTGTCACTTGAGAGCCAAAAATGGGATGTTCTGCCTTGTAGTGATGGTCAAGGTGATGGTCTATCAGGAATCTAACGGTCCACCAGATCGTCCATCACTCAGGCCAAAAAAAGGGGTCACTTCCTTGTCTTGACGAGACACTTGATGGTTCACCAAGGACTTGGCGGTCCATCAGGTCAACCGTCAAGCCCTGGTGATTCCGATATTGTTTAGTAAAACGGCCATAACTCCCCCGTCCGATGTCAAATTTTGATGAAATTGGTATTAATGGAAATCATATTCAATGCTAAACATGACAAAAAGTTGAAATTAGAGAAATTATACACAGTTCTATCATCATTCACTTTGGAAGTCATTTCCATATGCTTAGAAGATGGATTTAGACTCAAGGAACAATAGGGGTATTACATACTGTCCTTCATAGGGTCATGTTAGCGGATTTGATAGAATTTGATATGGTTTACATTGACTTTATTCTTGATATGGATTGGATCTATTCTTGTTATCTATTCATAGATTGTCGCACTCGAGTGGTGAAGTTTTACTTTCCTAATGAGCCAGTCTTTGAGTAGGTAGGCTATTCAGTATCTCCCAAGAGTCATTTCATATTTTATCTTAAGGCTAGAACATTGATTTCTAAAGGGTGTGTCTATCATCTAGCATGAGTCAACGACACTAAGTCTTAGACTCTCACAGTTTTTTCAGTCTACGTAGTTAATGAATTTCCTAATGTTTTCCCTGAATATTTTCCAGGGGTACCTCCTGATAAGGAAATAGAATACAAAATTGATCTTCTTTCTGATACTCAACATATCTCCATTCCTCCATATCATATGGATCCTGCCGATCTTAAAGAATTGAAGGAGCAACTCAAAGACCTCTTGGACAATGGTTTCATAAGGCCCAGTATTTCTCTATGGGGCGCTCTTGTCCTATTCATGCGTAAGAAAGATGGTTCCTTCCGAATGTGCATTGACTATCATCAGCTGAATAAAGTCATAATTAAAAATAGATATCCCCTTCCTAGAATTAATGACTTATTTGATCAACTCCAAGGTGAAAGTTATTTTTCCAAGATAGACCTTAGATCCTTCTATCATATGCTTCGAGTAAGGAAATGTGATATCCCAAAGATAGCTTTCAGAACCCGTTATGGTCATTTTGAGTTTCTAGTCATTTCTTTCAATCTAACAAATACCTAGTAGCCTTCATGGACTAAATGAACCAAGTATTCAATCTATGCCTATACATATTTGTTATATAGTCTTTATCAATGATATCCTTGTCTATTCTCGTAGTGAGAATGATCATGCTGACCATCTTAGAATTATGTTGCAAACTTTTAGAGATCACCAGTTGTTCAGTAAATTCCACAAGTGTGAATTTTGGCTAAGGTCAATAGCTTTCCTTGTTTATATTATTTCTAGTGATTATATTAGAGTTGACACCTAAAAGACTGAATCAGTCTGAAACTTGCTTAGACCTATTTCTACACCAAAAATTAGAATTTTCTTAGGTTTAGCTGGCTATTATAGATGGTTTGGTGAGAGGTTTCCATCCATTGCGTCTCCTATGATCCTATTGAATCTAAAGAAAGTTAAGTTTCAATGGTTAGATTCATATGAGAAGAGTTTTCAGGAGATGAAGACTCGAATAACTTCAACTTCAATCTTAACATTACTTGATGGTAAAAAGGGATATGTTGTTTATTGTGATGCCTATAGAGTTGGTTTGGGTTGTGTTTTGATGCAGAGAGGTAAGGTCATAACCTATGTCCCTAGATAGCCTAAGCCTTATAAAAAGAACTATCCTACTCATAATCTTGAGTTAGCTGCTATTGTGTTTGCTTTGAAAATATGGAGGCACTATCTTTATGGGGTGCTTGTTTTTGAGTTTACGGACAAAAAATGTTTGAAGTATGTGTTTACGCAGAGAGAGTTAAATCTTCGTTAGAAAAGGTGGATAGAATTGTTTAAATATTATGACATAGGTGTTTTATATCATTCGGGCAAGTCCAATGTTGTTGCAGATGGTCTTAGTATACTGTCTATAGGTAGTGTTGCTCATGTAGAGAATGATAAGAAGGAATTAGTGCAATGCCCTGAGTCTGTACCCCAGACGCTACATAGTGCTTACGAACCTGAAGGACCACAAGCTAACACATGACTGGTACCTACTATAAGCACTGAATAATAATAACACTGTAACAATAATATTACTAAAATAAATACGAAAATTAGGATAATTTCGCCATCAGGTTCACAACTCAAAACAAATACAGAATACTGATAAATGAATACTAAAAACTGAATATATATCTGAAATACTCTAGTCTGAAAGCCTCTAACTGTCTAAATATGGAGTTTATGGGTATAGCCCCCAACTAACTCTGACAGTTGAACTACTGAAAATCTAAAACAATAACTGTCTTCCTCCTATGAGGACTCACCACTAAATCTTCTGCTGAATGTTTAGGCCGCTAAGTACGCTCAGGAGCCCGTGCTTCTAATCCTATGATATAAGACATCATAGGAAAAAATAAAGATATTCATCAATACTTTAAATGTACTGGTATTCTAAGTGATGTAGGTTATTATGCATGGGTTCATATGAATGAATAATCACTGGTTGAGTAACATGAACATAACTTACTGATATTACATGCATGAATGCATAAACTATAACAAAGAGCCTGTTAACACTGGGTTCTAAGTTCTGAATACTGATTAACTAATGTCTGAGTTTATTGATACTGTAGTACTGATAATTGAGTGACTATTTCTAACAATAATAATTTTGTAGAACATTACTGAGTTCTATACTAAGCTAGGCAAGTGTGTATGATAGTTTTGAATCTATAGAATTGAACTGTGTTTTATCTTGAGACTGAAAATAGTTTGACAGTCCTAAATATATAGAACTGAACTGAGTTTTCTATTGAGACTGAAACTAAAATTATGGGAGGTAGTTATCTAATCTACATTCCCCTCACCAATTGGATAGGGGTACAACTTGTGGCCTCAGTTGGAAGGGTGTCAATACCATTCCACGGGTAAAGATAAGTTGTGATTTAACCCCCTCTGATAGGAAGCACTTTCATCAACCCTCGTTGGCAGGAACACTGATGTGAGATGTATCAACCCTAGTATGGTAGGAATATATCTAAACCTTTGTTGTCTACATAGTTCTGTAACACAGGGATGCTACTAAGGATCAAACCCTATGTTGGCAGGAATGCCTCCATCCCTAGGTTCCCTCGGTGGTGATTCCTACTCGCAACTTAAGATACTCAACTAATTTCTAAACTGTACTAAGCTTGACTCAATTATTATTGATCGTACAATATAACTGAACTTAACTGAGTTCTGAACTGATTACTTAACCAAGACTAGGATTGATTACTGAGTATTACTATTCATGACACTATTGAGACTTTTTAACTATTGTAACTCTAGGTAAAAGCCTAGATTTTCTACTATTGAATACCCCCAGGACTTGATAAGAAGAAAATTAAAATACTGCATGACTTTGTACTTGCTTACTAATAATGCATTCATTTAGACATTTTTGTCAACCACTTAATACACATGAGCTTGTGCATGAATGAAATCACATAATAAGATGCCATTCTTGCACTAGTCAATTCATATAAGTATTTTGACAAACACTTGGGGATCATGGGTATTTCACATATTAATAAGCATGTAATACTATCATAGATACTACATTCAACTTGGAATTCAAGAGTTCAACATGGAGTTCACGTAATGCAATCCACAATTAACTAGTTTTCATGAAGCTTGTGATAAATCATGGAATTGAAAACCAATTTAACACCATAATCAAGATTACATTCAAATACAACATGAACTTTTCGAGATCAATTAACTTGTATTTTAAAAGAATTTCTTGAACTCCAAGGGTGGAAGAAAACCTTTGGATGAACACTTGACGTACCTTAGTTCTTGTATTTTTGAAGACTGATGGTGTGTTCTTGAAACATGAATTTGAAATTAAATCCCCTAGGGTTTGTTCTTAAGAGTAATTACAGAGAAAGTGAATGTTTTTCCCCTAGAAATGACTTAATCTAATGTTTTTGGGGTTAAACGTGGGTGGAAAAAACCTAATTTCCCCTCAGGATGCGATCTTTTAATGATTGAAATCGTGCCCAGTACGCACAGACCAATGCACCGCGTTGATGGGATCAACTTAATGACCAAAGCGCTGCATCGAGTTTGCATTGGTTCACTTGAAATTAGTAGTGGGGGTTGGAAAAAACATTTATCCCCACGATAGGCTGCGCGGCTCGTTAAGATCATGTTGATCCACTAGTTTAGACTTTCAAACGTGATTTAGACGATGTACAAAAAATCCAAAACTTGTCCGAGAACACCTACTGACATACCTGATCATGAGTCAACCTAAAAATTTACACTTTAAGGTCTTCAGTTTGGGAAAAAGGATCACCCACTTGTAAGGCTAAAAAAAATAATCCTAAGTGTAACCACTTAGCTGAAATTTCTAAGTATGGGACCCTTTCTCAGGCTCTAAGGGCTGAGTTAAGATTAAAATTTTGTGAAGTCTTACAATATCTCCCCCTTGAGAACATTCATCCTCGAATGAGACTGACTAAGCTGAGAATACTGATAGACTGAACTTGTTTTTTGAGAATGCATAACTGAAGCATGACCTCATGGTTGAAACTACTTATATACTAAATTTTTATACTGACCATGTATGGCTGAATTCTTAGGATATGACAAATGACTGGGTTGTTTCATGAGGGTATGCGTGATTGGAGAATGTCATGAAACTAAATTGATATCTAACTCATACAGAAAATCTGAATATGGAAGTGAGGAAATTCAAGGAAAATTGTTAGCTTTAGCTGAATCTGTGTTTACAAATTTGAGGTAAGGAAACTTGGTCCGCATATATATGCTTCTGCTTCACAATTAGCTCCCTTAACAGACTAACTTTACAAAAGAATTTTGACCAGAGGGACTTCTTTGTTCCTCAGTCTGTGAATCTGACGATCAAGGATGTTGACTAGGTTCTCTTCATAAGAGAGGCTGTTCTGAATATCTATGACCTCTATAGGGACTATGGCTGTTAGGTGACCTATGTATTTATTTATCAAAGAGACATGAAACACTGGATGGACTGAAAGTAAATCTGAAGGTAACTTAAGTTCATAAGATACCTTTCAAAAACAGCTGAGAATTCAGTAAGGATCGACATACTGAGGACAGAGCTTCCCCTTCTTGCCGAACCTCTTCACTTCATTCATAGGAGAGATTTTCAAATACATAAAATCCCTAATCTCAAACTTTATATCCTTCTTTTGCACATCTGCGTACGATTTCAGTAGGATCTGAGCTATCGTAAGCCTTTCCCTAATAAACTGAACTTTTTCTATTGTATCAAATACCAAGTCAGGCCTTACTACTGTCGTCTCACCCACTTCAAACTAACCAATGGTAGACCTTCATCTGCTTCAATAGACCACCTCAAATGGAGCCATCTGCATTCTGGTATGGTAACTGTTATTATAGGCAAACTCAATCAAGGGCAATTAACCATCCTAACTACCCTTAAAGTCAATGGCACACGCTGATAACGCTTAACTTACATGTCAATTTGGTACAAGGCAGTCATCATCAATATAGTTACCCAACTTTTGAGTCGGGGTCGAATCCATGAGGAACAATGTGAGTGGCGATTAAACTAATTTGAAACTATAGCTATAAGTTTAATACAAACCAATGATACGAAAAGATAAAATGGGGGTTTTTAATGATTGCACAAAAGTTATTAACACTTTAATTCTACTTAGAACTAGAAGCTTAAAATGCAATATTACAATTAATGATATAGATAAACTAAAGTAGTTATCATAGTGATTAGTAATCCTTCATTGAATAATAATTGTAGTACTTGATTCTCATGACTTGTGGGAAACACCAAATTATCAGTTTCGACAGTCCATCTGAGTGTTTCTCAACCTACTTAGATGTTGAACTCCCTAATTCTCTCGAACATAGGAAATTATTCTATTCATACTGATTTTATCTCAAGTTGATCAACCTTGTTACTGCATTAATCATTAGATGATAGCTTATCCTTCCCAATTCCTTGTTTATAATTCTCTACCTTTAGTTTGTTTCTCAGTTTGAGTAAATCAACATAAAGCGGGGGTCTATTGTTTGCAACCAATAAATAACAATCATAATAAAGGAATTGTCAAGATGTCTCCACAATCACTCAAACCCTAGCCAACTTTTAAATCCATGGAGGAATAATCATAGATCATATAACCCTAATTATGGGTTTTAGTTCCACACGATAAAGAAAGAGATAGCAAAAATTATAATCATCATTCAATGTAATTAAACTTACAAAAGATGAAGTCTAAAGTTGATTATTTTATAAGTTCAATAGAAAATTCCCACAACCAAATCAAAGATTTGAAAATTGAATTCTAAGTTAAGAGCCCCCCAAAAAAGGTGAACTCCTTTGGAATAAGTTCCAGCCATTTTAAGATGATCAAGATGATGAATGAAAACCCTAGAACATGTCCTTAAATACTTCTGCCTAATTATGGAAACAAAATTAGAGATCAAAGTTTTTTTATCGGACAGATGACGCATGGGTGACGGCTTATCAGGAGTCTCACGATTTATCAGGAATATCATCAGCTCCTCTTCACTTTTGACAATCTCTACCTTAGCTTGACGAAAAGACGTGTTGGCTTATCAAACATGTGATGACTTATCAGAATTGTCATCGCTTCTTCACTTCAAATCCCATTACCTGACTAAGCCTAACTCGTCCTGATGGCTTATCACACTTATGACAGCCTATCATAGATGTCGTCATGAATTCCAGCGGAAGCTCATTCTCTGTCTAAGGCTGATGGCAACTCTGATAGCTTATCATAAGATTGACGATTTATCAGACAAGTCGTCAGCTATAATTCCCTCTCCAATTTCTCATAAATCAACTCCTTTACCTCCATTACTGCTGGTTCTCTTGGATCTTGACTTTTACTGCAATATCAAAGAGAAAACAATCAAAAACGACAAAAATTACTTAAGACTTTGCAATTATTCTTTGTTAAAAGCCTCAAGTGTGTTAGCATATGCTCACACATCAACACCCACAACTTAAAATAATTTCTTATCCTCAAGCAACTAAAACACAACAAGAGAATACAAAGTACATTCGGCAGTCAATCATCCATATTATCTCAAAACATATTCACCATCTCCAAGGTCAATTAATTTAAAAAACAACTATGCATATTATTGAAGAACAACAATGTGACACACACGAATCAAGATATGGCATCAATTCAGAAACAACAACCCTGCATGTACCATGATTAAACTAATTAAACAATTTAGTAACTAGAAACGTAACCAGTGTGCCCTCACTACAAAAAAGCCCGACTTCACCTATAACAAAAATCACATATGTAACCATGGGGGCAATCAAAAGACTCTCCCTCTCAAAATGAAGTTCCAATCAATATATGCCAAATACCATAGGCTTGCCCTTATTTTCATTACAAAGATTTTCAGATAGGTCAGCTAGGATCACTATAGGTCTTCTCTTTGGCTTGTAATGTAGGCTAGGGGCTGGTAAGATACTCAATGATATTTAACGTGACTAAGTCTCCTTGACACTACACTAGTTTCTGGGATCTAACTTATTAACCTTTCTCTATTCTTATCTTTTTTTAATCATACATATTCAGGATAGGTGGTCTTTTTGACAATCACTTCTCTTTTTTTTTTCCTTCACAACTTTTCTTTTCTTATTCTTTTTCCACTGCACCTAGGTTTTTATTCTTTTCTTTTATTCTACCTTTCTTCATACTCATTTTACATCATGCAACCCTATGGTAGTCATCCTCAACTTAGGCTATTTTCCTAAGTCAAAGTGCACAGTGTCCAAGGAGGTCCAGGGCCAAAACAGGTTTATTGTGATACAAATAGGAGGGTGATAGGTGTCATAAAAGAATACATATTCAAGCTTAAAATCAGTATCAAGGGATATTATTTACACATGGAAAGTCATTTACGCTAAAAGTGGACTAATATCAACAATGGCCTATGATCCTTTCCTAACTGCTATCCTATTACAGAGCCAAAACAAACCAGGCAAGTTCTGGATTTAACACACAATGGGAACTAGGTAGTATCTCACACACATATGGCACAAAGGTACATCACAAGCTGCTACCCATTTGGTTCATGCAATTGTTTAGGAATGGTTATCACGTCACTATTACTAACGGCATAACAAGATGCACAATGGTCACACATAAATGCATATCACTCAGTTATAAAAAATACCATTGGAGAGGTGTTCAAAAATCAACAAAAACATGTTAAATACCTATGGTACTTGTATTTCTCCTAGTCAACTACAATATTTTTCAACAAATCATAATACGCCTAAACATGCCAGCTCTAGTAGGAACAAGACTCTGTGGAAAAGAGGCATGGCAACAAAAACCCAAGGAGGACATCAACGCCAAAAAGTAGCCCCTTCCTCAACTTAAAATCATGCAATGTCCGTAATGCATCAAACCAAAACAAAAGAGTTAGAAACATACCTGTGGCACCATGGGTGCTACAACTAGGTCATCCTAACTACTCAAAATTCATCAAGATATCTTAAAAGTGCTTCATCCTTTATCCCTCCACTTATCTGATTTAAATCGTCATCCCATATTTTAAACTTTATATCTTTTAGGTGCATTGGGCAAATATGAGAGCATGATATGGAATGTTCTATTATGCCACTTCGAAGACTTAAACTACTTGCCCAATTTTGCATGAAACTTTTGTGTGGTGTCATTTGGAAACTGTGAGAATCTTAAAAATCCACTAAATGGATGTCGACCTTTAAGCTTCTTCGCCTTCATGTTTGTGGTTGTATTATACCCTTTCGGAAAGATAAACTCCAAAATGTAGGAAGTTTCCTCCTTATTTCAAAAATTCACCATTTGCTTGGGTGATTTGACTTTCTTCACATCCACCACACATAATGATGAAAATTGATTCAAGTGAGGTCTTCTCCCTAATTTTATTATTGCATCCTTATCGACCTCTTCACCCTGAATTGGGCTAAAGTCTTTACAAGAGAGTGGCTTGGTTTCGTATTTTGCCTCTAGAACCATTTCCTCAATCTTTGCATCATCTCTCATGGTTGGTTTGGTTGGTTGGGAAATCACCGAAGGTTGCTCATCATCAAGATCAACATCAATATAGGGTTCTTGCTCTCCATCTTAACACACTTCCATTATTTTAAATTATTCCATAGGCAAGATATCATCTAAAATTAATATAGAAGAGTACTTTGAATGATTGACCTCTATATCCATCTCCTCATGAATGATTAGCTTCATGTCTTGACACATATCACATATTATATCGTATATTTATTTTTGGAGATCCAACATTTGTTGAAACATAGATTCAATGCCACTCTTCGTAGTGCTTTATTCATCTTTTTCTTGAACATAAGACATATCAATCTCATTAGATGAACTAGAATTTAGGTTAGCGCAATAGGGGGAGGGAGTATTTGGGAAATCACTCTATTTTCCATCATGAATACCACATAAAGAACATTCATACTCGTGGTAGGATGGAGGTGGTGCACACATCTCTCTCCAGGAAGCATATCTAGAATCTTGCCAAAAGTGAGGTCCATCACAATATGGACATGGATCATCAAGATAAGATTTCCAACCACCAAACTCATGTTCATTCCATGATGCCATAGTAATAAGTAAACTAAAATAAAATCTACCTAACACAAGAACTAAAAGAAAACTAAAAATAAATATTTACAAGTTTGAATTCAAGCAAGTAGGCTAAAATTCCAAACCAACTCAATACGCCAAATTATTCTCCGACAACGGCGCCATTTTTAATGATGCTCAACTTACACGTCAATTTAGTGCAAGGCGGTAGTCATCAACATATTTACCCAAATTTGGAGTAGAGTTCGAATCCACGAGGAATAATGTGAGTGGCGATTAAACTAATTTGAAACTATAGTTATAAGTTGAATTTAAATAAATGATATGAAAAGATAAAATGGGGGTTTCTGATTATTGAACAAACGTTAGTAACACTTCAACTCTCCTTAGAACTCGAAGCTTAAACTATAATATTTTAAATCAATTATATAGATAAACTAGAGTTTTGATCACTATGAATAGTAATCGTCCACTGAATAATAGTTGTAGTACTGGATTCTCATGACTTGTGGGAAACTCCAAATTATCAGTTTCGACAGTCCATGTAATTATTTCTCAACCGACTTAGATGCTAAACTCCCTAATTCTCTTGAACATAGGAAATCATTCTGTTAATACTGATTTTATCTCAAGTTGATCAATCTTGTTACAGCATTAATCATTAAATGAGATCTTAACCTTTCCAAATCCTTATTGATAATTCGCTACCTTTAGTTTATTTCTCAATTTAAGCAAATCAACATAAGGTGGGATCTATTGTTCGCAGCCAATAAATAACAGTCATAATAAAGGAATTATCAAAATGTCTCCATAATAACTCAAACCTTATCCAACTATTAAATCCATGGAGGAATAATTATAGATCCTACAACCCTAGTTATGGGTTTTAGTTCCACATAAGAAAGAAAGAGATAGCAAGAATTATTAGCGTCATTCAAAGTAAATAAACTTACAAAAGATGAAGTCTGAAGTTGATTCTCTTCTAATTTCAAGAGAAAATTCCCACAACCAAATCAAAGAATTGAAAATTGAATTCTAAGTTAAGATCCCCCAAAGAGAGGTGAACTCCTTTGGAATAAGTTCCATCATTTTCTAGATGATCAAGATGATGAATGAAAACCCTAGAACTTATTCTTAAATACTTCCGCCTAATTTTGGAAACCAAATCATAATCGAAGCTTTTTTCTAGGACATAAAACGTCATGGGTGATGGCTTATCAAGAGTCTAACGACTTATCAGGAATGATGTTAGCTCCTCTTCACTTTTCACAATCTCTGCCTTAGGTTTACGATGAGACGTGATGGCTTATCAAACATTTGATGACTTAAAAAAATTGTGGTCGCTTCTTCACTTTAAATCCCATTCCCTACTTAAGCCTAACGAAGAGCCTGATGGCTTATCATACTTTTGATGGCCTATCACAAATGTCGTTATGAATTCCAGCTGAAGCTCATTCTCTATTTAAGACTGACGTCAACTTTTATAGCTTATCACAAGGCGATGACTTATCAGAAAAGTCCTCAGCTATACTTTTCTCTCTACTTGCTGAGAAATCAAATCTTTTACTTCCATTATTGCTGGTTCTCTTGCATCTTGACTTTTACTACAATATCAAAGAGAAAACAATCAAAAATGATAAAAGTTGCTTAAGAATTTGCAATTATTCTCAGTTAAAAGCCTCAAATATGTTAGCATCTGCTCAAACATCACACGCTCCTAGCATTTCTTCTAAAGTCTAGATGGTTCTCTTCGCTTTACCATCTGAGGGTGAAAGGTTGTATTAAGGTGAACTTATGTACAGAGACCCTTTTGGAAGGATTTCCAAAAATGAGAGGTGAACTACATATCTCTATCTGAAATGACGGACAATGGAACTCCATGCAATATGACCAACTATCTAACTTAGAGCTTGGCATAGTCTTTGGTTGAATAAGAAGTATGGACTGGTAAGAAATGAGCTAATTTGGTCATTCTAACAATGAGTATGAGTTAAACTCATTAAAAATTGAATCATGCTGACGATGAGTGTGAGGTAAACTCATTTAAAATACATATTTACCTGCTCCCACTTCTAAGTGGTAATACTGAACTCCTGCATAGACCTACTAGGCTTTTGATGCTCGATCATAACCTACTAACATGTCGAGAACTTAGCTACAAACTCTGCAATATCTCTCTTTATCCCACTCCACCAATAGACTTCCCACAAGTTATGGTACATCTTGGTGGCCCCTGGATGAATTGAGTAGCGCACACCATGTGCTTCTGCAATAATCCCCTGACTCAAGTCATCTACACCTGGCACACATAGTTGACCCTCAAAATGTATCATACCATTTCCCCCTTAGGAAAAAACCTCTACTTTCTAATCTCTGACTGCCTCTTTTAACTTAGATAAACTTGGATCTTTGTCCTACTTCTCCTTCACTTCAAAAATCAGAGATGATGTTGAACTGTTCTAAACCCACACACTACCCTCTACTAAATCGACTAAGAAGATACATAGTCAGGTAAGTTTATAGACTTCCTAAACTAACTTCTTCTTGCTATCCTTCACGTGAGTAATACCACCCATAGATATCTTACTGAGAGCATAATCCATTACATTAGCCCTACTCGGATGATAAAGAACACTAGTGTCATAGTCTTCAAAAACTCTAACCACTTTCTCTAATACAAGTTCAGGTCTTTCTAAGAAAATACATACTGCAGGCTTTTATAGTCTGTGAACATATCAACATGCACCCCATACAAATAGTGCCTCCAAATCTTTTAGGGCCAACACTATAGCTGCTAACTCAAGATCATGAGTGATTTAGATATTTTAAAGAGGATTAAGTTATCTAGAGGCATAGGCTATGACTATGCCTCTTTTCATCAAAACACAACCCAAACCAACTCTGGAAGCATCACAATATACCATAAACCTGTTTGAAACATTTGGTAAAGTTAAAATTAGGGTTGTAGTGAATCAAGTCTTAAACTAATGAAAACTCTTCTCACTGGAATCTAATCTCTAGAATTTGACTTTCTTCTAAGTCAATCTGGACATAGGGGATGCAATAGATAAAAATCCCTTAACAAACCATCGGTAATAGTCAATCAGGCCTAAGAAACTCCTATAATCTAGTGGAGAGATGGGTCTGGGCCAGCTTCTCACTATTTCTGTCTTTTGAATTTCAACTTTAATGCCATCACCGAAAGCGATATTAACAATGAATGTTACTTACCTTTGCCAAAATTCACATTTATCAAATTTGGTGAACAATTGATGGGCTCTGAGGGTCTATAACACTATTCTGAGATGGTATATATGTTTATGTTCGTGAGGGACTAAAAAAGAATGTCATCAATAAATACTATGATGCACATGTCCAAGTACTACTTGAACACATAGTTTATATAGTTTGTAAAAGTTGTTGGGGCATTGATAAGACCAAATGACATGAGTAGGAATTCGAATTAACCATATTGAGTTCTGAAAGACATTTTTGGAATATCACGTCCTCTAACTCGGAGCTGATGATAGCCTGATCTGAGGTCTATCTTAGAAAAGTAACTTGTAGCCTAAAGTTGATCAAACAAGTCATTGATTCTAGGAAGTGGATACTTGTTCTTGACCTTGACTTTATTTAGCTGATGGCAGTCTATACACAATCTAAGAGAACTGTCTTTCTTACGAACAAAGAGAATTGGTGCACCCCACAAGGATATGTTGGGTCTGATGAATTCAATATCTTGGAGATCCTTCAATTGTTCCTTTAATTCTTTGAGTTCAGCTCTATCCATTCTATGTGGTAGAATAGAGATAGATTAAGTATCAGGAAAAAAGTTTATTCTGAAGACGATTTCCTTCTCGAGAGGAACTCCAGGATGATCTTCAGGAAATATATCTAGAAATTTACATGCTACTGGAACTAACTCAAGACTGGAAGTATCGTAACTAGAATTCTTAATTAAAACAAGATGATAAACACATACCTTAGATATCATTTTCCTCGCCCTTAGGTAAGAAACAAGTTGAACCCTAAGTGCTGAGGTACAACCCCTATATTCTAGGATAGGTTCATTAAAAATTTGAAAATGGAAAACTCTATTTCTATCGTCAACTGAAGCATAACATGAATGAAGCCAATCTATGTCGAGAATGACATCAAAATCAATCATCTCTAATTGTACTAAGTCTGCTGAAGTGACATACTAAGATACCATAATCAGATAGTTTTGTATACCCTTCATTCTATGATAGATTTACCCACTGGGTTAGAGACTTAGAAAGGCTTTGCTTTAATTTTGGGACTCACTCTGAAGTCAACAGCTATATAAGGAGTTACAAAGGACAATGAAGCTCCTCGATCTAGCAAAGCATAAATATTTAAAAGATAAACTTGTAACGTACTAGTAACCACATAAAGAGAATTTTCCTAATCATGTCAGGACTAAAATGCATTGAGTTTTTTGGGCGTTGCCCACTGGTGGCACTGGAAGTACCACCTTGCAGATTCAATCGATCGGACTGAGCTATGGGACGATTATGTTGACTGTGCAAACCCCCCTAAGAGCACTTTTGATCCTATGAACTAGATTGCCACTTCTAAAACACACATCACTGCCAGCTCTGCGGATACCCTGATGGTTTCTGCCATATTTTTCTGGCAAAGAGGATTTGTTCGGTCACTGCTAACACTACCCTGGGGTCCAAGGACTGATGCCCTATCTATATTGTCAACTCTGAATTTTCTCACTGGTACATTGGCTAAGGACAAAGCTAGAATTGAGGATTGTAGGTATATCTGAGAACGATTACCACTCTCTGACTTAGGCTAAGTAATGTTGAAGCTACCCATTCTAGCTCTCTTGTTCTCTCTCATCTTCTCTTTATTCTTAGCCTCATCTATCTGTTGAGCATAGACCATGAGCCTTTATATGTCCATATTCTTAGTGAGCATTGCATTCCTACACTCCTTGACCACACTGCTAAACACACTAGACAAAAACATACTCATTTAAGACCTGATATCTGTACCCATATAAGGAGTGTATCTGGCTAACAGAGTAAACTTTAGAGAATACTCTTGTACCATCATGTTGCCCTACTTAATATTAATGATCTCCAAAACTTTAGCTTCCCTCAATGTCAGTGTGAAGAACCTATCAAGTAAAGAAGTGTGAAACTCCTCCTATTTTATGCACCCTACATTTGCATCCCTCTTTACCTTCCACTGCTTGAACTAAGTGTGAGCCATATCCTATAACTAATACATGGCCAACTCAGCACTTTTACAAGTAGTCACCCCCATAATATCAATGACTTTTTGCACCTGATCAAGGAATCCCGTGGGTCCTCATCTGACTTAGACATGGTAAGTGATAGAGCATTTATTCAGGTGAAGTCCCAAATCCTAGTTGCAGCAGTATTAGTCACTAGGTTAGCCAAAATAGCAGTTGGGCATTCATTCTGGGATGCTACTGAATTGTCTAGAGTAGCAAATGCAGCCCTGAATTCTGCATGGCAGATATGCTCGTTCATAGGATCTACCTGAATGGGCTGAGGTGCTGGCTAATTTTTTGTTCTTCTTTAGAGCCATGTTCTATAAACATAAGAAAGGAAAGGATTAGAATGAGAGGTTAACTTGAGCTCATGTTCACTTGAACAACATGAATACTTAAAGAAGGGAAACTTTTCATAAAATGTCTCATAGCATCCTTCCCATAAGTGTGGAGTGCTACACACCCTTTCACAAGATTCTACAAGACGTGGCTTTTACACTTCCTAGAACTCTATTGAATGATAGGCTCTGATATAAAGTTTATAATGCCCCGAGTCTATACCCCAAATTCTACACTATGCTTACGACCCCGAAGGACCACAAACAAACTCATGACTAGTAGTTATGGTGAGCACTAAATAATAATAAAAGTATAACAATAGTATTACTAAAATAAATGTAGAAATTAGGCTGAAGACTCCATAAGGTTCACAACTAGAAAAAATTATTGAATACTGATAAATGAATACTAAAACTGAACATATGTTTGAAATACTCTAGTCTGGAAGCCTCTAACTGTCTAAATATGGAGTTTATGTGACAAGCCCCCAACTAACTCCGACTACTGCACTACTAATAATTTGAAACAATAACTCTATCCTTGAACTATGAGGACTCACCACTAAATTTGCTACTAAAAGTATGGGCTGCTAAGTATGTTCAGGAGCCTGTGCATCTGAACTTTTGATATAAAACATCATAGTGCAAAAGCAAAATATGTGTTAGTACTTTGAATTTACTGGTATGCTATATGAGATAGGATGATATACATCGGTTCATATGCATGAATAATAACTGGTTGAGTAATATGAACATAACTAAATGAGAGTACATGCATAAATGTATAAACTAGAACTGAGAGCATGTTAACACTGGAGTTTGAGTTATGAGTACTGATTAAATGATATCTAAGTTTATTAATACTGTAATATTGATAACTGAGTAACTATTTCTGATAGTCCTAATTCTGTGGAATGGGATTGAGTTCTATACTAATATGGGTGACTGTGTCTGACAATCTTGAATCTGTAGAACTGAACTAAGTTCTATGGTGAGACTAAATCTAAAATGGTGGAAGGTAGTTATCTAAATGACATACCCCTCTCCAATTAGATCGGGGTCCAACCTGTAACCCCAATTAGAAGTATATCAATACCATGCCATGTGTAATGACAAGTTTTAAGTTAACCCTCTATGATAGGAAGCACTTTCATCAACCCTCACTGGTAGGAAAACTTATATGAGATGTATCAACCCTAGTCTGGCAGGAAGATATCTCAACCTATATTGGCTACATAGTTCTGTAACACAGGGATTATTACTAAGGGTCAAACCCTATGCTGGGTTCGCTCGGTGTTAATTCCTAATCCCAACTGAAAAACACTGAACTAATTGCTAAATTGTACTAGGCTTGACTGAACTGTTATTGATCGTACTGTTTACTGAACTAATAGAGTTCACTAAATTCTGAATTAAATACTAAACCAAGACTAGGACTTATTACTGAGTATTAATATTTGTGACACTACAGAGACTATTCTGTAACTACTTTAACACAAGGTAAACAGCTAGATTTTTTTATATTGAATACCCCCAAGACTTGATAATATGAAAAGTAAAATATTTCATGACTTTAGTAGCATTATAGCACTTGTTTACTAATAATGCATTTATTTAGACATTTTTATCAACCACTTAATACACATGAGCTTATGCATGAATGAAATCACAAAATAACATGCCATACTTGCACTAGTCAATTCACATAAACATTTTGACAAACACTTTGAGAGCATGGGTATTTCACTTATCAATAAACATGTAATATATCATCGGTACTATATTCAAATTGTAATTCAAGAGTTCAACATGGAGTTCACATAATTCAATCCATAATTAACTAGTTTTCATGAAGCTTGTGATAAATCATGGAATTGAAAACCCATTTTATAGAATACTCAAGATACATTAAAATGCAAGATGAAATCTATAAGATCAATTAACTTGTAGTTTAAAAGATTTTCTTGAACTCCACAGGTTGAAGGAATCCTTAGATGAACACTTCACATACCTTGGTGATTAAATTTATGAGGACTAATGGTGTATTCTTGAAGCTTGAATTTGAAATTAAATCGTATAAGGTTTGTACATGAAAATAATTTGAGAGAAAATGAATTTTTTTCCTTATTCTGGTGTTTTTAGGGATTAACATAGGTGGAAAAAGACCCAATTACCCCTCAGGATACAGGCTATGAATGACTGAAATTGTGCCCAGTAACGTACGGACCTACGCGCTGCGTCAATGGCATCAATGCAATGATAAATGTGCCGCATCAAGTTTGCATTTGTTCACTTGAAATTGGCTCTAGGAGATGAAAAAAAATATTTATCAATGCGATAGGTGACTGTAAGACTCCACAAAATTCTCTCATAGTGTGAGCCCTAGAGTGTGTTTAGTGAAGTGTAAATCCAACCCTAAAAGGTTGGGAATTGTCTTCCTAAGTGAGAAATATTTTGAACTGTGTAAACTCTCCCTAATATATACTTTTTCATGTAGATCATTGAATAATATTTCTATCGATACCAATTTCATCAAAATCTGACATCGGATAAGAAAGTTATGGCCAATTTACTAAAAATAGTTGGAATCGCCCTGGTGCGATAGACGGGTTGATCGAACGTCGAGATTGCAATTGACCATCACCTAGACCATTACAACCAAGGTAGTAAATTCCATTTATTTCCCAAGTGAGATGGCCGGGATGATGGATCGTCGAGGCTGCGATGGGCCAGGCAGTGTGGCCTCATCCTGGCCAACTTGCAATGGGCGGTCCGATGGATCATTAGGTTTGCAATGGAATATGGCAGTGACCATTAAGGTAGCATCTGATTCTTTCTACCACTGTGCGACGGGCAATCCAAAGGACCATCAGACTAATCGACAGATTGTCGCTTCGACCGTCGTAGACCCCATTCAGCATTTCTAACTCAATTTTAAAAAGGATTTTTTATATTTTTCTCACTCTTTTCAGCCCCTACTTATATCCAATCAAGGCTAAAAACTTTATTTCTAATCGTCAACATCAAAAACTAGGGTTTTTTCAAAATCAAAACCCTGCTTTCTTCTTCAAGAAAAAATAAGAGAAATCAAGAAATAAAGAATCTGTAAAAGATACTCAAAGAATGTATTTTTGTAAGGTATGTAGATGTTCATTCTTAGGTCCCTTTCATCCAAGAAACTCAAGAACCCTTTTATAAATCTCAAATATCTTATGTTTATGGGTTTTCATGATTCATGTGTGTTGAAATTGATGTTCATGATTTTATTGAGTTTTGATTCATGTTTGTTTACAAGGTTATCGATATTTGACCCTAGTATTTGATATTCATGTGATGTTCATGATAATCCCTCTTCAAGTTGCTTGTTAAGTGATGTGTTCATGTCAATTAAGTGTAGAAATTGTTGAATAAGCAAAGCATGCTCCCTATATGTTTGATAAAATGCTTATATGAAGGAATTAGAGGCATTATAGCTTGTTGACTAGAAATCCCCAATTGTGTGCAAGCCTATCATGCCAAATGTTTGTTGAAAAACCTTAGTGAATGAATTGTGACATGATAGCATAAAATTCCCTAATTATGTGCTCTTTGATACAAGAAAAGACTTTAATACATGCTAAGTGTTTGATGCAAGACCTTGTTGAATGGAGTATGAGCCAATAGCATATCTCCCTATACTATCATATGTTATGATTTCTAAATACTTGAAGACATGCCTTAGTGATTATTATGGTGATTTAATGTCCATGGTCTTGATTATACAAGAATGGTTGTGTTATAATTTTACATTACCGAGTCCTTGGGGTATCTATACCCGATAATTTAACTGCAGTCTTGAGCTAGTGCCAGTTTTCATGATAATCTCAGTCAAGCCATGATTCTCAGAACTCAGTGAGTTATGGAACTCTTTACTCTCAGACATATACAGAACTTTAGAAATCTCAGTAATCTCAGTACCGCTAGTATTCAATCCTTAGTTCAGTACGCAAATCAGATCTATTAGTATTCGAGTGTTCAATCTAGAACTTAGTATCATTCAATAAAATAACAAGATTCATTATTATTCCATCAGATAGCAGAACTAAGTGAAGTCAGCTTAACTCAGTCAGATCATTTGAGAAACATGATCAGCCACAGATTTAGCTTAATGTTCAGATAAGAATCAATTCAGAGTCTTTTAGTTTAGAGTAGGAGCTAGCACAGTACGAGTGCAGGGATGAAGGCTCCCCGATAGAGAGGCAGAGTCGTTAGGAGCATTCCCCGAACTCCAAAACTACATACCAAGCGCAGTATAGTAGTCACCAATTAGAAAAGTCTTGTCACTTGCTAGATAGGATTGACTATTATACTGCCTTAGGATTGGCTTCCTGTAAAGGTCAACCATTAGAGAGGCTTGACCAGAGAGGTCTTTACCCATGGCATGATATTGACATCCTTCCATCTGAGGTTATAGGTTGGACCCACCGATTTAGATTCGGGGCATATCAGTTAAGTGAGAACTCCCACAGTTGCAGTTTCAGTATCAAACTTCAATGAAGAACATAGAATTCAAGACTGTCCGATACAGTCATCTATCTCAGTAAGGAACTCGGATAGTTCCACTGACTCATGGACCACCCACTAGATAGACATTGTCCCACATAAACTTATTGAGTAATCTTATTAATAAATCCAGAGATCACCCTCTAGATAGGATTGATCTTAGTCTCAGATTTAGTTGTGTAATCTCATTATCAGATCCAGAGATCACCCGCTAGATAGGCTTGATCTTAGTCTAAGATTTAGTTGAGTAATCTCATTATCAGATCTAGAGATCACCTGCTAGATAGGCTTGATCTCAGTTTCAGATTTAGTTGAATAATCTCATTATTAGATCCCGAGATCACCCGCTAGATAGGCTTGATCTAAGTCTAAGATTTAGTTGAGTATTCTTATCATCAGATCCATAGATTACCCATCAGATATACTTTATCTCATTCTCAGATTCAGTGATTAATCTCATTATCAAATTTAGAGATCTTCTGCGAGATAGGTTTGATCTCAGATATAATCTTTTCTTATCATTGATATTAGATTCCAGAATCATCCATTAGAGAAGTTTTATCTTTGATGTAGTCAGTCGAAAGTAGAAAGCTCAAAATTCAATCATTGATATGAGTAGATTTAGTTAATCAGTTTCAGTATCATCAGTTTTTGAGATCACTCGCTAGATAAGACTGATCTCAACTCCAGCACTCAATTTTCAGTATCAGATGATTTAGTGTTTAGTATCTAAGGAATTTATTGTGAGTTCAAATGGTAGTAAAGAAGTATCCGATTTTTAGTATTTTGAGTCACGATGATTTTAGTTATGGTTTGTGCATTTATGTGTGTGTTCTTATTCTGTATTCTTATGACTATTCAGTTAAGTAGTTGTTTATGCATGAGCCCTTGAATTTAGCCTTAACTCATCTTCATAATCAGTGCATTCTCGTACTGATGTATTTGTGGTATGGTGTTTTATTTGACACCATAGGTTCAGCGGCATGAGATCCAAAATACCCTTAGCAGCTCAGTACCAGTTAGCTGTAGTAGACATAGCAGTGATTCCTCTTCTATCGAGGATGATCCTTATATTATTATCGCATTAGATTTAGTTTATTATCCATAGACGAAGTTATTTGGGGACATAACCCATCAACTCCACAGTTCAGACAGTTTAGAGGCTTTGTGGACAGATGTATGAGTATTCAGTTTTTAGTTTTGATTATTTTTAGATGTTTTGAACCTTATGTCTAGTTTTTGCATTTATTGTCTATATTCTGTACTGTTCAAGTACATATATCAGTAGAGGGTTAGCTTGTTGTCCTTCGAGATCATGAGCACCATGTGACGTTCTGGTTTCAGAAAAATTCAGTTATTACACACTTTGTATCAGAGCCTAAGGTTCAATAGTGTCTTAGGGAGTCTAAAAAGCTTCATCTAGTAGAGTCTTGTGCATGGGTGTGTTGTGCACCACATTTATATACAAGAGTCTATAAGATGTTTTAGGAGCAGTTTTCTTTCTTTCAGTATTCAAATCGTGCGAGTGAGCATGAGCACAATTTTAGATCTGTCTAATCCACCTCTTTCTTCCATTTATAGAGTATGCCTCCTCACATACAGAGTGCCCATAGGGTAGATGACCAGCCACCTCGGCCAGTAGATACTGAGAATGAGAGTGTGTCATATGCTGAGTTTTGGGTAGCTTTTCATATGCTAGTCCAAGCTGTGATGACTAATGTTCAGGTAAACCCTCAGGTTGTGGACCCACCTCAGTAAGATGGGAGTTCAACCACAGCCAGAATTAGAGATTTCATGAGAATGAGCCCACCAGAATTCTTTGGGTAAGTAGTAGGTGAGGACCCACAGCTTTATCTAGAGGAGATGGGGAAGATTACCCATATTATGCATATTTTTTAGATGGAGAGTGTGTATATAGCATCCTATAGGCTGAAGGATATTTGTCATGATTGGGTAGTGATCTAGAAGAAGGGTAGAGAGGAGGATATAGCTCCTGTGACTTGGCAAGAATTTTAGGATGCCTTTTTAGGAAAGTTTTTCCCATAAGAGATGAGAGAGAATTAGGTAAAAGAGTTCATGAACCTAAGGCAAGGCTACATGACTGTGAAAGAGTATTTTTTTAAGTTTAACCAGTTAGCTAAGTATGCTCAAAACTTGATAGATGACCCTAGAGCGAGTATGAGTAAGTTTGTGACTGGTGTATTCGGTTTAGTGTTGAAGGAGTGTAGGGCTGCCATGATCAATAGGGATATGGACCTTGCTAGACTTATGATGCATGCGCAGCAGATTGAGGCTGATAAGATTAAAAAAATAGTGAGTAAGAAATCCAGAACAGGTAGTCATAGTTTCTCTCAGACAGGGTCTCAGGGTGGTAGCCGTTTTCAGCATAGTGACAAGTTTTCAGTCCCAGCTCTATCCTCAGCTAGTGTACCCATACAAAGTTCGAGGATATCAGTTATGATGGAGCACCAGGCTCCAAATCCCAGAGTAGGGCTTGTGATGTTCGTAACTCTTCGGTTTGTGTAGAGTGTGGCAAAACCCACCTAGGTGTGTGTAGATCCAGTTGTGATGTTTGCTTTGGGTGTAGGGAGCCAGAATGCAAAATGAGAGAATGTAGAGCACTATCTTAGAGGGGTAGAGAGTTTTTTCAGCAAAATGCCCCTTCCGATGCTAATAGTGGCCAACGTCAGAACAAACTCTATGCGCTTAAGACCCACCATGATCAGGAAAGGTTCCCTGATATAGATTCAGGTATGTTATGAGTCCTTCATATCTACATTGTTAGATCCTTTGCTCCCATTTTGATCTAAAATATCATCATAAGTCATGCATTAGTGTCTAGTTCATAGGTGCCCCATGCACCGCCCCAGTATTTTCAATGAAGTATTCTTAGAGGGACATAGAGTCCGAAGGGGGAGATACCCCATGATATTCTGATGCTTTCATTTCCTTAAACTCACTCATTTGCATGTTCAGACTCTTCTTTAGAACTTAACATCAGTTAATATTACATAGCCATTCATGCTTTCAAGAGTCAGTACAGTCAGTCATTTATTCATTAAATATGCATGTTCAGTAGAAAGAGTTCATATTTTCAGTGTATTCAATCATGCATTCATGAAATCAACTTATTTATGAGTCCATGCATCAGATATAATGTCTATTGTGAGAATTCATCTTATGAGTAGCTTCAGTTATGTATTCCATGCAACTGATATGCATGCCCAGTATTAGAACTCAAAGTATCAGTGGTTCCAATTGCATAGTCATGTTTTAGATGCTCTCATTCCTTGAGTAAGTTCAGTTGATCAGTATTCTTGGCATATCGAGCAACATTTAAGGATGAATTTTTCAAAGGGGGATACATTGTAAGACCCCAAAAAATTCTCTCGTAGTCTGAGCCTTAGAGTGTGTTCAGTCAAGTGTAAATCTAACCCTAAAAGGTTGAGAAGTGTCTTTCATAGTTAGAACTATTTTGAACCATGTAGATTTTTATAGCTATCAACTTTTTGTCATGTAGAGAATTGAATAAGATTTCCATCGATACCAATTTTTTCAAAATCTGGCATTGGACGAGGAAGTTAGGGACATTTTATTAAAGCAGTGGGAACCGACCAGGTACGACGGCCGGGTTGACGGACCGTTGAGCTTGCGACGAACCATTGAAACCAGGGCAGTAACTCCCATTTCTAACACAAGTGCGATGGCTAGGACGATAGACAATCGAGGCTACGATAGACCATCACACTGAGGCAGTGTGGCATCATCATCGCAACGTGCGATGGATGATTCAACGACCCATCGGATTTGCGATGGACCATCGCTGAGACCATCGCATCGAGGCAGTGTGTTCCCTTCCAATAAATATGTGATGGACGATCCGATGGACCATTAGACTAAGCGACGGACTATCCCTTCAACTGTCGCAGACCCCGTATAACATTTTTAACTCAATTTTTAAATGGTTTTTCTTTTTACAGTCTTTTCACCGCTTATTTATATCAGATCAAGGTTCACAACTTCATTTCTAATCTTAAACATCAAAAACTATGGTTCCTACAAAATCAAAACCCTTCTTTCTTCTTCAATAAAAATCAAGAGAAATCAAGAAATCAGGAATCTCTCTAAGAGCCTTCAAGAAAGATTTTCCCTAAGGTATGTAGATGTTGATTCTTGGGTCCCTTTCATCTAAAAAGCTCAAGAACCCATCTCTAAATCTCAAAGATCTTATTTTTATGGGTTTTCATGCTTCATGTGTGCTGAAATTGATGTTCATGATATTATTGAATTTTGATTCATGTTTGTTTACAAGGTTATTAAGCTTTGACCATAGTATGTGATATTCATATGATGTTAATGATAAAACCTCTTCAAGTTGCTTGTTAAGTGATGTGTTCATGTCAATTGACTGTAGAAATTGTTGAATAAGTAAAGCATGCTCCCCATATGTTTGATAAAATGCTTATGTGAATGAATTAGAGTTATTATAGCATGTTGACTAGAAATCACCAATTGTGTGCAAGCCTATGCATGCCAATGTTTGTTTAAAATCCTTAGTGAATGGATTGTGACATGATAGTGTGAAATTCCCCAATAATGTGCTCTTCTATACATGCTAAGACTTTAATACATGCAAAGTGTTTGACGCAAGACCTTGTTGAATGGAGAATGAGCCAATAACATATGTCCTTATACTATCACATGTTTATGCTTTCTAAATGCTTAAAGAGATGCCTTAGTGATTGTTATGGTGAATTAATGTCCATGGTCTTGATTATTCAAGAATGGTTATGTTTTAATTTTACGTTATTGAGTCTTGGGGGTATTTATACCCAACAATTTAGCTACAGTCTAGAGCCAGTATCATTTTCCATGATATTCTCAGTTAAGCCATGATTCTCAGAACTCAATGAGTTATAGAACTGTGTACTCTTAGATAGATACAGAACTTACAAAAGCTCAGTAATCTCAATATCACTTTTATTCTAGCCTCAATTCAGTATGCAACTTAGATCTAGTAGTATTCAAGTGTTCAGTCCAGAACTCATTATTATACAGTCAGATAACGAGATTCTGTGGTATTCCATCAGATAAAGGAACCAACCGAAGTCATTTTAACTCAGTCAGATCATTCAAGAAAAATGATCAGTATCAAATTCATCTCAGTTTATGTTCAATTAAGAATCAGTTGAAAGTTCTTTAGTTGGGAGTAGGAGCTAGCACCAAGTGAGTGTAGGGATGATGGCTCCTTTTTAGGGAGGCAGAGACGTTACGAGCAATCCCTGAATTATAGAACTATGTAGCCAGTGCAGGATACAGGAGTCACCCATTAGAAAAGCCTTGTCACCCTCTAGATAGGATTGACTATTATACTACCTTAGGCTTGACTTTCTGCGAGGTTCACCTATCAGAGAGGCTTGACCAGACACGTCTTTACCAGTGGCATGGTATTGACACCCTTCTTGCTAGGGTAATAGGTTGGACCCCACCAGTATAGATTTGGGGCATGTCGGTTAAGTGACCACTCTCACAGTAGCAATTTTTGTATCAAACTTCACAGTAGAACTCAAAAATCAGGACTGAAAGATATAGTCATCTCTCTCAGTAAGGAACTCGGATAGGTCCATTGCCTCATGGAGCTCCCACTAGATAGGTATGGTCCCACATAAAGTTATTGAGTAATCTCATTATCAGATCCAGAGATCAACAGCAAGAGAGGCTTGATCTTAGTATCAAATTCAGTTAAGTGATCTCATTATCAGATCCAGAGATCACCCACTAGATAAGATTGATCTCAGTCTCAAATTCAGTTGAATAATCACAATATCAGATCCAGAGATCACTCGCTAGATAGGTTTGATCTCAATCTCAGATTCAATTGAGTAATCTCATTATCAGATCTCGAGATCACCCACTAGATAGGCTTGATCTCATTCTCAAATTCAGTTGAATATTCTTATTCTAAAATCCAAAGATCACCCATTCAATAGGCTTGATCTCATTCTCAAATTAAGTGATTATTCTTATTATATGATTCAGAGATCTTCCACTAGATAGGTTTGATCTCAGATTTAATATTTTCTTATCTTTGATAGTAGATTCTGGAATCATCTATTAGAGAGATTCAATCTCTGATGCAGTCAGTCCAGAGTATAAAGCTCAAAATTCAATCATAGATACGAGTAGATTCAGTTAATGAGTTTCAGTATCATTAATTTTTGAGATCACTCACTAGATAAGACTGATCTCAACTCCAGTACTTAGTTATTAGTATCAGATGATTCATTTTTCAGTATCTCAGTATCTTAGTATCTCAGGCATTTGTAGTGAGCTAATATGGCAGTAAACTAGTATCCAAGTTTCAGTATTTCGAGTCATGAAGATTTCAGTTATTATTTGTGCATTCATGCATGTGTTCCCATTCAGTATTCTCATGATTTTTCTATTAAGTAATTGTTCATGCATGAGACCTTGTAGTTAGCCTTACCTCATCTTCATACTCAATACATTCCTGCACTGACGCAATTGTGCTATGGTGCTTTATTTTACACCATAGGTTCAGAGGCACAAGATCTAGAGTACCCTTAACAGCTCAGTCCTAGTTAGCAGCAGTACACCTAGCAGTGAGTCCTCTTCAGTCGAGAATGATCCTTATCTTATTATTGTATATAATTTAGTTTATTTTTAGTAGACGAAGTTAGTTCGGGACTTGTCCTATCAACGCCAAAGTTCAGATAGTTTGGACGTTTTACGGGTAGATGTATCAGTATTCAGTTTTCAGTTTTAAGTATTTTTAGATGTTTTGAACCTTATGGACAGTTTTCATATTTATTATTTATATTATGCAGTATTCAGGTATAGATATAAGTATAGGGTTATCTTGTAGTCCTTCAGGATCATAAGAATCGTGTGACATTTTAGTTCTAGAAAAATTAGGTCGTTACGGTGACACAATGTATCAAGATCGCATTGATCCACTAGTTTGGACATCAAAACTTGATTCAGACGATGTTTCAAAAAATCCATAACTTGTCCAAGAACACTTAATGACATAACTAATCATGAATCAATCTTAAAAATGATACTTTAAGGTCTTTAGTGTCCGGAAAAAGGATCACCCACTTATGAGGCCATAAAAAAATCCTAAGTGTAAGAACTTCACTGAAATTTTTAAGTATGGGACCCTTATCAAGCTCTAAGGGTTTAGTTAAGCTTAGAATTTTGTGGTGTCTTATAGTTAGCTCGGGAAGTTCATCTATTGGCTAGATTTGTTTAGTTGATTCAGTTGAAGGTATCATTTGGGTGCATAGCTGTGCAGAATCTTCCTTAGTTTTTGAGGTGAAGGAGAAACATGATCAAGATCCCATCCTAGTTAAATTAAAGGAGTTAGTTTGAGATCAGAAGGTAGAAGTTTTCACCCAAGAGGGAGATGGCGTGTTGAGATACTAAAATAGACTGTATGTGTTGTGCATTGATAGATTGTGTTCGCATATTATGGATAAAGTGCATGGTGTGTGTTACTCCATTTATCCTGGTGCTACTATGTTTTATTGAGAATTGTAGGAGATCTAATGGTGGAGTGGTATAAAGAAAGATATTGCAGATTTAGTAGCTAAATATTAAGTTTGTCAAAAGGTTAAGGTAGAGAACCAAAGGCTTGGTATTAATTTTCAAGATTTTAGTATTCCTACTTGCAAGTGGGAAGAGGTGAATATGGATTTGATAATGGGGTTACCTCGTTCGCGACATCAGCATGATTTGATTTAGGTTATAGTAGACAAGTTGACTAAATCAGCCTATTTTCTACCAGTTCATACATCCTACTCAGCTGAAGATTAAGCTGTATATTAGAGATTTGGTTTGATTGTATGGAGTTCCACTGTCTATCATTTTAGGTAGGGGTACTCAGTTTAACTCTCACTATTGGATGGAATTTTAGAAGGGTCTTGGAACCCAAGACAATCTTAGTTCAATTTTTAATCCTCAAATGAATGATCAGGCAGAGAGGACCATTTAGATCTAGAAGATATGTTGAGAGCGTTTAAGGTTGATTTCAAGGGATGATGGGATGAGAATATGTCGTTAATTGAGTTCTCCAACAATAAGAGTTATCATTCTAAAATTTAGATGGCCTCATTTGAGGCTGTTTATAGGTGAAGATGTAGATCACCTAATGGTGGGTTTTTAGGGGGTGAGACCGTCTTAATAGGGCTAGATGTGATGTTAGAATCTATGGAGAAATTCCTGTTGATTCGATAAAGGTTAAAAAACTCAGAGTCATCAAAAATTGTATGCGGATATAAGGAGAAGAAATCTTGCATTTAAAGTTGTTGAGATGCTTCAATCGGGCATAGAATATAGGTTAGGTGGCTCGTGGGATGAAGGTTGTCCCACGAAGAAACTTGTTTATGGTGGCATCTGATATATCCACACTAACTCATGTACTGCAAATTTGGTTAGAAGAGGTTTATCTGAAGTTCTATTTTCTTCTTTGCACATATTTTTCATCGTAGCCTGGTTGTTCGCGTAGAACTCGCGGACCAACGAAGGACAGTAAACACCACTTCCCCTAGTAGTCAACTCCAGACCATACTCCTTGAGTTTATGCATTACCTCAGGGCATTTGATCGACCCTGTAGTGATAATCTTCTTCTCCTCCAGAATTGGCTTTCGGGAACTTCGTTGATCTGTTCTAAGAAGTCAATCCAAATTAATCATTTCAGCCCCAGGGATTTTCCATCTAACATTGTTCTTAACCTCAGGGTTTTTGCATTTCACCAATGTTCCCCGTACTGGAGAATTCTTATCACCTTTCTGCTCCGAATATGGTGATTTAGACTAAATTTCTTCAGTTGCAGGCCTCTCAAAATCTTCAGTTTCAACTTCTTGTTTAGTTCTCTCAGAATCGTACTCAGTGTGTTCTGATCCTTGTTCCTCCAAAGCTTGCTCAGATGAGGTTGTCACCTCAGTATCATCAGTATCCTTCACCTCAATAGGCTTAGGTGGAGGCGGAGCCTTTGGACTAGTCGTCTTTCTTTTCTATCTGAGCAAAGGATCCTCGTCTTAATAATCAGAGTCCTCATTGAAAAGTTGTCGAGGTACACTCTCTTTAGCTGCTTTCTTTGGTGTGGTTGGGTTCTTTCTCTTAGGTGCCATGCTCAGTTTTGTACAACGTAGAAATCCTCAATTAGTATACATAATCAAAAAAGAAAAGAAGAAGGATCACCACAGTTTAACATCAACACTATTTTTAGTTCCCAGGTTTCATGACCTTTCTGATTTGCCATCAAAGGTATGACGGTGTTTCAAAAGCGTTGTCAACCTTTTCTAGAATCTGAAAAATTTTCTTAGATTTGGATGGCATTTTTGAATAGCCTTCACATAGGTGCAAGGTCATAAACATTGCTGTCAGACAACATTATAACTTCTAACTTCTTTTACTTGATTTTTGTTCTACCAATATTCTCAATTTCAACTTAGGTCGTGTTCTTTACTGAGATTTCCATGAAATTATACCGCATTCTCCTACAAACCCTATTTTTCAAAGGATCTTAAAGAATGTCAATGGATTTATCCCACTTCTTTTAAACCAAGGTTTCTCGTTGTTCACAATTGATCCAAAGAAAGATAAAGTTGAAGTTTTTCTCATACCTAGCTGTCGACACTTAGTTGATGTACTATGAGCACCTAGAATTGTGAGTGAGAGAAGAATGAGATGAGAGAGGAAGAAGATTTCTTAACTCTAGGCTTCAACAAGGAAAGTATTAAAATTTTTCCTTAGAAGGGATTAAATTTGAAAAAGAAAGGGAAATAACTCTCTAAGGAAAGAAAATTAAAACTAATAGGAAAAGACCTATGGTACCTTGGAATGTGAACAGCTATGGCTGGGCTGGGTTAGCGCAAAATTTTTAAGCTAGGATCAACTCTTTTGATGACATTTTTAATGGCGCATCAGATACCTAACGGTGCTTTAAAATTGTCATCGGCCTTAACAGAATAGGGTTTTAACTCGAGTATTTTGTTGCTATTTCTCACGGCTTGTCATACTTGTGACAGCCCATCAAAATTGACGTCAATCCTCCTTAAGTTGACTGAAACCATTTCACCTCCTTTGTACAACTCTTAGCTATAAATATTAAAAACACAAGTGCAATAAAATTAAAACATTGAGTTGCCACCCAAACCGCGCCTGATTTAACGTCGCAGCACAACTTGATTATCTTGAGTACTAAGACTTCATCAAGATACAGTGTCGATACCTCATTACCATTTTCCTGGAATGTATCCACAACCGAGAAGATATTCATCACCTCCAACTGCTTCATAAGAGGGTGCATTTTGAATCTGGCCTCCCTTTTTCCATACCTGAACTTTAGCTCATTGAGCTCCATATCAACCAATACTCTTCCCATGGATAATAGTGGTCTACCCAAAATGATGGGTACCTCAAAATCAACATCACAATCCAACATCAGAAAATCTCTAGGCAGAATAAAGTCATCCACCTTTAACGGCACATCATACAATATACCAACTGATCGTTTCACTGATCTGTCTGCCATTACATGATGCATCATTATAGGGGTTGGTTCCCCCAATCCAATCTTATTGTAGATATCAAGTGTTATCAGATTAATACTTGCTCCTAAGTCACATAAAGCTTTGGTAAACTTCATGGACCCAATTGTGCACGTTATGGTAAATGCTCCAGAGTCAGGCTTTTTCTGCACTAAGGATTGTGAAGAAAAAACGCTACAGTGGTGGATGTTGTCCACTGGTTCACTGGTTTCCTTCCACTCCTTTGTGAGCAATTCCTTCATAAATTTAGCATAGTTTGGCATTTTCTCAATTGCCTCCATCAATGGCACATTCACTGTTAGTTGTTTCATTATTACCATAAACTTGCTAAATTTTTTGTTGTCTACTTTCTTATTTAATCTCTGAGGAAAGGGAGGTGTTGGTCTTGGTATTTATTTCAATACCACTCCCCCTTTCTTTTTATCTTCTTTCCTAAAATATCAATAAAACCATCTATCTTCTTAGACTCCAATGGATTTCTTCCTACTGATTCATCAACATTTACTTTCTTCTCTACATCTTTTCCCATATAAAGGCAAAAAGAACATATTTCCACTCCGATTGGTAATCTCCCAACTAGAGCCATCAGTCCGTGGGTTCAGAACCATAGCACTAGGTAAAGTACAAGCTTTACATTGGTTCAGAGTAGCTGATAGTTGGCTCATCTGTTGCGCCAACTACTTAATATAAGCAGAGTGTGAGCTAACCAACTTACAAAGGGTAGAAGAATTTCTTTTCATAGTAGTTACCCCCGAGTTGGTAGCTTCAACTCCCATCAACAGCTTTTCCATCATGTCCTCCATGGATATCTTGCCAAAACTAGTCGTTGCAGGCTTGTCATAGAAAGTCCGACTTTTGTTCCCTTGGATATTGCCTCAGAAACCACCTTGATTACTCACATAATTTGCCTCAGCATCAACACCTATATACACAGTACCCTGAGATTCAACAGCCTTAACCATTTCAGTCTTGTTGGATAGCAAATGCTTGTCCAGCAAGTCCATCTGCGTCTTCAAGTGGGCAATGTCCTGATCTCGCTTCTCTTCCCTTCTATGTCGCTCTGCAGTAATACCACCAGAAATAGTCGGGCTAGCCACTACAGAATCCCTAGTGTGCCAAGCTCGACTCTGCTTGGTCATTCTATTCAATATGTCAAAAGAATTTAGAAAAGAGAGGTCATTGAACGAACCACCTGCAGCATTGTCAACAATAAGCTTTGTCACAAAATTGAAAGATCTTTCCAAAGTCTCAATCAAGTGCACGTCTGACATATTGTGGTTCGTACATTGTGCAAGTTTCTTCATAAATCTTTCCCAGGTTTCGTGCAGTGCTTCAGTCGGAAGCAGTCTGAAGTTGATAATTTTGTCTCTCAACTGTACCCTTCTGGAGGGTGGAAAGAACCGTTCTAGGAATGTATCTTTCAACTATCTCCAGTTGGTTATAGAATCAGGATTTAACTCATTCAACCACATTGCTGCCTCCCCTGACAGAGACAAAGGAAACAATCTCAACCTGATTGTATTCTAGCTCACTCCTAAATTGTCAAAGGATTTGCATATGGTGATGAAGTTCACCAAATGCATGTTAGGATCATCACCAGGCAAGACTCTAAATAACCCCTTAAGATTCAGGAGTTGGATCATGGTACTTGTTATACTAAATTTTGCACATGGTGCCAAAAATGGAGGAATGATAGCACCCGTGGCACCAGCTCCATCCATTCATTCATCATATTCATCAACCCTATATTGCATAGGCTATTTCCCATATCTTCCTCGGACTGGACAATTTCTGTTGATGTTTCACTGCACTGGTACAAAAACTTTCTCAACTCACCTTGGGTTTTAAGGATTCAGCAATTCCTCCTTAACCAAGTCTTCATCATCAGGGTTCTAGTGACGTGCTTGTTGACCGAAATTTTGCACATTCATCTGAGCCCTAGCAATAGCCGCTAGTGTTTCTGCTTCCTGTTGTTCATCCATTCTTCCTATCAGTTGAGGTTCCGGATTAATAGGTAATAGTAGTTCTTTTTAACTTCTTATTTTTGGCATAAACAACACAATACCTACAATAGACAAAAACAACAAATAAATGTCAATCAAGGAAACTTAACTATCAACAGATTTTTTCATACCAACTTTTAGTCTACAATCGTATTCCCCGACAACGGCACCAGTTTTTATAATGCTCAAATTACACTCTTGAATGGGTGTAAGCGATCATTGTCAATATAACACCCAACTAGGTTGGGGTCAAACCAACAGGAAATAGGGTGTGAACTTCGATTTGTTTATGAAATTCTTTACTGATAGTTTACTATTTATGAAAGATGGGGGTTCATGTTTTTTAGAAATCCAAATGTCTCTTTCAATACTTCAGTGTTTGTAATCAATATAAATGAGAAACCAGAGTTATGTTTACCATGGGTATTAGGAGTTAACAAATACTAGGTAATGCTTGGGATTCTTTGAGTAAGTAGAAACATCAGAATATCCTTGACTATGATACTTTCTGACTTATCTCTCAACCTCACAAAACAATTTATTATATTATTCTCTCTAAATTAGATAACTTATCGATTTCCAATAGGATGTTATCTTAGATAGATTAATCCAGTTATGGCATCAATCATTAAACAGAAGGTTGGTAGCTTTTGAGTCCCTGTTGATAATTCACGACCTCTAGTCTATTTCTCTTTTTGAAGCAAATAAATCCTAAGGAATAATCTAATGTTTGGAACCACTAGACTTTAGTTAAAATAACAGAATTTCAAGAGGTTCTACTACTCTTTGAATCTGTAAAACACCTAGAATCATATCAAACCCTAATCGATGGATCCCATAACTCCAGCTAATGGAATTAGTCGCTCATGATTTGGTGAACAAAATGACAAGTTGAATTATTGATGATAAGGATCAACTTACGAATGGATAAAAACCAAACAATAGTTCCTTCAATGTAATCACAAGGTGGAAGATCAAAAATAGTTGATAAGAAATAAGAAAAATATTTGATGGTAAAGATGAAGCAATGTTACGTGCTTCTCTTCAAAAGTTCTTGTCTGATAATTAATGATTGATTCTCTCTAAAAACCCTAAAACAAGTCTTTAAATAGTCAACCCTAAAAAAGGAAACAAAATTAAAGTTTCAGTTTTCTCTTCAGATTAGACGACGATGCTTGTGACGGTGTGTCAGACACCTAATGATGTGTACGAGATGTCGTCAAAGATTTTAGTGAATTTTTATCTTCTAACTCTTGAGACGGTAATCCTGATAGCGTATCACAGATCTTGACGGCGCTTGCGAACTGGCGTCACACTTCACTGGAAATCAGCATACTCTTCCCTCTGGTTGATGGTGATTTTGATGAGTTTTCAAATATTTGACGGCCCTTATAAATCATCGTCACAGTTCATCTAATTTTCTCAGGTTCTGTCTAATCTTGATGTTGACTTTGACATCCTGTCCCATTTATGACGACACTTCAAAATGATCGTTAGATACATTCAGCTTGATTCCACCAGATTTTAACTGTTTTATTTTTCTTTCCTTTGGTTTCCTCCCTAATCACTTGTATCTGAATTAAAACACATAAACGATCAACAACAACAAAAGTTTCTTAAGACTTTAGAATTATTCAGAGTTACCAGCTTCAAATGTGTTAGCATCGGCTCACAAATCAGTGATTAAGATTTTTGAAAGTTTTACCCATGAAAGAGGTAAAGAGATTTGGTAAAAAGGGGAAACTTAGTCCCTGCTATGTTTGGCCTTTCACAATATTGAATTGTGTTCAGAAGGTGGCATATGAACTTGAGATTCCTATAGATTTGTCTTCTGTTCCACTCTTGCTCAATGTAGCCTTGTTAAAGAAGTGCATTAGTGATCCAGCAGTTGTAATACACTTAGAATTAATAGATATTCATGATAGCCTCTCTTATAAAGAGCTTCTAATCAAGATCCTTGATAGCCAGATTCATAGACTAAGGAACAAAGAACACCCTTTGGTTAAAGTTCTTTGGCGGAATTAATCCGCTGAGGGAGTCACTTAGGAAGCTGAAGTAGATATGCAAACCAAGTACCATCATCTTTTTACTGAAGATTCAGAATCAGTTCAAGGTAACAATTATCCCCAGATCATCTCTTTTTCATTCCCTGTTTCAGATTTATATAGCCATTCATTCGATAGTTCTCGTATTTGTACATCAGTTTAGTCATCCTTTCAGTTGTGCATTCCAGTTATAGCCTTTGTTTTTAGAATCTCAATTTCATTAGTATCGTTTGAGGATGAATGTTTGCAAGGGGGAGATATTGTAATACCCCGAATATTTCATGCTCAGTCTAACCCATAGTATGTACTTGAAGCACTTAGAACCTGAAAATAAATATAAGAGCTTTTAGGGACTTAGTCATTTTGAATCCCTTTAAACTTCAATGATTTTTAAGTTTACCCTACGGGCTCCGAGACAATGATTTTTAGTTAAATTAAATTCAGGGGTAATAATATCATATCTCGAGAATGTTTTGGAATTTTCGGAAGAGGATTGGATCACATTCAAATTGGAAAAATAGTAGTTCATCGTGATTTCTCCTCATTGCGGTAAGTATTTTTATGAGCATACCATCACACCGCAATAAAGTCCATTTCGATAATAGTCAATTTCTAGAGGGTTACCGCGATTGGACCGCATCGCGGTGAACCCTAAAACAGTAATTGTCATAATCCAGTGAGCCATCATAATTCCACCACATCGTGGTGGGTATCACGAAGATCCTCTCACCGCCTCACGGTGAAGCCTCAATAGGCAACCCAGTTATGGATTTTAAATCCCAAGGCAGTTTAGTCTTTTGCCCACATCCCCAAAGAGTGAAAATAAATTATTAAGTGTATTATTGAGCAAAATATACTCATTGTTCGTCAAATCCCTCTCAATTAAAAGAAAATGCTTCAAAATTCAACTTCATGGATCCTCAAAATTCCACTATTCTTTTTCAAAAATAGTTTAAAATTCAAAGTTCCCAATTCATGAATTCCTTGAATCAACATTCAAGATCACAAATAGGATCTCAAAACCAAACTTCTCCATCTAGTTCAACAATTAAAGTATTTGGAGTTTTGAACATGGATAAATTTCCATCCTTGTTCCCAAACCTAGTTTTAAATTATAAATTTACATGATTCTACATGAATTTCAATTTAGGGTTCATTCCCATTTATTGATATTTGAAGATTATGATGTTTTAAGTATTTTTTATGTTGAATTACATGTCTACTTTTGTAAATTGATGCGCATGATTATGTTTTTTAGATTTTGAGTTGAATTATGAATATTTACATTATCATGAAAGAACATTATAATGTTTTGACATGAATATGAAGCATGGGCTAGCAAGCCCTAGTTGAATATTTTATTTCAAGAATGATTGTTTTTTTTGTATCCCATGATATGTTTATAGAAAGCTTTGAATAAAGATTTGATATTTTGATCTTTATCCAAGATATGGAATCCACTTTACAGCTTAAATTATGTCTTGAATTAACAGAGCATAGTTAGCTTACAATATGAAACATTATGACTCTTAAGGTGGATTTTCCTATTGAATGACCATATAATTAAGGGATTAGTACTTAGCACCAATCAGAAAGTATGGGTTTAGGGCATCTTACTTTCGTGTAACTGTGATCCAACATAAGTATAGATTAAGTATTTCCATTTCTATATGGATGATAGTTATAGCTATGATCACTTACCACAGGTTATACTCCTTGGTAAGAATATGACACCTGTCCTCAACGTGAGGTTTTTCCCTAAGAGGAACAAGACGTTGGGATGATAAGAATATAAAAGCTTTTATAAACTAGGTGTAAAGGCTCACAATTTAACTCAGATATTATCTTGTATAGAATATTAGTTTTAGATTTTAGCTTTCAGTTTTCATATGACAAAAGTTAGTCCTTTCTACATTTAGGTGGATGATTTGAAAATAGTATACAAGTATAGTTTTTAGACTTTAATGTTGATGCCTCACTAGGTTTGAAAATTATGTTTAATTGTTTGTGATCTATGTTTTTTAGTTGTCAATTATTCAATCCATGAGAGTTATCACTCACAACATACATATTATATGAATTTTTATAACATTAAGATATTGATTTACTGTGCATTAACCCCTATATACTCAGTACATTGTCAACGTATTGATCCACATATATTTCTATGTGCTACATTTTCTCATAATATAGGTTTAGTGCTTAGTCTCAGCAGTGTGAGTGATTGCGGGCATCTCTATCTACAACTCTACAGTTGGTGAGTCCTCATGGTTCGAGGGCCCATTTATCAAAACTTTCAGCTTTTATAGTATTTGATTTATTGTTTTTGGTTTAGTTAGAGTTAGTTGGAGGTTTGTTCCAATGGCTCTCTAGTTCCTTAGTAGTAGAGGCTTGTCGGACTACTAGCTATTATTTAAAACTTTCTGCATTTTTTATCCAGATAGTGTCTGTAGCTTATTCTAGTTGAATTTTGATATAACATTGCATTATTGATTGATTAGTTTATCTTGAAATAAGTTACTGATATAACAGCAGGCTTACAAGATTAGCTTGAGGCTACTCATAGCCTTGAGCACCATTTGACACCTCCAGACTAGGTTTTGGGGTATTATAAACATGGTATTAGAGCCTAAGGTTTAGAGAGTCCTAGGGAGTAAGATAAGATTTATTACATAGAGTCTTGATCATGGGTGTGAAGCGTGCCATATTTATGAGCAAGAGGCTATGGGACATTTCAAGAAAATCATATCTTTCTATCGTAATCCATCGTGCTTAGAGATGTCTCTATCTACTATTGACTCATGCTCTCTTCATAACAAAATATGCCTCCTCGCAGAGCTAATGCCCATAGGATGAAAACTAGCCACCCTAGCTTGTTAATCCTTTAAATTAGAATGTACCCCATGCCAAATTTTGGGCTTCCTTTCAGGCGTTAGCCCAAGCTGTGACCGCTATTGTCCATGCCAATAATCATTTTGTAGTTCCACATTAGCAAGAGGGTGATTTAGCTATAGCCAGACTTCGTGAATTCATGAAGATGAATCCACCCAAATTCTTTGAGTTAAAGGTAGGTGAGGACCGAAAGTTGTATCTTGATGAGGTGATAAAGATCACCTAAGTTATGCTTGTTACTGAAGGGGAGAGTATAGAATTGGCTTCTTATAGGTTGAAGAATGTTGCTTGTGATTAGGTTGTTATATGGAAGAAAGTTAGGGGTAAGAATGCAACTCCCATGAGTTGGCAGGTTTTTCAAGATGCTTTTTGAGATAGGTTCTTTCCATGTGACTTGCGGGAAGCCAAGATTGAGGATTTCATGAACCTAAGGTAGGGATTAATGACAATGAAGGAGTACTGCCTTAAGTTCAAATAGTTGTCTAAGTATGCTCCTAAGTAGATAGTTTACACTAGATCTTGTATGAGTAAGTTTGTTACTGGAGTATCTGGATTGGTAGTCAAAGAGTGTAGGACTGCCATGCTTATTATAGATATGGATCTTGCTCGATTAACGACTAATGCCCAATAGATTGAGGTAAAAAAGATGAAGGAAAGATATAGAGGAAATAAGAAGGCTAGAACTAGGTAGTTTAAGTATTATCAATCAAGATCTGTAGGAGGAAACTATTTGAAGTTTAAGAGTCGTCCTCCTATGCCAGCACCATCTTCAGCTAGTGCCCCTACACCCAGAATCAAACAAGAATAATAGGGTAAAACTTCTATGTTCAGATCTCAAAATAGTGTAGATAGAAGGTCTATTTACCCTTCATATACAAGATGTGGTAAAAATCATCCTAGTGAGCATTTGTTGGGTAAAAAGGGTTGCTTTGAATGTGGTAAGTTTGGTCATGGTATCAAGGATTGGCCATATGCTAAGCAAGGAAGCAGCGATATTCGTCCCTAGACTTAGGCTACTAGTGCTCAAGCTCCCATAGCTCGCTTAATCCCTCCTTAGGGTGCATCATCTAGTACCAGTGGTAGTCAGTACTAGAATTGGTTCTATGCTTTACCATCCAATCAGGAGCAGGAGAGCTCTTTAGATGTCGTTACTAGTATGCTTCATGTCTTTTATCTTGTTATTTAAATTTTGTTGGACCCTAGGTCGAGTTTCTCTTATGTAACCCCACTAGTTGCTGTTAATTTTTAAATAATTCTTAAAAAATTCCCTAAGTCCTTCTTGGTGTCTACTCCAGTGGGTGAGTTTGTCGTTGCCAAACAGATCTATAGAAATTGTCCCATTCATGTTAGTAAATTTGATAGAATTATACATAGTTGACTTTGACCTTATGATGTTGGAAGTATTTACACGTCCAAGCACCAAAACCTACCCATGTTTTAGCTAAGTTTTGAGGATAAAATACATAATTCCTGCACTTTTAGTTTATTTTCAACTAAGTGAGCTAACCTATGTGATTAGCATACTTTTCAGGTACCAATGAGGAAGATTTCAGCACTTTAGGGACCTGTGGACAGCAAAGGAAAACTTCACATAAGAGGGAAGATAGCTTTTGGACTGAATGTGATGCATGGGAACTTTTTTCCGGGCAAACTCAGTATTTTTAAATACTTAAGGATGCAGTAGCAACTTAGTAGAGAAGGATATTATTAAAAACCTTATTGCTGAATTTTTAACATTATTATTCATTAATTCATTATTAAGATTCTGTAATAGTTTTGGAAAAGAGAAAAACGGCTAGGCTTGAGCAACGGCTAGAGAGAAATACGATCTTCTCTTATTATTGCTAATCATCTCCATCGCGAAGATTATTCTAAGTTTTGGTATGATGATTATGTCTGTTTTGATTTCCGTTGTATTCATGAGTAGCTAAGCTTATCTGATAGGGTTATGGAAACCATGTAATATACTCTCTATTGCTATGAGTTTGTGAAGTTATGATGTGTCATGCCACTTATATCATTACTCTCTTCATTTTGATTGAATTCTCATGGTTTCAAACATAGGGAATGCGCCATTATAGCATTAACTTGTTCGATAGAAAAGTTACATGTTTGGAAAAGAGAGTGTGACAAGAAAATAGGGTTTCCAACCTCTATTTACACGTTAATGCCCTAGCAGGATTAACTTCTTGGAGAATTCGTACCATTTGTTGTACACTTTAGGTTCGAGAGAGCTAAGGTGAATAAATCCTTGATGGTTGAAAAACACTTGGATTTAGAATTAGAATACGACTCTCTATAAGCGCATACATATATAAACTCCGCATTACTCATAGTTAATAGAGAAGTAGAAACTACAAGGTGGACATAACCCTAACTTGTCATTCTCAGTAATCAAATCCTACTACACATCATTCCATCGTTACTTTCATAATATTACTGTGCGCCTAAACAAAACCCCTATTTACCTTGGAATTTTCGACCAACAGTCAAATAATAATCGCAATACTTAGTGACCATAGTATTCCCTGTGGGATTCGACACCCAACCCAGTTGGGTTCTATATTTGACAGCGATCGCTTACACTTTCTAACGAGAGTTGTAATTTGGGCGTATCAAATTTTGGCGCCATTGCTGGGGAATACAGTTGGCAACTAAGTTTGTGATAGTTAATAGACCCTTTGGTCAAATATTCTCAAATTTTACTTTTTGTTTGTTGTTTTTGTTTTGCTCAGGTTTAGTGGAGTGCATGCCAAATACACAAAGTTCTGGTCAACCATTATTACCCATAAATCCTGAACCACATCTTATTGGTAGAATGGATGCACAATGAGACCTTGAAAGGAGGGCTGCTCAACAGGAGCAGGCTAGATTAGCTGCATTGGCAGCTGCGCAACTAAATCAATAGAATGCCGATAACCCAGGTCGGGAAACAAATCTTGATGATGAGGACCTGGGTGATGACGAGCTAATAAATCCAAGGCGTGCAGATGATGTGGCTGCACCTATGAATAGGAATGTCAATAGAGATCGTCAGGTCAGAATAAGACCTGAACGCCGAGCTGTTCAGGTCCCTTTTGATGATGATGATGACGATTTGGATGGGGCTGGTGCCACAGGGGCTATTATTCCTCCGCCCTTGGCACCCGGAGCTAAGTTCAATATCACTAGCACCATGATCCAGCTATTGCAACTCAAATGGTTATTTGGTGGACTTGCAGGCGACGATCCAAATATACATCTGATTAATTTTATCTCAATATGTAAATCATTTGACAATCCAAGGGTTGGACAAAATGCGATCCGGCTGCGCTTATTTCCATTGTCTCTATCTGGAGAGGCAACTCTATGGTTAAACGAGCTAACTCCTGACTCTATTACCAATTGGAGGCAACTGAAAGATGCTTTCCTAGAAAGATTCTTTCTGCCATCCAAGAGATCCCAATTACGAGATGGGATAAGCAATTTTCGAGAGCTTCCAACTAAAGCACTCCACGAAACATGGGAGAGGTTCAAAAAGAAGCTTATGCGGTGCCTAAATCATCAGATGACCAATATCCACTTGATGGAAATATTATATAGGGCATTGAACTCGGTGACTAAGCCAGTGGTTGATAATGTTGCGGGTGGGTCATTCATGGACCTTACTTTATTGAGGCAAGTGATATGCTAGATCGTATGACAAAGCAGAGTAGAGCTTGGCATACCAGGGATTCTGAGGTAGCAAGCTCTACTGTATCTACTGGCATGAAAACAGAACAGAGGCGGAGAGAAGAGGAACGTGACCAGGATATAGCTCACATGAAAATGTAGATAGACCTTCTTACCAAGCATTTATTATCAGGGAAGACAGAAAAGTTTAAGGCTGTTGTATCACAGGGAAGAGATGACTCCGATTCTGAGGAGGAAGCAAATTACTTGAATAATCAGGGGGGTTTCCAAGGCAATGCCCAAGGAAACCAAGGTCGGAATTATTATGAAAAATTCGAATACAAAGACCGAGACCAAGGGAGTTGGAAGAATAAGACTGACAGGAGTGGTTTTTATGTTCCTCCTGGAAATCATGAAGCTGCTGCGTCTTGCTCTGGGAAGATGTAAATGGACGAAACGATGGCTAAGCTGTTGAAAGGAGTGGAGGCAACCAACATAGGAGTAACTGAGGTAAAAAATGATTTGTCTTCAATAAATTAATTGGTTGACTCGCATTCCACTGCAATAAAATAGCTGGAACAACAAATGAGTCAACTATCAACGGCATTCAATCAAAGAAAAGCTGGCACTTTACCTAGTGACACTGTGCAAAATCCAAGGAATGATGGATCATGTTTGGCTATTACCACCAGGAGTGGTAAGGTGTTGGAAAATCCATCCAAAGGCAAGCCGGTGGTTGATAATATAGAAGAGAATGTTACTGAAGCAGATTGTGATGATTGTGTAGAAGCTAAAAATCATAATGAGAACGTTCATGATACTACACCTAGAGGTCAGCAGTCTGAAAAGATTGATAAAGGGAAGCAAAATAAAAAGGAAGTGGAGAAAATTCTTCCAAACCAACCACCACCTTTTCCTCAGAGACTGAAGAAGAAGGTTGATGACACAAGGTTCAGTAAATTCATAAACATGTTGAAGCAGATAACTATTAATGTGCCTTTGGTGGAGGCACTGGAGAAGATGCCAGGGTATGCCAAATTCATGAAGGACCTTTTGACAAAGAAAAGGGCAGCAAGCTATGAACTGGAAAATAATGTTCATCTTTACAGTGCAATTGCCACGAGGTCATTAGTACAAAAGAAGGCAGATCCTGGTGCTTTCACTATTCCTTGCACAGTTGGATCTTTAGATTTCTCTAAGGCGTTGTGCGATTTGGGGGATAGCATTAATTTGATGCCACTAGCCATTTATAGGCAGTTGGGGTTGGACAATCCTACACCAACCAACATGTGTCATGTAATGGCAGACAGGTTGGTAAAACGACTTGTTGGTATCTTATATGATGTATTAGTGAAGGTTTCTACCTTCATTTTTCCTGCATACTTTGTTATTTTGGATTGCGAGGTGGATTCTGAAGTTTCCATAATCTTGGGTCATTCTTTTCTCGCAATAGGAAGTGTGCTTATTGATTTACGAGCAAATGAGCTTTTATTTTGGATGAATGATGAAGTGGTACATTTTGATGTATGCAAATCAATGAAGTAGCCCAAAGATATAAATGTATTCTCTGTAGCTGATGTTTATTATGAAGATGAGAAGGAATTATATTTGGAGAAATAACTTACTGTTGAGCCATTGGCTGCTGTGCTTTTGAATTTTGAGCGTGAGGATGTTGAAGAATACGAAGAAACTTTCTCACCTCTGACAGGAATGGGGTCATATTCATATGCCCCTAAGAAGCTGGACCTTGACCTTAAGAATCGACCTTCACCACCCGCGAAGCCATCCATTGAAGAGCCACCAGTGCTAGAATTGAAAGAGCTACCCAATCATCTACAGTATGTGTTCTTGGGAAGTGGAAATACACTTTCGGTTATTGTGGTTGCTGATTTAGGTGAACAACAAGCAGCAGCTCTCATCTTTGTTCTGAAGAGGTACAAGAGAGCCATTGGTTGGACTATTGCTGATATAATTGGTATCCCTCCTGGGATATGTATGCACAAGATTCAGCTCGAGGAAGATTGCGTGCCTACTATTGAGCATCAACGTCATCTGAATCCACCTATTTAAGAGCTGGTGAAGAAAGAAATCATAAAGTGGTTAGACGTAGGGGTGGTGTATCCAATCTCAGACAGTAAATGGGTGAGTCCGGTACAATGTGTGCCCAAGAAAGGGGGCATGACAGTAATCGCAAATGAAAGGAATGAGCTAATTCCACTCAGACCTGTCATAGGGTGGAGAGTGTGCATGGATTACCGGAAGCTGAATTCATGGACATTAAAGCACCACTTCCCAATGCCATTCATGGATCAAATGCTTGATCGATTGGAAGGAAAGGGATAGTTTTGTTTCTTAGATGGTTATTCTGGATATAACCAAATATGCATTGCTCCTGAAGATCAGGAGAAGACCACTTTTACATGCCCATATGGTACTTTTGCATTCAAATGAATGTCGTTTGGGCTATGTAATGCACTTGCCACCTTTCAGCGATGTATGATGTCCATTTTCTCTGATATGGTTGAAGACACCTTGGAGGTGTTTATGGATGACTTTTCGGTTGTAGGTGAGTCATTTGAATCATTCTTGGCAAAACTGAGTATGGATTTGCAGAGATGTATTGAATTCAATCTGGTGCTAAATTGGGAGAAGTGTTATTTTATGGTCATGGAAGGCATCGTTCTTGGGCATAAAGTCTCTGAAAAGGGAATTGAGGTTGATCGAGCCAAGATTGAAGTTATTGAGAGATTACCACCTCCAATTTCTGTAAAGGGGGTTCATAGTTTTCTCGGTCATGCAGGTTTTTATCGGAGGTTTATTAAAGACTTCTCCAAGATTGCTAGCCCATTCTGCAAACTTTTGGATAAGGAGTCTAAGTTTTACTTTGGTGAAGATTGCTTGAAGGCATTTGAATGCCTCAAAGGAAAGCTAATTGAAGCTCCTATTATTGTAGCACCCAATTGGTCTCTACCTTTTGAAGTTATGTGTGATGCAAGCGGGGTAGCCTTGGGTGCTGTACTTGGTCAGAAAAGAGAAAGGCTATTTCATCCAATCTACTATGCGATCAAGCCCTTGAATGGAGCACAGAAGAACTATATCGTCACTGAACAAGAGCTTCTAGCAGTTGTTTATGCTTTCGAAAAGTTCCGTGCTTACTTGTTGGGAACCAAAGTAGTGGTTCATATAGGTCATACATCTCTAAGATATCTAATGGCAAAGAAGGATGCTAAGCCAAGGCTAATTAGGAGGGTGTTACTGCTTCAAGAATTCGATTTCGAGGTGAAGGATAGAAAAGGTTGCGAAAACCAAGTAGCTGATCATCTCTCTAGACTTGAGAGTGAGCACATAGTGAAAACCGACCTTGATATTGATGATGCATTCCTCGACGAAGAGATTTTAGTAACTATGGTAGAAGACTTACCGTGGTATGTAGACTTTGCTAACTAAGTGGTAAGTGAAGTGATTCCTGAGCATCTCTCCTTTCATCAAAAGAAAAAATTCATGCATGATGTGAAACATTACTTCTGGGATAAGCCTTATCTTTTTTGACGATGTGCTAATGGTATTATTAGGCGATGCATCCCAGATGTGGAGGTGCCTAGCATACTGGAAGCAAGTCATGCTTCCCAAGTTGGGGATCACCATGTAGGTGATCGGACGGCTAGGAAAGTACTGCAAAGTGGCTATTATTGGCCTTTATTATTAAAGGATGCCTACGATTTTGTAAGAAGATGTGATCAGTGTCAGAGGCAAGGCTCTATCTCAAAGTACTATGAGATGCCCATGTCCAAAATGCTTGAAGTACAGTTTTTCGATGTCTGGGGTATTGATTTCATGGGTCCATTTGTGAGTTTATTTGGGATGAAATATATCCTAGTTGCTGTGGACTATGTATCCAAATGGGTCGAAGCAGTCACGCTAGCAGATAATGAAGGCAAGAGTGTGGTAGCGTTCTTAAAGAGAAATATCTTCTCTCGTTTTAGGATACCTCGTACAATCATAAGCGATAGAGGATCACATTTTTGCAACAAGCTGTTCAGAGAAATATTGGTAAAATATGGGGTTAAGCAACATAAGATAGCTACACCGTACCACCCACAAACTAGTGGGCAGGTAGAGGTTTCTAATCGGGAGATCAAGCTGATCCTTGCTAAGACTGTGAATGCCAGTAGAAAAGATTGGTCCAGAAAGCTGGACGATGCCTTATGGGCGTATAGGACCGTATTTAAAACACCAATTGGCATGTCACCATACCAACTAGTTTATGGAAAGGCTTTTCACTTGCCTATTGAGCTAGAACATAAAGCAATGTGGGCACTGAAGCAGCTTAACCTGAATTGGGATGATGCAATTAATATGAGATTGGGATAGCTGAATGAGATGGGTGAATTCCGTCTACATGCGTATGAAAGAGCAGATCTCTACAAGGAAAAGATGAAAAAGTACCCTTATCGGAGGATTATCAAATGAAACATTCAGAAGGGCGATTTGGTACTTCTTTTCAACTCCAGACTGAAGCTATTTCCAGGTAAGTTGAAGTCTAAATGGTCTGGTCCATTCAGAATTAGCCAAGTTTACTCATCTAGAGTAGTGGAGTTAGCAAACAATGATGGTGGTGTCTTTAAGGTGAATGGCCAACGAGTGAAGCCTTATATCGGTCCACCCGACTCTATAAAATGTATAGCCACCATATATCTCGATGAAGTCTGAGTAATCGAGATAACTATGTCGTGCCGCGATAATAAATCAAGCGCTAAATGGGAGGCAACCCATCATTTTTAATCATTTTTGTTTTATTAGGAGTTCATTTTTGTTAAATAAAAAAATCCAAAAAAGTGTCGAGCCACGACCAATACTAAGGCGCTTGGTGGGAGGCAACCAATGCTTCTAATAATTTTGGTTGTTTTTTATTAGTGTATGTGCAAGAAGTACAAAGGAGGAGATTAGTCTCAAATTTTGAATTGAAAGTGATCCATGCCAATGGTGGTAAGTCTAGGAATGATGGAGCAAAGGCAATAGGCTAGGCGCCGCCTATGCCAACATAGGCAATAGGCTAGGTGCCGCCCATGCCATTGTCTATGCTCACTGCCTCACATAGGCGATGGACAAGGTGCCGCCTATGCCATTGCAGGCAATGGGTAAGGCGCCGCCTATGCCAACATAGGCAATAGGTTAGGTGCCACCAATGCCATTGCTTATGTTCACTGCCTCACATAGGCTATGGACAAAGTGCCGCCTATGCCAATGTAGGCAATGGGCAAGGCGCCGCCTATGCCAACATAGGCAATGCTAAAGGCGCCGCCTACTTATGCATAGGCAATGCTAAAGGCGCCGCCTACTTATGCTTTTTGCCTACTAACCCGATTGTTGATGGATTCAACCGACCCATGGCTTATCCTATAAATATACCCTCTACCTTTGAACACCACCCAATTTTTTGTTGAACCTAGGCGCCGCCCAAGCTCCCTTATCCTCTCCAAGTTTTCTTTTTTTTCTCATCTAATCTTGCGGACTCATCTTCCCAATCCATCACCAAGTAAGTTGTTCTTTTATATTCCATGGTTGTTGCAGTGCTACACTTATAATGGTTTATTAGATTTTGAAGTGGTGTTTGGTGATAAGGATATGGTTGGTTTGTTATGATGCATCTCATTGAGTGAAAGGATTCTTATGGGTAATCTTGACTTTACTCCGGCATGTATTGATTGGTATTCAATGTCAAATTTTTTTTTATGGAGTTGAAATTTTGAAGTTAATGCATAATCTTGAGAGTTGTAAGCTTGAATGTTTGAATGTTTGAAGTTAATGCATAATCTTGTTCAAAGATTGCATTAGTCCAATGAAATAAAGTCGGAAAGGATAGTCAAGATTACATGACCATTGTGTGCCGCTTCTATATATCAAACTGAGAAATTGTTATGTAAAGTGAGGGATTGAAAGTGTGACTGTGCTATTAATGTTCCTGGAACATACCACCTAAATGTATGTCGATGAAGTCTGAGTAATCGACATCACTCACTCAATTAGTTTGTGCAAACAAATTAAGTGTGGGGTAGTGCCATCACTATTTCCTTTTCCGATTATAGTGAATCTTCCGAAATGAAACTAACATGACTCTATTGTGATCTCAGGTAACATGGCTCCGAAAGGACAACAGGGAAAGGAGAAAGCATCCATCTTACAAAAAGGTTAGAAAAGGTCAAGAAAAGATCAGGTTGATTCCTCCTCTCTTCAAGTGCCTCGACGCACTTTTGGGATCAAGTGGGTTCTGGAGGAGGAAGGGAAGGAATGGTATAAGAACAATAAAGTGAAGAAATATGTTCATGTGCATTTGATGCAGAAGGAAAGTTTAGCAAAGAGAGACCCCCGCATTTTGGCTAAAATCATGGCACTAAATCTTGACTTCATCTTCCGAGATATGGGGGAATGCAATCTTGATCTGACTCGAGAGTTTTATGCTAACTGGTCCCCAAGGACTACCTGAAGTGAAGTAAAGATTCGGGGCCAAGTCTTGCAATTGAATGCTGATTTCTTCAACTCTTTTCTTGGTACTCCAAGTGTGGATCAATCACCACTTAAGGAGCTTTATCACAGACCTCCCTATAGGGCTATCAGGCATACGTTGTGCGGATCAAGGTCCATGACCCAGTGGACTCGTCACAAGGATAATGGTCGTCACAATACTTACCCGTATGCTTCTTTGAACAGAGAAGCTCGCATATGATTAAGGATAGTCAACTCCTTCTTGATTCCTGGGACACAATACACTAAGATCACACGTGATCGAGTCTGCTTGGTATATGCTCTAATGACAAATGTTCCCATCCATATTGGTGCGGTTATACGATCGTCAATGCACAAAGCAAGGCTGCACAAAAGGTCCCATTTCATTTTCAGTAATTTGTTGACTGCAATCATAAGGAAATAGCACATTGAGGAGAAGCCAGCAGACCATAAGCTGCCACACAACCCGAAGAAGGTAGATCTTACGAAAATCAAAGAGTCAGAAACTGGTCAAGGCATCAACCTTAGCACGGCTGAGAGATATGCTCGAGATGAAAGTTTTTTTCGCCATCTATATGGCATAACTAGGTTTACCATGATGAATGGGGGTCTTGTGCCGACTGATGCAGAGCTTTGACATTTGGACTATGACTACCCGCTTAATGAGCATGATCGGGCCATGTGTGGAGTGGGCGTAAATTTTGAGAAACCTCTAGATAATGATGTGCCGATAGACGATGATCACCGATTGCCAGACTCAGATGTGGAGGACGACTCTGATGATGACGACTCTGATGATGATTCTGACGTAGGGGGTATGACCCCAGATATAGAGGTGGAGTCTCACTAATCAAGTCTTGCTTATTTACTTACACTGAGGGCAGTGTGTTTGATAACGCTCAAACTACAGCTCTCGTAAGAGTGTAAGCGGTCGTTGTCAAATATAGAACCCAACTGGGTTGGGTGTCGAATCCCACAGGGAATACTTGGTCACTAAGTAAGCAAAGATTATTAGACTTTTGGTGAAAGTTTCGTAAAAAAGAGGGATTGTAGTGTGAATTTAAGAGTATCAAAAATAGTAATGTAAGAACGGAAAATAGAAGAGTAAAACGGATTGCTTGGTTGGTTTTGATCAATGAGAATTGAGAGTTAGGGTTATGTCCACCTTTTGAGTTGTAAGTATCTATTGACTATGAGTTATGTGGAATCTAGACATGCATGTGCTTATAGAGAATCGTATTCTATGGTAAATCCAGGCGTCTTTCGACCAACAAGGACTATTTCACTTTAACTCTTTTGAGCTTAAAGCGTATCTAATGGTACGAATTCTCAAAGAGGTTAATCCAGTTACGGCACTAACTTTTTAACAGGGGTTGGTGCCCTATTACCTTGACATTATCTCTTTTCCATACATGTAACTTTTCTTTTGAATAAGTTAATGCTATACTGGTGTATTCTATATGTTTGCAACCACAAGAATTTAGATTAAGATGAAGAGAATAATGATATAAGCAGCATACGTGTCAAGACTTTACAAACTCATAGGAATAGATAATGTCTCATAAGGCTTCCATAACCCCAACAGAGAAGTTTAGCTACTCATGAGTGCAACGGAAATCACAATAGACATTATTATCATACCAAAATAAGAGTCTAACATGAAGTATACTTTGGTAGTTCTTGTGGCGTGAATTCCTTGCTAGTAGCGTTTCTCTTGTTGTTAAAATTTAGAAGTCGATGAAAAGAAAGTAATAAGAATTAATTGAAAGAGAATGAATTGAAAGTAAAAGTAATTGATTAAAGAAGTATGAAGTATGAAGTCTGAAAGTAAAAGTATTAAAAACTTCAGCAAAATAGGGTATTTATAATACCCATATCCTATTACTACTAGGCTACTGCGTGCTTATCCTAATCCTAATAAGTTACTGCATTATTATCCTTATCCTACTAAGTTACTGCTGATCCCCATAGTCTCTGAAAATGTTGGTTTTGCCCGGGACAGGTTTTCCATGCGTCACTTTTAGTCCCTAGGCGTCCAAGCTCTGCTTTCCTTTTTTCGTGCAGCTTCCTTTGGCGTCAAGTTATCCATAAAATGCTGAAATCTTCATCATTTATACCTGAAAACGTATTAATCACGTTTGTTAGCTCACTTACAGGAAAGAGGACTAAAAGTGCATGAATTATGTATGTTGTCCTCAAAACTTAGCTAAAATATGGGTAGATTATAACACTTTAGGCGTGTAAATACGCCTATCATCAACACCCCACACTTAAAGATTTGTTCGTCCTCGAACAAAATATCATGTCCATATAAACATCTACTTAGGATTTCCACAGTAACAACACAAAATATTCATCAAGACAGGCACAACAATTATTAACTAAGAGTAGTTTTCTAATCACTACTAGAAACAATTCAACCTCTAATATAGACTCGTGATGGTGGTTAATTTGTATTCAAGACTTTAAGGCACAAAGAATCATACACAACTACCCAAAACTCATCAACCATGTGTGTCTCACAATATATCACCCATAATTACTCACAAGTATTTCATTTTTTTCAAAACATGAGTATAGGATTTTCCTTGCTCTCACGCTCACAAAGAATTCATATGTTGCAACTGATGACCATAGGCTTGCGCTTGGTGTAATGCTCCACTAAATATCATAATGCTAAGCTTAGGATCAAATAGGTCTTTTACAGGTTGTAATGTAGGCTAAGGGACGGGTAGGACTATTTTGGACAGAAATAGTGACTATGTTCCAAAGCACTTTAATACATCATTATGCCATTAAAACTTTCTTTCAAATAACCTTTCTACTTTCTTTTAATCTACCACCCCTTCTCACCTCTTTTGTTATTCAATTTTGAACAGAATTAACTTTTTATTTTCGTTTTCATTTTTCTCTCTTCTTTTTTTTTATAACACACCTCTATGATAACCCTTCTTTTTCATAACGAATTCAAGTACCAATTCCCTTTAAGGCACTACTCTCACCCAATTTCCTCTTATTTTGTCACATGACTTTACAATTTTAAAGCACTTAGGAATTTGGATCAAATTATGGTCTTGAAAAAAATGGATTAGGCTTATATATGAGGCTGTCCAAGAAAATAGGCTTAAGGCTCAAAGGGGATTATCTAGGATGATGTCCATGGGTAGATAAAATGAAGGTAAACAATCATAGGTTGCCAAAGAAATGCCTAAATCATCTCCTAAACTCACACTCTTTATTTCGCTTTACATACATACCAGGCAAGTTCTAGCATCAGCCAAAAACATAGAATATACTATCATCTCACACACACAAGGCACATGGTCGACTTTATTGGGAGTAGTATAGACTCTTGACCCAACAGATGAAGGAATTAAACCACATAGATATCACACAGTGAGTCACACTTAGAGCCTAAACGTCTCAATAGTAATGATTTTATCACAGACTCTTGTCATAATATCATGCTGCCTATCAGAACAATTTCATGCAAAGTTAAAAAAAAAATTTAACTACTAAAAAAACAAAAAAAAACAAAAGAAAAAACAAAACAAACAAACATAAATAAATGCAAATGCAGATAAGGAAGTATAGCATACAAATACCAGCACCCCACTCTTAGATGGGACACACTCCCCTAAGTGGAAAATAAATAAGAAGAACCTGATTAGTGGGACTCCCCCTCTATGTCTGGGGTCATACCCCCTTCATCGGAATCATTATTAGAGTCTTCGTCATCAGAGTTCTCCTCTACGTCGAAGTCTGGCATTCAACAATCATCATTGGTTGGCACATAGTCATCAAGAGGTTCCTCAAAAAATACACCTACTCCACACATCTCCCTCGCATGCTCATTCATTGGGTAGTCATAATCCAACTGTTGGAGCTCTGCAGCAATTGGAACATGACCTCCACTCATCATGGTAAACTGAGTCATGCCATAAAGATGGCGAAAGAAACTCTCATCCCAAGCATGACATTCTGCAGTGGTAAGGTTGACGCCATGTGTGGATTCAGCATCTTTAACCTTTGTGAGGTCAACCTTCTTTGGGTTGTGTGGAATCTTATGATCATCCGGTTTCTCTTCGATGTCCTCCTTCCTCAATATTGCGGTCAACAGATTGCCAAAGCTGAAGTGGGACCTCTTGTGTAGCCTGGCCTTTCGTAATGTAGATCGAATAATTGCCCCAATGTTGATAGGGACATTCGTCATCAATGCGTACACCAAACACACTTTATCTCGTGTTATCTTTGTGTACTGTGTCCCTGGAATCAGGCAAGAGTTGACTATTCGCAACCATATCCTAGCTTCCCTATTTAAGGAAGCATATGGGAAGGTATTGTGCCGGCCGGTGTCCTTGTGTCTACTCCATCGTGCCATAGATCTTGTTTCGCATAATGTGTGTCTCATGGCCCTGTAAGGAGGTCTGTTATACAGCTCCTTGAGTGGTGATGGATCAATAGATGGCAAACCTAGAAAAGAATTGAAGAACTCCGCATTTAGTTGTAGGACTTGTCCCCAAATCTTTACTTCACTCCCTGTAGTTTTCGGTGACCAGTTGGCATAGAATTCTCGTGTTAGATCGTGATTGCATTCTCCCATCTCTCGGAAGATGAAATCAGGATGTAACGCCATAATCTTGGCCAACATGCGAGGTTCTTTCTTTGCTAGGCTTTCCTTGTGTATCAACTCCACATGAACATATTTTTTCTCCTTATTGTTCCTATACCATTCCTTTCCTTGCTCCTCTAGGACCCATTTGATTCCAAACATGCGGTGAGGTATTTGTAGCGAGGAGGATTCTCCTTGCTTTTTTCGTCCCCTTTTCTGGACTTTTTGTGAAGTGGTTGCTTTATCCTTTCCTTGTCGTGCTTTTGGTGCCATTTGTACCTGAGATTAAAATGATAGTCATGTTAGCTTCATCTCGGTAGATACAATCGACAAGCAAGAAGTAGTGTCACCATCCCACACTTAGTTTGTTGGCACAAACTAGTTAAGTGAACGTTGTCGATTACTCAGACTTCATCGATATACGTTTAGGTGGTACGTTCCAACAATATAATCAGTGCAGTCATACTTTTCTTGTTATCTTAACTATCCTTTTTGAGGCTATCTCAAGTAATAGTGACAATACTATTCATGTTTGGAATGATGTACCCTTTTGAACAAGACTACTACATAGAGATTGTATCAAGTTATGGCATAGAAATAATCAAGATTTCATGTTTGTAGTTAACCATGATTTTTCATCTTAATGAACAAGTAAGTCGATCATGAAAGCTTTCAAGTTACAAGATTATACCATTTTCTTGACCATGTCAATTCCGCAAAAGTATGAAAGTGTATCAAAATCAAATTCAAGTTGGAAACAAGTCAAGACCATCCTTACGTATTCTTTCACTAACTTAGTTGTATCACAACAAATCAGCCACATTCAAATCACCAATACTACTTCAAGATTTAACAATTTATTATAGGCGTAGTAGTGTATTACTTACGGAATATAAAAGAAGAACAAAGAAGTACTTACTTGGTTGATGGCCTTGGAAGATGTTCTTGCAAAATAAAAGAGCAAAAGAAAAATTTTTGAGAGAATTTGGATATGTAGGCGGCGCTTAGGTATGATTTGCAATGCATTTTTGTTCTAAGACTAAGGTTCTATTTATAGGACAAGCTTGGGTCGGGTTTTGACCCATTTGGAATCGATCTTGGAGACCAAAAGTGACCATAGGCGGCGCCTAAAGCTTTGCCTATGCTTGGCATAGGCGGCGTCTTTTGCAAAGCCTTGTTGAGCATAGGCGGCACCTATTAGGCATAGGCGGCGCCTATGCCATGGAATATGAGATTCAGAGACAAAAGGATTTTGCATTGGCGGTGCCTATGCTATGGCATTGTTGAGCATAGGCGCCTATGCTGTGGCACTCTAGAATCCGAGAGCTTAGGCCATAGCATAGGCCTTGCCTCGTTCGTGGCCTAGATTTACATAGGCCTTGCTTTATTCTTTGCCTATATTCTCATAAGCAATGCCTAACCCATAGCCTTTTGCTTCTTCATTCCTAACTTACCACCTTCCACATGCAATACTTCCAAATCAAAATTTGAAACCAATCTCCTCCTTTACACCTCTTGCACCTACATTTACTCAAAGACAACAAAAATGATTAGAACGATGGGTTGCCTCCCATCAAGCGCCTTAGTTTTGGTCGTGGCTCGACAAAAACCTAGGAAAACAAAAACAACAAAAACAATTAAAAACGATGGGTTTCCTCCCATCAAGCGCTTGATTTATTGTCGCGGCAGGACATAGCTACCTCGAGTACTTAGACTTCGTCGAGATATATGGTGGCCATAGAGTTTATCGAGTCAAGAGGACCGATATATGGTTTTAATCGTTGGCCATTTGCCTTAAAGAAAATACCATTATTATCTTCTATCTCAACTACTCCAGAGGAGTAGACTTGGCTAATTTTGTACGGACCAGACCACTTGGACCTTAACTTACCTGGGAATAGCTTTAGTCTGGAATTGAAAAGAAGTACCATATCACCCTTTTGAATGTTTCGTTGAACAATCAGCTGATCATGATACTCTTTCATCCGCTCCTTGTAGAGGTCTGATCTTTCATATGCATGTAGACGGAATTCATGCATCTCATTCAGCTTCTCCAACCTCAAGTTCATAGCATCATCCCAATTCAAATTCAGTTGCTTCAACGCCCACAATTCTTTATGCTCGAGCTCAATGGGTAAATGACAAGCTTTCCCATAAACTAGTTGGTACGGGGACATGCCAATTGGCGTTTTGAATGCAGTCCTATATGCCCATAATGCATCGTCCAGCTTCCGAGACCAATCTTTCCTATTAGCATTTACAGTCTTAGCAAGGATTTGCTTGATCTCTCGATTTGAAACCTCGACCTGTCCACTAGTTTGTGGGTGATAAGGCGTGGCTACCTTGTGTTGCTTGACACCATATTTTGCCAACACGAATTTGAATAGCTTGTTGCAAAATTGAGATCCTCCATCACTTATGATAGTACGTGGGACCCCAAAACGAGAGAAGATATTTCTCTTTAAGAATACAACAACACGCTTTCCTTCATTATCAGCCAATGCTACTGCTTCGACCCATTTTGAAACTTAATCTACAGCAACTAGGATATATTTCATTCCAAACGAATTCACGAATGGTCCCATAAAATCAATACCCCATACATCAAAGAGCTTGATTTCAAGAATTTTTTACATAGGCATTTCATGATGCTTTGAAATTGTGCCTTGTCTCTGATATTGGTCACATCTTCTCACAAATTCGTAGGCATCTCTGAATATCGAAGGCCAATAATAGCCTCTTTGTAATACCTTTCTTGTTGTCTGACCGCCTGCATGGTGTCCACCAACTTGTGAAGCATGACTTGCTTCCAAGATACTTGGAACCTCCTCATGAGATATGCAGCGTCTGATCACACCATCCTCGCATCGTCTAAACAAATATGGCTCATCCCAGAAGTAGTGTCTTATATGAACTTTCTTCATTGATGAAATGATAGATTCGCAGGCATCACATTTCTTACCACAAAGTTTGCGAAGTCTGCATACCATGGTAACTCTTCCATCATGGTGGCTAAGATCTCTTTATCAGGGAATACATCATAAATCTCTGGATCAGGATGCACTATATGCTCGTTCTCGAGTCAAGATAGATGATCGGCCACTTGGTTTTCGCAACCTCTTCTATCTTTTACCTCAAAATCAAATTCTGGAAGCAACAATACCCATCGAATTAGCCTTGGTTTGCATCTTTCTTTGTCATCAAATATCTCAGAGCTGCATGGTCTGTATGAACTACCACTTTGGTTCCCAACAGATAACCACAGAACTTTTCAAAAGCATACACAACCGCTAGACGTTCTTGTTCTGTGACAGTATAGTTCTTCTAGGCTCCGCTCAAGACTTTGCTCGCATAGTAAATTGGATGGAATAACTTTTCTCTTCTTTGGCCTAATACAGCACCCAAAGCTATCCCGCTAGCATCACACATGACTTCAAATGGTAGAGACCAATCTAGTTCTACAATGATAGGAGCTTCAATTAGCTTCCCTTTGAGGCGTTCGAATGCCTTCATACAATCCTCATTGAAGTCAAACTATGAATCTTTCTCCAAAAGTTTGCATAAAGGACTAGCAATTTTGGAGAAGTCTTTGATAAACTGCCGATAGAAGCCTGTATGACCGAGGAAACTACGAACTCCTTTGACCGAAATTGGGGGTGGTAGTTTCTCGATAACTTTGATTTTAGCTCGATCCACCTCAATTCCTCTTTCGGAGATTTTATGCCCAAGAACAATACCTTCTTTCACCATAAAGTGGCACTTTTCCCAATTCAGCACTAAGTTGAATTCAATACATCTCTGTAATGCCATACTTAGATTTGTCAAGCACGATTCAAACGACTCACCCACAACTGAAAAATCGTCCACGAATACCTCATGCATGTCTTCCACCATATAAAAAAAATGGACATCATACAACGCTGAAAAGTGGTGGGTGCGTTACATAGCCCAAATGGCATACGTTTGAAGGCAAACATACCATAGGGGCATGTAAACATTGTCTTCTCTTGATCTTCGGGGGCGATACATATCTGATTATAGTCGGAATAACCGTCTAAGAAACAAAACCATCATTTCCCTGCTAATCGACCAAGCATTTGGTCAATAAAGGGCATTGGAAAGTGATCTTTAAGTGTCCATGAATTCAGCTTACGGTAGTCCATGCATACTCTCCACCCTGTGATAGGTATGAGTGGAATTAACTCATTTTTTTCATTCCCAACTACCGTCATGCCACCTTTCTTTGGTACACATTGTACCGGGCTTACCCATTTACTGTCGGATATTGGATACACAACCCTTGCATCTAACCATTTAATAATTTCTTTCTTCACCAGCTCTTGCATAGGTGGATTTAGACGCCTTTGATGCTCAATAGTGGGTATGCAATATTCTTCAAGCTGAATCTTGTGTGTACAAATCCCAGGCGGAATACCAATGATATCAGCGATGGTCCAACCGATGGCTCTCATGTACTTTCGTAGAACCATGATGAGAGCTGCAACTTGCTTCTCACCCAAATCTGCCGCCACAATAACCGGAAGTGTGTTACTGCTTCCTAAGAATGCATACTTTAGATGACTAGGAAGCTCCTTTAATTCTAACGTGGGTGGCTCCTCAATAGATGGTTTAGCTGGTGGTGTAGGTCGGTTTTTGAGATCAAGGTCCAGCTTCTTGGGAGCATGAGGATATGACCCTAATCTTTTTAGAGCACAAAAAGTTTCTTCATAATTTTCAGCATCCTTATGCTCAACATTCATAAGCACAACCGCCAATGGGTCATCAACAAGCTGCTCCTCTACAGGTAATTCTTTCTCATCATCAATATAAACATCAGCTACCGAGAACACGTTCAGATCTTTGGGTTGCTTCATTGATTTACGTACATCAAAGCGGACTACTTCGTCATTCATCCAGAATAGAAGCTCATTAGCTCTTAAATCAATAAGCACACTTCCTGTTGCAAGGAGAGGGCGCCCCAAGATTATGGGAACTTCAGAGTCTACCTCAAAATCCAAAATAACAAAGTTTGTCGGAAAGATGAATTAAGAAACCTTCACCAATACATCACATAAAATACCAACAGGTCATTTTACCGACCTATCAGCCATCACAAGCCTCATGTTGGTTGGAGTAGGATCACCCAACCCCAACTTTTTGTAAATGGATAGTTGCATCAATTTGATGCTGGCTCCTAAGTCGCATAATGCCTTGGCAAAATTCAAAGATCCGACAGTGCACGGAATAGTAAAGGCTCCGGGGTCGGCCTTCTTCTGAACTAGTGATCTGGTAGCAATTGCACTATAATGATGAACAACATCTGTCAACTCACCACTTGCTGCCCGCTTCTTTGTTAAAAGATCCATTATAAATTTTGCGTAACCAGGCATCTGTTCTAGCGCCTCAACTAATGGAACATTAGTGGTCAGCTGTTTTAACATTGACATCAATTTATTGAACTTGGTATCATCAGCTCTCTTTTTTAATCTTTGAGGAAAAGGTGGTGGTAGAAGGGGAATAGTTTTCTCCACGACTTTCTTTTCATCTTGCTTAGGATTGGCACTCTTTTTGGGCTGCGGACGCTGAGGGGTGACGTCTTTGATGTCTTCTTCAGCTTCTTCGGCGGCTGCTGCATTTTCTGTGGTATCATCAACCACTCGCTTGCTTTGGGATGAATTTTCCAGCACCTTACCACTCCTGGTAGCAATGGCCATGCATGTTCCATCGTTCCTTGGGTTTTGCACTGTATCGCTAGGTAAGGTGCCAACTTTTCTTTGATTTAACGTGGCTGAAATTTGACTCAATTGTTGCTCCAGCTGTCTTATTGAAGTGGAATATGAGTCAACCAATTGCTTCATTGAGTCCAAGTCATTTATTACCTCAGTTACTCCCGTTCTGGTTGCCTCTACTCCTTTTAACAGCTTAGCCATCATATCTTCCATGGTCATATTTCCAGTCCCAGATGCAATGTCGTCACATCTTCCTGGGGGAATATATAAACCACTCTTGTCAGTCTTGTTCCTCCAACTTCCTTGATCACAGTCCTTGTTTCCAAAATTATCATAATAGTTCCGACCTTGGTTTCCTTGGGCATTACCTTGGAATCCCCCCTGATTGTTCACATAGTTGGCTTCTTCCTCAGAATCAGATTCCTCTCTTCCTTTTGACGCAACTGCTTTGACTTTTTTGGTCTTCCCTGATAATAGATGCTTTGTAAGAAGGTCCATCTTTGTTTTCATGTGCGCCATATCTTGATCACGTTCTTCTTCTCTTCTCTTTTGTTCTGCAGTCATGCCAATAGACAAAGTGGGGTTTGCTACCTCAGAATCCCTGGTATGCCAAGCTCTACTTTGCTTTGTCATTCGGTCCAGCATATCACTCGCCTGAACAAAGGTGAGGTTCATAAATGATCCTCCAGCCGCATTATCCACCACTGGTTTAGTTACTGAATTCAAGGATCTGTATAGTATCTCCATCAAGTGGACATTGGTCATATGATGGTTTGGGCAGCTCATAAGCTTCTTCTTGAATCTCTCCCATGTTTTGTGGAGGGCTTCATTTGGAAGCTGGCGAAAATTGATGATTTCATCTCTCAATTATGCTCTCTTTGATGGCGGAAAGAATCTTTCTAGGAAAGCGTCTTTCAATTGCCTCCAAGTAGTGATAGAATCAGGAGTCAGCCCATTCAACCATAGAGTTGCCTCCACAGATAGAGACAATGGAAATAAGCGCAATCGAATTGCATTCTGTCCAACACCAGGATTGTCGAATGACTTGCATGTAGAAATAAAGTTGATCAAATGCATATTTGGAACAGCGCCTGCTAGTCCACCGAATAATCCCTTGAGTTGCAATAACTGAATCATGGTGCTCGTGATGTTAAACTTGGCTCCGGGCGCAAATGGCGGAGGAATAATGGCTCCTGTGGCACCAGCTCCATCAAGATCATCATCATCGGCATCAAACTACAGCTCTCGTAAGAGTGTAAGCGGTCGTTGTCACATATAGAACCCAACTGGGTTGGGTGTTGAATCCCACAGGGAATACTTGGTCACTAAGTAAGCAAAGATTATTAGACTTTTGGTGAAAGTTTCATAAAAAATGGGGATTGTAGCGTGAATTTAAGAGTATCAAAAATAGTAATGTAAGAACGGAAAATAGAAGAGTAAAACGGATTGCTTGGTTGGTTTTGATCAATGAGAATTGAGAGTTAGGGTTATGTCAACCTTATGAGTTGTACGTATCTATTGACTATGAGTTATGTGGAATTCATACATGCATGTGCTTATAGAGAATCGTATTCTATGGTAAATCAAGGCGTCTTTCGACCATCAAGGACTATTTCACTTTAACACTTTCGAGCTTAAAGCGTATCTAATGGTACGAATTCTCCAAGAGGTTAATCCAGTTACGGCACTAACTTTTTAACAGGGGTTGGTGCCCTATTACCTTGACATTATCTCTTTTCCATACATGTAACTTTTCTTTCGAACAAGTTAATGCTATACTGGCGTATTCTATATGTTTGCAACCACAAGAATTTAGATTAAGATGAAGAGAATAATGATATAAGAAGAATACGTGTCAAGACTTCACAAACTCATAGCAATAGATAGTGTCTCATAAGGCTTCCATAACCCCAACAGAGAAGTTTAGCTACTCATGAGTGCAACGGAAATCACAATAGACATTATTATCATACCAAAATAAGAGTCTAACATGAAGTATGCTTTGGTAGTGCTTGTGGCGTGAATTCCTTGCTAGTAGCATTTCTCTTGTTGTGAAAATTTAAAAGTCGATGAAGAGAAAGTAATAAGAATTAATTGAAAGAGAATGAATTGAAAGTAAAAGTAATTGATTGAAGAAGTATGAAGTATGAAGTCTGAAAGTAAAAGTATTAAAAACTTCAGCAAAATAGGGTATTTATAATACCCATATCCTATTCCTACTAGGCTACTACGTACTTATCCTAATCCTAATAAGTTACTACATTATTATCCTAATCCTACTAAGTTACTGTTGATCCCCATAGTCTCTAAAAATGTTGTTTTTGCCCGGGACAGGTTTTCCATGCATCACTTTTAGTCCCTAGGCATCCAAGATCTGCTTTCCTTCTTTCGTGCAGCTTCCTTTGGCGTCAAGTATTCCATAAAATGCTGAAATCTTCATCATTTATACCTGAAAACTTGCTAATCACGTTTGTTAGCTCACTTACAGGAAAGAGGACTAAAAGTGCATGAATTATGTATTTTGTCCTCAAAACTTAGCTAAAATTTGGGTAGATTATAGCACTTTAGGCGTGTAAATACGCCTATCATCAGTGTTCCATCTAAGTGTGGGGTGCAGGTATATGTCTGTTGTATTGTGTACTGCTTTCCTATATTTATTCTTAGTTTTTTTGATTTAGTCATAGTTAGTTAGTTGTAATTAGTTAGATTTGGCATGAAATTGTTCTGATATACGGCATGGCATTATAACAAATGTTTGTGCTGAATCATTACTATTGAAACATTTAGGCTGTAAGTTGTGACTCATTGTGTGATAATTGTTTGTGGTTTAATTCAATTATCTGTTGGGTCAAAAATCTATAATGCTCCCAATTGAGTTGACCATGTGCCTTGTGTGTGTGAGGTTATTGTATATTCTTTGTTGCGGCTGATGCTAGAACTTGCCTAGTATGTGTGTGAAGCGAAATAAAGATTGTGAGTTTAGGAGATGATTTAGGCATTTCTTTGGCAGCCCTGATTTTGTTTATCTTCTTTTTACCTACCTTTATACATTGTCCTAGTGAACACCCTTTGAGCCTTTAGCTATTTTCTTTGGCAACCTCATATGTAGCCTAATCCATTTTTTTAAGACCATAATTTTGATCCAAAAGCTCCTAAGTGCTTTAAACTGTAGAATCAAGTTGAGTAAAAAGAGTGTGCCAAAATAAGAGAAAATGGTAAAAGTAATGCCACAGAGTGTATTGGTACTTGAAAATTTGTTGAAAAAGAGTGGTTATCCTAGGGATGCTTATAAAAAAAAACAAAAGAAAAAAAAACAAAAGAGAGTTGTATATTCCCATCATTGTGTTCCTGATTGAATAACAAATTGGGTGAAAGGGGGTTGGTAGATGAAAGGAAGGTAGAGTGGTTGTTAAAAGTTAGTGTAAATGGCATAAGGTAGTGTATTAAAGTGCTTGGAGAACGTAGTCACCATTTCTGGCCAAAATAGTCCTACCTGTCCCTTAGCCAACATTACAACCCGGAAAGACCTATTTGATCCTAACCTTGGCATTCTGATATTAGTGGAGCATTACACTAAGGGCAAGCATATGCTCATCAGTTGTAATCTAAGAATTCTTTGTGAGTGTGAGAGCAAACAAACTCTTATACCCATGTTTCGAAAAATGCAAAACTATGAGTGATTATGGGTAACATTTTGTGTGAGCACACATGGTTGATGATTGTTGGGTAGTCTTATCTAGTTCTGTGGCTTAACTTGTGTATACGAATTAACCGTCCTAATGAGTCTATGTTGGAGGGTGAGTCATTTCTAGTAATGATCAAGAAATCTACTCTTTGTTAATAATTGCAGTGTATGTCTTGTAGACAATTTTGTGTTGCTTTTGAAAATTTTAGTTAGGTATTCGCATGGATGTAATATTTTGTTCGAGGACAAACAAAGCTTTATGTGTGGGGTGGTGATGTTGGGCGTATTTACACGTCCAAGCACCAAAACCTACCCATGTTTTAGCTAAGTTTTGAGGATAAAATACATAATTCCTGCACTTTTAGTTTATTTTCAACTAAGTGAGCTGACCTATGTGATTAGCATACTTTTCAGGTACCAATGAGGAAGATTTCAGCACTTTGGGGACCTGTGGATAGCAAAGGAAAACTTCACATAAGAGGGAAGATAGCTTTTGGAATGAATATGATGCATGGGAACTTTTTCCCGGGCAAACTCTGTCTTTTTAAATACTTAAGGATGCAGTAGCAACTTAGTAGAGCAGGATATTATTAAACACCTTATTGCTGAATTTTCAGCATTATTATTCATTAATTCATTATTCAGATTCTATAATAGTTTTGGAACAGAGAAAAATGGCTAGGCTTGAGCAACGGCTAGAGAGAAACTCAATCTTCTCTTATTGTCGCTAATCATATCCATCGCGAAGATTATTCTATGTTTTGGTATGATGATTATGTCTGTTTTGATTTTCGTTGTATACATGAGTATCTAAGCTTATCTGTTAGGGTTATGGAAACCTTGTAATATACTCTCTATTGCGATGAGTTTGTGAAGTTATGATGTGTTATGCCACTTATATCATTACTCTCTTCATTTTGATTGAATTCTCATGGTTACAAACATAGGGAATGTGCCATTATAGCATTAACTTGTTCGATAGAAAAGTTACATGTTTGGAAAAGAGAGTGTGACAAGAAAATAGGGTTTCCAACCTCTATTTACACGTTAATGCCCTAGCAGGATTAACTTCTTGGAGAATTCGTACCATTTGTTGTACACTTTAGGTTCGAGAGAGCTAAGGTGAATAAATCCTTGATGGTTGAAAAACACTTGGATTTAGAATTAGAATACGACTCTCTATAAGCGCATGCATGTGTAAACTCTGCATTACTCATAGTTAATGGAGAAGTAGAAACTACAAGGTGGACATAACCCTAACTTGTTATTCTCTGTGATCAAATCCTACTACACATATCATTCCATCGTTACTTTGATAATATTATTGTGCGCCTAAACCAAACCCCCATTTACCTTGGAATTTTTGACCAACAGTCTAATAATAATCGCAATACTTAGTGACCATAGTATTCCCTGTGGGATTCGACACCCAACCCAGTTGGGTTCTATATTTGACAGTAAACGCTTACACTTTCTAACGAGAGTTGTAATTTTGGCGTATCACCTTATTCTTGGTATGTATTGTCTCTATTATTTTTTTGCATCCATAGATTGTCGCACTTGAGTGGTGAAGTTTCAGTTTCCTGGTGAGCCAGTCTTAGAGTGGATAGGTAATTCAGTGTCTCCCAAGATTCATTTCTTATATTATCTTAAGGATAGAAGGTTGATATCTAAAGGATGTATCTATCATTTACTTCAAGTCAATAAAACTAAGTATGAGACTCCCACAGTTCATTCAGTCTGCGTAGTTAATGAATTTCATGATATTTTTTCTTAAAATTTTCCAGGGGTACCTCCCGATAAGGAAATAGAATTTAGAATTTCTCTTTTTCTTGATACTCATCACATCTCTATTCCTCCATATTGTATGGCGCCTGGAAAGCTTAAGGAGTTGAAGGAGCAACTCAAAGACCTCTTGATAAGGGTTTCATAAGGCCTAGTATTTCTCTATGGGATGCTCTTATCCTATTTGTGCATAACAAAGATAGTTTCTTGTGAATGGGCATTTACTATCGTCAGTTGAATAAAGTCACAATTAAAAAGAGATATCCTCTTCCTTGAATTTATGACTTATTTGATAAACTCCAAGGTGCAAGTTATTTTTCAAAGATAGACGTTAGAACCGGATATCATTATCTTAGAGTAAGGGAATGTGACATCCTGAAGATAGCTTTCAGAACCCATTATGGTCATTTTAAGTTCCTAGTCATCTCTTTCGGGCTAACAAATGCCCTATCGGCCTTTATAGACTTGATGTACTGATTATTCAAATAGTACCTAGACAAGTTTGTCATAGTCTATATCGATGATATCCTTGTCTATTCCCGTAGTGAGGCTGATTATGCAAACCATCTTAGAATTGTGTTGCGAACTCTTAGAGATCACTAGTTGTTTTCCAAATTCAACAAGTGTGAATTTTGGCTGAGGTTAGTAGCTTTTCTCAGTCATATTATTTCCAGTGATGGCAATATATTTGATCGACTGAAGAAGTGAGAAACTGGCCTAGACCTATTTCTCCATTAGACATCAGAAGTTTCTTAAGTTTAACTAGCTATTACAATTGGTTTATTGATGGTTTTTCTTCTATTGCATCTCCTATGACCCAATTGACTCAGAAGAATGTTAAGTTTCAATAGTCAGATTCTTCTAAGAAGAATTTTTAGGAGTTGACTTAACTCACTTCAGCCCCTGTCTTAACATTACCTGATGGTGCAGATGAATTCATTATTTATTGTGATGCCTCTAGAGTTAGTTTGGCTTGAGTTTATAATCAGAGAGGCAATGTCATAGCCCATGCCACTAGATAGCTTAATCCTTATGAAAAGATCTATCTTACTCATGATCATGTGTTAGTTGCTATTGTGTTGGATTTGAAAATATGGAGATACTATTTTTGAGGGGTGCATGTTGTTGTGTTTACGGACCACAAAAATTTGCAGTTTGTGTTTATAGAGAGAGTTAAATCTATATTAGAGATGGAGGCTATAATTTTAATAAGATTATGACATGAGTATTTTGTATCATTCGGGCAAGGCCAATATTGTGGAAAACACCCTTAGTAGACTGTCTATGGGTAGTGTTGCTCATATAGAGAGTGATAAGAAGGAGTTAGTCTAGAAAGTTCATCAATTGGCAAGATTGGGTGTTCATTTAGTTGATTCGGCTGAGGGTAACGTTTGGGTGTAGAGTAGTGCAGAATATTCATTAGTTTTTGAGGTGAAGGAGAAACAAGTTCAAGATCCCAACCTAGTTAAGTTTAAAAAGTCAGTTAGATATCAGAAGGTTGAGGTTTTCTCAGAAAGGAGAGATGGCATGTTGAGATACTAAAATAGATTGTGTGCGCCTTGCATTGATATATTGGGACAGCGAATTATGGTTGAAGCGCATGGTGTGCATTACTCCATTCATTCTGGTGCTACTAAGATATACCGAGATTTTGTGGGAGATCTATTATTGGAGTTGTATAAAGAAATATATTGTAAGTTTATTAACAGGTTAAGGTAGAGAACCAACTGCTTGGTGGTACATTTCAAGATTTTAGTATTCCCTCTTTGAAGTGGGAAGAGGTGAACATGGATTTTGTAATGGGGTTACCTCGTCATCATGATTCAATTTGGGTTATAGTATATAGGATGACTAAATCATCCCATGTCCTTCTAGTTCATATGTCCTACTCAGCTGAAGATTAAGTTTTATATTAGAGAGTTTTTTAGATTGCATGGAGTTCCGTAGCCTATCATTTCAAATAGGGGTACTTCGTTTACCTTACTTTTGGAAGGCCATTCAGAAGGGTTTTGGAGCCCAAGTCCTTCTTAGTTTAGCTTTTCATCCTTAGAACGATGGTCAGGCTGAGAGGACTATTCAGACTCTAGAAAATACGTTGAGGGTGTGTGATCTCGATTTCAAGGGTTGTTAGGATAAGCATTTGCATTTGATTGTGTTTGCCTACAATAACAATTATCATGCTAGCATCTAGATGGCCCTGTTTGAGGCTCTCTATGGGAGAAGATGTAGATCACTTATTGGTTGGTTTCAAGTGAGTGAGGCCTCGTTGATAGGGTCAAATGTGGTGTTAGAAGATATGGAGAAAGTCCAGTTCATTCGAGAAAGCTTGAAAATGGCTCAGAGTCATCAGAAGTTATATGCATATGTGAGGAGAAGAGATCTTTAGTTTAAAGTTGGTGATTTAGTTTATTTGAAAGTTACACCCTTGAAAGAGGTGAAGAGATTTAGCTAAAAAGGGAATCTTAGTACCTGCTATGTTGGCCCATTAGGAATATTGAGCCGTGTTGGGAAGGTGGCATATGAGCTTGAGCTGCCTACGGATTTGTCCTCCGCTCACTCTGTGTTCTATGTGTCCCTATTAAAGATGTGCATTGGTGATCCGGTGGTTGTATTACCCTTATAAAGCACATATATTTTTGATAGCCTCACTTGTAAAGAGATTCCATTGAAATCCTTGATCTCCAGATTCGTAGACTAAGGAACAAAGACGTTCCCTTGGTGAAAGTTCTTTGGCAGAATCAATGCGTTAAGGGAGCCACTAGGGAAGCAGAAGTAGATATGCAAACCAAGTACCTCATCTTTTCACTGGAGATTAAGATTAAGTTCAAGGTAACCATTTTCCCAAGATCATCTATTTTTCATTCCAAGTTTCAGCTTTATATTGCGATTCATTTGATAGTTCTTGCATTTGTAAATCAGTTTTGTCAAGCTTTCAGTTCTTCATGCCAATTATAGCCTCAGTTTTTAACATCTAATTTGGTTAGCCTCATTCAAGGAAGAATGTTCCCAAGGGAGAGATATTATAATACCCCAAATATTTCTACCTCAGTAAATCCCTTAGTATGTACTTGAAGCACTTAAATCACGAAAATAAATCTAAGAGTGAAGGGACAGTCAATTTGACTCCCTTTAAACATCAAAGATTTTTAAGTTGACCCTCTGAGATCTAAGACAATGATTTTTGAGCTAAGTTATATTCAGGTGTAAAAATAGCATGTCTTGGGTAAGTTTTGAAATTTTCAGACAAGGATTGAATCACATTCGAGTTGAAAAATAGTAGCTCATTGCGATGGCATTGTGTCATTGTGGCTGTCGCAATGAGCATGCCAACTCATTAGGATGAAGGACATTTTGACATTCGTCAATTTCCAGAGGGTCACCATAATTACACTGCGTTGCGGTGAACCCCAAAATAGCAATTTTCACAATATAGTGAGTCACCGTTACTCCACCATGTCACAGAGGGTATCGCAATTACCCACTCACCGCATCGCGGTGAATCCTCAATTGGCAACCCAGTTATGGATTTTCAATCTCAAGGGCAATTTCTTCTTTTTTCCACATCCTCAAACCGTGAAAACAGATGATTAAGTATATTATTGAGCAAAATATGCTCATTGTCCATCAAATCCCTCAAACTTGAAACCCAAGGCTTCAACATTCAACATTAAGGATCCCCAAAATTCCACCATTCTTTTCCCAAAATAGTTCAAAATTCAAGGTTCTCAATTCAAAAATTCCAAGAATCAACATTCAAGAGCACAAATAGGATCTCAAAACCAAGCTTCTTCATCTAGTTCATCAATTAAGGTATGTGGGATTTTGAACAAGGATAAATCTTCCACTTTGTGATAAAACTAGTTTTAAATTACAAATTTACATGATTCTACATGAATTGAAATTTAGGGTTTGTACCGATTTATTGCTATTTGAAGATTAAGATATCTTAAGTGTTTTTTATGTTGAATTACATGCCTACTTTCATAAATTGATGCGTCTGATTATATTTTCCAGATTTTGAATTGAATTATGAATATTTACATAATAAAGCATGAACATTATGATTTTTTGACATGAATTTGAAGCATGGTTTATCAAGCACTAGTTAAATATTGCTATTTCAAGAATGATTATATTTTTTTTTTATCCCATGATATGTTTATAGACAACTTTGACTAAAGATTTGATCTTTTGTTTTTTAACCAATATATGGAATCCACCATATAACTTAAATTAAGTTTTGGATGAACAGAGCACAGTTAGCTTTCAATTTAAAACATTATGACTCTTAAAGTGGATTTTACTATAGAATGAGCATATAATTAAGGGAGTCGTATTTAGCACTAAGTGAGAAGTGTAGTTTTAGCGCATCGTACTTTCGTAAAACTACAAGCCAACATAGGTACAAATTCTGTATTTCCATTTTATATGAATGACAGTTATAAATATGCTCACTTAGCTCAAGTTATACTCCTTGAAAAGAGTATGACACCTCTTCCCAATGTGATGTTTTCTCCTTAGGGGAACAAGACATTATACTCTTTGATAGCTAACATGGTTTATGTCGATTTGAAGATCCTCCCTAACAGAAACTAATAATAAAAAATCTTCTAGAAACTAGGTGTAAAGGCTAACAATTTTACTCAGATATTATCTTGCATAGCACATCAGTTATTTAATTTTAGCTTTTAGTTTTTAGATGATAAAAGTTAGTCTTTCTTCACTTAGTTGCATGATGTGAAAATATTATACAAGTATAGTTTTTAAACTTTAAAGGTGATGGCTCACCAGTTTTATACAGTATTTTTAATTGTTCATGATCTATGATTTTTAGCTTTCAATTATTCCATGCATGTGAGTCATTACACACAGCATACATATTCTATGAATTATTATAACGTTAAGATATTGATTTACTGTCCATTCACCTGATATATTCATTACATGCTCAAAGTACTGATCCACATATATGTATATGTGCTACATTGTCTCATAATGTAAGTTCAAGTGCTCAGTCTTAGCAGCATGAATGATTGTGGGCATCTCTATCTACATCTCTATAGTTGGTTAGTCTTCATTGTTCAAGGATCCATTTATCTAGATTTTTAGCTTCCACAGTATTTGATTTATTATTTTTAGTTTAGTTCGAGTATATTGGAGGTTTCTTCTGATGGCTCTGTAGTTTCTTAGCAGTAAAGGTATGTCGGAGTACTAGCTATTATTTTTAGACTCTCCATATTTGTTATTAAAGCAGTGTCTTTAGTTTATTCCAATTCAATTTTGTTATAATATAGCATTATTACTTGATTATTTTATCTTGAAATGAGTTAAAGACATAGTAGAAGGCTAACATGGTTAGCTTGAGGCTACTCATAGCCTTGAGCACCGTGTGACATTCGAGACCAGGTTTTGGGGTGTTACAAACTTGATATCAGAGCCTAAGGTTTAGAGATTCCTATGGAGTCAGACAAACTGCATTACGTAGAGTCTTGATCATGGGTGTGAAGTGTGTCACATTTATGAGCAACATTCTATGGGACATTTTATGAAAATCATCTCTTTCTTTAATAATCCATAGTGCTTACAACTATCTCTATCTTCTATTGACTTATGCTCTTTCATGATAGAATATGCCTCCTCATAGAGTTAATGACCATAGGATTGATAACAACCCACCCCAGCCTATTGATCATTTCAATAAGAATGTGTCTCATACCGAATTTCAGGATGCCTTTCAAGCATTAGCCCAAGCTGTGAACGCTAATATTTAGGCCAATAATCATGTTGTGGTTCTGCATCAGCAAGAGGGTGATTTAGCTAAGCCAGACTTTGTGACTTTATAAGGATAAGTCTGCCTAAATTCTTTAGATCAAAGGAAGGTGACAACACACAGTTGTATCTTTATGAGGTGAAAAAAATCACCCAAGATATGCATATTACAAAAGGGGAGAGTGTAGAATTGGCTTCTTATAGGTTGAAAGATATTTCTTATGATTGGGTTGTTATGTGGAAGAAAGGTAGGGATGAGAATGCAGTTCCCATGAGTCGGTAGGTGTTTAATAATACTTTTTTGGATAGGTTCTTTCCACTTGAGTTACGGGAAGCCAAGATTGAGGTGTTCATGAACCTGAGGCAGGGCTCAATGATAGTGAAGGAGTTCTACCTTTAAGTTCAACTATATTTCTAAGTATGTTGCTGAGTAGATAGCTAACACTAGATGTAGTATGAGTAAGATTGTTAGTGGAGTGTCTGGATTGGTAGTCAAGAAGTGCAGTACTGCCAAACTTATTGGATATATAGATCTTGCTAGATTGATGACTCATTCCCAACAATTGAGGCAAAAAAGTTGAAGGGATGAGATCGGGGAAATAAAAAAACTAGAACTAGGAAGTCTCAGTATGGTCAATTAAGATTTGCAAGAGGAAATTATTCACAGTTTTAGAGTTGTCTGACTTTTCCCGTGCCATCTTCAGCTAGTACCCCTGTACCCAGAAGTAAGCAGGAATAATGGGGTACGACTTTGATGTCTAGATATCATAATAGTGTGGGTAGAAGGCTTGGTTATCCTACATGTGGAAGATATTGTATCATCTTGGTGAGTGTTTCTTGGGTATGAAGTGTTTCTTTGGATGTGGTAATTTGGGCCATGGTATCATGGAGTTCCTGTATGTTAAGGAAGGAATAAGGGATGTTCATCCCCAGATTGAGTCTACTAGTGCACCAGATCCCTCCAGACAGTTTAAACCTCATACTAAGAATCATCCTACTCACGATGTTGAGCTGGAAGCCATAGTTTTTCTTTAAATATTTGGAGGCATTATTTATACAGTGTTCATGTAGATGTGTTCACATATCATAAGATCCTTTAGTATGTCTTTTCTTAGAAAGATTTCAATTTTCTTCAGAGAAGATGGTTAGAGCTCTTGAAAGATTATGACATAAGTTTGCTTTATCATCCGGGCAACCCCAACATAGTGGTCGACGCTCTCAGTAGACTGTCTATGGGTTGTGTTACTCATGTTGAGGATAGTAAGAAGAAACTAGCTCAGGGAAATCCATCAGCTTGCCATACTAGGCATTTGCTTAGTCGATTCAGAGAAGGGTAACATATGGGATTAGAGTAGTTCAAAATCATCTCTAGTTTCCAAGGTGAAAGAAAAGAAAGATAGAGACCACAGTTTACTCAAGTTAAAAGAGTCAGTCAAGGATCAGAAAGTAGACATTTTCTCCCAAATGGGATATGTTGTATGCCGTTGTCACGGTCATCTCTGTGTTCTAGGTGTAGATGACTTACGGCAACAAATCTTATAGAAGCGAATGGTGTGCGCTACTCTATTCATCCATGGGGCACAAAAATGTACCGCAACTTACGGGAGATCTATTTATATAGTGGGATGAAAAGAGATGTTGTAGATTTTGTGGCTAAGTAGTGCAGATGTCAACAAGTTAAGATAGACCATTAGAAGCCTAGTGGGTCCATGCATGAGTTCATTATTCCCACTTTGAAGTGGCAAGAATTGAACATAGACTTTGTGATGGGTTTTCCTTGTACTCATCATCAGCATGATTCAGTTTGGGTCATTGTAGATAGGATGAGCAAATTAGCTCATTTTCTTTGATTCTATACCTCTTATTCAGCTGAGGATTATGCCAATCTCTACATCAAAGAGTTGGTTAGATTGCACATTTTTCATTATCTATTTTTTCAGATAGAGGTACCCAGTTCACCTCTTATTTCTGGAAAGTATTCCAAAAGTATCTTGGTACCCAAGTCATTTCAGTACATCCTTTCATCCTCAGAGAGATGCTCAAGCAAAAAATACCATCCAGACCCTAGAAGATATGCTAAGGGCATGTGCAATTGACATTACGGGTAGTTAGGATGACTACTTGCCTTTTATTGAGTTTGCATACAATAATAGCTATTATTTTAGTATTAAGATGGATCCATTTGAAGCTCTCTATGGTAGGAGATGCAGATCTCTAGTTGGTTGGTTTGAAGTTAGTGATGCTTCAGTTATAGGTCCTGACTTAGTATTTGATGCCTTAGAAAAAGTCCAATTGATCATAGAAAGTCTTTGGGTTGCTCAGAGCCGACAGAAGTCTTATGCAGATATTCGTAAAAAGGATCTCAAGTTCATGATTGGTGAATATGTTTATCAAAAGATCTCTCCCATGAAAGGAGTGAAAAGATTCGTCAAGAAGGGACAGCTTAGTCCCTGATATATCAGGCCCTTCAAAATTCTCAGTCTCTTCAGTAAGGTAGCTTATGAGCTCGATTTACCTTTAGATCTAGCCTCATTTTATCCAGTTTTCCATGTCTCCTTGGTCAAGAAGTGCATAGGTGACCCATCAGTTGTAGCCCCTATTCAGAGCATTGATATTTAGAATAGCCTCTCTTATGAAGATATTTCAGTCAAAATCCTAGACTATCAGACACATAGACTGAGGAACAAAAAAGCCCCTCTAGTCAAAGTTCTTTGTCAGAATCAGTCCATTGAGGGAGCTACTTGGGAAGCAGAATCATACATGCATATCAAGTATCCTCACTTCTTCCCTGCTAACTCAGGTTTAGCTTAAGGTAATAGTTCTCCTTAAGTTTTTCAGTTTTCACGTCCAGATTTCAGTTACAACTTGGTATCAGTCTCTTATTTAGGATTTTATTTTTTCAACTTGGCACTAAGTACCATTGCATTTTTAGTTATATGTTCATGCATCAGATTAGTCATGTGATCATGCATCAGACATGCATTCTCCTTATGAGAAGACTCAGCTATTAGAAATATCAATCATATAATTAGTTCTATCACGTATTCATGCATCAAATATGTGTGATCAGCTTATCAGTAATCTCAAACATGCATTCATGAATTATCTCAGTTATGAAATTATGCATCAAATATGCATGCTCAGTATGAATCTCAAAAATTTCATTTATGTAGTCATATTTCAGTGTTCATGTTTAGTATATACTTTGGCTTATCATTTCTCCCCTCTCAGTTAGTCTCATTCGAGGATGAATGTTCCCAGGGGGGAAATATTGTAATACCCTGAAGTTTCCTAACTAATTTTATCCCAAAAATGTCAAGTATTAACTTCTAAATTGAATGATATTTATTACATGAGGAATTTTTAAGATTTTCACTTTTAGTTATGTGGAAAATTCAAAAAGGTTTCCATCGATATAAAATTCTCCTAAATATGATAACTGGGTAAGAAGTTATGACTATTTCAAGTTCCCATCATAAAACGGCGCCATATTAACCAGTGGAGCGTTGTGCCACAAGAGAAAATGGCAATTGTAAAATTCCAGTGACACGGCACGATAGCGCGGCGTCACACCAGTTGTCCAATTCGGCAAATTTTTACTAAAATTAAAAGACGTATTTAGGGTTAAAAGGGTCTATCTTCCACCCCTATTTAAGACATTTAATACAAGATTCGGCTACTTGGAACCCAAAATATACTAGTTTCTCTTAAGTTTCTCTCAAGAACAAGCTAGGGTTTCAATTGGGGATTCAATTTCAAGAAAGTCTCTCCGTCAATCTTTGCTAAACTAAGAACTAAGGTATGCGTTGTGTTGATTTATGGATTCCTTCTATCCATAAATTTCAAGAACCGTATTTCAAATTGTAAATCATGATATTAATGTTATGGGTTGGTTGTAATTATGTTTATCTTGTTATATGATTCCCAAGTATGAATATTTATGTGTCTTTCATGAAACTACGTTAGCAAGTGAGTGAAATCTATAAATTGAGTTATTTATAATGTGTCAATTTGATGATTAGGCCTATGCCCTAAGGGTGCATGCAAGGTGTATGATAAAATGCCTAGGAGGATAGAAATTATGCACTATAGCTAAATTATAATCCAAAATGACTCCCATGTTATTCTTATGTATTGGAATTGTTTGTTGGATTGGTCATAAGTTAGTCCTGTGAAATTATGCTATGTATGCATTCTATCTTATTCATGTACCAAGATATGCTAATCAAATGCCCATGAAATATCTTGAATTATTGTATTAAGGATTGTTGATATTAGTCATGTATTCAAGAATGTCATGCCTTGTCAGTTTCCTTCCATCGAGTCTTGCGGATACTTGTACCCAAAAGATATAGTTGTGTGCCTAGATTTAGTGTCATGTTTTCATGATATCCTCAGTCAAACCATGATTCATAGAAATCAGTTAGTCATGTGACTCAGGAAATCTTAGAAATTCAGTAATCTATATACTATTCTGTCAGCCAATGAAATTAAGTTAATTCAGTCCAATTCAGTTCAGTAATTCATGTTCATTGTCTATTTAGATGGGAGTACGAGTTAGCACCAAGTGAACCCAAGGATGTGAAATCACCTTTTATATGAGGTGTGATTCTTAAAAGAAATCCTTGTATTCCAGAACTATGTAGCCAGCGTAGGTTGAGACATCATAGCCTACTATATGAGGGTAGATGTGGTGATTTAACCTATTATATGAGGGTCCCACTGTTCTCACTAGAGTTAACTATTATATAAGAGTTATTCACAGATTATCCTTACTAGTGGTGCGGTATTGACACTCTTCTAATTAGGGTTACAGATTGGACCCAAACTCAGCCATAATGGCATATTAGGGGCATGTCAGTTAGATAACTACTACCCATAGTTTCAGTTACAGAATCAGGACTGTCAGATATAGTCATTCAGTCTCTATAATAGGACTCAGATAGTTTTATAGAATTCAGGACTGTTAGATACAGTCAACTTAGAATAGTACAGAGCTCAGCTAGTTCCATTAGATTAAGGACTGTCAGATATAGTCAGTCATATTATTAATTATATCATTCATCAGAACTCAGTTATTAGTCATGTTAGCTATCAGTAAATTTATGTTATTACGATCTCAGATAGAGTTACTATGTATTCATGCATGTATTCTCTCATTTATATTTGTCAGTTAGCTAGTATTGTTCATGCATATGAATTCCATGTATTCATCCTACCTCACATGCATACCAGTACATTCAAAATACTGACGTATTTGTACTATGGTGCTTATATCATAGGTTTAAAAGCACGAGCTCTAGAGCATCAGTAACATTTCATTCTCAGCAGTCAGAGTAGTTGTGATTCCTTATCCTTCGAGGACATGACTATCTCTTTATTATCTCATTAATTTATTTATTAGTGGATTTAGTTAGGGACATATCCCATCAACTTCTTATTCAAACAGTTCAGTCAGTTAGAGGCTTTGCAAACGATCATGTTTAGACTATCATGTTTTGACAGTTTTATTTTAGGTATTTATACCCCAATCCCAGAGGTTATGTTCTATGGTGATTTATCTATTTTGAACCTTATGGACTTTCAATTCATGTTTTTGTATTTATATAGAATATTGTGCAGTGTACAAGTACAGAATCAGTCATGGGCTATCTTGTGATCCTTTAGGGCCATGGGCACCGCATAGCATTTTGGGTAGAAGATTCGGGGTGCTACAAGTACAGAACGGATCATTATGTGATAAAAAGTGTGGATGTGGATGTTCATGAGAGTGTGAGTTGTAGGATGATGGTCAAAGAGGCTAGCTAAAGTTGAGAGTAGCATTCCCGAGAAACAATGCCTTCAAAGTATAGTTTATCAGGGAAATTTTGGCTTTTATATGTATGGTGATACTCCGTTTTGTTGAGTGTTGTGCTTGTAGATTTAATGAGAAGATAGGTCCTCCAATCTTGGATTGTGACTTTAATCTAAGGTTAAGATACTGAAATATTGTAGTTCTTGAATTTTCTCAGTGTGGTAAGTTGCTGGGATGAGTCCTAATAAACCTATTCCTATTCAAGAATATTCCTCCTACTTCATTTGAAGAGGTTATTTTACCAATGTCTTATGTATTCAAGCCTTTCCTATGTCTAAGGTTTGATTTCTCTATGTAACTAATGTAATGTTTCGATCTCCAAACAAGAAGCAATAATGTCTCAGTAAATCAAGTTTTTCATTTCTTCAATATCTATGTAATGATGCTCATGATCCATAAAGGAATCCATGTCTTATATCAAGTTGGATACTAAGGAACCATGTTTTCTATATGTTGTTGATACATGCTATGATGGGTCTAGAACAAAGAGATAAAGTTTATGCAAAATCATGGCCATGATCAGTTAGTAAATGAGGAACAACAGCTTAAAGTAGCAATCCTGTCTCAATGGTTGACTTCATGAATTTCAGCCTTATAGGATACAACTTTTGATATGTGTATTCATGTTTTCTCACTCTTCCCAATTCTAAGAATCTATGTTGTGTTGTGTTTATGATGGAATGACTCTCTACTTATGATCCAGACACTCGATATATGAAGTACTTCGTATCTATTCTATTGTATATTTACCTCATGTCCCTTCTTGAGTAGTGTAATAAGTATAAGTTATGGTATGATAGAATAACTTTCATTCATGATGCTTATGCACGGGTTCCTCAGTGACGTTCCATATATTAGTATGATGGAGGTTGTGGATGCGTGGTAATGTTTTAAGTAAGGGAGTAAATGTTTCTGAAGGTGAGACTTTTGATGTGATTTCTTGAGCTAAGCTTGTAGGATAAGGGGGAAGAAGGAGATGACCTTTCATTACATGAAATAATTAGGAAGGGGATCTATGGTAATTATCTTTGTGAGGGTGATTGAATTTACTGGTCTTAGTAAGGAGATCAATGAAGTAGGTCTACTGATGATAAGTTTAAATGTGTGATTGATGAAAATGCACACCAATGTGTTATGTGGTTGGTATTCCTTGATTTAAAACATGAGTGTGTTTGATGTTAGTAATAAGGTGAAGTCATTCTCTTAATGTGATGTAGAGTACATATCCCATAGCTTAAGCTAGCACCTCTTTTCTCTGAGTTAGGCTTTAACATAGAAGTATTATGTGGCAGGACTCAAAAATGTTATGGTTAGACCTGTCATAGGGGAATTGTAAGTTGAAAAATGATGAAGTAGGTTATTTATTGATTGGGGCATAGACGAGTAGTGTTTCTATGTTGAAGGTCTATTTGTTGTATCTTGCAAGGTAGAGAATGCTTCTACTCATATCTCCCACTAAATATCATTTCATGAGTGTACCGATGTAAATCAAGCCTATTATCACCAAATAGAATCATGCCTTATGTGGTGATTATTATGTTCCCTAGAACTCATGTACAAGGTTATCTCTATGTCAATTATTAATATCTCATGCTTCGTTCATACACTTGTCACTAGGGTGTTATCATGAAGTTCTTTGGATGCCTTTGCATATCCCGTTAAGGAAAATAAAATGTTCAATGCAATGTTATGTTCCATACTTCATACTTTTAGAGCTTCAAAAAGTTACTACCTATCATTCGGGGATAAATGATCCCGAGGGGGAGATAATGTAACACCCTGCATATTCGAGGCTAGAAATCGAACCGTCATTCTTACATGCGTAAATGATAATCCAATGATTTATTTTTGAATTCATGTGTCATTATCTTTATACTAATGTGGGAAGTGTATTCGAAGTGAAAGATATTCATATAAATCATGTAACACCCTATAGTTGTAACACTCTTTTCATGCATCAAAAATGACCTTTAGGACCACCGTCGTGATGGTAGATCATGTGTAGACATTGTGAGAGTGTTAGGGTAGCTTTAGGACCTCAAAACTAAGTGGGCGCTGAAAAATATAGCTTAGGCAATAGATAGGCATCGCCTTACCATCGCCTACCTTCACTAGAAATGTTTGTCCATATCTTAGGCATGGGTTAGGCGCCGCAAACTTTAAGGTTTACCATGGGTTAGGTGCCGCCTACCCTGTATTTTTGGCGTAGGGACTCCATTTTTTTAGTTATTTTGAGGGAAACAAGGACTTTTGCCTTCACATAACCATCCCTAAACATATTTACACGAATTTAAGGCTCCCAAATACATTTTAACTCACACAAATCCTTAATTCATCTTCTAAAGCACAAGAGGAGAGAAACCAATGTACGATTTGCACATTCAAGCTTAAAGGGTCAATCTTTTTAGAATTTCTTCATCAACTAAGGTACGTGGAAGTATCCTAAAATCATTTGGCATAAGTTTTACAGTTTTTATCAAGTTTAAAGGTATACAAACATGTTTACAAAGAGGGTTTTTGACATGGTTTTGAATAGTATGTATTATGAAATTGTTTGAAAAAGTAAAATATGGTCTTGATCAACTTTTTACAGAACTGAATTTAATCACGTGTACATATGTGTTTTCAGTTTTGCAAAGATTAGATCGAGAACATGAATGACGAATCCCATCTCTTGTTGTGACACCTCTTGATTTCACATGTTATGGGTTGTTAAATTGGATGTTTTGAAGTATGAGAAAAATGTTTTACTATTGTTTTAGACTTGGTATTGATTGTGAATTAATGAAAGGGTGTTTACTTGTTTAAATGTTCAATGCGGTAGTTGAAAGAAGTGCATGGATTGTTCTTAAGAAAATTGACCATCATGAATTTAAGTAATGAAAAGAGAGAAGCTTTGCAAAGGTTTACACATGTTTTTAATTAAGAACTCTCTTATATTTTCTAAATGTTTTTGGTGGTCAAATAATTGAGTTGATTGAAAAATCTAAAGCCGAACGATATATGGCTTAGACATAAGACTTGCAAGTCTTGGTATAATGGTACCAAATAAGATAATACCATAACATACTAAGAACAGAATAGAACTCAGATTTTTTTCCGATATTCAGAATTTCATATTTGAAAATTACATGTTTAGAACAGACTAAAAATGGGATCTAAGAGAGTTAGATGGTTACCCGAAAAAAGTATGAGCTTAAAGACTCTATGCTAAAAATCGTGATTTGCTCACATAGGATTCTAGTACCCTGCTTTTTGATCTTGTATACCTTGTATTATGTCATCCCAAATTGAAACTACGGTGAGGAGCCCTACTTTTTGATCTTATACCATACCATGACATGTCGATTTGATTAGGAATTACGGGAATGTATATTTAACCTTCTTCCAAAATTTGGTTTCGCATTTTCAAAATACACTAAAAAAAGGTTCATGACTTTTCCTTTCATTATTTTGTAAAATTCACTAGTTGGAGCAAAGAGGGGATATGATCATTTTAATTTCTATCTCCAGTTATTTCACATTGCCTCGAAAGGATATTTATTTTCTCTAATGGTGATGATATATCCAATGCTCAATCATTTTCACTTTCTATTCGTCTCATACTATTACTAATTTGACATGATTAGTGTTACAAACGGAACGTGTCTTGTAACTGTCTTATCATTTTACCTTGTGGGATCAAAGACAACACATGTATGTGGAATGTTATTTACTCCAAGGGATGATATCTAAATAGAGGAAAACAAATAGAACCTATCAATTTTCTAGTGGACTCAATCATGAATTACTACATTTTCTCCTCTTTTACACACATTTTCTCCTCTTTCACACATACTTTTGGAAGTAGTCTTTGAGTGTTGTCTCTTGAATCTAACATAGTAGTGTCACCTGTGTTATTTGTTTGCCCTTCTAAGTTATCCTCTTCATTTATATTTGATGATTCTGTTAACTGAAGCCACCTAGCATTTACTATTAGATATCTTATTATTTTTATTAATCATGAAATTATATGTTCAGCATAATCGATGAGACTTGTAAGTATCAAATGATATCATCTATAGAAAGATAGTAAATGAAAATATAACATATTTATTAAGTTTTTTGATCTTTAAATAAAGATTATAAAATTCAAATTAATCCAAATTTTAACCCAAAGAAACAACAATTATTTGTATTTGCCAAAGTAATTTAAGGATATTGACCACATTTACTATGTGGATATCCAAATATGAAAACTACTCAAGACCAATCAATTGTTATTTTTTGCATGGTGGTTTAAAGTATATTTAGTACCTATTAGTCGTAGTATTTAATACATAAAAGAGATCTTCATTAAGAATTAATTATTGATACAATATATGCATTGTGTAAGACATGATATATTTATTTGAATAATGTTAATGAATGATGATTTATATATGACGAAATATAATACTTATGTATTTAAAAATAAATAATAGAGACATATTAAACATTACACTACAAGAATTATTTAACTAGGTTCTATTACTCTCTTTGACTCTTCTAATTTATTTTTCTCATTCAAGAATATGAAGAGAAGTGTGAACGGTGTGATGAGAGACAGGGAATACGTCCATTCCTCCACGTGGAATCATCTAAGTGGCATTTTTCTACAAAGCTAACCCCCACCCCCCACCTACAAGAAGTGTGAAAAGTTTGAAGTGAAGTGTGATGAGTGGGGGGCATACGACCAGTCCTCTACATGCCATTATTTGAGAGAAATTGTTCTTTGGCTCGCTTCCCCTAAAGCTAACCCTTCCACCCACTTTATCTGTCATATGTCAGTGTTTGGTGTTGGGTGTTGTTGTATTTATTGAGTTGCGTGTTCTGTTGTGACATGTTGTATATGTTATATGTATTTGGATGCTCTCTCACTCTATCTAAAACCTTTTCTTTCTTTCTCTCACTCTATTTATAACTTCTAACTGTCTTTAATCACTTGCTTTCTCTCCCTCCCTCCCTCTCTTGTATACTCTAAATTGATTTACTCCTCCTTTTGTCCTCTTTCTTTCTTTATTGTTCTTCATACATCTATCTATATATATAGAATAGATTTTTATCTCTTCTTTGTGAGGTAAGATACAAATATGCTAATATTTATCTGGGTTGCTCTCATTTATAAGAAAAAGAATTGAAATTGGTGGACTTTTTCTGTTTGGTTTTAATTTTATTTTGAGTTGATTCTTGTGTGCTTTACTGTCCATTTTGATGTGTGTCTGCGAAATGTTGTGTTTTTAATATAAATTTGTTGTAAATTTTTTATCTTTGGTGATTTTGAATTGAAATGGTTGAAGCTTATTTTAGCTATTTTCCTTATCTATATAAGATTTAAGTTAGGTTTTAACATTCCTTAATAGTGATTGTGCCATAGTCTTTATCTAGTTGAATGTTAATTTATGTTTTAACAACTATTAAATTGAATTGTGCAATTTTATTTATCTGGCAGAATGATAACGTGGTTCTAACAATTCTTTAATTTTCGTTATATTGTTTTCTTTATCAGGTTGAATTATAACTCAGGTTAATATAAATCTATCACTACTTTAAAAAATTGTAAATAGGCATTTTCATCTTAACCTTCACCAATCCTTGTCTGTAATCTGCAGATATTTGCTATAGTTGTCTTCTTCTCTTCATTTAAAAAGATGTCACTTATGCCTTATCACATTCAGGTATGATTGTCATCAAGCAATAGAGTAAAGTTTTTAATACATCCAATATAGGATTCTTAGTAGTTTAGTTGGTTGGGTACTGAACTTTTACCTTGTTGGTGATATTTCGACTCCCCAACTTTTAATCTACTCTGTCACTTCGTCATTCTTTACAACCATTGCTTGAAAAAAATACATCCAAATATTTGAATAAAATATGAGCTTTCCCCAAACCCAACTCCCCCTACATCTTCTTTTTTTGTACTTTAAATATATATTCCTAATCTTCCTCTCCCTAAATTATTGAACATGAATGTAACCAAATGTAGGAATACAATAGACATAAGGGTATCTTGATGTATGAATGCATCCACTATGAAAACAACTTTTTCTCAAACCAGGCCATACCAGGTGACATTTCAAGGATGAGTGGGTTAAAGGAACCCCCCAAAACAAAAAGTTTGTGAAGCTTTCTAATTATCAGCAGTATCTAGGTTCTACTGCCTCATCAATTTCCAATCAACATGTTATTTCTACAACAACATCTGGAAATGCCTCCTCAAATGCTCATAGATTGACAAAAGGGGGTGTCTAGATTTCTTGTGTCCTGGTAGCTCTTCCTTCACCTCAAACTTCATCCAGCAAACGTACACGGGGCCCTACACATCCTTTCAGGGTTCATGATTTGATGGAACTATCTAGGATCAAGGATAGTCTTACTGGAAAAAAGCAAGAAGTCATTTCATGTATTCTTGCTAGTGCTATGCATCAGGTTCATTCATTAATTTAGACATGCAATTTCTTGATTTTTTTTCCTTCACGACTAAAATGATTTATTTTTTTTTGTCTTATTTGGTTTCAATATTTTGTTTATGTGGATATATTCTATGATCAAATTCGTAAGTCATGGCAATACGAAGGACTAGGTATTCAATGCCCACTTTTTATATGAGATGAGTGATACTATGATTTTGGTATAAAAATAATATTGATTTTAGCTAATCTTCCAATTGAATATGAGATATGTTTATTCTCAATATGTTTATTTGGATAACCCAATTAATTCCTTGAACCAAATGATCCCTTAAAAAGATTTCTTTTTATACCTTACTCTAATGAATTACTGCCCTAGTTATAAATTTTAGTTAATTTTATCCATGAATTATATTTACATGTAGCATTCAAGTAAATTAATGTGTGATTATATTGTTAACATTCTATTTCAGCAACATTTTTTTCCCTATTTAGGGGTTCAAATAAATACGTTCTAAGATTAAAGATTTGAATATTAATTTCATTAAGACAAAATACAAAAACTAATGCTTTAGGAGCAGAATCTTTCTCAAATACTAGGGCTTCATGGATCCTCCTAATTCCTCTTTCATGGCCACATATCTTTTCGGCTTAGGATACCAGAGATATATGTATATGCAACAACTTTGATGATTTTTAGGAGTGTTACCTTTTAAAGGTAAAAGAAGCAACGAAAAATAGCACTAAGGTGGATGTGATCACCATAGAAGATTCGAATGATGAGTCCTAAATTATCTGATCATATGGTTAAAGTATATGATGTAGTTTCTGTGTAGTTTGTTCTTAATTAAGGTTTAGAAGACTGTTATCAAAATATTACTAAAGTGTCTTATTAAATATGTGGACAGTTTGATGTAGTTGCTTTTTTATATGCATCTAGGATTAATGGGTCGTCCCTTTATTCATTATTTTATATTAATGAATATATGTTTTGCTATTCTGAAGAAAGACAATTGTTACAGATTTAGCATATTGATGATATAGAAATTTCTATGTAAATTGAAACTGATTTAGAAATTGCTTGAGCATTTGGGTAGAAAATGAACAAAAGAGCTCAAGTCTATTACATGATAAAATTTATAGATTTAAATAATTAAAATTTATTGTAGAATACCTTTCATGACTTCTTATTATTATACATATATGATAGTTGGGGACTACGTGAAATATTACATTGAGAATTGAAAAATTGTAAATCATATGAATTTTTTGCGATACTTCTTTGCAAATTCATTATAGTTAATAATTTCTTTGCATGTAGAGTATGGATATTATGCTTTGTATTGATAAAAGAGCAATGCTCAATTTCTAAATTATCCAGTTAGTCCTTGTTTTCTTTGTTAATTTATCAAAGAGAAATGTGTAAGAAGCAGAAAAGGTAAAAGATTTTCAATCAAACACTATTAGAAAGAGTGTGTCAATTTATTCTCTTCTCTAATGATTTTTGGTTTCAGAGTTTTTGTTTTTTTGAAATTAGGTAGAAAAAAATATAAAGATTTGGTTAGTGATCCTTTATTTTAGTAGAATAAAAATTTTTTGCTAGATAATGAAACTTCAACGGTATGATTCTTGTTATATCTTATATAAATGTAATGACTATCTGTTTATTTTTACTTCTAGGGAAAATATGTTTGGTCAAAATCTCATTATTTCTAGCCAAAATTATTTTGCCTTAAAAATGAAGCTCTTGTATTTAAAAATAAATAATAAAAAATTATAAAAGGAAGGAATATAATCTTCTCACGCTATTAGCATGAGATCATATTGGAGTAAAGACTATCAAATAACCTAATTCATATTACTAAATAATTTAAGGGGTTCTAAATAAAATACATTAAGTATAAGGGCATTATGATAAACAACATATTTCTTGATGGAGATTATTATTTACTCAATTTGAATTTGTGATTTACCATTAAATTTCTTCTTATCAGGATAGTAAATGCAGCTAAGCCAAATAAAGAAATGAAATAAAATGGTCAAGATATTTTCTAATGCATCCAAAATTTAAATGAAACTGGAGTTTTTTTAAACCCAACCCTCACCTGAGACACCCAGTCTCGTTTAATTTTTCCTAGTATAAATATTTGTCCTCCTCTTCCCAAAATAACAAACCTAAAAGTCACAAAAATGAAAAACAAAATGGACAACAAGATGTGTCCAAGTATCAATGCAGATATTTTGGATAATTATTTTCATCCAACCAAGCCCTAGTAAGTCATACAAAGGGCCACTTAAAAATGACTAGAATAAAGGAACCGGCCATCGAAAGGTGCAGACCCAACCTAGGAGGATTCATGATATGAAAACTGTAATACCCTATGATACTCTTAGCTCGCTTCAGCTCTTAGTACATGCTAAGGGGGTCCAAAGCCTTGAAATTTTACTAAGTGTTAAATACTTAGCCATTTTCAAACCCCTAATATTTGAAGATTTTAAGTTTGGCCTTCCCTCCATTGAAATGTTGATTTCTATGTTATTTCATATTTACGGAGGTCAAAGGTATGTCTTAGGGAAGTTTCAAAACTTTTAGAAAAGGTTTGAATCGTGTTTGGATGTCTAAAATAGTAAGTCATCGCGATAAAGCCATGCAGCAATGGGTAATTGACCCAGACTTGGGGTCGTGCCATGTTGGCTTCTTGATCCAGCCAGGGGTTGTACCATTTTTATTGTCTGACCTAGACAGGGGTTGCTCCACATTGGGTAATCTCCATCAACTTTTAAACCCTCATCATTAAGGGCATTTGGGTCTATTTTCCTTACCCAAACTCGTCCTTAACAAGAAATTTAGGGTCCCTAGGAGCATTATTTTCCTCTTTATTCACAAATTCTCTCAAAGAAAGCCATTCCTCTGTCAAGAGAAAACCCTAACATCTTCAATAAAAACTCAGGAATTCAATCTTCACCATCCAAGAACATTCAAGAAAGTTGTTCTTTTTCAAGATTTAAGTATCAAAGGTATGAGTGATATTCATCTATGGTTTTATTTCACCATGGAGTTCAATAATATCTTTTTAAATGTTGAATTATGAGTTTTCCATGTTTTAAATGAATTATCTCCACAAATTACTTGTTATTTCAATTTTAAGATAAGATTAAAATTGTTTTGAAGTGTAATAGAGTATAATATCTTTTGTATGTTGAACTTTCCATGTCATGTTCATGTAATATAGGGTAAATCCTTAAATTATGGTTTTGTTATGTAATCATTCTATCTCAGCATATTTAAAAACATCCCTATGTTAAAGCCTTAATCCCTATGTGTTTGATGAAATGCCAAAGAGAATGACTTAGTAGGATGATTCCCCATTATGGTTTTTCTGAATCTTTTACATGCCTGTATATTTATGTTCATTTTGGGGGAGGGGGTTTGAATACCCGATACTTAGCTATTAACATAGTCTCAGTAAATTCAGAAGGATCTCAGATATAATCTTAGTATATTCAAAATTATTTCAGATATATCATATGCATGATTAGTTCAGTCAGTTATCATAGAGAGTTAAACTTAGAATAGTTTAGTAATTAATGTCAGTTCAGTTAGGAATAGGATTTAGCATTGAGCAAGTGTAGAGATAAAGGCTTTCCTGTCAGTTAGGTAGATTCGTTTGTAGTCATTGTAGGATATGAAGAGTTACCCATCAGTATAGGATTGGCTTCCTCTAAGGAGTCACCCATCAAATTAGGCTTGACTTTCTCCCATGGGTCACCCGCAAGTTTAGGCTTAACATTCTTGTCCTTTTGATACATAAGATTAGTGGATCCACACATCCAGCATTTGTACCATAGTACAATACTGACACTCTTCCAACTAGGGTTACAGGTTAGACCCCGATTAGCTCTGATTAGGGCATGTCGGTTAGATGATACCTCCCACTGCCTCATTGCAGTGCTCATTATAGTATCAATTCAGGTTTACTTGACCAAAGAATACAAATTTTTAGTTATTCAGTTACTAGAATTTAATATTTCAGTTTATAGACTATTTCTGTGTCATGTTATATGCTTGGTCATGCATTCCCATATTTTACAGCTTTCACACATATTATGCATTAGTTATCTCATGTTATTCATTAAGTAATTATTATGCTACTCCATCAGTCAGTATTTGCAAAACCTTGTACTTTTGTGCTAAAGTTGAATGGTCTTTTCGTTGTATATATGTGACACCCCAACTTAGGAAGGAGTCCCACATTGGCAAAACACAGGAGGGATGCTAGGTATATAAGTGAGAAATCCTTACTCACTAGAGATGCATTTTAAAGCCGTGTGGGCCTGGGCCCAGAGCGGACAATATCACTAATGGGTTGGGGAGTGGTAGGGGTATCTCGAGCCTGTGTGGTTTGAGATGCCCATCGCGGCCAGGGTCTCGGGTTGGGTCATGACAGAATAGTATCCGAGCCTCTCCTGTGTCTTCCTTATTGATATGGGCCATAGTTCAAATTGATTGAAGGTGAATCCAGGTAAGTCGAGGAAAACCTCAGTCCTTAGTGTAGGAAAATCCCATTCGGTGGGGTAAACCTCAGCGAGGACACTGAGTGCGTAAGGGGGGTATATGTGACACCCCAACTTAGGAAGGAGTCCCACATCGGAAAAATACAGGAGGGATGCTAGGTATATATGTGAGAAATACTTACTCCCTAGCAACGCGTTTTAAAGCCGTGTGGGCCTGGTCCCAGAGCGGACAATATCACTAGTGGGTTAGGAAGTGGTAGGGGTATCTTGGGCCAGTGTTGTTCGGGATGCCCGTCGCAGCCAGGTCCTCAGGCTGGGTCGTGACAATATGGACCCAATCCTATGATTTCTACTTAGATATAAATGTGAATGACACTTCCTTATTGTGGAAATATCCCTTTAAATGAATATTCAACATAAGATTCCCCTAGCTTAAGCATTAAGTTTAGCACTTTCCTATAGTGAATTTTTAGTTGACAATTTTGCATGGGACAACTTATAGATTTTGTTTCTCCTAGTATATAACGATTCATATAGCCTACTATATATAAAGTTAAAGCATCCGAGCACTCTTTCCCAATCCTCTGACCATTCATCAATCCGAGTTCGAAGTAAGAAGTTATGAGTGTTTGAATGAGGCACCATCCACGTAGTATGATTGTGACACCTCATAGTCATAACACTCTTTTAATACTTCTCAAATATCTTTAGGGCCTAGATAGTGATGGTAGATAATGTATTAACATTTTGGGGGGTGGTTGGGGCGTTTAAGGACCTCAAAACTAAGTAGGCATCCCAAACTATAGCTTAGGAAATTGGTAGGCATTGCCTTACCATCGCCAACACTCACTGGAAATGGTTGGCCATAAGGTTGGAACCATAAAGCCTAATGTTTGTCATGGTTTAGGCACTACAAACATCAATGTTTGCTATGGGTTAGGTTTCATAAACCTCAATGTGTTCCATGGGTTAGGTACAATAAACCTCATTGTTTTCATGAGTTAGGCGGCACATACCTTAAGGTTGGACATGGGTTAGGCACCACATACCCTGTGGCCAAGCAGTGTAGGAACTCCGTATTTGAGTTATTTCAAGGGAAAAATGGTCTTTCGTCACCCAATAATCGTCCCTAAACATCTTATCACATATTTAAGTGTAACACCCCAGATTTTGAAGGTGATTATGATCCTGAAGGACCATAAGCTAACCCTTTTCTGGTACCTGTAACTGAGCACTACATAATATACTGTAAAAATATGGAAAATAAATGGTGGAAACTTTCCATAAGGTTCAAAACTAAAATAAAACTAAATAAAGTATTAAAAATACTAAAGCTACTGTCTGAACATCTATTCTGAAAGCCTCTAAACTATCTGAATAAGGAGTTGATGGGACAATCCCCCAACTAACTCCGTCTACTAAGATAATGAATCTAGAAAGCTAATGAAATAATAGAATATCCTCGAATAATGATAACTCACTGCTAATTTTATTGCTTCTGGCTGAACTTGAACTGCTAAGAGTGCTCTGGATCTCGTGCTTCTGAACATATGGTATAAAACACCATAGCATAGAAAAGTATGCATCAATATGATGAAATATACTGGTATGCTAAATGAGGTAAGTTTACATACAGGGGTACATATGCATGAACAATACTAACTAAATAATCTGAGTTTACTGAATGAGGATACATAAATGAATGTACAAATTATGACTAAAATCATAGGAACTCTAAATACCGAATTCTAATAAATGGATTTCTGATAACTGAGTCTACTGATACTTGTATCTGATTTATTGGGGTTGAGATCAATCCTATTTAGTAGGTGATCTCTAAATATATTGATAATGAAGAAAATTAACAAAATTTGAGATCATTCCTATCTAGCGGGTGATCTCTGAATCTAATGATACTTGATACTAATTGTCTATATTTGAGATCAGTCCTATCTAACGGGTGATCTCTAAATATGTTGGTACTGATACTGATATTTCTTGACTGAATTTGAGATTAGTCCTATCTAGAGGGTGATCTCTAAATCCAATGACATTACTAATGAGTGACTGTATCTTATTGTCCTGGATCTGTGCTACTAAGTTGAGTTCTTTTACTAACACTGATTCTGAAGCTGAGAATGTGGGAGGTAGTTATCTAACCTACATGCCCTAAATCTAAACTAATGGAGTCCAATCTATAACCCCAGCTAGAAGGGTGTTAGTACCATGCCACGGGCAAAGACAACTGCCATGGGGTTCGTCCTAATCTAGCAGGTGACCCTTGAGACCAGTCCTGTACAAGAGGGTGATCACGGAGTATATTAGTCCTATCTAATGGGTTTCATCTCATACCTACACTATCTACGTAGTTCTAGAACTTAGGGATTACTTCTAGGGATCTCAGTCTTACCTAGCGGGTGAGCACCCATCAATAGATTCGCTCAGTGTTGAATACTACTCTTAATTGAAAAACACTAAACTAATTACTAATTCATACTAGGTTTGACTGAACTATTACTGATCGTACTTGTTTGACTGACCTAAACTGAATTCACTGATTTTCGTTGACTGACGGAATATTCCTAAGTTCTGAATTAATTACTAAACTATAGCTAGAATGCTACTGATACTGAGATTACTGAGATTTTCCTAAGTTTTGTAACTTTCTAAGTTCTACTGAGTTCTATAACTGCCTGAGAGTACTACTAATCATGGCAGGACTGAGATTATCATAAAATTGACCCTACCTCTAGAAAAGTAGCTAATTTGTTGGGTATAAATACCACAAGGACTCGATAACATGAATAATACAAGATAGAACAACTTGTACATAAAATGGCAATAGGCTATCATTCACAACACAATCAATGAGGCATCTCTTCAAGAACGTGGAAGTCTTAAACATGTAAACATATAGGGACTGCATACTATTATCTCATAATTCATTCAATAAGGAACGCACATGAGAAGGAATGCATGCAACATATCATAATTCATTCGCTAAGGCCTTTCAACAATCAGTTGGCATGCATTAACTTATGCACAATTTGGGATTTCTTGTCAACATGCTATAATGACTCCATTTCCTTCACATAAGCATTTTATCAAAAATATGGGAAGCATACTTTATTCAATACACCTAATTAACATGGTCACATCAATCAACATGCATCTTGAAGGGGTTTATAATGAACATAACATAAATATCACTTACTAGGATCAAATCTTTAAACTTTGTAAACAAAACATGAAGTAAAATTCAAAACCAACCTGAAATTCAATTTCAATTCACATAAATCATGAAAACTCATAAATATATAATCTTTGAGTTTACAAAAGAATTCTTGAACTTCTTGGGTGAAAGGAACCCAAGAATCAACATCTAACATACCTTAGTTCTTGATTTTGTGAAGATTGATGGTAGAATTTTCTTGAATTTGGATCGTTAATTGGAAATCCTAAACTTGTTATTGAGAGAAATTGAGAGAAAACACTATAGTTTAGGTGAAATATGGATGTATCATGTGTTTTAGGTTTATATAAGAGTGGGCAAAAGACTAAAATAACCCTGGGGTCACGATTATTTTAATGACTGGAAAACTGGGTGCCAACATACTGGCATCAATGCGATACCCAACGTATCGCGTCATAATCGCTTCGAGCCTCAGTACTTTTAACTCTGGCAGCCTATAACAATGTTAACCAACGAAATAGGTGATGCGGCGCACCAAGATCGCATTGGTTTGCTATTTTGAGACCCCAAACGTGATCTAAACGAGGTCCAAAAAAAATTCAAAATTTGTCCAGAAACCCCTATTGACATTCTGGGTAATGAATTAGCTAAAATATCAACTACCGAAGGTCGAGAAGGTTTTGAAATAAATCATCAAAGTTTGAAGTCTTATGAAATGAAGAAGTTCCAACACTTAGCCAAATTTTCTAAGTGTGAAACTTTCCTTGACATTCTTTAAAGTTTTTTAAATACTAGAAAAAATTGCGGGGTCTTACAATACTCCTCATTGGGAACATTCGTCCTCAAATGGGATGACTAGGATGAGATTACTGATAGACTGAACTTACTTAAGGGATGTTAACATTTGAAACATGGCTATATGACTGGAACTACTGATAATCTGAAATCTCATACTGAGTTGATTCTCATGAAAGCATGACTAAAATTATTAATAAGCTTGAGCTTCTTCTACTTAACATGTATATCAAATACATGAATATCTAACTGAACTGACTGTTGAATGCATTACTGAGTATGCAATCATAACTGATATTAAGTTTGTAAGCAAAAAATCTGAGCATGAAATCAATTGGGTTTAAGGTCATCAAAGAAGCAAAGAATCATAGGGTATCTCTCCCTTGGGACACTATGTCCCTCTAAGAAGGCTTACTTCATTGAGACCCTTGAGGAAAACAGTGGTGATGCACAAGGCACCTACGAGCTAGATCATGATAGAACATCTGGGATCTGAAACTATAACGCCCCAAATCTGGTACTTAAAGAACTACACGGTGCTCATGACCCTAAAGGATCACAAGCTTACCCATGACTGATATCTATACCTGAACACTACATAATATATTGTATAAATGCAAAAATAAAGGATGAAAGTCCATAAGGTTCAAAACTGATAAAAACATGACAACTAAAACTATAGTATATCAATACCAAAACAAATTGAAACAAAACTATCTAAACATACTGTAGTCAGAAAAACCTCTAAAACTAAACTATTTGAATAAGGAGTTGATGGGACATGTTCCAAACTAACTCCAACTACTAAAACAAACTAAGTAATAAAGAAATAAAGTAATTATCATTTCCTCGAAGGATGAGGACTCACTACTAACTCTGACTGCTGAAACTGGAATACTATTGATGCTCTGGAGCTCGTGTTTTTGAACCTATGGTAAATAAAACACCACAGCACAACTGCATCAATATGATTGAATATATTGGTATTCATGTGAGGTAGGCTAAATGAAAAGGGTTCAAATGCATGAACAATACTAATTGACTATATAATATAAACGTGAGAATATATGCATAAATAAGAGACTGTAACTGAATTCGTGATGGTACTGACTACTGAGTCTGAATAATAATAACATGAGTTACTTATAATTGATATAACTGATACTGACTGACTGTATCTGACAATCTAGGTTTAGATAGAACTAGCTGAGTTCCGTACTATGCTGAGTTGACAATATCTGACAGTCCTAAAATCTAAAGAAAAATCTGAGCTCTTTTACTGACAGTGAGACTTTAGGAAGTATTCATCTAACCAAAATTCCCCAAATAATGCATTATAGCTGGGTTGGGGTCTAATCTATAACCCCAATTGGAAGGGTGTCAATACTACGCCACTCGTAAAGATAAGCTGTGAGAGACTCTCATCTGGTAGTGTCCCCAGAAAAAAATGGTGGGACCCTCATATGACAGTGTTTATCCACCTCATCAACCCTCATCTATCAGTGTTGATGTCTCAACCTATGCTGGCTATATAGTTCTTGAATGCAACGATTGCTTCTAAGGATCACACCCTCAAATATCAATATGTGTCCTCATCCTTGGGGTCACTCATTACTAATTCTTACTCCCATGTTAAAAGACACTAAACATGATTAACTGAACTGAACTATATTTAGTTCATTGAGTTTCGTTGACTGATAAAATACTACTAAGATTATAGAATTTCTGAGCTTTCTGAGATTACTAGGATTACTGAGTTTACTGAGTTTTCCTGAGTCATATGACTGACTGAATACTACTAAACATGGCTTGACAGAGGATATCATGAACATTACACTGTCTTTAGGGACACAACACAATTTTTGGGTACAAGTACCCCCAGGACTCGATAGAAGGAAATGGACAAGGCATGACATTCTTGAATACATGACCAACATCAACAATCCATAATACAATAAGTTGGGGATTTCATGAAGTACATAGTTATCATAATCTTGTACATGGTAGAAATGCAATTACTCAATGTTATAATTCCATACTCTAATATCATGATCATTCCGATAAACATCTACATTGCACATCAATAGCATGGGAGTCATTTGAACATAAGGGTACAACATGTACTTATCATATGGATCACAATTAAGCTATAATACACAATTTCTATCCTCATAGGCATTTTATCAAACACCTTACATGCACAACTTAAGGCATAAGTGCAATCATCAAATTACACATCATAAACAACTCAATTCGTGGATTTCAACTTACATGCTAACGTAGTTTCATGAAAAACACATAAAGACCCCAACATGGGAATCATACAACAAGATAAACATGGTTCAAACAATCCACAATATAAACATCATGATTTATAATTTAAAATAGGGTTCTTGAGATTTATGGATGAAAGGAATCCATAAATCAACACTATGCATACCTTAGTTCTTGATTCCGCAAAGATTTACGGTGGGATTTTCTTGAATTTTAATCCCCAATTGAGAACCATAACTTGTTCTTCAGAGAATTTTGAGAGAAGTGACTATATTTTAGTTGAATTAAGGCTAAATCCCGTGTTATAGGCTTATATAGGGGTGGAAAATACCCATTCTGCCTTTAAAATAACTCAAAAATAGGGTGTTTACGTCACTTGGGCCATAAGATATGTGGCGCACAACTTATCACATAAGATAGGTTGTGCGTTGCACAACTTATTGCATAGCCATTCCAGTAGCCTTAAGCGATCAGGCAACGCACTCCACTTTGCAAAGCCATAACTTCTTGGTCGGGTGTTGGCTTTTGATAAAATTGGTATTATTGGAAAGCTAATTTGATCCTTTACAATTTGGTGTATCTAAATCTACCAAAATACCACATATACATCAATTTATGATTGTTCAAAGATGGCTCTTGCAAAATAAAACACTAAAACTTAACGGATTGGAAAGCTCTTAGCTTGCCTTACTCTAACTGACTCTTATGAACAAGCTTAACACATCATAATCTCTCTTTTCTCACTAGGATACTTATTGTAAGTCATGTAGTAAAATATGAATCACAAGATAGGAGGTTTCATACGTAGGAACAACGGTTCATTTTCTAGCTTATAAATATAAGGGGTATTATATTTTCTCCCCCTTGGAAACATTTGTCATCGAATGGGACTGACTGAGAGGAGAGGAATGGTAACTGAATTACAAACTGAACATGAACAACTGTAGCATAATTACATGACTGACATGACTAATAAGGTGATTGTATTATAATGAGCATGCATATCCGATGCATGTTTTCATGACTAAACTGATTCATGAATACATGACTGGTATTTTTGATATACTGAGTTACTCACAAGGAGAATGCATATCTGATGCATGAATACATGACTGATCTGATGCATAAATATGTGACTAAATATGCAATGGTATTTGATACCAAGTTTATGATGGTAATCTAAGCATTAAACTGGTGTGTAACTGCAATTTAAACGTGAAACTGAATAATCTTAAGGAAAACTATAATCTTGGGCTAAGTCTAGATTAGTAGAGAAGAAGTGAGGGTACTTGGATTGTATGTCTGCTTCTGCTTCCTAAGTAGATCCCTTAACGGACTGATTTCTCCAAAGAACTTTGACTAGAGGGGCCTCTTTGTTCCTCAATTTGTGAATCTGGTAGTCAATAATTTTGACTAAAATCTCATCAAAAGAGAGTTTTTTCTGAATGTCTATGCCGTCAACAGGGACTACGACTGCTGGGTCACCTATGCATTTCTTAATAAAGGAGACATAAAAGATCGGATGCACTAATGATAGATCTGAAAGAGACTCGATATCATAAGCTACTTTGTCCAAGAGACTAAGAATTTTGAAGGGACCGACATATCGAGGACTAAGCTTTCCCTTCTTGTCAAACCTTTTCACTCCCTTCATGGGAGAGATTTTCAAACACATGCAATTTTATGACCTCATCTCGACATCCTTTCTGAACACACATGAACGAGAACAAAAGAACGTGGATGAGTTTGTATTATGTGATATGAACTGGCTATCGTGAACTGAAATGAGTTATTGAGTACATGGCTTACGACTGATATTTGAGCTAGAGGGTCAACCTGTGGGTACCCACAACTCTAAATTGGATTCGTTACACGAAGAGAAATTGGAGGTTTAATGTCATGATAGATCAGGGTTTATAGAGCATCTTATCCTTGGGAGATTATGTCCCTACAAGAATACTAACTTGATTGACATACTGAAGAAAATTGGGATAATGCAGAAGGCACCTATGAACTGAATCTCGACTGAATATCTGAGATCTGAAACTGAGACATAACATATGAACTGAGCTTATCTTGCAACTACTGTGACTTTCTATATTTTAAATATTTATATTCGTAAGATTTTTGATATTAGGACTAGGTGGAAAGATGGGAAACCATAATACACGAGCTTATTTCCTAATTGCTAAGATGATTTACTGGCTGATTAATCTAACTTATATTGAAAACTTATACTTAATTGAAGTGTTTCTTCTTCACCTGAGACTACTGAAAAATTCACATGAGAACTGAGCATGAACTCCTAAACATACTAACTTATCTGATTAACTGAATGACTGATAGTTGAATACTAGGTCTGTAAGATTGAACTGTACTTAGTCTTGAATAACTAGACTGCAACTGTAGAGCATTATGCATAGTAGATAAGGACTAACTGAATGACATGAGATAACTGAGCATGAATTGAGGGTAATTGTATTATTTGAGAATACAACACCATGATTACAACATAGTTCTGGAAGAGTCTTGTAAACTAAGGTACTACAAGGCTGCAACTGAGTGACTGATAAATGTATGTCATGGTCGAGTAAACCCAAAATTGAATTAAGTTATCGACCTAATTACTAGGATAGGACTGGGACTGAGATTGCAGCTTAGATAATAATTGAGACTGTAACTGCAACTAAGACTGTAGATGGGACTGAATACTAGCTTCTGATAACTATATTTTAGACTAGTACCGATGTACTGAATTCTGATGGTTAAGTAACTAATAGCTGAAAGTTGTGATTTTGTAGGACTATCTGAGTCCTTTACTGAATATTGATTACTGAAATGACTCTGCAATTAAGACTCAAGGGATAGAATATCATCCAAATAGATTCATCAAGGGATCTAAACTGAGGGTATACCTGACATAATCTTAGTTTGGATGATCATTAGGAGTGGAGCATGAGTTATATGAGCTGAGCATAATGCAAATCATGACATAAGTGTATAATTCATGAATTGGATGACCTGAGTCTAAAATTTATGTACTCATGGAATATGATTCGTAACACTAAGTGAACTAAAACTCCTTATAATAGAAACTGTAAGCGTACATGATTTTTACTAATGTGCACAAATATGAGTGATAGTCATAGAGCGGACTTGATGGCAAGAATAGATATCATTATAACTGATGGGATTTTAGGGTCTATAATACCATTCTGCAATGGTCTACAAGATCACACTGATTTTGGGAATAGAAAAAGATGTCATCTATGAAGACTATGATGAACATGTCGAAGTACTGGTTGAAAAATCGGTTCATCAAGTCTATGTAAATTGTTGGGGCATTGGTAAGACCAAATGACATGAGTAAGAATCTGAAGTGACTATACCGAGTTTGAAAAGCCATTTTTGGAAGGTCACCTTCTCTGAACCTGAGCTGATGATAGCCTGCTCTGAGGTCTATCTTAGAGAAATTAGCTGACACTCTGAAGTTGGTCAAACAAGTCATTGATTATGGGAAGTGGATAGTTGTTCTTGATTGTGACTTTATTGAGCTGACGGTAATTTATGCATATTCTAAAAGAATCGTCTTTCTTTCACATGAATAAGACTGGTGCACAAAACGGGGACACTCTGAGTGTAATGAACTCTTTATCTAAGAGATCCTTCAACTGTTATTTCAATTCTCTAAGCTCCATTGGTACCATTCTATATGGCGGAATAGATATAGGCTAAGTATCTGAAAAAAGATCAATATCGAAGTCTATTTCCCTTTTGGGAGAAATTCCTAGAAGATCTTCAGGAAAGACATCTGAATATTCATCCACGATTGGGACTAATTCAAGACTGGGTGTATCAAATCCAGAATCCTTAACATGAAAAAGATGATAAACACCTCCTTTAAATGTCATTTTCCTTGCCCGAAGGTAGGTAACAAGCTGACCTCTAAAAGTTGAAGTAGTACCCCTCTATTCTAGAATATGTTCATTCAGAAACTAGAATTGGACTATTCTATTTCTGCAGTCGACTGTGGCATAGCAGAAATGAAGCTAAATCTATGTCGAGAATAATATTCAAAATCAGTCATCTCTAATTTGACCAAGCCTACTGAAGTGACTTTTTGAGATACCATAACTGGGCAGTTCCTATATACCCGTCGGGCTATGATGGCTTTAACCATAAGGGTAGAGACTGAGAAGGGCTCTGCTAGAATTTCAGGACTGACTCTGAAATCAACTACTATATAAGGAGTAACAAAAGACAAGGAAGCTCCTGAATCTAGAAAAGCATAAACATGCAAGTAAAAGAATGGTAATGTACTAGTGACTACATCAAGAAAATTTTTCTGATCCTATTGGGACTGAAGAGCATAGAGTTTGTTTGGGCATTGTCCATTTGTGGCACTGGATGTGACATCCTGCTGATTCAGACAATCGGACTAAACTGAAGGACAACTATGTTGACTTCATGGACAAGCCTTAGGACAGTATCGGACTCTGTGACCTGACTTACCATATCCAAAGTATACATCTCTACTAGCTCTGCAAACACCCTTATGATGCTTTCCACAAGTTTGACAAAAGGGATTGGTCCGGGAACTGCTATGTAAAACCCCCCACTTTCATAGGCTAGAAAGAGAACTGTTGTTCGTACATGTGAAATCCCAATTTTGTAAGTCATATTTGGGAACCTAAATTAGCAAGAGTACCCTAGTTAAAAGAGATCCTATGATGTGTTAAGTATGGTTATATGAGTCACTTAACGTAATACAAGCTAAGAGTTTTGGAATGTATCAAGTTTTAGCATTTGAATTTACAAAGGTCATCTTTGAATGAGCATAACTTGATAAATGTGTGGTATTTCTGTGTATTTCTAACCACAAAATCATATAGAATTTAATTAGGTTTCCAACAATAAAAATCTCATCAAAATCCAACACCCGAGCTAAGAGTTATGACTTTTTGAAGTAGAGGACGTCACCTAACCAATAACCTATGGTCACTGGAAAGCATAGGTGATAGAATATGCGGCTCCTATATAAACATAGGCGATAGCATAGGTGGCGCCGATATAAACATAGGCGATAGCATATGCGGCGCCTATGTGTTGGTTTCAAGTGACTTAAACACTCCGTTTTGCATTATTTCAAGGATAAATAAACCTTTTAACATTCCTTACATGTCCCTAAAAATAAGCCTATAAATTTAACTGCTCCTAAACACATCATCACCCTAGTATCAGTCTAAGTTCATCATCTAAGAGCACTAAAGGAGAAAAACAACTAGGGTTGCCCAATCAAGGTTTGAAGATCCAATCTTTCAACAATTTCATTACTATAGAGGTATATGGGGGTTTTCAATAAGATCCTTCTTTTGTTCTTATGATGAAATTGTATTATTTTCAAAGATATATGATTTTACATGTCTTATTGTGAATTCGAGATGAAAACTTACATTCTATATCTTTGATCAAGAAGTTATGATATTTTAGATGTTTTGAGAATGAATTTCATGAGTTTGATGTGAATATCATGTTTAAAAGTCGAATTTCCAGATTTTATATGAATTTTATCATGTTTGCTAAATAAAGTATGAATCTTGAAGTGTTTTGGCTAAAGTATTGAATTATGGGTTTTGAACCCGAATTGAGATTATTATTTTATGAAGTAATGAGTTATCCACACTTTAAGAATGTAATTGATTTGACATTTTAGTATTGAAAGAGTTATTTTTGAACTCGAATGAGAAAATAAATCCATACTGTGATTGATTATGAAAAAGAGGTAGCATGATGGCTCCCCTTATGAATTGTTGAATTCATTTTGTTGTGGATTGTCTTTGAAAATTTTGATCTAAGTCTGGGAGTAGTCTTTAGCACTGAGTGGGAGGTATAGCTGTAACTGGTACTTCCATAGAACTACATGCCCCCGTAGGATTTGAGCCTAAGGCTGTTTGATAAAGTGATTACTAGTGAATGAATGATTAAGGTCCTACTCCATTGGAAAGGATAGGACAGCTCTCCCCAATGTGGGTTGAACGTTGGACTCCATGTATATCACATAGTTTATGTCAGTTGTAAGAGACTCCCAGTGTGTGTGTGTATGTATTCTTATGTCTGAGACGATAAGTGAAATGATTTGAAAGTTGAGTTGTGAAAGCTATCATTTTTGCAAAGTTTAATGATTTTATATAATCAAAGAGGGATTTTATTATGAGGTTTGATCATCTAATGAATTGGAAAGTGATTGAGAATTTATATGATGACTCATATATTTTATTACATATATTTGACTCTCTGATGATTACAGTGATCTTATTTAAGCTATGTGAGTCTTTCATTATATCATGCATACTTCCTATAAATGCCTATGATGTTGATATTTTAAACTGCATACACCCCCATATGCTCAATCCATTTCTATGGTACTGACCCATATCTCCAGATGTGGGCTACATTTTCTCATAATGTAGATTTAGATGCTCATTTCCAGGCTCAACAGTGATATTTTGGGCACGCTATTCTACATCCTCTACTGTGGTGAGTCCTCATGATCCGAGGACGTGACATCCAGATTTCTATTTTGTTGAGCGAAGTACTTTTGATATTGAGTATGAGTTAGTTGGGGTATGTCTCAATGGCTCTCTGATGTTGTTGACTTTTAGAGGCTTGTCAGACTAAACTACATGGTTGGAGTTGTCGTGATGTGTCATATTTTGTTACCTTTGCGCATCTCTTTTGTTTTTGAATTATGATATCATGGAGGATATTTTGATGACTGAACATAGTAATTCTATTGATATGTGTTGAATGATGTGAATATGGCTCAAAGGGTTAGCTTGGGGCTACTTGTTGCCTTAAGCATCGTGTGATGTCCCGAGACCCATTTTTGTGGCATTACAAACTTGGTATCAAAGCCTAAGTTTATATGAGTCCTAGGGAGTCCGACAAGCCCTGTTAAGTAGAGTCTTGATTGTCACTGTGTAGTGCGCCACATCTATGAGAAAGAGGCTACGAGACATTTTAGGAAAAAGTGTGATTCTTGTAGAAGTCTATCATGCTTAAAGTTTCTCTCTCTCTCTGCTATTAATTCATGCTCTCTTCTTTCAGAAATATGCCTCCACGTTGAGCTAGAAGAATTAATGATGGTCAGCAACCCCAACCTGCTGACCCATTGAATGAGAATGTGTCCCATGCTGAATTTCGGGCAGCCTTTCAGGCGCTGGCTCAAGCTGTTGCCATAAATGTTTAGGCCAATCCGACCCCAGCTCCACAGCAGCAGAGAGGTGATTCAGCTGCTGTGAGGATTCATGACTTTGTGCAGATGATTCCACCAAAATTTTATGGGTGTAAGTCAAATGAGGATCCACAGTTGTTTTTAGAAGAAGTGCAAAAGATTGCTCAGGTGATGCATGTATCTGAGGAGCATAGTGTGGAGTTAGCAGTATATCGGTTGAAAAAACTTGCTTATGATTGGGTGGTTGCTTGGAAGAAAGGCATAGGTGAGGGTACTGCCCCAACGACTTGGCGATATTTCCAAGATGTATTCCTGGATAAGTTTTTCCCTTTAGAGATGAGAGAGGCAAAGGTAGAAGAGTTCATGAACTTGCGACAGGCTGCTATGACTATTAGAGAGTACTGTCTGAAGTTTAATCAGTTGGCCAAATATGCCCCTGACTTAGTATCTGATAATCAGGCCAGTATAAGTGAGTTTATGACAGGAATGTCTAGTTATGTAGTAAAGGAGTGCAGGTCTGTTATTCTAAATAGTGATATGAATCTTTCCAAGATGATGACTCATGCTCAAGAGATTGAAGCATATAAGATCAGGGAGAGAGAGAATAAGAGAGCTAGGTCTGAGCTGCATGGACAGGGTTAGACTAGGTCACAGAAAGGGAGTCGCCCTCAGTTTTAGGACCATCCATCTGTGCCAGCACCGTTATCAGTTAGTGCTCCCATGACTAGGGTTAAGAAGGAGCAAGGTAATCGATCATATGTATCCAGGTCTCAGTGCAGTGTTGCAGTAAGACAAATTATCCTCCGTGTCCTAAGTGTGGTAGGACCCACCCAGGTCAGTGTTGGGGTGAGAAGAAAGGTTGTTTAGAGTGTGGTGACTTAGGTCAAAAACTTAGGGACTGCCCACATGCCAGACAAGGGCATCATGATAACCGCGCTCAGACTCAGACTGCTAGTGCTCTAGTTCAGGTGACTCACCCATCCCCAGCTCAGAGTGCCTCCTCTAGCACTGCTGGCAGTCAATGCCAGAATAGGTTCTATGCTTTACTTTCTTGACAAGAGAAGGAGGACTCTCCCGATGGTGTTATTGGTATGCTCCGTATACTTTAGTTAGATGTTTATGCTCTATTTGACCCTGGGTCCAATTTTTCATATGTTACACCTCTGATTGCTGTGAATTTTGAAATGAGTCTCGAAAATATTCCTGAGCGTATCTTAGTTTCTACCCCAGTGGGTGATTCGATTGTTTCCCAGAAAGTGTATGGAAAGTGTCCTGTTATAGTCCTACATAGAGTCATGTTGGCTGATCTGATTGAGATAAACATGGTGGATTTTGATTTCATTCTGGGTATGGACAGGCTTCATTCTTGTTATGCCTCTATAGATTGTCGTACCTGAGTGGTCAAGTTTCAGTTTCCTGATGAACCTATGTTTGAGTTGTCTGGGAGTTCTGTATCTCCCAAGAGTCATTTTATCTCATATATTAAAGCTAGGAAACTTATTTCCAAGGGGTACATCTATCATTTTGTTAGAGTCAAGGACACTAAGTCTGAGACTCCAACTCTTTAGTCAGTTAGCATTATCAATGAGTTTTATACTGTCATTCTGGAAGATCTCCCAGGGATACCTCCTAGTAGAGAGATAGAGTTTGGGATCGATCTTCTTCCCGATACTCAGCTCATTTCTAGTCCTCCTTACCTTATGGCACCTGCAGAACTTAAGAAGTTGAAAGAGCAACTCAATGATCTATTAGATAAGGGTTTCATAAAACCTAGTGTTTCTCCTTGGGGTGCTACTTTGTTATTTGTGAGGAAGAAAGATGGTTGTTTGTGTATGTCCATTGCCTATCACCACTTGAATAAAGTCACTATCAAAAAGAAGTATCCCCTTCTGAGAATAGACAATTTGTTTGACTAGTTGCAAGGTGCAAGTTACTTCTCAAAGATAGACCTTCGTTTCGGCTATTATTAGCTCGAAGTTAGGGAGTGTGACATCCCAAAAACATCCTTCCAAACTTGATATGGTCATTTTGAGTTTCTTGTTATGTCCTTCGGGTTAACTAATGCCCCGGAAGCTTTCATGAACCTCATGAATCGAGTGTTCAGACCATACCTTGATATGTTTGTTATCGTATTCATAGACGATATTCTGGTGTACTCTTGTAGTGAGAATGAGCATGCAGATCAACTACAGATTGTCTTGAAGACCCTTAGAAATCATCAATTGTTTGCCAAATTCAGCAAGTGTGAGTTCTGGTTATGATCAGTTTCTTTTCTGGGTCATATTATTTCTTTCGAGGGTATTAGAGTGGATCCCCAAAAGACCGAAGCTATTAGAAATTGGCCTAGACCTATATCTCCAACTGACATTCAAAGTTTCTTGGGTCTAGCTGGTTTTTACTGCCATTTTGTTGAAGGTTTCTCCTCTATAGCTTCCCTATGACAAGGTTGGCCCAAAAGAAAGTGAAATTCTTGTGGTCCGATTCTTATCAGAAGAGTTTTCAAGAGTTGAAGACTCGACTTACTACATCCCCTGTTTTGACTCTGCCTAATGGTGTTGATGGTTTTGTCGTATATTGTGATTCTTCTAGAGTTAGTTTGGGTTGCGTATTAATGCAGAAGGGTAAGGTGATAGCTTATGCTTCTAGACAGTTGAAACCCCATGAGAAAAATTACCCCACCTATGATCTTTAATTAGTTGCCATTGTGTTTGCTCTAAAGATCTGAAGACTCTACTTGTATGGTGTTCACGTTGATTTTTTCACTAATCAAAAGAGTTTACAATATGTATTTACCCAGAGAGAGTTCAACCTTAGGCAGAGAAAATGGTTAGAATTGTTAAAAGACTATGATATGAGCGTTTTGTATCATCGGGGCAAGGCCAATGCGGTGGCGGATGCCCTAAGCAGGGTGTCTATGCGTAGTGTTTTGAATGTTGAAGAGGGTAAGAAAGAGCTGACTCTTCATGTGCACCGATTTAATAGACTGAGGGTTAAGTTGTTTGACTCTACGGAAGGTAGTATAGGGGTTCAGAGTAGTTCCGATTCCTCCTTTGTTTTGGAAGTGAAGAAGAAGCAAGACTTAAATGCTAGTTTGGTTAGACTGAAGGAGTCAGTCAAAGAACAAAAGGTAGAGGTTTTCTCCCAAGGAGGATATGGTGTGTTGAGGTGCAGGGTAGATTTTGTGTTCTGAATGTTGATGACCTAAGACAAAGAATTATGTATGAAGCGCAAGGGGTGCGATACTCTATTCATACTGGTGCCACCAAGATGTACCATGACTTGCGGGAAATCTATTAGTGGAGTGTCATAAAAAAAGATATAGCAGTATTTGTGGCTAAGTGTGCAATGTTCCAACAGGTTAAGGTTGAACACTAAAGGCCTGGTGGTATGATGCAAAGTTTTAGCATTTGAATTTGCAAGGGTCATCTTTGAATGAGCATAACTTGATAAATGAGTAGTATTTCTGTGTATTTCTAACCACAAAATCATAGAGAATCGAATTAGATTTCCAACGATACCAATCTCATGAAAATCCGACACCCGAGCTAAGAGTTATGGCTTTGCGAAGTAGAGGGCATCGCCTAACTAATTGCCTATGGTCACTGGAAAGCATAGGCGATAGCATATGCAACACCTATGTAAACATAGGCGATAGCATAGGCGGCGCCTATGTAAACATAGGTGATAGCAAATACGACACCTATGTGTTGGTTTCAAGTAACTTAAACACTCCATTTGGCATTATTTCAAGGATAAATAAACCTTCTAACCTTTCTTACACGTCCCTAGATATAACCCTATGCATTTAACTGCTCCTAAACACATCATAACCCTAGTATCAATATAAGTTCATCATCTAAGAGTACTAAAGTAGAAAAACAACTAGGGTTGCCCAATCAATGTTTGAAGGTCCAATCTTTCAACAATTTCAATACTATAGAGGTATGTGGGTTTTTTCAACAAGAGCCTTCTTTCTTTCTTGTGCCCAAATTGTATTATTTTCAATGATATATGATTTTACAGGTCTTATTGTGAATTCGAGATGAAAACTTACATTCTATATCCTTGATCGAGAAGTTATGATACTTTAGATTTTTTGAGAATGAATTTCATGAGTTTGATGTGAATATCATGTTTAAAAGTTAAAATTCTAGATTTTATATGAATTTTATCATGTTTGCTAAATAAAGTATGAGTCTTGATGTGTTTTGGCTCAAGTATTGAATTATGGGTTTTGAACCCGGATTGAGATTATTATTTTATGAAGTAATGTGTTATACACACTTTGAGAATGGAATTGATTTGAACTTTTGGTCTTGAAAGAGTTATTTTTAAACTCGAATGAGAAAAGAAATCCACACTGTAATTGATTATGAAAAAGTGGTAGCATGATGGATCCCGTTATGAATTGTTGAATTCGTTTTGTTGTGGATTGTCTTTGAAAATATCTGAGTTAAGCCCGGGAGTAGACTTTAGCACGGAGTGGAAGGTATAGCTGTAATTGGTACTTCCGTAGAACTACGTTCCCCCGTGGGATTTGAGCCTAAGGTTGTTTGATATAGTGATCACTAATGAATGAATGATTAAGGTCCTACTCTGATGTCAAGGATAGGACAGCTCTCCCCAACTTGGGTTGGACGTTGGACTCCATGTAGCTCACATGGTTTATGTCGGTTGTAAGAGACTCCTAGTGTGAGTGTGTTTGTATTCTTATGTTTGAGATGATATGTTAAATCATTTGAAAGTTGAGTTATGAAAGTTATCATTTTTGAAAAGTTTAATGATTTTATATTATCAAATAGGGATTTTATTATGAGGTTTGATCATCTAATGAATTGGAAAGTGATTGAGAATTTATATGATGACTCACATGTTTTATTACATATATTTCACTCTTTGATGATTACAGTGATCTTATTCATGCTATATGAGTCTTTTATTATATCATGCATGCTTCCTAGAAATTCTTATGATGTTGATTATTTTAGACTGCATACACCGCCATATGTTCGGTCCATTTCTATGGTACTGACCCATATCTCCGGATGTGGGCTACATTTTCTCAGAATATAGGTTCAGGTGCTCAGTCCCAGGCATGACAGTGACTTTCCGGGCATGATATTCTACATTATCTGTTATGGGGAGTCCTCATGATCCGAGGACGTGACATCCAAATTTTTATTTCGTTGAACGAAGTACTTTTGATACTGAGTATGAGCCAGTTGGGGTATGTCCCAATGGCTCTCTGATGTTGTTTACTTTTAGAGGCTTGTCACACTAGACTACATGGTTGGAGTTATCATGATGTGTCGTATTTTGTTACCTTTCCGTATCTCTTTTGTTTTTGAATTATGATATCATGGAGGATATTTTGATGACTGATCATAGTAATTCTATTGATAAGTGTTAAATGATGTGAATATGTCTCGAAGGGTTAGCTTGGGGCTACTTATAGCCTTAAGCACCGTGTGATGTCCTAGGACCCATTTTCGTGGCCTTACATGCTATCAATTCCCTGAGGTTTAGGACCTGGTGCCCTGTCGCTGAATTTAGGAATTGGAGCACTATCTGAGGAAGAAACTGGAATGGATGAATTTGGGCGAAAATGATAATAATTACCACCCTCTTACTTAGGATGAGGAAAATTTAAATTACTTGTTCTCGCTCTTTTATTTTCTCTCTTCCTATGCTTTCCCACCTCAATCTGCTAGGCATGAATCATATGCCTAGGTGGGATAACAACCTACTGATTTCTTTGAGCTACTATTGAGTAAGATATGGTAAGGAACTTAGTTCATAATTCTCTATGAAAGACATGCTCATCCAGGGAATCTACCTGAACGGGCGGAGGTGCTGACTGATTCTTAATTCTCCTTTTATTAGTCTTTTTGGGAGGCATGTTCTGTAATGAAAGGGAGAAATATATTAGACTGAGAATTAATTTTGAGATCATGCTCACTGGCACAAAATGAATACTGAAATAAGGGTTGTTCCTAAAACATTTTTTAAACTCCTGTACTTAAGTATGGTGCACAACATACCCATGCACAAAACTCTACAATATGCATCTTTTCATACCTCATAGGACACTGTTGAACCTTAGGCTCTGATACGAAGTTTATAACACCCCAAATCTAGTACCCGGAGTGCTATACAGTGTTCATGACCTTGAAGGACCACAAGCTAACCCATGACTTATATCTGACCTGAATACTTCATAATATATAGTATAAATATGGAAATAAAGGCTGAAAGGCCATATGCTTCAAAACTGATAAAAACATAACATCTAAAAAAAATAAGGTGTATTAATACCAAAACAAACTAGAACAAAACTATCTGAACATACTGTAGTCTTAAAAGCATCTAAAACTGAACTTTATGAATAAGGAGTTGATGGGACATGTCCTAAACTAACTCCAACTAGTGAAATAAACTAAGTAACGAAGAAATTAAGTAATGATCATGTCCTCGAAGGATGAGGACTTACTGCTAACTCTCACTGCTGAAACTGGAATGCTACTGACGCTCTGGAGTTCGTGCTTCTGAACCTATGTATAGAATAAATCATCATAGCATAAATAAGTCAGTACAATTGAATGTACAGGTATGCATATGAGGTAGGCTGAATACAAAGGGCTCAAATGCATGAATAACGCTAACTGACTGTATAATATGAATGTGAGAATACATGTATGAATAAGTGATTGTAACTGAATTTGTGATGGTACTGCCTACTGAGTCTGATTACTGATAACATGAGTTATTAATAACTGATATAACTGATACTGAGAGACTATATCTGACAGTCTAGGCTCTGATGGAACAAGCTGAGTTCTATACTGTGCTGAGTTGACTGTATCTGATAGTCTTGAAATTTGAAGAACTATCTGACTTTTTTGACTGAGACTAAGACTGTGAGAAGTAGTCATCTAACCAACATGCCCCAAATAATGCATTGTATTTGAGTTGGGGTCCAATTTGTAACCCCACTTAGAAGGGTTTCAATGTTGCGCCACTGGTAAAGACAAGCTATGAGTGATCCTCATCTGGCAGTGTCCCCAAAAGATAATGTTGGGACACTCATCTAACAGTGTTTATCCACCTCATCAATCCTCATCTATCAGTGTTGTTATCTTAACCTATTCTAACTACATAGTTCTAGAATTCAAGAATTTCTTCTAAGGATCACACTCTCAACTGTCAGTATGTGTCCTCATCCTTGGGTTCACTCGGTGCTAATTTCTACTCCCATCTGAATAGACACTGAACATGATTAACTGAACTGAACTGGACTGAGTTCATTGAGTTGAGTTGACTGATAGAATACTATTGAGATTACTAAATTTCTAAGCTTTCTGAGATTACTGGGATTACTGAGTTTACTGAGTTTACCTAAGTCACATGACTAACTGAATTCTACTGAACATGGCTTAATTGAGGATATCATGAAAACATGACATTGTCTCTAGGCATACAACTAAATTGTCGGGTACAAGTACCCCCAGGACTCGATAAAAGGAAATTGACAAGGCATGACATTCTTAAATACATAACCAGCATCAACAATCCATAATACAATAAGTTGGGGATTTCATGAAGTACATGGTTATCATAACCGTGTACATGGTAGGAATGCATACACGCAATGTCATAATTTCATACTCTAACATCATAAGCATTCCAATAAATATCTGCATTACACATCAATAGCATGGGAGTCATTTGAACATAAGGGTAAAACATGCACTTATCATATGGATCACAAATAAGCTATAATACACAATTTCTATACTCTTAGGCATTTTATCAAACACCTTACATGCACAACTTAGGGAATTGTTATAATCATCAAATTATACATCATAAATAATTCAATTCATGGATTTCAACTTCCATGCTAACATAGCTTCATAAAAAAAAACACAAAGACCTTAACTTGTGAATCATACAACAAGATAAACATGGTTACAAACAACCCACAACATAAACATCATGATTTATAATGTGAAATAGGGTTCTTGACCTTTATGGATGAAACAAATCCATAAATCAACACTATTCAATCCTTAGTTCTTGATTTCACAAAGATTTACGGTGGAATTTTCTTGAATTTAAATCCACAATTGAGAACCCGAACTTGTTCTTGAGAGAATTTTGAGAGAAGAGACTATATTTTTGTTGAATTGGGGATAAATCCCATGTTATAGGCTTATATAGGGGTGGAAAATACCTTAAAATAACTCAAATTTGGGGTGTTTACGTCACTTGGGCCATAAGATATGCGGCGCACAACTTATCGCGTAAGCTAGGTTGTGCATCGCATAACTTATGGCATAAGTTAGGTTGTGCGTCACACAGCTTATGGAATAAGTTATGTTGTCCGTTGCAATACTTATGGCATAACCATTCCAGTAGCCTTAGGCGATTTGTTAGGCGACGCACTCCACTTTGGAAAGCCATAATTTCTTGCTCGGGTGTTGGATTTTGGTATAATTGGTATCATTGGAAAGCTAATTTAATACTCTACAATTTGGTGGTCTAAATATATCAAAATGACACATATACATAAAGTTATGCTCGTTCAAATATGACTCTTGTGAAATAACTAAAACTTGATGGATTCAAAAGCTCTTAGCTTACCTTACTCTAAGTGACTCTTATGAAAACTCTTCACATCATAAGCTCTCTCTTCTAGCTAGGATACTCATTGTAAGTCATGTAGTAAAATATGAACCAGAGGATAGGAGGTTTTCATACGTAGGAACAATGGTGCATTTTCTAACTTAGAAATATACGAGGTATTACAGAAACTAATGTACGACTCATGAACTAAGATGAACTCGCAACTACTTGAATGCTCTATCTTGGAATAGGTACACTCCTGAGACATTCTGATAATATGTCTACATGGAAACATAGGAAACATAAACTATATGAATTTAACTGTCTAACTGCTAAGCTGAATTATTGGCCTTACTAAGTTACTCATGCTGAAAACTTAAGATCAAATATGTAACTTGAGCTCATGCCCACTCGCACGACATGATTATTGAAAGAAGAAAAACTTTTCCTAAAACATCTTGTAACCTCTTGTACATAAATGTGACGCGCAACACACCCATGCACAAGACTCTACTATATGCTTCTTTCAAACTTCCCAGGACACTGTTGAACCTTATGCTCTAATACCAAATTTGTAACACCTCGGATTCTGAACCTCAGATGCTACAGGGTGCTTATGATCCCTAAGGACCACAAGCTAATGCTTTTGTGGTACCTGTAACTGATCAAAGCATAATATACTATAAAAATGCAGAAAATAACTGGTGAAAACTTTCCATAAGATTCAAAACTAAAATACAACTGAATAAAGTATCAAAAATACTAAAGAAACTATCTGAACATCTAGTCTGAAAGACTCTAAACTGTCTGAATAAGAAGTGGATGGGACATTCCCCTAACTAATTTCATCTACTAAAATACTGAATCTAGAAATATAACTAAATAATAGAACATCATCGAATAATGAGGAATCACTGCTAAGTCTACTGCTTCTGGTTAAATCAGAACTGCTAAGTGTGCTCTATATCTCGTGCCTCTGAACCTATGGTATAAAATACCATAGCGCAGAAAAGTATGCATCAGGATGATGGAATATACTAGTATGCTAGATGAGGTAAGGCTAAATGCATGGGTTCATATGTGATACAAGTACGATCATAATTGTGGACCAATACGTAAAGACTCAAGCTCGGGTGGCTTTCCAACCGATGGAACAAGCTTTGAAATGTAGAGAACAAGTCCCAACACTCCAAAGCCATCCAATATGCACACTCGAAGGCCGCCCCTTTGTCTTGGTTCATTAAGGGCATTATAGTCATTTTGTAATAATTTATAACCTAGACTATAAATAGAACCTATTAGGTTTTTTGTTCAGAACTTAGATAATTTTTTGAGAGCTCTTTGAGAGTGTTCATACAAGTGTGGATATCACTTGCGACAAGTGTGGAATCACTTGAGTTGGTTTCTTGTTTTGAAATATTGGTTGCTTGGGTATTTTGTTCCCTTGAGGTCACCGTAAGAACTTGACGTTATTTGTATAAATTCTTGGGCCTTAGTATTCAAAATATAATTTGGTTTATAGTGTTTGTGCATTGTGTGTCAAGTTTTCTATCATTCTATCTTATTATTGTTGTTGTGTTTATTCTCGATTTTGGGTGTCCAAACCCGAGACCTTGTTGTGTCATTTTTTAAAATAAAATGTGTTAAGACTGCAACCAATACGTGGCTGCCACTTCACGTTTAATTGTTCACACGACAAATTTAGGCTCAAATTTTTTATTTCTTAGTTTCTAATTATTGTTTCTTAGTTGCATTTTATTGATTCTATTGCTAATTAACAAACTAGTTATAGTCTACTAGGTTGTAAATTAGTTTTTGGGTCCGTTTATTCATGTCTACATTTCTTTGTGTGCTTTTATGTTCTTGAAATTCATTGTAGTTTCTTGGTTGAAGTCCATACGTATTTTCTTTGAGTTGTTTAAAAAGAGAATCTATTCTGACCTCAAGCCACAATTGGTACCAAGTAATCTCCCTGGAGTATAAACGACTTACCAACACTTGTGAGGCCAATTGAGAGGCATTTCAAAGTAGGAGAGCTTTACAGCTTGTGAGGATATTTTCTTTTCTAACATTAACTAGTTTGTTGTTTTTTGTGTTTCTGTTTTAGAATTTCTTTTGTTAGGAACTATGGCACTCAAAAAGGTGATGATGAATGATTTGATGGCTTCCATAATGGATATGAAACATGATCTTAGTATCCAAATGAAGAGAATGGAAAAAATAATGGACTTAGTGGAAGGAAGAATGGGAGGGAAGGAAAGCTCTCTTTGCATGAAGTTGGATAACTTGATAGAGAATCCAAGACTTCCTAATCAAGTTCCTGTGAGTGGACGTACTACACATGAGTTGCAAGGTAATCAAACTAACTCTTGCACTCTAGTGAATGAGGCTAGCAGCCAACTAAGTATGAATGGTAGTTTTTCTTTAGGTGAGCCAAATGTGCCTCCATTTGATAATGATAATGTACAACTTGAGACTGTGGATACACTAGTTGATCCATCTAGTGTTGAGGCCATTGTGGCAAGTAATAGTACATTGTTTCATGGAAGTCATGAAGACCAACTTGTGCATAAAAATAGTGATGTTGAACATGTTGGCCGATTGACTATGGATGACCCTCTAGTTGTTTTTGTTGTATACCATGCTAGTATAGAGGGGATATATGATTGTACTAGTAGTAGTATTGGGAAAATGAAATGCATCCTAAAACTGTATCCATGGAAACTTTACCCATTTGATCTCGGTGATCATTTGAAGTATGGTGATAAGGATGTCTTTTGGAATGACTTGAATGCGCATGGGATTTATAGTGTTCCTATCTCAGCTTTCAAGCCTATTTTTTTTCCAAGAAGAGTCTATGTTTTCCACTTGATGAGCAACTCTTGGTCCTTGTTTCTTGTCACACTTATGTGGATAGACTAGTTGACCTTTCATGGGAAGGTATTCGGGTAAGAGGGATGTTTGGGTGTATGTGAAGTTTGAGCCAACTTGGCAAGATGCTATGATTTATTACACTAATCCTAACTCTCATACCTTGAGGAACTTGTGTTTTCTTGTCCTTCCTATTATTTTAAAGGTTCGGATTTGAGGTCGAATCCTTTTTCAAGAAGGGGAGGATGATACAAGTACGATCGTGATTATGGACCAATACATAAAGAGTCGAGCTCGGGTGGCTTCCCAAATAAGGGAACAAGCTTTGAAGTGTAGACAACAAGTCCCAACACTCAAAAGCCGTCCAATATACATGCTCGAAGGCCTCCCCTTTGTCTTGGTTCATTAAGCGCATTATAGTCATTTTGTAGTAAGTTATAACCTAGACTATAAATAGAACATATTAGGTATTTTTTTCAAAACATAGATGATATTTTGAGAGATCTTTGACAGTGTTCATACAAGTATAGATATCACTTGTGATAAGTGTGGAATCACTTGTGTTGGCTGCTTGATTTAAAATGTTAGTGGCTTGTGGATTCCATTCCCTTGAGGTCACCATAAGAACTTGATGTTATTTGTATGAATTCTTGGGTCGTATTGGTCAATATACACTTTGGTTCATAGTGTTTGTGCATTGTGCGTCAAGTTATCTATCATTCTATCTTATTATTGTTGTTGTGCTCATTCTCGATTTTGGGTGTCCAAACACGAGACCTTGTTGTGTCATTTTTGTTCTTGTTATTGTGTTGTAATCTTAGTTTGGTGTCTCGCTAATTATAGTTGTTGAACACCTTAGAATCTTGTTGTTATCGTGCTTTTATTGTTATTGTGTAGTGAATCCGAGAGGGGTCACCCAAGGGGGTCCTTGGTTCTTCAAATCATGGACTATTTTAGTGTATGTTAGTGTCTTCCTTATCGATCTTGTATCAATATGTATGAACAATACTAACTAAATAATTTGAGTATACTAAATAAGGATACATGCATGAATGCACAAATTATAACGAAAATCATAGGAAATCTAATAACTGGATTTATGATAACTGAATTTACTATACCGATATTTAATTAACTAGGGTTGAGATCAGTCTTACCCATGGTTGATCTCTGAATATACTGATAATGAAGATGATAAAGAGAATCTGAGATTAGTCCTATATAGCAAGTGATCTCTGAATCCAATGGTATTTGATACTAATTGTCTGCATTTAAGATCAGTCCTATCTAATGGGTGATCTCTGAATCTATTGGTACTAATAGGGATATAGCTTGACTAAATTGGATATTAGTCCTATTTATCAAGTTATCTCTAAAACCATTAATAATACTAATGAGTGATTGTATGTAAAAGTCTTGAATCTATGCTACTGAGTTAAGTCCTTTTACTAAGACTGATTTTAAAGCTGAGACTGTGGGAGGTAGTCATCTAACCGACATGCCCCGAATCGAAACTAGTGGGGTCCAACCTATAACCCCAGCTGGAAGGTTGTCAATACCATGCCATGGATAAAGACAACTGCTATGGGGTCAGTCCTAATCTAACGGGTGACCCCTAAGACCAGTCATGTACTAGCGTGTGATCCCAAAGTATGTTAGTTCTATCTAACGGGTGGCATCTCATACCTACGCTGGCTACGTAGTTTTGGAACTTATGGATTGCTTGTAGGGATCTCAGTCTTATCTAGCGGGTGAGCCCCCATCCCTACGTTCTCTCAGTGCTAAATCCTACTCCCAACTAAAAGACACTAAACTGATAACTAATTCATACTAGGCTTAACTAAACTATTACTGATTGTACTTATTTGACACAGCTAAACTAAATTCACTGAGTTTCATTGACTGACAGAATATTATTAAGTTTTGAATTATTTATTGAACTAAATCAGGAATGCTACTGATACTGATATTACTGAGATTTTTCTAAGTTTTGTAACTATCTGAGTTCTACTGAGTTCTGTAATTAATTGAGAGTACTACTAATCATGGCATCACATAGATTATACTGAAACTAACACCGGCTCTAGAAAAGCAGCTAATTTGTCGAGTATTAATAGCCCCAGGACTCGATAATATAAATAATAAAAGATAGGATAACTCGTACATAACATGGAAAAAGGCTATCATTCACAACACAATCAATGAGGCATCTCTTCAAGCACTTGGAAGTCTTAAACATATAAACATATAGAGAGTGCATACTATTATCTCATAATTCATTCAATAAGGAACGCAAGTGAGTAAGAATTTATGAAACTTATCATAATTCATTCACTAAGTCCTTTCAACAAATACTTGGTATGCATTAACTTATACATAATTGGGGATTTCTTCTCAACATTCTATAATGACTCCATTTTCTTCACATAAGCATTTTATCAAACATATGGGGAGCGTACTTTATTTAATACACCTAATTAACATAGTTACATCAATTAACATGCATCTTGAAGGGATTTATCATGAACATAACATAAATATCACTTACTAGGATCAAAGCTTGGAACTTTATAAGCAAAACATGAAGTAAAACTTAATAACAACATGAACTTCAATTTTAATTCACATAAGTCATGAAAACTCATAAATATATTATCTTTAATTTAGATTAGGATTCTTGAACTTCTTGGGTGGAAGGAACTCAAGAATCAACATCTAACATACCTTAGTTCTGGATTTTATGAAGATTGACGGTGGAATTTTCTTTAATTTGGATAGTCAATTGGAAACCCTAAACTTGTTATTCAGAGAAATTGAGAGAAATAATAATAGTTTGGGTCAAATAAAGTTGAATCATGTGTTTTAGGGTTATATAAGAATGGGGAAAAGACTGAAATAACCTTGGGGTCGTGGCTATTTTTATGACTGGAAAACTGGTTACCGATGCACTGGTCGACGCAGCGCGTCGATGGCATCAATGCGATACCTAACGCATCGCATCATGATCGCATCAAGCCTTAGTACTTTTAACTCTGGCAGCCTGCAACAATGTTAACCAATGTGATAGGTGACACGGCATGCCAATATCACGTTGGTCTACTATTTTGAGACCCCCAATGTGGTCTAAAGGAGGTTTAAAAAAACTCCGAAACTTGTCCAGAAAACCTTATTGACATTATGGGTCATGAATTAGATAAAATATCAACTACAAAAGGCTAGAAAGGTCATGAAATAAATTATCAAAGTTAGAAAGCTTATGAAATGAAGAAGTTCCAATACTTAGCCAAATTTTCTAAGTGTGAAGCTTCCCTTGACATGCTTTAAAGAGTTTTAACGACTAGAAAAATTTCCAGGGTCTTACATTAAGTCCTTAAAACTTATTTTAACCCTAGAAAATCATTAGTTAATCATCTAAAATAGAAGAACAGGTAAACAACTTATGGTTTGGACAATCAAGCTTAAAGGTCAGATCTATTCACAAATTCTTGTCAACTAAGGTATGTGATACTATCCTAAAACTCCATAGGCATAACTTTTTATGGTTTTATCAAGTTCAATGATTTATATTGGTATTGCAAAGAAGAGTTTTTAGGCTGATTTGAAAAGCATGTTATGGAATCGTTTTTATAAAAGTATATATATATATATATATATATATAATCTATATATATATAGATTATATTATATATATATATATATATTATATATATATATATATTGCACTGAAATCTTTTTCATGCAATTGAGTTATACCCCCTTATGTATATACATATTAAGTTTTTAAAAGTTTAATTGAGAGCATGAACAATGAATTCCCTCTCTTAATATGAAAAAGAATATCATATAATTTTATTGTGGATTATTTCAAATGCATGAACTATTATTTTGAAAGTAAGTTTCTTATTATTATTGTGATTGATATGGTTTATGACATTATACAAGAAAAAATTCTCCTTAATTACAAGTGTTTATTTTGATGATAAGAGGAGATGCATGTGTTTTAAAGAAAGATTGGCCACCACTTGATAATGTGTTTCAGAAGAAGTGTTTTGTATAAAGAAGGCTTGATTTCAGATAACTCTTAACCCAGAATCGTGTTTTGTCGATATGGCTCTTTATGTGCTATTCAGCAAGTGGGATAGAATGGTATATCGGCAAGTGGGCATGCCTTTTCATGATATTTCCCATCCTTGTGGAAAACTTGGATTGGGAGCCTAGACATTGGGTTATGGGCGGGATTTACATAGCTTGTGGATTATCACATATGTAGGGTGATCCATCTAGCTCAAGAATAATATACAGAGTGAGTCATAACTTCAAGGAAATGTTTTGAAGTTCATTAAAGTAAGCCCATGTGTTTTCACTTTTGCATTATGTTCATTGATTTAAGAAAATCTCTCATTATATTGTACTAAAATATGTTATTTTGGATTGTTTCACATACCAGTAGATCTGTATTGACCCCCAATATTTCAAGTTCTGAGGCCCAGACTAGCGGTCCTGCTAAACAATAGATTGTTGTTGGACATTCAGATTTGGTGAGCCTTCCTTACTTCGGAAGGCATCTTGTTCACTTGTGTTAATCTCATTTGGTTTTGTTTTATGGTCCAAGTTAGGGACTTGTCCCAGGCTTTAAACAGATGTTGTTTTCCTTCAATTAGCAGAGATTTCCCAGATAGGTGTTAGATGGATTTGAGTCTACTTGAACTTATGCCATGTTTTTAAGTTGATATAATTAGATGACCATGTTTCCATATTTTATAGTTCTAAATTATGCATATGATTGCCAGTTAGAAGGGCTTTCAGGATTTTATGGTTCAGGATGCCCATCATGGTCAAGGCCTCGACTCGGGTTGTGACATATTTCATGCACATGAACCTATGCACTTCATCCTAAACTTATCTTGTATACAAGTACATTCAAAGTACTGATTGCATATATTTTCTTTGTTGTATGATGTTTAATATCATAGGTTTGAACAGTCAGTTTCTCAACCGCGCTTAGATAGTCCAGCTAGTCAACAGCTTCGGCAGTGGTGAATCTTTATGTTTTGAGGACATGTTATGTTTCTTTCAGTAATTTTAGTATTTTCTTTTTCTTAGTAAATTAGAGTTAGTTGGGGGTTTTCCCATCAACTTAACAGTCAGTTAGTTAGAGGCTTTCAGACATTTCAGACAATTAGATAGTTTGTCAGTTTTATTTGTCAGATTTTCAATATTTCTCATATGTTTCAAATTTATCAATTCAAATGTACTATTTTAAGTATTTAAAACCTTCTAGCACATTGAGTTGATTTTTTCACACATCTTTTATTACCAGGTTTACTCAGTTCTTACAATAGGTACTACCTCATGGGTTAGCTTGTGGCCACTTACGATCGTAAGCACCATTGTTGCTACTAGGAAGTAGTCTCAAGTCATGAAAAAACTTAGTATTAGAGCCTAAGGTTTTATAGTATCCCAGTGAGTCTAATATTTTTGTTGAGCAGAGTCTTGTGCATGGGTGTAAAGCATGCCACATATGGAAAAAAGTCTACAAGATCTTTTGGGAAAAGTTTCCCTTCTTTCTATTCTCATGTCAAGCGAAAGAGCATGAGCTCTATTTAGACCCTATTTATAATTCATTCTTTCTTCCATTTACATAAAATGTATCCCAGAAAGAACAATGAAAAAAATGAAAATTAGCCCGAACCTCTGCCTGTTCAGGAAGATCCCCTAAAAAAATATGCCTCTCACACTGAATTTAGAGTTTCTTTCATTATATAAGGTAACTCGGTAGTAGCTTAGGATAACTAGTCGGCTTTAGTCCTATTTAATCTAGTGGCTAATGCAGCTCTATCTAGATTTGGGAATTTACCGAAATGAACCCTCATTTGTATTTAGGATCCAAGTCTGATGAGGATCCATAGGAATTTATTGATATGGTTAAGAAGGTGACTAATATAATGGGTGTCACATATAGTGAAAGTGTGGAATTGGCTACTTACTAGTTATAAGATATATCTCACAACTATTATAATTAATGGAAAGAGAATAGGGGCGTAGATGCAGGCCTGCAGAGTGGGAAGAGTTTGCCACACTCTTTTTAGATAGATTCTACCCTTTGGAGTTAGGTAAGCTAAGGTGTTGGATTTTAGTAATCTGAAGTGGGGTAGTATGAGTGTGAAGCAGCATTCTCTTAAGTTTACTCAGTTGGCGAGGTATGCTCCTTCTGTAGTGGCTAATAATAGGTCTAGAATAAGTAAGTTTGTATCTAGTATGTATGATAGTGTAGTCAAGAAATGTATGACTTCCATGTTGATTAAGGAGATTAACATATCTAAGCTTATGGTCCATGCTTAATATATTGAGGATCATAAACTTAAGAAAAAAGGGAGAATAAGAGGGCTAGAACAAGTAGCTTTAATTTTTGTCAGTCGAGGTGAGAGGGTGGTAATCATTCTTAGTTTCGTCAAAATTTTTAAGCCCCTGATCCATCTTCACCTAGTGCGTCAGTTCCAAAGTTCAAAAATAATAATCGGGGTATGGCACCAAGCTCTAAGTCCCAAGGCAGTGTAAACTGTGGTCGCACTAACCTACTTTGCTAAAAATATGGTAGAAATCATTAGGGTGAGTGTAGAGCTGACAGTGATATGTGTTTTGGGTATGGAAAGACCAACCATAGGATCTAGGAGTGTCCAGTAGTTTCTTAGAAGGGAAGTAAATTTTGCCAGCAGGGCTAGTCCAATCTATTATCAGCTCCAGCAGGTCGCCTGACCCAATAGGGTGCCACTTCCAGTGCCACCAGAGGCCAGTACCAAAGTAGGTTGTATGAACTTCAGTCCCAAAAGGATCAAAAAGGTTCTCTTGATGTGGTTATGATTGCGTTGCAGGTCTTTCACCTTTATGTTTATGCTTTATTAGACACTAGAGCTTCGCTCTCCTTTGTAACCCCTTATATAGCTGTAAATTTCAGAGTCAGTCCTGAATCTTTAGCGGGACTCTTCTCAATGCCTATCCCAGTAGGTGTCTCTATTGTAGTTAGGTAGGTCTACAGAACTGTTCGATTACAATATCCTAAAAAGTCACCTTAGTTGATCTTGTGGAGTTAGAGATGACTAATTTTAATGTCATTCTCAGCATAGTTTGTCTCCACTTATGTTATACTTTAGTTGATTATAGAAACAGAGTTGTTTAGTTCTAGTTTCCCAATGAACCAGTTATTGAATGAAGGGGTAGCACTTAAATGCTTAGGGGTCAAATTATTTCTTATCTTAAGGTAGGAAAATGACATCTAAGGGGTGTGTTAACCATCTTTTTCGAGTCAAAGACTCTCGTCCTAAGACTCCCAATCTCGAGTAAGTTTTAATAGTGAGGGAATTTTTAGATGTGTTCCCTGAAGATCTCCCCAAAGGTCCTCCAAAAAAGGCAATTACTTTGAAATAGATCTCCTACCAGATACCCAACCTATCTCTATTCTGCCCTATAAAATGGCTCCAATTGAGCTAAAAGAGTTAAAAGAATAGTTGAAATATCTATTAGATAAAGGATTTATTAGACCTAGTGTTTCCCCGTTAGGTATTCCAGTCCTTTTCATGGATAAGAAAGATAGTTCTATTAGAATGTACACCGATTACCATTAGTTGAACAAGGTTACAATCAAGAATAAGTACCCACTCCCTAGGATTGATGACTTGTTTTTACAAACTTCAGGGTTCCAGTTATTTCTTTATGATAGACCTCAGATCTGGCTATTGTCGGCTCAAAGTCAGAGAATGTGAGGTTTCAAAAATAGTTTTTAGAACTCGGTATGGTCACTTTAAATTTCTAGTTATGTCTTTTGGACTCATAAATTCCCAAGCAGCTTTCATAGACTTGATGAACAAAGTGTTCAAGATATACTTGGACATGTTTATCATAGTCTTCATTGATGATATTCTTGTCTACTCTCACAGTGAAAATGATTATGTAGACCATCTTAGAATTATATTGCAGACTCTTAGATCCCATTTTTTATTTGCTAAATTAAGTAAGTTTGAATTTTGTCTACGATCAGTAGCTTTCCTTGGCCATATTATTTCTAGTGATAGCATTAGAGTTGACCTTCGAAAGATCAAAGTAGTGAGAAACTGCCCTAGACCTATCTCTCTATCAGATATCAGGAGTTTCTTAAGTTTGGTTGGCTATTAAGGAATATTGTTGAAGGGTTTTCATCCATCGCATCCCCCATATCTCGATTGACTCTTAAGAAAGTTATGTTTCAGTGGTTGGAATCTTTTGCAAAGAGTTTTCAGGAGTTGAAGACTTGACTTACCTCAACCTCTGTTTTGACCTTTCCAGATGGTTTAGATGGATTTGTTGTTTACATAGATGCTTACAGAGTTGTCCTTGGTTGTGTGTTAATGCAGCAAGGTAAAGTCATAGCATATGACTCTAGACAGCGTAAACCCTATAAAAAGAATTACCTTACCCATAATCTTGAGTTATCAGTTGTTGTATTTGCCTTAAAAATTGGGAGACATTATCTTTATGCGTTTCATATTGATGTGTTCGCTGATCACAAAAGTATGCAATATGTGTTCTCACAGAAAGATTTAAATTTTCGTTGTAGAATATGGTTAGAATTGTTGAAAGATTATGATATGCTTGTTTTGTATTATTCGGGAAAGGACAATGTAATGGAAGACGCCCTTAGTTGATTGTTAATGGATAGTTTTTCTCAAGTTTAGAATTGTATGAAGAAGTTAGTTCAGGATGTTCATCAGCTTACTAGATTAGGTGTTTGGTTGGTGGATTCAGCTGAGGGTAGTGCCTGGGTTTAAAATAGTTCAGAATAATCTTTGGTTGCTAAAGCAAAATAAAAGAATGATAGGGATCCCCATTTAGTTAAGTCAAAGGAATCGGTTAGTGATTAGAAAGTAGAGGTTTTCTCCCAAGGGGTGGACGATGTTTTATGATATCAAGATAGACTTCGTGTGTCGTGTGTAGATGGTTTGAGACAATGAATCATTACAGAAAAATATGTTGTGCATTATTCTATTTACCCAGGAGCCACTAAGATGTACCATGATTTGTTGGAAATCTTTTGGTGGAGTGGTATGATGAAGGATATTGTAGAGTTTATGTCTAAGTTTCCTAATTGTCATTAGGCTAAAGTGGAGTACTAGAGGCCTAGTGGTACAATATAGGAGTTTAGAATTCCCAATTGGAAGTGGGAAGAGGTAAACTTGGATTTTGTGACAGGTTTTCCACGTTTGCATTGTTAGCATGACTCAATATGGGTTATTATAGATAGGATGATCAAATCAGCTCATTCATAACAGTTCATACTTCCTATTCAGCTACGGATTATGTGAATCTCTATACTAGAGAGCTGGTTAGGTTTCATGGGGTCCCGTTGTCCATAATTTCAAATAGAGGTACTAAGATTACCTTTCACTTTTGGAAATGTACTAGTTTTCTTGCTCAGATAGATAGCCAATCAGAGAGGACCATTTAGACCTTAGAGGATATGTTGAGGGAGTATGTTCTTGACTTTAATGGTAGTTGGGATGATCAGTTGCCATTGATTGAATTTTCCTACAATAACAGTTATCACTCTAGTATTTAGATTGCTCCATTTAAGGCTCTCTATGGAAAGAGATATAGATCTCCTAGTGGATGGTTTGAGGTTGGAGCGGCTACTTTGATAAAACCAGATTCAGTGTTTGATACAATAGAGAAACTTCAGTTGATATAGGAGAGGCTTAATACAGCCCAAAGCCATTAGAAATCTTTTACAGTTGTGAGAAAAAACAATATTGAGTTTTAAATTAGGGATTTGGTGTATTTTAAAATCTCTTCCATGAAGGGAGTGAAGATGTTTGTGAATAAGAGGAAGCATGGGCCCTGATATGTTGGCCTCTACAGAATCTTAAGCCATTTTATAAAGGTAGCTTATGAGCTTGAGTTGCCTGTAGATTTAGCGTCAGTGCATCCAGTGTTCCATGTTTCCTTATTAAAGAAGTGTATCGGTGGTTTAGCTATAGTAGTCCCTTTAGAAAGTATAAATATTTAGGATATCCTTTCTTACGATGAAATTCAAATTAAGATTCTTGATCGTTAGATTCATAGACTAAGTAACAAAGAAGTTCACTTGGTTAAAAGTTATTTGGTGGAATCATTTTGCTGATTGATCCACTTGTAAAGCAGAAGCAGATATGGGCACCAAGAACCCTCATCGTTTCATAGCAAACTCAGACTCAGCTTAAGGTAATAATTTTCCTTAGATTATCTCTTTTCATTCTCAGTTCTAGCTACATAATTAGCCTCATGTCATTTCATGCATTCCCGAATCAGTTTAGTTCATGTATCATATATTAGGCTCGTTCATGTAATCATATTACCAATTATGCATGTTCAGTATACGATTTCAGTTTTCTTAATTTTCTCAACTCAATCAGTATCATTTGAGGAAAAATGTTACCAAAGGGAAGATATTGTAATACCCCGTGAGACTCCTAGATAATTTCATCTCTTAGTGCATGCTAAGGGTGTCCAAAGCCTTGAAATTTCACCAAATGTTAAAGACTTAGCCATTTTAAGACCCCTAATTTTTGAATATTTTTAGTTTAGCCTTATTTCCCTTGCAATTTTGATTTCTAAGTTATTTCATGTTTAGGAAGGTCAAAGGTATGTCTCAGGGAAGTTTTGGAACTTTTAGGCGAGGTTTGGATCGTGTTTTGTTGTCCAAAACAGAAAGGCATCGAAATAGAGCCATGCCGCAATTGTTGTTGACCTAGGCTTAGGGTCGCACCGCGTTGGCTACTTGACCCAGACAGGGGTCACGCCGTGTTGGGTGGTCTCTTTAAGCTTTGTAAACCCTCGTTATTATGCTAAATTGGGTTAATTTCCCTCACCCAAACTCATCCATGACAAAAAATTTAGGGTCCATTGGAGAAATATTTGCCCCCTTATTCACAAAACCTCTAAAAGAAAGGCATTCCTCTCTTAAGAACAAACCTTAAAATCATCAATAAAAACTCAAGAATTCAAGATTCACCATCCAAGAACTTTCAAGAAAGTTGTTCTTTTACAAGATTTAAGTATCAAAGGTATGTGTGATGTTCATCTATGGTTTCCTTTCTCCATGGAGCCCAGGATCCTTTTTAAATGTTGAATTATAAGTTTTACATATTTAAAATGAATTATCTCCATGAATTACTTGTTATTTTGATTTCAAGTTAAGGTTACAATTGTTTTAAAGTGGAATAGATTATAATATGTTTTGGATGTTGAAGTTTCCATGTCCTGTTAATGCAATCCAGGGTAAATCCTCAAATTATGTTTTTTTTCATGTAATCATGCTATCTCATTATGCTTAAAAGTATCCCTATGTTAAAGCCTTAGTCCCCATGTGTTTGATGAAATGCCAAAGAGAATGACTTCATATAATGATTCCCCATTATGGTTTTTCGAAGCTTTTACATACCTTTGTTTTTATTTACGCTCAGTGTTGAGTATTATGAATACCCGATACTTACCTATTTACATAGTCTCAATACATTTAGAAGGATCTCATATATAATCTCAATTAATTTTGAATAATTTTAGATATATCATGAGCATTATCAATTCAGTTAGTTATCATAGACATTTAAACTTAGAACAGTTCAATAATCAGTGTCAGTTCAATTGGGAGTAGGATTTAGAACCAAGAGAGTGCAAGGATGACAACTTTCCCGATAATACAGTAGAGTCATTAGTAACAGACGTTGTATTCCATAACTACGTAGTATAGGATATGATGAGTCACCCTTCAACATAGGCTTGACTTCCTTTGAGGAGTCACTCGTCAGTTTAGGCTTGACTTTCTCCTAGGAGTCACCCATCATTTTACATTTGTCACCCTTTTTCCTTTAGTACACCAGGTTACTGGATCGACATAGCTAGCATTAGTACCCGTGGTCTAATACTGGCACCCTGTTAACTGGGATTCAGGTTGGACTCCGATTAGATCCGATTAGGGCATGTCGGTTAGATGATACCTCCTATAGTTTCAGTGTAGTACTCAGTATAGTTTTAGTTCAGATTTTCTTAACCAAAGCGTACAGATTCTCAGTTATTTAGTTATCAGAGTTTAATATTTCAGTTTACAAACTATTTTAGTAACATGTTATATGCTTAGTCATGCATTCCCAGATTTTATAGCTTTCACATATTTTATGCATCGGATATCTCATGTTATTCAGTTAGTCATTATATCATGCTACTCAGTCGGTCAGTATTTCATACACATGAACCTATGGACTTTAGACTAATCTTATCTTATATACCAGTACATTCAAAGTACTTATTGCATACATTTTCTTTGCACTATGATGTTTAATATGATAGGTTTGAATGCTCAGTTTCTCGACCATGGTTAGACAGTCTAGCTAGTCAGCAGTAGCAGTGGTGGTGAGTCCTTATATTTATAGGACCTGCTATGTTTCTTTTAGTCATTTCAGTATTTCCTTATGTTAGTCATTTACAGTTTGTTGGGGGTTTGTCCCATCAGCTTCACTGTCAGTCAGTTAGAAGCTTTCATACTTTTCAGGCATTCAGATAGTGTGTCAGTTTTATCAGTCAGACTTCTAGTATTTTCGCATATGTTTTAGATTTATGAATTCAGATGTATTATTTTTAGTATTTAAAACCATATGGCGTATTCAGTTGATTTCTTCACATGTTTTTTATTACCAGTTTTACTCAGTTCTTACAGTAGGTACCAACTCATGGGTTAGCTTATGGTCACTTATGACCGTAAGCACCGTTGTCGCGACTAGAGGGTAGCCTCAAGTCGTGAAAACAACTCTAACTATATTTAGGGTTGGTCTTGCCAAAGTGGAGGAAGAAGTTGGTTCGAGTTTTATTGATCTTGCTATAAGAATTTTTCAACATTATTAATTTAAATATACATGCTTTTGCTTCATCTTTTTAATACCTTCATCATTTAAAGAATTATGCCATTCTCCTTATTTTTTTTATATTATGTTTATATTCATATTTCTATGATTGAATTCATGATCAGTCATGGTAATAGAAAGTGATGAAGAGACATGGGAGAGCCATTATTTTTAATGATTATAAACCCTCCTCTAATTTTCATAGAACTAATTTGGTTTCAAAATTTGGGATTATATCAATACCACTGTTTATATATGAGATAAATGATATTATAAGATTTCATAAACATATAATTCTAATTTTTACTATTACATTTAACCAAACACAAGATATATGGATTTAATAACAAAATTTAAACGAGGAAATATTCTTTTACAATCTCTTAGAAATTGAATGGAAGAAAATAACATTTTCAAATATTTTAAGTGTAATTTTTCCCCCTTTTAATAAATATTCATCATCCTCTCCTGAAAATGATTTATCATCGCTAAAGAAAATGTCAAGACCCGAACTAAGGCCCTGGCCACGACGGGCATCCTAAACTGTGATGGTTCGAGGGATCCCTTAGCATGTAATAATAAGCATAACTCACAATTAAAATAAAAACGCATAAGATAAATTAAGATCATGGTAGTCCCATATTAATCTCAAAACTTTTCAACATCAACTCATAAGAAAATCAAAATCCATCTAAGATGATCTATGAAGGCCCTACCAAATTGAACATACTAATCTGTTTAAACCGAGGGAAAAGGCCCTCGGCCAGACCATAAAACTAAAAAGGGAACAACACCTAATAAAAATGCCTTTCGATGTAAGGAAGGCTCACCTACTCTGAATATCTAGAAATAATCTATTGGTTTGCAGGACCACGAGACTCTGTCTTTACTCAAAAGTACTAGTATGTAGAACAATCCAAAAATAACATATATTTCATCTAAAATAAGTGAGAGCAATTGTGAAAGCAATTTACAATAATATATACATAGAAACACATGGGCATAATATAAGGAACTTCAATTCATTCTTGTAAAACATTGATGCAACTCTTTGCTTTAGTTATGAGATAGATGGTACACCCTACATTTCTAAAATCCCACAAGCTATATGGAATCCACCCTTGACTCGGTGGCCAATCCCACAATCCAAGTTTGTCGCAGGATTAGAGTATCAGTAAGGGGGACATGCAAAATCACAAAGCAGGGTGCCATAATCCCACATAAAATCAACATGTCATAGTAGTGCACAAGATCACAAAGCAGGGCTACTAATCATAGTCCTAAATTGGGATGACAAGAATAAAAAGTACATAAGATCATAAAGAATGTTACCATTTCCCGTGGCAAGTCATGGTTTTTGGTGTCTTTCAACTCGTGCTTTCTTTGGGTATCTATCTAACTCTTTTTAAGCCCTATTTTAATCCTTTTAAACCATTCATCATGCTCAAAATATTCATTTCTTTCATGTTAAGGTCATCTCATGATAGGTATCTTGATACCTATACTTGCAAGTTGTATCATATCATATCATGTCCATAGACCTTTTCTGTCAAAAATATGTTACTGACCACCAAAATATTTATCATATCACATGAGATTTCTTATTTCAAAAGTACATGAACACTTATGCCAAAACTATCCTGTTTCAATACTTTAACAACGATGGTTATTTCTTTCATCAATCACATGCAATTCTTTATTTAACACAAAAGGGCATTCATCAATTGTCAATACCACTTTTAACACATTTAATAGTGACAATCCATATTTCATAAAGAGGCATTTAAAACTCATGTTTATTAGAATTTATTAAATAAACCTCAACAATAATCAATAAACAAATCTCATGATAAAAAGGGGGGTTTATAGTTCATGCTCTAAACTGTCACAACCCAACCCTACCCTCTAGTAGCAACAATGGTGCCTATTGTCACAAGTGACCACAAGCGAACTCATGAACTGGTACCTACTATGAGCACTAACGAAACTGGTAATAAAACATGTATGTTGAAGATAAGCTAATAAGGCCAAAATTAGTCTAAAAACTGAAAGCATGATTCAATGACAAGTCTATAAACGTCTGATACAAATACTAAAAATGTAACTAAAAATATTAATGAACTAACTAACACTCTTAACTGACTCTTAAAATATTTAAACTGACTAGGGATTTGATGGGATAGGTACCAACTAACTCCAAATGACTAACTGAAAAAAAATGCAGAAATAACTGAATTAAAGTAGCAGGTCCTCGATAGATAAGGACTCACTAGTGTTATTGCTGCTGAAGTGCTAGAATGTCTAAGTATGGTAGAGAAACTAAGCTTTAAAACCTATTATATAAGACATAATAGTGCAAAGAAGAGTATGAAGTTAGTACTTTGAATGCATTGGTATATGAGATGAGGTTAGGATGATATACATGGGTTAACTGTGCATGAAATAATGATTGACTTAATAGTATGAGATAACTAAGTAAGCATACATGGAAACTAAAATTCTAAGAATGCAAGACCAAGGATATATTCATTTTTGAAATAATCTATAAACTGAAATACTAAAATCTGTATAATTGGTTAACTATAAATCTATATTCTTTGGCCAAGAAAAATTGAACTGAATATACATTAAGTACTGTGGCAGGTATCAACTAACCAACATGCCCCAATTTGAGCTAATCAAAGTCCAATCTGTAACCCCAGTTGGAAGGGGTCAGTACCATACCTGTAATACCCCGTATTTCCCTAGCTTAATTTAGCTCTAAGTACATGGGTTATCCTATATAAAAAAAAATTAAATACTCAGTATTTATTAGTTTAGAGTTTACCATTGCATAGGAAATTCAGTAAGCTTTCCAACAATATAAAATTTGCCCAAATCCGTTACCCGGATGAAGAGTTAGAGCCATTTTTGTAAAGTAGTATGCCAACTTCCACTTCAACATATTGCAGAGGCAAGAAAATGGCAATTGACAAAATCTGGTAAGCCAACGCGATAAGCCCGCATCTCAGAGTAGTGCCATTTCCCAATTGTCACTTTCTGGTGTGAATCCACGATCATGGCGTGCAGCGCCAAGGACAAAATTCGTATCCAATGAGACAACACAATCCCACCGCATAGCGCCAAGCCTCCAGTTCTTCATTGTCAATTTCCAGAGACACGGTGTGATAGCGCCACGTTGCGCCAAGGGCCCAAGTCGAAAAATTTTAAAGAAAATTAAAAGTTTTGTCTAGGGTTAAACTAGTCTTTTTTCATGATTTTCATACGCCCAGCTATGGATTTAATCCCTAAAAAAAATTAAAACCCATTCTTTATTAACTTTTCTCCCAAAATCAACAAGCTCTCTCATAATTAGCAAACCTAATCTTCAAGCAATCAAGAGAAATCCTCAAGAAAATCACCAAGATCTTAAAGATTTAATATTCCCAGGAATGTTAAGTGTTCATTCATGGGTCTCTTTAACCCTTGAAACCCACATATCATATTTAAATTTGAAGTTATGATATTTTCAAGTTATTTATGATTTGAAATTGTGACTTTAACCATGACGCCTTATGAATCTTGTCCTATACTGTGTTTTCACTAAATTGATGTTGATTATTACACTCCTCAAGTTTAAATGTTATTGTCCACGAATTTAATTCATGATTTATGATGTTGATGTTGAAATTGTTCTTTTACTACAAGCTTTAAACTATTATCATACTTAATTTACACCATCCATATCAAGTGTTTGATGAAATGCCTACAAGAGTGGATTTTAAATAAATGCCCCTATGTTATTTCCTTAAAGTTTAATACTATTTTACTCTTATTGTTTCTGTGTCTTGGGGATATTACTTAGTCTCATCTCAGTATCTACAGAATAGCTATAGAATATATATGAGTATTAACAAATCATTCAGTTAAACTTAAAATAATTTAGTAATCCAGTATCATTCATTTGGGAGTAGGATTTAGCACCGAGCGAGTGCAGGGATGGCAGTTTTCCTGTCAGATAAGCAGAGTTGTTAGTAGCAGTCCCTGTACTCCAGAACTATATGGCCAGCATAGGATATGAGAAGTCACCCATCAGATTAGGCTAGACTATCTCGTAGGGGTGACCCGTCAGTTTAGGCTTGAAATCCTTAGTCCTTTGGGAAAATATAGTACACTAGTCTAGTGGATCCACACAACCAGCATTAGTACCCGTGGCATGGTACTAACACCCTTCCAACTGGTATTATAGTTTGGACTACAAACATGCTCATTGGGGTATGTCGATTAAATGATAGATCCCATAGTCTCAGTTCAGTTATTTAGTTTAAGTTGCTTGACCATAGCATACAGTTACCAGTAACTCAATTATCTGATTTTTGTATCTACAGATTGTATTTAAACCATTATATATGCTTGGTCATTTATCCCCAATATCTACAGATTTTATGTATCATCAGTACTTATAGTTTTCATGCATCCCCAGTATTTATAGATTTCATGAATTCTTAGCATTTATAGACTTTATGTGTAATGCCCCGAATCTGGTACTCGGAATGCTACATAGAGCTCATCATCCTGAAGGACCACAAACTAACTCATGACTGATATTTGTACCTGTATGTTACATAACATACCGTATAATGCAGAAAAATAAACTGGAAGGCCATAAGGTTTGAAACTATAACATAAGATCTAATAAATCGTAACATATGGATGGGGTATGACATACCCAAAACAAAGCTGAATAAAGTATCTAAAAATATTGAAAATATTGTAGTCTGAAAATCCTTTAAACATGACTGTCTGAATAAGGATTTGATGGCACATGTCCCCAACTAACTCCAACAAATAAATTAATTAATTAGATATTAAAATAATGATCGTGTCCTTAAAAGATAAGGACTTACTTCTAGATTTGACTGCTGAGAATCTATTGATGCTCTAGAACTCATGTCTCTGAACCTATGGTATAATACACCATAGCAAAAATCTGTTAGTACTTTGAATATACTGGTATGCACGTGAGGTAGGCTGAATGCATGGGGTTCATATGCATAAACAATATTGACTAACTGACTAATATGAGCATGAGAATACATGCATACATACATAGTAACTATAACTAAAATTGTGTTAACGTGAGTTTACAGATAACTAACATGACTAATTAATGAGTTCTAATATCTGATATAACTGATAACATGAGTGACTGTATTTAACAGTCCTGAATTTGATGGAACTAGATGAATTTCGTACTATATCTGAGTTGACTGTATTTGATAGTCCTAAATTCTGTAGAACTATCTGAGTTCTATTACTAAATCTGATTGGCCGTATCTGACCATCCTGGTTCGGTAACATAAAAATGTAGGAAGTACTTATCTAACTGACATGCCTCAAATAACGCATTATAGCTTAATTGGGGTCCAATCTGTGCCCTGATTGGAAGGGTGTCAGTACCGCATCACTTGTAAGGACAATAAGTGAGTGACCCTCTACTAGCAGGTTACTCTAATGAGAACGGTGGAAACCCTCAACTAGAAGATTAAGCCACCTAATCTACCCTCAACTAGAAGGTTTGATGTCTCAACCTATGTTGGCTACGTAGTTCTAGAATCCAAGGATTTCTCCTAAGAATCACACCCTCTACTGGCAGGTGAGTTCCCATCCTTGGGTTCACTCGATGCTAATTTCTACTCCCATCTGAATAGACACTTAACATGGGTTACTGAACTTAACTTGACTTAGTTAACTGAGTTCCGTTGACTGACTGAATATTACTGAGATTACTAAGTTTTCCTGAGTCATGAGACTAACTGAATTCTACTAACCATGGCTTGACTTAGAGTATCTTCAAAACACTGCATTGGCTCTGGGCATACATCTAAATTTTGGGATACAACTACCCCCAAAACTCGACATAAGGAAACTGACAAAGCCTGAATTTCTTGAATACATGACCAACATAAAAAATCCATAATGTAATAAGTTGGGGATTTCACGAAGTACATGGTTATCATACTATTTAACATGGACAGGAATGCTTATAATCATATCATAATCTCATGTTATAATATCATGGGCATTCCAACAACATACACATTTTACAATGATAGCATGGAAACCATATAAACATAAGAGGATGACAAGTATGTCACATTTAGTTTACGTTTTGGGATATAAGGCATGATTTCTACTCCTCCAAGCATTTTATCAAACACCTTGCATGCACAAATTAGGGCATAGGTTAAATTATAAAATTACACATCATAAGCAACTAAATTCATGGATTTTATCTTGTATGCTAACATAATATCAAAAAAAAAAAAACCACAAAGATTCCAACTTTGAAATCAATCAACGTCAACAACATGATTACAAACAACCCACAACATAAATACCATAATTTATATATAAAACAAGGTTCTTGAGCTTCATAGATGGAAGAAATCCATGAATGAACACTATGCATACCTTGGTTCATAAATACACGAAGATTGACGGAGGAAATTCTTGATTTTGAATCTTCTATGAAAAGCCCTAGGTTGTTCTTAAGAGATTTTTGAGAGAATAGAGTATAATTTAGGTTCCCAATAGCAGTTGTAAATTGATCCTTTTAACCATGGATGTGTCTTTTAATTTCAGTGAAAATTTTCTGAATTGGACCCCTGGCGCGACACAGCACTATCGCGCCATGTCAATGGAATTTGATAACTGGGAAATTGAGGGATGGCACGACATGGATTCATCACATTTCCACTTATTTTGTGACCTAGAAGTTTGGAGCTACATGGTTAAATCTGCTGAGACACTGAAAAAGGATAATTTCCATTTTAGCTTGTGGCACGGCACACCACTGACCAATATAGCGTTGTTTTACGAAGGGAACTTGAAATAGTCATAACTTCTTACCCAGTTATCGGATTTAAGCAAATATTATATCGAATGAAAGATTGTTGAATATACCACATGATAAAAAGTGAAAATATTAAAAATACCACATGTATAAAAGTAAGTTCATCTTTCAAAGAAAGTTTCTAACATTTTTTAGATGATTTTAAGCTAGAAAAGAGTATGGGGTATTACAATATCTCCCCTTTGAGACCATTCATACTTGAATGAAACTAAGAGTGAGGGGAAGAACATAAACCAATGCACATACTGAACATAGATAATTGGAACATGGCCTCATGGTTGACATGACCGATAACTGAATATATCATACAGGACATGCATATCTGATGCATATGTAACTGATTCATGAATGCATGACTGAGTGTTCTGAGGAACTAAGTTTCTCTTAATGAGAATGCATGTCTGATGTATAATTATATAACTAAATTAATACATGAATGGATGAATGAATATGCAATGGTACTTGATACCAAGTTTGTGATGAACGCACAACATGACACTAAGTAAGCTTAAGGAGAACTATTACCTTGAGCTTGATCTGAGTTGGCGGAGAAGGGGTGAGGATACTTGGTACTCATGTCTGCTTCTTCTTCCCAGCTAGCTCCCTCGACGGACAGATTTTGCCAAAGAACTTTAACTAGATGGACTTCTTCATTCCTCAGTCTACGAGTCTGATAGTCTAGGATTTTGACCAGAATCTCTTCATAAAGAGGCTGTTATGAACATCTACACTCTGAATAGGGACTACAACTGCTGGGTAAACTATACACTTCTTGGGCAAAGAGACATGAAAGACTGGATGGACTTCAGCTAGATCTGAAGGCAGTTCGATCTCATAAGCTACTTTGCTGAAGCGACTAAGAATTTTGAAGGGACGAACATATCGAGGACTAAACTTTTTCTTTTTGCCTAACCTCTTCACTCCCTCTATAGGAGACATATTGAGGTAGATATTGTCACCAATCTCGAACTCGAGATCCTTTCTGCGCATGTCAGCATAAAACTTCTTCCAGCTCTGAGTAGACCAGAGTCTTTATCTGATTAACTAGACTTTTTCTAAGGCCTCGAATACTGAGTCAGGCCCTATAACTGAGGCCTCACTAACTTTGAACCAACCGATTATAGATCTATATCTCCTACCATAGAGAGCTTTAAATGGAGCCATCCAAATATTAGAATGATAGCTATTGTTGTTTGCAAACTCAATCAAAGGCAAGTGGTCATCCCAACTACCCGTGAAATCAATTGCACACGCCCTTAGCATATCTTCTAGAGTCTGAATGGTTCATTATACATGACCATCTATCTTTGGATGAAAGGTTGTACTGATATGAACTTGGGTACCAAGACCATTTTGGAACATTTTCCAGAAGTGAGAGGTGAACTAGGTACCTATATCTGAGATAATAGATAATAAAACACCATGCAATCTGACCAACTCTATGATGTAGAGTTTGGCGTAATCCTCGACTGAATAAGAGGTATGGACTGGAAGAAAATGAGTTGATTTGGTCATCCTATCTATAATGACCCAAATTAAATCAAATTGATGATGTGTTCGAGGCAAACCCATCACGAAGTTCATGTACACTTCTTCCTACTTCCAAGTAGGAATACTGAACTCCTGTATAGTACCACTGGGCTTCTGATGCTCTATCTTAACTTGCTGACATATAGAGCACTTAGCCACAAACTCTGCAATATCCCTCTTCATCCTACTCCACCAATAGATCTCCCGCAAGTCATGGTACATCTTTGTAGCCCCTGGATAAATAGAGTAGCATGCACCATGTTCTTCTGCAAGAACTCACTGCCTCAAGTCATCTACAGCTGGAACAGACAAACTACCCTAACAACAAAGGACACCATCTTCCCTTTGGGAAAAAACCTCTACTTTTTTATCCTTGATTGACTCTTTCAACTTAACAAGGCTAGTATCTCTATCTTGCTTTTGTTTCACCTCAGAAACTAGCAATGATTCTAAACTACCCTGAACCCATATATCACCTTCTTCTGAATCTACCAAGTGAACGCCTAGTCTGGAAAGCCGATGAACTTCATGGGCTAGGTTTTTATTACTGTCCTCAATATGAGCAACACTATCCATAGACAGTCTACTAAGAGCGTCGGCCACTACATTTACCTTGCCTGGATAAGAAAGAACACTCATGTCATAATATTTCAAGATATCTAACCAATTTCTCTGATAAAGATTTAGATCTTTCTGAGAAAAGATATACTAAAGGCTTTTATGATCTGTGAACACATCTACATGAACACTGTATAGATAATGCCTCCAAATCTTCAAGGCAAATACTAAGGCTACTAACTCAAGATCATGAGTAGGATAATTCTTCTCATAAGGTTTAAACTGTCTAAAGGCATAGTATATGACCTTACCATGCTGTATGAGGACATAACCCAAACCTACTCTGGATGCATCACAGTACACCATGAACCCATCTAGACCATCTAGAAGGGCTAAGACTAGAGCTGAGGTAAGTCAAGTCTTCAACTCCTGAAAACTCTTTTCGCAAGGATTCGACCACTGAAACTTGACTTTCTTCTGAGTCAATTGGGACATAGGGGATGCAGTAGAAGAAAATCCTTTAACAAACCTTCTGTAATAGCTAGCCAGACCCATGAAACTCCTAATATCTGATGTTGAAATGGGGAGAGGCCAGTTTCTTACTGCTTTGGTATTTTGAGGATCAACCCTAATGCCATCACTGGAAATGATCTAGCCAAGGAATGCTACTGACCTTTGCCAAAACTCGCACATAATGAATTTGGTGAACAACTGATGATTTTTGAGAGTCTAGAATACAATTCTGAGATGGTCTGCATGATTAAGCTCACTGCAGGAATAAACTAGAATATCATCTCAGAAAACTATGATGAACAGGCCCAAGTACTACTTGAACACGCGGTTTATCAAGTCCATGAAATTTGTTGGGGCATTGGTAAGACCAAAGGTCATAACTAGGAACTCGAAGTGACCATACCGAGTACGGAAAGCTATATTTAGAATGTCACTTTCTCTGACTCTAAGCTGATGATAGCCCGATCTAAGGTCTATCTTAGAAAAATAGTTGGCACCCTGAAGTTGGTCAAACAAGTCATCAATTCTGGGAAGAGGATACTTGTTCTTGACCATTACATAATTGAGTTGGCAATAATCAATACATATTCTGAGAGATTCATCTTTCTTGTGCACAAATAAGACTAGTGTGCCCCATGGGGACACACTGGGTCTGATGAATCCCTTATCCAAGAGATCCTTCAACTGCTCTTTCAGTTTTTTGAGTTTTGCTGGTGCAATTCTATATGGAAGAATAGATATAGGCTGATCATATAGAAGAAGATCAATACCAAAGTCTATTTCCTTTTCGAGAGGAATTCTTGGAAGATCTTTGGGAAAGATCTGAATATTCATTCACTACTGGGAGTGAATCAAGACTGGGAGTTTAAGAACTAGTGTCCTTCACTTGAACAAGATGATAGACACATCCCTTAGATATTATTTTCTTGCCTGAAGGTAGGAAATAAGCTGACCTTTGAAAGCAGATACACTACCCTTCCACTCTAGGATGGGTTCATTCAAAAATTGAAACTGGACTATTTTAGTTTTGCTGTCAACTGTGGCATAGCAGGAATGAAGCCAATCCATGCTGAGAATGATGTCAAAATTAATCATCTCTAATTTGAATAAGTCTACTAAAGTAACCTTATGAAATATCATAATCGAGCAGTTCCTGTATACTCGTCGGGCTATGATGGTTTTACCCACTAGGGTAGAGACCGAAAGAGGCTTTGGTAGAATTTTGGAACTATTTTTGAAATCGCCTGCTATATATGGAGTAACAAAAGACAAAGAAGATCCTAGATCTAGGAAAGCATAAACATGCACATAAAATATATATAACGTACCAACAACTACATTAGGAGAATTTTCCAGATCTTACTGGGATTGGAAAGCATAGAGTCTGTTTGGGCGTTGCCCACTAGTAGCACTGAAGGTGGCACCGTACTAATTTGGGCGACCAGACTAAGCTAAGAAATGGTTATATTGACCCTGCATACCTAACTGTGGACAATCTCTAACTCTGTCGCCTGATTTGCCACAACCGAAATAAGTATCACTGTCAGCTCTTCAAGTACCCTAGTAGTTCTTTCTGTAAATCGGACAAAGAGGATTGATGCGGGCACTGCTAATACTGCCCTAAGACTTATAGCCTGGTGATCTATCTTTGTTACCCTTTATGAACTTAGGAACTGGAGCACTGGCTAAACAAGGAGCTGGAACTGATAACTTAGAAAGAAACTGAGAATGGTTTCCAACTTCTAATTTGGGCTAAGCAAAGTTAAAACTACTTTTCCTTGCTCTCTTATTCTTCCGTTCCCTCATCTTAATCTTTCGCTCCTATCTCTTCTGAGCATCTTTCATGAGCCTAGGTAAAGTCATGTCACTATTCAGCATGGCGGATCTTCACTCATTAACCACGCTATCATTCACCCTTGAAACAAACTTACTCATCTTGGCCCTACTATCTGCAACCACATGAGGGTCATATCTGGCTAACTAAGTAAACTTAAGAGAATACTCTTTCACCATCATGTTGCCCTGCCAGAGGTTGATGAATTCTAACACCTTAGCTTCTCCAAGCTCTAGGGGAAAGAATCTATTAAGGAAAGTAGAAGCAAACTCCTCTCACTTAACTGACCCTGCATCAACTGCCCTCCCTGACTTTCACTACTTGAACCAAATATGAGCAACATCCTGCAATTGATATGCAGTTAGCTCAGCACTTTCACTAGAAGTAACCCCCATTATGTCTATAACCTTCTACACCTGATCTAGGAATTCCTGAGGGTCCTCATCTCACTTAGACCCAAAAAGGGATGGAGGATTCATTCAGGTAAAATCCCAAATCTTGGTTGCAGCTGAATTGGCCATTGGATTGGCCAGAACAACAGCTAGTTGTTCATTCTATGAAGCAATAGACTGAACAAGAGTAGTGAATGAAACCCTAAACTCTGCATCAGAAATATGTTTGCCCAAAGGTTCTTCGGGATAAAGGGCTGACTGATTCTTGTTTCTTCTTTAAGGAGGCATACTCTATAAAAAAAAGGGGAGAAATAGATTAGACTGAGAAATTGACTTGAGATTATGCTTACTAACACGACATAAATACTAAAAGAAGGAAAACTATTCCTAAACATCTTATAACCTCCTGCACATAAATGTGGTGCATAACACACCCATGTACAAGACTCTACTAGATATGGCTTTCAGACTTCCTAGAACTCTATTGAACCTTAGGCTCTAATACTAAGTTTGTAATGCCCCAAATCTGGTTCCCAAAATACTATATGGTGCTCATGACCCTGAAGGAGCACAAGCTAACCCATGACTGATATTTGTACCTATATACTACATAACATACCATATAATATAGAAATATAAAATAGAAGGCCATAAGGTACAAAATTGTAACATAAGATCTAATAAATCGTAATATATGGATAGGGTATGACATACCCAAAACAAAGTTGAAATAAGCCATCTGAACATACTGTAGTCTGAAAAGCATCTAAATATGACTCTCTGAATAAGGAGTTGATGGGACATGTCCCCAACTAACTCTAACTAATAAATTAATTAATGAGATATTAAAATAATGATCGTGTCCTCAAAAGATGAGGACTAACTTCTAAATTTGACTGTTGAAATTGGAATCTACTAATGATATAGAGCTTGTGCCTTTGAACCTATGGTATAAGACACCATAGCGCAAATGGGTTAGTACATTAAATGTACTAGTATACATATGAGGTAGGTTGAATGCATGGGGTTTATATGAATGAACAATACTGACTAACTAACTAATATGAGCGTGAGAATATATGCATACATACATAGTAACTGTAATTGAAATTATGATAATGTGAGTTTACTGATAAATAACATGACTAATGAATGAGTTCTGATAACTGATATAACTAATAACATGAGTGACTGTATCTGACAGTCCTAAATCTAATTGAACTAGCTGAGTTTTGTACTGTATCTGAGTTGACTATATTTAACAGTCCTGAATTCTGTAGAACTATCTGAGTTCTATTACTTAGACTGATTGGCTGTATCTAACATTCTTGGTTCTATAACATAAAATTATGGGAAGTAGTTATCTAACCGACATACCCAAAATAATACATTATAGGTGAATTGGGGCCCAATTTGTGCACTAATTCGAAGGGTGTCAATTCCACCCTATTGGTAAGGACAATATGTGAGTGACCCTCAACTAGAAGGTTACTCTAATGAGAATGGTGGGAACCTTCTACTAGAAGGTTAAACCACCTCATCTACCCTCAACTAGAAGGTATGATATCTCAACCATTGCTAGTTATGTAGTTCTAGAATGCAATGACTACTTATAAGAATCACACCATTTACTGGAAGGTGAGTTCCCATACTTGGGTTCACTCGGTGCTAATTCATACTCCCATCTGAATAAACACTGAGCATGGTTTATTAAACTTAACTGGACTGAGTTAACTAAGTTTTATTGACTAACAGAATATTACTGAGATTATTGAGTTTTCCTGAGTCAGGAGACTGACTGAATTCTACTAAACATGGCTTGACTGAGAGTATCTTGAAAAAATAAAAGACTATTTTATTTCATGTTTTCAGTTCAGTTATTAATTGGAGTTAGTTGGGGCATGTCTTATAAACTCACATTCAATTAGTTTAGAGGCTTCCAGACACTATAGTTAGTTATTCAGTATTTAAACTTCAGTTGCTTTATCAGATTATTTCATCAGTTGTTTTACATTTTTATCAGTTTTCATTACTTAAAACATTATGTCTATCAGTTGTTCTTTTGTGAATATTATATTTTATTCAGTGCTCACAGCTGGTACCAACTCATGGGTTAAATTATGGTCCCTTGGTCTTTAAGCACCGTATAGTTCCCAGGGTGTACTCTTGGGGAATTACAAACTTGGTATCAAAGCCTATGATTTTAAAGTGTCCTAGGAAGTCTGAAAGCCTCATCAAGTATAGTCTTGTGCATGGGTATGTAGTGCACCATACTTATGGACAAGATACAAGAAGTTTTAGGAAAAGTTTCCTATCTTTCAATATTCATATCATGTGACTGAGAAAGGGCTCATATTAAACTCTCTGTCTAATCGAATCTTCGTTTCATTTATAGAATATGCCTCCTAAAAGAACAAATGAAAGAAGGAATGGGAACCAGCCAATACCTTTTCCAGCAGCTCAGGATGAGAACAAATTAATGAAGATCCCCTGAATGAGCATGTATCTCATGAAGAGTTCATAGCTATATTCACTACTATAGCTTACTTTATAGCAGCTCAAAATGTGCAGCCAGCCGCTGTTTTAGCCAATCCAGTGGCCGATACTGTTGCTGCCAAGATTTGGGACGTCACCTGAATGAACGCTTCTTCTTTCATAAGATTCAAGTCTGAAGAGGATCCACAGGAATTCTTAGTTATGGTGCAGAAGGTAACAGATATCATGGGGGTGACTTCTAGTGACAGTGCTGAGTTGGTTCCATATAAGTTCAGGATGTATCCTACTCATGGTTTAAGCAATGGAAGGTAGATAGGGGCATAGATTCACGGCCTGTAGAATGGGAAGAGTTTGCTACTGCATTCTTAGATAGATTATTTCATTGGATTTGAGAGAAGCTAAAGTTTTAGAGTTCATCAACTTGAGGCATGGTAATATGATTGTGAAAAAGCATTCCCTCATGTTTACTCAGTTAGCTAGATATCATCGTCATATAGTAGCTGATAGCAGGTTTAAGATAAGCAAGTTTGTGTCTGGTGTATCTAATAGTGTGGTAAAAGAGTGCTGGATCGCAATGCTTATTAGAGATATAGACTTATGTAAGTTAATGGCCTATGCTCAACACAACAGATTGGCGAGTAGAAGACTGAGAAGAGAGAGAGAGAACAAAAGGGCTAGAATGGGTAGCCTTAATATTAGTCATCCAAGGTTGGAAAATGGTAACCGTCCTCAGTTTCATGAAATACCTTTTATCCTAGCACCACTTCAGTTGGTGCCTCAATGCCTAAATTTAGAAATGGTAATAGGGATAGGGCACCAGGCTCTAAGTCCTAAGGTAGTGTGAACAGTAATCGTACAAACCCTTTGTGTCAGAAATATGGTAGAAACTATCAGGATAAGTGTAGTGAAGGTAGTGACGTGTGCTTTGGGTTTGGAAAGCTAGGCCATCGATTTAGGAGTGTCGGGTAGTTTCTCAGAAAGGTAGGCATCTATGCCAATAGGGCCAGTCCCATCATTCATCAGTTCCAGTCGGCCGTCCAACTCAACAGGTTGCTATTTCCACTACTATCAGTGGTCAGCAGTTCCCATAAGATCAGGAAAATTCTCCCGACGTATTTATTGGTACATTGCAGGTCTTTTATTTACACATTTATGCATTACTAGAATCGGGAGATTCTCTTTCTTTTGTAACTCCTTATATAGCCATCTACTTTTGAATCAGTCTCGAAACTTTAGTAGATCCCTTTTCAGTGTCTACCCCAATAGGTGTTTCCATTGTAGCCACGCATGGATATAGGAACTATCCAATCATGATGTTTAATAAAATCACTTTAGTTGATCTCATGGAGTTAGAGATGATAGATTTTGAAGTCATTCTTGGCATGGATTAGATCCACTCATGCTATGTCTCAGTTAATTTTAGAAATAGAATAGTTCATTTTTAATTTCTAAAAGAACCAGTCCTTGAATGGATGGGTAGTACCACAGTGCTTAAGGGTCAGTTGCTTTCATACCTTAGAGCGAGAAAAATGATATCCAAGGGATGTATCTATCACATGTATGATTCAAAGACTCTAGCTTAAAAACTCCTAGTCTTGATTCAGTTCTAGTAATAAATGAATTCTCAGATGTATTTCTCATATATCTTCCCGGAGTTTCTCCCGTAAGGAATATCGACATCAGAATAGACCTTATACCAGAAACTCAGCCTATCTCTATTCTTCCATACAAGATGGCTCTATCGATACTCAAAGAATTAAAAGAACAGTTGAGGGATCTCCTAGATAAGGGATTCATCAGGCCCAACGTTACCCCATGGGGCTCACCAATTCTAGTTGTGCGTAAGAAAGTCGGTTCTCTCAAAATCTGTATTGACTACAGTTAGTTGAACAAACTTACCATCAAAAATAAATATACACTTCCTAAAATTGATGACATGTTTGACCAAATTCAGGGTGCTATCTACTTTTCAAAGATAGACCTCAGATCAGGCTATCATTAGCTCAGAGTCAGAGAATGTGACATTCAAAAAATAGCTTTTCGAACCTAGTATAGTTACTCTGAACTTTCAGTAATGTCCTTTGGTCTTACAAATGTCCCAGCATATTTCTTGGATTTAATGAATTGCGTGTTCAAGTAGTACTTGGATATTTTATCCCGTAGTGAGAATGATCGTGCAGATCACGTCAGAATCATACTTCAAACTCTCAAAACTTATCAGTTGTTTACCAAATTTAGTTAGTGCAGATTTTTGATAAGGTCAGTAGTATTTCTTGGCCATATTATTTCTGATGATGGCATTAGAGTTGATCCTCAAAAGACCGAAGCGGTGAGAAACTTGAATACACCTATTTCTCCATCAGACATCATGAGTTTCTTAGTTTGGATGGCTATTACCATCGATTTGTTGAAGGGTATTCAACTATTGCATCCCTCATGTCTAGATTGATTTAGAAGAAAGTTAATTTTTAGTGGTCAGATTAATGCGAGAAGAATTTTCATGAGTTAAAGACTCGACTCACCTCAGCCTTAATTTTGACGTTGTCAGATGGTTCAGAAGGGTTTGTTGTGTACTGTGCTACATCTAGACTAGATTTGGGTTGTGTCCTCATGTAGAGAGGTAAGTCTATAGGCTATAGCACATGCCTCTAGATAGATTAAGCCCCATGAGAAGAATTATCCTACCCATGATCTTGAGCTAGCATCTGTAGTGTTTGCCTTAAAGATTTGGAGTGCATGTAGATGTGTTCACAGATCACAAAAGCTTGTAGTATGTGTTCTCTTAGAAAGATTTGAATTTGCATCAGAGGAGGTGGTTACTGTTATTAAAATATTATGACATTAGTGTTTTGTATCATCTGGGCAAGTCCAATGTAGTGGCAGATGGTCTCAGTAGATTGTCTATGGGTAGTGTTGCTCATGTTAAGAATGATAAAAAGTAGTTAGTTTAGTAAGTTCATTAGCTTGCCTGACTAGGTGTTCACTTAGTCGATTCAGCAGAGGGTAGTGTATGGGTGCAAAGTAATTTAGAAACATCTCTAGTTACCGAAGTGAAGGATAAGTAGGATAGAGATCCAAATCTAGTGAAGCTGAATGGGTCAGTGAAAGATTAGAAAATAGTGGTTTTCTCCCAAGGGGGAGATGGTGTATTGTGTTGTCAAGGTAGATTGTGTGTGCCCCATGTTGATGAGTTGAGACAGTGAATTCTTGTTGGAGTACATGGCGCACATTATTTGATTCACCTAGGGGCGACTATGATGTACCGCGACGTGCAGGAGATCTACTAGTAGAGTGGAATGAAAAAAGATATCACAGAGTTTGTAGCGAACTGCTCTACATGCCATCAAGTAACGATTGAGAATCAAAAGCCTAGAACTAGGAATAATCTAATAATTTATACCTACATTGGCTACGTAGTTCTGTTAAAGTAGGACGTGCTAAACCCACACTTACCGCTCGGTGCTAAATACTACTCCATTTTATTTTCTACGCTCATTCTATTGGAAATCTACTATAAAACTATAATAAGGGTTTATCTCAAATCAATTATCCAACCATCTGAGTAAATTTGTAATTAAAGTTTTTCTGAGTTCTGTAATCTGTAATAATTCGTAAAGTGGATTCAATAGCTAATCTGATGATCAAAAGATCAAAGCTTTGTTTTAAATTTGAAATCATCAACTCATAAGATTCTTAAAACATCATCTTTCTCAAAATCTGAACGCATAAACTTGGGGCTTAAAGCCCATGTATCAAACTCATGTCAAAATATCATATTAATCATGTTCGATAGTAAAATCAATAATAATGCATCCCAAAATCTGGAAATTAATAAGCATAAAAATATGAAAATAAACATGTAATTCAACTTATAATTTACTTGAAATCTCATAATCTTGTAAATGGCAACATTGGGTGCGAACCTTAATTTCAATTTCATGAAAAATCATATAAAATCAAACAACCTTGTAATTTAAAACAAGTTTTGGGCACAAGAATGAAAGGAGTATCCTTGTTCATAACCCCACATACCTTAATTGATGCTTCGATGAAGAAATCTTGAATTTTGGATTCCTATTGAGTTCATGATGATGGGCCCTTGATTATCTTGCTTTGGAAACCCTCAATTTGAAGCTTTCTTGGAAATTCTATGGAGAATTTTGATTTCTTGGAGAACAAGCATTTGGTTTCTAAGGTTTTTCTTTTGAAGAGGATGATGAATAATGAGCATAAAGTTCTTGGGATATGATTAATTCCTTGTTTTGGACGAATTGGGGGCTTGTGGATTTACCAAAATGCCCCTTTTAGGCTTAAGTTGGAACTGGAAAAACAATTTTTTTACGAACTAGGTGGCCACCGCGATATGCCACAATCGCGGTGGCTCACTGGAAAAAGGATGAGTGGGAACTGGGTTCCCTCTGTGACGCCCCACCTTCATGGAGCCCCTACGTTTGCCATTTCGACCACTGGCGCGACACGCCAGTATCATGGAGTGACACTAGAAATTTCCAAATGAGAAATTGGGCCTCTCCGCGATGCGCCAAAATCGCAGAGTCTCACTAGAAATTGACAATTATGATTTTATACTTCTCTGCGACGCGCTAAGGGCCGAAATCATGGTGTTTTAAGGCTTGAACTTAAAATAGCCATAACTTCTTACAGGGTTATAGGATTTTGGCAAATTTTATATCGTTGGAAAGCTTATTCAATATACCACACAATGGGAGGTCTAAATCTAAATTACACATAAAATAATCAATATTCATTTTGAAAGCTCTCCCTTAATATTCTAGGGATGAATCTAAGCTAAGAAAAGTTCGGGGTATTACAATATCTCCCCCATAGAAACAATCACCCTCAAATGTGGCTAATTAATCTGAAGGACATTGAAAAATCTGAAGCTATAATCTATCATGCACAACTGAGATAAACTGAATGTCTAGATCTCAAATATAATGAGCTACTGAACCGATCTGAAAGTGCATGAATTCTCATGAAAATAACTATATAGCTTAATTTGAGACTCAGAAAAGAACTTAATGAAGGAAGACTTATTACCTTCGGCTAGATCTGAGTTTATGGAGAAGAGATAAGGATACTTGGTGCGCATGTCTACTTCCACTTCCCCAGTAGCACCCTCAATAGACTGATTTCTCCACAGGACTTTGACCAAGGGAACTTCCTTATTCCTTAGTCTACGAATCTGACTATCAAGAATCTCTACTGGAACTTCTTCATAAGAAAGGATATTCGGAATATCCATATCCTCTAGAGGAACTACAACAGCTGAATCATCTATGAACTTCTTCAACAAAGTCACATGGAAAATCGGATGAACTAAGGACAAATATGTGGGTAGGTCAAGCTCATACGTTACCCTCCGAACACGACTCAAAATACGAAAGGGACCAACATCATAGTGGCTAAGATTTCCCTTCTTGCCAAATCTCTTCAATCCTTTCATGGGTGAAACTTTCATATACACTAGATCATCAACCTCAAACTTAGGATCTCTCCTTCTAAATTCAGCATAAGATTCCTGGTGACTCTGGGATGCTTTCAATCTTTCTCTAATCAATTGAACTTTCTCCATAGCTTCAAATACCATGACGGGACCAATCAAAGCGGCCTCACCCACTTCAAACCAAACAACTGGAGACCTACATCTTTGCCCATAAAGAGCCTCAAATGGAGACATATGAATGCTAGCATGATAACTGTTATTATAAGAGAACTCAATCAGTGACAAATGTTCATCCCGACTACCTTTGAAATCAAGAACACAAGTTCTCAACATATCTTCTAAAGTCTGAATGGTCCTTTCTGTATGATCATCTGTCTGCTGAGGAAAAGCTAGAATCAGATGAACTTGGGTACCAATACCCTTCTGAAAGGCACTCCAAAACTGAGAGGTAAACTGAGTACCCCTATATGGGATGATAGACAAAGGAACTCCATGCAATCTAACCATCTCTTGGATATACAACTTAGCATAATCCTCAGTTGTATAGGCTGTATGAACTGGCAAGAAATGTACTGACTTAGTCAATCTGTCTATAATAACCCAAATTGAATCATGATGATGACGCAAATGGGGTAAACCAGTAACAAAATCCATATTTACCTCTTCCTACTTCCATGTGGGGATACCAAACTCTTGTAACATACCACCAGGTCTTAGGTGCTCTACCTTGACCTATTGTCAAGTAGCACACTTTGCTACAAACTATGCTATATCTTTCTTCGTACCACTCCACCAATAGATTTCCCATAAGTCACGGTACATCTTGGTAGCACCTGGATGAATGGAATAATGCACACCATGCGCTTCAGCCATAATTCTCTATCTAAACTCATCAACACAACGAACACATAATCTATTTTGGTATCTCAACACGCCATCTCCCCCTTAGAAGAAAACCTCTACTTTTTGGTCCTTAACCAACTTCTTTAGTTTGACCAAACTAGAATCCATATCTTGCTTCTCCTTCACTTCAAAAACTAGGGAAGATTCAGAACTACTCTGAACCCAAACATTCTTTTTAGCTGAATCAACCGACCTAACACCAAATCTAGACAATCGATGAAATTCTCAAGCCAACTCCTTCTTATCTTTTTCCACATGAACAACACTGCCCATGGATAGTCTGCTAAGGGCATCTGCCACTAAAGTAGCCATGCCTAGATAATACAACACACTCATGTCATAATCCTTCAACAACTCCAACCACCTTTTCTGACAGAGATTCAACTCCCTCTAAGTAAACACTACAAGATTTTGTGATTCATGAACACATCAATGTGCACACTATACAGGTAGTGTCTCTAGATTTTCAAAGCAAACACCACAACAGCTAATTCAAGATAATTGATTGGGTAATTCTTTTCATAAGGCTTAAGTTATCTAAAGGAAAAGGCTATAACCTTACCCCTCTATACCAACACACATCCTAAACTAACTCTGAAGGCATTACAATACACCACAAAACCATCCGTACTATTGGGTAATGCTAGGTCTGAGGCTGAAGTGAGTCGAGTCTTCAAATCTTGAAAACTCTTCTCACAAGAATCTGACCAATGGAGCTTAACTTTATTTTAGGTCAATCTAGATATAGGAGACACGATAGAAGAGAAACCTTCAAAAAAACAGCGGTAATAACTAACTAGACCCCAAAAACTCCTAATGTCTAATAGAGAGATAGGTCTAGGCCAATTTTTTATGGCTTCTATCTTTTAGGGATCAACTCTAATACCCTCAATGGAAACAGCATGACTAAGGAAAGGTACTAACCTTAGCCAAAATTTGCACTTGCTGAATTTGGAGAATAACTAATGATCTCTAACAGTTTGCAACACAATTCTAAGATGGTCTACATGATCATCCTCACTACGAGAGTAGACAAGGATATCATCTATAAGGACTATAACAAACATGTCCAGATACTGTTTGAATACTCTATTCATCAAGTCCATGAAGGCTTCTGGGGCATTAGATATCCAAAAGGACATGACTAGAAATTTAAAATGACCATAACGAGTTCTAAAGGTTGTCTTTGGAATACACATTCCCTTACTTTAAACTGGTGATAGTCGGATCTAAGGTCTATCTTTGAAAAATAACTGGCACCTTGGAGTTGGTCAAATAAGTCTCAATTCTAGGAAGAGGACATTTGTTTCTGACTATAACTTTATTCAACTAACAATAGTCAATGTATATACACAAAGAACTATTTTTCTTTCACATGAATAGGACGGGAGATCCCCATAAGAAACACTAGGCCTTATGAAACTTTTATCTAGAATATCTTTGAGTTGCTCTTTCAACTCCTTAAGATCTGTAGGATCCATATGGTAAGGAGGGATAGAAATATGGTGAGTATCAGGAAGACAGTCAATCTTGAATTCTATCTCTATATCAGGAGGTACCCTTGGGAGATCTTTGGGGAAAACATCAGGAAACTCATTAACTACACAGACAGACTAAATTGTTTGGGTCTCCAACTTAGTGTCTTTAACTTGAATAAAATGATAAATGCAACCTTTGGATATCAACTTTCTGGCCTTAAGATAAGATATGAAATGACTCTTGGGAGACACCAAATTACCTGACCTCTCAAAGACTAGCTCATCTAGAAACTGAAACTTCCCCACACAGGTGCAACAATCTACAGATGCCTAATAGGAATGAATCCAATCCATACCAAGAATAAGATCAAAGTCAACCAGGTCTAACTCTATCATGTATGAGAATATGACCTTATGAAGAATAGTAATAGGATACTTTTTATAAATATGCTCGGCAATAACTAAATCACCTACTAGGGCAGAAACCAAGAAAGGCTCAGGGATCCTTTCAAAACTTATCTCAAAATTTACTGCAACTAATAGGGTCACATAATAGAAACTCGACCCAAGGTCTAACAACACATAAATATCAAGATGAATAACATGAAGCATACCCGTAACAAATCTGGTGAATCTTACTGCTCCTGACGGGATGGTAAAGCATAAAACCAAATTTGGCACTAACCACTGCCAGTACTAGACGATGTGCCCTGAGAAGGAGTTGGGCAACCTAAAGGAGCTGGGGCACTAGTGGCCTCAGTCTGGAGATGGTCATCTTTGTTTCCCTGCTTAGCATGCAACATTATCTAATGTTCTAACCCAACTTACCATATTCGAAACAACCTTTCTAACCAGCCAAACACTCACTTGGATGATTCTTACCACACTTAGTACACGTAGGATAATTAGGCCTACCACCCACGCTACTCTGGGATTTGAACATAAAAGACTTACCTTAATATACCTTCCTAATTCTGGGTACAGGAGCACTGGTTTAAGATGGTGCAGGCATAGATGAACGGTTCTGAGATTGTGAATGATTTCCTCCTTGAGACCTAGTCTAACCATACTTAAACTTCCTTGTTCTAGCCTTCTTATTTCCCCTCTCAGTTCCCGTCAACATTTCTACCTCAATCTAAGGAACATACTTCATCAATCTAGAAAGATCTATGTCTCCAATAAGCATGGTAGTTCTACACTCCTTGGCCACTAACCTAGATACTTTATTCATGAACTTACTTATGCTTGACCTAGGTTCATCCATCTGATCAGGGTCATACTTAGATAACCAGTTGAACTTGAGGCAATACTCTTTCACTGTCATCGAGCCCTGCCTCAGGCTCATGAACTCTTCTATCTTAGCTTCCCTCATCTCATATGGGAAAAACTTATCTAGACATATATCCTGAAACATCTACCAAGTCATGAGAGCTGCATTCTCCCCTCTACTCTTCTTCCATATCACTACCCAGTCATATGCAGCATCCTTTATCCTATATGATGCTAATTCTGCACTCTACTCTTCAGAAACATACATAATTTGAGTGATCTTCTTGACCTCATCTAGATAAATTCATGGGTCCTTAATTGTCTTCGACCCAAAGAATTTTGGTGGGTTAATTCTCATAAAATCTCAAACTCTAGCTGCAGCTATGTCTCTATATTACTGAGGTAGGACTGCAGCATGATGGTTGTACTAAAAATTAGTTGTCATAGCCAGGGCTAGTGCCTGAAAGGCAGCCCAAAATTTTGCATGTGAAGCATTCTCATTCAAAGGATCTGCAGGCTGAGGTGGTTGGTTATTATTTCTATGAGCATTAGCTCAACGAGGAGGAATGATCAACAACTGTCATGTGAAAGTATGAGTTAAAAGAAGACAGATATACTATAAGCATGATAGATCACGAAAGAAATAGATGATTTCCTAAGAATGTTCTGTAGCCTCTTGTTTATAAATATGGAATGCTTTACACCTATGACCAAGACTCTACGTAATGCAGCTAGTCTAACTCTCTAGGACTATTAAAAATAGTAGGCTCTGATACCAAGTTTGTAACGCGCTGAAATCTAATTTCGAGATGTCACAAAGTGCTCAAGACTATGAGTAGCCTTAAGCTCACCCTGTATGTATACTATTGAGCCTAAATCTTATATAATAGAAATATAGACATAAAATTCATACTAAATGCGGAAACTGTTTATAATATCTAAGAATTATCTGAACATAATATTTGATACATCAAAACTAAATAATCTACAACAAAACTAGTAGTCTGACAAGCCTCTACTACTAATACTAGAGAGTCACTGGGATAAAGCCCTAGCTAACTTGAGCTGCCTGAAAGGAAATACTAAAAGCTCAAAAACTGATAAACTGCAAAATCAAAATGGATAGAATAAATCCCCAAACTAATAGGACTCACCAATTGTTGAATGTAGATAGAGATGCTCAAACTACTCATGCTGCTGATACTGAGAACCTGTACCTACATTATTATACAATGTAGCGCATAGACGTATATGTGGATCAGTACATTGAGGATATACTGAGTATATAGGGGTGATATGAATAAGTAAAACATCATCTCATAATTATCATTTATAAAAAATAAATCATGCTAAATATAAATGACTCACATAAGCTGGAATATCTTATATACTGAAATATGTGGCAATAATAAGCCACACATACATTATAAATCTTGTGAGCCATAACATTTAGTTCTAAGAGCTGAACTTGTATTCCCCCATTTTAAATCATATTGTCTAAGTGTAGAATGACTTACTCTAATATCCGAAAGTTGAAATTTGTAACTATTATTTTTTTTGTAAAGAAAAATTTAAAATAAACCGTGAGCCTTTACACTTAGATTCTTTATGCTTTTCTATTCTGAAATCTGTAGTTTGTAAGCTTTAAAACTTTGGGGAAATTATTTTATCTGAAAAGTTGTATATCTTTCTCTAGCAGGGAGGTTCTCTTAACCGACATAAACCATGCGAGCTACATGGAGTCTAACGTCTCGTCCTCCTAAGGAAGAAACCTCAGATTAGGGAGAGGTGTCATACTTTTTCCAGGGAGTATAACCTACCCATGTGATTGATGATAAGCTAAGTCTATCATTCATATAGAATTAGGAATAATCTAATAATTTATACGCACGTTGGCTACGTAGTTCTGTGAAAATAGGATGCGCTAAATCCACACTTCCCGCTGGTGCTAAATTCTACTCCATTTTATTTGCTACGATCATTCTGTTGGAAATCCACTTTAAAACTAACATAAGGGTTTATCTAAAACCAATTATGCAATCATCTGAGTAAATTTGTAATTAAAGTTGTTCTGTGTTCTGTAATCTGTAATAATTTATAAAGTGGATTCAATATCTAATCTGATGATCAAAAGATCAAAGCTTTGTTGTAAATCTGAAATAATCAACTCATAAGATGCTTAAAGCATCATCTTTCTCCAAATCTCAACACATAAACTTGGGGCTTAAAACCCATGTATCAAACTCATGTCAAAATATCATAGTAATCATGCTTAATAATAAAATCAATAAAATTCATCCCAAAATCTGGAAATTACTGCAATAAGCATGAAAATATGAAAATAAACATGTAATTCAACTTATAATTCACTTAAAGTCTCATAAGATGGTAAATGGTAACATTGGGTATGAACCCTAATTTCAATTTCATGGAAAATCATATAAAATCAAATAACTTTGTAATTTAAAACAAGTTATGGGCACAAGGATGAAAGGAGTATCCTTGTTCATAACCCCTCATACCTTAATTGATGCTTAGATAAAGAAATCTTGAATTTTGGATTCCTATTGAGTTCTTGATGAAGGGTTATTGATTATCATGCTTTGGAAACCCTCAATTTGATGCTTTCTTGGAAATTCTATGGAGCATTTTAGTTTCTTAAAGAAGAAGAATTTTGTTTCTAGGGTGTTTCTTCTGAAGAGGGTGATGAATAATAAGCATAAGGTGCTTGGGATATGATTAATCCTTTGTTTTGGATTAATTGGGGGATTGGGGATTTATCAAAATGCCCCTTTTAAGCTTATGTTGAAACTGGAAAAATAATTTTTTTGTGAACTAGGTGGCCACCGCAATGCTCCATAATTGTGGTGCCTCACTAGATAAAGGACGAGTGGGAATTAGGTTCCCTCCATGACGCAGCACCATCATGGAGCCCCTACATTTGTCATTTCGACCACTGGCGCGACGCGCCAGTAGCGTAGAGTGACACCAGAAATTGCCAAATGGGAAATTGGGAATCTTCGTGAAGCGCCAAAATCATGGAGTCTTACTGAAAATTGACAATTATAATTTTACGTTTCTTTGTGATGCTCTAAGGGCCCAAATCATGATGTTTTATGACTGGAACTTAAATAGCCATAACTTCTTAAAGTTATTGAATTTAGGTAAATTTTATATTATTGGAAAGTTTATTCAATTTCCCACACAATGGGAGGTTTAAATTTGAAGAATTCCACACGAAATAATCAATATTCACTTTGGAAGCTCTCCCTTAACATTTTAGGGATGAATCTAAGCTATGAAAAGTTTGGGGTATTACCATAATAAACATTCTATTCCTCACCGTTGCATATTCGGTCGTGTATTCATGAATGAATTTGGCCATGCACTCATGCATCAGATATGCATGTTCAGAATGAAAATTCAGCTTATATGTAGCTTCAGTCATGTATTCCGTGCATCACATATGCTTGTTCAGTGCATAAACTCAGTCTATTAGTGTTTCTCAGCTTAATCAGTCTCATTCGAGGATGAATGTTCACAAGGGGGAGATATTGTAATACCCTATATTTCCCGAGCTTTATTTATCTCTATGTACATAGGTTATCCTATGTAATATTTTTTTTTTGAAATACTCGGTCTTTATTAGATTAGATCTTACCATTGCATAGGAAATTCAATCATCTTTCCAATGATACCAAATTCACCCACATTCGATACCCGGACAAAGAGTTTGAGCCATTTTTGTAAAGAAGTGCGCCAACTGGCATTTCAATGCATCCGAAGGACAGCCAAATGGAAATTATCAAAATCCAGTAAGACAACGCGATAAGACTGCTTCACGGAGCAGTGCCATTTCCTAGTTGTCACTTTCCAGTGTAACTCCGCGATCATGGCGCATCGCGCCAAGGACCATATTCACATCCAATGAGGCACCGTGATCCCACCAAATAGATCCAAGACTCCAATTCCCAATTGTAAATATTCAAAGATACGATGCGATTGCACCGGGTCGCGCCAAGGGCCCAAGTCAAAAAAATTTAACGAAAATTAAAAGTTTTTTGCAGGGTTAAACTAGTCTTTTTCTATAATTTTCATACGCCCAAATATGGGATTCAATCTTTAAAAACATGTTAAACCCATTCTTTATTAACTTTTCCCCCAAAATCAACAAACTCTCTCTCAATTAGCAGACCTTAATCTTCAAGCAATCAAGAGAAATCCTCAAGAAAATCACCAAGAGCTTCAAGATTTAATATTCCCAGGTATGTTAAGTGTTCATTCATGGGTCCCTTTCACCCATTAAGCCCACGTATCCAATTTAAATCCAAAGTTATGATCTTTTCAAGTTATTTATGATTTGAAATTGTGACTTTAACCATAAGACCTCATAAATCTTGTCCTATATTGTGTTTTCACGAAATTGATTTTGATTATTACACTTCTCATGTTTAAATGTTTTTGTCCACGGATTGAATTCATAAATTGTAATATTGGTGTTGAAATTATTCTTTTACTACAAGCTTTAAACTATTCTCATGCTTAATGTACACCATGCATATCAAGTGTTTGAAGAAATGCCTACAAGAGTGGATTTTAAATAAATACCCCCATATTATGTCCTTAAAGTTTAGTACTATTTTACTCTTATTATTACTGAGTCCTATGGGTTTTGAATACCCAAAAACCATACCTACTTACTTAGTGTCATCTTAGTATCTACAGAATAGCTACAGAATATATATATATATGAGCATTAATAGATCAGTCAGTTAAACTCAGAACAATGTAGTAATCCAGTGTTATTCAGTTAGAAGTAGGATTTAGCTACGAGCGAGCGCAGGAATGGCGACTTCCCCATCAGATAGGCAGAGTCATTAGTAGCAGTACTTGTACTCCAGAACTACATAGTTATCGTAGGATATGAGAAGTTACCTGTTAGATTAGGCGTGACTATCTCGCAGGGTCACCCAGCAGTTCAGGCTTGACACCCTTAGTCTTTTAGGATGATACAGTACACCAGTCTAGTGAATCCATATAGCCAGCATTAGTACCCATGGAACGGTACTAACACCCTTCAAACTGAGGTTACAGATTGGACCCTAAACTTGCTCATTGGGATATGTCGGTTAGATGATAGCTCCCACAGTCTCCGTTACAGTCTCAGTTCAGTTATTTGGTTTTAGTTTCTTAACCATAGTATACAGTTTCCAGTAACTCAGTTATCAGATGTTAGTATCTACAGATTGTATTCAGACCATGTTATATGCTTGTTCATTCATCCCCAGTTTCTATAGATTTCATGTATCATTAATACTTATAGTTTTTATGTATCCCCAGTATTTATAGATTTCATGTACTCTCAATATTTATGGACTTTATTTATCCTTGGTGTCTTCATATTTCATGCACTCTATCAAGTTTTACACATTATATATATTTACATTCACATATACATACAGTTATTATTCTATTCTTGTTCATGAAACCATGCATATCAACCCACTTCATTTAGCATACCAGTACATTCAAAGTACTAATCATATACTCTTTTATTGAGCTATCATGTATCATATCAAAGGTTTGGATGATAGTTCCCAAATCACGCCTAGACTTCTATAATGCCCCATGTCTGTACCCCAGATACTATACGGTGCTAGCGACCCCAAAGGACCACCTACTAATCGACGACTTATACCTGCTGTGAGCACTGAACAATAACAACACTGCAATGATAATATATTTGAAATAAATGTAGAAGATCGGATGAAAATTTCCATAAGGTTCATAATTGAAACAAATATTGAATACTAAAAATTGAATACTGAAACATCTATTTGAAATACTCTAATCTGAAAGCCTCTAACTATCTGAATATGTAGTTGATATGATAAGCCCCCAACTATCTTTTACTATTGAACTAAACTGAACACTGAAATAATAAAATAATATAATAACTTTATCCTCGAACTATGATGACTCAACACTAAGTTTGTTGCTAATAGCTAAGCTGCTAAGTGTGGTCAAGAGCCTGTACATCGAAACCTATGATATAAAATATCATAGCAAAAAATAAAAGTATGTGTCAGTACTTTAAATGTTCTAGCATGCTAAGTGAGGTGGGCTGATATGCATGGGCTTATATGCATGAACAAATAACTGACTGAGTAACGTGAATTTAACTAAATAAGGATACATATATAACTAAAAACTGATGAAACACAGATTATGCAATACTATGCACATATCTACATAAATTATATCTGAGATCATAGTCACACTAGATACTATGTTATGATAACTGAATAACTGATATATGATTTTATTGATAACTGTATTACTGATAGCTGGGTGACTGTTTTTGATAGTCCTAATTCTGTAGAACTGAACTGAGTTCTATACTGAGATAGGTGACTGTGTTTGAAGTCCTGATTCTATAGAACTGAATTAAGTTCCATACTGAGACTGAAACTGAAACTATGGGAGGAAATCATCTAATAAACATACCCCTTATCTGAACTGATTTAGGGTCCAACCTGTATTCTCAGTTGGAAGGGTGTCATTATCATGCCACGGGTAAAGACAAGTGTTGAGTCGCCCTTAACTGGCAGGTGCTCTGAATAAAAATAGTGGTACCCTCAACTAGAAGGTAAGACACCTCATCAACCATCAACTTTCAGGTTGATGTCTCAACCTAGGCTGGAAACATAGTTCTAGAACACAAGGACTGCTTCTAAGGATCACGTCCTCTGCTGGCAGGTAAGTCGCCATTCTTGGGTTCATTCAATGCTGAATCCTACTCCCAACTGAATAGACACTGAACTTATTTCTAAACTATACTAGGCTGGACTAAACTGCTACTGATCATGTTGTCTAACTGAACTGAACTTCGTTCACTGGGTTTCATTAACTGATGGAGTACTACTGAGTTTCGTTAGCTGACTGAATTTACTAAATTCTGAACTGATTGCTGAATTAAGACCGGGACTTGTTTCTGAGTAATACTGTTCATAGCACTACTAAAACTATTCTATAACCACTGTAGCTCTAGGTAAATATCTAGATTTTTGGGTATTGAATACCCCTAGGACTTGATAGCATAAAAGAAAAATATAGCTTGAACTTGAAAAGCTCAATGATGCACACCTGTTCATAATTCATTCATAGAGATATTTCATCAAATACTTGTGAGATATAATCTTGCACATATGCTAGTATGTCATGATTTTCACCTTTAATTCACATGAGCAATTTATCAAGCACTTCGGATCAAAGTTTATACACGTGATACTAGATAACATGTAAGCATCATACTTTCAAATTCCAATTTGCAAATCAAGGGATTTTAACATGAATTCACATGATACTACACACATGATAAATAATTTGTCATGAAACTTGAAATAAACCATGGATTAGAAAACAATTAACATCTTTATCATGAATGCACTCAAATCCCACATGGAATTCATGAAATCAATTAACTTGTAGCTTAAAAGAGTTTGTTGAACACCAATGGTATAAGGAATCCCTTGGATAAACACTTCGCATACCTTCGTACATGAATTAATGAAGGTTGATGGTGTTTCCTTGAAGCTTAAATCTTGAATTGGAAGCCCTAGGGTTTTGTTCTTGAGTAATTTTGAGAATAGAGAATGGATATTGCCACTAAAGTGGCTTAATCTCGTGTTTTAGAGGCTGATAAAAGGTGTGAAAAGACCCATTTACCCCTCTGGACGCAGGCTTCAAATGACTTAAAATGTGCCTAGTGACACACAGCCCAACACGCCGTATCGATGGCATCGATACTATGGTTGGTACGCTGTGTTAAGTCCACATCGGCTCAATGGAATTTGACACTGGAAGTTCAAAAATATTTATCAACGCAATAGGCAATGCGGTGTGTCATGATCGCATTGATCCACTGGTTTGAACTTCTAAACATACCTCAAATGATGTTCGAAAAATCCAAAACTCGCCCGAGAATGCCTACTGATATTCTTGATCATGAATCAACATAAAGATTTATATATTAAGGTCATAAGGGTTGTAAAATAGGATCGCAAACGTACGAAGGCTAAAATACTTCTAAGTATAAACACTTAGCTGACATTTCTAAGTCTGGGACCTCTATTCAAGCTTTAATGGACTGAATTAAGCTTTGAATTTTGTGGGTTCTTACAATATCTCCCTCTTGGGAACATTTATCTTCAAATGAGACTAACTAAAATGAGAGTACTGATAGATGGAATTTATATACTGAGCACACACAACTAAAGCATGATTGCATGACTGAAAGTACTGATATACTGAGATTTTGTACTGAACATGCATAACTGAAACATGACTGAGTTCTGAAAACATGACACATGACTAAGTTATTTCATGAAGCTATGCATGATATAAAATTCTATACAACTGAACCAATACAGAGTTGTAAAGGTAATCTGAGCATGAAACTGAACAAATTCAAGAAAAACTGTTACTTTGGGCAGAGTCCGAGTTTACAAAGAAGAGGTAAGGATACTTGGTCCACATATCTGCTTCTGCTTCCCAAGTAGATCTCTTAATGGACTTATTCTGCCAAAGAACTTTGACTTGAGGTACTTCTTTGTTCCTCAGATTACAAACCTAAAAATCAAGAATTTTGACTAGGATTTTCTCATAAGAGAGCCTGTTCGGAACATTTATACCCTCTAAAAGGACTACAACTGATTCGTCACCTATGCACTTCTTTAGCAGGGAGATATGAAATACTGGATGGACTAAATCTATGTATGAAGGCAACTTAAGCTCTTAGGCTACCTTTCTAAAATGGTTGAGAATCTGGTAAGGACTGATATATCCGGGATTGAGCTTCACCTTTGTGCCAAACCTATTTACTCACTTCATAGGACAGATTTTCAAATACATAAAATCCCAACTATTAACTTTAATATCCGTTTTGTGCATATCGGGATACAATTTTTATTGGCTCTGAGCTATCTAAAGCCTTTCCCTGATCAATTGAACCTTTTCTAGGGTATCAAATACAAAGTTAGGCCCTACCACTGTGGCCTTACCCTTTTCAAACCAACCAATAAGAGATCTATATCTTCTCCCATAGAGCGCCTCAAATGGAGCCATCAGAATGTTGGAATAATAGTTGTTATTATATAAAAATTCAATCAGTGGCAAATGGTCATCCCGACTGCCCTTAAAGTCAATGACACAGGCCCATAACATATCTTCTAGAGTATGGATAGTCCTTTATTCTTGGCCATCTGTCTAAGGATCGAAGGTTATACTGAGGTGAACTTGGGTACCAAGACCCTTCTAGAAGGATTTCTTGAAATAAGAGGTGAACTGTGTACCTCTATCTAAAATGATGGACAATGGAACTCCGTACAATATCACCAACTCTTTAACATAGAACTTGGCATAATCCTTGGCTGAATAAGAGGTATAAACTGGTAGAAAATGAGCTAATTTGGTCATCTTGTCTACAATGACCCAAATTGAATCATGCTAACGCGAGTACAAGGTAAACCCATCACAAAATCCATGTTCACCTCCTCCCACTTCCAAGAGGGAATATTGAACTGCTACATAGACCCACTAGGTTTCTGGTGCTCGATCTTAACCTATTGACATATAGAGCACTTAGCTACAAACTCTGAAATTTATCTCTTTATCTCACTCCACCAATAGACCTCCCACAAAAAATAATACATCTTAGTTGCCTTTGGAAGAATAGAGTAATGCGCATTATTTGCTCCTGCAAGAATTTATTGCCTTAAGTCATCTACACCTAGCACACATAACCTACCCTGGCAACGTAACACACCATCTCCCCCCTTGGGAGAAAACCTCTACTTTCTGATACCAGATTGACTCTTTCAACTTGGCTACATTGGGGTCTCTATTTTGCTTTTCCTTTACTTCAAAAAATAGAGATAATGCGTAACTATTCTGCACCCATACACTACCTTCTGCTAAATCAACTAAGCGAATACCTAGTCGGGCAAGCTGATGAACTTCCTGAACTAACTTCTTCTTACCATCATCAACGTGGACACACTATCCATTGAAATCCTACTTAGAGCATCATCCACTACATTGGCCTTTCCTGAATGACACAGGATGCTCATGTCATAGTCGTTCAACAACTCTAACTACTTTCTCTGAAACAGGTTCATATCTTTCTGAAAAAACATATACTGCTGGCTCTTGTGGTCTATGAACACATCTACATGTACCCCATACAAATAATGCCTTCAAATCTTTAAGGATAATACAATATTTTCTAACTCAAGATCATGAGTGGGGTAATTCTTTTCATAGGGCTTAAGCTGTCTAGATGCATAGGCTATGAACTTACCTCTCTGCATTAAAAAACACCCCAAACTAACTCTGGAAGCATCACAATACACCACAAACCTATTTGAACTATCTAGTGGAGTCAAAACTGGGGTTGTAGTGAGTCGAGTCTTTAACTCCTGAAAACTTTTCCCATAAGAATCTGACCACTGGAATTTGACTTTCTTCTGAGTCAATCTTGAAATGGGGAAAGAAATAGATGAAAATCTCTCAGTAAACCATCGGTAATAGCCAGCCAAGCCCAAGAAGCTCCTGATGTCTAATGAAGAGAGGGGTCTGGGCTATTTTCTCACTGCTTTGATATTTTGGGAATCAACTTTAATGAATTATCGGAAACTATATGGCCAAGAAAATTTACTAACCCTAGACAAAATTCACATTTTACTGAATTTGGCGAACAACTGATGATCTCTGGGGATCTGTAACACTGTTATGAGATGGTTTACATGATCATGCTCACTGTGGGAGTAGACAATAATGTCATCTATGAATACTATTATGAACATATCCAAGTACTTCTTGAACACACGGTTCATCAAGTCCATGAAAGTTGTTGAGGCATTGGTAAGACCAAATGAAATGACTAAGAATTTAAAGTGACCATACCGTGTTCTGGAGGCTATTTATGGAATGTCAAATTCTCTGACTCTTAGATGATGATAGCATGATCTGAGGTCTATGTTAGAAAAGTAACTGGCACCTTAAAGTTGGTCAAATAAGTTAACGATTCTAGGAAGTGGATACTTGTTCTTGATCATTACTTTACTTTCCTGACAGTAGTTAATGCACATTCTGAGAGAACCGTCTTTCTTACACATGAATAGAACTGGTGCACCCCACAAAGATACACTAGGTCCGATAAATCCCTTATCTAGTATATCATTTAACTGTTCTTTTAACTCCTTGAGTTCTGCTAGAGTCATTCTATATGGTGGACTAGATATAGGTTGAGTATCTGGAAGAAGGTCGATTTCGAAGTCAATTTTCCACTCGGGAGGGACTCCAGAAAGATCTTCAGGAAACACATCTGGGAATTCACATATTACTGATACAGACTAAAGATTAAGGGTATTTGAACTAGAGTCTTGCACTCGAATGAGCTGATATACACATCCTTTAGATATCATTTTTCTCGCCCTAAGGTAAGAAACAAGTTGGCCCCTAAGTGCTAAAGTACTACCTCTCCATTCTAGGATAGGTTTATTTGGAAACTGAAAATGGAAAACTCTATTTCTACAGTCAACTGAAGCTAGCATGAATGAAGCCAATCTATTCCGGGAATGACATCAAAGTTTGTCATCTCTAATTCTACTAAGTCTACTGAAGTAACTTTCTAAGACATCATAACCAAAAAGTTTTGTATACCCATCGGGCTATGATAGATTTACCCACTAGGGTAGAAACTGAGAAAGGCTCTGCTAGAATTTCAGGAATGACTCCAAAATCAATGGCTATATAAGGAGTTACAAAGGATAAAAAAGCTACTGGATCTAGCAAATCACAATCATGTAAATAATAAACTTGTGATGTACCAGTGACCATATCAGGAGAACTTTCTTGATCCTGCCGAGACTAAAGTGCATAGAGTTTATTTGGGTATTGCCCACTGATGGCACTGGAAGCGGCACCCTACTGATTAGGGCAATCGGACTGAGCTGAAGGACGATTATACTGACCCTGAGATCCTGACTAAGGAAAATATCTGACCCAATGTCCTACTTTCCATATCTAAAACATATGTCAGGCTAGCTCTACGGACACCCTAATGGTTTCTGCCATATTTTTAGCAAATAAGGTATGTTCGGGTACTGCTAACACTACCCTAAGGTTTAGGGACTGGTGCCCTATCTTTATTATCATCTCTAAATTTTAGCACTGGAGCATTGACTGAGGATGGAGCTGGGACTGAAGATTTTGAGCAAAACTGAGAACGATTTCCACCTTCTGACTTAGGCTGAGCAAATTTAAAACTACCTACTTTAGCTCTCTTGTTCTCTCTCTCCTTCTCCCTATTCTTAGCCTCTTCTATCTACTGAGCATGGACTATGAGCCTGGATATGTCTATTTCCATAATTAGCATTGCGGTCCTACACTCCTTAACCACACTGTTAGACAAGACAGACACAAACTTAATCATCTTAGATCTGTTATCTACTACCACATAAGGAGCATATCTAGCTAGCTGAGTAAACTTGACAGAATACTTTTTCCCTATCATATTGACCTACTTTAGAGTAATAAACTACAACACATTCGCTTTCCTCAACCCCAGTGAAAGAACCTATTTATAAAAGCAGTGGAATACTCTTCTCATTCTATGGGCCCTACGTCTGTGACCCTCTTTGCCTTTCACTGCTTAAACCATGAGTGAGCCACATCCTGTAACTTATATGTGGTCAATTCAGCAATCTCACTAGCCGTCACCCCCATAATATCTGTGACTTTTTGCACCTAATCAAGAAATTCTTGTGGGTCCTCCTCTAACTTAGACCCGATAAAAGATAGAGGATTCATTTGGGTGAAGTCCAAAATTCTAGCAGCAATAGTATTGGCTATTGGTTTGGGATGAACACCCTCTATCCATTCATTCTGATTTGCAACAAAATTTGCTAGGATTATGAAAGCATCTTTGAATTCAGCATGGAAGACATGCTCATATAGGTGATCTGCCTGAATGGGCTGAGGGGCTGGTTGATTTCTTGTTCTTCTTCCATTCTTCTTGGGAGGCATATTCTATAAGCAGAAGGAATAAAAGAATTATACTAAGAGTTTAATTTGAGCTTATGCTCACTGACACGACATGAATACTTAAGGAAGGGAAACATTTCCTAAAACGTCTTATAGCCTCCAATCATAAGAGTGGCGCACTACACACCCATGCATAAGACCCTACAAGATACATCTTTCAGACTCCCTAAGACTCTACTGAACCTTAGGCTTTGATACTAAGTTTCTACCACCCCAATTTTGTACCCCGAATGGTAAACGGTGCTAGCGATACCGAAGGAAAACCAACTAACCCATAACCGGTAACTATTGTGAGCACTAATTAATAAAAAAAAACTCAATGATAATATATCTAAAATAAATGTGGAAGATGGGAAAAAAATTTCCATAAGGTCCATAGCTAAAACAAATACTAAATACTGAAATATCTATTTGAAATACTCTAGTCTAAAAGCCTCTAACTTTCTTAATATGGAGTTGATGGGAAAAGTCCACAACTATCTCTGTCTATTGAACTAAATTGACCACTGAAATAATGAAATAATATAATAACTTTGTCCTCGAACTATGAGGACTCGCCACTAAGTCTGTTGTTGATAGCTAGGTAGCTTAATGCGGTCAGGAGCCCGTACGTCTGAACCTATGATATAAGATATCATATCATAAAAGAAAGGTATGTTTCAGTACTTTGAATGTACTGGTATGTTAAGTGAGGTAGGCTGGTATGCATGGCTTCATATGCATGAACTAATCACTAACTGAGTATCATGAATTTAACTGAATGACCATACACTAATTATACAATACTGTGCATACTGAGTTCTAATAACTGAATAACTGATATTTGAGTTTAATGATAACTTTATTACTGATAGTTGGGTGACTATTTCCGATAGTCCTGATTCTGTAGAACTGAACTGAGTTCTATACTAAGATGGGTGACTATGTCTGATAGTCTTGATTCTATAAAATTGAACTGAGTTTTATATTGAGACTGAAACTGAAAATGTGGGAGGTAATTATCTAACCGACATGCCCCTTATCTGAACTGATTTGGGGTCCAATAGTAACTCGATTTGGAAGGGTGTCAATACCATGCCGCTGGTAAAGAAAAGTGTTGAGTCGCCCTCATCTGTAAGGTGCTCTAAATGAGAATGGTGGTACCCTCAACTAGCTGGTAAGACACCTCATAAACCCTCAAGTAGAAGGTTGATGTCTCAACCTACACTGGCTAAGTAGTTTTGGAACACAAGGACTGCTTCTAAGGATCACACTCTCTGCTGGCAGGAAAGTCCCCTTCCTTGGGTTCACCCGGCCCTGAATCCTACTCCAAACTTAATAGACACTGAACTAATTTCTAAACTATAATAGGCTAGACTAAACATTTACTGATCATGATATTTAAATCAACTGAACTTAGTTCACTGGGTTCCATTAACTGACGGAGTACTACTGAGTTCTGTTAGCTGATTGAATTTACTGAATTCTAGACTAATTACTGAATTAAGATTAGGACTAGCTTTTTGAGTACTATTGTTCGTAACACTACTCAGACTATTCTATAACTACTGTAGCTCTAGGTAAACAGCTATATTTTCAGGTATTGAATACCCTCAGGACTTGATAGCATAAAAGAAAAATATAGCAAGAACTTGAAAAGCACAATGATGCACACTTATTCATAATTCATTCATAAAGATATTTCATCAAATACTTGTGAGATATAAGCTTGCACATATGCTAGAATGTAATGATTTTCACCTTTAATTCACATGAGCAACTTATCAAGCACTTGGGGATCAAAATCTATACACATGATACTAGACAACATATAAGAATCATACTTTCAAATCCTAATTTGCAAATCAAGGGCTTTTAACATGAATTCATATGATAATATACTTGTGATAAATAATTTGACATGAAACTTGAAATAAAACATTGATTAGAACATAATTAACATCATAATAATGAATACACTCAAATCCCATATGGAATTCATGAAATCAATTAACTTGTAGTTTAAAAGAGTTACTTTAACTCCAAGGGTGGAAGAAAACCCTTGGATGAACACTTCACATACCTTGGTAATTGAGTTAATAAAGGTTGATGGTGCTTCCTTGAAGCTTGAATCTTTAATTTGAAGCCCTAGGGATTTGTTCTTGAGTAATTTTAAGAATAGAGAATGGATTTTGCCTCTAAAGTGGCTTAACCTCATGTTTTGGGGCCTGATATAAGGTGAGAAAAGACTCATTTATCCCTCTATATGTGGGATTTTTAATGACTAAAAATATGGTCAGTAACGCACAGCTCGACGTGCTACATCGATAGGATAAACGTTGTAGTCGGCGCGCAGCGTCGAGTCTATGTTGGCTTACTAGAATTTGACACTGGCAGCTGGGAAAAATATTTATCACCACTATAGGAAATGTGGCGGATCATGATCGCATTGATCCACTGTTTTGGACTTCCAAACATGCCTCAAACATTGTTCAAAAAATCCAAAACTTGATCGAGAATGCTAGCTAATATTCTTGGTTATTAATCAACATAAAGATTGATATTTTAAGGTCATGAGGGCCGTGAAATAGGATTTCCAACTTACAAAGGCTAAAATACTTCAAAGTATAATCACTTAGCTGAAATTTCTAAGTCTGGGACCTCTCTTTAAGCTTTAATGGACTGAGTTAAGCTTAGAATTTTGCGGGGTCTTTCAACTTATCAGACTATCAGCCGTAGCAGTGGTGAGTCCTTATATTTCAAGGATAGACTATTTTATTTCATATTTTTAGTTTAGTAGTTAGTTGGATTTGGTTGGGGCATGTCCTATCAACTCATATTAAGTTAGTTTAGAGGCTTTCAGACACTACAGTCAGTTATTTAGCATTTAGACTTCAGTTGGCTTTATCAGATTTTTTCATTAACTGGTTTATACTTTTATTAGTTTTCATTACTTAAAACCTTATGGCTTATCATTTGTTCTTTCACATATATTATATTTTATCCTGTGCTCACAGGAGTTAATACCTCATAGGTTAGCTTGTGATCCCTCGGGACTGTAAGCACCATGTAGCACCTAGGGTGTACTCTCAAGGCGTTACAATGCCATGGGTACTAACATTGATTGTGTGGATCTACTAAACTGGTGTCCTAAATAACCAGGGCGTCAAGCCTAAACTGATGGGTGACCCCTGAAAGGAAGACAACATAACGAACAGGTGACTCCTAATATCCTATGTTGGCTACGTAGTTCTGGAATATAGGGACTCCTACTAATGACTTTTCCTAACTAATGGGGAAGGCTCCATTCCTGCATTTTCTCGGTGCTAAATCTTACTCCTAACTTAACTAAAACTGATAAATGGATTGAACTAAGCTTAAATAAACAAAGAACTATTTATAATAACTGACTGAATAACAATGCTTATGGTTTATCTGAAATCATTCTTAAGATACTGAAATTAGGTAAACAATTAGGTATCAGGTATTCATATCCCACCGGCACTAATTGGAAATAACAATGATGACATATAAAGCTTTAAAAACCAAAGTAGGGGATCATTGCTCAAAACCCAATATTTAGACATTTCATCAAGCACATGAGAGTCATGAATTTAAGCATGGGAATGGGTAAAGCATGCAAGAATAACATGAATACAATACTAAAACCATGAATTAGGGATTTTAATATGATGATTTCAGCATTCAAAACATGTAATGGCTCATCTCATCGAACACTCTTGTAAACTTAACTCAAAATCAAAATCAATAATCACTTCATGGAGATAAGTCAACTTGAACATGTAAAAATACTCATAATTAAGAATATAAAAGGATTCTTAGACTCCATGGGTGAAAATGGACCGTGGATGAACATCACACATACCCTAAATGCTTAATATGGAGAGAGAGAACCACTAACCTTGATCTTTTCTTGATTGTTGTTGGATTGGGGAACTTGAATTTTTTTTCTTGGAGAGAAAGTAATGGAATTTGATGATCTTAGGGGAGGAGAGGGTTTGTTTTTGAGAGAAGATTAGAGAAGATAGGAAAATAATGCTCTAACTGGTCTTATAATTCGTGAATTAAAAAATTGGGTTGAGGGTAAAAAACATAATTGCCCCTCAAATAATTAAGTTCATAACTACAATACGGTTTACAGGTTCACCGCAACTTGATGAGAGTGCCATCCCTATTAGCACCGTGATATGGAACTATTACGGTGAGCTGCTGGAATCGTGATGTAAACTTGATCCAATCCTCGTTGACGAATCGAAAACTTCCCTGAAACATGCTTCTTACACCCCTGAACATAAATTTTCTCAAAAACCAACATCTCGAGGTTAAGAAGACTAATTTAAAAATCCTCAAAGTTAAGAGACCTTAAAAATGACTAAGTCCCCAACACTTAGTGAAATTTTTAGGTTTTAAGCCTCTTTTGCATGCAACTAGGAGTTGAACTAGGCTAAGAATAATATGGGGTATTACATCAAATCCACTTCAAAATCCATAAAACATGCACATATTTCTTGTTTATTTGAGAACCCCCAACAATTGTTAAATACAGGATTCTTATCATAAAACAGGGTTCATATTTCGAACAGTTCAAAACCCATAACGTATGCAAATAAATAGAATTTATGAAAAACAAAGTAATAAAGGCATATTTTCATCAAAATGGGTTCATGATGCATGCTCTTCAAATGATTTGCAAAACCCTTTACATATACATTATTAAATATATTTAAAAATTGTTAAAATAATAATCTTATGCTAATGAGATTTAGGATAGTCCCGCATACCTTTTTTCATGAACAAACTTCAAGATATCTTAAATCTAAGCCTTGAAAGTATGGTTTTGAAAGAAACCTTAACTTTTCTCTCTTGAGAGTGGAGAGGAGAATGAACGATGAGAAACTGATATATATCGAGAAATTGGCATTTAAAAAGTGTTTTTAAGTCATAGGGGTATGGATTAACATGAGGAAAAGACTAAAATACCCCTAAATAAACAGAATAAAAATTGAAGAAATTTTAGTACTTTCTTGGATAGGTAACGACGTGTGTGATGGCTTATCAGGAGTTTGATGTCTTATTAGGAATTTCGCCAGATTCTCTTCACTTTAATAATCTCTACCTTCGGCTGACGATGAGGCTTGATGGCTTATTAGACATATGATGACTTATCAGAGATGTCGTCACTTTTTTACTTCAAAATACATTCCCTGCCTAAGACTGATGGCTTATCACACTTCTGACGGCCTATCACAGATGTCGTCACATATTCCAGCTGAAGGCCATTCTCTGTCTAAGCCTGACGGCTTATCACACTTCTAACGTCCTATCACAGATGTCGTCACAGATTCCAGTTGGAGGCTATTCTCTGTCTAAGCCTGATGGCAACTTTGATAGCTTATCATAAGGCTGATGACTTATCAGACAAGTCATCAACAATTCTTTCTTCTCTGCTTGCTCAGAAATCAACTCTTTTACTCCTATAATTGCTGATTCTCTTGTATCTCAACTCTTACTGCAATGTCAAAGAGAAAATAATCAAAAATTAAAAAAGTTGCTTAAGACTTTGATATTATTCTCAATTAAAATCCTCAAATGTGTTAGCTCTGCTCACACATCAACACCCTCAACTTAAACAATTGATTGTTCTCAAGCAACTAAAATACAACCAAGAGGATACAAAGTTTCTTCGGCAGTCAACCATCCATATTATCTCAAAAGATCTTCACCATCTCCAAGGTCAATCAATTTAAAAACAATTGTGTATGTTATTGAAGAACAACAATGTGACACTCAAGAATCAAGATATGGCATCAGTTCAGCAACAACAACCATGCATGTACCAAGACTATACTATCCAAACAAGTTAGCACTTAGCAATGTAACTAGTGTGCCCTGACTACCAAGAAGTCCCACTTCACTTATATCATACATCACCTGTGTAACAATGGGGACAATCAAAAGACACTCACTCTCAAAATGATGTTCCAATAAGTGTATGCCGAATACCATAGGCTTGCCCTTATTTTCATTACCAAGATTTCCAGATAGATAAGCTAGGATCACTATAGGTCTTCTCTTTGGCTTATAATGTAGGCTAGGGGCTGGTATGATACTCGGTGATATTTAAAGTGATTAACCCTCCTAGACAATACACTAGATTTTGGGGTCTCACACATTAGCCCTTTTTCTATTCTTCTCTTTTCTTGATCACACATATTCAGGATGGGTGCGGTCTTTTCTACAATCACTTCTTTTTTTCACAACTTTTATTTTCTTATTATTTTCCACCGCACCCAGTTTTTTATTTTTTTTCTCTTATTCTACCTTTTTTCATACTCATTTTACATCACACGGACCTATGATATCCACCCTCAACTTAGGCCATTTGCCTAAGTCAAGGTGCACAATGTCCAAAGAAGGCCCGGGCCAAAACAGGTTCATTATGATATAAATGGAATGGTGATAGGTGTCATAAAAAAATAGGCTATTCAGGATCAAAAAAAAGATTAAGGGATCTATTCATACAGGGAAGGTCATTTAGGCTAAAGTGGGGAAATATCAAAATGACCTATGATCCTTTCCTAACCCCTATCCTTCAACCTAGGTAAGACTAATCGGTCAAGTTCTAGATTCAACATACAAAGAGAACTAAGTAAAATCTTGCACACACATGGCACACAAGTATATCACAAGTTACTACTCATCAAGTTCATGCAATTGTTTAGAAATGGTTATCAAGTCACTAGAACTAATACCATACAAAAATGCACATTGTTCATAATTAGATGCAAATCACATAGTTAAAGAATTAGACCATTTGAGAGGTGTTCACAAAATAACAAAACCATCTTAACTAGCTCAGGTACTTTTATTTCTCCTAGTCAACTACAAAATGTTATAACAACAAATCACCCTACACCCTCAACTTAACATCAAAGAAAAATTGAACTAAGTGTTAGGGGATACCTGGAGTAGATCAATCACGGGGATCATGGTTTGCCTCCCTTGTAGCATCTGATTTAGTATTGTGGTACAACTCAGGTATCTTGATTACCTCAGACTTCATCGAGATAGATAGTAGCAATACTTTTCATTGAGCCTTTTAAACCAATATAAAGTTTGACTCGTTGCCCATTTACCTTGAAGATGTTGTCGTCTTTATTTTCAAGTTCTACTAATCCAGATGAGTAAACTTGACTAACTCCAAATGGGCCTGACCACTTGGATTTAAGCATACCTGGGAATAGTTTGAGTCTGGAATTGAACAGAAGCGCTAAGTCACCTTTTTGGAAATATTGTTTCTCAATCCTCCAATCATGATATTTCTTCATCTTTTCTTTAAATAGGTCTGCTTTTTCATATGCCTTGAGATGGAACTCATCCATCATACTCAGTTGTCCCAGTCTTATTTCTGCTGCCTCCTTCCAACTCAAATTTAATCTTTTGAGGGCCCATAAAGCCTTGTGCACCAGCTCTATTGGTAAGTGGCATGCTTTGCCATAGACTAAATATAATGGTAACATGTCAATGGGTATCTTGATAGCAGTATAATATACCGACAAGGCATCATTAAGCTTTCGAGACCAGTCTATCCAACTAGAGTTCACCGTTTTGGCTAGGATGGCTTTAATCTCTCGATTTAACACCTCCACTTGCCCACTATTTTATGGGTGATATAGAGTAGATACTCTATGTTGTTTCACCCCATATTGTGCTAAGGAAGCTCAAAACACTTTGTTGCAAAAATGAGATCCTCCATCGCTTATAATAGTGTGTGGTACTCCAAAGTGGGAAAAGATGTTCTTTTTTAGAAAATCAACAACCCTCTTTTCTTCATTATCAGACAAGGCAATAGCTTCGACCCATTTCAATACATAGTCAGCAGCAACTAAAATATACTTCATCCCATACAAGCTTACAAAAGGACCCATGAAATAGATGCCCTATACGTCAAACAACTCTACTTCAAGCATCTTAGTCAAAGGCATCTCATGTCTATTGGAGATCGACCCCTACCTCTGACATTGGCAATATTTTAGCACAAACTCATGAGCATCCTTGAAAAACATTGGCCAATAGTAAACTCTCTGAAATACCTTCCTAGGTGACCTCCAAATGGGAATGTATGACATGCTTCCAATATACACAATACATCCACTTCTGGCACATATTTCCTTATAATATTGTTAGCACATCGCCAAAAAAGATACGGTTCATCCCAGAAGTATTGTGTCATATCATGAAGGAATTTCTTTCTTTGATAGAAAGAAAGATTTTCTAGAATGACCTTACTCACAACATAATTTGCAAAATCAGCATACCAAGGCATTTTTTCCATAGTAGCAACCAAGATCTCTTCATCAAGAAATGCATCATTTATCTCCATTTCATCAATAACTACTGCACCCTTTGCATTCTAGACAGCAGATCCGCCACTTGGTTTTCTCAAACCTTTTTATCATTGACTTTAAAGTCAAATTCTTGTAGCAGCAATACCCATCTAATTAACCTTGGCTTTGCATCCTTCTTAGCCATCAAATACCTTAAGGTTATGTGGTCAGTGTTAACCACCACCTTGGTCATAAGAAGGTAATCCCTGAATTTCTCAACAGCATACACTACAGCCAGAAGTTCATGTTCAGTGATAGTGTAGTTCTTTTTCACTCTATTCAGTGCTTTCCTGGCATAATATATTGGATGAAATAGTTTGTCCTTTTTTTGTCCCAACACAGCTCCAAGGGCAACACCACTTGCATCACACATGATCTCAAATGGTTTTGACCAGTTCGGTGCAAAAATGATAGGGGCCTCGATCAGCTTCTTTTTAAGGCATTCAAATGCCTTCAAGCAATCATCATCGAAGGAGAACTTCACTTTTTTCTCCAAAAGTTTGCAAAGTGGATTTGCAACCTTGGAGAAGTCTCTTATCAACCTTTGGTAAAAGATAACATATCCAATAAAACTATGCACTCCATTCACTGAAGTAAGAGGTGGTAGTTTCTCAATAACTTCAACCTTGGCTCGATCAACCTCTATCCTCTTTGCTAAAATTTTGTGCCCGGGAACGATGCCCTCATTTACCATAAAGTGCCATTTTTCCGAATTAAAAACCAAATTGAATTCAATACATCTTTGCAAGGCCATACTCAGGTTTGCCAAACATAGCTCAAACGAATCTCCCAATATGGAGAAATCATCCATGAATACCTCTAAGGTATCCTCCACCATATCTGAGAAAATAGACATCATGCACCATTGAAAAGTAGTGGGTGCATTGAATATATGGGCATGTGAATGTCATCTTCTCCTGATATTCAATAGCAATACAGATCTAGTTATATCCAGAATACCTATCCAAGAAGAAATACCATCCCCTTTCGGCCGATCAATCAAGTATTTGGTCCATAAAGGGCATCGGGAAGTGGTCTTTCAATGTCCATGAGTTTAGTTTGCGGTATTCCATGCAAACTCTACACCCAGTCACAGGCCTGAGTGGAATCAACTCATTCCTTTCATTTGTAACAATAGTCATGCCCCTTTTTTGGGAATGCATTAGACTGGGCTCGGCCATTTACTATTAGAAATAGGTTAAACCACTCCTGCATCCAAACACTTAATAATTACTTTCTTAACCACCTCTTTCATTGGTGGTTTAATACGGAACTGGTGCTTGATGGTTGGAGTACAATTTTCCTCAAGTAGTATTTTATGCGTGCAGATGCCAGGGGGAATGCCAATAATATACGTGATATTCCATCCTATTGCTCTCTTGTACCTCTAAAGTACTGAAACAAGTCCTTATACCTACTGCTTGCAAAAATAAACAATAATAATAATGGGTAGCATGATTCCATAGCCTAAAAACACGTACCTTAAATGCCCAGGAAGTTCTTTGAATTCCAACACTGGTGGCTCCTCGATGGATGTCTTAGCCGGTGGTGTTGGTCGATTATCAAGATCAAGATCGAGATTCTTAGGAGCATAAGAGTATGAACCCATTCCTGAAAAGGGAAAAATAGTATCTCCATACTCCTTAATGACTTTATCATCAAAATTCATCAGAACTGCGGTGAAAGGCTTGACAACAAGTTTCTCCTCTATTGACACCTCCCGGTCATCCTCATAATACACATCAACAATTGAGAACAAACTCATTTCTTTATGCTTCTTCATTGATTGGCACACATCAAATCACACCACCTCATCATTCATCCTGAATAAGAGCTTATTAGCTCGCAAATCAATCAACACACTTCCAGTTGCGAGGAAAGGTCGACCCAAGATTATGGGCACCTCAAAGTCCACTTTGTAATCCAGCATAATGAAATCCATAGGAAATATGAAGCTAGATACCTTCATCAACACATCATATAAAATACTAACAGGTCATTTTACTGACCTATCTGCCATCACGAGTCATATATTAGTGGTATTCCTAAACCCAGCTTTTTATATACAACCAGCGGCATCAGATTAATGTTCGCTCCCAGATCACATAAGGCCTTAGTGAATTCCAGAGACCCAATCGTACAAGGAATAGTGAATGCTCCTGGGTCTGCCTTCTTCTGCACCAAGGTCCTCATAGAAATATCACTATAATAATGGAGATTATCCTCTGGTTTGTAGCTCACCACTCTTTTCTTTGTCACAAGGTCCTTCAAGAATTCAGAATACCCTGGCATTTACTCAATTGCCTCCACCAAAGGCACATTTATTATTAAATGCTTCAACATTTCCATGAATTTACTAAATTTTGTGTCCTCAACCATCTTCTTCAATCTTTAAAGAAAGGGAGGTGGTGGTATTGGGAAAGTTTTCACCACTACTTCTTTTTCCTTCTCTTTCCCTTTTTTTGAAGCATCATCAGAACCATCCGATTTCTAAAACTCCACCAGACATTCTTCCTTGGGTTCATTCTCTACTTCAATCATATCTTCAATCAAACTTTTGCCCACAGAAAAGCCTGGTAATATCTTACCACTTCTAGTGGTAATTACCATACATGATCCATCAATCTGTGGATTTTGGACTGTATCACTAGGTAATATTCCACTCTTCCTCTGGTTCAGTATTGTGGAAAGTTGGCTCATTTTCTATTCCAGTTGTTTGATTGCATTGGAGTGCGAGTTTACCAACTGACTAATAAAGGACAGATTGGTCTTTATGGTAGTCACCCCTGAGTTGGTAGCCTCTACTCTCTTTAACAATTTAGCCATCATGTCCTCCATGGACATCTTTTCAGAACTTGTTGTAGTAGCCTCACGATTTCTAGGAGAGACATATAGCCCGCTCGTATCATTATTGCTCCTCTAATTTCCTTCCTCCTTATTCTTCTATCCATCCTTGTCATGGTAAGTACAAACTTGATTTCCTTGACTATTTCCTTAGAAACCCCCTGGTTGTTTATATAGTTTGCCTCTTCTTCTGAGTCAGACTCCACTTTGCTCTGCAATCCCGCATCCTTCACTTTCTCAGTTTTACCTTATAGTAAATACTTGGTTAGCAAATCCATCTATGTTTTTAGGTGAGCTATGTCTTGATCATGATCCTCATCTCTTCTGCATTGTTCCACACTCATACCCATAGAAATAGTGGGGCTTGCTACCACAGAGTCTCTGGTATGCCATGCCTAACTCTGTTTGTTCATTCTCTCTAGCATTTTTGAAGCCACTAGGATTGTAAGATTAGCAAATAAAACACCAGCAACTTTATCTATAATTGGTTTTGTCACAGAGTTAAGAGCCCTGTACAAAGTCTCCATTAAGTGTATGTCTGTCATATTATGGTTCGGACACTGCGTCAGCTTCTTTTTGAATCTCTCCGAGGTTTCATGCAAGGCTTCAGTTAGGATCTATCTAAATTTACTAATCTCATCCCTCAATTTTACCCTCCTGGAAGGTGGAAAGAACCTTTCTAGGAAAGCTCCTTTCAACTGCCTCCAGTTGGTGATAGAATCGGGTGTCAGCTCATTAAGCCACAATGTTGCCTCCCCATATAAAGACAATGGAAATAATCTCAAACAGATAGCATTTTGACCCACTCTTGGGTTATTAAAATATTTATAGATGGTGAAAAAGTTCACTAGATACAAGTTTGGATCATCACCAAGAAGGCCACCAAACAACCCCTTCAAGGAGTTGAATCATAGTACTCGTAATGTTGAATTTTTCCCCAGGTGCTAATGCTGAAGGAATAATTACACCCGTTTCACCTGCTCCATCCATTCCATCATCATCATTATTGATGTTATACTGGACTGGCTGGTGATCTTGCCTTCCTCGAAATGGACAGTTCCTATTAGCATTACGTTGTACTGGTGCAGCTATTTGCTCTGGAAGACTTGGGTTACAAGGGTTCAGCAACTCCTCGTCTCTGAAATCTTCATCCTTAGGATTTGTATGTCGTACTTGTTGACCAACATTGTGCATATTCACCTGAGCTCTAGCTAAGGGTGCTAACCTGTCAGCCTCCTGCTGGTCTGCCATTCTGCCGATTAGTTGTGGTTCCAGATTAAATGGTAATAATGGTCCTCCAAAACATTTGGTTCTTAGCATATACCACAAAAATCCTGCAGAAAACAAAATCAACAAATAAACGTAAAACTAGGAAACTTGACCAACAGTCAATTAGCGCACACAAACTTTAATTTATAACTGTCTTCCCCGGTAATGACGCCATTTTTTATAATGGTCAAACTATACCTCTCTTAAGAGAATGTAAGCGATCGTTGTCAATATATAACCCAACTAGGTTGGGTTAGAATCCCACATGGTATAGGGTGTGAATTTGAGTTATCTGTGGGTTAATCAACAGAAAGTTACCAGTTTCGTATGAATGGGGGTTTTTGGAATTGTAACAAATGATTACTTCTTAGTTCAATGTTTGAAATCAATATAATAAGGAAAACCAGAGTTATGTTCACTATAGGTATAGGGATTTGACAAATGCTAGTAACGGTTCAAGATTCTTGTGGTTGGTAGGAACAGCAGACTATCCTTGTCAAAGTTATGTATAAATGTTTCTCAACCTATTTAGACATTTAATCACCTAATTCTCTCAAACTTAGGGAATTTATATTTCATAACTGGATGTTATCCCAGGTTACTTAATCTTGTTACAACATTAATTATTAAATGGAAGTTTAATGCTTCCAAGTCCCTATTGATAATTCACTTCTTACTGGGGTTGAATTCTTATCTCAAGCAAATCACCTGTAAGCAAAGTCTATTGTTTGCAACCAATAGACAGCAAGTAAAATAATGTAATCAAGAAGAAGTTCCAACCACCGTTAGAATCTTGAACACTTAGTTACGTTACAAACCTAAACCCATGGATCCCACAAATCGGGTTAAGGGAATTTAGCTACACATAATAAAATAAGCCAGACAACAAGTTGAATACATACTTAGATAGATGATCTTACAGCAAGATGAATAGCAACAAGTGTTTTTCAGATTTGATCCAGTAGAAAATCCCAAAACAATTGTAATAATCTCTCTAAAGAATTAAAGTCAGAAGATAGAGAGAAAACCTCAAAACGTGAGTTCCAGATGTCCAAGATCATCAATGAAAACCCTTACATATGCTTTAAATACTTCAGTCTAATTTGGAAACAAAATCATAGATCACCGTATTTTCTCGAATAGGTGACGACGTGTGTAACGGTGTATCAGGAGTTTGATGGCTTATCAATAATGTCGTCTGCTCATCTTCACTTTGATAATCTCTGCGTTGGGCTGAGGATGAGGCTTGATGGCTTATCAGACATTTGATAACTTATCAGAGATATCGTCACTTCTTCACTTCAAAATCCACTCCCTGCCTAAGCCTGACGATGAGCCTGATAGCTTATCACACTTCTGACAGCCTATCATAAATGTCGTCACACATTCCAGCTGTATTCCATTCTCTGTCTAATCCTGACAACGATCCTGATGGCTTATCACACTTTTGACGGCCTATCACAGATATCGTCACATATTCAAACTAAAGCCCATTCTCTATCTAACCTTATGGCAACTTTGGTAGCTTATCATAAGGCTAACGACTTATTAAACAAGTTATCTGCTATTCTTCCTTCTCTACTTGCTCAGAAATCAACTTTTTTACTCCCATAATTGTTGATTCTCTTGTATCTCTACTTTTACTGTAGTATGATAAAACAATCACAAACAATAAAAGTTGCATAAGACCTTACAATTATTATCAGTTAAAAGCCTCAAATGTATTAGCATCTGCTTACACTTCAATTATATAACATGGAATCATTGTGCTCGTGTCTACACACATAGGGACGACTTTTGAATTCTATCCTGAGGGTGTTGCATTATCTCACTCTTGTAATCATTTGCCCTCGAATAATGGGTAGGAACTTGTTGATGCTATAGAGGTATAAAATAAAGGACACAATCTCATATTAGGAATTTTTGTCTTACTCAATGAAACATACATAGGCATTCGAGAAGAGCGTAGTGACATCACCAAGTAAATAATGTAAGCACAAATCCTGAGATAACGAGACTTGGCATAGACATGATCTTGGCATGTGTTCAATGGCACATAATCATAACATTGTAAGGCATGAATTTTCCTAAGAATCCTTGGCCTAATTAAGATTGGAACAAGACATGAACAGAGATTCTTGCGAGATGTGAGAGTAGAATAGAGACATTCTCTACCTCAAATAAGACTTCTAATAGCCTTAAAATTTTGTGACGCTTTTCAACTATTCTTTCATCTATGAGTACCACATTTCAACATATTATTCTTATAATTCCCCTGCTAAATACATAACTAGCTACAAGAGCTTGAGCCTAACTGCATAATACTTCCATGTTGAAGCCTAACCCAGAGTAAAAAAGTGCTAGCTTAAGCTATGGGACCATATACTCTAGATCTCTTTAAGAATATTACTTCACCTTATCACTATACCAAACAATTTTCAGGTCTGAAATCAAAAAGTACAAACTACGTAGCACATTGGTTTGTGTATCTATCAATTACAACATTTAATACGATCTCTTCTACACCCATTTTATAGATCTATGCACTAAAACTAACAACTTCAATCACTCTAACATGACCCAAACCGGGACCTTGTTGTAAATAGGTAATCTCAATTACAACTCAGATTGGAGACCACCCCTGATACCCAACCCAACCAACCAACATGTACCTTGAGTCGGATGAACATCGAACATATAAAAATATAGCAAAATTACAATTCAATGAATATGGGATAAGCCTATATTTGTGGCCAACCAAACCAAGTCAATCTATATAATATCCAACCTATGACCATGCTAAAATCATACACCAAAACAAAAATAATAACCCAATGCAACTATATATATATATATATAGCATTTTCACTCAATACCCAAGTCCACAGTTATCCATATAAAGCCTCTATACCAAACCAACAAGAACCAATTCGGGACATGCCCTCGACCATAGCCAAAACCAAAAGTCTATGAAAGAAAAAAGTATATAAAGTAATCCATGATATGACATAGATGCCTTCCAAACTGTGGAAGCTCACCACTTCAATCTAACCTAGATTATTCCGTAATTTGATCAATAAGCAGGAGGAGTAGTATGGTTGGTTCCTACATCGCATAGGGAAATAGTTGCCCAAAGATGGGTTAGAAGGTGAACTCTATCATGCACTCAAGAGAAGTATAAGATAATACCAACCTTTAAAACCAAGTAAACCAACCATGAATGCATATCTATATATTTATATATAAATATATAAATATATACATATATAAATATATACATATATACATATATAAATATATACATATATACATATATAAACTATGATGGGAAAGAGAACCGGGTTTAACATGTCTTTAAAATCATTAACCTGGGTATGTGTAGCATAATCTTCCTAGAAAAACCCACGGCCTATATGAGTTCAGTGTAACCCCCTAAACGGGCCCCGATGCATGTATCTACATGAACCAAAGATACAATAAGAGTAGGGGATTCTCGAGTACCCTTCACAATCCATGATAAATATGTATATTGTACTTATAGGATTCCCATGTACCTCATAGTATCATATATGGTCACCATGACCAACCCCACATGTCAGCAAACATGATTTTTCAGTGTCCATTCAATGTCTCGCACCTTTATGGTTATCTATCATACCCCGTCATTATTACCCCTTTAAAACCATTTACATCTAACCAAACTATTATTCCATTTATTATCTATCAAGGCTATTACAAGTGGTATAGTCATGCCAACTGTAGTTTGAAAGAAAAGTAATCATCCAACCTTAGGGGATTCCCATATACCCCATAGGTCATATTATTCAGCTTACTTAGGAATTTCCATGTACCCCGCAAGTACATCATTATTAAGCTTACTTGGGGGATTCTCGTGTACCCCACAAGTATATCAATATTAAGTTTTGCTTGAGGGGTTCCCTTGTACCCCACAAGTCCTTATCATTGAAACTGGTTTCATGATTTCATTCACTTAGGGGATTCCCGTGTACCCCCGCAAAGTTTTCATTCAAAACAATTTCATAGCCATCAAGGCTTTACTATTTAATCATTCCAAAATTATTTTAACAATTGAAAACAATTGAAAACAATTTAAACCATTTATACCATTCAAAAATTTAAACAAATGCTAAACCATACATATCTATTTAGGTTTCCATTACCAAACCATACCATGTAATAGTTCCAGCAAAATTTCAATAATAGATTAAAAATATTGTATTAGGCATTTTATCAAACATGTTGAGGGCAAACCTTTTACCAAGACCAAAAGCAAAGCAAAAACCATCAAAATAATGGTTACCAATGACCTATTTTTTAAACCATTACAAAAAAACACCCGCATGTCCAAACCATCACCAGAAACATGTAAAAACATAGTTTAAACCCATACCCAACAATATGCATAAAGACCCCAAATATTGGTTTCAAAACCACCATTTATGATTCATGAATTAATGTTTAAAACACATTAAATCATGCCTTTATTTGAAATTAATAATGACGGAAGGAGTACATGCCTTATAAAAGAAGATTCCGCAGAGAAACTTGACTCTTGAGCCCCTTGAAGAGAACTTATAAAAACCCTAGCCTCCAATCTTCAAGAGTAACTTTGAGAGAGTATTTGAACGGTTTTATTCTTCTAAGTATGTTATAAGTGGCCACTAAGGGTTATATAACATGGGGACTTAAGGTTTTGGGGGTAGGAAATATCTGGACTACCCTCACTTGAAAGCACAAAATCAACTCCCGAGAGGGTATTAACCAAACCCCTAACCCTTATCTTAAGGTATGAGTTGTACCTAACTCATACCCTACCCTTCACCATGGTCCCCTATGCTAAAAATATATGAGAACACAACCCCCAACTCATACCTTAGGGTATGTGTCACGACCCAAGCTGAGACTCTAGCTGCAACGAGCATCCTGAACCATGAAGGCCCGAGCGCCCTTCACTCTCTAGAAATCATGCACACATTCATATACTATAAAAGACAATGCAGAAATACACATCAATATGCAATCATGGTCAATATTATAATTCAAACGAATAATCTAAAATGAAATCCATAAACCTCTAACACCATCTAATATTAGTCTGCGAAATCTCTAATACATCAAAACCAACATCTTGTCTAGAACAGGGACAAGGCCCCTAGTTAGACAATAAACATAAAATGAGATAACAAAGTATAAAGACTAGGCCTTCCAAAATATAGAAGGCTCACCAACTGCAACTTTCGACACATACAAGTCTACTGTTGAACGGGACCCCGAGACTGTGCCTAAGATCCTTAAATATAGGGGGTCAATACATATCTATTGGTATGCAGAGAAATCAAAAATAATGTAATTTTTATACAACATAAATGAGAGTGATTCATAAAATATGTCAGTCTAAAATAGTTGAAAATACATGGGCATAATCAATAAGCTTTCAAAACATTTCTGTAAACTACAACTCAACTGTTTGTCTTACTTTTGAGCTAGGTGGTACACACTACAATTCTACAATCCCATGGGCTATATGGAATCCGCCCTTAACTCGGCCGGCAAGCCCCCAGCCCAAGTTTTCCGCAAAGGATGAATTCTCTATCTCTAATACACCAAAGTGAATCGAGCCAATGTATGGTCCCTCTTAGAGATATAATAAAGCCATATCGGCAAAACACAGTTTCTGGAAATGAGCCCTTAAACTCAGATGCCTTATTTGGGTAATCACCTAACTCTCTTTAAGCCCATTTTTAACTCTTTAAGACATATATTCTTTGAAATCAAAATCTAAAAATATTACTCTGTTATGGCATTCATTCCTTTGGTATCGTCATACCAAGACTTACAAGTCATATCTCCAAGACATAAAATATCATGTTATAGATCTTTTATTCAAAACAATGGTTAGACCACCAGATCATCCAAATAGTACAAGAGGATGTATATATCAAAAATTCATGAAACTTATGTAAAGATCCTTTTTTTCAACATTTCAACAAATGGTGGTTAATTACTCTGTAGAAAACCATGAAACTCTTTAAATCAACTCTTTCCATTTAAATTAACTAGAAACACCCTCTCTTTGGTTCATAAAAAAATCTAGTCTTAAACAATAACAAAGACATTTGTATTATGCTTCTCTATATGCAACTGAATAATTCATAACATATGAAAACAAGATGCTTTATAACCAGAGAGGGAGTATAAATCTTCATACTCTCAATTCAAATTTCAAACATCAAATACATCCATATGCAGATATATATATATATATATATATATATATATATTTATATATATATATATACAAGTAACTATCAATTTCAAGGAGAAATCCTGACGACCAAAACATCATCATCAATAGGGTTCACAATGCATAATTGTCTATGTAAACTCAAAACACTTTGTAAATACATGATTTCTCAACATTGAAACATTTTTAAAATGATTTCACCATGCCCATGTAGTTTAGGAAAACCCCACGTATCTTAGATTACTTATTTTATAGAATATGACTCAAATCTTGACTCATTTCTCGGAAACCTTGAACTTAAAGATGAATTTTTTATCTTTGGTAAGGGAGTTAGGGTTATTGTTCTTGATGAAAGTAAGTAATTATGGGCATATAATTCCCTAATAATGCTTTAATCAGTTGTTTCATGACTTGGGATAATGGGAAAAGTCCAAACTTCCCTGATAACACTCAACCTACACATTAATTTAGTGCAAGGCAGTCGTCATTAATATATTTACCCAACATTTGGAGTCGGGGTTGAATCCACAGGGAACAATATGAGTGGTGATTAAACTAATTTGAAACTATAGCTAAAAGTTGAATTCAAACAACTAGCATGAAAAGATAAAATGGGGGTTTTGGAGATTAGCAAATAATTGTTGGTCAATTTAGTTAGTGTTTGTAATCAAGGGTTTATAGAAAACCATAATTATGTTTACTGTGGGTTTTGGTACTTGACAGATGCTAATAGTAACTCAAGATTCTCATAGTAAATAGGAAAACAAATTATCTTTATCGAAGTTTTCCCTAAATGTCTCTCCACATACTTAAGCATTTAATTACCTAATCTCCTCGGACTTAGAAAATTTATATTCACTGCCCAGACGTTACCTCAGGTTAATCAACCTTGTTACAGCGTCAATTATTAAATGGAAGTTTTTAGTGCTTCCAAGTCCCTGTCAATAATTCACTTCCTACTATATTTGATTTCTTATCTCAAGCAAATCAAAGCAGATGCTATCTATTGTTTGCAACCAATAGACAATGATTAAAATCTTGGAATTATCAAGGAGTCCTATTACCTTTTGAATCTTAAACACTTCGCATCTTACCAAAACTTAACCCATAGATCCCATAATTAGGGTTACAGGGGTTTAGTCACTCATAATGTAATAAGCGAAACAACTAGATGTATTCATAATTTGAAAGATGAAGTTACCATAAGATGAATAGCAATGAGTGATTCTCAGATTAGATCACAATTGAAATCCCAAAATATTGATGAAAATCTCTTCAAAGTTAATTGTTTTTCAAGCCAAGAAACTAGAGAGAAAAACAACAATATACGTGTCTCCAAAAGATGTTCGGAACTCCTTAGAAAATCCTAAACAATACTTTAAATAGTTCACACTAATTATGGAAACAAAATCATAGAGTGCAGCAATTTCTCGGACAGGTGACGCCATTCATGACGCCTTATCAGGAAGCTGACGACTTATCACAAATATCGTTAGCTCCTCTTTGATTTTGACATTCGCTACCTTAGGCTGATGATGAACTGTGATGGCCTATCATATCTTTGATGACTTATCATGAATGTCATCACTTATCTACCTCATCTCCCATGTTTTACCTTAGACTGACGACAATTTTGATGACCTATCAACTCTTTGACGGCTTATCATGAAATGTCGTCACAACTTTTAGCTGATGTCCATTGTCTGTCTAAGGCTGACGATGAAGCGATAACTTATCACAGGGATGATGACTTATCAGGAATGTCGTCAGCCACACTTCTCTTCTTTTTGCTTTAGATTTTAACTTTTCTTCTTCCATCCTTGTTGGTTCTCTAGCATCGTAGCTACTACTGCAAAATCAAAGATAAAACAATCAAAAATCACAAAAGTTGCTTAAGACTTTGCAATTTTTCTCAGTTAAAAACCTCAAATATGTTAGCATCAGCTCATACATCAACACCCTTAACTTAAAACAATTGCTTGTCCTCAAGCAACTCAAACACAACTAAGAGAATACAAAGTACATTTGCCAGTCAATCGTCTATGTCATCTCAAACATATTCACCATCTCCAAGGTCAGTCAATTCAAGAACAATTGTGTATATTATTGAAGAACACCAATGCAACACATAGGAATCAAGATATGGCACCAACTCAGCAACACAACCATGCATGCATCAAGTTTACACTATCCAAACAAGTTAGTAACTAGCGATGTAACCAGTGTGCCCTCAGTACAAAGAAATCCCCCTTTCTTCATATCAAACATCACATACATAACCATGGGGACAATCACAAGACACTCTCTCTCAGAATGAATTTCCAATCAATGTATGCCAAATATCATAGGCTTGCCCTTATTTTTATTACCAAGATTTCCAGATAGGTCAACTAGGATCACTATAGGTCTTCTCTTTGGCTTCTAAAGTAGGCTAGGGGATGGTATGATACTCGATGATATTTAAAGTGACTAAGCCTCCTTGACACTACACTAGATTTTGGGCTCTCACTCATTTACCTTTTTCTACTCTTCTCTTTTCTTGATCACACTTATTCAGGATGGGTGCGGTTCTTTTCTACAATCACTTCTTCTTTTTCACCAGTTTTTTTTCTTTCTCTTTTCCACCGCACCCAGCTTCTTATTCTTTTCTTTGACTGTTCCTTTCTTCATACTCATTTTACATTATGCACCCCTATAATAGCCACCTTCAACTTAGGCCATTTTCCTAAGTCAAGGTGCACAGTGTCCAAAGATCATTGGGGCTAAAATAAGTTCATTATGATATAAAAATGGGACGGTGATAGGTATCATAAAAAGAAATAGGCTATTCAGACTCAAAATAAGGATCAAGGAATATTATGCATACAGGGAAGGCCATTTAGGCTAAAAGTAGACTAATATCAACAACGGCCTATGATCCTTTCCTAACCGCTATCCTACAACCAAGGCAAGACCAACCGGGCAAGTTCTGAATTTAACACACAACGGGAACTAGGTAGTATCTCACACACGCATGGATCAAAGGTACATCTCAAGCTACTACCCATTCGGTTTATGCAATTTTTTAGCAATGGTTATCATGTTACAAGAACTAATTCATACAAAGATGAACAGTGGTCACAATTATATGCAAATCATACAGTTAAAGAATTAGACCACTTAAGAGGTGTTCACAAAATAACAAAACCATATTAACTGCCCTAGGTACTTGTATTTCTCCTAGTCAACTACAAAATGTTACAACAAATCACAATACGCCTAAACATGTAAGCTCTACTAGGAACAAGACTCAGGGGAAAAGAGGCACGGCAACTAAAAGCCCATGAGGACATCAACACCCACAAGTAGCCCCTTTCTCAACTTAAAATCATGCAGTGTCCCCAATGCGCCAAACCAAAACAAGAGAGTTAGAAACATACTTGTGGCACCATTAGTGCAAAGATCTGATTTCTATCACATAATATGAATACTAACAACAAAATACCTTGGGTTGTCTCCCAAGAAGCACCTAATTTAGTGTCACGGCATGACCTAATTCAGCTTTTTTCTCCACCTTGAGGATATGAATTTCACCCCCAACTTAGAGTCCATCTTTTTTTCTCGATCATAGGGGGTGGTACAAAAATTAAGGAACCGAGTAATAGAATGTGCATGGTAAACCACTCATCCTTAAAGTGCAGTATGTTTTTATGTTGCTGTTCTAGTGTAAAATCAAGAATATAGGATTCGTGTTCCTTATCTTCATACTTTTCTATTATTTTAAATGATTCCACTGACAATATATCATCTAAACATAATGTAGAAAAGTGCTTCGAATATGGCCAAACAAATCCTACTTCAAAATTTACAATATCCTCAACACCTTCACTTTTATTCACCATCTCAATGTCAGTCTTAAGATCAAGATGACAATCGAGTGGATTCGATTCTTGTGTTTTCTCCATAAACTAGATAATGTCCTCCTCATATTCTTCTTTGTTTAGCCACTATAAACATGGTGGGAGTGGTAACTCCTTTAGCTCTGTCCACAGTTGTTCTTGATTCTCTAATATTTATTTCATCAATTTGTTTGTTTGAATCATGACAGCACACATATCTTCAGTATGATCACTTTGACCATAATCCAAACACCAAGTTACTGGACACCAAAAAAAACATAACCACGTATACCATAGGTAATGTAAAGTCAAGACTCATACCCTTGGAATAAGGTGAATGCAAAGTGCGAACCTCAGCCATAAGCACTATAAGAATGCATGCTACACTAGTAGAGTACTGTCTTAACCGAGGTACAAGAGAATCATTAGAATATGCAATTTTGACTTTCCCATATAGTCCACCGCTAGAAGAAAATTTAAGATTGACCCACGACCTTCATCCTATGACACCTATAAGCACAACACTCCGCTCTATTGGATATTACCAAGGATGTTTACTAGGGACACTTGGTTGTCCTACACCTAAAACCTTATTCATACATATTCTACCTAGAGCCCAACATAGTCATATAAACCCCATACTCTAACCAATCCAATGACTAAACCCCCCAATCTATCCTTTCAACCTAACTCCCAACCTAGATATCATTCATAACCTTTCTACAATTGTATTTCCCAAGATATCAACCCTACCCATTTTGTACACCTCATCCAACCTACCAATTTACCGCTACTATCCCTATATTGCCATTCTAGAACTAACATACTCCTCTCATCAAAATCACTATATAAGATTCACACTTAGTGTCTATTAACCCTCATTCACTACTAACAGGTACCCCATTGGGCAATTACATACATGGTCCACCCCTCAAGGAGGACACCTCAAATTCCTTATTTAACTGCTGACAACCTATTCATTCCTAGAGAAAACCATCTTCTTTATACATGTAAGAATGAACATACTCCATAAAGAAACACTATAATGGATGAAACATTCATCTAAGAGATCCTTTAGTTACCCTTTGAGCCCCTTATGCTCCTTTAACTCAGCCAGAACCATTCTATAAAAAAAAGAATAGAAATTAGACAAGCGTCCAAAATAAAACCACTCACAAAAAATTAGACAAGTTTCTGAAATAAGACCACTCGCAAACCACCCTCCCCATTAGAAAGACACCACGAGGGCCATCAAAAGGGACCCTAATAAATCCACTCTCTACCAAAATTTTAGGCAAAGAAAGACATTCCAAGTTAGAACCTTTATCCTGGACCAAATAATGATAAAGACACCCTCTTGGAGACCAATCTTCAAATTCTACATATAATGTAACCCTTACTCTTAATAGTTAGCAAACGAAACCATCCTCTTATTCCAAAACTAACTCACAAGAAAGTCTAAAGACAACCTCATAAGCCATATAATTTAATAATGTATTTCATGAGTATCAACAATCCAACCCATGAATGACATCAAAATCCACCATACCCGAGTCAAACATATCCACCAAGTCCAACAGATACCACACCCCCCACAGACTCTTTTTAAAATTGTAAAGTCACCTACTAGGTTAGAAATAAAAAGGGGAATAATTCAAAACAACCTTGGGACTAAAACAAAAATACACAACCAGAAATAAGGTCACAAAAGAGATAGGAAATCATGGACCAAATAACCAATACACAACATGAGAAAAGGTCTTTCAACATACCAGTGTCATTATTCAAAGATGCCCTGGACTTTTGAAGGATAGTAAGAGGATTGAGATAATCCCAATATGTACCAGAGATAGAAGCAGTACCCCTTGGTGCAAGGGCTATAGAAGTGGTAACTAGTGTCCTATTTGTCCAAGATTGGGAACCTTATGCCCTAGAAGTATTACCAATCTAAAAATGTTTGTCTCCAAATGGATTTGGGTAGGGAGCGCTAGCCATAGCATAGGATTTAGGACCGACCTAACTCTTTCTCTAAGACCACTTTCCACTATACCATTGGCCTCTACTTTGTCCAGAAAATTAATACCCCTAACCTTGCCTCAACTTCTCTATACCAATAAGACTAGACTAATGTGATATAGTTATCACTATATAGGTTACTAGATAAATATAATGACAAAATATGCCATTGGGAACCTCTCCTTGAGATAACTGAGCATGAGTTCTAATTTCCAAAATAAGATCAGTAGAGATCGGTGGGCCTCTCCAGGAAAAACCAAAGCTAATGACCCTTGACCGGGTTTATACCTTATGGGTTAGACTGGGGTAATACAATATATTTCTCATGCTTAACTTAACTCTCAGTCCATATGTTATCTAATATAAAATTTTTGAAATACTCAGTATTTTTCGGTTTAGATTTTGCCATTGCATAGGAAATTCAATTAGCTTTTCAATGATATAAAATAAACCTAAATTTGATAATCGGGTAAGAAATTATGGTTATTTTAAGTTTTTGTGGTTAAACACCGTCATTCAGGCCAGTAGCACATCGCAGAGTATGTCAAAATTGTAATTGTAAGTTTCCAATGTTACTCCATGATATTAGCACATCACACCAAGGATCATTTCATCTTTGTTAATTTTTAGTGTACCAACCGATCCCATCTCATAGCGGTGAACTTACAGGTCGCATCCATGGTGGCAACGCTATACTACCACATCGTGCCACTATGCATTTTCCCATTTATCAATTTCTAGAGACATAGCGCGATAGCCTGGGTTGCGCCAAGGGCCTAAATCAGAAAATTTTGATGACCAATAAATGTTTTGTCCAGGGTTGAATTAGTCTTTTCCAATAATTTTATTCTGCCCAGTTGTAAGATTAAATCACTAAAAATGTGTTTAAGTCATTCATTATTCAATTTTTCCCCCAAACCCAAGCATTCTCTCTTAAGGAAGCAAACCCTAGCTTCAAGAAACCAAGAGCAATCTCAAAGGATTCACCAAGAACTTTAAGAAGCTCACAAATTAAGGTATATTAGATGTTCATCTACGGTCCCTTCCACCCATAGAGTCCAAGAATACATTTTTAAAACTTCAAGACTAATGATTTATCATTTTCATACTTAAACTGAATTGAATTCATGTTCATGTGATTTGTTGGGTCTTAGTCCATGATAAAATTACAAGTTTTTAATGAAATAAATTATTGTATGTGTTGAATTACATGATTCTCATGATAAACCCTTCAATTTTCTAGTTGATTGATGTATCCATGATAACTAAATTTGTTGATTATTGTATAACCTAAGCATGCTCCCCAAGTGTTTGATAAAATGCTTATGTGAATGAAGTAGTGCCATTATAACAAGATAGTATGTAATCCACATTCATGTACAAGTAAATGTATTAGTGTTAGATGAAATGCCTTTATGAATGAATTATGGACAAGTGTACTGATGATAGGCGATATTACGCGCCTATATCAATATATTTTGCCCATATTTGTGCCATGTTTTGAGAATAAATTATATATTTCATGCACTTTTAGTCCTTTTTCCTGTAAGTGAGCTAACGAACATGATTAGCAAGTTTTCAGGTATAAATGATGCAGAAATCAGCATTTTATGGCTTACTTGACGCCAAAGGAAGCTCACGAAGGAAGGAAAGGGAGCTTGAACGCCTAAAGGACCAAAATTGATACATGGAAAATCTGTTCCGGGCTAAAACAGCATTTCTGAAGACTTTGGGGACTTGCAGTAACTTATTTGGATTAGGATAATAATACACTAACCTAGTACAATTGGGTTAAGTATTTCATTAGTTTATTTGGATTTGGATAATGTTACATTAACCTAGTACAATTGGGTTAAGTATTTCATTAGCTTAGTAGGATTTGGTTAAGTATTTCATTAGCTTAGTAGGATTAGGATATGGGTATTATAAATACCCTATCATGCTAGAGATTTTGAGGCATTCCTCCCTTAGTGGAGATATACATTCTACCTTACAATACATCCATCATACATTCTTCTTCCATCAACTACAACTCTTCTAATCTTTTCATTAATTCTATTTTTCTTCTTCTATTCATCTATTCTTAATTTCCGCAACAAGAGAATCGTTACTTTGCCTAGGAATTCACGCCTAACGCCTACCACACAATTATTACACGAAATCTTTGTTGTGGTATAATAACAATGCCAATTGTGATTTCCTTCTCATTCATGGGTAACTAAACTTCTCTGTTGGGGTTATGGAAGCCGAATGAGATACTATCTATTGCTGTGAGTTTGTGAGTTTGTGACACATATGCTGCTTATATCATTATTCTCTTCATCTTAATCTAAATTCTTTGTGGTTGAAAACACAAGAATACGCCAGTATAACATTTAACTTGTTCGAAAGAAAGGTTATTTGTCTAGAAAAGAGATAGTGTCAAGGTAGTAGGATCACATCCTAAATTCCCTATTAAACAGTTAGTGCCGTAACTGGATTAACCTCTTGGAGAATTCATACCGTTAGACACGCTTTAAGATCGAAAGAGTTAAAGTGAAATAATCCTCGAGAAGTTTGAAAGACGCCTGTATTTACCATCGAATACAATTCTCTATAAGAACATGCATGTCGGAATTCTACACACTCATAGTCAATAGAGACATATAACTCAGGAGGTGGACATAACCCCAACGTTTCAATTCTCATTGTTTACAACTTACGTAACAATCCTTCTCTTTACTTTGCTATTTTCAGTTTTTGCTTTAATATTTTGGTTACACATTACAATTCCCCCTTTTTACGAGACTTGCACTAAAAGTCTAGTAATCCTTGCTTACTTGTTGGCCAAGCTATTCCCTGTGGGATCGACACCCAACCCAGGTTGGGTTTTATATTTGCTAACGACCTCTTTACACTCCTACGAGAGCTATAGATTGAGCGTTATCAAAAATTGGCACCGTTGCCGGGGAATACGAGTGTCAATCAAGTTTGTGATAATTACTAGACCCTTTGGTCAAAGATTCTCATACTTTTACTTTTACTTTTAGTCTTTGTTTACTGCAGGTTTTTATTCAGTGCATGCCCCATACTAGAAGCTCTGGTCAACCGTTATTACCTATCAATCCTGAACCATAACGCATAGGAAGAATGGAAGAATAAGAAAAAATCGAAAGGATGGCTGCTAAACAGGAACAAGCAAGACTGGCTGCCCTTGCCGCAGCCCAGGTTCAACAGCAGAACATTGATAACCCTACACGAGCAACAAATCTCGACGATGAGGATTTACGTGATGACGAGTTACTAAACCCTAGGTGTGATGCTGAAATTATAACACCTGTCAACAGAAGAGGTCGACAAGCACGGTTTAGGTATGATCGCCAACCTATGCAACCAGCTTTCGACGATGATGATGATGATCTTGATGGTGCCGGAGCCACTGGAGCCATTATTCCTCCACCATTAGCGCTCGGTGCCAAGGTCAACATCACAAGCACCATGATTCAGTTATTGCAACTCAAGGGATTATTTGGTGGACTAGCAGGCGATGATCCGAATATGTATCTCATCAACTTTATTTCTACATGCAAGTCGTTTGACAATCCTGGTGTTGGTCAGAATGCAATTTGATTACGTCTATTTCCATTGTCTCTGTCTAGGGAGGCAACTCTATGGTTGAATGGGCTGACTCTTGATTCTATTACAAATTGGAGGCAATTGAGAGACGCTTTCCTAGAAAGATTCTTTCCGTCATCCAAAAGAGCACAATTGAGAGATGAAATCAGCAACTTCCGTCAGCTTCCCACTGAAGCTCTTCATGAAACATGGGAGAGGTTCAAGACAAAGCTAACGAGATGCCCAAACCATCATATGACCAATGTTCACCTAATGGAGATATTATATAGAGCCTTGAATTCAATAACTAAACCACTGGTGGATAATGCGGCTGGAGGATCTTTTATGGACCTCACCTTTGGTCAAGCAAGCAATATGCTGGATCGTATGACGAAACAAAGTAGAGCTTTGCATACCAGGGATTCTGAGGTAGCAAGCCCCACTTTGTCTATTGGCATGACTACAGACCAAAGAAGAAGAGAAGAAGAACATGATCAGGATATGGCGCACATGAAAACTCAAATGGATCTTCTTACAAAGCATCTATTATCAGGGAAGACCGAAAAAGTGAAAGCTATTGCGTCAAAAGGAAGAGACGAATCTGATTCGGAAGAGGAGGCCAACTACTTGAACAATAAGGGGGGTTTCCACGGGAATGCCCAAGGAAACCAAGGTCGGAACTATTATGATAAATCCAAGGACCAAGTTAGTTGGAAGAACAAGAATGAAAAGAGTGGTTTGTACGTTCCCCCTGGTAGACGTGACACCACTACATCTAATTCTGGAAGTATGGAAGACATGATGGCTAAATTATTGAAAGGAGTGGAAGCAACGAGCGCAGGAGTTACAGAGGTAATTAATGATTTGTCCTCCATGAAACAATTAGTTGATTCTCATTCCACTTCAATCAAGCAAATAGAGCAGCAATTGAGCCAACTTTCAGCACCACTCTATCAAATAAAGGCTGGCACCTTACCTAGCGATACTGTGCAAAACCTAAGGAATGATGGGTCATGCATGGCCATCACTACCAGAAGTGGTAAGGTGCTGGAAACTTCAAAAAAAGGCAAGCAAGTGGTTGATGAAGTTGCGGGCATGGATGACTACGCAAAAGGAGAAGATGCCGCAGCACCTACTCCTGATGACAAGAACGCCTCACCCAGTGTTGTGCAACCTGAAAAATCTAAAAAAACAAAAGCAAGAGGAGAAGAAAACTGTGGAGAGAACACTTCCATACCCACCACCACCTTTTCCCCAAAGATTGAAGAAGGTGGCGGATGACACAAAGTTCAGCAAATTCATGACTATGTTAAAGCAGCTGACCATTAATGTTCCATTGGTGGAGGCACTTGAACAAATGCCTGGGTATGTGAAATTTATGAAGGATCTTTTGACTAAGAAGCGGGCAGAAAGTTATGAGTTGAAAAAAGATGTGCATCATTGTAGTGCAATTGCTACCCGGTCGATAGTTCAGAAGAAGGCCGACCCCGGAGCTTTCACTATTCCTTGCACCGTTGGATCTTTGAATTTTGCCAAAGCATTATGTGACTTAGGATCCAGCATCTTTGATGCCATTATCGATCTACAAGAAGTTGGGGTTGGGTGATCCTACTCCAACCAATATGAGGCTCGTCATGGCGGATAGGTCGGTAAAACGACCTGTTGGTATTCTATGTGATGTATTGGTAAAGGTTTCTTCATTCATCTTTCCGGAAGACTTTGTTATTTTGGATTGTGAGGCAGATTCAGAAGTTCCCATAATCTTGGGGCGCCCTTTCCTTGCTACAGGAAGTGTGCTTATTGATTTGAGAGCTAATGAGCTTTCATTCCGAATAAATGACGAAGTGGTTCGCTTTGATGTGTGCAAATCAATGAAGCAACCCAAAGATCTAAGTGTATTTTCGGTGGCTGATGTTTTCTTTGATTACGAGAAAAAATTCCTTGAAGAAGAGCAAATCATTGATGACCCTTTGGAGGTTGTGCTTATGAATGGAGAGGATGAGGATGCTGAAAATTTTGAAGAAGCTATTTGTGCTCTATCGGGATTTGGGACATATCGCTATGCTCCCAAGAAGCTGGACCTTGATCTCAAGAATCGACCCACACCACCAGCTAAGCCATCTATTGAAGAGCCACCCACGTTAGAATTGAAGGAGCTGCCAAGTCATTTAAAGTACGCATTCTTAGGAAGCAGAAACACACTTCCAGTTATTGTGGCAGCCGATTTGGGTGAGCAACAAGTTGCAGCTCTTATTGCTATTCTACGCAAGTATATACGAGCCATTGGATGGACCATTGCGGATATTATTGGTATTCCACCAGGGATTTGTACACATAAAATTCAGCCTCAAGAAAATTGCACACCCACCATTGAGCATCAAAGACGTCTAAACCCACCTATGCAAGAAGTGGTGAAGAAAGAAATTATCAAGTGGTTAGACGCAGGAGTTGTATATCCAATCTCTGATAGAACATGGGTAAGCCTGGTACAATGTGTTCCCAAGAAAGGAGGCATGACGGTGGTCGCGAATGCTAAGAATGAGCTTATTCCACTAAGACCCGTCACTAGATGGAGAGTATGCATGGACTACCGAAAGCTGAATTCTTGGACACTCAAAGATCACTTCCCAATGCCATTCATGGACCAAATGCTAGATCGATTAGCTGGGAAAGGATGGTTTTGTTTCTTGGACGGTTATTCAGGATACAATCAGATTTGTATTGCCCCCAAATACCAAGAGAAGACAATGTTTACATGCCCATATGGTACGTTTGCCTTCAAACGTATGCCATTCGGGTTATGTAACGCACCAGCCACCTTTCAAAGTTGTATGATATCTATTTTTTCTGATATGGTTGAAGACACTTTGGAGGTATTCATGGACGATTTCTTAGTTGTTGGTGAGTCTTTTGAGGCGTGCTTGGAGAACCTAAGCATGGTGTTACAAAGATGTGTAGAATTCAACCTTGTGCTAAATTGGGAGAAGTGCCACTTCATGGTAAAATAAGGAATCGTTCTTGGGCACAAAATATCCGAAAGAGGAATAGAGGTTGATCGAGCAAAAATAGAGGTTATTGAGAAGCTACCGCCTCCAATTTCGGTGAAAGGAGTTCGTAGTTTTCTCGGCCATGCAGGTTTCTATCGTCGGTTCATTAAAGCCTTCTCTAAAATTGCTAGTCCATTGTGCAAACTATTGGAGAAAGATGCGAAGTTTGACTTCAATGAAGATTGCTTAAAGGCATTCGAATGCCTCAAAGGAAAACTCATTGAAGCCCCTATCATGGTAGCACCAGATTGGTCTCTCCCATTCGAAGTCATGTGTGATGCTAGTGGTGTAGCCATTGGAGCTGTTCTTGGTCAGAGAAAGAAGAAGCTATTTCATCCTATCTACTATGCGAGTAAGGTCCTAAATGAAGCCCAAAGGAACTACACTGTGACAGAACAAGAGCTCCTAGCGGTTGTGTATGCATTTGAGAAGTTTCGTGCCTATCTATTGGGAACTAAGGTTATGATTCATACAAACCATGCAGCCCTTAGGTATCTCATGACAAAGAAGGATGTGAAACCAAGGTTGATTCGATGGGTGTTGCTTCTGCAAGAGTTTGATTTCGAGGTCAAAGATAGAAGAGGTTGCGAGAACCAAGTGGCCGACCACCTATCTCGACTTGAGAATGAGCATGTGGTGCAACCTGAAATTCAGATTGATGATGCATTCCCGGGTGAAGAGATATTAGCGACAACAATGGAAAAATTACCATGGTATGCCGACTTTGCAAATTTCGTGGTGAGTAATGTGATACCTGGCAATTTATCTTACCACCAAAGGAGGAAGTTTATGCATGACGTACAACACTACTATTGGGATGAGCCATATTTGTTTCGACAATGCGCGGATGGTATTATTCGACGATGTATATCCCATGTAGAGGTGCCTAATATTTTGGAAGCATGCCACACTTCCCAAGTTAGAGGATATCATGCAGGTAATCGGACAGCAAGAAAGGTGTTGCAAAGTGGTTATTATTGGCCTTCGATATTTAGAGATGCCTACGACTATGTTAGAAGGTGCGACCAATGCCAGCGCCAAGCTGCTATATCGAAACACCATGAGATGCCCATGTCGAAAATTCTTGAGGTAGAACTTTTTGATGTGTGGGGTATTGATTTCATGGGTCCATTCGTGAATTCGTTTGGAATGAAGTACATCTTGGTTGCTGTAGATTATGTTTCAAAATGGGTGGAAGCTGTAGCGTTGGCCGACAATGAAGGGAAGCGTGTTGTATTGTTCTTAAAGAAGAATATCTTCTCTCACTTTGGAGTACCTCGTACTATCATAAGTGATGGAGGATCTCACTTTTGCAACAAGCTATTTAAATCAGTTTTGGCCAAGTATGGTGTCAAGCAACATAAGGTAGCTACGCCTTATCATCCCCAAACTAGTGGACAAGTGGAAGTTTCCAATCGCGAGATCAAGCAAATCCTTGCGAAGACGGATAATGCGAATAGGAAGGATTGGTCTAGGAAGCTTGATGATGCACTATGGGCGTACAGGACTGCATTCAAAACACCCATTGGCATGTCTCCTTATCAACTAGTTTATGGGAAGGCTTGTCACTTACCCATCGAGCTCGAGCATAAGGCATTGTGGGCATTGAAGCAATTGAATTTGAATTGGGATGATGCTAAGAATCTGAGGTTGGAGCAGCTGAACAAATTAGATGAGTTCCGTCTCCATGCATATAAAAGATTAGACCTATACAAGGAGCGGATGAAAAAGTATCATGATCAGCGGATTGTTTGACGAAACTTCCAAAGAGGTGATATGGTACTTCTCTTCAACTCCAGATTGAAGCTCTTCCCAGGTAAGTTAAAGTCTAAGTGGTCTGGTCCATACAAAGTTATCCAAGTCTACTCGTCTGGAGTAGTCGAATTGAAAGATAATAATGGTGTTGTCTTCAAAGTGAATGGCCAACGTGTTAAACCTTATATCGGTCCTCTTGACTCAATGAATTATATGGCCATCACTTACCTTGACGAAGTCTAAGTACTCGAGGAAACTACGTCGAGCCACGACAATAAATAAGGCGCTAGTACTCAATGAATTATATGGCCATCGTTTTTCGTTTTTCGTTTTGTCTTTCTTTCATTCTAGTACGTATTTTGCTTTTGATAAATGAAAAATCCAAAAATAAGAGTCGTGCCACGACCAAAACCAAGGCGCTTGGTGGGAGGCAACCCATCGTACTAATCGTTTTCATTGGTTTTGAGCAAATATAGGTGCGAAAAGTATTCAACGAGGAGATTGGTTTCAAACGATGATTTGGACGCATTGTATGGTAAAGGTGGTAAGTTAGGAATAAAGGTGCATAAGTCTATGGAGTGAGCATTGCTCATGCCAAAATAAGCATCGAGGAAGGCTAAGCCTAGGTAAAACTAGGCCACGAACAATGCAAAACCTATACTATAGCCTAAGGTCTCGGAATCTAGTGTGCAAAGACATAGGCGCCGCCCATGCTTAAGTGTGCTATACACTATGCGCCGCCTATGATATAGCATTAGGTCTCAGTATCTCAAATGCCATACACTATGCGGCGCATATGTCCCTAAATTCTATACACTATGCGCCGCATATGTCCCTAAATGCACTTCACTATGCGCCGCCTATACTATGATTATGCAAAGCACTATGCGCCGCATAGAGGTCATTTTTGTCTCCAAAACCATTTGTAAATGGGTCAAAACCCGACCCATTCTTTTCCTATATAAAGGGGACTTAGTCTTGAAACATAACCACATTGGAAATTGACCTAAAGGCGCCGCACATCCACCCGAATCATCTCAAAATTTTTCTTTTTTGCTCTTCCAATTCACAAGACCATCTCCCAAGGCTCCAATCACGTAAGTACTCTTTTATTCTTCATCCATTTCTTGTAAGTACTACGTTCCTATGTCTATTATGAATTGCTACATCTTGAAGGATTATTGGTGATGTTAATGTGTTTGGATTGTTGATACAAAACCATGTGAGTCAACATATACGTTAGGATAATCTTGACTTGTTTCCGACTTGAATTTGGTTTTACTAGCATTGTTATACTATTTGCGGAATTGCTATTGTTATGAAAATTGGTTAAGCTTGATACTTGGATACTTACATGTTAGACTATCCCGTTCATCGGGATAAGACTAATAGTTGCCTACCGACTTAGGAGGTCGTGATTGTTTAAAATAACTATACCATGATGTAACCCCTATGTAGTAGTGTTGTTATACCTAACATGAAAGTAGTGCAATGGCTGCAAGTAGTGATGCATCGCTGATTTTCTTGTCGGAATATAGGTCCTAAATCGTATGTCGACGAAGTTCAAGTAACCGACTACATTCACTTCACTGTTTTGTATTAACGAACCTAAGTGTGGGGTGGTACCCGGATGACTTGTTTATAGATTGTTTCCTTTGAGTGTTTATGCTTACATGAATGTTGTTTAAGTCTCAGGAACAATGGCACCTAAAGCGCGACAAGATAAGGCTACCACTTCCCAAAAGGGCAAGAAGAGAGGTCGCAAGGACCAAGGAGAATCATCCTCCATGCAACTACCCCGCCGAATGTTTGGAATAAAATGGGTTCTTGAGGAGGAATCCAAAGAATGGTACAATAACAACAAGGAAAGAAAATATGTTCACGTCGACTTGATCAATAAGGATACCCTAGCGAAGAAGGAGCCGCGTATGTTGGCAAATATAATGGCGTTGAATCTGGATTTCATCTTCCGCGACATGGGAGAATGTAATCTCGATTTGACAAGGGAAATCTATGCCAACTGGTCGCCGAAAACCACAGGCAATGAAGTCAAGATTCGGGGCCAAGTGTTACAGCTCAATGCGGATTTGATCAACTCCTTTCTTGGCTTACCTTCGGTCGACCCAGCACCATTCAAAGAGCTGTACAGTAGGCCTCCTTATAGAGCAATACGACACACACTTTGTGGAAGTAGATCCATGGCAAGGTGGGGCAGACACCGAGACACCAGACGACACAACAGCTTCCCCTATGCTCCATTGAATAGGGAAGCAAGAATCTGGTTGTGTATTGTCAACTCATGCCTTATTCCTAGGACTCAATACACCAAAATATCAAGAGATAGAGTGTGTTTGGTCTATGCTTTGATGACGAATGTCCCTATCAACTTTGGGGCAATCATTCGCTCTACAATGCGGAAGGCCAGACTCCACAAAAGGTCCTACTTCACTTTTAGTAATCTGTTGACAGCAATCTTGCGGAAGGAGGATATCAAAGAGGAACCAGCTGATCACAAACTCCCACATAACCCGAAGAAGTTTGACCTCACAAAGGTCAAAGATGCTGAAACAACTCATGGTGTCAACCTTACTACTGCGGAGAGACATGCTCGTGATGAGAGTTTCTTCCGTCATCTTTATGGCATGACACGAATTACTATGATGAGTGGTGGACGTGTTCCAACTGCTGCAGAGCTCCAACAGCTGGACCACGACTATCCAATGAATATGCATGCCCGGGAGATGTGTGGAGTAGGCACATACTTTGAGGAACCTCTAGACGATGATGTGCCACCCGATGATGATCGACGCTTGCCAGACTCCGACGAGGAAGAGAACTCTGACGACGACTCTTATGATGACTCTGATGAAGGGGGTATGACCCCCGACATTGAGGAAGAGTCGGACTGACCAGGTTCTTCGTATTTACTTTCCACTGAGGGCAGTGTCCCGTTTAAGTGTGGGGTGGCAGTACCTCATGCTATACTTCTCTACCGCATCTATGTTTGTTTACTTTGTTTACTTTGTTTTATCTGTTTCGTTTTTTTTTAAGTTTAAGTTAAGTTTTTTTAGTAGTAATTTTTTACTTAGCTTCGCACGAAATTATTCTAATAGGCAGCATGAGATTATAACAAGAGTTTGTGCTAAAATCATGACTATTGAGACGTTTAGGCGATAATTGTGACTCACTACGTGATATTTTGTGGTATAATTCCTTCAGTTGTTGGGTCAAGAGTCTATATAACTTCCAAATAAAGTCGACCATGTGCCTTGTGTGTGTGAGATTAATAGTATATTCTATGTTTGTGGCTGATTCTAGAACTTGCCTGGTATGTATGCAAAGCGAAAATAAGGAGTGTAAGTTTAGGAGATGATTTAGGCATTTCTTTGGCAACCTACATATGTTTACCTTCATTTTACCTACCCTTGGACATCATCCTAGTTAAACCCTTTTGAGCCTTTAGCCTATTTCTTTGACAACCTTGTATGTAAGCCTAATCCATTTTTTTTCAAGACTGTGATTTGATCCAAATTCCTAAGTGCTTTAAAGTATAAAGTCATGTGACAATATAAGAGGAAATTGGGTAAGTATGATGCTTTAAATTGTAATGGTGCTTGAATGTGTTATGAAAAAGAAAGTGCTATCATAAGAGGTATGTTGTGAAAAGAAGAAGGAAAAAGAAAGCTGAAAAGTGAGTTATGTAAAAAAATTGAAAAACAAAAGAGGTGACAAAGGGAGGTAGATTAAAAGAAAGAAAAAAGGTGGTTTGAAAGAAAGCATAACTGGCATATTGTGATTTATTAAAGCACTTAGGAAACTTAGTCACTATTTCTGGCCAAAATAATCCCACCCGTCCCTTAGCCTACATTACAACCATCAAAAGACCTACTTGATCCTAAGCCTAGCATTCTGACATTTAGTGGAGCATTACACTAAGGGCAAGCCTATGGTCATTAGTTGCTACATATGAATTCTTTGTGAGAGTGAGAGCAAGGATATTTTGATACTCATGTTTGAAAAATATGCTATACTTGTGAGTGATTATGGGTACTATATTGTGAGACACACATGGTTGATGAGTTTTGGGTAGTTGTATATGATTCCTTGTACCTTGAATTTTGAATATGAGTTGACCACCATCACGAGTCTATACTAGAGGTTAACCTGTTTCTACTAATGATCGGAAAACTACTCTTTGTTGGTAATTGTTGTGCTTGTCTTGACGAATATTTTGTGTTGTTGCTATAAAACCCTAAGTTGATGTTTAGATGGACATGATATTTTGTTCGAGGACGAACAACGCTTCAAGTGTGGGGTGTTGATGATAGGCGATATTACGCGCCTATATCAATATATTTTGCCCATATTTGTGCCATGTTTTGAGAACAAATTATATATTTCATGCACTTTTAGTCCTTTTTCCTGTAAGTGAGCTAACGAACATGATTAGCAAGTTTTCAGGTATAAATGATGCAGAAATCAGCATTTTATGGCTTACTTGACGCCAAAGGAAGCTCACGAAGGAAGGAAAGGGAGCTTGAACGCCTAAAGGACCAAAATTGATACATGGAAAATCTGTCCCGGGCTAAAACAGCATTTCTGAAGACTTTGGAGACTTGCAGTAACTTATTTGGATTAGGATAATAATACACTAACCTAGTACAATTGGGTTAAGTATTTCATTAGTTTATTTGGATTTGGATAATGTTACATTAACCTAGTACAATTGGGTTAAGTATTTCATTAGCTTAGTAGGATTTGGTTAAGTATTTCATTAGCTTAGTAGGATTAGGATATGGGTATTATAAATACCCTATCATGCTAGAGATTTTGAGGCATTCCTCCCTTAGTGGAGAGATACATTCTACCTTACAATACATCCATCATACATTCTTCTTCCATCAACTACAACTCTTCTAATCTTTTCATTAATTCTATTTTTCTTCTTCTATGCATCTATTCTTAATTTCCGCAACAAGAGAATCATTACTTTGCCTAGGAATTCACGCCTAACGCCTACCACACCATTATTACACGAAATCTTTATTGTGGTATAATAACAATGTCAATTGTGATTTCCTTCGCATTCATGGGTAACTAAACTTCTCTGTTGGGGTTATGGAAGCCGAATGAGATACTATCTATTGCTTTGAGTTTGTGAGTTCGTCACACGTATGCTGCTTATATCATTATTCTCTTCATCTTAATCTAAATTCTTTGTGGTTGCAAACACAAGAATACGCCAGTATAACATTTAACTTGTTCGAAAGAAAGGTTATTTGTCTGGAAAAGAGATAGTGTCAAGGTAGTAGGGTCACATCCTAAATTCCCTATTAAACAGTTAGTGTCGTAACTGGATTAACCTCTTGGAGAATTCGTACCGTTAGACACGCTTTAAGCTCGAAAGATTTAAAGTGAAATAATTCTCGAATTGGTCGAAAGACGCCTGGATTTACCATCGAATACAATTCTCTATAAGCATATGCATGTCGGAATTCTACACACTCATAGTCAATAGAGACGTATAACTCAGGAGGTGGACATAACCCCAACGCTTCAATTCTCATTGTTTACAACTTACGTAACAATCCTTCTCTTTACTTTGCTATTTTCAATTTTTACTTTAATATTTTGGTTACACATTACAATTCCCCCTTTTTACGAGACTTGCACTAAAAGTCTAGTAATCCTTGCTTACTTATTGGCCAAGCTATTCCCTGTGGGATCGACACCCAACCCAGGTTGGGTTCTATATTTGCTAATGACTGTTTTACACTCCTACAAGAGTTGTAGATTGAGCATTATCATGTACATTGTTTTATATTTCAAGATCACGCTATGCTTTATTTTTCATAATATTGAGTCCTGGGGGTATTTAATACCCGATAATTTAGCTGTGTAACTAGATCCAGTGTTAGTTATAGAATATTATCAGTTATGTCACGATTAGTAGTACTCTTAATAAGTCACAGTAAACTCAGTATCAGTTCAGTCCAGTTCAGTATAATCAGTTCAGTGTCTTTTAGTTAGGAGTAGGATTCAACACCGAGTGAACCAAAGGATGATCGCTCACCTACCAGTAGATGGTGTGATCCTTAGAAGCAATTCTTCCATTCTAGAACTATGTAGACAGCATAGGTTGAGACATCAAAGCTGCCAGTTGAGGGTTGATGAGGTGTTTTAACCTAGCACATAAGGGTTCCACCATTCTCATTAGAGTACCTACCAGATAAGGGTAACTCTTGAGTGTCTTTACTCGTGGCATGGTACTGACACCCTTCCAACTGTGGTTACAGATTGTACCCCAACTTAGTTATCTTATTTGAGGAATATTGGTTAGATGATTACCTCCCACAGTCTCAGTTTGTCTTCAAAATAGAACTCGGTTCAGTTCTATAGAATTAAGACTATCAGATACAATCAATCAGTATCAATAACTTAGTTATTAGTAACTTCAGATATCATTTACTAAGTATTAGAAATCAGGACTTAGCTTCAGATAAGCTTAGTCACAGTATTTATTTATATGACCAAAAGTGCACACTTATTATTTACAGTAGTACTAGTTATCCATGTTCGCTCATGTTTAGTTACTCTATATTATTTAGTCAGTTATTGTTCATGCATATGAACCCTTGCATTCATCCTTACCTCATCTAGCATACCAGTATATTCCACGTACTGATGCATACACTTTTTTTGCACTATGATAACTCATATCGTAAGTTTGGATGCCCAGGTTCCCAATCTCGCATAGACAGACTCAGATTCAGCCAGTAATATTAGAGTTAGTAGTGAGTGCTTATCATTCGAGGATATTTTTTATTTTAGTTTCTCATTAGATATAGTATTTCAGTAGATAGAGTTAGTTGGGGGATTGTCTCATCAACTCCACATTCAGAAAATTCAGTTTAGAGGCTTTCCAAACTAGTTTTCAGACAGTATTTAGTTTTATAGATTGTTATTTTAGTTGATACACTTTATCAGTATTTATAGATGTTTTGAACCTTGTGGAATTTTAGCCTATTATTCTACTATTATTACAGTATATTTGTTCAGTGCTCGCAGCAGATATCAGTCATGGGTTAGATTATGGTCCTTTAGGGTCGTAAGCACCGTGTAGCATCTAGGGTACAAACTCGGGGCATTACAAACTTGGTATCATAGCCTAAGGTTCAATAGAGTCCTAGGAAGCTTAAAATCAACATTTAGTAGAGCCTTGTGCATCGGTGTGTAGCGCACCACACTTATGGATGGAGGCTATGAGATGTTTTAGGAAATAGTTTCCCTTCTTTTAGTATTCTTGTCATGCAAGTGAGTAGAAGCTCTAGTTAAACTCTTACTGTAATCCACTTCCTTATTTTTATTTACAAAACATGCCTCCTAAAAATACTAAAAAAAGGAGAACCAAAAATTAGTCAACACCTCAGCCCATTTAGCCAGATCCCCTAGATGAGCATGTCTCTCATGCAGAATTCAGAGTTGCATTTACTACTCTAGCAAATTCAATAGCATCCCAGAATGAACGGCCAGCTTTTATTCCAGCTAATCCAGTGGCCAATACTACTGCAACCAGGATTTAGGATTTCACCCAAATGAATCTTCCTACATTCTCAGTATCTAAGTCAGAAGAGGATCCACAAGAATTCCTCAATTAGGTTTAGAAAGTCACAAATATTATGGGAATGACTTCCAGTAAGAGTGTTGAGTTAGCTGCCTTTCAGATATAAGATATATTTCATACATATTTTACGTAGTAAAAAGTAGACAGGGTCATAGATGAAGAGCTCGTAGAGTGGGAAGAGTTTGCTACTGCTTTTCTAGAAAGATTTTTTCCCTTAGAACTGAGAAAAGCCAAGGTGTTTGAGGTTATAAATCTCTGGCAGGGAAGTACTAGTGTGAAAGAGTATTCTCTCAAGTTTAGTTAGTTAGTAAGGTATGCTCCCCATGTAGTAGCAGATGGTAGGTCCAGAATGAGTAAGTTCGTATCTGAGGTGTCAGATAGTATGGTTAAGGATTATAATGTGGTTAAGGAATACAAACCAGTGATGTTGATTAAGGAGATGGACATATCTAGGCTTATTGTCCATGCTCAGCAGATAGATGAGGCTAAGATTAGAGAGAGAGAGGCAGAATAAGAGTGATAGAGCAGGTAGCTTCAATTTTAATCAGCCTAAGACAGAGGGCGATAACTGGTACCATTTTTTTCAAAAATTTTCAGTTCTAGCTCTGTCCTCAAAAATTTTCAGCTAGTGCTCCTGTACCTAAGTTTAGAAATGGTAACAGTAATAGGGCTCTAGGCTCTAAATATCTGGGTAGTGTCAACAGTGCTCGAACAAATCCTCTTTGTCACCAATATGGAAAAAACCATAAGGGTTTCTGCACAGCTAGCAGTGAGTTTGTTTTGGGTATGGCAAGCTAGGCCACAGAGTTAGAGATTGTCCTCAGTTAGGTCCTTAGGGTCAGTATAACCGTACTTCAACTCAGTTCGGTTGCCCGAATCAACAGGGTGCCACTTCCAGTCCCACCAGTGGGCAATGTCCAAATAGGATTTATGCACTTTAGTCTAGATAAGATCAAAAAAATTCTCTTGATGTGGTCACTGGAACGTTACAGATCTTCAATTTACATGTTTATTCCTAGTTAGATCCAGGGGCTTCTTTATCTTTTGTAACTCCTTATATAGCCGTTAACTTTGAAGTTAGTCCAAAAATCCTAATAGATCCTTTATTAGTTTCTACCCCAGTGGGTAAATCTATCATAGCTCAATAGGTATACAGGAATTGTCTGGTTATGATATCTTAGAAAGTCACTTCAGTAGACCTTGTAGGTCTAGAGATGGCAGATTTTGATGTCATACTTGGCATAGATTGGCTCTATTCATGTTATGCCTCAGTTGATTGTAGAAATAAAGTGGTTTATTTTTAGTTTCCAAATAAACCAGTCCTTGAATAGAGGGGTAGTACTACAGCACTTAAGGGTTAGTTGATTTCATACCTTAGAGCGAGAAAAATGATATCCAAGAGATGTATCTACAATCTTGTGTGAGTCAAAGACTCTAACTTAGAAACTCCCAGTCTTGAGTCAGTTCTAGTAGTAAATGAATTCTCATATATGTTTCCCGAAGAACTTCCTAGAGTTTTTCCCATTAGGGAAATAGAGTTTGAAATAGAATGAAAATAGACTTTGAAATAAACCTTCTTCCAGATACTCATCCCATATCTATTCTGTCATATAGAATGGCTCTAGCAGGACTCATAAAGTTAAAAGAATAGTTGAAGGATCTCCTAGATAAAGGATTCATCAGACCCAACATTTTCCCGTGGGCGCACCAGTCTTATTCCGGTGTAAGAAAGATAATTCTCTCAGAATATATATAGACTACCATCAGTTGAACAAAGTCACAGTTATAAATATCTACCCACTTTCCAAAATTGATGACTTATTTGACCAACTTTAGGGTGCTAGTTACTTTTGTAATGTAGACCTTAGATCAGGTTATCATCATCTAAGAGTTAGGAAATGTGACATTCCAAAAATAGCTTTCAGAACCCGGTATGGTCACTTCGAGTTTCTAGTCATGTCCTTTGATCTTATAAATGCCCCATAATCCTTCATGGACTCAATGAATTGTGTGTTCAAGCATTACTTAGATATGTTCGTTATAGTCTTCATTGATGACATTCTTTTCTATTCCCGTAGCGAGAGTATCACGCATATCACCTCAGAATCTTACTTCAAACTCTCAGAAATTATTAGCTGTTTGCCAAATTAAATAAGTGTGAATTTTGTCTACGATCAGCAGTATTCCTTGGTCATATTTTTTTTGGTGATGGCATTAGAGTTAATTCTCAAAAGATCGAGGCAGTGAGAAACTGACCTAGACCTATCTCTCTATCAGACATCAGGAGTTTCTTGGGTTTAGCTGGCTACTACCATCGGTTTGTTAATGTTTTTTTGTTTATTGCATCACCCATGTCTAGATTGACTCAGTAGAAAGTCTGGTTTCAGTGGTTAGATTCATGCAAGAAGAGTTTTCAGGAGTGGAAGACTCGACTCACCTCAGCCTCAGTTTTAACTCTACTAGATGGTTCAGATGGGTTTGTTATGTACTATGATGCATCCAGAGTAGGTTTGGGTTATGTCCTCATGCAAAGAGGTAAGGTCATAGCCTACATCTCTAGACAGCTTAAGCCCCATGAAAAGAATTATCCGACTCATGATCTTGAGTTAGCAGTTGTAGTATTTGCCTTAAAGATTTGAAGGCATTACTTGTATAGGGTGCATGTTGATGTGTTCACAGATCACAAAACCCATCAGTATGTATTCTCTTAGAATGATTTAAATTTATTTCAAAGAACATTGTCAGAGTTATTTAAAGATTATAATATGAGTGTTCTTTATCATTCGAGCAAAGCCAATATAGTGGTTGATGCTCTCAGTAGACTATCTATGGGTAGTGTTTCCCATGTTGAGAATGGTAAGAATAAATTAGTTCAGGAAATTCATTAGCTTGCTAGACTAGGTGTTCACTTAGTCGATTCAGGAGAAGGTAGTGTATGGGTGCAGAATAGTTTTGAATCCTCTTTAGTTTCTGAGGTAAAGGAAAAAAAAGATAGAAATCCCAGTCTTGTTAAGTTTAAAGAGTCAGTTAGAGATAAAAAACTAGAGGTTTTTATCCAAGGGGTAGATGGTGTTTTGCGTTGCCAAGGTCAGTTATGTGTGCCAGGTGTAGGACACTTGAGGCAAAAAATTCTTGCAGAGGTGCATGGTGTGTGCTACTCTATTCATCCAGGGGATACTAAGATGTACTGTGATTTGCGGGAGATCTATTGGAGGAGTGGGATGAAGAGAGACATTATAGAGTTTGTAGCTAAGTTCTCTATATGTCAGCATGTTAAGATTGAGCACCAGAAGCCTAGTGGGTCCATGAAGGAGTTCATTATTCGCACATAGAAATGGGAAGAAGTGAACATGGACTTTATGATGGGTTTTCCTCGTACTTGACATCAGCATGATTCTATTTGGGTTATCGTATACAGGATAACCAAATCAGCTTATTTCTTGATAGTCCATACTTCTTATTCAGCCAAGGACTATGTCAAACTCTATATTAGAGATTTAGTCAAGTTACATGGAGTCCTAGTATCTAGTATCTTAGATAGAGATACCCAGTTCACCTCTCATTTCTGGTAAGCATTCCAAAAGGGCCTTGGTACCTGAGTTCACCTCTGTACAGCCTTCCACCCTTAAATCGATGGTCAACCAAAAAGGACCATTCATACTCTAAAAGATATGCTGAGAGCATGTGTTGTTGATTTTAACGGTAGTTCGGATGACCATTTGCCTTTGATTGAGTGCGCATACAATAATAGATATCATTCCAGTATTCAGATGGCTCTATTTAAGGCCCTTTATAGTAGGATTTGTAGATCTCTAATTTGTTTGTTCAAGGTAGGTGAGGCCACAGTAGTAGGTCCTGACTTAGTATTCGATAACTTACAGAAGGTTCAGTTAATCAGAGAAAGGATTAGGGCTGCCCAGAGCTGACAAAAATCATATGCAGATGTGAGGAGAAAAGATCTAGAGTTTTAGGTTGGTAATTTAGTTTACCTAAGGATCTCTCCCATGAAGGGGGTAAAGAGGTTTGGTAAGAAGGAAAATCACAGTCCCCGATATGTCAGTCCTTATAAAATTATCAGTCATTTTAGAAAGGTAGCTTATGAGCTTGAGTAGCCTTCAAATCTAGCTTTAGTGCACCAGGTTTTCCACGTTTCCTTGCTAAAGAAATTCATTGGTGACCCAACAGTCATAGTCCCTTTAGAGTACATAAGTATTCAGAATGATCTCTCTTTCGAAGAGGTTCTAGTCCATATCCTTGATCATCAGATTCATAGACTTAAGAACAAAGAATTTCCATTAGTCAAAGATCGTTGGTTGAATCAGTCCATTGAGGGAGTTCCTTGGGAAGCAGAAGAAGATATGCAGACCAAGTATCCTTATCTCTTCTCTGCAACATCAGATCCAACTTAAGGTAATAGTCTTCCTTAGCTTTACTCAGTTCTATGTTCAGCTATAATTATAACTTGGTATTCCTTATCATTTCATATTCACTCCTGCATTCAGGAATCAGTTCAGTCATGTACTCATGCATCAGATATGCATGTTCATTATGAAAACCCAGCTTTCAGTAGCTTCAATAATGTATTCCTTGCATTAGATATGCATGTTAAGTATACAAACTCAGTTTTTCATTAGTTAGTCATATAGTCATGCATCAGATATGCACGTTCAAAGTGTCAGCTTAGTCTATCAGTGTTTTTCAGCTTAATCAGTCTCATTCAAGGATAAATGTTCCCACGATGGAGATATTGTAATACCCCGCAATTCTCAAGCTAAACTTAACTCTCAGTCCATGAGTTATCAAATATAAAATTTTTGAAGTACTTAGTATTTTTTTAATTTAGTGCATGTCATTGCGTTGGAAATTCAATGAGCTTTCCAACGATATAAAATTCTCCTAAATCCGATAACCAGGCAAGAAGTTATGGCTATTTTCTATTTCAGTCATTCAAACCAGTAGCGCATCGCATAGTATGTCAGCATGGCAATTGTCAGTTTCCAGAGTTACTCCACGATATTGGTGCATCACGCTAAGGATTATTTTCACGTTTATTGATTTCCAGTGTACCAACGTGATCCCACCGTGTTGTCGTGAACTTCCAGGTCGCATACATGGTGGAAACATGATACCACTGCATCACGCCACCGTGCATTTTCCCAGTTGTCAATTTCTAGAGACACGGGGCGATAGCACCGCGTCACACCAAGGGCTCAAATCGAAAAATTTTGATTAAAAATAAATATTTCATCAAAGGTTGAATTAGTCTTTTTCTATGATTTTATTCCTCCTAGGTGTAAGATTAAAGCCCTAAAAATGTTTTTAAATCATTCATTATTCAATTTTTCCCCCAAATTCAAGCATTCTCTCTCAAGGAAGCAAACCCTAGCTTCCACAAACTAAGAGTAATCTCAAAGGATTCACGAAGAACTTCAAGAAACTCAAAATTAAGGTATGTTAGGTGTTTATCTATGGGTCCTTTCCACCCATAGAGTCCAAGAATACATTTTTAAAACATCAAGATTTATGATTTATGATTTCCATGCTTGAATTGAATTAAATTCATGTTCATATTATATGTTGGTTTATAGTCCATGATTAAATTATAAGATTTTAATGAAATAAATAATTGTATGTGTTGAATTACGTGATTTTCATGATAAACCCTTCAATTTGCTAGTTGATTGATGTATCTATGATAACCAAATGTGTTGATTATTGTATAACCTAAGCATGCTCCCCAAGTGTTTGATAAAATACTTAGGTGAATGAAAAAGTGTCATTATAACATGATAGTATGTAATACCTATTCATGTACAAGTAAATGTATTAGAAGTGTTTAATGAAATGCCTTTATGAATTACTTATGGACAAGTGTACATTGTTGCGTATCGCAAGATCATGCTATGCTTTATTTTCATGCTATCGAGTCCTAGGGATATTTAATACCCGATAATTTAGTTTTGTACCTAGAGCCAGTGTTAGTTATAGAATATTATCAGTCATGTCATGATCATTAGTACTTTCAATCAATCACAGAACTCGTTAGAAATCAGACAATTACAAAACTCAGGAAAACTTAGTAAACTCAGTATCAGTTCAGTCCAATTCAATATAATTAGTTCAGTGTCTTTCAGTTGGGAGTAGGATTCAGCAACGAGTGTACCAAAGGATGATGGTTCACCTTCCAGTAGAGGGTGTGATCCTTAGAAGCAATCCTTACATTCCAGATCTATGTAGCCAGTGAAGGTTCAGACATCAAACCTTCCTGTTAAGAATTGATGAGGTGTTTTAACCTGACAGATGAGGGTTCCATCGTTCTCATTAGAGTAACTACCAAATAAGGGTAACTCTTGTGTGTCTTTACCCGTGTCATGGTACTGACAGCCTTCCAACTGGGGTCACAGGTTCGACCCCGACTCAACTATCTTATTTAGGGAATATTAGTTAGATGATTACCTCCCACAGTCTCAGTTTCAGTATTCAGAATAAAACTTAGTTCAGTTTTACAGAGTAAAGACTATCATATACAGTCAATCAATATCAGTAACTCAGTTATCAAAAACTTCAACTATTAGTTACTTAGTATTAGAAATCAGGACTTAGCTTCTGATAAGCTTAGTCACAATATTTATTTATATAAACAAAAGTGCACATTCAGTATTTACAGCAGTATCAGATATCTATATTCTCTCATGTTTAGTTACTCTATATCATTTAGTCAGTTATTGTTCATGCATATTAACCCTTGCATTCAGCCTTACCTCATCTAGAATAGTAGTATATTCCATGTACTGATACATACTCTTTCTTTGTGCTATGATGTCTCACATCATAGGTTCGGATGCTCAGGTTCCCGACCGCATGTAGAAAGATTTAGATTCATCCAGCCGTGTTAGAGTTAGTAGTGAGTCCTTATCATTTGAGGATATTCTTTTATTTTAGTTTCTTAGTAGATATAGTATTTCAATAGATGGAGTTAGTTAGGGGATTTTCCCATAACCTCCACATTTAGACAGTTCTGTTTAGAGGCTTTCAAGACTAGTTTTTAGACAGTATTCAGTTTGATAGATTGTTATTTCAGTTGATACACTTTATTAGTATTTATAGATGTTTTGAACCTTATGGCATTTCAGCCTATTATTCTATATTTATTATAGTATATTTGTTCAGTGGTTACATCAATTATTAGTCAAGGGTTAGCTTGGGGTCCTTCGGGGTCGTAAGCAATGTGTAGCATCGAGAGTACAAACTCGGGGAATTACAACTTGATACATCCATGTCATCCTTAAGTGGGACAAGTAAGTTACCATGGACTTTAGATCATTGAGAGAATATGATCTGAATTATGAACCAAAAAGAAGATTGAGGGAACAGTTCAAGATCAGAGACTCCATAGCCTAAAAGTAGAACAACAAGAAAGTAGAACATTCCTAAATACCTCGTAGCCTTCTAATAATAAGTTTTGTGTATGACATATCCATAATTAAGACTCTACTCAACATGGCTTTGTGGACACCCCGTGACACCTAAACCTGGGTTCTGATACCAACTTGACACGACCCAAACCAGGGCCTTGTCGTAAATGGGTAATCTCAAGTTCAACCAGGACTGGAGACCACCCATGATACCCAACCTAACAACTTAATATGTACCTTGAGTAAGATTACCTCCAAACATACAGCAATATAATGAAATTACTACATAATGACTTTGGGATAAGCCTATATCCATGGCTAACCCAACCAAGTCAATCCATCTAATCTCCAACTAATGACCATGCAAAGATCATAAACCAAAACCAAAATAATGACCCAATATAACTATATATATATCACATGGTCAATCCATAATTTGATGAAAGTCATCATAATTTACCAAACCATGTAGTAAACTTATTCTAATGTCTCACTAATCTCAACTAGTCTTAAAATCCGTAACTAAGCCCATAAGGGATAACACAAGTCCTTCCCTAAATGGAATGGACGATCCCATTTCTCTTAGGCCTTCATGGTTTGAGATGTTCTTCTTGATAAGGGTCATGGTGTGCGTCGTGATAAACTTGGTATCATTGCATTAGAGTCCCCGGGTGCCTATGAAGTTGTGTTGAGTAGAGTGTTTTTTATCAATATGTAGTGTGGTGCATTTAAAAGGAGAAAGATATAAGGCATTTAGGAGTTATTTCCCATTCTTTCAAACCCTAGACCGTTCCATTGGGTTGTCCATATGGAAGTTATCCAAATTTCTTCTTTATTCTAATTTTTTAGATATGCCTCATTATCGAGTTGATTCAAGTAAAGAATATTAGATTCTAAATGATATGATCCTTTCTAATTAAGTCATAAAAGATTATGAAATAGAACAAGGACTTGAGAAGAGTCCATTAGTGTTTCAAGGAGTGTTGATTCGAGTGTATATATTTATCCTGATGAAATTGTGCTTTTCAGCCTGAGGTATGAAATGTATTCAGTCTATTTTAAAACCCTTATTGTACATGTCATGCTAAAGGGTAGAGATATGTAGCAGAATATTAGAATAGTATTTCCACCCGAGTAGTAGTATATGATAAAGTGTCATAGCCTATGATCTATAAGATGGTCAATAAGTTAGTAATATGCAATCTCAAGCTTAGACGTTAGGATGAGGGTGAATTTTTCATTAATATGATAGTTTAGTTGTATTATCATTGATTTAGGGATGGTTTGCCTTTTATAATGATAGAGTAATGTGGTAGCAATATTTGTAGATTGTATAGTAGTCTGTGAAGGAAGTGTCTGGCTATGATTATTATTTATTCAAAAATAAGGAAAGATCTCAGAATGGATAGTTATGGTGGTTGTAGAAATTATTTGTAGGCTGTGAATGGAAAGGGGTAGATTAGTCAGTAAGCTATGGGTAGAGACCTATTGCTGTAAATGGAATTTGAAGGTAGTGGGGGTGTATGCTTGGGTAAGTAAATATGATGTAAGAAAGAGGAATATGTCAAAAAGATTGTAATGGGTTATTATATAAAATAATGACCGACCATCCCTAGTATGTGTCTTTACCCCCTTGATTGTCTTTTCTCTAATCATTGTAAACTAATACTACATGAGAGAAGGTATGTAGTAGATTTTGAGGTATAGTAATAATGATGTGGAGAGGATGAATTTATGGGCCATATTTTAAAGAAATAATAGATGTAGGTTGATATTTATATTCAATTAATTAGTATAGTATATGGCATGCTTCATATAATTGGTGTTGTTAGACAATAGTCTTAAACTTTAGATGTGGGGTATAGGTGTAATAATAGTAGCTCAAGATTGATAATGCATGTTTTGTAGGAATGAATCAGTTGTCTTAATGTAATGTTTAAAATAGCCTAGGTTGAAAACTTGTGGAATAAGGAATGAATAATTTGATATATATATATATATAGTCATGAGGACTGGTGTTAAAAAATAATAAATCATGGTTGAGTCATTAAGTGGGTAAGGGCGTTAGTATATAAGTTAAGCCCCAGGTACCATGTTGTTAGATAAGGTTTTATGTGTATAAGTGTCATGAGTATGTAACACACGTTCTTGAATTTTGTAGAATGGAGAAGTCTAGGAAGTAGTTTTATGGTGTTCTTTAGAGTTAAATTGAGGAAATCTAGGTAGACAATATGTGTCTATGGTATAGTTGTACAAATTTTGTTAAGTTGTAAGTTACGTGATTAGAGGTGTAATGCTAGTAATATAAGGAGTTGAAGATGGGGTGTTAAGTGTTTAGAAGCATGGATGTCCATGCCCATAATAATGTTATTCATAAGTCGATGACTTTAGGGTTGGAGGAAGTTATGATTAGTGTCCTTGAAGGGGATGTCCTAGAAAGAATTTAGTGTCCTTACATTATAGTTATTGATGGGAGTTTATGATTTTTCTGTGCATGGTGATACCCCTTTGTATTGATAGTTGTGGGTATAATTTTAATGAGAGGTTATATCCTTAAGGTCAGGAATGCGACTTTTCTCTAAGGAGGGGATAATGAACTAAGGTTAATATTGAATTTTCTCATGGAGGCAAGTTTTAGGCATGAGTCATGATAAATCTATTCCTATTCAAGAAAACTCCTACTTCAATTTAAGAGGTCATCCTACCAATTTTTTTGTATTCGAGTCTTGCTTACATCTAAGGTCTGAGTTCTCCATATAAGTCATGTAATATTTTGACCTTAAAACTAGAAGCAATAATGTCTCTCAGTGATCCTGTATTGCAAGTATTAAAGCTCTATGTGATGTTTCTCGTGATCCATAAAAATCCATGTCTCACATGATTCTTAGAACTAAGAAAATATGCTTTCTATATGTTACCGATTTATTTTGCATCGGGACATGATAAAGTGATAAGGTTTATGAAAAATCATGACTACCTCATCTCTGAAATAAGAAGCGATAGATTTAAGTATCAATCCCTGTCTCAATCATTGACTTTATGACTTTAAACCTTATGTTATACAACGCATGATGTAAGAGCTCATGTTTCTCACTATGGTTTGTCCTAAGAACTCGGGCCATATTGTGTTTATTCTAGATTGACTCTCTACTTATGATCTAGACACTTGATATATGAAGCACTTCATGATTGTATCATATATTTACCTCCTATTCCACCTAGAATAGAGTAATAAATATAAGTTATAATCAAATAGTGTTACTCTCATTCATGATCCTTATTCTCGGGTCCCTCAATGAACCTCCATATGTTAGTATGGTAGTGGTTGTGGTAGCGTAGTAATGTTTTAGGTAGGGCAGTAGAAGATCTTAAAGGTGAAAATTTTGATGTGATTGCTCGAGCTAAGGTTATAGGTAAAGGGAGAAGAAGGAGATGAACTTTCATATATGAAATAGTTAGAAAGGAGATATATGCCAAAAATCTTTATGGGAGTGATTGAATTTGATGGTCTTAATGGGAAATCCATGAAATGGGTATAGTAGAGATAGGCATGAATATTGTGAATTATAGATACGCAAGTTACTGTGCTAAGTGGTTGGTACTCTTAATAAGACATGATGTTGTTTTACTATAGTGATAGGATGGAGTAGTATTCTTGGATGGATGTGAAGTATAGAGCCCCATAACTTAAGTTAGCGTCTTCAAACTTTGGGTTAGGCTTATATCTGGAAGCAATGTATAGTTAGATTCTGGATCTTGTAGCAATATGCATTGTGGGGAAATTGTAAGTTGGAATTAATGAAGTATGTTAATTATTGTTTGGGGCATAGACAAGTAGTGTTTCTCAATTTAAATCTATTCATTGTATCTTGTAAGGTAGAGAATATTTCTATTCCAATATCCCGCAAAACCATTTTCCATGATTAGTACCGATGTAAACTAGGCCTATGATCACCAAATAAACTCATACCATATTTTGTGATGATTATGATCCCTAGAACTCATATGCAAGGTCATCTCTATGTCACTTCTTATTATCTCACGTTTCGTGCTAACACTTTTCACTAGGGGTTATCATGAAGCACCTTGATGTCTTTGCATATTTCATTGAGGAAAAATGGTGGTTACGTTCCTTATTCAATATTTTGGGAGTTTTAACGAGTCCCTATCCATCATTCGGGGATGAATAATCCCAAGGGGGAGATAATGTAACAACCCATAGTAGTAATGGTCTATTAAGGCATTTAAAATGGCCTTTAGGACTCCCATAGTGATAACAGACCATGTGTAGACATTGTGGACGGTGTTCAGGGTGTTTAAGAACCTCAAAACTTAGTTTGTGTTGTATTTCCATTGCCTACCATCACTGGAAAGGCCAATGATGGCCTAGGCACTGCCCAGCTGGGAGCTAGGCTATAAGCTAGGCGCCTCCTACTTTGGGGCTAATCTATGAGCTAGGCGTCGCCTACGTGGTGGCTAATCCAAGGACTACGTGCCGCATGGTCAATGCATAGAGGCGTTGGGACTCTATTTTTGTGTTATTTTAAGGGAAACAAGATCTTTTCACGTCGCATGATTGTCCCTAAACACTCTTAGATGAAACTAAAGTCCATATATACATTATATCACTCACAAATCCCTAGTTCATCTTCCTTAATCACAAGAGGAGAAAAACATCCTAAGGTTGAGAGATCTAGCCTCAAGAGTCAAAGTTTCTCAATGTTTCCGTCAATCTAAGGTATGTAGGGCTATCCTAAATCTCATGGGCATAGGTTTTATGATTTTAACAAAATTTTAAGTTATACATGTATGTATATGTAATGTGTTTTAATAAATTGTTTTAAGAGCATGCATCATGAACCCAATTTGATAAAAATATGTAGTTATCATGGGGGTTTTCCATAAGTTTGATTTACAATGTCGTTCATATGTGATTTGAGTTTGAATAGAGATTTATGAATGTGGCTTGTGAAATTCCTTTCCCTATGATGAAATTTATTATCAATGCACAGCATGAATTGTTAATTATTTGAGAGCATGAGTTATAAGCCCTTATTTAATCATGAGATTTATGTATAACCAATGTTGGGGTTGGTTTATGAGTGATGAAAATTCTTGAGTTTTAAATGCCTTTTTAACCATTATGCATTATTGCTTTGCACATTTTTAAAAGAGGTATTTCTTATGCTAAAGGCTCTTATATCTTAACTAAAACGAATGCATGTGTTGAATAAATGAATTGGCCATTATGTTTTTAAGATTTGTAAAGAGAGTATGTGCATCAGCTTTCATATACTTTTGGAAATGAGAACTCTTGATTTGATAAATATTTTGTGGCCATTTACCTCTATTGAATGAGAAGGGCGGATATGATGTTGTATGATATGAGTTACTTGCAAGTCTGGGTATGATGATACCCTATTGTGATATGCCTTTAATAGAGTGATAAAAGAATTGTTTTTAAGCATGATGTATGTTTTTAAGATGCTAAAATTGGACTTAAACAGAGTTATATGGATACCTAAAGAAAGTACAAGTTGAAAGGCTCTGGAAATCGTGATTTGCCGAGGCAGAATTTTGGTACCCTGCTTTGTGAGTTTGTGTACCTTGTATTATGCCATCCCAATTTGAGACTATGGTTAGGAGCCCAGCTTTGTGATCTCATGCCCAACCATGACATGTTGATTTGATCTAGAGATTTTGGCACCCTGCTATGTGATCTTGTGTGTCCCCCTTACTGATACTTCAATCCTTGTAGCAAATTAAGATTGGGGGCTTGGCCATCAAGACGGAGGCATATTTCATATATCCTGTGGAATTATGTATTGTAGGGTGTACCTTCTATCTCAGTAGATAAATGGAGCGTTGAATTATGATTTCTAGAAGATGTTTTGGTGCTCATCAAATTATGCCTATGTATTTTCAAATATTTTATGTTGACATATTTTTATGAAATACTCTCACTTATGTTGTATAAAAGTATTTTCTTTTTGGATTGTTTTACGTACCAGTACCTTGTCTATTTACCCCTTATATTTCATCTTCTGAGGTCCAGTCCCGTAGTCTTGCTAAACAGTAGATTGTTATCAAAGTTCAGAGCTGGTGAGCCTCCCTTATTTCGAAAGGATTTTTTCACATATGTTGGTTTTCTTCTGATTTTAGATTATAGTTCTACTGGGGGCCTTGTCCCAATATTAGACAGAATGTTGTTCCAGTAGAGGATTCATAAACTGGCTGTAGATGAATTTGGTTTTCTCATGGGCTTTGTCCTACATTGTTAAGTCCAATTAATAAGACTACTATGTTTCCAGTTTACTTCCGCATTTTTATAATAGATGAGTTATGTTTATGATTACAAAGTAAGGGGTCTCTCGATCCTTCATGGTTTGGGATGCCCATCACGATCAGGGCCTCGGTTCAAGTCGTGACAAATCCATGACATGAAATAGATATCTATCAAACTATGGAAGCTCACCATTTCAATCCAACACTGACTGTTCCCGAATCTAATCAATGAGAATGAGGAGTAGGATCGACGGATCCTGCATCATGTGGGGATATAGCTGGTCGAAGATGGGTTACAGGTGAATGCTAGCATGCACTCAGGATAAGAATAAAATAATACCAACCTTTAAAGCTAAGTAAACCAACCCTGCACCGATATTCATACATATATACATATATAAACCATGCTGGGAAAGGGAACCGGGTTTAGCAAGACTATTAAAATCATTAACTTGGGTTTGTGTAGCCCCATGAACCAGAGATACCATAAGATTAAGGGTTTCCCGAGTACCCTTCGTTCTCCATGATACATATGTATAGTATACTTAAAGGATTACCAAGTACCTCATAGTATCATATATGGTCGTCAAGACCAACCCCTCATGTCGGCAAACATGAGTTTCCATTGTCCGTCCATTGGACTCGCACCTTCACGGTTAACTATCACACCCCGCCATTATTGCCAGTTAAAACCACTTACATCCAACCAAACCATAACCCCAATTATTATCAATCAAGGCTTTTAAAAATGGTATCACAGTACCAATTGTAGATTGCAAGCAATATCCCTAGCCAACCTTAGGGTATTCCCATGTAGCCCATAGGTCATATTATTCAGCTTACTTGGGGGATTCACATGCACCCCATAAGTACAACATTATTAACCTTATTGGGGGATTGCCATGTACCCCACAAGTATATAACTATTAAGTTGTTCTTGAGGGATTCCCATGTACCCCACCATTCCTCATCATTCAAACTTATTTCATTATTTCATTCACTTGGGGGATTCCCATGTACCCCACAACGTTTTCATTCATAACAATTTCATTTTCATCAAAGCTTTACCATTTAATCATTCCAAACCATTCATACCATTCCAAAACTAGTTTAACCATTCAAACCATTTTAAACCATTTATACCATTAAACTATTTAAACCAATGCAAAACCATCCTTATCCATTTAGGGTTCCATTACCAAACCATACCATACAATAGTTTCAATGAAAGTTCAACAATAGAGTAAAAACATCCATTAGGCTTTTTATCAAATATATTGAGGGAATACCTTTTACCAAGACCAAAACCAAAGCACAAACCATCAAAATAAGGATTAACCATGATCCATTTGTTAAACCATAACCAACAATCACCCACATGTGCAAACCATCACCAAAAATATGTAAAAACATAGTTTAAACCAATACCCTACAATATGGATCAAGATCCCCAAAATTGGTTTCAAACTACCATTTATGATTCATAAATCAATGACAATTTGTGGTGGTGATAACTGGCATAAACATGGTGGAGAATGTTGATGGATGGGTGGGCTGACTCTAGTGCAAACCGTTATGTCTGTTATGACAAAGACTAGTTTAAAAAATATACTATTTTGAGAAGCCCAAAACCATCATGCTTGGAGATTCACAAACAACTCAAGTACTTGAAATGGGTGATGTCGAGTTAAGTTTTACTTCTGAAAGGGTATTAATCTTAAAAGATGTACTTTATACTCCTTCCATGAAAAAAAATTAATGTCAAGTTTTCTTCTTAAGAAAGCAATCTTCAAACAGATTATTGAATCTGATTAGTATGTAATTGTGAAAAATAATATTTTTGTTGGAAAGGGGTATGTATGTGATGGTATGTTCAAGTTGATTGTTGAAGTGAATAAAACATCTACTTCTGTTTCTGTGCTTTCTTCTACCAATTTTTGACATGCTTGTTTGTGTCATATTAATGATCATTACGTGGGAATCATGAGTAGTTTAGGATTTATTCCAGTGATTAAAAAGAATTTTGAAAAATGTGAGGCTTGTAGTTAAACCAGAATCAAAAAAAGGCCTCACTTCCAAGTTGAAAGAAAAATTGATTTATTAGAATTACTTCAAACTGATATTTGTGAACTTGGAGGAATTTTAACTCGTGAAGAAAATATATATTTTATCACTTTCATTGATGATTTTTCTAATTTTACATATATTTACTTAATAAAAAATAAAAGTGATGCCTTTGAGAATTTTAAAACTTTTCTCCATGAAGTTGAAAATTAGTTTGGTAGAAAAATAAAAGAAATAAGAAGTGATAAAGACCATGAATATGAGTCACATAAATTCAATTCTTTTGTTAGATCATTGGGTATAACTCATGAAACTACTCCTCTTTATTCTCCTGCATCTAACGGTGTAGTGGAAAGGAAGAATAGAACTTTGGTTGAGTTGACTAATGTCGTGATAATTGAGTCTTGTGCACCTTTATGTTTTTGGGTTGAAGCTCGTTTGACTGCATGTTATGTATTGAATTGTGTGCCTCATAAAAAGAACAAACTAACATCTTTTGAGTTGTGAAAAGGTCATAATCCAAATTTGGGATATCTAAGAGTTTGGAATTGCTTAAACTATGTAAGGTTAATGAATCCTAAAATCTATGAGTAGGGTAAAAAAGTTGCTACTTGTACATTTCTTGATTATGATTTAAATAATACAATCTATAGATTTTTAAATCTTGAATATAGTACGATAATAGAATCTGGTGATTCTATTTTTCATGAAAATAAATTCTCTTTTGATTCTAAAAATAGTGGGGGTCTGAGGACTAAAGAAAATATTTTTTTCACTACCTAGCTCTTCTACTTCTACTTTAAAAAATAAAGAAAATTATGATTTTGAGTTAATAATGAATAAACAAGCTAGAATAGAAAAAGATTTTGATCCTATTATTATGTTTTTAATATTCGAGATGACCCTATCACTTTAAAAGAAAAGATGATAAAACAAATAAGGTATCTATTCAACAAAAGTATCCATCTTCTATTTCCTACTTTATATATATACTCCTCATCTTCTTCTCCCTTATTTATTAAAATAAAAGTAAAAAAAAAAACAGAAACATAATGGGAATTAAGGTATGTGGATGTACCAGGCATCCATTAAAAAACTTATCTTCAAGCCAATCAATCGCAGACCATACAAAATCCCACTTAAGGAATGGGTAGGTAAAGAAACCCCCCAAAGCAAAGTTTTTGTGAAACTTGCTCATTATCAGTAGCAACAAGGTTCTATTGTTGACTATCCATTCCAAATCAACAATTTTTTCAACATCAACATAGAACACTGAATCAACAAATGGTCATTAATTGCCAAAAGGTGATGCACAATATTTTGCATGATCATCCACTCGGCCTTCGTCTCAAGATTCGTCCAGAAGACAACCATGGACCCTAGGCATCATTTCAGGGTTCGTGATCTGAAGAAGCTGCCTAGGATCCAGACTCTCTTATAGGAAATAAATAAGAAGGCATTTTGCATATTCTTGCTAGTGCTATGGAAAAGGTTCTTTTATTAATTTAAACATGCACTTGCTAGCTATTTTTCCTTCTTTCACTAAAACAATTCATGTTCATTTTCCTTCTTTGGTTTTGATACTTCTTTATATCATATGTTTCTTAGGTGTCATTTGATTCAAGACCATAGGTTATATTTATCCCATTTTTATATGAGATAAATGAAAATAATACTGATATTAGCTAATACTTTTGATCAAATATGTGATAGTTTTAATCTTAAAATTTGTGCTTGAATAACCCAATTAATCCCTTGAAACAAAGGATCACTAAGAAAAATTATACCAATACATTACTTTAATGAATTGTCACCCTTTTTATTAAGTTATGTTAATATCCACCATGAATTTTACTTTGCACTTGTAGCATTCATATAATTAATGTGTGGTTAGATTTTTAACCTTTTGTACAACCAACATGCTTGGTCACCATTTATGTGGTCAAATCAATACGTTAAAAATAAAGACTGAAATATCATTCTTATGGAAATATATTAATGCTTCAGGAGTAGAATCTTTCTCAAATTTTAGAATTTTCATGACTTTCAATAGAATTTATTCCACCTAATTCCTATTTCATGACCTTGTAGCTTTCTGTCTTAGGATGCCAGCTACCTTTGTCTAATGCAACTAATTAATAGGATTATTATTTTTTTCTAGATAAAATAATCAGTAAAGAAGTGCACAGAGGTGGAGGTGATCCCAAACAAGAATCCAGAAGCAACAACTGCAATTGGAATTACTAACAAATATATTGATTATATCTCAATTGGAGACTCAGTTGATGAGTCAAAAAATATGTGATCATATGGTCAAAGCATATGATGTAGTTTCTGGGTTGTTTTTTGTTAATTATGTATTTGAAAACTTTTATCAAGATATTGAAGTGTTTTCTGAAATATATGGACAATATGATGTAGTTGCTTTTTTAGATCATCTAGGAGTTTTTTTAAACAAGGTTTTTCCCTTTACATATTGTGTTGTATTAATGTATGCATGTTTTGCTATTGTGGAGGAAGTCAATTATGACACATTTAGCATATGCTGACGATAAAATATTTTCTATATCTGAACAAAGCTTCTTCTTATTCAAATAGTTAACATTTATTGTAGCCTACCTATCATGACTTGATCAAATTCTTGTGGATTTCTTATTATTGAAGTATAAGATGGTGAGTACATGAAAAATTATTCATAGTGCTTGTATTTCAAAAATTATATGGATTTTTTGTATTACTCCTATGCAAGTTCATGGAGTTTCATAATTTCCACTCATGCAGGAAGACTACTTAATAGGAGATAAAGGAGCAATTCACAATTTCAGCATTACTAAGTTCTAAGCTTTGTTTGAAAGTAGGGATAAATCAAAAATATTTGGTTAGAGCTCCTTCATTTGTAGTGAAATAAAAAGTTTTTGCAAAATAATGAAGCTTCAATTCTAAATTTTTGTTATATATACATGAAATGGCTATCTGTTTAATAGTAAATTTCTTATTATTAGACAAATATTGTAAAGTAAAGTTGACCAAAATCTCATTATTTCTAGTCAAACAAGTTTTGGCTAATAAGTGAAATTTTATCAATTACTATTTAAAATAAAGTTAAACAGATCTTTCGTTAAAAATACCACGTTAACAAAGAATATAATCTATGTGGTAGGCGAATGTATCTCACTCTCTTAGGATAAGACCTTCCAAGAGTAAAGACTATCAAACAGGAAAGGTCAGAGATATAATTAAAATTATTAATTAATTTTTTGTGGTTGTAAATAAAATACGTTAAGTTTAAGAGTATTCTGTCAAACAAAATATGTCACTATGACAATTACTATTTACTCCATTGAAATTTGTGATTTATCAATCAAATCCCTTCTTATTGGGATAATAAATGCAACATTGTGAAATAAAAAAATAAACTAAAATGGTAAACATATCTTCTAATACATTTTAAATTCAAATAAAACCTCAGTTGTGTTCATATCCAAACCCCACTATTACCCTTAGCCTGTTCTAATTTTGCTCCTACATATATCCACCCTCATATCCCCAAAATGATATATGTGAAAGTAACAAATATGAAAAAACAAAAGGGTGTTTTTAAGAATCAATGCAGATATTGTGAACAATACTTTTCATCTAGCCAAGCTTTATTCAGTCACACAACGAGTCATTTCAAGCATGAATGGGTTAAAGGAACTCGTCACAAAAAAGTTAGGGTCTTAGTTTCTGATTATCATCAACAAGAAATTCTGTTTTTAACTCATCAATTCCTAAACAACAAATTTTTGTAGCAACATCTACTACTATTTCAAGTAACACTGATCAATTATCTTCATCTTCGATGCAGATCCGATGTAGGCTTTATGATATGAAGACTCTAGCTAGATTTTGGGCTGGTCTTACTAAAGATGATAAAGAAGTCATATCGAGTATATTTATTCTTGCTAGAGGAACCTTTTAAATTTATTAATATGAATATGCATTTGTTGGGATTCTTCGTAAAATGATCCATCCAAATCTTCTATCTAATTAAAAGGGTTTTTTTCTCTTAGTGAAATGACTCTCTTTTTAAAATTCCTAATTTATTTGTGATTTAAAAGATATGTAAAAAATTTAAAAATTATAAATTAGTCCAAACATTGATTTGTAATAGACATATCAATTATCGATCCAATCAATATATTTAGTTTCTTTATTTTTCAGTATTTGGTTTATTCTAGAAATAAATCATCATTGTTTTTAGTCACACGAACCAATCCGACCAATTACATAGATAGGATAATTTTTTTTATACGTTAATCATTGGTATTTTGTACTCATACATATTTTATACATATTATAAATTTTTATCTTTAAAAAAGATAATTGATTCTAAAGTTAGATGAGAATAGAAAACTTACAATTAGAAGGTGAAAAAATATTAAGAAATAAATACATTTCTTGAATACAGATAAAATAACATAAAAGAATTTTTAGTAAGAAGGGAGGAGAAAGAAAATTATAGAGAGAGAAAGAATGTAATTTGAAATTGAAAAAATGGGCTTCATTTTAAATATTTAGTCGATGCTGATAACAGTGTAAAACCTATGCTGATTGTGGTGAATCAAAAATGGAAGGGATGATGTAAAATTGGATGAAGCTGATGATGCTTTTGGGTTGGTTAAATACATCTTTAATGCCTCTGTACCCTCATTATTTCATGTAATATGATGGGTACAGCATTGAAAGGGGTGGGACTGTCATGGTGCTTTCTTTGAAAACCTAATAATTAATGTAATTTCGACATTCTTTTTGTCAAATTATTAAGTATTGTCTTTTATTTGTTTGGTTAATACGACCTTGATCCAATTAGGAGAGTAATATTCTGAAGGAGAAAAAACTGAATGTTAAACTAAAAGCAATAATTGTTCTCGTTAGGAAGCTTAGTTAGGATTCTTGCCTCTGTATATACGATATTTGATTTTGGTTTAGAGTGGCCTAAATTCTTTGTTTCAGTAGGGATTTTTGATATACAGGTAACATATATTTTGGCATAGGGTTGAGTGATGATGATTTTTTTCTTAATGAGAGATCAAGTGGATTTTTTGGTGGTCGTTAGTCTTCAAGTAAATTATAATGTATCAGTTTACCTAGGAAATAAGCTTTCATCTTTACAGATCTTCTACCAACAAGAAAATTACTCACACTCCTCCTTACATAAGAGATGGTCAAAAATCTCTCTTGCTAAACAAGGATATTACTAAACTGAGCCTATTTAAATTACTAAAATATTTACCATTATTAAGACACTGCATGACATATTCCTAATTAAGGTGTGGATAAAAGGATACCTATTAAATAGAAGTATACTTGTCATGACCCGAGGCTACTCCCTTGTCGCAATAACAGTGTTTATGGTATCGAGAGACCACAATCTAACCCATGAACTGGTACCTACTGTGAGCACTGAATAATATACTGATAATGAAGACATATGCAGAAAATTAGTTGATAATGTAATACGGTTTTAGAAACTAAAAACAATAATGAATCATAGTTTTGAACATCTAAAAACATACTAAAATACTGACAAAACAACTAATAAATTGACTATCTATCTGAATGTCTAAAAGCCTCTAAAACTAGCTGACCGTGGAGTTAATGGAAAAAACTCCAACTAACTCAAACTGGCTGAATTGATGACATAACTGAATATAAGATAAACCCTTCCTCGAAGGATGAGGACTAACCACTGCTATTGCTGATAAGATGATCTGCCTAAGCACGGTAAGGAAACTGAGCATCCTAACCTATGATGTTAAACATCATAGTGCAAAAAACGAGTTTGCGGATAGTACTTTGAATGTACTAGTATATGAGATGAGGTTAGGCTAAAATACATGGGTTATATGCATGAGATAATGATTGACTGGATGGCATGAGATAGCTGAGTATAAATGCATGAAAAGTGTAAAATCTGAGAATGCATGACCAAGCATAAAACATGTTATGATATGGTCTGTAAACTGAAATACTAAAATGTTGATAACTAAATAACGGATGACTATATGCTATGGTCAAGCAAACCTGAAACTTAAGTGAGTACTGAATATTGAATTAAGACTGTAAGAGCTAGCTATAACCGACATGCCCCAATATACTATTAGGGTCCAACCTGTAATCCCAGTTGGAAGGGTGCCAGAATCGTGCCACGGGTACTAATATTAGATGTATGCATCCACTAATCTAACATCCCAAAGGATGAGGGTGTCATTCCTAACTAACAGGGGACCCCTCAAGGTCTATTATGGCATCATAGGTCCGGGACCTAGGTACTGCTACTAATGTCTCATGCCTACTGACGGAGGAGACAAGTACCTCGTGCCTACTAACGGGGGAGACGCTATCCTTACGTTCACTCAGTGATAATTTTTAATTCAAACTGAAAGACATTGATTTTGAACTGAACAAAACTCAACTGAAAAAGCAACTGATCATAATAACTAACTTAATGATGATGTTCATAGTTTATCTAAAATCATTCTGTAATTACTAAAAACTATGTAAACAACACAATTTCATGTAATCATAACCCCCAGCACTGAATGAAAATAATAATAAAGACATCTGAAGCCTTATAAATGTAATAGGGATTATTGTTCAAAATTTGACTCTTAGACATTTCATCAAACGCATGAGAGTCATGAATTAAAGAATGGTAATAGTTTAAAACATATAATAATCACATGGCTATAATATAAAATCCATAATTCAGGGAATGAACATGAAAACACAATCATTCCAGTATTTAAGGTTTAATTCCACTGAAAACAATTGTAAACATGATGTATAATCAAAATTCATAACAATTCATGGGATAATTCCTCATAAAACATATAAAACTCACAATTTGATATAAATGAAGGATTCTTTAACTACATGGGTAGAAAGGGACCGTGGATGAACATCATGCATACCTTTAATACATAAATCTTGAAAGGGAACAACTTTCTTGAATGTTCTTTGATGGTAAAGCTTGAACTCTTGAGTTCTATTCAAGGGGAGAGGATTTAATTTGATAAACTAAGGGAAAGCTTAGGGTTTATTGGAGAGTAAAATTAGGGAAAGTGGGAAAATAATACCTTAACTGAAAGTAAATCCCGTGTTATTACAGATTGGGCAGAGGGGAAAAGACAAAATTCCCCTTTGAAATTTAAATTCATAACTGGAATGCCGATTGGAGGCCTAGCGCAATGCGTTGAACACTTCATATTTATACACATCGTAACGCGATGTAATTGTGGTGAGGTGCTGGAAATGAAGTTCAAAAATGCCTCAATCCTCTTCTGAATAATTTAAAACTTCCCCGAGTCATACTCTTTACACCCCTGAACATGAATTAACGGAAAAACTTGCGTCTTGGGGTCGGGAAGGTAACTTTAAAAATCAACAAAGTTAAGAGGCAAAAAATAAAACTAAGTCTCTAACACTTAGCTAAATTTATTTTTGTAAGCCTCTTATGCATACACTATAAGTTGAACTGAGCTAAGAATAATACGAGGTATTAAAATATCTCCTCCTTGGGAACATTCGTCCTTGAATAAGACTAATTGAGCTGAGAATACTGAGGGAACTATAATCACATACTGAACATGCATAACTAAAAACATGGTTATATGACTGAGTTTTAAACATAATACTTCGCTGAACTGATTCGTGAATGCATGTAATGACAGAAAGATAATTATATAGCTAGAACTGGGAATGGAAGAGAGATAATCTAAGGAAATTTTTTACCTTAAGCTGAGTCTGAGTTTTTGAAGAAAAGATGAGGGCACTTGGTTTGCATATCTGCTTTTGTTTCCTAAGTGACTCCCTCAAAAAACTGAATCCAACAAAGAACCTTGACTTAGGGAATTTCTTTGTTCCTCCATCTACGAATCTAATGATCAAGGATTTCAATATGGATTTCTTCATAAGAAAGGCTATCATGAACATCTGTACTTTCTAAAGGGACTACTACAGCTGGATCACCAATACACTTCTTTAACAAGGAAACATGAAACACGAGATATACGGATACCGAATTTGCAAAAAACTCAAGCTCATACTACCTTTCCAAAATGACTCAAGATCTTGTAAGGGCCAACATATCGAGGACTGAGCTTTCCCTTCTTGCCAAACCTCTTCACACCTTTCATGGGAGAGATCTTCAAATAGACTATGACACCAACCTTAAACTCAAGATCTCTCCTTCTCACATATACATAGGATTTCTATTAGCTTCGGGCTGTCTTAAGCCTTTCTCTTATTAACTAAACTTTATCCACCGTATCAAATACTAAATTTGGCCCTATCAATGCAGTTTCACCTACCTCAAACCAACCAATAGGAGATCTACATCTCCTCCCATAAAGAGCCTCAAATGAAGCCATCTGACTAATGGAATGATAACTATTATTGTAGGCAAATTCAATCAAAGGCAAGTGATCATCCCAACTACTCTTAGAGTTGATAACACATGCTCTCAGCATGTCCTCTAGATTCTGATTGGTCCTCTGTTCCTGTCCATATATTTGAGGGTGAAAGGTTATACTAAGATGAATTTGGGTACCAAGACCCTTATAAAAGGCTTTACAAAAGTGAGAGGTAAACTGAGTACGTCTATTTGAAATAATAGACAACGGGACTCAACACAATCTAATCAACTCTCTAATATTGAGCTTAGCATAGTCCTCGGTTGTATAGGAAGTATGAACTGGCAAGAAATAGGTTGATTTGGTCACTACCCTTAGCTAAATCCACCAACCCCACACCTAATATAGCAAGCTGATGAACCTCTCAAACTAGCTTCTTCTTATCATTCTCAACATGAGCAACACTACCCATAGACAACCTACTTAAGGCATCTTCCACTATATTCCTTGCCCAGATGATACAACACACTCATGTCATAATATTTTAATAATTATAAGCACCTTCTCTAATGGATATTTAAATCTTTCTACAAAAATACATACTGCAAACTTTTCTGATCCGTGAAAACAACAACATGAACCCCATACAAATAATACCTCAAAATTTTCAAGGCAAAAGCAACAACTGTTAACTCAAGATCATGAGTACGGTAATGCTTATCATGGGGTTTAAGATGTCTAAAGGCGTAGGCTATGACCTAACCTCTCTGCATTAAAACACAACCCAAACCAACTCTAAAAGCATCACAGTAAACAACAAACTCATCTAAACCATCTGGAAAGGCCAACACTAGGGCTGAGGTGAGTCGAGTCTTCAACTCCTGAAAACTCTTCTCACAAAAATCTGGCCACTGAAACTTGACTTTTTCCGAGTCAATCTGGACATGTGGGATGCAATAGAACAAAACTCTTCAACAAACCATCGGTAATAGCCAGCAAAACCCATGAAACTCCTGATATTTGATGGAGATATAAGTCTAGGTCATTTTCTCACTGCTTCGGTCTTTTGAGAGTCAACTCTAATGTCATCATCGAAAATAATATGGCTTAGGAAAGCTACTGATCTCAGCCAAAATTTTAACTTACTAAATTTGGCGAACAACTAATGGGCTCTAAGAGTTTCCAATATGATTCTAAGGTGGTCTGCATGATCATTTTCATTATGAAAATATACAAAAATATCATCAATGAAGACTATCATGAACATGTCCAAGTACTGCTTGAACACTCGATTCATCTCATCCATGAAGGTTGTTGGGGAATTTGTTAGACCGAAGAACATAACTAAGAAGTCGAAGTGACTATATTAGGTTCTGAAAGTGGTTTTTAGAATGTCACATTCTCTGACTCTGAGTTGATGATAGCCAGATCTGAGGTCTATCTTAGAGAAATATCTGGAACCCTAAAGTTGTTCAAACAAGTCATCAATTCTGGAGAGAAGGTACTTATTCCTTACTGTGACTTTGTTCAACTGATGGAAATCGATGCAAATTTTAAGAGAACCATCTTTCTTTCGCATGAAAATAAATGGAGAGCCTCATAGGGAAACACTGGACCTGATGAAACCCTTATCTAAGAGATCTTTCCAATTCTCTTTCAACTTCCTAAGCTTAGATGGAGCCATTCTATTAGGTGGAATAGAGATAGGCTAGGTATCTGGAAGGTCTATTTCAAAGTCAATTTTCCTCTCAGGAGAAACCCCAGGAAGATCTTCAGGGAACACATCTGGTAATTCCCTCACTACTAAAACTGATTCAAGACTGGGAGTCTCTGAACTAGAGTCTTTGACTCAAACAAGATGGTAAACACACCCCTTGGCTATCATTTTTCTTGCTCTAAGGTACAAAACAAACTGACCCCAAAGCGCTGAAGTACTAACCCTCCATTTAAGGACTAGTTCATTCAAAAATTAAAAATGAACAACTCTATTTCTACATCAACTAAAGCATAGCATGAGTGGAGCCAATCCGTTCTGAGAATGATGTCAAAATCAGTCATCTTTAACTCTACAAAGTCTACAGAATTAACTTTCTGGGATACCGTAATCAGGTAGTTCCTGTACACTCGTCTGTCTGTGATAGATTTACCTGCTGTGGTAGACACTGAGAAAGTCTCTACTAAAGTTTTGGGACTGACATAAAAATTGACAACTATATAGGGGTTACAAAAGAAAGTGAAGCCTCAGGATGTCACGACCCGAACTAGGGCCTGGCTGCGATAGATATCCTAAACCATAAAGGATCAATATCCTACTCTATCTGGTAGCTATGCACGATATTTATATAATAAGAGAAGATGCGAAAATACAATCTGATATAGAAATATGGTCATTAACTCTGAGATTCTAGACCTAAGAACGAAAGCTGCAATTCAAAATATCTGAATAAGATCTGACTCAGTCTGCAAAATCTCTACAACATCTCAAAACTATTCTAAAAATTGGGACAAGGCCCCCAGTAGACCGAAACAACGGAATAACATAATTTGAAATAACAAGCCTTCTGGAAGAAAGAAGGCTTACCACTGCATGAATCACTTCTCTTTGGAATACTCTACCGATTAACTAGACCCTTAGACTGAGCCTCTGAACCTGGGAGGTAGGGGGCCAATACAGATATACTGGTACACAAAGCAAATCAAAAACAATAATTTATATTCAACATATATGAGAGAAATTTAAAATAGTTCATAAACATATCATATAGTAAGAAATCTCATGGGCATTTCTGAAAGACTCAAAAGAAAATCATCTGAACTCTGAGACATTCCTTGTTTTTCTTTTGTGCTAAGTGGTATACCCTACAACTCTGAAATTCCATGGGATATATGGAATCCTCCATTGACTCAGTGGGAAGACTCCAACCCAAGTGTGCCACAAGGGTTGGAGTCTCTGACTTTTCTATGACACATGGCCGTTGCCAGCAAAAAATAATATACCCGGATCAGTAAATCACGATTTTAGGTTAAGATTTACTTGAACTCGAACCTTCTTTGGATAACCACCTAACCCTTTTTAAGCCTAGTTTTAATTCTTTAAAACATGCATTCTCTGGAAACATACTCTGAAAACTCTAACTCTATTATGGCATACATTTATATGGTATCGTCATACCATTGACTTGAAAGTCACATCTCTGAGCCATTATTAGCATATAATAATCTCTATTTCAAAACGTAAATCTGGGACCAGCATATCAATAAATCATTTTAAGAAACTCTTTCTTAAAGCTCATGTAAACATATGCAAGAAACTCTCTTTTTCACCATTTCAAATACACAAGATGGTCATGTCAAAGATATCAATCATATGCAATTCTTTATTTTTAAGACAAAGACGAAATCATATCAAGAAACTCCCTCTCATCATCATCAAAATCATGTTAAAAACTTAAATATTGAAAAGATCCCCTTCAAAATATTAAACAAGCATCTCAAATCATTCCCAACAAGTTCATCAACTCTAAATCCTCAAAGAGAGGGGTTTCAATATAATGCTCTCAATCAAATTTTTAACATTATATATTCATATATGTTTAAATAAATTTAAGGGGGAAAGGCCTAAAGACCAAAACAATAATATTATCCAAACATCCATAATGTGAAATTCAAAGCATAAGTTTCAAAACCCCTTTAAAATTCATGCTTGATAATCTTTAAATCATGTTCTAGTGTTGACAAGACCATGTAGTTTTTAGGATAAACCCCACGTGCCTCAATTTAGAAATTTGATGGATGATTCTTGAAGCCTATGGTTTGGGGATTCAAAATCTTCAATCAGTTTCAAAAACCCACAGTTGAGTCTTAAGTTATTTCGGTTTTTAGTTTGAAACCCTAGAGAGTGTTCTTGTGAATTTTTGAAGAAAATATGAACAATGTGGTCACTTGGGAGTAAAATCCCGTATTTAAGCTGATAAGGGGGTGGATAATACCTAATATACCCTAAATGAGATGAAATAAAATATAACTGGGAGTCCAATTTTATGGGCCACCGCGACACGCCACTATCGTGGTGGCTTATTGGAAATTGACGAATAGGATTTTTAAGGTCCCTGCAACGTGGAGCCATCGCATTGTCCCACTAGTTGGGACCTAGAACTTCAGCGCGACGTGCCACAACCGCACTAAGATATTGGAATTTGACAATTGTTAAATAGACCAACTCCACGATGCACCAAGCACCAAAATGATGGTGTTTTACGATTAGGACTTAAAGTAGCCATAACATCTTGCCCGGGTATCAAATTTGGGCGAATCTTATATTGACGAAAAGCTCAGTCAATTTCCCACACTACATAATTGATTAACATGGAAAATTTGCATAGGATTTATGGCTTTTGGATCATATATGTATAGAAATTATGGTTTTTGTTCTAGCCCGAAATGCAGGGTTTTACATTATCTCCCCCTTGGGATCATTTATCCCCGAATGACGGGTAGAAATGTTGAAGCTTAAAGGTATGGAATAACGTAGACATGATATGTTTTCTAAGAAAGGATATAACTGATCTGAAAGGTTTAAACTTCTCTCATGAAACTAAATTTTGAGTTGACTTGCCCTTACTTGTTTTAAGGAGCTGATTCATGCTGAGAGTTTAGGATCCCCCCCCCCCCGAAGTGCTTGTGCTCAAATAACACACATTGGATTTGGAAGTGATAACTTATGTAAGTACAAATCATGAGGCAACAAGATTTAGATCGTACAAAGGTATTATAACTGCAAAAAATTTGAGATTACGTGTTGAACTCTTATAAATTGAGTCATGAGTAAATAACTGAATCTGAAATATGATGCTTTGACTAAACTGAGTTTCCAACTTACACAGATGGAATAGATATTTTGGGATGGTCATACACATTGGACTTCAGATAGTAGGACTGGATGAAAAGGTGGAAAACCACAGTAACTCGTCTGCCTGACTATTAAACTGAATTATACTGGACACATATACTTAAATGGAGTATCTCTTCAACACTTTTTCTAAAGAAGTTCTAGTACCATTAGGGAGCAAAGAATCTCTGACATGAGTTACACAAGACATCCAACTAAGGAATCACAATAATGACACTACTCTATAGCATGGAATATAAACATATAACTCGTAAACTAGGATAGAAATACCAAACCTTAGGTATCGCAACTTCTTACTTTCAACATTAGCCACACTTCTAAAATACTCTCTCAACTATACTTTCTCCTTAAACACCATGCTCATTCATTCCACTTATTTTTCTCACATGGCCGCTGATATTTCCATCTACTAATGTCTAAACTAAACTAAATCCCCTCATCATCTTCAAGCCTAACTCAAAATCACAAGACGCACCACATAATACTGTAGTACTAGTCTGAATCATGAATTTAGTACACCCTGCATTTCACAATTACTCATCTCCTGTATAATTCTTATTGCCACTCCAGCAATCACCTTCAACTTCGTATTAGACATTCACAAACACTCAAGGCATCCATCCATATGCATGCAAACATGACATTCAAGACTATTTTCTTACCCACATATGCACTTCTAAACAACCACTTCTAAAATATATTTCTCATATTCTCTAATACTTCTATCCATAAAAACTTTCCTACACTATTCAGATGATACACATAAAATATCCTCAACTAACCAACCCATACACGAAACTTCACCTCAAAATTCTTTCCACTTATAGACTTACATAAAATAAGTGCACAACAATTTTTCCTAAAGATAACGCACCAAACTTCAACTAACCTTGACATGTATCAAAGACTCGACATCAATCTTACTCGACAATTTCCGCCTTAACTCAAATAAGCATACAACCATCTTTCATCAACAAGAAATGTTTACTCTTTCCCATCTAAAAAACTATTCATCATCACTATCTCAACCTAAGGGAAAATGTCACTGCAAATTGGAATATCGGGATCCAAAACATAAGGGGAGTACTAAGCATAAATTGATACCCTACTGAGGCATAAGGAATAGAGCACTTACGGCGTAGACTCATTAAAGAGATCTAATCTGAGGACGTACCTAATATAAATCTGAATTTTCACTGGTCGTTAAGAGTATCACATGTGCACTAAATTCATGAACTACATGACCTGAATTTTTGAATTCATAACTTACGAAAAGCAATTCTGACTGCTAAACAAACTGGGAACTCATCATACTAGGAACTAGGAGAGTACATGATTCCTTATCATATGCCTGAACACGAGCTATGATCATGAAGCTGAAACATTAAGCATGAGTATGTGTCAGAATAACTGAAGTAAATCACTGAAACAAGAATAGATTGAGCATCATTCTTTCTCACGACCAATTCCACAACTTACTAGAACATCTATTAGCATCTAAAAACTTGACTTGGTTACTCGTTCTATTATCTCCCCCTTTCTAAGTCTGTGGACCACTATATACACTTTGGTATAAACTAAAATCAGTTTACTCTAGAGTCGGGGATACAACAATACACATAAAACTAAACTCCCCCTATAAGACGGTATCTTCATGTATAACAACCAATGCTAATACCTCCTTCCAAGATTCAACCCTTAGGTTTCTATAGACCCAAAAGTCATCATATAACATCTTAAACATTCACCCACTCAGATTCTTCTAACACTAAACATGGATATCTCCAAAGCATTGATGGACCATACCACTTTTGTCATAGTCTACCAGCATCACGACTCCAAACTTATATCTCTCTACTATGAGAATCAACATCATATCAAAAGGCTCAGAATCATCAATCAAAACTCCTTAACTTGGCTATTTAGAACACCATATACTATCTAACTAGTCTTTCTCCAACTAGCAACTCAACGGCACCACTAGCCATACACAATATGTAATAGCCTAAGAAAAATACCGCAACCTCATATCACCTTGGCATACTTCTACTTCATACATACAACATCATACTTCATTACAAATTAAATAAACTTAAGCTCTTGCATGCACTGTTCAAGCCTATTAGATCACTTCCATAAAATTAGTATCATTAACTAAGAAATAATCACATACACCTTCATGATATCACTGCTATGCCTCAAAATCTACTACATACCTTCTCACAAGTAGTACTAGTTTACAACTACCAAAGAAAAGAAGGTCAAGGAGGTAGAGTCACATAATATACATGGTCAACCTTAATCTTATATTATAATCCCATACAATGTTATCTACTTATATGGCTTTCTCACATCACACTTACTTACCCAAGCGTACATTTAGACTACCTTCAAATTCCATAAACAACCTTATGTCTATAATTATAACTTACTAGGTAATCTAGCCATTTTCATACTTCGAACAAACAACAACTCACCTTAGCTAATAACTCTTTCTCTACCTTCTACTAAACTAACACACAAGGACATATCACTTTAATACAAACTCAATCTCATGTCAAAAGATTCGGCTATGCATACATTTAATAAATTGCCCTTAACACTTTTCTTGCAATTACGCCTTTAAACCCCCAGTTCCAACCAACTTAAGAACCAACAATATGGACAATAAGTTGCTAGTGAAACGAAATATGCCTCACACGACTTTACTAGACTTTGAGTTTCAACAACACAATGATAACAAGATTACAAGAGACAGAAACTTGACCCACAGTAATCAATGATCTAAGAATACATATCTTACTCTATATAAATAAAAAATCTAAGTTAAACACTTCCCCCACATAATACCATACAATCCACACATATTACTAGCTGCCACATTAGTTTATCACTAAAAAGGGGTAAATCATCCTCAAACATCAGTTATTCAACTAAAATAATTATTTACACAAAAGTCACCCTCACTCGGACTTTTAACTTTGTGACTACACATCACTAACTTCTTGATCCAATATCACTACCAATAGGTCATGAAATCAACATTTAATTTATTGACAATGCTCAAATTACACTCTTAAAAGGGTTTAAGCGATCGTTGTCAATATAAAACTCAACTAGGTTGGGGTCGAATCCTATAGGGAATATGGTGTGAACCAAGTTGTTTGCGATTTCATCCACTGATAGTTTAATGTTTCCTGAAATAGGGGTTTAGGTTTAACAAGTTGTTGTTTGTCACTTTACTTTTCATTTTTGTAAATCAAGAGTTTATAAAATAACCAGAATTATATTCACTAGGGCTTTCGGTACATGACAGATGCTAAAAGTGGTTCAAGATCCTCACGGTGGGTAGGATAACAAGATATCTTTATAGATATTATGCTTAAATGTCTCTCAACCTACTTAAGCATTTAAATCTCTAATCCTCTCAGACTTAGGGAATTTTTATTTACTACCCAGATTTTACCTCAAGTTAACCAACCTTGTTATAGTGTTGATTATTAAATGAAGTATTTTCGAGTCCCTGTTGATAATTCACTTCCTACTATATTTGATTTCTTTCTCAAGAAAATCAAAGCAAGTGTGTCTACTATTTGCAATTAACAGACGTTAATGAAAACCTTAGAATTATCAAGAAACCCTACCATCTTTTGAATCTTAAATACTTAGCACCTCATCAAGACCTAATCCTAGATCCCATAACTCAAGTTAATGGAGTTTAGCCACTCGTGATGCAATGAATGAAACACATAAGTGAATTCATGATTTGAAAGATAAACTTAAAGAGATGAATAATAACCAGTGAATCATATATTAGATCACAAAGGAAAATCCCAAAAATACTGATAATAATCTCTTGAAATAGTTATGTTGTTAAAGTCTAGGAGTAGAGAGAGAAAATATCAGAGTATGTTGTCAAAACTCAAAGTGTCGAATAATGTCTGGAATCTTCCTAGAAAACCCAAAAACAAAGCTTTAAATAGTTAACCCTAATTATGGAAACAAAATCAAGGTTATAACTTTTCCTCAAAATAGATGACGACATCCGTGATAGCTTATCAGGAGTCTGATGACTTATCACAGATGTCGCCAGCTCTTCTTTACTTTTGGCTCTTCCTGTCTAAGACTAACGATGATGAAGATGGCTTATCAGAATTTTGATGTCTTATCAAGAACATTGTCACATTCCTGCTCCAATTTTCATGTCTTATCTACGTCTGACGGTATCCTTGACACCTTATCACCATCCTAACGGCCTATCACAAAATATCATCAACTCTTTCAGTTGAAACTCATCTCTTATTTAAGGCTGATGTTGTGTTTGATAGCTTATCACTGAGCTGACGACTTATCATGAATGTCATCAGCGACACTTGTCTTTTATTTGCTTCATATTTCATCCTTTTTGCTTTCATTATTTTTGGTTCCCTTGCATCTCAACATTTACTGCAAAATCAAAGTAAACTAATCAAAAACAACTAAAGTTGCTCAAAATCTTGCAATTATTTAGAGTTAAAAGCCTCAAATGTGTTACCATAGGCTGACACATCAATACCCTTAACTTAAACAATTATTTGTCCTCAAGAAACCATGACATAACTAAGATAATACAAAGTACACTTTAGTAACTAACTACTCATATTAGTTCCGAATACATTCACCATCTCCAAGGTTAGTTAATTTAAAACTCACTTTTGATGTTTTGAAGAACACCCATGCTAGTCACGAGAATCAAGATGCAGCAAAAATTCAGCAATAACAACCATGCCATACCATGATCACATTATCTGAACAAGTCAGTGACTAGCAACATACCCAGTGTTCCCTCACAACAAAGAGAACATTTTTTCACTCATATCAGAATTCACATACATAAACATAGGGACAATCACAAGGCTGACTCTCAGAATGAAGTTCCAAACACTGCATGTCAAATGACATAGGCTTGCCCTTATAGTCAGTACCTAAGTCTTCAGAGAGGTCAGTTAGGCTCACTGTAGGACTTTTCTTAAGCTTGTAACGTAGGTCAGGGATGGTATGATATTCATGGATATTTTAGAGTGACTATGCCTCCTTGACACTACACTAAACTCATAGGGTTTCACTTATCAACCTTCTTTTCTTTCTCTCTTTTATTGATCACACATGCTCAAGATAGATGTGGTCTTTTCAGTCATCATATTATTTTTTTATCATCTTTAAAACAGCTTTCTCTTTTCTTATTCCTTTTTCACCGCACCTAACTTTTTATTCTTTTCTCTTATTCTACCTCTCTTTATGACTTATTTTGCATCATGCACCCCTATAACAGCCACCCTCAACTTAGGTTATTTGCCTAAGTCAAGGTGCACAGTATCCAAGGACGACCAGGGCCAAAACAGGTTCATTGTGAGGTAAACGAGAAGGTGAGAGGTTTCATAGAAAGAAATAGGCCTGTAGGCTCAAATAAAGTATCAAGGGATATTATTCACATTGGGAAGGTCATTTAGGCAAAAAGTGGGTTACAATCAAACATGGCCTATGATCCTTTCCTAACACATATCTTACAACCTAGGCAGGACTAACAAGGCAAGTTTTAGATTCGACACATAGCAAGAGTTGAATAAGACCTCACACACACATGGAATATAAGTACATCGCATACCACTACTTATCCGATTCATGCAACTTGTTCAGCAAAAATCATTAAGCTGCCAGACTAATGCCATAAAAAGATGCACCACAGTCATAGATGAATGCAATTCACACAATTATAAACTCAGATCAATGGAGAGGTGCTCAAAAGTCACAAAATAAGCTAACTACCTCAAGTACCTATATTACTCCTAATTATCTACCAAAAATTGTTACAACAATATCCTACCCTACACCCTCAACTTAAAATTGAAAATAAAGCTAAACTAAAGGTTAGAGTATACCTGGAATGACTTAACATCCGAGGTCATTGTTTTCTGACCCTACTACTGCATCATCTACTACCTTCTCTCTATTGGGAGCTTCTGGCCTTGTAGTGGTAGAGGGTCTGCTAGATGAGGCACCTGCAGCCCTATTTTTTAAAGCCTCCTCCCATCTTTCATTGTCTGCTAGGGACTCCATTCTTGATTTCTTCAACTCCTCTAATTTGGCCTTCTTTTTTTCCTTCTTTTTCACTCTTCTTTCTTTCTCATTGTCAAGGTCTTCTCTCTTATCTTTGCCTTTTTTCTCCCCCTTGTTCTTCTTTTTTTTGGTGAATCTCCAATGAGGTCAAGCATTGGAATTTCTTTCTCTAATTTATGCATAGACAGATCTATCGTCACCATAAATTGGTGCTGCTGCAATACCCCAACATCTGCCTTTACCTTGTCCAAAGCTGCTCTAAATTTAGCTAGATCAGCCCTTGATATTTCTTTTGCCCATGCATCACATTGGTTCTCCAAATCTACAACCCATCTAGGAAAAGTCACAAAAGGCTCAAGAGAAGCCTTGATTCTCTTGTCTACTACAGCAGCAAACTATTTGGCAAAGGCATGTAGCTATGCCTCACACCATTTGGCTTGTTTGGCCACTTTTCTAATATAGATAGGATAAAATACAAATCCTGCTGATATTATAGGAGCTGAGGGATTGGGTTTATTCTCAGGCACTAAACCTGCCTGTGCTAAAAAAGTTGGCTACGTAGTCTCAGAATCTTGCACTTCCATATTAGGTGCTGAATTGGCATCTGTAACTGGAGGGTCTGTTGCTACCTCTACACCTCTATCAAGTCTCAGTCCTGGCTTATTTTTATCATACCATATGGGGTTATGAGTTTTTTGAGCAGGGATGTCATCATCAACCCCTGCAATCTCTAGCACATTAACAGCTCAGCATAACTCTGTGATAAGACAAGAAAAAGGATAAGCAGTGTCGATTCTCGACATTCTAATCTTTATCTTATCATCAATGATTTCCCCAAAGTTTAGGGAAAGCTATTGCACCATGCTTGCTACTAGGATAGCTCGGTCATCACCCAGAATGTTGTCTCCATCAGTAGGCATCAGCCAGATATGCCTTATCCCCCACCAAAAATTTGCCTCTTGAGTCAAAGAGGACTTATAGATTCTCTCGTTTAGGTTGGTCACCCATGTTGGTTCCCCTTCGGCTCTTATGTTGGCCAACCACGGGCATTGATTTGCCCGATTCTTGATCTGAGCATAAACTGATGGTAAAGTGTCCTGAGGAGTGAAGTTGGGGCCATGCAAGAACATGTTGATGGTTCTAATTGAGATATCAACCCTTACGGCCCTTCCCTGAACTCTCTCCAATAGGGGCTGGTCCATAACTCTTTCTCCTGACCTATACATGTTTTCCAACTAAGCTTGGTATTTTATGTAAAACTCTCAGACCAGTGCAGGGCAAAATAAGATTTCCCCTTTTGTAGTCCATCCCAAGCCATACTCTTGGAACTTCTATTCCACTTCAGGATACCTACGCAGACCTTTGGTAATAATTCTCTTTTCTTCCTAAATCGGCCTTTTAGTCCTTCTTCTATCATTCTACAGAGCCCAGCAGTGAAGATTCCCTCTGTCTTGGGAATTTTCCATCTAGTATTGTCTCGAACTTTGGGGTTCTTATATTTGATAAGGGTTTCCCAAATAAGAAACTCCTAATCATGTTGTTATTTAGTGGAAGGGGATTTTGATGTTGCTCCCTCAAAATCAGGCCCCTCAAACTCTTCATGTTCTTCCTCCTCAGATTTAGCATGTTCAGAATCATGCTGCTCATGTTTAGAATATTCAGATGCTTCTTGCTCAAAAGCAGTTATTATTTAAGTGTCCTCACTATCCTCCACCTTAATTAGTGGGGCTGGTGGAGGCTGGTTAGGGCTTTTCTTCTTCTTTCGCTTCCTGAGCATAGGTTCTTTCTCTTCATAATCAGATTTCTGATCGATGAGCTTCCGACATATACTTTTCTCTTTTTCCTTCTTTGTAAGCATGGGGCTCTTTCCTTTGGGTGCCATTGTATGGTTCTTGTAGCAATAGAAAAACCATTAGTCAATCCACAAGAGCCTAAACACAAAAACATTAATCATTTAAGCTTCACATCCTTTGAAAAGGCTCATTCATGCTTCAGGTTCAAGGTGTCATGACATTTTTTGATAAGCCGTCATGACTGTGATAGTTATCACAATTGGCATCAGCCTTAGATAGAACCTGCAAAACTTTATCAACTTATGATGACATTTCTGATAAGCCATCACAAATGTGATAGCCTATCACAAATGTCGTCAGCTCTAAATAGAACTCACTTCATTCTTGGTAGCCTTTGACGACATTTCTGATAATCTGTCACAGTTGTTATAGATTATCATGAATTCCATCAGCTCTTAACAGAACCCCATTTTTTATTTTAACTCAATTTTGGTCCCATTATTTCTCTAAATTCATTTGAATTCCATTTTTTGAGCTGAACTTAAAAGATTTAGGGTTGCACAGCAAACCCTGGTTCCGATTTTAGCCCCTTTTTACAAGATAAACTTGGTTCAAGATTCTTACGAACTTTGGTTATCATCAACTATCACTTACCACTTGAAAAGAAAAGTTGACCTGGTAGACGATTTCACATGTTCACACAATTTAGAAGGGGTAATAGGAGAATGGAAACGGTTCTTGATTTTGCTTTCAAATCCCACACTCACAAGGAAGATGTTTTTCTTGATTAAATTTGGGAAATTATTTTGAAGGAGTAAGTAAATAAACTAAGTAAAGAAAGAAATAATCTAAGGAAGGAAAGAAAATAAGATAGGTGTGAACATGAGGAGGTTTGATTGTGGGCCGAGTCAGATTTTTTGAACTGGGACCAAAATGGTCTAACAATGCTTTTAAGGTTTTCTTGACGACATCTTGTGATGGATTATTACAAGTGTGATAGCTTATCACTGATGTCGTCAACCTTAACAAAACTGCCTCAAATTTGGCCTTTCTGACGACATTTTTGATAGCTTATCGCATTATGATGGCTTATCAAAAATGTTGTCATGACCTTTCAACTGAACTCCTCATTTTTCACCTTCTCTGTACTAAATCCTAACTACAAAAATAAACACTTTACTAGAATATAAAAATTTTGGGTTGCCTCCCCATAGTGCCTGATTTACTTTCGAAGCACGACTTAGTTGTCTTGACTACTCAGACTTTGCCAATACAACCTATTGATATCCCTTTACCATCATCATAGAATACGTCAATGATTGAGAAAACACTCATCTCTTTTTGCAGAGTCATAAATGAATGCATTTTGAAGAATGCTTCTTTGTCATTGAATATGAACTTTAGTTGGTTCAACTCCATGTCTACTATCACTCTCCCAGTTGCAAGTAGTGGCCTACCTAAGATGATAGGCACTTCAAAATCCACTTCACAATCTAGGACTACAAAATCAGCAGGCAAAACAAATTAGGCTACCTTTACCAAAATATCGGGTAATATGCCCACACGTCGCTTCACAAACCTATCTGCCATCACCAACCGCATATTCATTGGGGTAGGATCCCCCAATTCCAGTTTCTTATACACAACAAGTGGCATTAGGTTTATACTGGCTCCTAGATCGCATGGAACCAATAGTACACAGAATGGTAAACGCTCCACGATCTGCCTTTTTTTGTACTAAAGACCTTGTAGAGATAGCGCTACAATGGAGAATGTTGTCCTCTGGATCATGGATAACCTTTTATTTCTTGGTCACAAGGTCTTTCATAAACTTCGCATATCCTGGAATTTGCTCAAGTGCCTCAACTAAAGGCACATTTATTGTCAATTGTTTGAGCATAGCCATGAACTTTCTGGATTTTGCATTATCAATTTTTTTCTTCAATCGTTGAGGAAAAGGAGGTTGTCGTCTTGGGATAGTTTTCAACACCACTTCTTCTTCCTTCTCTTTTTTCTTCTCTGAAGCAACAACAGGACTATCCAGCTTCTCAGACTCCACTAGATTATTTTCTTTGGATTCATTAACAAATACCTCACCATCTAGAGATTTACCCCCAGAAGGGCCTGGTAAGATCTTACCACTCCTAGTGGTAATTTCCAAGAATGATCCATTATTTTGTAGATTCTAAGTTGTATCACTTGGTAACATTTTGCTTTTCCTCTGATTGACTGCAGCAGAAAGTTGGCTCATCTACTGCTCTAACTGTTTGATTGCAGTGGAGTGTGAGTGCACCAACTGACTGATGAATGTCAGATTGGTCTTCATGATGGTTACACCATAGTTGGTGGCTTCAACTTTCTTCAACAATTTCTCCATCATGTCCTCCATGGACATCTTTCCAGAGCTAGTTACAGCAGCTTCCCAATTTCTAGGAGGAACATATAAACCACTCATGTCATTATTGCTTCTCCAGTTTCCTTGATCCCGGTCTTTGTAACCAGGCTTGTCATAAATGTTCCGACCTTAGTTCCCTTGGCTATTTCCTCAAAAACCCCCTGATTATTAACATAATATGCCTCTTCTTCAGGCTCCATATCCACTCGGTCTTAAGATATTACAACTTTCACTTTCTCAGTCTTCCCTAACAATAAGTGCTTGGTGAGCAATTCTATCTAATTCTTTAGATAGGCCATGTCTTGATCTCGCTCCTCATCTCTCCTATGTTGTTAAGTAGACATACCAACAGAAATAGTGGGGCTTGTCACACAGACGCCCTGGTATGCCAAGCACAACTCTATTTGGTCATCCTATTTAGCATATCTGAGGCATCTTAAAAAGACAAATCAACAAACAAACTACCAGCAACATTATATATAATTGGATTTGTTACAGAATTGAGGGTCCTATATAAAGTCTCCATCAAGTATAAGTTCATTATATTGTGGTTCGGACACTGTGTTAGCTTCTTCTTGAATCTGTCCCATGTCTCATGCAAAGATTCAGTAGGGACTTGTCTAAAGTTTTTGATCTCATCTCTTAAATATACCCTCTTATAGGGTGGAAAAAACTATTCTAGATATGCTTCTTTCAAGTCCCTCGAGTGGGTGATAGAATCAGGCATAAGCTCATTCAGCCATAATGTTGCCTCCCCGTACAGAGACAACGGGAACAACCTCAACCAGATAGCGTTTTGGCCCACTCCTGGGTTATAAAAAGATTTACAAATATCGACAAAATTTACAAGATGCAGGTTGGGTTCATCCCCAGGAAGGCCTCCAAACAACCCCTTCAGATTAAGGAGTTGGATCATAGTGCTCGTAATGTTAAATTTAGCTCCAAGTGCCAATGGTGGAGGAATGATTGCACCCGTTGCACCTGCCCCGTCCATGCCATTATCATCATCATTCAGATCATACTGGACCGGCTGGTACTCTTGTCTTCCTTGGAATGGATGACTTCGGTTAATATTATGTGGTACTTATGCAGCTATCTACTCTTCACGCCTTGGGTTACTAGGGTTCAATAACTCCTCATCCCCCAAATCTTCATCCTCGGGGTTTGTATGTCATTCATGTTGCTCGATATTTTGCAAATTCACCTGAGCTCTAGCTAATGCTGCCAGTCTGTCAGCCTCTTGTTGTGCTGCCATTCTTCCTATTCATTGCGGTTTCGGATTTAGTGGTAATAATGTTTCTCCAGAACTTCTGTTGCTTGGTATACACTATAAAATCCTGCAAATTAACAAAAACAACAAATAAACGTAAATCTAGTAAACTTAACTAACAGTCAATTAGCGCATATAAACTTTAGCTTACAACCGTAGTCCCCGACAACAGCGCCATTTTTGACAACGCTCAAATTACACTCTTGAATGGGTGTAAGAGAGCATTGTCAATATCAAACCCAACTAGGTTGGGGTCGAATCCCATGGGGAATATGGTATGAACTCAAGTTGTTTACGATTTAATCCACTGATAGTTTAATGTTTCCTGAAATGGGGGGTTAGGTTTAACAAGTTGTTGTTTGTCACTTTACTTTCAGTGTTTGTAAATCAAGAGTTTATGAAATAACCAGAATTATGTTCACTAAGGCTTCCGGTACATGACTGATGCTAAAAGTGGTTCAAGATTTTCACGGTGGGTAGGATAACAAGCTATCTTTATCGATATTATGCTTAAATGTCTCTCGACCTACTTAAGCGTTTAAATTCTTAATCCACTCGGACTTAGGGAATTTCTATTTATTGCCCAGATTTTACCTCAGCTTAACCAACCTTGTTACAGCGATAATTATTAAACGAAGTATTTCCTAGTCCCTGTTGATAATTCACTTACTACTATATTTGATTTCTTTCTCAAGTAAATCAAAGCAGGTGTGTCTATTGTTTGCAACCAACAGATGTTAATTAAAACTTAAGAATTATCAAGAAATCCTATCACCTTTTGAATCTGGAATACTTAGTACCTCATCAAGACCTAACCCTAGTTCCCATAACTCAGGTTAATGGAGTTTAGCCACTCATGATGCAAAGAATGAAACACATAAGTGATTCATGATTTGAAAGATAAACTTACAGAGATGAATAATAACCAGTGAATCCTAGATTAGATCATAAAGGAAAATCCCAAAAATACTAATAATAATCTCTCGAAATAGTTGTGTTGTTAAAGTCTAGGAGTAGAGATAGAAAATATCAGAGTTTGTTGTCAAAACTCAAAGTGTCAAATAATGTTTGGAATCTCCCTAGAAAACCCTAAAACAAAGCTTTAAATAGTTTACCCTAATTATGGAAACAAAATAAAGGTTACAGCTTTTTCTCGGAATAGACGACAACATCCATGATAGCTTATCAGGAGTCTAACAACTTATCATGAATGTCGTCAGCTCCTCTTCACTTTTGGGTCTTCCTGTTTAAGACTGACGACGATGAAGATGGCTTATCAGGATTTTGACGGCATATCAAGAACATCGTTACATTCCTGATCCAATTCTCATGTCCTGTCTACGTCTGACGGTATCCTTGACGCCTTATCACCATCCTAACGGCCTATCACAAAATTTCATCAAATTTTCCATTTGAAACTCATCTCCTATTTAAGGATGACATTTTCTTTGATAGCTTATCACTGGGCTGACGACTTATCATGAATGTCATCAGCCACACTTCTCTTTTATTTGCTTCACATTTCAGCCTTTTTGCTTCCATTATTTTTGGTTCCCCTGCATCTCAACATTTACTGCAAAATCAAAGTAAACTAATCAAAAACAACTAAAGTTTCTCAAGATCTTGCAATTATTTAGATTTAAAAGCCTCAAATATGTTAGCATAGGCTAACATATCACTTATACTACTACTCGGGTGGAAATATAGTTCCAATATTCTGCTATACATCATCCCCCCCCTTAAGCATGACATATGCAACATAAATTTTAGAAAAGGACTGAATACACATAATACCACAGGCTGAAAAGCATGATTTCATCAAGATCAAGGTTCACACTAGAATCAATACACTCTGAAGCACTAACGGAATCTTCTCAAGTACATGTACAATTTTTTTTTAAATCTCATATGTTCAATCAGAAAGGACCATGTCATTTAGACTCTAAACTTCTATACTTGAATCACCCCAATAATGAGACATGTCTGAGAACATCAGAGTAAGGAAAGAATTGAGATGACTGTTACTTTCGTATGGGACACACCATAGTATGAATTAGAGAATGACAGAGGAACATTCTGACTCAATTGCACGAACTGGAAAATGAAGAAAGAGTTACATTCCTAAACGCCTTGTAGCCTCCTGCTTGTACGTGTGGCGCGCTACACAACCATACACAAGACTCTACCCGACGCAATTTTGTAGACACCCTAGGACCATGAACAGTGCTATGACACCAAGTTTGTCATGGCCTGAACTGGGGCCTGGCCGTGAGGGACATCCCAAACCCTGAAGGCCCGAATGTACTACTCTATCGGGTAGCTATGCCTAACATTTATTTAATAAGAGAAGATGCAGAAATACAATTTGATACGAAAACATGGTCATTAACTCTAAGATTCAATACATAAGAATGAAATATGCAATTCAAAATATCTGAATAAGATCTGACTCTATCTGCAAAATCTCTAGTACATCTCAAAACTGTTCTAAAAACTGAGACAAGGCCCCCAGTAGACCAAAACAACGGAATAACATAATTTGAAATAACAGGCCTTCTGGAACAAAGAAGGCTCACCACTATACAGATCACTTCTCTCTGGAATACTCTACTAATTCGCTAAACCCTTAGCCTCAGCCTCTAAACCTGGGAGGTAGGGGATCAATACAAATGTATGGGTACATAGAGCAAATCCAAAATAATAATTTATATTCAAGATAGATGAGAGAAATTTAAAACAGTTCATAAACATATCATATAGTAAGAAATCTCATGGGCATTTCTGAAAGACTTTGAAAGAAAACCATCTAAACTCTGAGACATTCTTTGTTTTACTTCTGCGCTAGGTGGTATACCCTACATCTCTAAAATTCCACGGGCTATATGGAATCTTCCATTGACTTGGTGGGGAAACCTCCAGCCCAAGTGTGCCACAAGGGTTGGAGTCTCTGACTCTGCTACGCACACGGCCGTTGCCAGCATAAAATAATATACACGGATCGGTAAATCACGATTTTAGGTTAAGAGTTACTTGAACTCAAACCTTCTTTGGGTAACCACCTAACCCTCTTTAAGCCCAGTTTTAACTCTTTAAAAGATGTATTCTCTGAAAACTCTAACTCTGTTGTGGCATACATTTATATGGTATCGTCATACCATTGACTTGCAAGTCATATCTCTGAGCCATTATTAGCATATAATAATCTCTTTTTCAAAACATAAATCTGGGACCACCATATCAATAAATCATTTCAAGAAACTCTTTCTTAAAGCTCATGTAAACATATGCAAGAAACTTGCTTTTTCACCATTTCAAATACACAAGGTGGTCGTGTCAAAGATATCAATCATATGCAATTCTTTCTTTTTAAGACAGGGACAAAATCATATCAAAAAACTCCCTCTCATCATTATCAAAATCATGTTAAATACTTTAATATTGAAAAAGATCCCCTTCAAAACATTAAACAAGCATCTCAAATCATTCCCAACATGTTCATCAACTCTAAATCTTCAAAGAGAGGGGTTTCAATAATAATGCTCTCAATCAAATCTTCAACATCATATATTCACATAAGTTTAAATCAATTTAAGGGGGAAAGGCCTAAATACCAAAACAATAATACTATCCAAGCATCCATAATGCAAAATTCAAAGCATAAGTTTCAAAACCCCTTTAAAATTCATGTTTGATAATCTTTAAATCATGTTCTAGTGTTGACAAGCCCATGTAGTTTTTAGGATAAATCCCACGTACCTTAATTTAGAAATTTGATGGATGATTCTTGAAGCCTATGGTTTGGCGATTCCAAATCTTCAATCAATTTCAAAAACTCACAGTGAAATCTTGAGTTATTTGGGTTTTTAGTTTGAAACTCTAGAGAGTGTCCATGTGAATTTTTGAAGAAAATATGAATAATGTGGTCACTAGGGAGTAAAATCCCGTATTTAAGCTGATAAGGGGGTGGAAATACCTTATATACCCTAAATGAGACAAAATAATATTTAACTAGGATTCCGATTTTATGGGCTACCCGACGCGCCACTATTGTGGTGGCTCACTGGAAATTGATGAATGGGATTTTTAGGGTCACTGCGACGCGGAGCCATCGCGTTGTCCCACTAGTTGTGACCTGAAACTTCAGCACACTGCTTCACAATCCCATTAGGCTATTGGAATTTGACAATTGTTAAATAGACCACCACCGCAATGCGCCAAGCACCAAAATGATGGTGTTTTACGACTAAGACTTAAATTAGCCATAACATCTTTCCCGGGTATTGGATTTCGGCGAATATTATATCGATGAAAAGCTCATTCAATTTTCCACAGTACATAATTGATTAACATGGAAAATTTATATAGGATTTATGGATTTTGGATCATCTATGCATAGAAATGATGGTTTTTGTTCTATCCCAAAATGCAGGGTGTTACACAGGATCTAACAAAGCGTAAACATGAATATGAAAGACCTATAACGTACCAATAACAACATTAAGAGAACTTTCTTGATCAGGATAGGACTGGAATGTATACAATTTGTTATGGCGCTGACCGCTGGTGGCACTATAACTAGTGCCTTGCTGAGTTGGGTGACCTGCAGGTGCTGCGAAAGAGTTAGTCTGAACCTGCTGGAGATCATTCCTACCTTTCCATATACCTATCGACTAATCCCTCAACCTGTGGCTTGTCTTTCCATATCCAAAACACACATCATTGCCAGCCCTATATACACCTTGATGATTCCTACCACTTCTAGCAAAGGGGATTAGTCTGACTACTGTTCATACTACTCTGAGTCTTAGAGCCTGGAGCCCCATCCCAATTATCATTTTTGAACTTTGGGATTAGATAACTAGCTGAAGAAAGAGCTGGGGCTGAAGATTTCTAATAGAACTAAGGGCGGTTACCACCCTCCAACCTCAACTAAGCAAAACTAAAGCTACCGGTCCTAGCCCTCTTATTCTCTCTTTCTTTCTCCTTAAGTTTATCCTCCTTAATCTACTGAGCATGAACCTCAATCCTAGATAAGTCTATCTCTTTGATCAACATTACGGTCCTATACTTTTTGACAACACTATCAGTTATACTAGAGACAAACTTACTTATCTTAACCTGTTATCATCCACCATCGAAGGAGAATACCTGGACAATTGAGTAAACATAAGTGAATACTCCCTTACACTCATATTACCACAACAATTACAACAAGCCCAGTATATTCCCACATAGTGGGGTCTGAGGAGGGTAAAGTGTAAGCAGTCTATACCACTACCTTTAAAGAAGTTGAGAGGCTTCTTCAAATTTATGAACTCCTTCATTTTAGATTCCCTCAACTCTAAAGGGAAGAACCTATCTAAAAAGGTAGTGGCAAACTTCTCCCACTTTACAGGCCCTATATTTGCACTTTTATCCGTCTTTCACTACTTAAACTAGGTGTAAGCTACATCCTGAAACTAGTAAGTAGCCAACTTTTCACTCTCACTAGATGTGACACCCATAATGTCAATCACCTTCTAAACTATGACAAGAAATTCCTGTGGATCCTCATCAGACTTGAATCCTAAAAACTGAGGAGGGTTTATTCAGATATAGTCCCAAATCTAGTTGCATCGGTGTTAGCCACTGGATTAGCTAGGATAAATGCCTACTAATTATTCTAGGCTTATGAAGAGTGAGCTAAAGTAGTAATGCATCTCTGAACTTAGCATGAAAAACATGCTCTTTCAAGGGATCTTCTTGAATAGGAGGAGGTGCAGGATGATTCTCGTTTTTTCTTCTGTTATTCTTTTTGGGAGGCATATTCTATAAATGAAAGGAAGATTGAATTAGATAAAAAATTTAAATTGAGCTTATGCTCACTTGCAGGACATGAATACTAAAAGAAGATAAACTTTTTCTAAAACATCTTGTAGCCTCTTGTTCGTAAGTGTGGCGCGCTTTACACCCATGCACATGACTCTACTCAATGCAACTTTTAGACTCCCTATTAAACTTTAAAACCTTAGGCTCTGATACAAAGTTTTGTCACTACACAAAGATACCCCCTAGTCGCGACAACGTTACTTATGGTCCTAAAAGACCATAAACTAACTCATGAACTGGTACCTGCTGCGAGCACTGAGTAATACACTAAAAATGAAGGCATATATAGAAAATCAGATAATAATATGATAAGTTTTTAAAAACTGTAAACAATATTGAATCATAGTTCTGAACATATGAAAACATACAAACATACTAATAAACTGACTATCTATCTGAATGTCTAAAAGCCTCTAAAACTGGTTGACTATGGAGTTGATGGGTTAAGCCCCCAACAACTCTGACTAACTAAATAACTAAATTGATGACATAACTTAATATAAGATAAACTCATCCTCGAAGGATGAGTACTCACCACTGCTGCTACTATTGATAAGCTGATCTGACTAAGAATAGTTAGGAAACTAAGCATCCTAACCGATGATGTTTAACATCATAGCACAAGAAATGAGTATGGGGTTAGTACTTTGAATGTACTAGTATATGAGATGAGGTTAGGCTACATGGATTATATGCATAAGATAATGACTGACCGGATGGCCTGAGATAGCTGAGTATAAATACATGAAAATTGTAAAATCTGAGAATGCATGACAAAAAATAAAACATGTTCTGATATGGTCTGTAAACTAAAAGACTGACACCCTGATAACTAACTAACTGATAATTGTATGCTATGGTCAAGAAAACCTCAAACTTAACTCTGTACTAAATACTAAATTGATACTGTGTGAGCTAGCGATAATTGGCATGCCCTAAAATACTTTCAGGGTCCAACCTATAACCCTAGTTGGAAGGGTGTCAGTACCGTACCATGGGTACTAATATTGAATGTGTGGATCCACTAATCTAACATCCCAAAGGATGAGGGTGTCATGCCAAACTAACAGGGGGCCCTCAAGGTCTATGGTGGTGCCGTAGGTCTGGAACCTAGGTACTGATACTAATGTCTCATGCCTACTGACGGGGTAGAAAATTGCATCATGCCTACTGATTGGGGATACACCATCCTTACATTCATTCGGTGCTAATTTTTACTTTTAACTAAAAGACACTAATTCTAAATTGAACTGAACTCAAATGAACAAGCAACTGATAATAATAACTGACTTAATGATAATGCTCTTGGTTTATCTAAAATCATTTTGTAATTAATGAAAACTATGTAAATAGATAAATTTCAAGTATTCATAACCCCTAGCACTGAATAGAAATAATAATAATAATAATAATAAGGATGTATGAAGCCTTAAAAATTATAATAGTGATCATTATTCAAAATTTGACTCTTAGACATTTCATCAAACCCTGAGTGTCATGAATTAATGGATGGGAATTGTTTAAAACATGTAATAATCACACGATTATGATACAAAATCCATTATTAAGGGACTGAACCTGAAAACATCATCATTCCAATATGTAAGGTCTAATTACACCAAAAAAACAATAGTAAACATGATGTATAATCAAAATTCATAAGAATTCATGGGATAACTCATCATAAAACATATAAAAACTCACAATTTGATATAAAATAAGGATTCTTGAACTCCATGGGTTGAAAAGGCCCACCGATGAACATCACGCATACCTTTATACTTAAATCTTGAAAGGGAACAACCTTCTTAAAAGTTCTTGGATGGTAAAGCTTAAATTCTTGAGTTTTCATAAAGGGAAGAGGATTTAATTTGATGAACTAAGGGAAAGCTTAGCATTTATTTGAGAGTAAAATTGTGAAAAATGGCCAAATAATGCCTTAACTGAAAGTAAATCTCGTGTTATTACGGATTATGGCGAGAGGAAAAGATAAGACGGCACTTTAGAATTTAAATTTGTAATTGGAATGCAGATTAGATACTTGGCACGACACGATGAACATCTCATTGTTATACCCACCATGACGCAAGGCAATTGAGACAAGGTTCTAGAAATGAAGTCCAAACATGCCTTAATCCTCATCCAAATAATCTTAAACTTCCTCAAGAGTTGATCCTTACACCCCTGAACATAAATTAACTCCAAAACTTATGTATTGGGGTCGGTAAGGTCACTTTAAAAATCAACGAAGTTATGAGGTTTAAAATGTAACGCCCCTAGACTACCCCTGGACATCACACGGTGCTCAGGAATACAAGTGATCCCAAGCTAACCCTTGTACTGGCGTAACTCATGAACAACTGAAATAAATGTATAAGTCTGAAAGAATAATACAGAAGATAAATCTTTTTTGAATATGATCAATACAAAACTCTATTGAAATGATTACAACTCTGATTACATAAAACAAAACTGGAATCAACTACATTAACACTACTGACTATCGATGAAGCCTCTACTAGTATTGACTATAGGTAGCTGGGATATGACCCCCAGCTATCCTGAATTAATATAACTGAATGAAGAAAATACTATACTACTCAACTCTGACTGACTCAAGCCCTAGAATCATATGGACTTATCACCTACTGACTGAAATCTGGAACAGTCTAATTCAGATATATAAACTACAACTTGTACCTACATTATTAATTAATGTAGCACATAGATGTATATGTGGATTAGTACTTTTGGAATATACTGAGCATATGGGGGTGAATTCATAAGGAAAACAATATCTCGATGTTTTTATAAACTTTTAAAAGGATGCATTCTAAGTGTAGATGACTCACATTTGCTTGAATAACTAAAATATGAAAATCATAAATCATGAACAATAAAGCATATTGTATAAATCTTGTGATTCATAACACTTAGTTCTAAAAGTTATACTTTTACTCTCTCTATTAGTGTAATAAGTAGTACTGAAGTCAAGTCTATTTTCAAATCAAGCAGACTGAGTGTAAAAAGGGCTAACCTTTATATCTATAAACTGAAAGTTGAAATCTCATAGCTAATGTCTTATGTAAAACAATATCTGATATAAATGGTGAGCCTTTACACTTAGTTTCTAAAATTTGTTTTGTTATCCTATTTTAGGGCATAGGGATTTTCTTCTTAAAGCTTTTCTATTATTCTTTTCTGTTAGGGAGATTCTTCTAACTAACATAAACTATTGTAATACCCTGTATTTCCCTAGATCATTTTAGATCTCAGTACATGGGTATCTCTATATAAAATTTTCCAAATATTCAGTATTTTTAAGTTCAAGACTTACCAATGTGTAGAAAATTGAATTAGCTTGCCATCGATATAAAATTCACTCAAATCCGATATCCGGGTGAAAAGTTATGACAGCTTTTGTAAGACGGTGTGCCAAATCACAAGCACCGCGTCGCGGTGACAGGCAAAATGACATTCATCAATTTTCAGTGAAACACCATGATCCTAGCACATTGAGGTGAAGTTCCAGTTCTCAATTATTGCTTTTTAGTGTGTCTCTGCGATCCCACCGCGTCGCGCCAAGAGCCAAAATCACATTCAAAGGCGTACCGCAATTGTACTGTGTCGCGCCAAGGTCCCAGTTCCCATTTGTCCATTTTTTAGTGGCTCACCACTATGCCACCGTGTCACAGTAAAGCCAAAAATTAGGATTTTCAATTTTAAGTTCTGAATTTTTAAATCATTCTAGGGGTATTTAAGTCTTTTTCCATGGCCCTAATCAGTCCTAAACATGAGATTAATACCCTAAATAACCTAATTACAAATTATTTTCTCAACATCTCTCAAGATTCAAGCATTCTCTCTCAATTAGCAAACCCTAGCCCTTAATTCAAGATCAAATTTCAAGAATTTTACCAAGAAACCTCAAGAATTCATCACCCAGGTATGTTAAGTATTCATTCATGGGTCTTTTTTCTCCCATGGAGACCAACTATCCAATTTAAATACTAAGTTATGATCTTTTCAAGTTATTATGACTTTGAATTGTGATTTTAACCATGAAATCCCATGAATCTTGTCCTATACCATGTTTTTATGAAATTGATGTTGATTGTTACACTCCACATGTTTAAATGTTGTTGTCCACTGATCTAATTCATGATTTATGATATTAGTGTTGAAATTGTGCTTTTACTACAAGCTTTAAACTATTCTCATGCTTATTGTACACCATGTATATCAAGTGTTTGATGAAATGCCTACAAGAGTGGATTTTAAATAAATGCTCTCATTTCATGTCCTTAAAGATTAGTATTATTTTAATATTATTACTATCGAGTCCTGGAGGTTATAAATACCCGAAAACATAGTTGTTTACTTAGTATTAGAAGATTTAAAACAGTCTCAGACATAATATGAGCAATATCGGTTCAGTCAGATATCATAATTTGTTAAACTCATAATAGTTAAGCATTTCAAGTCAGTTTAGTTGGAGGTAGGATTTACCACTGAGTGAGTACAGAAATGGTGGCTTCTCCATCAAATAGGCAAAGTTGTTAGTAGCAGTCTCTATACTCTAGAATTATGTAGCCAGCATAAGATAAGAGGAGTCACCCATAAGATTAGGCTTGACTACCTCGTTAGGGTCACCCGTCAGTTAGGCTTGAGACCCTTAGTCCTTTAAGATGATACATCAATTTAGTGTATCCACACATCTAGCATTAGTACCCATGGCACGGTACTAACACACTTCTAACTGGGGTTACAGGTTGGACCCCAAACTTGCTCATTGGGGCATATCGGTTAGATGATAGCTCCCACAGTATCAGTCCAGTAATTCAATTTCAGTTGCTTGACAATATCATGTAGATCAGTAATTCAGTTATCAGACATTAATATTTTAGTATTTACAAATTATATTCAAAACATATTATATGCTTGGTCATGGACCCTCAGTATTTACAGATTTCATGTATTCCCAGCATATACAGACTTCATGTATCCTCAGTGTCAATAGATTTCATGCATTTTATCTAGTTTTACATGTTATCTATCTACATACATACATACAGACAGTTATTATTAGTCATGTTAATAAAACTATGCATATCATCCCACCTCATTTAGCATACTAGTACATTCAAAGTACTGATCGCATATGTTTTTCTTGTGCTGTGATGTATCATATCATAAGCTCAGATGCCCAGTTTCTGGATTGCGCGTAGACTTCCCAGACTATCAGTCGTAGCAGTGGTGAGTCCTCATATTTTAAGGATAAATTATTTATTTTCATGCTTTCAGTTTAATAGTAGTTGGAGTTAGTTGGGGCCTGTCCCATCAACTCTTATTCAGTCAGTTTAGAGGCTATCAGACATTACAGTCAGTTATTCAGTATTCAAACTATAGTTGACATTGTTAGATTATTTCATCAGTCGGTTTACAGATTCTATCAGTTTCATTACTTAAAACCTTATGGTTTAATAGTTATTCTTCCATGTATGGTATTGTATTATTCAGTGCTCACAGAAAGTACCAGCTCATGGGTTAGCTTGTGGTCCCTCAAGACTATAAGCACCGTGTGATGCCCAGGGTGTATTCTCGGGGTGTTACAACCATCTAGGCTATCATGGATTCCAACATCTTATTCCCTTAAGGGGAAAACCTCATGTTGGGGGGGAGGTGTAATACTCTTGCCAAGGATTATAACCTGAGGTAAGTTATCACAATCTGTATCTGCCATCCATATAAATGGGAATAATCTAAATTTTTACCTACGTTGGCTTGTAGTTATGGGGAAGTAGGATGCGCTAAATCCACACTTCCCGCTCGGTGCTAAATACTACTCCCTTTAATCTGTATGCTTATTTTATAGGAAATCCACTTTAAAAACTAGCATAAGGGTTTATAATGAAAATCAATTATGCAGTTGCCTATTTTAAACTATAATCAAAACTAATCTATTTTCTATAAACTGTAATAAAACTATAAAGTGGATTCCATATCTTAGTTGAGGATGAAAAGATCAAATCTTGTTCAAAATCTGAATGTAAACTAATCATAGGGTGCTTAGAAGCTTAATAATCTTCTTGTGCTATCAATATTCAAACTAGGGCTTAATAACCCATGCTCTAAATTCATGTCAAATCAAAACAATACTTTATGCTCATAATCTTCTTAAAATACTTCAATAATATCAGTCAAGATAATAAAATCAAAATCACAATATGAATCTTATGGATAAAAACATGAGCATGCATAATCTTGATGCACTTAAAGACTTTAAATCTCATGCTTTATTTCATATAACTTACAACATAATATCATGCTTAAATCTAAATTGAAAATCGTTAAATCAAAGCATAAATAGATGAGAACAAGCATACACTTTAACACTTAAATCCATAAAGTCAAAACAAGATAGGTTGGATATGAACCCTAATTGCAATTTATGTAAATTCAATGTTAAAACTAGTTTTGGGCACAAGGATGAAAGAGTATCCTTGTTCATAACCCCACATACCTTATTATTCTTGATTTGATGTAATAGCTTGAATTTGAACCCTTTGGCGATGATCTTGAAAACATTCTTGAAGTTATTGGATTAGGAACCCTAAATTCTTGACCGTTTCTTGAGGGGATTGATTAGGGTTTGTTCTTGAGAGAAAAATTGGAGAATGAGTGCAAATAATACCTTAATTGAAGCCTTCGATCATGTTTTTATGACTTGGGTTAAGGTGGGAAAAGACCTCATTGCCTGATGTGTGAGCCGATGCTAACACATTTGAAGTATTTAACTCTGAATAATTATGAGGTCTTAAGAAACTTTTGTTGTTTTTGATTTGTTTTTGTGTGATAATGCAGATACAAGTGATCAGGGAGGAAACCAAAGGAAAGAAGAATAAAGCAGTTGAAATCTGGTAGAAATAAGTTGAAATATATCTGACGATCATTTTGAAGTTCCGTCATACATGGGACAGGTTGTCAAAGTCTCCGTCACGATTAGACAGAACCTGAGAAGATTAGATGAACTGTGATGATGATTCGAAAGGTCCGTCAAATATTTGACATCTCGTTAAAACCGCTGTCAACTAAAGGACAGAGTATGCTGACAAAATAAGAGGAAATTGGGTGAGAGTAGAGCCTTAAAGTGAATTGGTACTTGAATTCATTATGAAAAAGAATGGTTATCATAGAGGTGTGTTATAAAAAAAAAAGAGAAGAGAGAAAAATGAAAAGGAAAATAAAAAGTTAATTCTGTTCAAAATTGAATAACAAAAGAGGTGAGAAGGGGTGGTAGATTAAAAGAAAGTAGAAAGGTTGTTTGAAAGAAAGTGTTAATGGCATAATGTGATGTATTAAAGCACTTAGAAACATAGTCACTATTTCTGGCCAAAATAGTCCTACCCGTCCCTTAGCCTACATTACAACCTGTAAAAGACCTATTTGATCCTAAGCTTAGCATTCTGATATTTAGTGGAGCATTACACTAAGGGCAAGCCTATGGTCATTAGTTGCAACATATAAATTCTTTGTGAGAGCGAGAGCAAGGAAAATATGGTACCCATGTATCGAAAAATGCAAAATTTGTGAGTGATTATGGGTAAAGATCTTATGTGAGACATACATGGTTGATGAGTTTTGGGTAGTTGTGTATGATTCTTTGTGCCTTAACTTTTGGATACGAATTAACCATCATCATGAGTCTATGTTAGAGGTTGAATTGTTTCTAGTAGTGGTCAGAAAACTACTCTTTGTTAATAATTGTCGTGCCTGTCTTGATGAATATTTTGTGTTGTTACTGTGAAACCCTAAGTAGATGTTTATATGGACATGATATTTTGTTCGAGGATGAACAAAGCTTTAAGTGTGGGGTGTTGATGATAGGCGTATTTACACGCCTAAAGCACCTTAAGTTACCCATATTTTAGCTAAGTTTTGAGGACAAAATATATAATTCATGCACTTTTAGTCCTTTTTCCTGTAAGTGAGCTAACCAACGTGATTAGCAAGTTTTCAGGTATAAATGATGAAGATTTCAGCATTTTATGGATAACTTGACGCCAAAGGAAGCTTCACAAAAGAAGGAAAGCAGAGCATGGATGCCTAGGGACTAAAAGTGACGCATGGAAAACCTGTCCCGGGCAAAAACAGCATTTCCAAAGACTTTGGGGATCAGCAGTAACTTAGTAGGATTAGGATAATGATGCAGTAACTTATTAGGATTAGGATAAGTATGCAGTAGCCTAGTAGGAATAGGATATGGGTATTATAAATACCCTATTTCGCTGAAGTTTTTCATACTTCATACTTCTTCAAATCAATTACTTTTTATTATTCATTCAACACTTTCAATTCATTCTCTTTCAATTAATTCTTATTACTTTCTCTTCATCGACTTCTAAATTTTCACAACAAGAGAAATGCTACTTGCAAGGAATTCACTCCACAAGCACTACCAAAGCATACTTCACGTTAGACTCTTATTTTGGTATGATAATAATGTCTATTGTGATTTCCGTTGCACTCATGAGTAGCTAAACTTCTCTGTTGGGGTTATGGAAACCTTATGAGACACTATCTATTGCTATGAGTTTGTGAATTCTTGACACGTATGCTGCTTATATCATTATTCTCTTCATCTTCATCTAAATTCTTGTGGTTGCAAACATATAGAATACGCCAGTATAGCATTAACTTGTTCGAAAGAAAAGTTACATGTCTGGAAAAGAGATAATGTCAAGGTAATAGGGCACCAACCCCTGTTAAAAATTTAGTGCCGCAGCTGGATTAACCTCTTGGAGAATCTGTACCATTAGATACGCTTTAAGCTCGAAAGAGTCAAAGTGAAATAATCCTTGATGGTCGAAAGACGCCTGGATTTACCATAGAATACGATTCTCTATAAGCGCATGCATGTCTGAATTCCGCATAACTCATAGTCAATAGATACGTATAACTCATAAGGTGGACATAACCCTAACTCTCAATTCTCATCGATCAAAACCAACCAAGAAATCCGTTTTACTCTTCTATTTTCCGTTCTTACGTTACTATTTTGATACTCTTAAATTCACGCTACAATCCCCCCCTTTTTTTATGAAACTTTCACCAAAAGTCTAATAATCTTTGCTTACTTAGTGACCAAGTATTCCCTGTGGGATTCGACACCCAACCCAGTTGGGTTCTATATTTGACAACGACCGCTTACACTCTTACGAGAGTTGTAGTTTGAGCGTTATCAAATTTTGGCGCCGTTGCCGAGGAATACGGTTGTCAACTAAGTTTGTGAGAATTACTAGACCCTTTGGTCAAAGATTCTTGTATTTTACTTTTAGTTGTTGTTTTTGTTTTCTGCAGGTTTTTGTTCAGTGCATGCCAAATACTCGAAGTTCGGGACAACCATTAATACCCATAAATCCTGAACTGCAACTTATTGGAAGGATGGATGTACAACGTGACGTTGAGAGAAGGGCTGCTCAACAGGAGCAGACTAGACTAGCTACGTTGGCCGCTGCCCAAGTACATCAACAAAATATTGATAACCCTGGGCGAGCAGCAGATCCTGACGATGAGGACTTAGGTGATGATGAGTTACTAAACCCTAGGTGTGATGCTGAGGTGGCGACACCAGCAAACAGAAGAGATCGTCAAGCAAGATTTTGGCCTGAACGCCGAGCTATGCAGATTCTCTTTGATGATGATGATGACGATCTGGATGGATCTGGTGCCACAGGAGCTATTATTCCTCCGCCATTGGCACCCGGAGCCAAGTTCAACATCACTAGCACCATGATTCAGTTATTGCAACTCAAGGGATTATTCGGTGGACTTCCAGGTGATGATCCGAATATGCATCTGGTCAACTTTATCTCTACATACAAGTCATTCGACAATCCAGGCGTTGGTCAGAATGCAATTCAACTACGTTTATTTCCATTGTCTCTATCTGGTGAGGCAACTCTATGGTTGAATGGGCTGACTTCTGATTCTATCACTAATTGGAGGCAATTGAGAGATGCTTTCCTAGAAAGATTCTTTTCGCCATCCAAGAAAGCACAATTGAGAGATGAAATAAGCAACTTTCGACAGCTTTCAACTGAAGCCCTCCACGAAATATGGGAGAGATTCAAGAAGAAGCTTATGAGGTGCCCAAACCATCACATGACCAATGTCCACTTGATGGAGATACTATACAGATCCTTGAATTCAGTAACTAAACCAGTGGTGGATAATGCGGCTGGAGGATCATTTATGGACCTCACCTTTGTTCAGGCAAGTGATATGCTAGACCGAATGACAAAGCAAAGTAGGGCTTGGCATACCAGGGATTCTAAGGTAACAAGCCTCACTATATCTATTGGCATGACTGCAGAACAAAGGCGAAGAGAGGAGGAACACGACCAAGATATGGCGCACATGAAAACACAGATGGATCTTCTTACAAAGCATCTATTATCAGGGAAGACCGAAAAAGTCAAAGCGGTTGCGTCAAAAGGAAGAGAGGAATCTGATTCTGAAGAAGAAGCCAACTACTTGAACAATCAGGGGGGTTTCCAAGGCAATGCCCATGGAAACCAAGGTCGGAACTATTATGATAATTCTGGAAATAAGGATCGTGATCAAGGTAGTTGGAAGAACAAGACAGACAGAAGTGGCGTGTATATTCCTCCTGGAAGATGTGACACCACTACATATGGTTCTGGAAATATGTCCATGTAAGATATGATGGCCAAGCTTTTGAAAGGAGTGGAGGCAACCATCACGGGAGTAACTGAGGTAATAAATGATTTGGCCTCAATGAAGTAATTGGTTGACTCGCATTCCACTTCAATAAGACAGCTGGAGCAACAATTGAGTCAAATTTCAGCTACATTAAATCAAAGGAAAGCTGGTACCTTACCAAGAGACACAGTGCAAAACCCAAGGAATGATGGAACATGTATGGCTATTACTACCAGGAGTGGTAAGGTGTTGGAAAATCCAGCCAAAGGTAGGCAAGTGGCCGACGATGTAGTAGATGTTGCCGAACCAGAGGACACCAAAGAAGCTGAAGAAGGCATCAATGACGTCACCCCCCAACGTCCACAGCCCTAAAAGATCACCAATCCAAAGCAAGAGAAAAAGAAAGTCGTGGAGAAAACTATTCCCCTTCCACCACCACCTTTTCCTCAAAGATTAAAGAAGAGAGTTGATGATACCAAGTTCAATAAATTCATGTCAATGTTAAAACAGCTGACCATCTATGTTCCATTGGTTAAGGCTCTGGAACAGATGCCTGGGTACACTAAATTCATGAAGGACCTTTTAACAAAGAAGAGGGCAATAAGCTATGAGCTGGCAGATAATATTCATTATTGCAGTGCAATTGCCACAAGGTCCTTAGTACAGAAAAAGGCAGACCCTGGTGCTTTCACCATTCCTTGCACGGTTGGATCTATGAATTTTGATAAGGGATTGTGTGATTTGGGAGCAAGCATCAATTTGAGGCCACTATCCGTCTACAGAAAGTTGGGGTTGGGCGACCCTACACCAACCAATATGCTGCTCGTGATGGCAGATAGGTCGATAAAATGACCTGTTGGTATCTTAAATGATTTGTTGGTGAAGGTTTCCACCTTCATCTTTCCTGCAGACTTTGTTATTTTGGATTGCGAGGTGGATTCTGAAGTTCCCATAATCTTGGGATGTCTTTTCCTCTCAACTGGAAGTGTGCTTATTGACATGAGAGCTAATGAGCTTTTATTTCGGTTGAATGATGAAGTGGTCCGTTTTGATGTATGCAAAGCAATGAAGTAGCCCGAAGATATGGATGTGTTCTCTGCAGCTGAAGTTAATTATAAGGATGACAAAGAATTATCTGTAGAAAAGCAGCTTACTGATGAGCCACTATCTGATGAGCTGTTGAATTGTGAGCGTTAGGAGGTTGAAGAATATGAAGAAACCGCTTGTGCTCTAACAGGAATAAGGTCCTATTCTCATGCCCCTAATAAGCTGGACCTTGATCTTAAGAATCAACCGTCACCAACAGCAAAGACTTCCATTGAAGAGCCCCTAGTGCTAGAATCGAAAGAGCTCCCCAATTATCTAAGTTATGCGTTCTTGGGAAGTGGAGATACACTTCCTGTGAGTGTGGCGGATGATTTAAGTGAACAGCACGTAGAGGCTCTCATCTCTGCTCTGAAGAGATACAAGAGAGCTATGGGTTGGACTATTGATGATATAATTGGTATCCCGCCTGGGATATGTATTCACAAGGGTCATCTCGAAGAAGATTGCATGCCTACAAGTAAGCCTCATTGTCGTCTGAATCCATTCAGAAAATGATCCACCATCTATCACAATGAAGTCTAAGTAATCGAGATAGCTATGTCGTGCCGCGACAATAAATCAAGCGTTTGATGGGAGGCAACCCATCTATTTTAATTGTTTTTGTTGTTTTGTTTTCCTAGGATTTTGTCGAGCCACGACCAAAACTAAGGCGCTTGATGGGAGGCAACACATCGTTCTAATCGTTTTTGTTGTTTTTGAGTAAATGTAGGTGCAAAAGGTGTAAAGGAGGAGATTGGTTTCAAATTTTGATTTGGAATTATTACATGTTGAAGGTGGTAAGTTAGGAATGAAGAAGAAAAGGCTATGGGTTAGGCATTGCCTATGAAAATCTAGGCAACGAACAAGGCAAGGCCTATGTAAATCTAGGCAACGAACAAGGCATGGCCTATACTATGGCCTAAGCTCTCAGAATCTAGAATGCCATAGCATAGGCGTTGCCTATGCCCAACAATGCCATAGCATAGGCGCCGCCTATGCCAAAGCCTTTGATCTCGGATTCTACAATGCCATAGCATAGGCGCCGCCTATGCCCAACAATGCCATAGCATAGGCGCCGCCTATGCCAAAGCCTATGTCTAACTAGGCTTTGAAAAAGGCACCGCCTATGCTCACTTTTTGGTCTCCTAACCCGATTCCAAACGGGTCAAAACCCGACCCAAGCTTGTCCTATAAATAGAACCTTAGTCTTAGAACCAAAATGCATTGCAAACTCAACCTAAGCACCGCCTACCTCTCCAAATTCTCTCAAAAAATTTCCTTTTGCTCTTTTAACTTTGCAAGAACATCTTCCGACGCCATCAACCAAGTACAATGGCACCAAAAGCAAGACAAGGAAAAGAAAAAGCAACCACTTCACAAAAAGGCCAGAAAAGGGGACGAAAAAAGCAAGGAGAATCCTCCTCGCTGCAAATACCTCACCGCATGTTCAGAATAAAATGGGTCCTAGAGAAGGAAGGAAAGGAGTGGTATAGGAACAATAAAGAGAAAAAATATATTCATATGGAGTTGATACACAAGGAAAGCCTAGCAAAGAAAAAACCCCGCATGTTGGCCAAGATCATGGCTTTACATCTTGATTTCATCTTCCGAGATATGGGAGAATGCAATCTCGATCTAACACGAGAATTCTATGCCAACTGGTCACCGAAAACTACAGGGAGTGAAGTAAAGATTCGGGGCCAAGTCCTTCAACTAAATGCGGAGTTCTTCAACTCTTTTCTAGGTTTGCCATCTGTTGATCCATCACCACTCAAAGAGATGTATAACAGACCTCCGTACAGGGCCATTAGACACACATTGTGCAGAACAAGATCTATGGCATGATGGAGTAGACACAAGGACACCGGTCGGCACAACACCTTCCCATATGCTTCCTTAAATAGGGAAGCTAGGATATGGTTGTGAATAGTCAACTCTTACCTGATTCTAGGGACACAGTACATGAAGATTACATGAGACAGAGTGTGCTTGGTGTACGCATTGATGACGAATATCCCTATCAACATTGGGGCAATTATTCGATCTACAATGCGTAAGGCTAGGCTGCACAAGAGGTCCCACTTCAGCTTTGGCAATTTATTGACTGCAATATTAAGGAAAGAGGACATCGAAGAGGAACCTGCTGATCATAAGCTTCCACACAACCCGAAGAAGGTTTACCTCACAAAGGTTAAAGATGCTGAATCCACGCATAGCGTCAACCTTACCACTGCTGAAAGACATGCTCGCGACGAAAGCTTCTTCCGCCATTTATATGGCATAACGAGGTTTACCATGATGAGCGGGGGTCGTGTTCCAACTGCTGCAAAGCTCCAACAGCTGGATTATGACTACCCAATGAATGAGCATGCGAGTGGGATGTGTGGAGTAGGTGTATTTTTTGAGGAACCTCTTGATGACGATGTGCCAACCGATGATGATCGCCGAATGCTAGACTCCGATATGGAGGAGAACTCTGAAAACGACGACTCTGATGATGATTCCGACGCAGGGGGTATGACCCCAGACATAGAGGAGGAGTCCGACTAATCAGGTTTTTCGTATTTATTTTCCACTGAGGGCAGTATGTCCCATCTAAGTGTGGGGTTCTGGTATTTGTAGGCTATACTTCTTTCTCTGCATTTGCTTATTTATGTTTATTTGTTTGTTTGTTTTATTTGTTTAGTAGTCAAATTTTTTTGTTAAACTTTGCATGAAATTGTTCTGATAGGAAGCATGGTATTGTGACAAGAGTCTGTGATATAATCATTACTATTGAGACATTTAGGCTCTAAATGTGACTCACTGTGTGATAGTTGTGTGGTTTAATTCTTTCATCTGTTGGGTCAAGAGTCTACACTACTTCCAAAAAAGTCGACCATGTGCCTTGTGTGTGTGAGGTGATAGTATATTCTGTGTTTGTGGCTGATGCTAGAACTTGCCCGATGTGTGTGTAAAGCGAAATAAAGAGTGTGAGTTTAGGAGATGATTTAGGCATTTCTTTGGCAACCTATTATTGTTTACCTTCTTTTTATCTACCCATGGACATCATCCTAGATAACCCCCTTTGAGCCTTAAGCCTATTTTCTTTGACAGCCTCATATGTAAGCCCAATCCATTTTTTTCAAGACCATAATTTGATCCAAATTCCTAAGTGCTTTAAAATTGTAAAGTCATGTGACAAAATAAGAGGAAATTGGGTGAGAGTAGTGCCTTAAAGTGAATTGGTACTTGAATTCGTTATGAAAAAGAATGGTTATCATAGAGGTGTGTTATAAAAAATAAAGAGAAGAGAGAAAAATGAAAAGGAAAATAAAAAGTTAATTCTGTTCAAAATTGAATAACAAAAGGGGTGAGAAGGGGTGGTAGATTAAAAGAAAGTAGAAAGGTTGTTTGAAAAAAAGTGTTAATGGCATAATGTGATGTATTAAAGCGCTTAGAAACATAGTTACTATTTCTGGCCAAAATAGTCCTACCCGTCCCTTAGCCTACATTACAACCTGTAAAAGACCTATTTGATCCTAAGCTTAGCATTCTGATATTTAGTGGAGCATTACACTAAGGGAAAGCCTATGGTCATTAGTCGCAACATATGAATTCTTTGTGAGAGCGAGAGCAAGGAAAATATGGTACCCATGTTTCAAAAAATGCAAAATTTGTGAGTGATTATGGGTAAAGATCTTATGTGAGACATACATGGTTGATGATTTTTGGGTAGTTGTGTATGATTCTTTGTGCCTTAACTTTTGGATACGAATTAACCATCATCACGAGTCTATGTTAGAGGTTGAATTGTTTCTAGTAGTGGTCAGAAAACTACTCTTTGTTAATAATTGTCGTACCTGTCTTGATGAATATTTGGTGTTGTTACTGTGAAACCCTAAGTAGATGTTTATATGGACATGATATTTTGTTCGAGGACGAACAAAGCTTTAAGTGTGGGGTGTTGATGATAGGCATATTTACACGCCTAAAGCACCTTAAGTTACCCATATTTTTGCTAAGTTTTGAGGACAAAATTTATAATTCATGCACTTTTAGTCCTTTTTCCTGTAAGTGAGCTAACCAACGTGATTAGCAAGTTTTTAGGTATAAATGATGAAGATTTCAGCATTTTATGGATAACTTGACGCCAAAGGAAGCTTCACAAAAGAAGGAAAGCAGAGCTTGGACGCCTAGGGACTAAAAGTGACGCATGGAAAACCTGTCCCAGGCAAAAACAGCATTTCCAAAGACTTTGGGGATCAGCAGTAACTTAGTAGGATTAGGATAATGATGCAGTAACTTATTAGGATTAGGATAAGTACGCAGTATCCTAGTAGGAAAAGGATATGGGTATTATAAATACCCTATTTCGCTGAAGTTTTTCATACTTCATACTTCTTCAAATCAATTACTTTTTATTATTCATTCAACACTTTCAATTCATTCTCTTTCAATTAATTCTTACTACTTTCTCTTCATCGACTTCTAAATTTTCACAACAAGAGAAATTCTACTTGCAAGGAATTCACTCCACAAGCACTACCAAAGCATACTTCACGTTAGACTCTTATTTTGGTATGATAATAATGTCTATTGTGATTTCCGTTGCACTCATGAGTAGCTAAACTTCTCTGTTGGGGTTATGGAAGCCTTATGAGACAATATCTATTGCTATGAGTTTGTGAATTCTTGACACGTATGCTGCTTATATCATTATTCTCTTCATCTTAATCTAAATTCTTGTGGTTGCAAACATATAGAATATGCCAGTATAGCATTAACTTGTTCGAAAGAAAAGTTACATGTCTGGAAAAGAGATAATGTCAAGGTAATAGGGCACCAACCCCTATTAAAAAGTTAGTACCGTAACTGGATTAACCTCTTGGAGAATCTGTACCATTGGATACGCTTTAAGCTCGAAAGAGTTAAAGTGAAATAATCCTTGATGGTCGAAAGACGCTTGGATTTACCATAGAATACGATTCTCTATAAGCGCATGCATGTCTGAATTCCGCATAACTCATAGTCAATAGATACGTATAACTCATAAGGTGGACATAACCCTAACTCTCAATTCTCATTGATCAAAACCAACCAAACAATCCATTTTACTCTTCTATTTTCTGTTCTTACGTTACTATTTTGATACTCTTAAATTCACGCTACAATCCCCCCTTTTTTTTTAAGAAAATTTCACCAAAAGTCTAATAATCTTTGCTTACTTAGTGACCAAGTATTCCCTGTGGGATTCGACACCCAACCCAGTTGGGTTCTATATTTGACAACGACCGCTTACACTCTTACGAGAGCTGTACTTTGAGCGTTATCAAGGATCGATCATTAATTATCAGAGACACTAACTCTAAGAAGAGAGGGACGTACATTGCTTTCTTTCATCAATTATTCTTCTGGTTTCTTATCAACTATTTTTGGTTTTCCACCTTGTGATTAAATTGAAGAAACTACTTGTTGTTTTTCATCCATTCATAAGTTTATCCTTATCATCATGAATTCAACATGTTATTTTGTTCATCAAATCATGAGCGGCTATCTCCATTAGCCAGAGTTATGGGATCCATGGATTAGGGTTTGATATGATGCTAGGTGTTTAACGGATTCAAAGAGTAGTAGAACATCTTGAAATTCTATTATTTTAACTGAAATCTAGTGGTTACAAACATTAGATTATTCCTTAGGTTTTATTTGCTTCTAATGAAGAAATAGATTAGAGGTCGTGAATTATCAATAGGGACTCAGAAGCTACCAACCTTCTATTTAATGATTAATGTCGTAACTGGATTAATCTACCTGAGATAACATCCTATTGGAAATAGATAATTTATCTAAGTTTGAGAGAATTAGATAATAAATTGTCTGGTGAGGTCGAGAGATAAGTCAGCAAGTATCATAGTCAAGGATAGTCTGTTGTTCTACGTACTTCAGGAATCCCAATCATTACCTAGTATATGTCAACTCCCAAAATTCATGGTGAAGATAAATCTGGTTTCCCACTTATCTTGATTACAAATACTAAAGTATTGAAAGTGACATTTGGCTTTCTGTGAAACTTAAACCCCCATCTTTCGGAAATAGTAAACTATCAGTAAAGTATTTCATAAACAAATTGAAGTTCACACCCTATTCCCTGTGGGATTCGACCCCAACCTAGTTTGGTTTTATATTAACAATGATCGCTTTCACCCATTCAAGAGTGTAATTTAAGCATTATCAAAAATGGTGTCGTTGCCGGGGAATACGGTTGTAGACTAAAAGTTTGTACGCGAAAATTTGTTGATAGTTAAGTTTCCTTGATTTACGTTTATTTGTTATTTTTGTTTATTATAGGTATTGTGTTGTTTATGCCAAACACAAGAAGTTCCGGAGAACCACTATTACCAATAAATACGGAGCCTCAGCTGATAGGAAGAATGGCTGAACAATAGAAAGCAGAAAGACTAACTACTATGGCCAGGGCTCAGGTGAATGTGCAAAATTTGGGTCAACAAGAACGTCACCAGAACCCTGATGATGAAGACTTGGGTGATGAGGAATTTCTGAATCGTCAAAACCCAAGGCAAGTTGAGCAATTTGCTGCACCAGTGCAGCAAAACATCAACAGAAATCATCCATTCCAAGAAAGATACGGGCAACCGCCTATGCAATATGCGGCTGATGAAGATGATGAAGGAATGGAAGAAGCTGGTGTAATGGGTGATATCATTCCTCCACCGTTGGCACCAGGTGCAAAATTCAGCATAACAAGTACCATGATTCAACTCCTGAATCTGAAGAGATTATTTGGAGGCTTTCCTAGTGATGATCCAAACATACATTTGGTGAACTTCATAACTGTTTACAAATCCTTTGACAATCCGGGAGTGAGCCAGAATGCAATCAGGTTGAGATTATTTCCTTGGTCTCTGTCTGGGGAGGCAACAATGCGGTTGAATGAGTTAGAGCCCGATTCTATAACTAACTGGAGACAATTAAAAGACGTGTTCCTAGAATGGTTCTTTCCACCCTCTAGAAGGGTATAGTTGAGGGACGAAATTAGCAACTTCAGACAGCTTTCGACTGAAGCACTGCATGAAACCTGGGAAAGATTTAAGAAGAAACTTGCACAATGTTCGAACCATAATATGAAGGACCTGCACTTGATGGAGACTTTGTATAGAGCTTTCAACTCTATGACTAAGCCTATTGTTGACAATGCTGTAGGTGGTTCGTTCATTAACCTCTCTTTTCTAGATATTTCTGACATGCTGAATAGAATCACCAAGCAGAGTCAGGCTTGGCACACTAGGGATTCTGTAGTGACTAGCCCGATTGTTGCTGGTGGTATTACTGCGGAGCAGCATAGAAGAGATGAGGAGCGAGATCAGGACATGGCCCATTTAAAGATGTAGATGGACTTACTAGCCAAGCACTTGCTATTTGAGAAGACTGAAATGGTTAAGGATCTAGAATCTCAGGGTACTATGTCAACAGGTGCTGATACTGAGGCAAATTATATGAGTAATCAGGGAGTTTTCGAGGCAATAGCCAAGGGAACCAAGGTCGGACTTTCTATGACAAGCCTGATTATATAGATAAGGAGCAAGGACATTGGAGAAACAATAATCATAGGAGTGGTTTGTACATTTCTCCTAGAAGTCAGGATGTTGTGATAGCTAGTTCTAGCAAGATATCCATGGAGGACATTATGGAAAAGATGTTGAAGGGAGTTGAAGCTACCAACTCGGGGGTAAATACTATGAAAAGTGAATTTTTTACCCTCAGTCAGTTGGTTAGGTCACACTTTGCTTCTATTAAGAAGTTGGAGCAACAGATGAGCCAACTTTCGTCTACTCTGAACCAGAGAAAAACTGGTACTTTACCTAGTGAAATGGTTCAAAACTCGCGTACTGATGGATCTTATTTGGAGATTACCACTCGGAGTGGAAAAATATTATCTAACCCTTCTATAGGCAAAGCTGTGGAGAAGGAGGTAAGTGTTGATGAGTCAGAAGGAAGCAATCCAGTGGAGTCTGAGAAGCTGGATGTCTTTGTTGATATTTCAAAGAAAGAAGATGAAAAGAAAGGGTAAGTGGTATTGAAAGAAATGCCACGACCACCACCTCTCTTTCCTCAGAGATTAAAGAAGAAAGTAGATAACGAAAAATTTAGCAAATTCATGGCAATAATAAAACTACTGAAGGTGAATGTGCCATTGATAGAGGCACTTAAACAAATGTCGAACTATGCTAAATTTATGAAATAACTGTTAACAAAGAAGCGTAAGGTAAGCCGTGAGCGGTGGATAACATCCACCACTGTAGTGTTGTTTCTTCACAATCCTTAGTGCAGAAAAAGCCTGACCCTGGAGCATTTACCATATCGTGCACAGTTGGGTCCATGAAGTTTACCAAAGCCTTATGTGACTTAAGAGAAACTATTAATCTGATGCCACTTGATATCTACAAGAATCTTAGATTGGGGAAACCTACCCCCACAACAGTGCATCTAGTGATGGCAGACAGATCGGTGAAACGACCAGTTGGTATATTACATGATGTGCTGGTAAAGGTGGATGACTTTATTCTGCATGTAGATTTTGTGATATTGGATTGTGATGTTGATTTGGAGGTACCCATCATTTTGGGTAGACCACTATTATCCACGGGAAAGTATTGGTTGATATGGAGCTCAATGAGCTAAAGTTCAAGTATGGAAAAAAGGGAGGCTAGATTAAAAATGCACCCTCTTATGAAGCAGTTAGAGGAGATGAATATCTTCTCGGTTGTGGATGTATTTCAGGAAAATATTAATAAGGTATCGACACGGTATCTTGACGAAGTCTGAGTAGTCAAGATAATCAAGTCGTGCCACGACGTTAAATCAGGCGTTGTTTGGGAGGCAACCCAATATTTTAATTTTATTACACTTATGTTTTTAATTTTTATAGCTAAGAGTTATACAAAGAAGGTAAACTGGTTTCAGTCATCTTGAGAAGGTTGAGGTCAATTTTGACGGGTTGTCACAAGTATGACAAGCCGTGAGAAATGGCGTCAAAATAATCAAGTCAAAGCCTTATTCTGTTAAGGATGATGACAATTTTGAAGCACCATCCAGTATCTTAAGCGCCATCAAAAATGCCGTCAAATGAGTTGAACCCATCTTAAAAATTTTGGGCTAACCCGGCCCAATAACAGTTGTTCACATTCACGCTGACTTTAGATATTTCTCTTCCAGTTTTGGTTTTCTTTCCTTAGAGAGTTATTTCCCTTCCTTTTTCAAATTTAATCCCTTCTAAGGCAAAATTTTAAGACTTTCCTTGTTGAAGCCTGAGAGTTAAGTCAAGAAATCTTCTTTCTCTCTCATCTCATTCTTTTCTCACTGGCAAGTCTAGGTGCTTAGAGTATATCAGCTAAGTGTCGACATCCAGGTATAAGAAAAACTTCAACTTCATCTTTCTTTGGATCAATTGTGAACTACAAGAAACCTTGGTTTCAAAGGAGTGAGTTGAACCCATTAACATACTTTAAGCCCCTTTAAAAACTAGGGTTTGTAGGGTTATGCAGTATAATTTCATGGAAATCTCAGTAAAGAACATGACCTAAGTTTAAATAGAGAATACTGGTAGAAGAAAAATCAAGTAAAAAGAAGTTAGAAATTGTAATGTTTTCTGACGGAAATTTTCACGACCTTGCACCTATGTGATGGCCATTCAAAAATGTCATCAAAAGATGAGAAATTTTGTAGATTTTGGATATGGTTGACTATGCTTTGGAAGCACCGTCACACCTATGATGGCATATCATAAAGGCCATCAAACCTGCGAACTGAAAACAGTGAAGATGTTAAACTGAGGTGATCCTTCTTCTTCTCTTGTTTGATTATGGATACTAATTAAGGATTTCTATGTTGTTGCAGAACTAATAATGGCACCCAAGAATTTGAATCCAACCACACCAAAGAAAGCTGATAAAGAGAATGTACCTCAATAGCTTGTCAACGAGGACTCTGATTATAAATATGATGAACACTTGCTCAGATGGACGAGAAAGAGGGTTGGTCCAAAGACACCACCTCTACATAAGCCTATTGAGGTGGAGGATACTGATAATACTGCGGTAACAACCTTATCTGAGCAAGAATCATAGGAATAAGGATCAGAACACAATGAACAGGAGTCTGAGTTCACTGAACAAGAAGTTGAAATTGAACACTCTGAAAGGCCTGCAATTGAAGAAACTGAGTATGAATCACCATCATCAGAGCATCAAGGTGATAAGGATTCTCCAGTATGGGGAAATTTGGTGAAATGTAAAAACCCCGAGGTGAGGAATAATGTGAGATGGCAAATCCCTGGGGCTGAAACGATCTATTTGGACGGACTTCATAGAACAGATCGACGAAGTGCTCGAAGGCCAATTCTAAAGAAAAAGAAAATCATCACTACAGGGTTGATCAGATACCCTGAGTTGATGCAAAAACTCAAGAAGTATGAATTAGAGTGGACTACCAGGGGAAGCGGTGTTTACTCTCCTTCATTAGTATGGGAGTTCTACGTAAACTACCGCGCTATTGTGGAAAATATGTGCAAAGAAGGAGATAGAACTTCAGATAAGCCTCTTCTGACCAAAGTTCCAGTATGTGAAGTGAGGGTGGATATTTTAGATTCCACCATAAACAGGTTTCTTCATGGGCCAGCGTTTGTTCCACGAGCCACTTCACCTACTTTCTATACCCGGTTGAAACATCGAGAAAACCAGCGCAAATAGCTAGCAACTCTCATAGAAGATACCCACCGAGGGAGATAACATATTAGGGGATATCGAGCAATATTGGTTGCAAGCTTAATAGACAGAACTCCCTTGGATTTTAGAGAAATGATAGCAGAAGAGATCAAGATTCGGCTCGCAAGACTTGATGTTGTATATCCATTTCTATGTCTGATTACTAGGCTGTGTGAAGCAGCTAATGTATCTGATATTTCAGGTATTGATGACGAGATACCTGCCAAGAAAACTCACAACCCTGTCAGCGAAAATAAAATTTGGCCTGGCTTACGACTTGATCGAGATGCAGTTGGTGCAACAGATCCTCCAGTCACTGAGACTCTGTCATCACCAGATGTGGGGGTACAAATCTCCGAAGTTATACCACCACCACTAGCATATTCAGCTTAGGCAGGCTCAGTGTCTCAAAGTAGGCCGACTACTTCAGTCCTCCCAGCAGCAACAGGTTTGGCATTTCAGCCGATTGATACCAGGAAGTGGCTAGGCAAGCAAATTGGTGTGAGGTGCAACTACAGGCCTTCTCCAAACAATTTGCTACCGTTGTTGACAAAAGAATCAAAGCTTCACTTGAACCTTTCATGACTTTTCCTGAGTGGATGGCAAATCTAGAGAACAGATTCGATGCCCGGGCAAGAAACATTACAGATGCTGATCTTGGCCCTTTCAGGGCTATGTTGGATAAGGTGAAAGCTGAGGTTGGGATGTTGCAGCAACACCAAATCATGGTGCCAACAGGTTCATCTATGCATGATGTAGAGGAAGAAATTCCTATACTCGATCTCACTGTGGATTCCCCGAAGAAAAAGAAGAAAAAGAGGGAAAAGAAAGGCAAGAACAATGGAGATGATCCAGATAGTGAAGAAGAGAGAAAAGCTAAAAAGAAATCAAAGAAGAAAGCAGAGAACGAATATTTGAAAAGTACAAGATTAGAGTCCCTAGCTAACACAGAAAAATGGGAATCAGCCATCAGAGCTAGGGCTGCAGGTGCTTCATCGAGCCAGGCTCCAGCCACTGCAAAGGGTGAGTCTACGAGTGGGGAGAAAATAGTAGATGATGATGTAGCAGGGTCAGAGACCCAGCATCCATAGGATTGACTGTCTTTAGGTATATCCTAACCCTTAGTGCATTTTATTTTTGATTTTAAGTTGAGGATATAGGGAAACTGTTGTTGTAACATGTTCTGTAAATAATTAGGAATAGTACAAGTACTTGAGGCAGTTAGCTTGTTTTGTAATTTTTGAGTACCTTTCCAGTGGTCTTATCTGTCATAAATTGTGTGAATTGCATCTAGTGTGATCACTGTGTATCTGTTTGTGGCATTAGTGTGGCAAATAAATAACCTGTAGAAAACAAATGCATGAAATAGATGAGTAGTGATGTGTTATATACTTGTGTGCTATGTGTGTGTAAGGACTTACTCAGTTCCCATTGTGTTTTCAATCTAGAACTTGCCCAGTTAGTCGTACCATAGTCATAGGATAGGCGTTATGAAAGGATCATAGGTTGTTTTTGCAAGTTAACCCATTTTAACTTAAATGGCCATCCAAATGTAAATAATATCCCCTGATCCCTTTTTACACCTAAATAGCCCAGTTCTTTCTTATACACCTTTCACTTTCCCATTACATCATAATAAACCTATTTTGGCCCTGGTCCTCCTTGGACACTATGCACCTCGACTTAGGCAAATAACCTAAGTTGAGAGTGGCTACTATAGGGGTGCGTGATGTATTATGAGTATGAAGAGAGGTAAAAGAATAAAAATGAACAACAAGTTGGGTGTAGTGAAAAGGAAAAAGAGAAAACTGAAAAATTTAATCTAATGCTTGAACAGATAACATCCATCTTGAGAATACTTGACAAATAAAAGAAGGAAGCAAAGAAGGTCAAAAGTTGAAACCCCATGAGTTAATGTAGTGCCAAGGAGGTGTAGTCACTATGAAATACCCATGAATATCATACCATCCTTGAGCTTACATTAAAAGATTAAAAAAATCCCTATAGTGATCCTAACTGACTTGTCTGAAGACTTAGATACTGACTATAAGGGCAAGCCTATGGCATTTGATGCGCAATGTTGGAACTTCGTTCCTAGAGTGAGTCTTACGTTCATCCCTATGTCTATACATGTGAATCTGGGTAAGAAAGGGATTTCTTTATTGTGAGGGCACACCAGGTATATTGCTATTAGCTGCTTTGTTCGGATAATGTAATTTGGGTATATGTTACGCTGGTATTGCTGAGATTTTTGCCATATCTAGATACATATGAGTTACATGGGTGTTTTCAAATATTAGACACAGTTGATTTTACTTTGATTGATCATGGAGATGGTGCATGTATTCTGACCTGATGAGAGTAGTTAGCTTTCAAATTGTACTTTGTATACTCCTAGTTATGTTTTGGTTGCTTGAGGACAAACAATTGTTTAAGTTGAGGGTGTTGATGTCTGAGCCGATGCTAACACATTTGAAGATTTTAACTCTGAATAATTGAGAGGTCTTAAGAAACTTTTGTTGTTTTTGATTGCTTTTTGTGTGTTAATATAGATACAAGTGATCGGGGAGGAAACCAAGGGAAAGAAGAATAAAACAGTTGAAATCTGGTGGAAATAAGCTGAAATGTATCTGATGATCATTTTGAAGCGCCGTCATACATGGTACAGGCTGTCAAAGTCACCATCAAGATTAGACAGAACCTGAGAAGATTAGATAAACTATGATGATGATCTGGAAGGGCCGTCAAATATTTGACATCTCGTAAAAATCGCCGTCAACTAGAGGGCAGAGTATGTTGATTTCTAGTGAAGTTTGACGTCAGCTTGCAAGCTCCATCAAGATGTTTGACACACCATCAGGATTACCGTGTGAAGAGTCAGAAGATAACAACTCACTGGAATCTTTGACGACATCTCGCACATGTCGTCAGGTGTCTGACGCATCATCAAAAGCATCGTCGTCTAATTCAAAGAGAAAACTGAAACGTACATTGCTCTGTTTCATCAATTACTCTTCTTGTTTCTTATCAACTATTTTTGGTTTTCCACCTTGTGATTAAATTGAAGGAACTACTTGTTGTTTTTCATCCATTTGTAAGTTTATCCTTATCATCATGAATTCAACTTGTTATTTCATTCATCAAATCATGAACGGCTAATTCCATTAGCCGGAGTTATGGGATTCATGGATTAGGTTTTGATATGATGCTAGGTATTTAACGGATTCAAAGAGTAGTAGAACATCTTGAAATTCTATTGTTTTAACTGAAATCTAGTGGTTGCAAAACATTAGATTATGCCTTACGTTTTATTTGCTTCTAATGAAGAAATAGACTAGAGGTCGTGAATTATCAACAGGGACTCGGAAGCTACCAACCTTCTGTTTAATGATTGATGTCGTAACTGGATTAATCTAACTGAGATAACATTCTAGTGGAAATTAATAAGTTATCTAAGTTTGAGAGAATTAGATAATAAATTATCTGGTGAGGTCGAGAGAAAAGTCAGAAAGTATCATAGTCAAGGATAGTCTGTTGTTCTACGTACTTCAAGAATCCTAATTATTACCTAGTATCTATCAACTCCCAAAAGTCATGGTGAAAATAACTCTGGTTTCCCATTTGTCTTGATTACAAACACTGAAGTATTGAAAGTGACATTTGGATTTCCGTGAAACTTAAACCACCATCTTTCAGAAATTGTAAACTATCAGTAAAGCATTTCGTAAACAAATTGAAGTTCACACCCTATTCCCTGTGGGATTCGACCCCAACCTAGTTGGGTTTTATATTGACAACGATCGCTTTCACCCATTCAAGAGTTTAATTTGAGCGTTATCATTGTCCCCTCACTCATTTAAACCAAAAATTCATAACCCGGATTGCGGTTTGATGTCTCACCGCGACGTAGTGTAATCGTGGTGGCTTACTGCCTCACACAAAAGTGCCGTAACTTTTCACTCGAGTATCGGATTAAGGAAAAATTGGTATCATTGGAAAGATAATTATCTATAATTTTGTTAGTCTTGAGCTGAAAAATTCTGTATGCATCAAAAGTTATACACTTTCAAAGTTGACCCTTGTAGAATCGAACACCAAACTTTAGACGAATCAAAGGATCTTAGCTCAACTTGGCTCTAAGTGATTTCCTATGAACACTCTTCACCTAATAAGCACTCAACACACTAGGATAAAGGTCATGACACATGCATTCCAATTATAGATCAAGAACATGGAGAATACACCTTTACTACAATGAGATGAGTGTCTCACCACTATAGCCACCGTGACACGCCACAATAGCGGTCACTTGCTATTTTAAAAATCCAAACACGGTCCAAAACTCATCCAAAAAATCTAAAACTTACCCGAGAAATGCTAATTACACCCCTGAACATGAATCAACTCAAAAACTTATGTCTCGGGGTCTAGAAGGTCAACTTAAAATTCCTCGAAGTTACAAGGTCTTAAAATGGATAAGTCCTAAGGACATGGCTAAATTTTCAAGCTTTTAGCCTCATATGAAAGCACTAGGAGATGAACTAAATTGAGAAAAGTATGGGGTATTACAAAAATTAAAACCAAGTCTCCAACACTTATCCAAATTTTCAAGTTGTAAGCCTCTTATGCATGCTCTAAAAGCTGAACTGACCTAAGAATAATACGGGGTATTACAATATCTCCTCCTTGGGAACATTCGTCCTCGAATGAGATTAATTGAGCTGAGAATACTGAGGGAACTAAAATCACATACTAAACATGCATAATTGGAAACATGGTTATGTGACTGAGTTTGAAACAAGATACTTGACTGAACTGATTCGTGAATGCATGCAATGATAGAAATATGATTATACAAATGGAAATAGGAATAGAAGAGAGAATATCTATGGAAAACTGTTACCTTAAGCTAAGTCTAAGTTTTTAAAGAAAAGAAGAGGGTACATGGTATGTATATCTACTTCTTCTTTCCAAGTAGCTCCCTTAACGAACTGATTTCACCAAAGAACGTTGACCAAGGGAACTTCTTTGTTCCTCTATCTATGAATCTGAAGATCAAGGATTTCAATAGGTATTTCTTCATAAGAATGGCTATCTTGAATATTTTTACTTTCTATAGGGACTACTACAGTTGGATCACCAATAAACTTCTTTAACAAGGAAACATGGAACACAGGATGTACTTATACTAAATCTGCAGGCAACTCAAGCTCATAGGCTACCTTTCCATAATGACTCAAGATCCTATAACGGCCAACATATCGAGGACTGAGCTTCCCCTTCTTGCAAAACTTCTTCACCCCCTTCATGGGAGAGATCTTCAAATAGACTAAGTCACCAACCTCAAACTCAAGATCTCTCCTTCTCACATCTGCATAGGATTTTTATGTGCTTTAGGTTGTCTTAAGCCTCTCTCTGATTAACTGAGCTTTAACCATTGCATCAAATACTTAATTTAGCCCTATCAACATTGTTTCACCTACCACAAACCAACCAATAGGATATCTACATCTCCTCCCATAAAGTGCCTCAAATGGAACCATTTGAATGCTAGGATAATAACTATTATTGTTGAAAAATTCAATCAAAGGCAAGTGATCAGCCAAACTACCCTTAAATTCAATGACAGATGCTCATAACATGTCCTTTAGGTTTTGAATAGTCCTCTCTTCCTGACCATCTATGTGAGGGTGAAAGGTTTTACTGAGATGAACTTGGGTACCAATACCCTTCTGAAAGTCTTTACAAAAGTGAGAGGTAAACTAAGTACCTCTATCTAAAATGATAGAAAATAGGACTCCACACAATCTAATCAACTCTCTAATATTGAGCTTGGCATAGTCCTCGACTGTATAGGAAGTTTGAACTAGAAAAAAATGGGCTAACTTGATCACTGCCCTCAGCTGAATCAACCAACTGCACACCTAATAGAGCAAGCTATTGAACCTCCCAAACTAGCTTCTTATTATCATCCTCAACATGAGCAACACCACCCATAGACAACCTACTAAGGGTATCTGCCACTACATTCCTTGCCTAGATGATATAACACACTCATGTCATAATCTTTTAATAATTCTAACCACCTTCTCTGATAGAGATTTAAATATTTCTACGAAAATACATACTTCAAACTTTTTTGATCCGTGAACACATCAACATGAACCTTATACAAATATTACCTCCAAATTTTCAAGGCAAAAGCAACAACTACTAACTCAAGATCATGGGTAGGGTAATTATTTTTATAGAGTTTAAGCTATCTAGTGGTGTAGGCTATGACCTTACCTCTCTTCATTAAAACACAAACCAAACCAACTCTAGAAGCATTACAGTAAACTACAAACCCATCTGAACCATCTGGTAAGGCCAATACTGGGGCTGAGATGAGTTGAGTCTTTAACTCCTGAAAACTCTTCTCATAAGAATCTGACCACTGAAACTTGACTTTCTACTGAGTCAGTCTGGACATGGGGAATTCAATAAAAGAAAACCCTTCTACAAACCATCGGTAATAGCCATCCTATCCCAAGAAACTCTTGATATCTGATGGTGATATGGGTATGGGATAATTTCTCACTGCTTTGGTATTTAGAGGGTCAAGTCTAATGCCATAACCATAAATAATATGGCCAAGAAAATCTACTGATCTCAGCAAAAATTTGCACTTATTGAATTTGGCGAATAACTAATGGGCTCTAGGAGTTTGCAATATGATTTTGAGTATGCAGTTAGTACTTTGAATATATAAGTATATGAGATGAGGTTAGGCTGAAATGTATGGGTCATATGCATGAGATAATGAATGACTGGATGGCATGAGATAACTGAGTATAAATGTATGAAAACTATAAAATCTAAGAATCCATGACCAAGCATAAAATATGTTCTTATATGGTCTGTAAATTGAACTACTAAAATACTAATAATTGTATAATGTCTTAACTGAAGGTAAATCCCGTGTTATTACGTATTAGGGCGGGGGGAAAGATAAGGCTACCCTTGTGGGATTTATATTGGTAATTGGAATGCCGATTGGAGGCCTAACACGATGCAATAAACCCCTCATCACTATACCCACTCCAACGTCATGCAATCGCGGTGAGGTGCTGGAAATAAATTTCAAACATACCTCAATCCTTGTCCAAAAAAATCCAAAACTTTTCCGAAACATGCTCCATACACCCCTGAACATGAATTTCAAAAACTTGTGTCTCAGGGTCAGAAAGGCCACTTTAAAAATTAATGAAGTTAAGAGGCCAAAAACAAAACTAAGTACCCAACATTTAGCTAAATTTATAGGTTTTAATCCTCTTATGCATACATTATAAACTTAACTGAGCTAAGACTATTACGGAGTATTACAATACATAAGAAACCGTTCTTAATCCAAATATACAAACACTAATTTCAAGCAATATATTAAGCCCTTTTCCCTTTTGGTAGATGATCTTCATGATGTACAAAAAGATGTAGCTAAATTTTTATTGGAAAAATCTATAAACACAATGCAAAAATCATAACATTTCAATCTTAATTTTTCCTGTGATTGTGACTTTGTCAGCGAATTTGAAGTGAATACGCGGCCTGGTCCTCATGAATTTACCTACCAGAGTTAACTAACACTTCTCAGTAATAACCCTATAGTAATTTATTAAGTTTAAAATGATCTCCGAATTTCCCTTTCTGAATTCCTAAATCGATGGTTACTAGGGCTTGAGATAATAGGCAATTATTGCTTTGGAATTGTTAGATTTTTGTGGAATTTCTTTAGCTCAGGTCGCCATAATAATATTAGTGTTTTTTGTTTACTTTATTATTATATGGGATGAAATTTGGAATAAGAATAAGGGTTAGCAGTACATGGATTAAACATCTAAAGACAAAGCACCCCTCATAATAGTAAAGAAAGTTTTTTTTCTGATAAACAAGTAAACATATATTTTTATGTTACACTTTTTTTGAGAATGAAACTAACTTTTAGTGCATCAAATCAGATATTCAAATAAATCATGAATTACAAGCTATTCATTACAATCCAGGCATTACGTTTATCTCACATCTCCCTCAGTAGGATACTCAGGGACTTAAACTATTCTTATATATAAAATATTTTTCGGTAGAGTATTTTCAATTGATACTTTCTTCTTCCTATCAAAAAGAGAAAGTTTGATGAGTGGATATGGATAGACTTATGTGAAAATAACTATTCTTCTATCTGGCTTGAGAATGGACAAACATTTAAGATCTCGTCTTATCCATGATATTGGCATAGAACCTGAGATTTAATTTTACCGAAGACACACTATGATAAGACATCTGTTGCATGATAAAATAGTATCTGAACTTTTAATGCTACAAATGGAAGAGCTATTATAGAATTGAAATAGAAATTTTGATTATAAAAAATTTAGGTTGAGTTGTACATTTATGAGGAAATTGTATTTTTTAAAAAAAGTTGTAATTTTTAGTTTTCCTAAAAAAGATTTTTCATCAAACACCAACAAAAAGGAGAGTTTTATTTTTTTGTCTTTAATTTTCTTTTGCTTGAGTTTTTTTTTAATCAGTAAGGGTGAATTTTGTAAATGAATTATCTAACGAGGAATTAACATCATTTACATAGGTCAAGTGTCCCAAGTAGACTAACAAGAAAATACATTTAAGTTTATTAAGGCTATGTATAATTTTCCTTCTGCCAAAATTTGGTTTCACTTTTTCAAAATACAAAAAGAAAAAAAAGGTTCATCACTTTTCCTTTCCTTCTTTTGAAAAATTCAAAAGTTGGATCAAAGAGTGGATATGATCATTTAAATTTTTGTCACCAATTACTTCACATTGTCTCAAAAGGATATTTGTTTTATCTGATTATGATGAGATATCACTAATTCAATCTTTTTTTCTATCTATCTCGCATGTTATTACTAATTTGAGATGATTAGTGTTATTGATGGAACATGTCTTGTAACTTTCTTATCATTTTACCTTGGGGGATCAAAGGCTACACATGTATGTGGAATATCATTTACTCCAAGGGATGATATCTAAATAGAGGAAAATAAATAGAACCTACAAATTTTCTAGTTGACTCAACCATGAATTACAATATTTTCTCTTATCTTTCACACATACTCTTGCCAGTAGTCTTTGAGTGTTGTCTCTTAAATCTAGCATAGTAGATTCTCCAGTGTTATTTGTTAGCCCTTCTATTTTGTCCTCTTCATTTATATTTGATGATTCTGTGAACTAAAGCCACCTAGCATTTGCAATTAGATATCTTTTTATTTTTATTAATCATGAAATTATATGTTTACCGTAATCAATGAAACTTGTAAGTAGTTAATGATATCATACATAGAAAGATGATAAATGGAAAATATAACATATTTATTAAGTTTTTTGAGCCGTAAATAAAGATTATAAAATTCACATTAATTCAAATTTTATCCCAAATAGACAACAATTCTCTGTATTTTCCAAAGTAATTTAAGGATATTGACAAAATTTACTATGTGCATATCCAAATACGAAAACTACTCAATAGCAATCAATTGTTCTTATTTGCATGGTGCTTTAAAGTATATTTACTACCTATCAGTCTTAGTATTTAATACATACAAGAGAACTTCATTAAGAACTAGTTACTGATACAATGTATGCATTGTGTAAGACATGATATAGTTATTTGAATAATGCTAATGAATGATGATTTATATTTGGAGAAATACAATATTTATGCATTTAAAAATAAATATTAGAGAGATAATTTTATAGAAACTTATATAAACATTAGATTACAAGAATCATTCAACTAGATTCTATTAATCTCTTTGAGTCTTCTCATTTATTTTTCTCATTCAAGAATATAAAGATAAGTGTGAAGAGAAGTGTGAACAGTGTGATGAGAGAGAGGGAACATCTAGCCCTCCACATGGAATCATCTAAGTGGAATTGTTCTTTTTCTTGCTTCCCACAAAGCTTGCCCCCCCCCCACAAGAAAAGTGTGAAGAGAAGTGTGAATGGTGTGATGAGAGAGAAGAGTCATACGTCCAGTCCTCCACATAGCATTACTGAGCAGAATTTTTCTTTGGATCGCTTTGTTGGGTTTAAAATCGAGAGGGCGTCATGTGGAAGCTTTTAATTTGCAAACCATAAGACAAAAAATAAGACGACACATGAAAAATTAAACTAAAAATATATTATTGGATATCGTTTGGCCAAATGGCCTGCATATTAAAAATTCTAAAACTTATTGGGAGAAATCTCCCCCTAAACAAAGACTCTTTAAAGACTACATTGTGGATACTATAGTGTTATGGTATGAGAAGGGGGTTTTCTATTTAAAGATATCCAAAACCTTTCCTCCAAGAAAGAGGTTAGCCAAATATGGAAAAGAATTATATTTTTTCTTTTAGGAAAAGTAAAAGTAATTATGGTAACTTTTATTTTCCTTCTAAGAAAAAGTAAAACTTAAATATAGTAAGAAAATCAGCGCAAAAAAACTAACAAATCTCTCCTTTTTGGCTTGATTTTCTTCAAAATATTCTTGATCCTCCTTCTTCTTATGTATGATCTTCGTTCTTCAGATATATTCTTCATATATCACTGTTGTTTGGCATGTTGAAAAATAGAGCTTTTGGGTTAAAAGTATATGAGCCCTTTCGAGTTAAAAATATTGGAGCACTTCTGCAGGGTTAAAAGTGAGCTTTATTTTTAAATATGTGACAGCAGGATTGTTGAAAATATAATTAAAAATTATCTCCACATGTAGCTTTTGGACATATATCTTCATTGTCATCAAATTGATTATAACTTTGTTCAATAATTAGACCATCGATTTATTGAACCGTGGGCTCTGATACCACTTGTTGGGTTCGTTCTTGATATAATCTTCATAACTGTTGTTTTCCATGGTTAAAAATAACATTTAAAATATCATGGTTAAAAATTGGTTTAAAAGTAATATTTTATTTTTATTTTTAAAGATATTGCAGCAGGATTGTTGAAAATATGGTTGAAACTTGTTCTCCACATGTAGTTCGACAAAACTCTTTATTATCATCCAAATTGTTGTAGCTTGATTTTGAAACCGCTTTGAACCTGTTTAATCTCGTCTCACCACACCATTGGACCATTGAATCGTAAGCTCTGATACAACTTGTTGGGTTCGAAATCAAGAGGGCGTCATGTGGTAGCGTTTAGTTTGTAAACCATAAAATGATAAATCAGAGGACACACAAAAAATTAAATTAAAAATATATTATTGGATATGGTTTATCCAAATGACCTACATATTAAAAATATAATTAAAAGCCCTAAAACTTATTGGGAGAAATCTCCTCCTAGACAAAGACTTTCTAAAGACTACATTGTGGATACTATTGTATTATGGTATGAGAAGGCGATCTTCTATTTATAGATATCCAAAACCTTTCCTCCAAAAACGAGGTTAGCCAAATATGGAAAATAATTATATTTTTTCTTTCAGGAAAAGTAAAAGTAATTATGGTAACTTTTATTTTCCTTCTAAGAAACAGTAAAAATTAAATATAGTAAGAAAATCAGGGCAAAAACTCTAACACACTTCCCATAAAGCTAAACCCCCCACCCACCCACCCACTTTGCCTGCCGCATATCAGTGTTTGGTGTTGGGTGTTGTTGTATGTGTTGAGTTGTGTGTTGTGTTATTGTATGTGTTGTATGTATTTGGCTTCTCTCTCTCTCTAAAATATTTTCTTTCTTTCTCTCACTCAATTTATAACTTTCAACTATCTTCAACAGCTTATTTTCTCCCCCCTCCCTCCCTCTCTTGTATACTCTAAATTGATTTACTCCTCCTTGTGCCACCTTTCTTTCTTCGTTGTTCTTCATTAATCTATATATATATATATATATATATGGATTGGATTTTTATAATTTCTTTGTGAGGTTTGATCTATAGGTAAGATAGGTATGTACTAATCTATATATGGGTTGCTCTTATTTTTAAGAAAAAAATTGGAGTTGGTGGCTTTTTGGTATTTGATTTAAATTTTATTCTATGTTGATTCTTGTGTGCTTTACTGTCCATTTTGATATGTGTATGGAATGTTGTGTTTTTAAGCTAATTTTTCTTTAATGTTTAGATCTTTGGTGATTTTGAATTGAAATATTTGAAGGGTTTTGCAAAGTTTTACCATTGATGATTATTTTAGCTATTTTCCTTATCTAGTTAAGTTTTAAGTTAGGTTTTAACATTTCTTAATTGTGATTGTGTTGTATTCTTTATCTAGTTGAATGTTAACTTAAGTTTTAACAACTCCTAATTGAATTGTGAAATTTTATTTATTTGGCTGAATGTTAACTTGGTTTTAACAATTCTTTAATTTTCATTATGTTGTTTTCCTTATCTGTTTGAATTATAACTCAGGTTAATATAATTCTATCATTGCTTTAAGAAATTGCAAATAGACATTTCATCCTATCCTTCACTAATCCTTATTTGTAATCTGCAGATATTTGCTACAGTTGTCTTCTTCTCTTCATTTAAAAAGATGTCACTTATTCCTCATCAGATTCAGGTATGATTGTCATCAGGGAATAGAGTAAAGTTTCTGATACATCCAATATGGGATTTTTAGTAGTTTAGTTAGTTGGATACTAAACTCTTACCTTGTTGGTGAGGGTTCGAATCCCTAAATTGTAATCCACTTTGCCATTTTGTCTTCCCCTACCCCCATTTTCTTAAAACAAAATACATACAAATATTTGAATAAAAGACGAGTAATCCCCAAACCCAACTCCCCCTATATCTTCTATTTTTGTACTTTAAATATATATTCCTCATCCTTCTCTCCTTAAATTGTTGAACATAAATGTAACCAAAATGCAAAAATACAATGGACATAAGGGTATCTAGATGTATGAATGCATCCACGGTAGAAAAAACTTCTCCTCAAGCCAAGCCATAGCAAACCATACCAGGCATCACTTCAAGGATGGATGAGTAAAAGGAACCCCCCAAAATAAAAGGTTTGTGAAACTTTCTGATTATCAACAGTATCTAGTTTCTGTTACTGCCTCATCAATTTTCAATCAACATGTTATTTCTACAACAACATCTAAAAATGCCTCCTGAAATGCTCACCAATTGCCAAAAGGGGGTGTGCAGATTTCTGGAAGCCTAGCGGCTCGGCCTTCACCTCAAGCTTTGTCCAGCAGACGACCATGGGCCCCTACACATCCTTTCAGGGTTTGTGATTTGATGGTACTAGATAGGATCAGGGATAGACTTACTGGAAATAATCAAGAAGCAATTTCACATATTCTTTCTAGTGCTATTGATTAGGTTCATTCATTAATTTAAACATACACTATATTGATCTTTTTCCTTCATGACTTAAATGATTTACGCTTTTCTCCTACTTTGGTTTCAAAATTTTTTTATGTGGATATGTTATATGATCTAATTTGTAAGTCGTGGCAATATGAAGGACTAGGGTTTATATCAATCCCACTTTTTATATGAGATAAGTGATACCAAGATTTTGGTATAAAAATAACATTGATTTTAGCTAATCTTCCTATCAAATATGAGATAGGTTTAATCTAAAAATGTTTATTGGGATAACTCGATTAATTCCTTGAACCAAATGAGCCCTTAAAGGATTTTTTTTTTATACCTTACTTTAGTGAATTACCACCCTCATTATGAATTTTGGTTAATTTTTCCCATGAATCATATTTGCCTATAGCATTTGAGTAAATTAATGTGCGGTTAGCTTTTTAACATTCTATACTAGCAATATTTTTTGTCCTTGTTTATGGGGTCAAATAAATACGTTATATAATTGAAGATTGGAATATTAATTTTATTGAGACAAACTAGAAAAACTAATGCTTCAAGAGTAGAATGTTTCTCAAATTTTAGGATTTCAAGTCTCTAACTAATCCTTTTTTCATGGCCACATATCTTTTTGACTTAGGATGCACGAGATCTTTGTATATGCAACAAATTTGATGATTGATAAGAGTGTTGTCTTGCTACAGGTAAAAGAATCAAGGAAGAATAGCACTGAGGTGGATGTGATCACCATTGAAGATTCAGATAATGAGTCCAAAACTATCTGATCGTATGGTTAAAGCATATGATGTAGTTTCTGTGTTGTTTCTTCTTAATTAAGGTTTTGAAGAATGTTATCAAAATATTACTGAGGCATCTTATTTAATATATGGACAATAGGCTGAAGTTGCTTTTTTATATCATCTAGGAGTACTGGCTTGTCCCTTTATCCGTTATGTTGTATTAATATATGTATGTTTTGCTATTCTGAAGAAATTCAATTGTTGCACATTTACCATATGTTAATGATATAGTAGTTTCTATGTCTAGGGAATAGACATAAATTGAAACTGATTTAGAAAATACTTGAACATTTGGGTAGAAAATGAACAAAAGAGCTCAAGACTGTTACATGATAAAATTTATAGCTTCTTCCTATGCAAATAAATAAGATTTATTGTAGCCTACTTTTCATGACTTCTTATTATTATAAGTATATGATGGGAGGGGACTACTCGAAATATTACATAGAGAATTGATAAATCGTAAATCATATGGATTTTTTGCGATGCTTCTTTATTACAAATTTATTGGAGTTAATAATTTTCCCGCATGTATGAGTATGGATATTATGCTTTGTATTGATAAAAGAACAATGCTCAATTTCTAAATTATGTAGTTATTACTAGTTTTCTTTGTTAATTTATCGAAGAGAAATGTGTATGAAGCAGAAAAGGTAAAAGATTTTCAATCAAACGCTATTAGAAAGGAGTGTGTCAATTATTCTCTTTTCTAATGATGTTTGGTTTAATTTATTTTCCTGAAAAAATAGGGAGAAAAAACTAAAAATATTTGGTTAGAGCTCCTTTATTTTAGTAGAATAAAAAGATTTTGCAAGATAATGAAATTTGAACAGTATGATTCTTGCTATATCTTATATAAATATAATGATTATCTATTTCAACAGTAAATTTTTACTTCTAGGAAAAATCTGTAAAATAAAATTGGTCAAAATCTCATTATTTCTAGTCAAATATATTCTTCCTTAAAAGTGAAGCTCTTGTATTTAAAAATAAATAATAAAAAAATCATGTGAGCAAAGAATATAATCTTCTCACTCTATTAGAATTAGATCATACTCGAGTAAAGACTATCAAATAACCAAATTCATAGAGGTAATTAATATTACTAAAGAATTTAGGGGGTTCTAAATAAAATACATTAAGTTTAAGGGCATTATGCCAAACAAAATGTGTCTTGATCACGACTATTATTTACTAAATTTGAATTTGTAGTTTACCAATCAAATTTCTTCTTATCAAGATAATAAATGCAACTATGCCAAATAAATTTATAAAATAAAATGGTCAAGATATTTTCTAATACATCCAAAATTTAAATAAAACTTGAGTTGTCTTCAAATTCAACCCTCACCCATCACACCCAGTCTTTTCTAAATTTTCCTTGTTTATATATTTATCCTCCTCTACCAAAAATGATAAACATGAAAGTTAAAAAATTTAAAAAAAAAACAAAATGGATAACAACGTGTGTCCAAGTATCAATGCAGATGTTGTGGATAATTCTTTTCATCCAGCCAAACCCTAGTAGGTCATACAAAGGGCCACCTAAAAATGGTTGGAAGAAAGGAACCCGCCATCGAAAGGTGTAGACCCAACCTAGGAGGTTTCATGATATGAAAACTCTAGATATATCTAAGGTTATTCTTACCAAAGAGGAGGAAGAAGTCAGTTCGAGTCTTCTTGATCTTGCTAAAGGAATTTTTCAACATTACTAATTTAAATATACATGCATTTACTTCATATTTTTAGTACCTTTGTCACTTAAAGAATTATTTCATTCTCCTTCTTTTATTTTGATTTGTTTATGTTCAAATTTCTATGATTGAATTCATGATCAGTCATGGTAATAGAAGGAGATGAAGAGAAAGAGGGGAGACCCTTTATTTTTAACAATTGGAACCCCTCCACTAATTTTCTTAAAAGTAATTTGGTTTCAAAATTTTGGATCATATCAATACCACCTTTTATATATGAGATCAATAATATTACGAGATTTCATAATCATATAATTCTAATTTAGCTAATACGTCTAGCCAAACACAAGATATATAAATTTAATATCAAAATCTATACGAGGAAATATTCTTTTACAATCCCTTAGAAATTGAATAGAAGAAAATGACATTTTCAGATATTTTATGTGTAATTTCCTCCCTTTAACATATATTCATCATCCTCTCCTAAAAATGATTTATCACCATTAAAAATATGTCATGACCCGAATTGAGCCCTGGCCGCGATGGGCATCCCAAACCGTGAGGGCCTGAGAAACCCCTTAGCATGTAATCATCACATAACTCATAATTGAAATCAAAATGCAGAAGATAAAAAAAAATATGGTATTCCCTTAATCAATCTTAAAACTTTTCAACATCAACTCAGAAAATCTAAATCCATCTGAAACAGTCTACGAAGCCTCTGCTGAACTATAACACCCCGCATTTTCGGATAAGACTTTGAACTGTCGTTACTACATGTGTAAACTATCATCCAATATTTTGGATATGGATATATGTGTCATGATCATTTACCTTGTGTATAAAGTGTCTTCGATGTGAATTATGGTCATAGGAAGCACTTAGAGTAAAGTAGAGTTGAGAGCATTTGTATCGATTGAGTTTTAGTATCCGATCATACAAAAGTCAAATATAAATGATTGTAACTCTTAGAATATAACGATTCAGGTGTCTTACTATATATCAAATCAAATCTCTTCGAGTCTTATTTTCAATGCAACTAGTTTCACCTTAATCCGGAAGCGGAGTAGAAAGTTATGCTCATTTTACCTCAGCGTGTCCGTCCGTCAATAAGGTGACGACTTGAGGTGATAAGCCATCAACTAAGTGATGAGATATCAACCTCATCATTATCCTTAACCAGAGATACCCTGTATCATTGAAGTAAAGTTTACGACTAGGTTGACAAGCCATCAACTAGTTGATAGGCTATCAACCAAGTTGTCAACCTTAATCAGATCATGAAGAGAAGATGATGACTAGGCTGACAGGCCATCAAATAGTTGATAGGATATCAACCAAGTCGTCAACTAAAGAAATTCCTGCAATTTTATTCAGTTTCTTTAGAGGAGTTTTGGTCTTTTTGTCATGACCCAAACTAAGGACCTGGCCGTGAAGGGCATTCCGAACCACGAAGGACCGAGATCCCCTCAAACTGGCAATCATATGCATGATTCATAAACTATCAAATGCAGAAAAAAATGAAAAACTGGTCATCTGACTATAGCAACTACACAATATGGGGATAAGTTTCAACAAGGCTTAATTGTTCCTCATTCCTTTTTAATTGTTCCTCCTTCATTACAATAGGTACCGTTGGACTTGTCACCACAGAATCACTGGTGTACTAAGCCCTACTTAATTTGGTCATCCTATTCAGCATATTAGCAGTATCTTGAAATTCAAGAGTAACAAATGATCCTCCAGCAGTGTTGTCTACCATTGTCCTTGTCACAGAGTTAAAAGCTCTGTACAGAGTCTCCATCAGATGTATGTCCGTCATGTTATGATTTGGACATTATGCAAGCTTCTTCTTGAACCTCTCCCAAGTTTTATGCAAACCCTCATGTGGGAGTTTCCTAAAATTGTTGATCTCATCCCTCAACCGAGCATAAATCAAGGAAACTTAACTATCAGCAAATTTTCACACACAAAATTTTTAGTCTTCAATCGTATTCCCCAGCAACTGCACCATTTTTTATAAAGCTTAAAATAAACTCTTGAATGGGTGTAAGTGATCATTTTCAATATAAAACCCAACTAGGTTGGGGTCGAATCCCATAGGGAATAGGGTGTGAACGTCAATTTGTTTAAGAAATACCTTACTGGTAGTTTATTGTTTCCAAAAGATGGGATTTTAAAGTTCACAATGAATGAATAATAGTTTTGTTATCAATATAAATAGGAAACTAGAGTTATGATCACCAAAGGTTTCGGGTATTGACAGATACTAGGTAATGCTAGAGACTCTCGGAATGAGTAGAATAATAGAATATCCCTGACTATGATGCTATCTAACTTATCTCTCGACCTCACAAGACAATTTATTATCTAATTCTCTCAAACTTAGATAATTTATCTATATCCAAACGGATGTTATCTCAGGTAGATTAATCCAGTTACGGCATTAATCATTAAACAGAAGGTTGGTAGCTTCTGAGTCCCTGTTGATAATTCCCATCCTGCAGTCTATTTCTCTGTTAGAAGAAAATAAAACCTAAGGCACAATCTAATGTTTTCAACCACTAGATTTCAGTTAAAACCACAGAATTTCAAGATGTTCTACTACTACTTAAATCCGTTAAATACCTAGCATCATTCAAACCCTAATCCTTGGATCCCATAACCCCGGCTAATGGAATTAGCTGCTCATGATTTGATGAAAGAAATCACAAGTTAAATTCATGATGATAATAATCAACTTACGTATAGATGGAAAAAAACAAGCAATTTCTTCAATTAAATCCCAAGTTAGAAACCCAAGAATAGTTGATAAGAAATAAAACTAAGAATAATTGGCGAAAGAGAACAATGTACCTGTTTCTCTCTCCAAAGTTCTTGTTCTGAATAATGAAAACTTGATAATTTAAAAACCCTCAAAATTTCTATTTATACTAAAGCCTAATTAAGGAAATAAAACAAAAAAATCACATCTGGGCTCGGATTTAGGTGACGGCATATTGGTGTTGATCGTCAGGCTTTTGACGGTGTCTCAGATATGTCGTCAGAAGTCATGTCATCTTAACCTGTTCTGCCTCAATCTGACGATGTCCTCTGATAGCTTACCAGAGGCGTAATGGTGTATAGAAAATGTTGTCAGACCTTCATCTTATTTCACCATGTTCTATCCTACTTGACGGCATCTTCTGAAGGCTTACCACACTTGTAGCGACATATTGAGAATGTCGTCACCTTCATCCAGCAACTCTTCTTCACTATTCCTCCTGACGCCTTTTTCTGGTAGCTTACCACATCTCTTACAGCTTGCAAGAAATGCCTTCAGACTCATATCAGCTCACTTGTACTAGATTTTACTTATTTTGTTCATCTTTCCTATGTTTCCTCCCATCCTTGCTACAACTACAATATCACAAGAAAACGATCAAAAACAACCAAAATTTGCTTAAGACTTCGCAATTATTTAGAGTTAAAAGCCTCAAATGTGTTAGCATCTCCTCAGACATTAATAGAATGGAGGAAAGGGCTTTCAGCACTGGAATATTTAACCCGAATAAGATGATACAAACAACCCTTTGATACAAGCCTACGGGCTCTAAGATAAGATATGTATTTCCCTTTGGTTTTTCATTCAAAAAGGAGAAAGTAAGTTTTTGAATTCTTCAGTCTAATATGTTAAAACACTAATGGAGTAAATCCATCCCCAAGATAGCATCAAAGCCAACCATATCAAGCTCTACAACGTCTTCCACAGTATCACGAACACACATAGACACAACACTGTTTCTATACACCCTCCTATCCATAATAAAGTCACCAACAGGAGTAGAAACAAAGAAGGGTTCCAAAATATTTTCGGGCTTGAAACCAAAACTGACTGTCACATATGGGGTCACATAAGACAAGGTAGACTCGGGATTAAGTAACACATACATATCATGGTAGAAAATTTGTAACATACCCATGATCACATCTGGTGATGCCTCTACATCCTAGCGATTATTCAGAGCATATAACCAGTTGTGACCGCTCCCGGTAGCTGAAGTAGTACCCTTGGGAACTAGTGGTGGTGCTGATGAATTAGCTTGGGATATGGCACCCCTAAAGTTCCCTCTGGAGGAAGGACAATCTCTTTGAAAGTGGCCTGACTGCCCATAAGTATAACAACTAAACTGCCCAACTGACACTATCCAGGGTGATGTTTACTACAAGTCCCACATCATGGAAACGACCGATGTGGCAGAGCTACACTGCCTTGGGACTGAGTACCCTGCTCCCTCCATCCATTATTAGACAGAGGGTTGAAGGACCACTGATCATTCGAAGATCTGGGCACTAAGGCGCTCACTGATGATTGAGTGTTGCTCCAAAACTTTTTCTTCGACCACCTATTACCCCAATTTCTGCCCTGGTGCTAACTTTTATTCTGGTCTATAGACCTGGCCCTCTTGGCCTGTCTACCTTTCTTCCTTGCCTCTAAGAACCTTTTATTTTGATCTTCAACCTGTTGCATACGAACAGATAGCTTGGAGAAATCCATATCTCTATTCAGCATTGCACCTATACATTCTAGTACTAAATCATCTGAGAGATCGGATGCAAACTTCCTCATGTGATCCCTTATGTTACCCGCCAATATTGAAGCATAACGTGATAACTGGTTGAATTTCAGGTGGTACTCCTTAACACTCATCTTCCCTTGCTTCAGGTACATAAACTCTTCAGCCTTGGATTCCCTCAATTCCTGGGGAAAGAATCGATCCATAAAGTCTTCCACAAAGTCACCTCACACAAAAGGCTCAGCATTATTACCCTTAGAATCCTCCCATTTTTCATACCACTGATTGGCCACATCTAATCCTCCCATTTGTCATACCACTGATTGGCCACATCTTTCAACTTATAAGCTACTAATTCAACCCTTTCAACTTCATTCCCATGCATAACCCAAAAAATCTTCTCCAATTCATCAATGAACTCTTGGGGGTCCTCCTCAACCTTTGTGCCAGTAAACATAGGTGGGTTCAACCTCATGAATTGGCCAACCCAGGTAATCTCAGATGAACCAGATACAGACCCCACATCTTTTAACCGACGATCCTGAGAATCCACTAATAGGGCTATTATATGCATGGGCTATCGGAACTCAGCATTAGATACCTCTCTGTAAGGAGGTTGAGTACTATTAGCTCCAGACTGAAGAGCCCTGGGAGCCCTAGGTAGAATGGGATGAACAAGAGAAACTCCTAAAGTAGAAACAAACTCATGAGTATGAGCCCTATTATGTGTCCTTATCCTATGTCCGTGTAGCAAAAAACTCATGAGTATGGGCCCTATTACGTGTCCTTATCCCATGTGCAGGGCGGACATCCTCAGCTTGGGCATTCTGTTCATTGGAGCGATTAGGAGGCATGATAACTTTCTGAAATACAAGAGATCATTGATTAGAGGGCATTCAGACTCTGCAGCATGGACTAAATCACAAAAGAAGGGAGATATTCCTAAACGCCTTGTAGCCAATAAACAGGACTCTACTTGACGTGATTTTATAGATACCCTGGGATCATGAACTGTGCTCTAATATCAAATTTGTCACGCCTTGAGCCGAGGCCCTAGCTGTGATGAGCATCCCTAACTATGAAGGCACAAGCGCCTATATATATCAGGTAATCATGCACAATATTAATATGATCTAAGAAAATTTTCAAAAAAACAACACATAACGGAACCATGGTCAATCTCATAAACTTTGAACAATTAAAAAATAAAATTTTGAATATTCTAAACATATGACACCCCATATGCGAAAGCTCTAACATTACATGATTCATCATAAATCTAAAACAAGACTGAGACAAAGCCCTCAGTCAAACTATAAACTAAATGAATGACAATGTTCTATAAACACGGCCTCCCGGGATAGGGAAGGCTCACCAACTGCAAAGCTCTGAAACACCACTCTACTGCTTAGCTGGACCTCAGGACTGTGCCTTAGATCCTAAAATATAGGGGTCAATATGAATATACTGGTACGCAAAGCCATCCAAAAATAACATAATAATATATAAAGTAAATGAGAGCATTTCATGAAAAGTATGTCATCATAAACCATTTGAAAATCCATGGACGTAGTAAATAGGCTTTTAAAAAAATAGTTCTGAAAATCAACTCAACATCTTTGTCTTAGTTCTGAGCTAGGTGGTACACCCTACAAGTCTGATATTCCATGGGCTATATGGAATCCGCCATTTACTCGACGGGTAACCCCCAACCCAAGTTTGCCGCAAAGGTTGGAGTATTTGAGTCTGCTATGTAACAAGGTACTAGGCCAATATATAATCCCTCTGGGGGACATAATAACCCATATCATCAAAACATGATTTCGAGCAATGAGTTTTTTAAACTCGTGCCTTCTTTGAGTAACCGCCTAACATCTCTTAGGCCCATTTTAACCTTTTCTGAACATGGATATTTCAAAACACAAAGTCTAAAAATCTAATTGAAATCTGACTTTTATTCTATTCTAAGTCTATTATGGAATTATATGATTTTGGTATCGTCATACCAAGACTTGCAAGTCATATGTCTAAGCCATATAGTATCATGTTACAATCCTTTCATTCAAAACAACGTGTTTGGACCGCCAAATCATTAAAACGGTACAAGAGAATTCATATTTTAAAACATATGCCAAACCACGCCAAAGATTCTTTCTTTTCCACATTTCAACAAGTGGTGGTTAATTGCTCAAAACAATTATGAAATCGAATAACTTTTAACTTGTAATTCAAAAGTTAACATAATGAGAGAGGAAATTCGTTCTTCATGCTCTCAATTCATACTTCAAAATAGAAAACACATTTATGCATATATATATGAGTAAAGTTCGATTTGAAATAAAACCTCAAGTCTAAAATCATACATCATATGAAGGATTTGAAATACTTAATTTTCATTATAATTCAATATTTTCATGAAAACATGATTCCTCAACATTCAAAACATAAATAATGATTTAACCATACTCATGTAGTTAGGAAATCCCTACGTACCTTATGTTGTTTTAGTTTGTAGATCAGAACACTAATCTTGACTCTTTTCTTGAAATCTTGAACTTAGAGTATGAACTCTTGATCTTTGGGAGGGAGGTTAGGGTTTTGTTCTTGATAAATTTGAGTGAATATGGGCATATTATGCCCTAAAAACATTTTAATCATCAGTTAATACAACTAGGAATGTAGGGAACAGACGAGATTACCCCTCGAACTTAAAAGTTGCATAAAAATCCTGGCCTTGTGGCTCACCATTGAGTGGTGTAATAGCGGTGATCTACTACTTTGGACAATTGTGATTTTGTTGTTTACCGCTGAGCGGTATTGGATCCACCACTATTATACCACCGAGCGGTGTAATCGCGGTAGCTCACTGGCTCTCACAAAAAGTGCTATAACCTTTTACTCGGGGTTTCAGATTTGGGCAAAACCTATCACCTTACATTTGATATATAGTAGGCCCTCTAATTAGGTATATACAAGAAGTTATGGTCGATGGAAGTTGACCCAAGTTTAAATACTTACTAAAACTCAATCGATAGGAAAACTTTTAACTCGTCTTTGAGTTAAGGGACATCTATGATCTCAATTAATGCTCAACTAGATTCCCACACTACCTAATTGATTAACGCACTAAATTTGCATAGGATTTATTGGCTTTTGGAACCTTTACGCATAGTAATGGCAATTTTTATTCTATCCCGAATTGCGAGTTATTACAAATACTTTTTTTACTCTTGAGATAGATAGTACACCCTACATTTATAGTACCCACGGGCTATATGGGTTCGCCATTTACTTAGCGGCCAAGCCCCCAAATCCAAGTTTGCTGCAAGTATTGGGGTCCTAAAACACTATTCTAGTATACCAGTGCCTCAAGGGAAAGTATACATTGTTCACAGCTAGTCATATCATCCGAATTGACAAAACTTAGTTTCCAACAATGAGCCCTTACACTCAAACGCCTTCTTCGGATAACCATTTACCTCTCTATTTAGGCCCAATTTTAGTTCTTTAAACATCATGCTTCATATTCAAAATTATTTGGTGCTTGGTATATTAAGGGCATGTCATCACAGCCCAACTCATTCAAAGCATGCAAATGACCACCAAAGATTTATAATATCAAAAGAGAGTCCTTATTTTGAAATCTTATGCATGTACCCTCTTTTTGGAAGACATAAACATGCGGTGTCTATGTAAATTATTCAATCAAATAAAATTCTTCTTTTTTATGCAAAGAGTGTAACTATAGCAAGAATACTCCCACTCATCAATTCACAATCAGCATCAACCCAAGTTTTGGGTAACAACCATTTGACATCAAAATTCAAAATATGCAAGTGAATACCCGGTATCGTACAAATCAAGTAAAATCCACATTGAGAGGGAGGTTTCATAAATCATGCTCTCAATTAAACTTTTCAAAAATACAACTGAAAGCACATGTATACATAGTTATAATCCAATTCTATATAAAGAAGTTCAAGACCAACATATGCTTTTATCAAAATGAATTCATAAATGTATGCTCGTCAAAATTGATATTGAAACCCTTTGCATAAACAAGATTGTACATCTTTAAACTTAGTGAAATGTTAAAACCCATGACCATGGAGTTTAAGGATTGTCTTACATAGCTTAAGTTCCGTAGATTGAAAAATAAAATCCTAATCTTGACAGCTTTCTTGAGAATATTGAACTTAGGAGGATTGATTCTTGATCTTTGGGAAAGAGGGAAGGGTTTGTTTGAGAATGAGAAATTTCAAGCCCTAAAAATGTTATTAATCAAGATTTGGCAAATAGAATTGATAGGAAAAGACATAATTATCCCTAATGCCTTTAAACTCATATCAGAATCCTATTTTGGGAGCCCGCCGCAATGCGCCATGGTGCTCATCACCATAGGTACCATGACACAGTGCAATCACGGTGACCCACTATTTTCTTGATCCAAACATGGCTCAATACTCGTCCAAAAAATTTGAAACTCCCCCGAGATATGCCCTTTACTCCCCTAAACATGAATTGGCCCAAAATCTACATCTCAAGGTCGAGAAGACCAAATTCAAAACCTTTGAAGTTAGGAGGATCAACATAAGCCTAAGTCTCTCAACACTTAGAAAATTTTAAGGCTTTAAATTCATTATACATACATCTAGGAGTGAAATCAAGTCAATAATGATACGGGGTGTTACATTATCCCCCCCCTGGTATGATTCATCTCCAAATGATGTCTCGCGACACAACAAGCATGATTTGAAGCACTATAATGAAAGATAAGAGTAGTCTTAGATTTGCACCTTCCATAACATCATCCGCGATTTCAAAGAGAGTCGGGTACCTCATACACATGTCATTCTATGATTCCTAAGAAGCTTCTTCAGCTTTTTGATTCTTCCATAATACCTTAACAAAAATTATCTCCTTACTCCTCAACTTCTAAACTTGATAATCTAAAATGGCAATGGGTTCTTCTTCGTATGAAAATGAGTCCTTTACATTGATTTATTACACATGCAACATAAGAGAATGATCTCCAATACATTTTTTCAACATCAATACATGAAATATAGGATGTACAGAAGCCTAACTCGTAGGCAAATATAATTCATAAGTAACTCCACTAATCTTTCTTGTAATCTTATATGGGCCTATGTAACAAGGTCTAAGCTTCCCTCTCTTTCCAAATCGCATGACCCACTTCATAGGAGACTTTTAGAAATACCTAATCATTAACCTCAAATTCTAACTCCTTTTTTCTATCATCGGCATAGGATTTTTGGCAGCTCTGAACTGTCTTAAGTCATGCCCTAATAATTTTCACTTTCTGCATCACCTGATGAACAATGTTAGGCCTAAACAATCGGGTTTCACCCACTTCATACCACCCAATCGGAGACCTACATCTCATCTAATAAAGGGTTTCAAAAGGAGCCATCTGGATGCTTAAATGATAGCTATTATTATAGGCAAACTCTATCAACAACAAGTGATCTACCCAACTACCCTTAAAGCCAATCACGCAAGCCCTCAACATATCTTCTAAGGTTTGAATAGTGCATTCTACTTGCCCATCCATTTGACGGTGAAAGGCAGTACTAAGGTTTACTTGGGTACTTAAACCCCGCTGAAAAGATCACCAAAACTAAGAAGAAAATTGTGTACCTCGATCAGAAATAATAGAAACTGGAGCCCCATGAAAATGGACTTTCTCTCGAATATACATCTTAGCATAGTCATACCCCGAGTAGTTGGTCCGTATTGGAAGAAAATGAATGGACTTGGTCATCCTATCTACAATCACCCAAATTAAGTCATATTTGTTTTAGGATTTTGGAAGTCCTGTAATGAAGTTCATTTTGATCATTTCCCTCATCCACATAGGTAGAGCTATCTTTTCGGAAATGCTACCTGGCCTCAAATGTTCAACCTTAACTTATTGACAATTTAAACACTTAGCCACAAAGTTAGTAGCATCTCTTTTCATATTATTCCACCAGTAAATAACCTTAAGGTCATTATAAATTTTTGTAGAATCAGGGTGAATAACATATTTTGAAGTGTGAGCTTCATCAAAAATTCTTTCTTGAAGCTCATCCACATTATGCACACATAACCTACCTTGATATCTCAAAATATCATCACCGCCAATTTCAAAAGCCATTACCTTTTATTGACCAATATCTTTCTTAATTTGCACCGAGATGGGGTCCTCAGCCTACTTCTCGTTAACTTCTGCACATAGGGAGGATTTAGCATCCTCGTGCATGAACACTTCTCTATCTTTGAAATCCAGGAGTCCAACTCCCAAATTTGCTAGACGATGAATATTTTCCGCCATATGATAAATATTGCCCATATACAACCTCCTAAGGGCTTCGGCCACCACATTATCCTTGCCCAGATGATAATGCAGTCTCATATCATAGTCTTTCAATAATTCCAGCCACCGCCTCTGCCTGAGATTTAGTTCTTTCTATGTGAAAACATACTGTAAACTTTTGTGATTAGTAAATATATCAACATTCACCCCCATAAAGTTAATGACACCAAATCTTTAATGTGAATACAACTACTAATTCCAAGTCATGGGTGGGATAATTCTTTTCATGCACCTTTAACTATCTAGATGCTTAGGCCACCTCCTTTCTATGTTGCATAAGAACACACCCAAGTCCTACCCGGGATACATTACAGCACATAATAAAACCCTTTCTACCCTCAGGAAGGGTTAAAACTGGTATGGTAGTCAACTTATCTTTTAGTTTCTCAAAGTTATTCCCATAAGAGTCAGACCAAAAGAATTTCACCTTTTTAGAGTAAATCTAGTAAGTGGAGAAACTATGGAGGAAAATCTTTTCACAAACCTTCTTTAATACCCTGCCAAACCCAAGAAACTCTGGATATCGATTGGAGTCATGGGTCTGGGCCATTTTCTCACTACCTTAATCTTTTGGGGGTCAACTTTAATTCCCTCACTGGAAACAATATGCCCCAAGAAAGCAATAGCCTTAAGATAGAATTCACACTTGGAAAATTTTGTATACAACTCATGATCTTTAAGGGTCTAAAGGATGATTCGGAGGTTATTGGAATGATCTTCCTCACTCTTTAGAGTAAATAAAGATATCATCGATAAAGACTATGATGAACAGATCTAGAAACTAATGAATCACCCTATTCATTAGGTCCATAAAAGTTGCAGGGGCATTAGTTAGTCTGAAGGACATAACTAAGAATTCATAGTGACCATATCGGGTTCAGAAAGCTATAGTAGGAATATCAACCTCCCTAACCTTCAACTGATGATACCCCAAATAAAGGTTTATCTTAGAGAAATATTTGGCACCCTAAAGTTGGTCAAAAAGATCATTAATTCTGGGAAGAGGGTACTTATTCTTGACTTTGACTTTGTTCAGCTGACAATAATCTATACACATACAGAGGGAGCCATTTTTCTTACGCATGAAGAGTACCGGAGCACCCCAAGGAGAGACACTAGGATAAATAAAGTCATTATCAAGAAATTCTTTGAACTGTTCTTTTAGCTCTTTTAATTCTGTAGGAGACATTCTATTTGGACAAATAGATATCGGTCAGGTGTTCAGTAATAGTTCAATGCCAAATCTACATCCCTATCTGGTGGTTCACCGGGGAGGTCATCAGGAAAGACATTTTGGAATTCATTGTCTACAGGGATAGACTAGAGGGAAGTACTTTTAGTGCTAGAATATTTAACCCAAACAAGATGGTACAACAACCCTTCGATATGAGCTTACAAGCTCTAAGATAAGATATGAATTTTCCCCTAGGTGCTAGAGAATATCCCTCTCACTCTAACACTGGATCATTAGGATAAGAAAAAGTAACCTTTCTAGTTCTACAGTCTAATGTAGCATAACATGAATGAAGCCATTCCATTCCCAATATAGCATCGAAATCAATTATATCTAGCTCTACAAAATCAGCCACAGTATTATGATGAAAGATAGATACCACATAATTTCTATAAAATCTCCTAGCCATTATGGAATTGCTAATAGGAATGAAAATAGAGAAGGTTTCCAAAAAGTTTTTAAGTTTAAAACCTAAACTAACTGCCACATAAGGGGTCACATAGGCCAAGGTAGAATCAGGATAAGTAACGCATAAATATCTCAGGAGAAATATGTAACATACCCGTAACCACATTTGGTGAAGTCTCTACATCCTCGAGGTTACATAAATCATATAACCGATTTAGACCTTCTCCTATACCTAAATTAGTAACCTTAGATGGTGATGGAGCTGTAGAATTGGTTTGGGACTTAGCGCCCCTAACATTTTCTCTAACAGAGGGGCAGTGCCTCTTGAAATGACCTGACTAACCACAAGTATAAAACACACGCTTACCATAGATACACCTTTCTGAGTGGTTCATCCCATAATTACTGCAATGAGAATATAGCCTGAATGACTAACCTATACCCTCCTGAGACTGCGTTCCCTGTATCCTTGGCCCACCGTTATGTTGGGAGTTATTAAACCGCTGATTAACTGGAGGTTTGGGCACAGGGCGCTAGTTGAATACTGAGCATTGCTCCAAAACTTCTTTGTAGACCAATTATTACCCCAATTACTACCTTGGTGCTGATTGTTATTCTAGTTTACAGACTTAGCTCTCTTAGCCTTTCTTTCTTTCTCCTTTACCTCTGCCTACCTCTTCTAATCCTCTTCTACTTGATGTATATGCACTGATAACTTAGAGAAGTCCATGTCCCTGTTCAGTATTGGTCCCTTATATTCTAATACCAGAGCATCCGAAAGACCAGATGCAAACTTCCTCATTTGAGCTCTTATGTTTCTGATATGCCCAAATTACAACTCTTGTTAGAAAGTGTAAGAGGTCGCTGTCAAATATAGAACCCAACTGGGTTGGGTGTCGAATCCCACAGGGAATACTATGGTCACTAAGTATTGCGACTATTATTAGACTGTTGATCGAAGGTTCCAAGATAAGGGGGGTTTTGGTTTAAATGCACAATAATATTATCAATGTAACTATGGAATGATATGTGTAGTAAGATTTGATCACAGAGAATAACAAGTTAGGGTTATGTCCACCTTGTAGCTTCTACTTCTCTATTAACTATGAGTAATACGGATTCTATGCATGCATGCACTTATAGAGAGACGTATTCTAATTCTAAATCCAAGTGTTTTTCAACCATCAAAGATTTATTCACTTTAGTTCTCTCGAATCCAAAGTGTACAACAAATTATACAAGCTCTCCAAGAAGTTAATCCTGCTAGGGCATTAACGTGTAAATAGAGGTTGGAAACCCTATTTTCTTGTCACACTCTCTTTTCCAAACAGTAACTTTTCTATCGAACAAGTTATTACTATAATGGCGCATTCCCTATGTTTGCAACCATGAGAATTCAATTAAAATGAACAGAGTAATGATATAAGTGAATTACACATCATAAATTCACAAACCCATAGCAATAGAGAGTATACTACAAGGTTTCCATAACCCTAACAAATAAGCTTAGCTACTCATGGATAAAGCAGAAATCAAACTAGAAGTATTCATCATACTAAAACTTCGAATGATCTTGGTGATGAAGATGACTAGCGATAATAAGAGAGAAACGTGTTTCCCTCTCTCCGTCGCTCAACTAAGCCGTTTTCTCCGGTTTCAAAATAATACAGAATCTGAATAATGAATAATCCCTAAAAATTCAGCAATAAAGCTTTTAATAACATCCTTCTCTAATAAGTTGCTACTGCATCCTTAACTATTTAAAAATACTGAGTTTGCCCGGAAAAAAGCTCTCATGCATCACATTCAGTCCAAAAGCTGCCTTCCCTTTTATGTGAAGTTTTCCTTTGCTGTCCACAGGTCCTCAAAGTGCTGAAATCTTCCTCATTAGTACCTGAAAAGCATGCTAATCACATAGGTTAGCTCACTTAATTGAAAATAGACTAAAAGTGCAAGAATTATATATTTTATCCTCAAAACTTAGCTAAAACATGGGTAAGTTATGGTGCTTAGACGTATAAATACGCCAAACATCACCACCCCACACTTAAAGCTTTGTTTGTCCTCAAACAAAATAGTACATCCATGCGAATACCTAACTAAACATTACAAGATCAACACCAAATTTTCAACAAGACATACACGGCAATTATTAACAAAGAGTAGATTTCTTGATCATTACTAGAAACAACTCACCCTCCAACATAGACTCATTAAGTTGGTTAATTCGTATACACAAGTTAAGCCGAAAGAAATCATATAAAACTACCCAACAATCATCAACCATGTGCGCTCAAACAAAATGTTACCCATAATCACTTATAGTTTTGCATTTTTCAGAAATATGGGTATAAGAACTTGCTTGCTCTTACTCTCACAAAGGATTCTTAGACTACAACTGATGACCATATGCTTGCCCTTAGTGTAATGCTCTACTAATATTAGAATGGTAAGGTTAGGATCAAATAGGTCTTTATGGGTTGTAATGTAGGGTAAAGGGACAGGTAGGACTATTTTCGCCAGAAATAGTGACTATGTTCCCTAAGCACTTTAATACACTACATTATGCCATTTACACTAACTTTTAACAACCACTCTACCTTCTTTTCATCTACCAACCCCCTTTCACCCATTTTGTTACTCAATCAGAAACACAATGATGGGAATATACAACTCTTTTTTTTATTTATTATTTTTTTTTATTAAGCATCCCTATGATAGCCACCCTCGATCACAATATTTTTATGTACCAATAACTAAACTTTGGGGCATCACTTTCACCATTTTTCTTTTATTTTGCCACACTCTTTACTCAACTTGATTCTACAATTTAAAGTGCTTAGGAGCTTTTGGATCAAATTATGGTCTTTAAAAAAAATGGATTAGGCTACATATGAGGTTGCCAAAGAAAATAGCTAAAGGCTCAAAGGGTGTTCACTAGGACAATGTACAAAGGTAGGTAAAAAGAAGGTAAACAAAATCAGGGTTGTCAAAGAAATGCCTAAATCATCTCCTAAACTCACAATCTTTATTTCGCTTTACACACACACTAGGCAAGTTCTAGCATCAGTCGCAACAAAGAATATACAATAACCTTACACACACATGGCACATGGTCAACTTAATTAGGAGCATTATAGATTCTTGACCCAACAGATAAATGAATTAAACCACAAGCAATTATCATAGAATGGGTCACAACTTAGAGCCTAAATGTTTCAATAGTAGTGATTCAGCACAAACTCCTGTTATAATGTCATGCCGTCTATGAAAACAATTTCATGAAAAAATCTGACTAATTACAACTAACTAACTACGACTAAATAAAAACAACTATACAATAAATGCAAGCAAGCAGTACGCAATACAGCAGACAAGGCATTCCGCAACATATACCCACACCCCACACTTATACGGAACACACTACCCTCAGTGTAAATAAATAAGCAAAAACTTGGTTAGTCAGACTCCTCCTCTACATCCGGGGTCATACCCCCTTCGTCAGAATCATCTTCAGAGTCTTCATCATCAGAGTTATCCTCCACATCAGAGTCGAGCAGTCGGTAATCATCGTCTGTCGGCACATCATCATCTAGAGGTTCCTCAAAATTTACCCCCACTCCACACATAGCCCAAGCATGCTCATTAAGTGGGTAGTCATAGTCCAACTGCCGAAGCTCTGCATCAGTCGGCTCACAACCCCCATTCATCATAGTGAACCTAGTCATGCCATACAGATGGCGAAAAAAACTCTCATCTCAAGTATGTCTCTCAGCAGTGGTAAGGTTGATGCCTTGACCAGTTTCTGGATCCTTGATTTTTGTGAGATCTACCATCTTCGGGTTATATGGAAACTTATAGTCTGTTGGCTCCTCCTCAATGTGCTCTTTCCTTAAGATTACAGTCAACAAATTTCTGAAACTGAAATGGGACCTTTTGTGCACCCGTGCTTTTCGCATCGACATTCGTATAACTGCACCAATGTTGATGGGAACATTTATCATTAGAGAATATACCAAGCAGACTCAATCACACGTGACTTTAGTGTATTGTGTCCCAGGAATCAAGCAGGAGTTGACTATTCTTAACCATATGCGAGCTTCTCTGTTCAAACAAGCATATGGGTAAGTATTGTGACGACCATTATCTTTGTGATGAGTCCACCGGGTCATGGACCTTGATCCACACAACGTGTGTCTGATGGCTCTGTAGGGAGGTCTGTTGTAGATCTCCTTGAGTGGTGATGGATCCATACTTAGAGTACCCAGGAAAGAGTTGAAGAAGTCAGCGTTCAATTGCAAGACTTGCCCCCAAATCTTTACTTAATTTCCCGCAGTCCTTGGGGACCAGTTGGCATAAAACTCTTGAGTCAAATCAAGATTACATTTGCCCATGTCTCGGAAGATAAAGTCAAGATTTAGTGTCATAATCTTTGCCAAAATGCGAGGGCAGTTCTTTGCTAAACTTTCCTTCTGCATCAAATCCACATGTACATATTTCTTCACTTTATTGTTTCTATACCATTCCTTCTATTCCTCCACCAGAACCCATTTGATCCCAAAAGTGCGTCGAGGTACTTGATGAGAGGAGGAATCAGCCTGGTCCTTTCTTAACCTTTTGTGACCTTTTTGAGAGGTGGATGCTTTCTCCTTTCCCTATCATCCTTTCGGAGCCATGTTACCTGAGATCACAATAGAGTCATGTTAGTTTTATTTCGGAAAATTCACTATAATCGAGCAAGAAAATAGTGATGGTACCACCCCACACTTAATTTGTTTTAACAAACTAATTGAGCGAGTGATGTCGATTACTCAGACTTCATCGACATACATTTAGGTGGCATGTGCCAACAACATTATTAGCGTAGTGACACTTTCACCCCTTCACTTTACATAACAATTTCTCAGTTTGATATAGAGAAGCAGCACACAATGGTCGTGGAATCTTGACTATCATTTCCAATTTTATTTCATTGGAGTAATGCAATCTTTGAGCAAGACTACCACATAGAAATCTTATCATGCTATAGCATAGAAACAATTACACAATCTTAAACTTTTGGTTAACCATGACCATTGCATCGATGAACGAGTCACTCACATAGTCAAGCTTACAACTCCCAAAATTATGCCTTAACTTCAAAATTTCAACTCCATAATAATAAGAAAAATTTATGACAGTGAATACCAATCAATACATGCCGGATTAAAATCAAAAATACCCACAAGAATCCTTTTACTCAATGAGATGCATTTTTCAAGAATCATAACAAACTAACCATACTCTTATCACCAAGCACTACTACAAAATCTAGTTAACCATTATAAGCGTAGCACTGAAACAACTACGGAACATGAAAGAACAACTTACTTGGTGACGAATCGGAAAGGTGAGCCTGTAGGATTAGATGAGAAAAAAGAAAAACTTGGAGAGGGCAAGGGTGCTTGGGCAGCGCCTAGGTTTAATAAAAATTGAGTGGTGTTTAAAGGTAGAGGATATATTTAAAGGATGAGCCATGGGTTGGGTTGGTCCATTCACAAATGGGTTAGTAGGAAAAAATTATGTTGATAGGCGGCGCCTATAGCATTGCCTAAGCATAAGTAGGCGGGGACTATAGCATTGCCTAAGCATAAGAAGGCGGCGCCTAGCTTATCGCCTATGTGAGGCAGTGAGCATAGGCAATGGCATAGGCGGCGCCTAGCCTATTGCCTATGTTGGCATAGGCGGCGCCTAGCCCATTGCCTATGTGAGGCAGTGAGCATAGGCAATGGCATAGGCAGCGCCTAACCTATTGCCTATGTTGGCATAGGGGGCGCCTAGCCTATTGCCTATGTTGGCATAAGCGGCGCCTAGCCTATTGCCTATGTTGGCATAGGCAATTGGAAAAACAGCGCACTCTTGGTCGAAAAAGGTCCATACCTCAGGGTCACAAAATAAAGTCGCATCGCGAAACTTTTTCTTTGGGTCGAACCTACATAACTCGAGGCGCGACTCTAATGTAAATCATACTTGAACCTTACATATTTGACCACTCCCACTTACCTGTATTGTTCCATCATTCCTAGACTTACCACCATTGACATGGCTCACTTTCAAATCAAAATTGGGTCTAATCTCCTCCTTTGCACTGCATGCACTTACACTTTATCAAAAACAACAGAAATGATTAGAAGGATGGGTTGCCTCCCACCAAGCACCTTAGTTTTGGTCGTGGCTCGACTCTTCTTTTTGAATTTTTATTTACCAAAAACAAAATCCTAGTAAAATGATGGGTTGCCTCCCATGTAGCGCTTGATTTATTATCGTGGCACGACATAGTTATCTCGATTACTCAGACTTCATTAAGATATATGGTGGCTATATATTTTATCAAGTCGGTTGGACCGATATATGGCTTCACTCTTTGGCCATTCACCTTAAAGACACCACCATCATTGTTTTCTAACTCCACTACTCCAGATGAGTAAACTTGGCTGATTCTGAATGGACCAGACCATTTAGAATTCAACTTACCTGGAAACAGCTTCAGTCTGGAGTTAAAAAGGAGTACCAAATCGCCTTTCTGAAAGTTTCGTTGAATAAGCCTCCGATCATGGTACTTTTTCATCCTTTCCTTGTAAAGATCTTCTCTTTCATATGCATTTAGACGGAATTCATCCATCTCATTCAGTTGTCCCAATCTCATATCTATAGCATCATCCCATTTCAGGTTAAGCTGCTTCAGTGCCCACATTGCTTTATGTTCTAGCTCAATTGGAAAGTGACAAGCCTTTCCATAAACTAGTTAGTATGGTGACATACCAATTGGTGTTTTAAACGCGGTCCTATATGCCCATAAGGCATCGTCCAGTTTCCTGGACCAATCTTTCCTGCTGGCATTCACAGTCTTAGCAAGGATCAGCTTAATTTCCCGATTTGAAACCTCCACCTGCCCACTAGTTTGTGGGTGGTATGGTGTAGCTACCTTATGTTGCTTAACGCCATACTTTGCCAATACGGCTTTGAACAGCTTGTTGCGGAAATGTGATCCTCCATCGCTTATGATGGTACGAGGTACCCCAAAACGAGAGAAGATATTTCTCTTTAAGAATGGCACAACACTCTTACCTTCATTATCAGCTAACGCTACTGCTTCGACCCATTTGGATACATAATCCACAGCAACTAGGATATATTTCATCCCAAATGAGCTCACAAATGGGCCCATGAAATCAATACCCCAGACATCGAATAACTCTACTTCAAGCATTTTGGACATGGGCATCTCATGGTGCTTTGAAATAGAACCTTGCCGCTGACACCGATCACATCTTCTTACAAAATCGTAGGCATCCTTGAATAATGAAGGCCAATAGTAGCCACTTTGCAGTACTTTCTTGGCCGTACGATCACCTGCATGGTGACCTCCAACTTGGGAAGCATGGCTTGCTTCCAGTATGCTAGGAACCTCTACATCTGGGATGCACCACCTAATAATACCATCAGCACATCGTCGAAACAGATAAGGCTCATCCCAAAAGTAATGTTTCACATCATGCATGAACTTTTTCTTTTGATGAAAGGAAAGATGCTCAGGAATCACTTCGCTCACCACGTAGTTGGCATAATCTGTATACCACGGTAAGTTTTCCACCATAGTTGCTAGAATTTCTTCGTCGGGGAATGCATCATCAATATCAAGGTCGGTCTGCACTGTGTGCTCACTCTCAAGTCTAGATAGATAATCAGCTACTTGGTTTTCACAACCTTTTCTATCCTTTACCTCGAAATCGAATTCTTGAAGCAGTAGCACCCACCTAATTAGCCTTGGCTTAGCATCCTTCTTTGCTATTAGATATCTTAGAGCTGCATGATCTGTATGAACCACTACCTTGGTTCCCAACAAGTAAGCACGGAACTTTTCGAAGGCATAAACAACTGCTAGAAGCTCTTGTTCAGTGACGGTATAGTTCTTATGTGCTCCATTCAAGGCCTTGCTCACATAGTAGATTGGATGAAATAGCTTTTCTCTTTTCTGGCCAAGTACAGCGCCCAAAGCTATACCACTTGCATCACACATAACTTCAAAAGGTAGAGACCAATCAGGTGCTACAATAATAGGGGCTTCAACTAGCTTCCCCTTGAGGCATTCAAATACCTTCAAGAAATCTTACCAAAGTGATACTTTGCTTCTTTCTCCAAAAGTTTGCATAATGGATTTGCAATTTTGGAGAAGTCTTTAATAAACCTCCGATAAAAACCAGCATGATCGAGAAAACAACGAACCCCCTTCACAGAAATTAGAGGTGGTAGTCTCTCGATAACTTCAATCTTGGCTCAATCAACTTCAATTCCCTTTTCAGAGACTTTATGCCCTAGAACAATGCCTTTCTTAACCATAAAATGGCACTTCTCCCAATTTAGCACCAGATTGAATTCCACACATCGTTGTAAAGCCATACTCAGATTTGCTAAGCATGAATCAAATGACTCACCTACAACCGAAAAGTCATCCATAAACACCTCCAAGATGTCTTCAACCATATCAAAGAAAATAGACATCATACAGCGCTAAAAAGTGGCAGGTGCATTACATATCCCAAATGGCATTCGTTTGAATGCAAAAGTACCATATGCGCATGTAAAAGTGGTCTTCTCCTGATCTTCAGGAGCAATGCAAATCTGATTATATCCGGAATAACCATCCAAGAAACAGAACCATCCCATTCCTGCTAATCGATCAAGGATTTGATCCATGAATGGCATTGGGAAGTGGTCCTTTAACGTCCACGATTTTAGCTTCCGGTAGTCCATACACACCCTCCACCCAGTGACAGGCCTGAGTGGAATTAGCTCATTTTTTTCATTCTCTACTACTGTCATGCCCCCTTTCTTGGGCACACGTTGTACAGCACTCACCCATTTACTATCTGAGATTGGATACACCACCCCTGTATCTAACCACTTTATGATTTCTTTCTTTACCACCTCTTGCATAGGTGGATTCAGACGACGCTGATGCTCAATAGTGGGTACGCAATCTTCCTCTAGCTGAATCTTGTGCATACATATGCCAGGAGGGATACCAATTATATCAAAAATAGTCCAACCAATAGCTCTCTTGTACCTCTTTCGAACAGAGATAAGAGCCTCTACTTGTTGTTCAGCTAAATCAGCAGCAACAATAACCGGCAGTGTATTTCCACTACCCAAGAACGCATACCTTAGATGATTGGGTAGCTCTTTCAATTCTAGCACCGGTGCCTCTTCAATGGATGGCTTCGCCGGTGGTGAAGGTCGATGTTTAAGGTCAAGGTCCAGCTTCTTGGGGGCATATGAATACGACCCCATTCTTGTCAAAGCACAGATAGTTCCTTCGTACTCTTCAATATCCTCACACTCAAAGTTCAAAAGCACAGCGGCCAATGGCTCAACAGTAAGCTGCTTCTCTAAAGATAATTCCTTCTCATCTTCATAATAAATATCAGCTATAGAGAACACACTCATATCTTTGGGCTTCTTCATTGATTTGCATACATCAAAATGTACCACTTCATCATTCATCCAAAATAAAAGCTCATTTGCTCGCAGATTAATAAGCACACTTTCAGTTGCGAGGAAAGGTCGTCCCAAGATTATGGGCACCTCAAAATCCACCTTGCAATCCAAAATAACAAAGTCTGCAGGAAAAATAAAGGTAAAAACCTTTACTAATACATCATACAAGATACCAACAGGTTATTTTACCGACCTATCAGCCATTACAAGCCGCATGTTGGTTGGTGTAGGATCGCCCAACCCCAACTGTCTATAGATGGCTAGAGGCATCAAATTAATGCTAGCCCCTAGATCACATAAAGCCTTAGCAAAGTCTAAAGATCCAACCGTGCAAGGAATAGTGAAAGCACCCGGATCTGCCTTCTTCTGTACCAAAGACCTCATGGCAATGGCACTGCAATAATGAAAATTATCTGCCAGTTCATAGCTCGCTGCCCTTTTGTTTGTCAAAAGGTCCTTCATGAATTTGGCGTACCCTGGCATTTGCTCCAGTGCCTCCACCAAAGGCACATTTATAGTCAGCTGCTTCAGCATGGTCATGAATTTACTGAACCTGGTGTCATCAACCTTCTTCTTCAGTCTATGAGGAAAAGATGGTGGTGGATTTGGAAGAGTTTTCTCCACCACTTCCTTTTTATTGTGCTTCCCATTATCAATCTTTTCAGACTGCTAGCCTCTAGGTGTAGTATCATGATCGTTCTCATCCTGATCTTCAACTTCTATAGGATCATCATAATCTATTTCAATAACATTCTCCTCTATACTATCAAATATGGGCTTATCCTTGGATGGATTTTCCAACACCTTACAACTCCTGGTGGTAATAGCCAAACATAATCCATCTTTCCTTGGATTGTGCACAGTGTCACTCGGTAAAGTGCCAGCTTTTCTTTGATTGAATATCGCTGATAGTTGACTCATTTGTTGTTCCAGCTGTTTTATTGAAGTGGAATGCGAGTCAACCAATTGATTTATTGAGGACAAATCATTTTTTACCTCAGTTAATCCCGTGTTGGTTGCCTCCACTCCTTTCAACAGCTTAGCCATCATGTCCTCCATGGACATCTTCCCAGAGCTAGATTCAGCAGCTTCACGATTTCCAGGAGGGACGTACAAACCGCTCCTGTCATTCTTATTCTTCCAATTCCCTTGGTCTCGGTCCTTGTATTCGAATTTTTCATAATATTTCTGACCTTGGTTTCTTTGGACATTGCCTCGGAAACCCCCTTGATTATTCAAGTAATTTGCTTCCTCCTTAGAATTGGAGTCATCTCTTCCCTGTGATACAATAGCTTTGACCTTTTCTATCTTCCCTGAGAATAAATGCTTGGTAAGAAGGTCCATCTGCATTTTCATGTGAGCCATATCCTGGTCATGTTCCTCTTCTCTTTGTATCTGTTCTGTCATCATGCCACTAGATATGGTAAATCTTGCTACCTTAGAATCCCTGGTATGCCAAGCTCTACTCTGCTTTGTCATACAATCTAGCATATCACACGCCTCAATAAAAGTAAGGTCCATGAATGACCCACCCGCAGCATTATCTACCACTGGCTTAGTCACCGAGTTCAAAGCCCTATATAATATTTCCATCAAGTGGACATTGGTCATCTGATGATTTAGGCACCGCATAAGCTTCTTCTTGAACCTCTCCCATGTCTCGTTGAGAGCTTCAGTTGGAAGCTATCTGAAATTCTTATCTCATCTCTTAATTGTGCTCTCTTGGATGGTGGAAAGAACCTTTCTAGGAAAGCTTCCTTCAGTTGCCTCCAATTGGTAATAGATTCAGGAGTTAGCCCATTTAACCATAGAGTTGCCTCTCCAGATAGAGATAATGGAAATAAGCGTAGCCAGATCGCATTCTGTCCAACCCCTGGATTTTCAAACGATTTGCATGTTGAGATAAAATTAATCAGATGCATATTTGGGTCGCCGCCTGTAAGTCCACCAAATAACCCTTTGAGTTGCAATAGCTGGATCATGGTGCTAGTGATATTGAACTTGGCTCTGGGTGCCAAGGGCGGAGGAATAATAGCCCCTGTGGCACCAGCCCCATCCAAGTCGTCATCATCATCATCAAAAGCAACCTGCATAGCTCGGCGTTCAGGTCTCATTCTAGCTTGATGATCTCTATTGACATTCCTGTTCACTTGTGCAACCACATCATTTGCACGCCTTAGGTTTAATAACTCATCATCACCTACGTCCTCATCCTCAAGATTTGGTACCCGACCTGGGTTATTAGCATTCTGTTGATTTACTTGCGCAGCTGCCAATGCATCTAATCTAGCCTGCTCCTGTTGAGTGGCCATCCTTTCAATGTCTCGTTGTGAATCTATTCTGCCAATGAGATATGGTTCAGGATTTAGAGGTAATAATGGCTGACCAGAACTTCGTGTATTTGGACTGCACTCCACCAAACCTTAACAAAACAAAAACAACAAACAAAAAGTAAAATTTGAGAATCTTTGACCAAAGGGTCTATTAACTATCACAAACTTAGTTGACAACTGTATTCTCTGGCAACGGTGCCAAAATTTGATACGCCCAAATTACAACTCTCGTTAGAAAGTGTAAGCGGTCGCTGTCAAATATAGAACCCAACTGGGTTGGGTGTCGAATCCCACAGGGAATACTATGGTCACTAAGTATTGCGATTATTATTAGACTATTGATCGAAGGTTCCAAGATAAGGGGGGTTTTGGTTTAAATGCACAATAATATTATCAATGTAACGATGGAATGATATGTGTAGTAAGATTTGATCACAGAGAATAACAAGTTAGGGTTATGTCCACCTTGTAGCTTCTACTTCTCTATTAACTATGTGTAATACGGATTTTATGCATGCATGCACTAATAGAGAGACGTATTCTAATTCTAAATCCAAGTGTTTTTCAACCATCAAAGATTTATTCACCTTAGTTCTCTCGAATCCAAAGTGTAAAACAAATTATACGAACTCTCCAAGAAGTTAATCCTGCTAGGGCATTAACGTGTAAATAGAGGTTGGAAACCCTATTTTCTTGTCACACTCTCTTTTCCAAACAGTAACTTTTCTATCGAACAAGTTATTGCTATAATGGTGCATTCCCTATGTTTGCAACCAAGAGAATTCAATTAAAATAAAGAGAGTAATGATATAAGTGAATTACACATCATAAATTCACAAACCCATAGCAATAGAGAGTATACTACAAGGTTTCCATAACCCTAACAAATAAGCTTAGCTACTCATGGATAAAGCAGAAATCAAACTAGAAGTATTCATCATACCAAAACTTCGAATGATCTTGGTGATGAAGATGACTAGCGATAATAAGAGAGAAACGTGTTTCCCTCTCTCCATCGCTCAACTAAGCCGTTTTCTCTAGTTTTAAAATAATACAGAATCTGAATAATGAATAATCCCTAAAAATTCAAAAATAAAGCTTTTAATAACATCCTTCTCTAATAAGTTGCTACTGCATCCTTAACTATTTAAAAATACTGAGTTTGCCCGGGAAAAAGTTTTCATGCATCACATTCAGTCCAAAAGCTGCCTTCCCTTTTATGTGAAGCTTTCCTTTGCTGTCCACAGATCCTCAAAGTGCTGAAATCTTCCTCAATAGTACCTGAAAAGCATGCTAATCACATAGGTTAGCTCACCTAATTGAAAATAGACTAAAAGTGCAAGAATTATGTATTTTATCCTCAAAACTTAGCTAAAACATGACGTATAAATACGCCCAACATCAGTTTCCTACTAATTCTGAGCATAACGAGATATCTAGGCAAACATCAATGCATACTCCTTAACACTTATCTTTCCTTATTTCAGATTCACAAATTCTTTAGCCTTTGCCTCTCTCAGTTCCTAGAGAAAGAAATAGTCCATAAAAGCTTCTATAAGCTCACCGCACACAGAAGGTTCATCATCACCAACCTTTAAATCCTCCCATTCATTATACCATTGGTTAGATACATCCTTCAATAGATAGGCTACCAACTCAACCCCTTCAACTTTGTTAGCATGCATAACTCTAAAAATTTTCTCTATTTCATAAATGAACCCTTGGGGGTCTTCCTCAAACTTTGTTCTAGTAAAGGTGTGTGATTTCAAATTCATGAACTAACCTACCTAAGTAGATTTAGATGAACCAGGCACTAAACTCACATTGTCATACTGACGATACTGAGAATCCACTAGCTGAGCAATTATATGGATGGACTGTCAGAACTCAGCATTTGAGACTTCTCTCTAAGTAGGATTAGTTTGGTTGACACCGGTCTGGGTAGCCCGAGGTGGACTAGAAGGGACTGGAGGAACTCCTTGAGTAGCAACAAACTCTAGAATACGATCTCTATTATGGGCTCGCATCCTATGAGTAGGTCGGACATCCTCAGCTTTGGTATTTTGTTTGTTGGGTCTAAGGGGAGGCATGATCAATCTCTGAAAATATGGGAAATCATTGATTAGAGGACATTCAAACTCCAAAGCATGGACTAAGACATGAAGAAAAATGCGACGTTCCTAAAGGCCTAACAGCTTCCTCCTTACAAGTATGGCGCGTTACATATAGATAAAAAAGAATCTACCAGATGTGACTTCGCAGACACCCTGGGACTATGAACCATGATCTGATACAAATTTTTTCACAACCCAAACTAAGGCCCTGGTTGCGACGGGCATCCCTTACCATGAAAGCCCGAGAGCCCCTCCAACTGGCAATTATATGCATGATTCATAAACCATCAAATGCAAAAAAACAAAATGGAAACATGGTCGTATGACTATATCAACTACACAATACGGGCATAAGTTTCAACAAGGCTCAAAACCATCTAATAAGAGTCTATGAAATCTCTACTAAAAATTGAAAACACCAAATGTCTAAAACTAGGACAAGGCCCCCAATCGGACCATGAACTAAAACTAAATGCAAGACATTTACATGGAACATGGCCTTCCGAAGTAAGAGAGGCTTACCAACTCCAACATTTGTCAATAGTCTACTGCTTAGCAGGACCCAGGACTGAGCCTCAAATCCTAAAATATACAGGGTCAATACAACTGTACTGGTATCTAGAATAATCCAAAATAACATTCTTATAACACAACATAGGTGAGAGAATTTTATAAAATATTAACCATAAGATAAGTAAAACACATGGGCATCAATTAGAGTTTCAAAATACTTCTTTGAAATCATGACTCAACACTTTATTTTACTCCTGAGATAGATGGTACACCCTATATTTCTAGTACCCATGGGCTATATAGGTCTGGTATTTACTCATCAACCAATCCCCCAAATCCAAGTTTGACATAAGTATTAGGGTCTTAAAACACCATCCTAGTATACCAGTTCCTTGAGGAAAAGTATAATTGGCTACAGCCAATCATATCACTCAAATTGGTAAAACTTTATTTACATCAATAAGCCCTTACACTCAAACGCCTTCTTTGGGTAACCATCTACCTTTATATTTAGGCCCAATTTTAGTTCTTTAAACATCATGATTCATATTCAAAATTATTTGGTGCTTAATATGTTAAGGGAATATCATCAGAGGGTATCGCCATACCCTGACTTGCAAGTGGTTAATATCATATTAATTTCACAGCCCAACTCATTCAAAGCATGCAAATGATCACCAAAGATTTATAATATCACAAGAGAGTCCTCATTTTGAAATCTTATGCAAATACCCTCTTTTCATAATACTTAAACATGCAGTGGCCATATCAATTATTCAATCACTTGAAATTCTTCTTTTTCATGCAAAGAGTGAAACTATAGCAAGAAGACTCCCTCTCGTCAATTGACAATCAGCATCAACCTAAGTTTTGGGTAAAAACCATCTGACATCAAAATTCAAAACATGTAAGTGAATACCACATATAAGATAAATCAAGTAAATTCCACATAGAAAGAGAGGTCTCATAAATCATGCTCTTAATTAAAAATTTTAAGAAAACAACCAGAAGCACATGTATACAGAATTATAATACAATTCAATATAAAGGAGTTAAAGACCATCATATACTTTTATCAAACGAATTCATGAATGCATGCTCTTCAAAATGACATTGAAACCCTTTGCATAAACATGATTGTACATCTTTAAACTTGGTGAAACGATAAAACCCATGACCATGGAGTTTAAGGATAGTCCCATATACCTTAGGATCCTTAGTTTAAAGAATGAAATCCTAATCTTTACACCTTTCTTGAGAATATTAAACTTAGGAGGATTGATTCTTGACCATTAGGGAAGAAGGAAGGGTTTGTTTTGATGTAACACCTTAGGAAAATTTTGAATAAGTATAACTCCTAATATATGGAGAGTGATGTGGTACATATAGTTAAGGAGAATTATAATGTATTTCAAGATTTGTCTATAAGTAATTATAAGTGATTATGAGCCAAGATAATGCAAGTAGTGGCTTAAAAGAAAAAGAAATAGTATAAGCTGATGTACTCTTTTTTTAAAAAAAATAAAAATTCCAAAGTGTGTCTTTGTTTAACAAATTTAATGTGTGCCTTTATCCAAGTATTGACAAAGTACTTGGCATTCCAAAGGCCACATATTCATGAATACTAAGATATTAGTGGGGATGATTTTTGCCATTTTCAAACTCTTTTTAGCTCTTTTTCATTCTCTGTGTTAAGATAACAACAACTATGTGGTTTAAATATTTGTACTACTCCCATCAATTCAAGTATCTATAGATTTTGTCCTTCTTCATTAGGAATTCTAAAAACTCACCTAGTATATCGTCATATGTTATTAATTAGAATAAATGGCCATACTATAGTCGTATTAATATGTTAGATCACATAGCAATATATTCATATGATGATATAAAGTACAAACGTTATAATAGTTCGATACTATCAAAGAAATCAATTGTATATGAAAAGCACTACTCGAATAACTAAATAGTATTTTCCATACTATGTACTTGAATAGGCCTACCAAACACTATTTGATAATAGTTAGCAATGGGAGGGTATCATAGGTTTGGATTGGCACATGTGCGACGTAATTTTGTGCACAGAATTGAGACTAGACCACTATAGTGAGCCCAAATGTGTGGCGTACCTACCCTTGTTGCATCATTTGCATTTGGAGATAGTTAGACTAGTTCCCCTAACTCGATCCAATATATGGCATATATGGCCTGCGGGCAAACCCTCATAGTGATCCCCAAGGAGAGGTGTACTCGATATCAGACCGCGATTACAGTTATATGTATAAAATCATAGTCAAAAGTATTTCGGTAACACGTATGGTATACTTGACATAGAATGCCCTTGGTGGGCCATCATATGATTATCGGTATTGAACATAGGCACAGGACATCACTTAGGCAAATTATTAGGCCTTTAATAATGACGATTTATTCATAAGCAGTTATGTGATAAGTTAACAAGGTAAATGCATAGGTAATAGTATTATATGGTATAATTTTCACCCATTCTCTCATAAGTTATAGTTTTGTATAAGAGGTTTAGTATTCAGTCATCCGCAGTTGCTCATTCTATTATTTGATTCATTGAGCACCCTTATACGTTTACTTGTTATTCTATCTATTTTACATACTAGTACATGTTTTATAAGTACTAACGTCCCTACATTCGGGGGCACTACATTTTTGTAAATACAAGATCAGATATATCGATGAGCAGACTTCTATACTAGGCACTTGTCCATATTCAACAAAGTAGGTGGTGAGCTCCTCTCTTACTTAGAGCTAATAAATGTCTAGTACTATTTAATTATGTTCCCGATTATAGTTTAGGTGTGTCGAGGCCCTGTCCCCACCACCTTTCCTGTGCCAGTTATATTTCTATTAGAGGCTTTGTAGACAATTAAGTTGTCACACATGGTTATAATTTTACTAATCTATATTCGTTGGATTCAATGAGCTAAAATTGTACATTTACATAGGCCTTCATAATTGTTTAGAATTAGTAACTCATTTGAGAAAAAATATATGTCTGTTGTACAACATATACTTATATGGTTCTTGTCCGCTCATTCTGAGCTAGGGGCGTGACAAAAGTGGTATCAGAGCCCTAGGTTTAAGGTGTCCTAGGGAGTCTACGAAGCTGTATCTAGTAGAGCCTCAGTTATGGATGTGTTGTGCACCATATTTATAATAGGGGATCTGCTTGGGCATTTAGGATTTTTGACCCTATTTTTCATGATTTAGATTGTGCAACAAAGTTAAGTTATAAAAAGTTATTTCTGATTCACATTCTGCTTAATTATCATACAGATTCATCCTATTAAAGGAAACCTCAAATATTGCCAATGGATCATATACTACTATTTCCAAAAGGAAGTTTACAACTAAAAGCCCAACCACAGACTCAAACTAAGATTCGAGGTAGTTTGGTAAGTTTAACCCTTCAAGTTCACACTATTTGTAGAATAAAGTTATATAGAGATTCAGGTGGATTTATCATTATAATTACACCAATGTTGGGGATTACTCATATGATTATTCAGATAAGGGTTCTTTAACTATGGAGATAGAAAACAACATATTCTTATGTAAATGCTGCAAAAGAATAGATTTTCAAGTTTGTAAGCTTCTCCGCGTTATCCCTTTAGTACTTATAGGATTTGAGTACTTGGAGAATGTTTAATATTTCCTCAGTAATATACCAATAAGTTTTGGGATACCGCATAATTCCAGAGCAGAGGCAACCAAATCGGGTCTTTATGAGTTTAAGATACATTGATAGCTTTGGCTATTATGTAAGTGTATCTCGCTAGTGTTTATTAAAGATATTCCTAGCTGGTCAACTAGGCATAGATACTTTATAGTACATTTTTTCTAGGAAAATACATGGATCCTCTCCATAGAATACGTGCATTTGATTACATCAAGTAGGCAATGAATCTATGGAAAGCTATCAAGCTCAGGGATAAGTTCTATTATTTTTGTAGGAATATATGGGTAGGTATTACCCCATTGTGACATGTTTCAAATAAAAAAAATAGTAAAGTATGCGGTTAATGGTTGGAGTTGAAAATATCGAGGAGTTAGACATAAAGTAAGAATTGTCATTTGTGCCTAGAATAGATCAAAAATTTAGTATCGATATTTGGTTATAAGAATGAAATTGTTACATTTGAAGAATAGTAAAATATTATTTGAACATCTTAGACTATGTATATACGTAGAATTAGTTAGATTTTTATGACTTATATGGAAAAAAAATTCTTTTTGAAATATGATTATATAGCTTTAGTGGATTGTGGTGGCATATCATAAGAAATAATGTGAGTATCACTTTGAGGTTTGGTACCCTTTCTATAAAATAGTGGGAGATGACAGTCAATTAGTAGGTCCTCTCAATAAGAAATACATTAACCGAGAACGATGGTTAAGAATGCACCTGCATAGGAGGACAAGAGTATATCTAGAGATGTATAGATTGTCAATAGTAGATAACAAATTTCTTAAGATATAACGATTATTTGTTCACTTGTTTTCACATGATTGTACTTATTTGTTCGGTGTCTTTGCAGCCTAACTAGGTACTTCTTCGGTACTGATGAAGTTTATAAGATTTTCTTTCAAAGAAAGGGATGGGATGTATGTGTTCACCTGATACATATTCATCATAAATTTACCATCATAGCTTGACTTAGAAAAATGTTGGATTACCTTTAAATATATTTTTGTTTATTTTTGTTTTTATTATAAGAGTGTAGAAATTTTGTCAAGCATATTCGAACATCAATTGTTAAGTCCAAGGTGGCAAATCTTTAGGTGTTATGGAGAGATAACAAATGAATCCATAAGTATATGGTAAATAAGAGTTCTTGAGTTACGTTGTCTTTAGCATCCCGCTTATCCATCTGTCCACCAATTTATATGAGATATTGGATATCGAATTCAAGAATGATTATAGATGAGTATTAGAGATATTTGGTTTGAGTTTTATTAACTCTTGAAGTGGGTTATATTAGTTAGGGTTCTTGGAAAAAAAGAGGGAAAATTTTGAAATTGGACAGAATTGATGGAATTACGTATCGGGTGAACTATTTGACAGTGAAGTAAGTTGTTACATATATATATATATATATATATATATATATATATATATATGTTTGTAGAATTTTATTTATTAAGTACAATAGTTGTTAATTGTTTAAGCACCATTGTTCCATTAGGTATTCGATAAAATGTCTTAGTGATCCAACTATTTAATTTCATAGTTGAGTATGACATGAATGAATTATGTCTATGTAGATTGAATCTTTGGAGTCGTTTGACACCCGCAAATCTACTTTATGTATGAAGTCCTTGTGAGTTCCTATTGTAAGATAAAGAGGCAGCTTGTTGTATAGTGTGCAATCAAAAATTGAGGTATGCAAAGCTAAAACCTCCTTCGATTCTAAGGCACGATCTGTAATCATTTGTTCCTCCTAGAATAGTCGAGATAGTCTACTTGATATATGTGAATAGAGTTTCGATTTCTATATTCCTAACATATGACCACATATCCTTTTCATTTGAATTTACGTGTATTCGTGCTTTTTACATCAATTTGTTGAGGTCAAAATATGTGTACTACTCCTGTCAAGTCAAGTATCTATAAATTTTTTCCTTCTACATTAGGAATTCTTAGAACTCGCCTAGTATATCGCCATTACTATTAATTAGAATAAATGGCCATACTATAGCCTCATTAATATGTTAGATCACATAGCGATATAGTCATATGATGATATAAAGTACAAGCGCTATAATAGTTCGATATTATCAAAGAAGTCAATTGTATATGTAAAGCACTACTCGAATAACTAAATAGTATTTTCCGTAATATATACTTGGATAGGCCTACCAAACACTATTTGATATAAGTTAGCGATAGGAGGGTATCATAGGATTGGATTGGTAGATGCATGATGTAATTCTGCACACAGAATTAAGACCAGACCACTATAGTGAGCTCGAATGTGTGGCGTACCTGCCCTTGCGGCATCATTTGCATTTGGAGTCAATTATGTTGTCAAACGTATGGTAGACATAAGTTAAGCATATGGATGTGGAATGAAATCATAATTTGGATAACAAACATGTCAAATACTTAAATTCTTCTTCACATAGGCATTTTAGCAATCATCTTACATGCACCATTTAGGGCATAGGTTTAATGCTCAATTTCATGCACCACAACACCATCATCCTTCGACTTCAACATCCACATTTCTCAATTCACAATCCAACTCACATTTAGAAAATATTTGACATATCAATCAATAGTAGGGATATATAATTCCCAATAACAATTACCAAGTCATAACAAGGAAATAATGAAATAATAGTATAAATCAAGGCTTAACAATTTAAATCATCATATATTTATAATCAATTAATTTTGGACCTATTATGTTATAAAAATAAAATCTCTAGTCTCTTAGGTATTTTCACAAACACCTTACATGCACTTCTTAGGCATAGGTGGATTCATCAAGATTACAAGTATTCAATCACCCATTTCATATATTTATACATTACACACCACTATAGTTTCCACAAACATACAAAGATCCCTTCTTGGATATCATCAACTTCAACAACATAATCACCAACCATCACACAAATACTACACACATATACTTCAACCAACACACATAATCATCCCACACATATATCTCAACCATCATGTGAATACTACACACATACACAATGAAAATTTAGAAAGTATAATCACATATATATATATATGTACACTTGTATCTTAAGCCTTTGAAAAAGGATTTGTGGGCTCTATGGATGAAAGGAGCCCATAGATAAACACTTGCATACCTTAGATTTCGTAGCCGGAAGTGATTGACGGAAGGAATTCTTGAATCAAAGCCTCCAATTAATTTCCCCCAATTCAAAACCCTAACTTGATATATATATATATATATATATATATATATAAGAGGAAAATAATACAAGTTCTCAGCTGAATAGGATATTTATAGAGGTTTAAAAGAGTGGTGAAAGACCAAAATACCCCTGAGAAACAAATAAAACCTGAATCTGTCCTTCAGTGATCTATCCGTTAGGCTGAAGTAAATTGGCCATAACTTTTTACTCCAATGTCTAAATTGAATGAAACAAATTTCATTAGCAAGAAGACTCTCAGGTCTTTCCGTTGATATATAGAATCTCACACAGTTCATTATGTAAAAGGAGTTATGATTGTTTGAAGTTGACCAAAAAATCGCCTGTATTTTTTTTCCTGCACATTTTACTGTTCACAGTTCGATCGAAATGGTCGTAGTTTGATCGGAATGGTCGTAACTCATCGCTCGAGTGTCCGTTTTGGGTGATCCACATATCGTTGGAAATATTATTTGATGATCTATGATGGTGGATTGAAATCCAAGAAATGACACACAAAAAAATTATAAATCATTCTCAAAAATAGGATCCAATACGTTTACGCACAAAATTTCGACGAAAAATTTTCCGAGGTATTACAACATGTTTTCCCATAGAAGGGCCAGGTAATATCTTGCTACTTCTAGTGGTAATCGCCATACATGAGCCATCATTCCGTGAATTTTGGATCGTATCACTTGGTAACGTTCCGCTCTTTCTCTAGTTGAATACTGCGGAGAGTTGACTCATCTGCTGCTCCAACTGTTTGATTGTGGTGGAGTGCGAATTTACCGACAGACTAATAGATAATAGATCAGTCTTCATGGTAGTCACACCAGAGTTGGTAGCTTCTACTCCCTTTAACAACTTAGCCATCATGTGCTCCATGGACATCTTTTCTGAACTTGTTGTAGCAACCTCACGATTTCCAGGAGGGACATAGAGCCCGCTCCTATCATTTTTGTTTCTCCAATTTCCCTGCTCCTTATATTTATGACCAGGATTATCATAATAATTCCGACCTTGATTTCATTGGCCATTGCCTCAGAAACCCCCTAATTATTAACATAGTTCACCTCTTCTTTTGTATCGGCATTAACTCTGTCCTGAGATCCCACAGCTTTTACCTTCTCAGTCTTACTTGATAGGAAGTGTTTGGTTAGCAAGTCCATCTGCATTTTAAGGTGAGCCATGTCTTGGTCACACTCCCCATCTCTTCTGCGTTGTTCTGCAGTAATACCCCCAGACACAGTGAGGCTAGCTACCACAGAGTCTCTGGTATGCCATGCCCGACTCTATTTGGTCATTCTTTCTAGCATCTTTGAAGCCTCTGGGAATGTAAGATCAACAAACGAATGACCAACAGCATTTTCTACAATTGGCTTTGTCACAGAGTTAAGAGCCCTATACAAAGTCTCCATCAAGTGTATGTCCATCATATTATGGTTCAAACACTGTGTCAGCTTCTTCTTGAATCTTTTCTAAGTTTCATGTAAGGCTTCAGTTGGGAGTTGCCTAAAGTTACTGATCTCATCCATCAACTGTACCCTCCTGGAAGGCAAAAAAAACCTTTTTAGGAAATCTCCTTTCAACTACCTCCAGTTGGTTATAGATATGGGTGTCAGCTCATTTATCAACAAAGTTGCCTACCAGACAGAGACAATGGAAATAATCTCAATCGGATAGCATTCTATCCTACTCCTAGGTTATCAAAATATTTACAAATGGTGACAAAATTCACCAGATGCAAGTTTGGTTCATCCCCAGGAAGGCCACCAAACAACCCCTTCAGATTGAGGAGTTGAATCATAGTACTCGTAATGTTGAATTTATCCCCAGGTCCCAACGGTGGAGGAATGATTGCACCCATTGCACCTGCTCCTTCTATTCCATTATCATCATCATTGAGGTCATACTAGACCAGATGGTACTCTTGCCTTTCTCAGAATGGACGGTTCCTGTTAACATTACGGCGTACTAGTGCAGCTGTTTGCTCTGCACGCCTTGTATTACCAGGATTTAGTAATCCTCAGTATTTTGATGTCGCTCTTGTTGACCGACATTTGGTACATTCACCTGAGATCTAGCGAAGGTTGTCAATCTATCAACCTCTTACTGTTCTGCCATTCTTCCAGTTTGTTGCGGTTCAAGATTAAGTGGTAATAATGGTCCTCCAGAACTTCTGGTGCTTGGAATAGACTACAAAGATCCTGTAATAAACAAAAACAATAAATAAATGTAAAACTAGGAAACTTGATTAACAGTCAATTAGCGCACCTAACTTCAATTTACAATCGTATTCCCCGGCAACGGCGTCATTTTTTATAACGCTCAAACTACAACTCTCTAATGAGAATGTAAGCGATTGTTGTCAATATAAAACCCAACTAGGTTAGGGTCTAATCCCACAGGAAATATGGTGTGAACTTAAGTCGTTTCCAATTTAATCAACTGATAGCTGGATGTTTCCTGAAATAGGGGTTTTTAGTTTAGCAAGTAACTATTTGTCACTTTAGTTATAGTGTTCGTAATCAAGAGTTTATGGAAAAAAAAAGAATTATGTTCACTAGGGGTTTTGGTACTTGACAAATGCTAATGGTGGTTCAAGATTCTACAGTAGGTAGGACAACAAGTTATCTTTATCGAAGTTATGCCTAAACGTCTCTCGACCTACTTAAGCATTTAATTACCTAATCCTCTCAAACTTCGGAAATTTATATTCATGACCAGATTTTACCTCTGGTTAATCAACCTTGTTATAGCGTCAATTATTAAATGGAAGTTTTTAGTGCTTCCAAGTCCCTATTAATAATTCACTTTCCACTATATTTGATTTCTTTCTCAAGCAAATCAAAGTAGGTGTTATCTATCGTTTGCAACCAATAGACGATAATTAAAACCTCAGGATTATCAAAGATTCCTACTACCTTTTGAATCTTAAACACTCAATACCTTATCAAGACTTAAACCTAGCTCCCACAATTTAGGTTAAAGGAATTTAGTCGCTCATGATGTAATAATCGAAACAACTAGTTATATTCATGATTTGAAAGATAAACTTACCACAAGATGAATAGAAACTAGAGATTCTCAGATTAGATCACAGTAGTAATCCCAAAATAATGATGATAATCTCTTCAAAGTAATTGTTTGTTCAAGTCAAGAAACTAGAGAGAGAAAATATCAAAATATGTGTCTCCAAAAGATGTTCGGAACTCTCAAGAAAACCATAAACAAGACTTTAAATAGTTTAGCCTAAATAAGGAAACGAAATCACAGAGTTTAATAATCCCTCGAATTAGGTGACAAATTCGTGATAACCTATCAAGAGGTTGACGACTTATCACAAATGTCGTCAGCTCCTCTTTTCTTTTGATACTCACTACTTTAGGCTGATGACAAACTATCATGTCCTATCAACTTCTTGATGACTTATCAAGAAGATCGTTAAGTCTCTACCTCAGCTTTTATGTTCTGCCTTAGGCTGACGGCAATTTTGACGACCTATCAGCTCCTTGATGGCTTATCACAAAATGTCTTCACAGCTCCCAACTTAGGCACATTCTCTGTCTGAGGCTGATGATAAAGCTGATAACTTATCACAGGGCTGACGACTTATCAAAAATGTTGTCAGCCATACTTCTCTTCGAATTACTTCAGATTTCAACTCCTTTGCTTCCATCCTTGTTGGTTCTCTTGCATCGTAGCTTCTACTCAAAAATCAAACATAAAACAATCAAAAACGACAAAAGTTACTTAAGACTTTGCAATTATTCTTAGTTAAAAGCCTCAAATGTGTTATCATTAGCTCACACATCACTTCCCAACGTCTTCTTCTTCTCAAAATACATAATAGGTTTGTCCACCACTGTCTAAGCAACTACTACAGCAAGAGAAATCTTAACTGTAGGAGACGCAGCTACTGGTTGTGCCCCCGCCTTAATACCACTTGATCTATAAATTATGCACCATCCAACGGCACACCACTAATAATACCCAACACTAAACTAATGAATCTCTGATCACTACTAAAGAAATGAACCCTAGTGAAGCCTAGGCTGATCCTCGGTCCACTGTTGCCTATGGTGGAAGAATATCTAACTCAGGTGCAAAAATAGGGTCTGGGAAAAGCGACCTATCTTGGACACTAACTGGTTACACGTCTATATGTTTTCCATGACCTATGGGTCATCAACATTCAATAATAGAAATAGGATCCCTTATATTAGTCTCGAAACCATCATCTTGTGTAGTGGTAGTAAGTGCCCTAGCCTTTTATGAAAATGTAAAGTCAAGAAAATATTTTACAAACCCACTCCGACTCTTTGCACGATATGAGTGAAATAAATGACAAACTCCTAAGAATGTCTCATAGCCTCTCAAAGATAGGAAACGAACGTCACATTCTGATCCGCAAAACTCTACTAGACACCTTCTCTTGTACCGACAATACCAGTGAAACCTAGACTTTGATACCAATTTGTCATGACCCACTTTATGAGTCATGATGTCACCTACCGATTTCGACAATAGGTAAGCCAATAACATAACCCAGAGCTAATATAATGGGTTAACTAGGTAAGAAAGGCCCAACATAGGTAAAATTCAAGAACATCAATTTTACTTTAGGGTTTTAGATAGAATAAACATCCTCCAAGATATAATCCCAAAACTTGGTAGAGCTAGTATAAGAACAACTAATAGTATTAATACGACTCCAAGTCAAGAATTGTTAATATATCTGCCTCGGATGCTAAAGGCTGAACACAAAAGATGGAAGAAAATTGGGTGACTCAAACTCTATGAGCTCACCCTATCTTTCAGAATCAACCACTACACTTACCACGATCAATGACTATAGCTAATACTCAAATCTGCACTAAAAAGGTACAAAAGTGTAGTATGAGTACCAAAACAATGGGTATTCAATGAGCATCATCGGTCAACTAAGATAAATCATGATATAAGAATGATAAAGTTGCAAGATAATCACAACTAAGTCAAGCTACAAAATTGAACCTAAATCATCTTCATCATCACTGTATATAATAATTAAGCAATTCAGAATAACAGTATAACACAAGGCATCAACACATGTCAATATCATCGTACATAACAAGCATGAAATATCGAAATAACAATATAGCATAAGGCATCAACAAATGTCAATATCATCGAGCATAAGGAATAAATAATTTAAAATCATAAAGCAACACAAGTGCAATCACAAGCAAACACAAGTAAAAAATTGGCCCCCACACACCAACTAGTCCATAAAGTAAAGAATCCATCACGGAGTCCCATACCACCGAAGAGCACATTCAAGGGAGCATACAAGAATCAAATCATCAATATATATATATGTATGTATATGTGTATATGTGAGTGTGTGTATATATGTGTATGTATATATATATATATGTATATACATATGTATATATATATATATGTATATGTATATATATATGTATATATGTATATGTATATGTATATATTTCCAACTTTCCCATTATCCATAGGGTTTTACAGTTTCCATCAAATGAAAATTTGTCACTATTCATAATCATCACCACTAATCATAATTGAATAACATATACCAATATACTCATAACTGTAAACATACCACCATATAGGCACCTATCCATCAATACACCTTATTTACTCATTTTTAGCTAGCCAACGCTTACTACTAAACCAATTACTCACTAGTCATGATATAACCTTTAATTATTATCTAACCATTATTCTTCACATAATCCTTATTCATGGGTCAACAACTAACCATCACTAACTAGCCAATATCTAACATCTGGTTAAGATTCGCCACTAGACTATAATCGCCAATTAACCAATGTTTATATCTAGGCATCACAATTCCACTAGCCACCATCAAATAAAAAGGCCAAAAATCACTATTTATACACTATCCATATATTAACTAACAACTTTTATCAACTAACCTCATTAATCTACAAATCCTCATTTAACAAATGATCAACATCATGAACTTAGTCATCAATAGCAACTAATCATCAACATCACTAAACCCATTATCACTAACCACCATAATGATATAATCTTCACCATTAATATCCATCATTGACCCTAGTCCTCTTTATTATTATGACTCACTAATACATTAGACACTATTAGCCTCTTAAACAATACCCACCACTAAGTATCTATCCTCCCTAAATAAACAACTATACCACTTTATATCTCAACTCATTAAAAGTCGATCACCTACACCACTAATATCAACATTATACCCAACTACACAAGAATATAAATAAGCATATAATCGCCATATATAGGGCTAGCCAGATTCAATCGGTAGGTGCACACATAGGCACATTAATTATAATATCCTCTAGTCTTGCTGGGCATATATCATCATCATATCTTTCGACTCAAACTGGGTATCAACATAATAATCATATTCTTTAGATATAAATCGGGTATCAATATCATCATAATATCCTCTGGACTCAAACTGGGAATCAATATATCATCATAATAACCTCCAAACTTGAAACGTGTGTCAATATCATCATAATATCCTCTGGACTCAAATTGGGTATAAATATCATCATAATATCCTCCGGAATCGAATCGGGTATCAATATCTTCATAATATTCTCTGGACTCAAACCAGGTATCAATATGATGATAATATCCTCCGGCTTTATCGGGTGTTAATATATCATCATAATATCCTCCAAACTTAAACCGAGTATTAATACCATCATAATATCCTCTGAACTAGAAGTGGGTGTCAATATATCATCCGACCATACCAGATATCATCGCATCAATATATCAATAATAAAGAACAAACCCCACAAGGCTAAAGTAAATGATAAGTAAGTAAATGAAAACCCCACGAGGGCTAAAGTAAAGTTCAAGCCCCATGAGTGCTAAAGTAAAAGAGAAGTAAGGAGAGAATATCTTCATATTTCATCATTCGTTATTGAGGATAATTTATCCATAAATATATGAATATCTATATAGAATGAATATTACAAAGCATTAACGGGTTCAATATGGTTAGTAGCATAGCTTCTCATAAAGTCAATAAATATACCTTTTCAGAGCCCTTAGTATCATGACTCATAATATTAGCAACAAGAAGGCTTTCTGGCATAATCACTAGTTTGGTTACTAGACAAAAACATAACATTAGTCCAAACATAATCGACATAGCATTCTTCCATATAGTCAATAAGTATGTCTCCCAACACTATTAATGTCATCACTTTTAGTATTAACAACAAAAAAGATTTTTAGTATAATTTATTAGCATAATTATTAAGCATGATCATAACTTGGGCAATATCTAGTTAACGGCCTGAACACTAGCATATACAATGGCTTAATCAAATGTATGATCAAGGACTCATCATTACATAATCCATAATCTAGTCATTTAGACCTTGGGTATAACCATAAGCTATCTCATGAAAAATGGCCCTTTAGTAGCATATTCATTTGTCTAATATTGGCCTAAAGATAATTCATCATTAGTATGAATAATGGATAAAGCTTGACATAATCTATGCTTATTGATAGCATGGTCAATAACATTATTTATGGCTTAGGCCATATTATAGTTGAGGGCTCATTTAATAGAACGTTCATTAGCCCAACATTAAATAATCACAATAACATAATTTAATAGTTTGACATAAGCTTTAGCCAATAAGGTATACAAAGGCATAATAACCTGGGTATCATTCTCAATGTCTTTCCAAATAACCAACGAGTATCAAGAATCATCAATATTGCCTCAAAAGGGCACCTTCTAGTAAATTACTAAGTGCAAGCGTTCAAGGGAATTAATCCTCAATCTTGCCTTAAGGTGGGTCAACAAGCCCACATCTAAATCTCTGAAATTCATTCTAAGTCAATTTTTATCTGAGACTAGGCTAAGTTATCCAAATCAACTCTTAGATATATCGCAATTCACCATAAGCCCTAAGGTAGATGTCCCCACTCAAGCACTTTCACCAAGTCCATTAGAACTAAGGCAACCTCCTCTAGTTTGAGCAACTATGTCCAATTTAATCTAAGTATGAGCAACAAGAGCAATTTATCTAATATTGAGTATTTTGAGACATTCTCATGCTAAACATGAGTAATAAAGTCTATTCTGCTTAATTAAAAGGGAAACAAGTCAAGCTTTTCAACCTTTAAGATTCATATAGCTTAATTGGTCCAACTAAACCAAATCTTGAATTTCATCAAACCAATACTTAAAATCTATCCCAATCTAACAAAATATCAAAATTATATCAAAACAGAGCTCAATCTTACAAGGAATAAACCTAGCCTACCTCAAATCTGACGAATGCTCAACAATTCACTAACCCTTTGCTTTTCCCTTTAGAGAAGCTTCTTCAAGGTTCCAAGCTATCAAAAACATAATCCTCAAATAATTAGGAGAAATTTGATACCCGTATTGCACCATGGTGCTTCAAGTCCAAATACGACACCAAAAACTCCAAGTAGGTCCCACATATGGCAAACACGTTTCTGAGATCAAGCAAATATTCATAAAACACTAAAGAATTATAACCCACAAGAATTAGGTAAAAACCAAGCACATTTGGACTAACATCAAGCCCTCAAGCAATTTGGGGTTTTGGTCAAAATTCAAGAAATTTAAGCATGAAAAAAGAAGGATTCAAAGCTTTAATCTGTTGTTAATATATATATGTGTGTGTGTTAATTAAGATTCTAACACCCCCCCCCCCAAGAATCAATTTTGTAACACTCCATACTTACAGACTAGAATCTAGACGTCGTTCCTACGCGTATAGACCTGAATTAGAAAATTTCTTGGCAATATATGTGTGATCTCCTAGTAGCATGCTTATAGAGTTGAAGACTTAAAATTATTCCAAGTGTCAAAAAGAGACTTAGTCTCAATTTTTTTGACTTCCAATCTTTGAGGATTTTATTTTTGACCTTCCCGACCCTCAATAGTCATTGTGTTAGCTAGTTTATGATCCAGGAGGTCAATAGGTGTTTCCGAACGAGTTTTAAATTTTTTGAAACGCGTTTAGACCTTGTTTGGTGTTCCAAAATAGTGTACCAATGCATACTTTGCACGCCGCATCACCCATCACATTGGTTAATTTTTGTGCAGGAAAGTACTGAGGCTCGATGAGATGGTGTCACGATGCATCGAGTATTACGTCAATTACCTGATGCGTCATGCTGCCTGCAGCGTCGATGCCCAGTTTTAAGTTTTAAAATATCGGCGTCCTAGGGGGTAAATTAGTCATTTTCCCCATCTCTTTTCATCCCTAACACAGGATTTATATCCCCAAATACCAAAAATAAGGTTATTTCCATCAAATTCCTCTAATAACACTCCCAAGGGTTTCAAACTAAAAATCCAAATAACTCAAGATTCAAACATGGGTTTTGAAAATTGATTGAAGATTTGGAATCCCCAAACCGTAGGCTTCAAGAATCACCCATTAATTTCCTAAATTGAGGTACGCGGGGTTTTCCTAAAATCTCATGGGCATAAAAATCTTATTTTAATTATGTACAATGTTTAGAAATCATGATTTTAGGGAATGGGTTTTGGATTTATGAATATAATCATGTTTAAGAAATACTTGATGGAATTGTTTTGGTCTTTAGGCCTTTCCCCAAATTGATTTGAATTTATATATATGTAAGCATGTGTTTTAAGATTGACAATTGAATTAAGAGCATGACTCATGTGGAATCCCTCTCTTGTTATGAATTTTCTCTACTTATCATATGATATGGATTATTTGAATGGAAGCTTGAAAAACATGATATGAAAATGTTCTGATTGATGTTATGATTGGTTTATGATTTTTAATTTCAAAAGAGAGGGTTGTTCATGTTGATAAATGTTGATTATAAATATATAATGATAAAATTTGCATGGTTCGTTAAAGATTATATGACCACCATAAGTTTATTGAAAGGATGAGAATATTTGCATAATTTTGACTTGTGTTTTTGGAACATAAAATCTCTTATACTAATCGTATGCTTGGGTGGTCTGAATTATGTTTTAATGAAAGATCATGCTTAATACATTATGGATCAGAAAAATATGACTTGCAAGTTTTGGTATGACTATACCAAATCAGACAATGCCATAACAGACACAGACTAGCTTAGAAATCAGACTTTTATCAGACTTTCATGATTTAGAATTCAGAATGACTTATATTTCGAAAAGGGTAAAATTGGGCATAAAGAGATGTTAGGTGGTTCCCCAAAGAAGGCACGAATTCAGATAACTCATTACCCAAAATCATGATTTGCCGATCCAGGTATATTATATTACGCTGGCCTAGTGCCCTGTGGCATATCAGATTCAGACACTCCAACACTTGCGGCACACTTAGGTTGGGGGCTTCCCCACTGAGTCAATGGAGGATTCCATATAGCCCATAGATTATTAGTGTAATGATCCGAGACTACCCCCTAGTCATTACACGGTGCTCATGATCCCAAAGGACCACAAGCTAACCCTCTACTGATGTTTGTACCTGAGCACTGCATAATATCATATAATAAATGTAGAAAACTAGCGGAAACTTTTCATAAGGTTCAAAATATCTAAAATACTCAAAACTGAATACTGATACATCTGTCCGAAAAGCCTCTAAACTGTATGAGTTGTGGAGTTGATAGGATATGTCCCCAATTCACTCCTTCTACTAAATTAAACTGATTCTAATGCAATAAAAAAGTAAGGATCATCCTCGAATGAAGAGGACTCACTGTTACATCTACTGCTGCTGACTGAGTCTGAACTACTAAGGGTACTCTGGATCTCGTGCCTATGAACCTATGGTGCAAAGTAAAACACCATAGTGCAAATATGTCAGTACGTGGGAATGTACTGAGTATGCAAGATGAGTTAAGGCTAAATGCAAGGGCTTATTCATGAACAATTACTTAACTAAATAATTATGAGAGTATTGAATGAGGACATATACATGAATGCACAAACCATAACTGAAATCATTGTGACTCTGAATACTGATACTCAGATACTACTTTACTGAAATCTGAACTCACTTCTAATACTGTGATACTGAATAATTGAATCTTTTAATATTAATTATTGAGTAGTGAAGTAGAGATCAGTCTTGTCTAGCGAGTGATCTCGGAAACTAATGATACTAAAGTTGATTAACTGAATCTACTCATATCAATAACTGAATTATGAGCTTGCTATTATTGACTGGCTAAATCTGAGACCAAACCTCTCTAACGGATAATCCCTGAATCTACCATCAATGATAATAAATGATTATATCTGAGATCATACCTATCTAGCGGAAGATCTCTGAATTTGATAATAAAGATAATTAACTGAATCTCAGATCAGGCCTCTCTAACGGGTAATCTTTGGATCTGATAGTACTGATATTGATTAACTTTATGAGAGACCAGGCTTATCTAATGGGTGGTCCATGAATCTATGGAACTATCTGAGTTCCTTACTAAGATAGGTGACTGTATCTGACAGTCCTGATTTCTGAGTTTTACTCTAAAGACTGATATTGAAACTGCAACTGTAGTAGTTCTCACTTAACCGACATGCCCCAAATCTAAACTGGTAGGGTTCAACCTGTCACCCCAGCTAGAAGGGTGTCAATATCATGCCACGGGTAAAGACCTCTACTCTGGTCAAGCCTCTCTGACGAGTGACCCTGAACAGGAAGTCAAGCCTAAGGCAGTATTACAGTCAAGCCTTAATCTAACGGGTGACTCCTGGTCCTGCACTGGCTATGCAGTTCTGGAGTTCAGGGATTGCTGCTAACGACTCTGCCTCTCTAATGGGAAAGTCATCGTACCTGCAGTCGCTTGGTGCTAGCTCCTACTCCCAACTGAAGGACTCTAAACTGATTCTTAACTAAATTTAAACTGAGCTAAATCTATTACTGATCATATTTCTCAACTGGTCTGACTGATTTAAGCTGAGTTCACTTGGTTCCAAAGACTGATAGAATAGTATTGGATCTCGCTATTTAACTGAATGATACTGAGCTCTGAATAGATTACTTAAATGCTACTGAGGTCTTAATTGAACACTTGAATACTACTAGATCTGAGCTGAGTACTGAACTGAGGCTAGAATATTAATGATACTGAGATTTATTATGTTCTATAATTGTCTGAGAGTTTTGAGTTCTGTAGCTCACTAAGTTCTAAGAATAGTGGCTTGACTGAGATTATCATGAAAACTGACATGGGCTCAAGACAGCAGCTAATTTATCGGGTATAAATACCCCTAAGACTCGATAACATAAAAGTAAAACATAACAATTCTTGAATAATCATGATCATGGGCTTTCATTCATCATTACAATTATTAAAGCATCTCTTCAAATACTTGAAAATCATAAACATGTGGTAGTATAGGGAGACTTGCTATTGGCTCATACTCCATTCCATAAGGTCTTGCATTAAACACTTAACATGCATTAAAGAACACATAATTGGGGAATTTCATGCTATCGTGTCACAATTCATTCACTAAGGCTTTTCAACAAAAACTTGGCATGCATGAGCTTGCACACAATTGGTGATTTCTAGTCAACATGCTATAATGGCTCTAATTCTTCACATAAGCATTTTATCAAACATATGGGGAGCATGCTTTTCCTATTCAACAATTTCTACACTTAATTGACATAAACACATCACTTAACAAGCAACTTGAAAAGGGTTTAATGTGAACATCACATGAATATCAGATACTGGGGTGAAAGCTTGAAACCATGTAAACAAAATATGAATTAAAACTCAATAATAACATGAACTTCAATTCCAACTCACATGAATCATGAAACTCATAAGAATATTTGAATTTAGAAAAGGATTCTTGAACTTCTTGGGTGGAAGGGACCCAAGAATCAGTATCTGCATACCTTAGGAAACTCTTTCTTGAAGGCTCTTGGAGAGATTTTTGATTTCTTAAAGAAGGGTTTGAATCTTGTTCTTGGGTTTTTGATCTTGAAAGAAACCCTAATTTGATGTTATGGATGAGAAATAAAGCCCTCAGCTTCATTCAGGGTATATGTATAAGTGTTAAAATGGTGGTAAAAGACCAAAACTCCCCTTTGAAAAATAACTTAAAATTATCAATTGGGACATGCGACGGTGGGGTGCGATGGTCCATCATTGGGTCGAAAATCCGTCGGTCCTGATCGTCGTACTGGACCAGAACTGGGTCTTACTGCCTTGATGTGACGGTGGGGTGTGATGTTCTATCGCTAGCTTGACGGTCTGTTAGACCTCTCCATCGCACTTAGATAGAGAGTGGACTAACTACCTCGATACGACGGTGAGGTGCGATGGTCCAATGCTAGCTCGATGGTCCGACGGCCCGCTCCGTCGCATCTGGGCGATTCAGACTTCTTTCTATAAAACGACCATAACTTTCTTATTCGATGTTAGATTTTGACATTATTGGTATCGACGAAAAGCTTACTCAATTCTATACATGAAAAAAAGTCAATATTATGGAATTTCAACACGGTTTAAAATATTTATCACTTGGGAAGTCACTTTTGAACCTTTTAGGGATGGAATTACACTTCACTTAACACGCTCTAAGGATCAAACTACGAGAGAACTTTGCGGGGTATTACAATCAGACTTGTAGGGGAGTGTCACCTAACTCAGAAGTAACACAAAGAATAGAATTTTCACCGTCAAGAATGTTTTACATGTATTCAAGAAATGCCCCAAGTGTTTGAAACTATATTATGAATGTTGTTTCATAAATTGCTCTTATCTATTTTATATATACATATACATTATTTTGGATTTCTTCGCATACTAGTACATCTGTATTAACCCCTATCTTCCAGGTTCTGAGGCATAATCTAGGGGTCCTGATAAGCAGTAGATTTCTTCAGATAGAAGTACAGAGTCCAGTGGTGAGCCTTATATATTTTAGAATGTATATTTATTTTCAGACATTCATTATTAGTTATGGTTTTGGTCTACTAGTAGCCTTGTCCTAGTTTCAGACAAGTTGTCACTTTTAGATGTAGTAGAGGTTTCGCAGACTGGTTCAGATATTTTCTAGTTATTGATGGGTATTATTTTCCCCATTGAATTGAAAAATCAGATTTATGACCATGTTTCCATGATTATTTATAATTCTGCATCTTCTATTATATTTTTATTAATATTGTGCCTGATTACTAGATATAGAAGGGCGCCCAGGCCTTCATGGTTGGGGATGCTCATCACGGCCAGGGCCTCGATTCGGGTCGTGAAAAACTTGGTATCAGAGCAAGGTTCATGGTCCCAGGGTATCTGCAAAATCGCGTTGGGTAGAGTCTTATTTATGGGTGTGTAGCGCGCCACACTTATAGGCAGGAGGCTACTAGGCATTTAGGAATATCACTCTTTCTTTATGTTCTAGTTCATGCTACGGAGTCAAAATATTCCTCTTTTATACTCTAATTCATGCTATGGTTTCGGTCATACGAAAGTAAAGCTATCCCAATTCTTTTCTTACTTTGATGTGTTTAGATATTTTTTTCATTGTTAAAGTTATTCAAGTGCAGAAATTTAGAGTCTAAATGAGATGATCCTTCCTAATTGAGTCATATAAGATTTTAAAATTGTGCAAGGACTTAAGAAGAGTCTGTTAGTTCTTCAAGTTGTATTAATTCTGGGGTGAACTTTGATTTTGATGAAATCATGCTTTTCATCCTGCGGTATTAAGTGTATTCAGTCCTTTTCAAAAGTTATGTTACAGATGCCATGCTTAAGATGGTTATAGAAACCCCTTATAGGCTGTGAATGAAAATGGCAAGATTAGCCAGTAAGTTATAAGTATAGACTCGTTGTTGTATGTGAAATTTGAAGGTAGTCTAAATATATGATTGGGGTAAGTAAGTATGAGGTGAGAAAATAGAATATGTAGGTAAGATTGTATTGAGGTATAATATAAGATTAAGGTTGACCATGTCTATTATGTGACTTTAATCCCTTGACCTTCTTTTCTTTGGTAGTTGTAAACTAGTACTTCTTCTGAGAAGGTATGTGGTAGATTTTGAGGTATAGTAATAATGTCATAAAGGTGTTTTGATTGTGGATAGTATATGGATAAAATGAGGTATTTGGGTAAAACTTCCCAATTTGATGGACTAGTATATTATGTTTCATTCTTCATTGGTAGCAGATAGTTGATGCTAGACAGTAGTCTTGAATTTAAAGGTAGAATGTGGTGGTATGAAAAGTGGCTTAAGGTTAATGTTGTATATTTTGTGTGAATGAATTATTAGGCATGATGTGTTGAAATAGTACATGTTAATGGACTATAATATAGGAACCGTAAGGTCATGATAGATTATTGTTGTTATGGAGTTCTAGTGTACTAGTGTTTCTTGATGTTTTATGTCATAATTTCCAAGTGAGAATTGTGTGTAAGGTTGGTTTGTAAGTCATGTTTAGCATTAGACATTAAGTTTGAACAATTGATGGCTATGAAGGTAGATGTGAGGATTGTTTGGTTAGTAATACTAGTTTATGAAAGTGATCTAATAGGCTTGAACAGTGTATGCAAGAGCTTAAGTTTATTTGATTCGTAATAGATCAGATATTGTATGTATGATATAGAAGTACGCCCAAGGTGATGTGAGGTTGCTATAAATCTTATTTTTAGGCTATTACATGTTGTGTGTGGCTAGTTGTACCGTTGAGTTGCTAGGTGGAGAAAGACTGGTTAGATGTTATGTGGTGTTCTAAATAGCCAAGTTAAGGAGTTTTGATTGATAGTGTTGAGCCTTTTTATATGAAATTTATTCTCATGGTAGAGAGATATAAGTTAAGAGTCAGGATATTGGTATGCTATGACGGGAGTAGTATGGTTCATCAAAGGCTTGGTGATCCCTGTTAAGTGTTAGAAGCAAAGCTTGTGTCTTTTTGAAGATTGAGCTAATAGAAATAAGAGTTGAAGCACTAAAGAGTGTGCACTCCGACTATGGGGATACTCATGAAGATTCGTAGTAAGTGTGCAAGTATTATGTGATGACTATTGGGGCTATAGAAAGATAGGAGTGTGTCTCAGAAGGTAGTATTAGCAGTGGGATTTCCACTTCCAGGTGTAATCATTCGGGTTAAGTCCTATTAATTTCATTTATTATCGTATTCTAGACCCCAGAGTGCAATGAGTGTAGTTCATTTTAGAGTCTAGTAAGGGATATATCAAACTAAAGATGATGGCTTAAGGCTAAAGGGGAGATGATAGAACAAGTACCCAAGTCAGGCTCTAAGATTTTAGTAGTAAAGTCAGTATGATATAAAACATCAAAAAGTGAGGGTGAGGCTCAACCCATTCTTATCTCAGTATTTTTCAATTATCCCAATACCTACTCATGCCTTACATTTTAGTTCCACGATCATAGTTCATGTTCATGTGTATGAAAGAGAATCATGTGCTCTTCTAGTTCCTAAATGAGGAAATTCCAGTTTATTCTGTAGTCAGAATCACATTCCATAAGTTCTGAACTCCAAATTGAGGTCATGCATCTCATGACTCATGTACTCACGCTTGATGGTGTACTCAGTTCCCATAACTCATGATACCCGCCAAATGATTGGTGAGATTTAGCTTTTAGCTAGGTATGCCCACAATTCAGATCACTTTGATGGATCCCTGATGTTGATTCATTGTTCCTCAGGCCTCAGTTAAGTATCAAATTTCATATAGTATTGTAACACCCTGTATTCAAGTACGTGTATTGGTGTATGCAAGTACATGTATTGGTCTTATTTATATGGAATTAATTTTTTTATTTTATTTATACCAGAATTTGCCCATCGATGGTTCCATGCGAAGGTTATTGAATAAGCTTTCCAACGATATAAAGATTTCCAAAAATGGATAGGTTTCGGATATAATCGAGAACGTTTGAAACTATAAAACGATGGTCGGGATATTTGGGAATAGTAAATGTGCAGGAATATTTCCTGCACACAAACTACTGAGGCCAGCTGAATTTTTGGGTCAACTTTGAATGATCATAACTCCCTTAATATAATGAACTGGGAGATCTGCGACCTATGAAAAGAAATATCTTTGAGTCTTCTTTCTAATGCAATTGGTTTCATCCAAATCCAATGTCTGAGTAAGGAGTTATACTCGTTTTACTTCAGCCTATCAAAACAAATTTTTAGGTTCAACTTCCAACAACCATAACTCCTTTTACAGGATGAACTGGGTGTCCTGCTTTATATGAAATGAAAGACCTTTGAATTATCCTTCCAACGATACAAATTTCACCCAAATCCGATATTGGAGCAAAGAGTTATGGTCGATCTACTTTAGCTTATCAAAATAGTCCACCAAAGGACAGATTTGACATTATTTAAATTTTAAAGGCATTTTGGTCATTTTCTATTATATTAAGGACGGGAATATGTGTATATATACATGTATATGAGTTCAAAAACTCATTTTCATCATCAATCATTGAGAAAGAACAAACCCTAGCCAAATTTGACCTTTAAATTACTTTTGATTCAACCGTAGAAATTCCAAAGTAATCTGATAACTTCGCTTGTCATCTCGAGAGCTTCGAATGGCACCTATTATTTATGCAAACAGGATTACATAATCAAGAGGTGAATTCTAAGGTATGAATATTGTTTGCCTTTGTTCTTTTCCATATGTATATGTGTGATAGAGGATTATATGTATTGGTTGTTATTGAAAGGTGATGGAAATAGGGTTATGGATTATTTTGCATAGTTTGGTTGTATTGAATTGTGGAAGATGGATATGGTAATTGAGTTATGGAATGTGTATATGGTGATATACTATTGAATTGATGATTATTTATTTCTATGGCTCAATTTGGTTTAATGGATTGGTTGGAAGGATAAATGAATCCAAACTAGATATTGGAGGATGTTGTATGAATATGCATGGCATGTGAATGTAATTGGATTATAAGAGGGTTAAAGTGACACCCTTTATGGTGTAATTAAGGCTTACTACTTAACCACTAGTTTGGTGAATTCAAATAATTGAATTGTGATGTTCGGTTGCTAATAGTAGATTGCTATATATGTTCATTGTAGATAAGTAATCTGAAAAGATGGGAAGTCCATTTGGGACTAGTATTGAAGGTTGACATTCAGGTATTTAAAGCATACTCTATACCATATATTTGGTATGAAAGTGAACAATTTTTCTATTAAGAAAGTTTCCGAAGTTATTTAATAACATGTGATCCATAATGGTTTTGTATGATGTCCTACGTTACCAATGAACTTGTTTCCACCCTACAAGATGTCAAGACATTCCAATACTTACTTGTCTTCCAACTCTTACATATTTATTGCACTAATGAATGTCAGAAGGTATCCGGTTACTCAAAAAAGATCGATGTTCTATTAATGACTCCAAAATATTTCATTGATATACCAATAAGTTCCTACTTCATTGTTATGGCATTGATGACTCTAAAACACTTCATTGATGTGCCAATGAGTTCTTACTTTATTGTTATTACATTGATGGTCTATTTTTATGTCTCTTATTGATGTATCATTGTTTCAAAGTATCAAAAATGCAGTGGCGACCGAAATAACAATCTCAAAGATTAATTGAACTAAGTGATGGAAGTTCTCTCTTATCGGGTGGTATCCCAGGGGCATAAGCCTATCATGGGTCGATCCCTATTTCTGTTTATGGGTGGTATCCCAAGGGCATAAGCCTATCATGGGTCGATCCCAGTTGATATGTACTGGAGGCAGCCTAATGGTCACAGTACAGTACAGTAATGATTACAAAGATGATAAGAACGAAGGTAAAGTGATTGAATAAATATAATGTACAGGTTGTCACAAGTTCTAATAAGTGTGGTCCACTCCTATTACAATTTATTCACTTGTTTTTTATTTCTATTAAGCTCCTATATCATATGTAATTATCTATAGCTTTACATACTCAGTGCATATTTCATACTGACGTCCCCCATGGGTGACCTGCATTTCATGTTGCAGGCACAGGTACCTCAGCTCATACACCGCACAAGTAGGAGCCAAGATATCCAGCTGCTTTTGGTGAGCTCCAATTTGCTTTGGGGCTTTCTGTGTCATATCCACTCACTTTTGGTATTGTATAGAAGTTAGTTATATGGCGGGGTGTGTCCCGACCTTAGTTAAACTCTGTGTATTGTCTAGAGGCTTTGTAGACCTAATGTACAATCAAGGTGGTGTTTTCTTAATAGACGTGATGGCTCCAACAGCCAAGTATTGTATATACATATATATATGTTGTCGAACTTATACAGGTGATTATTTCCTTTTATATGCGACATGATGTTGTCCGAATTTTGGGTTGTCATAGAGGTATGCATGGGAAGTATAAGGTTATGAACTGGTTCTCCCGGGCCTCCTCGGTTATGGGTGTCAATCCGCCCCAATAGGATTTGAGGCATGACAAGTATCCTTCCATGTTTCAATGTCTTATGTTCTAACCTTTTAGTGACTCCTCCTACTAAGTCTACGAGTTCACTTTGCTAATGCCTTACGTTATGTATCCATGTCCTACCTATGTCTAAGGTTTGATCACTTTATGTAACTCATGACATATACCGACTTCCAAACTAGAAGAAATAATGTCCCTCGATAAGCCGGTGATTCTAAGTATCCAAGCTCAATATTATGTTGCTCATGAACAGCAAGTTTGTGTCCCAAATCATGATTGGTTCTAGGGAATTATATTTTTTGTATGTTAATGACTCATTTTATGTTGGTATTAGCCAAAATGATAAAGTTGTGCTAACTCATGACTATTTCAGTTTTGAAAATGAGAAGCGGTAGCTTCGGGTAGAAGTCCTTTCCTAAATCGTCGACTTCATGAATTCCATACTCATGTTATAAGACTCATGATGAAAGATGTCATATTTCTCACTGTGGTTGTCCTAAGAACTCGTGATATGTTGAGTTTATGCCAGGACGACTCTCCACTTGTGATCCAAACACTTGATTTATGAAACCCTCTATGATTGTACCGTATTTTTCAACTCATGTCCTACCTTGAGTATGGGAATTAGTATATGTTACACCTGAATAGTGTTACGCCCTTTCATGATGCTCTTGCCCAGGTCCTTTAATGATCCTCTATATGCTAGTATGATGGTGGTTGGGGAAGTATAGAAGTGTGTTAGGTGGGGGAATAGATGTTCTTGAAGGTGAAAATTTTGATGTGATTCTCGAGCTAAGGTTATAGGTGAAAGGAAAAGAGGGAGATGAACTTTGTTATGTGAAATAGCTGCGAAGGAGAAATATGGCGAAAATAGTTTTGTGAGTGATTGAAATTTGGCGGTCTTAGTAGGGAGATCCTTGTAGTGGATGTAGTAATTATTAGGCTCGAATGTCCTTACTAATGAAGACACATATCTGTGTGCCATATGGCTAGTATTTTTTGAATTATGACTGGAGATTGTTGAATTATAGTGATGAGGTGGGGTGACTTCTTAATGTGATGTAGAGTGCAGTGTCCCGTGGTTTAAATTAGCACCTTTTTCCTCTGGGTTAGGCTTGAATATAGAAGTATTATATGGAGGGACACAAATTCTTGTGGTCAGATATGTTATGGGATAATTGTAAGTTGGGAATTATGAAGTATGTTGATTAATTTCGGGGTATAGATGAGAAGTGTTGCTAAGTTTAAGTCCTTTCATTGTATCTTGTAAGATGGAGAATGCTAATACTTGTATGTTCCACGGGAAGCTTATCTCATATCTTGTACCAATCTTAATCAGGCGGAGGACTCTTAGAAAAAGTAAGGTTTTACAATGTTTTGATTATGTGCCATAAAACATATGCCAAGATCATGTTGATGTCATGTTTCGTTATCTCAGGTTTCGTGCTTACTCATTCCCTAGGGGTTATCATGAAGATCTTGTTATGCCCTTGCATATTCTTGTTGGGAAAAAAAATGTTCAAATCAATATTATGTTCCTTATTCTACACTTTTAGAGTGGCAAAAGTCCCTACCCATCATTCGAGGACAAATGATCTCAGGGGAAGGTAATGTAACGCCCTGTACTTTCGAACTAGAATCTTGTAATGCCCCAATTTTCTGAACCAGAACACTACATGGTGCTTATGACCTCAAGGGACCACAAGCTAACCCATGACTGATATTTGTACCTGTATACTGCAATTCATGACATAATAATGCAGAAAATATGTACATTAGGCCATAAGGTTCAACTGAAATAATATAACATCCACATGGGCGAAAAATATCCAAAACAACTGAAAACTGAATCTGAAAGCTAAATCTGAGCATAAATCCAAAAGCCTCTAAGTACTGTCTGAAATAAGGAGTTGAAGGAATATGTCTCCAACTGACTCCGTAAAATTGAACTGAAGAAATAAATGAATAAATCAAATAATGTCATCCTCGAATGAAGAGGAGTCACTGCAACTCTGTATGCTGAATGCGACTGCTACTGATGGTTTGGGACTTGTGCCTCTGAACCTATGGTGTAATATGAAAACAAAGCACCATAGCACAAATGTGTCAGTACAACTGGAGTACTGAGTATACGAGTGAGGTAGGCTAATGCAAAGGGTTTACATGTATGAATAATACTATTGACTGACTGATATGAACGTAAGAGTACAATATACATACATAGTAACTAAGATTGTGAGTACATAATGGCTAAATCTGTATGCTAATACATGGCTGGAACCGTAGTTCTGATAACATGGATGACTGTATCTGACAGCCCTAAATCTGGTTGAACTCTCTGAGTTTCATGCTATAACTAAATTTGACTGTATCTAACAGTCCTAGTATAATGATATCTGAAGAACTGTCTGAGTTCTTTTACTAAGACTGATACTGAATCTGTGGGAGGTAGTTGTTTGACCGACATGCCCCATATATGCCATTATGGCTAAGCTAGGGTCCAATCTCAGCCCAGACTGGATGGGTGTCAATACCGCGCCACTGGTAAGGACAGTTGTGAGTGACCCCTATCTGGAAGATACTCAAGGTAAGAATGGTGGGACCCTAAACTGATAGGTTAAGACACTTCATTAACCCTAATCTGACAGGCTAAGATGTCTCAACCTACGCTGGCTACATAGTTCTGGAACACAAGGATGACTGCTAAGGATCACACCCTAAAACTGGTAGGTGAGTCCCCATCCTTGGGTTCACTCGGTGCTAACTTCTACTTCCATCTGGAGAGACTAAACATGATTCAACTGACTGTACATGGACAGAATAATAGACTTTCGTTGACTGACGGAGTAGTACTATTATCTGAGAGTTAACTGAGATCATGAGATTTCTGAGGTTTCCTGAGTCATATGACTGACTGAGTTCTATAGATTATATCTTGACTAAGATTATTGTGACAACATGACATGGCTCTAGGCACACAGCTATTTTTTTCGGGTATGAATACCCCCAGGACTCGATAGAAGAAAACTGACACACATGACATGACTTGATCACAATATTTGAGTCCACAATTCATAATATCATAAGTAGGGGATATCATATTTCATATAGTTATTCAACATCTTAAACATTGTAGGGAATGCATAGATAAATTTCGTGTACATATTGTATACCTCCATTATCTTGCATGCTTCATACCACCACAATAGCAACACATAAAAAGCATGCAATTCATATTGAAGTATATAGCTAACATGAACTTGTCATTTAGACATCATAGAACCATACAAACATAGCATCCTAAGCATTTTATCAAACACCTTGCATGCATTCTTTAAGGCATAGGTGGGTTTCATACTTGAACCATATTAAACCACCTAAAGCTCATGGTTTTCAATTAACAAACATATATATTCCATGAAAACACCTTTAGACATCACATTGAAACTTAAACAACAATCGTCAACATGTACATACTCATATCACCACAAAAGTTTACAAAATAATATTTCAAACATGGTTCTTGCGCTCTATGAAAGGATTGGATCCATAGATGAACACTACGCATACCTTAGTGATTTAATCTTGAAAGAGATATAATGTTTCTGAAGGTTCTTAAAGAATTCCTTAGGCTTGCCCTTGGTTTTTCTTGACTAGGGTTTAACCCCTTTGGGAAAGAATGCTCTTGTTCCTGAGGAGATGATCTTAAGAAAAAACCCTAATCTTGTGGTTGAAAGTGTATGAGAGAGCTTTTTGAGATGTTTTAACTAAAGAGAATGGAATATAATACGTTCCTTAAGGGTTATAAGTCATGGGAAGTGAAGGAAAAAGACCAAAATACCCTTATGAAATAAATTCCCAGTTGCTGAAAATAATAGCTGACGGCATTTGTGACAAGGCATCAAAAATGTGGTAAGCCGTCAAAAATGTCGTCACACAGAAGCTGGACTCTGCCTAAGGTTGACGACATTTGTGACATGGCGTCAAAAATGTGGTAAGCCGTCAAAAATGTAGTCACACAGAAGTTGGATACTGCCTAGTGCTGATGACCTTCATGATAGGGCATCATAAATATGGTAAGCTACCACGAATGTTGTCACCTAGGAGCTGGTTTCTGCCTAAGTCTGACGACCTTCGTGGTAGGGCGTCACAAATGTGGTAAGCTACCACGAATGTCGTTACACTATTTCCAGCCTGACATGCTGGAGTAAAATAGGAATAACTCTTTGCTCTGATATCGGATTTAGGAGAAATTGGTATCTTTGGAAATATAATTCAATTATATATCTGTTGATAGGTCATGAGCTCAAAAATTCCAAGTATAACGAGAGATATGCTCGTTTGAAGTTGACTATACCAATATCCTTCTCAAGAATTCAATCGGTAAGGAATGTTTTGATTCATCTGATAGCTGGGAGTTATTTGAAGCCTTAATATACATCTAACTTACTCATAAAACTATAAAAGAACCATAATGTACTATGCATGAGCTTGGTACATGGCTCTAATATTGGTTTGGATTTTTTGGGGTATTACAAATCTAGACTGTCGTTCCAACGCGTATAGACCCAAATTAGAAAATTTCTTGGTAATATATGTGTGATCTCCTAGTAGCATGCTTATAGATTTGAAGACGTAAAATTATTCTAAGAGTCAAAAAGAGACTTAGTCTGAAATTGTTTGACTTCCAATATTTGAGGATTTTATTTTTGACCTTCCCGACCCTCAATAGTCGTTATATTAGCTAGTTCATGATTCGGGAGGTCAATAGGTGTTCTCGGATGAGTTTTGGAATTTTTGGAATGCATTTAGACCTCGTTTCGTGTTCTAAAATAGTGGACCAATGCGATCTTGGTGTGCCGCATCGCTCATCGCATTGGTCAATTTTTGTGCAGGAAAGTACTGAGGCTCAATGAGATGGTGGCGAAACACGTCAAGTATCTTATCGATGCCCTGATGCACCGTGTTGCCTGCAGCGTCGATGCCCAATTTTCAGTTTTAAAATATCCGCATCCTAAGGGGTAAATTAGTTATTTTCCCCATCTCTTTCAGCCCTAACACAGGATTTATATCCCTAAATACCAAAATAAGGTTATTTCTATCAAATTCCTCCAGGAACACTCCCAAGGGTTTCAAACTAAAATTCCAAATAACTCAAGATTCAACCATGGGTTTTGGAAATTGATTGAAGATTTGGAATCCCCAAACTGTAGGCTTCAAGAATCACCCATTAATTTCCTAAATTGAGGTACGCGGGGTTTTCCTAAAATCGCATGGGTATAGAAATCTTATTTTAATTATGTACAAGGTTTAGAAATCATGATTTTAAGGAATCGGTTTTGGATTTATGAATATAATCATGCTTTAGAAATACTTGATGGAATTATTTTGGTCTTTAGGTCTTCCCCCAAATTGATTTGAAATTATATATATATATATATATATATATATGTAAGCATGTGTTTTAAGATTGACAATTGAATTGAGAGTATGACTCATGTGGAATCCCTCTCTTGTTATGAATTTTCTCTACTTATCATATGATATGGATTGTTTGAATGGAAGCTTGAAAGGCATGATATGAAAATGTTTTCATTGATGTTGTGATTGGTTTACGATTTTAAATTTCAAAAGAAAGGGTTGTTCATGTTTTGATAAATGTTGAATATGAATATATAACGAAAAGAGTTGCATGGTTCGTTAAAGATTATATGACCACCACATGGTTATTGAAAGGATGAGAATTTTTGCATAGTTTTAATTGTGTTTTCGAAACATGAAATCTCTTATACTAATCGCATGCTTGGGTGGTCTGAATTGTGTTTTAATAAAAGATCATGATTAATACATTATGGCCCAGAAAAAACATGACTTGTAAGTCTTGATATGACGATACCAAATTAGACAATGCTATAACAGACACAGACTAGTTTATAAATCAAACTTTTATCAGACTATCACGATTTAGAATTCAGAATGACTCATGTTCAGAAAAGGGTAAAATTGAGCATAAAGATATGCTAGATGGTTCCCCGAAGAAGGCAAGAGTTCAGACAACTCATTGTCCAAAACCGATTTGCCGATTCGAGTATATTATATTACGCTGGCCTAGTACCCTATGGCGTATCAGACTCAGACATTCCAACTCTTGAGGCACACTTGGGTTGGGGGCTTCCCCGCCGAGTCAATGGAGGATTTCATATAGCCCATGGAATATCATACTTGTAGGGGAGTGCAATCTAACTCAGAAGTAACACAAAGAATAGAATTTTCACCGTCAGGAATGTTTTACATGTATTCAAGAAATGCCCAAGTGTTTGAAACTATATCATGTATGATGTTTCATAAATTGCTCTCATATATTTTATATATACAAATACATTATTTTGGATTTCTTTGCGTACCAGTTCATCTGTATTGATCCCCTACCTTCCAGGTTCTGAGGCACAATCTAGGGGTCCTGATAAGTAGTAGATTTCTTCAGACAGAAATACAGAGCCCAGTGGTGAGCCTTCTATATTTTATAAGGTCTATTTATTTTCAAAAATTCATCATTAGTTATGGTTTTGATCTACTGAGGGTCTTGTCCCAGTTTAAGTTAAGTTGTCACTTTCAGATGTAGTAGAGGTTTCACAAACTAGTTCAGATGTTGTCTAGTTATTGATGGGTATTATTTTCCTCATTGAATTGAAAAATTGACCATTTTTTTATTATGATTTACAATTTCGCATCTTCTATTATATTTTTATGAATATTGTTCCGAATTACCAGATATAAAAAGGCGCCCGGGCCTTCATGGTTCGGGATGCTCATCACGGCCAGGGTCTCGATTTGGGTCGTGACAAATTTAAAGTTAATCTATCATTTTATGGATTCTATGGCTCAAAGGGGAGTGAAAATGGTCATTTTTGCGACCAAGGGGGTTATTTATAGTACCTTGGTCGCGGTTAAATCTGGTCCGCGAGGTCAAAACTTGTTTATGACTTCTCGGACTTATTTGGACTTTATTTTTTGCAAAAAAAACTATGTATCCCGACTAAATTTGATGTTTCAGATGCATTGGTGAAGTTAGATTTCCATCTAAGGTTGTTTAGATCAATTGTGGACCCCACACCAGGTCTACCGATTTTCTCACTTTCTGACCAATTGGTCAAAATGAACTTGGGTGTATTGGAATCTGAACAAATGGTCATATTAGTTTAAAATTGATATTTTAAAGCTGCTGGAACAATCGCAATTTGCATCCAAAGTCGTGTAACTAAAGTTTTTGCAAGTGGCCATTCGAAACCAATAAAGACTTCTAAATAAAGAAATGGTCCAAAAACCAAATGAATTGCTTGGTAACCAAACTATCAGTTCCAGCAAGTCATAAATGACTTGATACAGCTATGAAAAAGCTCTAACAGTTAAAATAAGTAGACAATACGAAAAATAACTTCAAGGGTCATTACAAAGTATCAATGATGATGTTATGGATAATTCTTTTCATCCATCCAAGATCTAGCAAATCATACAAGGGGTAACTTAAAAAATGGATGAAGTACAGGAATCCGCCATATAAAGGTACAGACCCAACCTAGGAGGCTTCATGATATGAAACCTCCAGCTAAATGTAGGATTAGTCTTACCAAAGAGGCAAAGAAATCGGCTCGAGTCTTCTTGATCTTGCTAAAGGAATTTTTCAAAGTTATTAATTTAAATGCATTTACTTCATCTTTTTAATTCCTGCGTCACTTAAAGAATTCAGTCGTTCTCCTTCTTTGATTTTGATATTTTGTTTATGTTCATATTTCTATGATTGAATTCATGATCAGTCGTGGTGATAGAAGAATATAAAGAGAGAGAGAGGAGACACTTTATTTTTCACGATTATACTCCCTCCTCTAATTTTGTTAGAAGTGATTTGATTTTAAAATTTGGGATTATGTCAATCCTATCATTTATATATAAGACAAGTAATATTACAAAATTTTATAAAAATATAATTATAATTTTAACTAATACTTCTAACCAAACACAAGCAGATTTAATCTCAAAATCTGTACGGGGAAATATTCTTTTACAATCCCTTACAAACTGAATAGAAGCAAATAACATTTACAGATATCTTATGTGTAATTTTTCCTCTTTTATATGTATTCATCATCCTCTCCTCAAAATGATTGAACACCACTAAAAAAATGTATTTAATAAAAATTGATCCCTAGATCTCATGATAAATAGTTTAATTTTTAATCAAGTGCACAATTTATAGCTTGTTTGGTCAAACTTGTAAAAATTTGCTTATTTTGTAAAGTATTTTTCAAAAAGTTATTTTTCATGAGAAGTAATTTTTTGGGCCAATAAAATAGAAAAAACGATTTAGAGCAATAATAAGTGTTTGACCAAATTTCTCAAAAGTGTAATTTTGAAAAGGAAAAGGGGTAAATATATTACAAAGTGGGCGGAGGTAATGAACTCTCCCAGTGCACGTTAATCTAACATATGTCTGCTATGGGTAGCTTGAACCAAATTATCCCTAAAAGATTTCTTCTGATACCTTATTCTAACGAATTGCCATCCTCTTTATGATTTTTTGTTAATATCCACCATGAATTGTATTTACAATTATAGCATTCGTGTAATGAATGTGTGGTTAGCTTTTTAACCTCTTGTACCTGCAATATGCTTGGTCTATATTTATGTAGTCAAATTAATACATTAAAAAGAAACATTGGAATATCAAACTTATGGAGACAAACCAATGTTTCAGGAGTAGAATCTTTCTTAAATTATAGGGTTTCCACGACTTTCATTCAATTTTGTTCCACCATAAACTATCTTTGTCTAATGCAACTAATATTAATAGGAGTACTATTATATTATTACATATAAATAATCAATAAATAAGAGCGCAGAGGTAGAGGTGATCCCAAACAAGAATTCAGAAGCAACAGGCGCTATGGAAACTGCTGACACAGATATTGATTATATCACAATTGAATACTCAAATGATGAGTCAAAAATATGTAATCATATGATTAAAGCATATGATATAGTTTCTGGATTGTTTCTTATTAATTATGGTTTGAAGATTGTTGACAAGATATTATTAAAGTATTTTATTAAATATATGGACAATATGATGTAGTTGCCTTCTAAGATCAGATGTAGACCAATTATAAAATAAGGTTTGTCCCTTTACCCCTTATGTTTTATTGATATATGCATGTTTTGCTATTGTGAAGGAAGTCAATTGTGACACATTTATCATGTTGATGATATAATATTTTTATATCTATGGAATAGACGCACATTAAAACTGATTTAGAAAATACTAGAGCATTCGAGTATTAGAAATAAACACAAAAAACATAGCTTCTTCTTATGCAAATAGTTAACATTTATTGGAGCCTACCTATCATGACTTGATCAAATTCTTGTGGATTTCTTTTATTGAAGTATAAGATGGTGACTACTTGAAAAATTTTGCACACTGTTTATATTTTGTAAATCATATGAATTTTTTGCATTACTCTCTTATTGCAAGTTCATGGAGTTCCATAATTTCCATTCCTACAGGAAGACTTCTTTCATTGAAGTATAAGATGGTGACTACTTGAAAAATTATGCACAGTGTTTATATTTTGTCAATCATATGAATCTTTTGTATTACTCTCTTATTGCAAGTTCATGGAGTTCCATAATTTCCATTCCTGCAGGAAGACTACCTAATATGAGATGAAGAGCAATGCACAATTTCAGAATTACCCAATTCCTAGTTTTCTTTATAATGTAGGTAGAGAAATGTGTATGAAGGCGAAATCCTTCAAACACCATTAGAAAGGAGCATTTCAGTTTTTCTCTTTTCTAAGGGTGTTTGGCTTGAGGGATCATCTCTTTTTTTTTAAAGTAGGGATAAACCAAAAATATTCGGTTATAGCTCCTTTATTTTTAGTGAAATAAATTTTTTTGTAAAATAATGAAGCTTCAATCGTAAATTTTTGTTATATTTTATATAAGCGTAATGATTATTTGTTTCAACAATAAATTTTTTATTATTAGGCAAAATTTGTAAAATAAAGTTAGCGTCTTTTGTCCTACATTGATAATGATCTTTTTGTTTGTGTCTTTAGAACTACCAACTATGTATGATCATATTGAAATTCAAGAAGGGGTTGGATTGAAAATTTCCTATGAGTTGACCATTGGCTCCTAACAGTCGACTCTCCTGCAGGTCAGTATACTTCACAAAACAAGTTAAGGTTAAAGTAAACAAGAAAGTAAATAACTGAATTTAAAGTAAGGATATAGAGATTTATCCTGTTTCGGAACATCAATGTGGTGCCTACTTCTAGTCCCCTTGAGTTTCAATTGTTTCTCTTGATCTTTCAATATTGGGCTCGATTACATTGATGAGAAATAAGTTTCGAAGACTTATTTTGTTCTTCAGATCTTATGGCACAGCTTCAGTTCGTATTACAAAGTTGAAGATCCTATTCTTTATATAACAATTGTAAACTAAGGATTACAAAGTTTTGTGAGGCTAAGACTAGACAGTTTGACATTTTTCCTTGAAGTTGTGTAATCTTTGTGTATCGTTAGTATTCAGTTGCTACTCTTCATAAGAAAACTCAAGAGATTTCTTCTCAATCAAGGATTTGAGGGTGATTCCTTGACTACGGGATTGCATCGTAGAGTATCAGATATATTCATACGTGGTGCCTTTTTCACAATTGTACATGTCCATATCAGATATATCCATGTTGAGGGTGTGATCTTTTTTCCTTTGTAATAATCTTGATTGATTTGTTTGCTATAAATCTGGAAAGTAGATGATTCGTGATGAATGTTACTTCAATCTTGGTGTGATGTTCTTTCCTTCTGCCTTTGATCCATTTGCCATAAAACTAGGAAGTTGGTGATTTGATTGATTCTCTTTTCCTTGCTTTTTTTCGGATCTTCTGGTTGATTCCTCAAAGATCTTTTCAATCTTCAACATATGTCCTTGCCTTGTGTCCATCATTGGAGATCCTTAATTATCCTGCAGATTTCCAATTATTAGTTTGTCATTATTAAAACATAAAATTGAGAGGCTAACAATACCCCATTTTTTGATAATGACAAGCATTAAATATCAATTAACTTCCGTATTAAGGTAGCCAGTTGGCTCCCCCTGTCTTTCTGTCATGGTGGCTAAAGTTGACTTTCTTGTTGTGGTATTCGACTAGCTCCCCTGTCTTCTTGACTGACGTGATCATCTTCTCCTCATTTGATATAATCAAAAAGACCAAAACAAATAGAGCAAAAACAAAATAGAGCAGAGAATGATGGATATGCAAAATTACGATTCGGAGTAGCAAAAACGTTGGAACAAGAGTGTGAAAAATTTTTATACAATCTAGAGTATGAGAAGGGACATACTCTTTTTGAATATGAGATAAGAGTTCAGTGTTTGGCTATGAAATAGGTGAGATTATTGTGCATGTTGGATTAAAAATGGTCACAGGATTTCTCAACAATTTTGGTGAAGTTAGAGTATGAGTTTTGGATGGATATTCAGGCTCATTGGAGGAAAAGAAAGTTTTGGTGTAAGACCTCATAAGATCCTAGCTCATTTCCACTTACTATTGCATGTTAAATGGGTCCAAGACATAGAATATTTAACTAAGTGTTAGACTTAGTCATTTGTAAAACTCCTAAAATTTGATGATTTTATTCTCATCCTTCCCAGCCTAGAAACATTAATTTTTAGGTTGATTCATGATCGGAGTTGTCGGTAGTGCGTCTCGGGTTAGTTTTGGAATTTTTGGACCAGCATGAGGGCGTGTTTGTACTTCCAAAACAGTAGCACCACCGGGATAAGCCTGGGTCACATGCCCCAGTCCACTGGTATGGGTGCCACGGTTGAGCCCGCGGTGCGTGGTCCAGTCCGGCGGACTAGAGCCCACGACGCGTGCTCCATCACGCCCCCTTATTTTCCAACTTTTGATTTTGTTTTTGCAAGGGCCATTGAGTCTTTTCCATTCAATAAAGAGGTCCATAACACAGGATTTAGGATCCTAAAAGTATAATTTGCTATCTTATTCACAAAATCCTCTCAAAATAAAGCCTTCTCTCCCAAGAAACAAACCCTAGCATTTTTAAAAAGATCAAGGGATTCAAGCTTAGTCTTCGAGAAAATCATCAAGAACCTTCACAAATTCATCAATTAAGGAATGTTAGATGTTCATCCATGGGTCCTTTTCACCGATGGTGATACGAGATGGCCATGAAGATCAATGTGTGTGTAAGTGTGACACGGTACCATCCAAGGAACTGTATCTATTTAATTTTTAATACATGCCTTGAGTGTCTTAAAAATACTACAAGGCAGTCCATTTATACACTCCAAACCCACCCCCTTCATTAAGGGAAAAGGGGTCATTTTGCCATCCTTTTTGTAAAGACTATTTATGGTGTTTATTTAGATTTTTTCCTTAGTTAGATTATTCTTGAAATCAATTGTAATATTGAACATCACTTTCCTTCAAGAAGAGAGTAGACCACCACTTTGAAATCATACGAAATAGTTTCGTCTTGTGTTGTGTGTATCGGCTAGAAACGAGAGTGCTTGAGTGAACCGAGTTCCTCTTGTGTTCCGTAAGAACGTGGTGCTTGTTAACTTATTTTGTGGAGGTTTTAGAGTATTAATATACTCTTTAGTTGCTTCATTATGAGATCTCATTGTGTCAAGTTACATACCTTCTTTATCGTTGAAGTTTGAGTTTGTTATTTCCGTTTAGTGTCTTATGTGTGTGGATTGTTTGTGTGTTTGCGGACTTTTTTCATGCTCTTTTAGATACCGTTTAGTATCAATTGTTATCAGAGCGAAGGCTGGTCGTGTTCTTACACCACCAATCTTGGGCTCTTCTAGTTGAAAAATAAAAAAAAAGTATTATCTGGTGACTTATGTTTGGTCGAGAAGTGTCTAGATTTAGGTGTTATTTTGCTTATCTTAGTATTTTTGTGTGTTATCTTGTTGTTTCCCTAGCACACTTGTGTCTAAGGTCCAAGATTTGAACTTTTGTTTAGTGTTGTTGAAGGGTTGAACGGCTTGAATATTGTTATTGTTCATAAGTGTTCTTATTGTTGTTCATAATGTTCTTGAGGTGAATGTTCAACAAAAGGTGTGTTTGATTTGAAAAAGAAAGAGAGAGGTAAAGGTCTTGTGTTTGTCTTGGAATTAGTTTCAACACAACACCAAAGAGGCAAATAGACAAGGACCTCCCAAAAAGCCTACTTACCAAAAGGGTGTCAAACCTTTTTCAAAAAGAACCAAAATAGGAAAGGAACAAACCAAAGCCAAAAAGGTGTTTTGCCATTTTGGTGCAAGTTGGTGAAAAGTTTATAGACACCTTTTGGCCTTTGTAAAAAGGGTCCAAGGCTTGTCTTTTCACTCCAAAAACTGAACAAGGCCTCACCAAACCAACAATAATGAATCATTCAAGTTGGACTACAACGACTTCAACAAAATAATACCCCAAACGGCCAAAATTAAAAAAAAGTTTGTGGGCCACATCAACAACAAAAACTCAAGTCATAGGACATTCCAAGTTTCTTTTCTTGTCTATAATAGTTTCCTTTCTATTGACTCCTACACTAGTTGGCAACTAAGTAACAACCTACTAAGTTGTGAACTAGTTTTCGAGTACGTTTTTGTGTCAACATTCTTCGTGGTGCTTTGCTCGTTTATAATTCATAGTTATTCTTCGCTCAAGTGTGTACAAAAGTTCCTTAAGTCTTCCAAACCGATATCCAGTCTAACTCAAGAGTAGACTAATTCCTAAGCACTCAAGGATTGATAGTTGGCTTACAACACTTGAAGGCCAAGTGAGGAAGCCGAGTGTGAAGAGTGTGTGAGAATATTTTAAACTAACATTTATAAGTTTTGTGGGTACATTGGAAAATGGAACCACTACACATGGAACCCAAAACTTTCAATGCACAAACAGTGGTCCAAAATGTTTTGAATGCTCTTGTGGCTAATCTTGAATCCTTGTCTCGGGACGTGGCTAGAGTGAATGCAGGTCTTGATAAGTTGGGAGTAGAAGTGGCCTCTATTAGTGGCCAAATGGAAAGGGTAGAAATCCAATGGAGTTCGCGAGCCTCAACTCCTCAAAACACATCCCCAACCATTACCCCTGAAGCCAACACCAAAGAATGTACCCATCGAATTCCATACCTCAAGCCAACTATTACTCAAAATCCGAGGCCTTGATGGACCTAGCCATTCCCCACATCAGCAAGTCCCACATTACGGATGTGGAAACCAAATACCACCCTTAAATACAACTCCTCCAAACCAAAATCAGCCAATCCAAAGACCTCCACCACTAAATGCCAATCTGTCAGACCAAATTCCAAATGTCCAAAACCCGTCAATGCAAGAAGAAGGATTTGTGAGGGAGAACCTAAGGGGAGGGTATGGAATATATGATGATCCTTATTAGATGAAAGATGGGAAGAGAGGTAGAAGGGTAGAACAGAGAGAGACCCAGGGGCTTGACGGTAGGGCCGGCCAAGGTGTTCGGGAAAAGGATGTTGGCCTTAACACCATAAAAATAGAGCTTTTGATCTTTAGGGGGAAAAGTGATCCTGAAGAGTTTCTCGCATGGGAATCCGCATATGAGAGAGCCTTTCAAGTGAATGACCTTACGAAGAAAAAAGAACAGCTAAGTTACCACATGGTAGGAGTATGTTAAACGTTTTGGCAACGTATTAATTGAGGGGAAACCCCCTCCTTGGTTTCAGTTAAGGTATCTTATGAGGCAAAGGTACCTTCCCTAAAGCTATGAACATGAACTCCTTGCAAAATTGTACAACTTGAAGCAAGGAAACAAAAGTGTGGCAGCCTATATGATGAGTTTCAACAACTCATCTTGAAACTTGATCATAGAGGAGAGCAAGTAAGACATGACACCATCTGGTTCAAGGTCAACTTAAACAGAGAAATCTCAACGTACATGACTTTTCATGAGTTTAAAACTATTGAAGGGATCTTCCAAGCGGCTTTGGAGATTGAAAGAGAGTTACGGGAGAAACTGGGGTACAAACTCAAGGGACAATCTCCCTCGGGATGGCACAAGTACAAGGATCACTCATTGAAGGCAGAGAAACCTGAGAGCAAAGTTTTATAAGCCGATAAAAAGCCTCACCAAAGGTAGCCTCCGAGAAATGAAGGTAAACCGCATTCTTCTTCTAATTCTAAGGGTTTTCAATGCTTTTAATGCCATGGTTGGGGACACAAGGATAGTGAGTGTCCAAATAGGAGAAATGTGATACTAAAGGATGGGAAATTGTACTTTCTTAGAAAGGAGGTAGGACTGGAACCGAATGAGATTGATGAACAAACTCAAGATTGAGAGAAGGAAGAAGCCGAGGAGTCTAAGAAAGGAGGTGTGGACGATATTTGGCCATGTAAAGGTGAGCTTGAAGTGCCATGTTTCATGGTGAGAAGGGCCTTGACTAGTAAGGTTTTGGTCGATCCTAGTCAAAGGGAGAACCTTTTTAACACCAAATTCCTTATTAAGGAAGTTGTGTGCTCTTTGATCATTTATGGAGGTAGTTGTGTCAATATTGCTAGTAGTACTTTGGTTGAAGTCTTGAAGTTTCCCACAATCCCTCATACTAACCCATACAAGCTTTAATGGTTGAATGAATGTGGGGAGTTAAAGGTAAAACGGCAAGTGATGATAAGGTTCAAGGTAGGCAACTACTTTGACAAGGTGTTTTGTGATGTTATTCCTATGCAAGCATGTCAACTATTGTTAGGGAGGCCATGGAAATATGATCGAGCTACCATTCATGATGGAAGAACCAATACATATACTTTTGACTTCCAAGGCTGTAGGCTTACACTCCACCCCCTTTCATTATTACAAGTAGCCAAATTTCATCAACAAGTGAGAGAGTTGGAGGAGAAATGGAAGAAAGAGAATAAAGGGGAAGCCGAGAGTGGTAGTGGTGAAGGAGAGAAGGCAGCAATGGTAAAAAAAAAGGAAGTCCTTACTTATGGGACTTGCCTGCAAAGATCCCTTATTTCTCACTAATGTAGGTACTAGCACTTTGCCTAGTATCGGTTTTTTTTGTGTGCAGGTTCAAAGTCGTGAGCTTCCAAAAGAGAACACAAAGAAAGTTCCTTGCCAACACATGCTTGATGATCCCATGGAAACCTTGGCTAAGCATCCACTCTTAGGAAAGGTTCATGAACATATGATTCAAAGAAGAAGTCTTGAAGATGATGGAGCCATGAATTTGAGGTCAAATTCCTTTCAAGATGGAGAGGATGACACGGGATAGCCATGAAGATCGATGTGTGTGCAAGTCTGACACGAGACCATCCAAGGAAGTGTATTTACTTAAGTTTGAAGACATGCCTTGAGTGTCTTAAGATCACTACAAGGCATCCCATTTATACACTCACTTTATGAGTACTCCTGCTAGTATAGGGTGACTCACACAGCTAGTGTTAGTACCCATGGAACAGTACTGACACCCTTCCAACTAAGGTTAGTGGTTGGACCCCGATTAGCTCAGATTGGGGTATGCCGATTAGATGATACCTCTCACAGTTTTAGTTTCAGTATTTAGTTTAGAATTCAGTTCAGATTTGCTTGACCATAGCATGCAGTTCAGTAGTTATTCAATTATCAAATTTCATTATTTCAGTTTACAAACTATTTTAGAATCATGTTATATGCTAGGTCATGCATTCTCAAATTTTATAGCATTCACACATTCACATCTGTTATACAGTTATCTTGTGCTATTCATTTAGTCAATTATTACTCATGCGCATAACCCATACATATCAGCCTAGCCTCATCTTGCATACCAGTACATTCAAAGTACTAATTGCATACTCGTTTCTTATGCTATGATGTTTACTATCATAGGTTCGGACTCTCAGTTTCTTGACCGCGCTTAGACAGACTAGATTATCAACAGCAGCAGAGGTGAGTCCTCATATTTTGAGGACATGATTTCTTTATTTCAGTTTATCTTAGTAGTTCAGTATTTCTATTCAGTTAGAGTTAGTTAGGGGTTTGTCGTATCTGCTCCATAGTCAGTCAGTTAGAAGCTTTTCAGACACTTTCAGGCAATCAATTAGATTATTAGTTTTTATCAGTTTTTAGACAGTTGTTTTCAGACTTATGATTCAATAAAGTTCTCAATATTTAAAATCTTAAGGTGTATTTAGTTATTCTAAACATGTGTATTTTGTTACTATTATTTAGTGCTCAAAGTAGGTACTAGTTCATGAATTAGCTGGTGGTCTTTCAGGACCATAAGCACCATGTAGTGACCAGGGTGTATTTCTGGTTTATTAAAAACTTGGTATAAGAGACTAAGGTTTTAAAGTGTCCAAGGGAGTCTGAAAGTTGCGTTGAGTTGAGTTTTATGCATGAGTGTGAAGTGCATCACACTTATGAACAAGAGGCTACAAGACATTTCTAGAAAAATTTTCCCTTCTTTCAGTATTCATGTCGTACGAAAGAGTATGATGCTCTATTTAAACTCACTTTGTAATTCGTCCTTCCTTTCATATACAAAAATTGCCTGGTTATAGTATCCCAGAAAATCACTTCAATTGATAGCTGAAATAGAGTCGTTCAATTTTAATTTCCCAATGAACCAGTTATCAAATTGAGGGGTAGTACCTCAGTGCTTAGGGGTTGGATTTGTTTTTAGATCCAATCTTAGAATCCTATGGTAGCATATGACCTAGATTTAGAAGCATGAACCCAGAAGTTTAGCAGCAGTAGAATTGGAATAGTGTTATCTGAATTTGAGCAGATTATATTTCATACGACTAGTTGGATGAAAGTTGAATCAGTAGGCTTGAAGTAGTGTATGCAAGAATTTAAGGTTGTTAATTCAAAACATATGTTGTGGATGTGATATTTGTAGGCTATGATGAAAGTAGTATGGTTATTAATATTTTGGGGACATCCATGTTATGTGTTAGAATCTAGGTTTGAATCTTTCAAGGTTGAGCTAATAGAAAGTAAAGTTAAAGAACTAGATGGTGCAAACTCATTGTATGGTGATACTCTTGAGAACTCTAAGTTAATCAGTGTTTAGGTTGATATATGATGATTGTTGGGTCCATAGAAAAGCTAAGGGTTGTATCTTAGAATAAAATACTAGCAGCGAATTTTACATTATCAGGCATAGTCATTCAGGGTGGGTTTATCAATTATGCATATTATCATACCCCAGATTCTAGAGTAAAATAATGGTAGTTCAGTTTAAAATCGTTGATTAAGTGGTTCCTAGACTTAGAATATTAGCTCTAAGATAAGGAGGATATGATAGAACCAACAACCAAATCAGGTTCTTAGATTCTAGTAGTGATGCCAGTATGTTGTAGAATAGCAGTAAGGGATGATGATGCCCAACCCATTCTCATCTAAGTGCAAAGTTCATGCTTCAGTTATCATGATATCTACTCATGCCTTACATGTCAGCTTTACGATCATAGCTCACCTTCGTGCACCTTACAGAAAATCATATACTCTCTCAGTTTCTAGTATGAAGAGTTCTAATTCATTTTGCAGTATGAATCATATTCTATGAATTCAGAAAATCCAAACTCAGGTTATGCAGTTCATAACTCATGTGCTCATTCTTTATGGTATATCCCGTTCTAGTACTCAAGCTACACTCCTAATGATCAATGAAATTCAGATCATATCATGTATATCCTTAGTTTATATCTCTTTCTTGAATCCATAATATTTATACTCTATTCATCAGTCCTTAGTTATATGTTAAATTTATTCTTGTATGCTTCAAGTCCTCATGTTCTAACCTTTTAGGGACCTCTTCTTATGTTAAGATAGTGATGATGAATAATTGTTTAGATGAGAGAGAGTAAATGTTTCATGCTATGAGAAATTATTGAATGCTTATTTTAGCTAAGGCCGTAAGTGTGAAGTAAGATTGAGGCCAAGTTTTTGGTATATGTCATGGTTAGTTGAAATTTTGTTTATGTTTTCTTAGGGTAGTGCATGGAAGTTGTTCATGATAGAAGTTTAGAGAATATGTGAAAAATGCTTTTGTGGGTGTCTATTTAGAGTTCACATGTAGTTATGAAGATAGGCTTGAATGTCATGTTGGTGTGTAAGTGGAAAAAATACATTGCGTGTTGGTAAATGGCTAGTAAGAGGTTGAATGTAGTAGGGAAAGAGGTAATAAAAATTATTTATGAGATGAGAAGTTGTGAAAAATGTAGAGCATGTTGAATTCATAATTCAGATTTGTATTACAGTGTTATGTGTGCATTTTGTAGAGTTGAGTAGTCTTGGACAGAGTGAGAGAATTCAGTTCAGCTCAGACTTCAGTAGGTAGAGTTATCAGTGCTCATGAGAATATTTTAAGTAGACCCAAGTGAAGTGCAGTTTTGAATTGGAATGTATAGTTGGGTATAGGCTTTTAGTATAATTAATTTGTTTAACAAGCAGTTCATTTAGTATTCAGACAGACAAATTCCAATGATTTTCTATCTTCTGATCTAGTCTTACTATCCGATGTTTCATGAATATAGCCATTCCAAGAGATGGTTTATCCACATCCATGTAAATTTTGAATCCAATTCAGTCCATGCATCACGTTTGAAATTCTAGATATTCATTCATGATTCAGTTCGTAAGTGCCCCGTGCATCACCTCAGTCTTTCCTTAGTATTTCAACCAAGTCAATATCATTCGGGGGATGAAGTACCTAAGGGGGAGATATTGTAATACCTCAAGTTTTCATGTACTAAACCTCTCAACTTTTCTTCAAGAAACTATATCCAGCCTTAGGCAGTGGTTACTTATAAGTAACTCGCTCATTTCTACTTCAGCCTTATAACTATTCTCATGCCAATGCATGTATTCATGAATCAGTTCAGTCATTCATCATGTTTCAGACTCAGTCATGTAATCATCTTTTCAGTTATGCATATTTAGTATGTAATCTTAGTTCCTCATTATTGTCAACTTAATCAATCTTATTCGAGGATGAATTTTCCCAGGGGGAGATATTGTAAGACCCCATAAGATCCTAGCTTATTTCCGCTTGCTATTGCATGTTAAAGAGGTCCAAGACTTAGAATATTACACTAAGTGTAAATACTTAGTCATTTCTAAAGCTCCTAAACTTTGATGATTTTATTCTTGACCTTCCCGGCCTCAGAATGTTAATTTTTAAGTTGATTCATGATTGGGGTTGTCGGTATTACATCTCTGATGAGTTTCGAAATTTTTAGACCAGCGTGAAGGTGTGTTTGGAATTCCAAAATAGTAGAACCACCAAGATAAACCCGTGGCACGTGCCCCAGTCCACAGGTAGGGGTTCCAACAGTAGAGCCCGCAGCACGTGGTCCAGCTCGACGGACCAAAGCCCGTGGCGCATGCTTCATTGTGCCCCTTTATTTTTTAGCTTTTGATTCTATTTTTACAAGGGCAATTGGGTCTTTTACCTCCAACCAATAGGTCCATAACTAGGATTTAGGGTCCTAAAATCATAATTTACTATCTTATTCACAAAATCCTCTCAAAAGAAAGCCTCCTCTCTCAAGAAACAAACCCTAGCCTCTTCAAAAGGATAAAGGAATTCAATCTTAGTCTTTAAGAAAATTATCACAAACCTTCACAAATTCATCAATTAAGGTACGTTAGATGTTTGTCTATGGGTCTTTTTCACCCATGGAGTCCCAGAACCCATTTTTACGATTAAAGTTATGATTTTTACTTGTTATTGTGAGTTATCTTCATGAAACTATTATGAACTTAGATTTCAAATTATGTTTATAATGTGGTTTCATTGGAATTGGCCTTGACACGTTTGAATGGTGATTATCCGTTTGTTAAATCTTAATTTATGATTTTAGTATTGCAATTATGTTATTCATTTACATGTTTAAACTATTCCCATGCTTAATCCCATGAATTCCAAGTGTTTGATGAAATGCCTAAATAATTGAGTTTTGAACAATGACTACTTATTATTTTTTTCAAAGCTTTAGTATGTTTCTATTATTATTGTTATTGAGTTCTGGGGTTTATGAATCCTAAAATCTAGCTGTTTACCTTGTTTTAAGTATCTACAAAATAATTTCAGTCATACCATGAGCAATATCATTCAGTCGGTTAACACGGTCAGTTGTGGGTTCAGTTAAGCTTAGTTTAGTCTAGTGATCGGTGTCAGTTCAGTTGGGAGTAGGATTCAGCATCGATCAAACCCAGGGATGGGGGCATTCCTGCTAGTTTAGGGTTTGACCCTTAGTAGTAATTCTTGAGTTACAGAACAATGTAGCCCGCGTAGGTCGAGATGTCTTCCTGCCAGTTTAGGATGGACACTTACTTCATGAGTACTCCTGCCAGTATAGGGTGACTCACACAGCTAGTATTAGTACCCATGGCACGGTACTGATACCCTTCTAATTGAGGTTACAGGTTAGATCCCAATTATCTCAGATTGGGGCATGTCAGTTAGATGATACCTCCCACAGTTTCAGTATTCAGTTCAGTTTTGCTTGACCATAGCATATAGTTCATCAATTATTCAGTTATCAGATTTTAGTATTTTAGTTTATAGACTATTTCAGAATCATGTTATATGTTTGGTCATGAATTCTTAGATTTTATAGCATTCACACATTCATATTAGTTATTCAGTTACCTCATGTTATTTGTTCAGTCAGTTCTTACTCATGCTCATAACCATGCATAGCAGCCTAACCTCATCTTGCATACCAGTATATTCAAAGTACTGATCGCATACTCGTTTCTTGCTCTATGATGTTTAATATCATAGGTTTGGATACTCAGTTTCTTAACCACGCTTAGACAAATCAGATTATCAGTAGCAACAGTGGTGAGTCCTTATATTTTGAGGACATGATTTCTTTGTTTTAGTTTATCTTAGTAGTTTTGTATTTCTATTCAGTCAAATTTAGTTGGGGGTTTGTCCCATCAGCTCCATAGTCAGTCAATTAGAGGCTTTTCAGACACTTTCAGACAGTCAGTTAGATTATAAGTTTTTATCAGTTTTTAGATAGTTGTTTTTAAACTTATAATTCAGTAAAGTTCTCAATTTTTACAACCTTAAGGTGTATTCAGTTATTCCGAACATCTGTATTTTGTTACTATTATTCAGTGCTCATAACTGATACCAGTTCATGGGTTAGCTTGTGGTCTTTTGAGGCCGTAAGCGCCGTGTGGCAACCAGGGTGTATTCCTGGGTCATTACACTCAAGATTTGATGGAGTCATCCTGTAGAACATTGTGTTAAACAACTTTACCCCTTCCCGTTTGAAACCATCAAGAGAGAGCCGCACATTACCTATGTCAGTACTGGTCTCCTTGATTAGCTATATTAGCTTTGTAGTTGACTCTTATATATTGCATATCCCTTCCTCAATAGTGGTGAGCTTTCCTTTGAGTTCTTCAATCTCCTTAGTTGCACAAAACACGGGGTTAGTCACAGACATACTTACCTTGGGTGTGTCAGGCTGGCTTTTGGTAGAATCTTTCCGACACCATTCATTGTCAATCAAAATATAGTCTATGCTTACAAACATCTTTGAGTCATAAGTGGCAGAGGCTTCTACCACTGGATAGTGTGAGAGATTAATTCCATAGTGAAGGAGAATTTGAGTGATGAGTAATCCATAGGGCAAGCTAGCTGAGGCATGAGAGTCGGCGAAACTTTCTATCATGTATTCAGGGATCCAAGTACTCCAGTTGATTTTGTACTTCTTGATCAGTGTGTAGAGAACAAATACATCTCTGCATGTCACATTACTAAGAGATCCCTTCCGAGGAATCAAAGTGGTTGCAATAATGTGGGCCAAAATTTGATTTCTGAAGCTGAGGGATAGAGGGCCAAACGAGGGACCATTTGAGTCAAGGTTTGAGAGAGCCTTCTTTGCTTCATCAAAATTAACTTCAAAATTCTATGTCCATGTGTTGTTCCTGAAAAGAACAATGCCTGAGAACTTGGTATGAAACGTTTTCTCAAACAGAAAGTTATTAAGAATAATATGGGTTCCTAGGACCAGGGTTTCCAATTAGCCGCTGTCCGAGAACAGGCGAATATTGACATATAACAAGCAGATAGGATCTTCAAATATCTCCAAACTACATAAGCAAAATAGCATCAACAAATCCTAGACTTTGAAAAAGTGACTGATATTGCAGTGGGTTTTCTTTAGGTGAGAGAGTGTGATGACTCGATCAGAGATAATAGAGCAATTTTTGAAGGTGGGAAACTTTTCTTTATGAGTGCAAGTCCATAACTTGTGCATGTCCTCTAAAGAGAGAAGCTAGAAGAGAGTATCGTCGTTTATTGGAGGAGGAAATAGGACTTGGAGCGGTTTGTTTTTTGGAAACAGTTGACTGGAGTGAATGGGAAGAGGCTTCATCTGAGGATTCTAAGACAAGGACATTGTCGAAGTTATTGGAATTTTGGTTTGGAGAAGTTTTGATGAGATTAGCCATTGATCGGGTTCTAATCATGGTAAGTAAAATGGAGATGGGTGGCTATAAAAAGTGAGAAAGAAAATAAAGGAATGGATTTGAAGTAAGGGGTGTAGTGGACTTGGGTTAAATTAGGAGATGAAATGGCAAAGGAGTGTTGGGAAATTAGAAGGCTTAGAGATGATAATGATGATGGAAGAGAAAAAGGTGGTGTGAAAAGAGGAGGATGTGAAAGTAAAGGATGGGGCTCAAAGGATATCCGATGGATTTTATACCAAAAATAAAGATTTTTGAAATACTCAGTTTTTTGTTAAAAACTTACGAGAAAGTTTGAAAAAAAATTATTTTTGTCCAAAATAAAACTCACAACTTATTAATATTGAGAATAACAAGTCTTTTTCTAAGGTAACAAAATCTTCTTCCAATAAGGGTTTTGTAAAAATATTTGCCAGTTGATTTTTGGAGTCAACAAATGTTAATGAAAAATTTCCATTCTCTACATAATCCCGAATAAAATGATCCTTAATATCAATGTGTTTAGCCTAGAATGATGCACAGTATATTTAGATAAATTAATAGCGCTAGTGTTATCACACATTATGGGAACAGATTCAAAAGACAAATTAAAGTCAAGTAGTTGATGCATAATCCATAACATTTGAGTACCACAACTTTCAACAGCTATGTATTTGGCCTTATTTGTTGAAAGGGCAACTGAAGTTTGCTTCTTGTTGGGCCATCACAATTAAGACATCACCAAGAATTTTACATGTTCCACTAGTGCTTTTTCTATTACTTTTATCACCTGCAAATCAGCATAAAAATAGCCAATTAAATCAAAATGAGAAGAGCAAGGGTACCATAGTCCAATGTTTTGAGTTTTGATTAGGTATCGGATGATTCTTTTAATGGCAGCCAGAAGAGACTCTTTGGGAGTCGACTGGCACCTGGCACACTTACACACACTGAACATGATGTTTGGTCGACTAAAAATCAAATAGAGTATGACCCAATCATTCCACTGTCCATCTTCTCATCAACATCCTTTTCCAAACGAATCTAAATCAAGGCTTGTGGATGGACTCATTGGAGTTTCATAGGTCTTTCCTTTCTCCATACCAAATTTTTTTATGACTTCATCGTATACTTAGCTTGACAGATGTAGGTACCTTTGGGAGTTTGTTTGATTTGTAATCCCAAAAAGAATGTGAGCTCTCCCATAAGGCTCATTTCAAATTCTATTTTCATCAATTTAGCAAAGTTCTCGCACAAAGAGATGTTAGAACTACCAAAAATGATATCATCAACATAAATTTGTACAATAAGAAGATTTGAATCAAGCTTCTGGATAAATAGAGTTGTATCAATTTTACCAAGATTATTTGGATACTTGTGCGGTCTTGTTAATTGACATTATGCTAGTATGTTAGAATTCTTGTGTGGTTCAGTTATTGTCGGTATATGATCCCTTATGGATGTTGAAACGGTAATGAAATCTTGATAAATAAAATAGCAAGTTGCATTGAGCATGATCACTTTTGTTGATTTAGTGATTGAGCATAAATAGCCTAATTGAAGTTGTTGAACACTTAAATGTTTTCTATGGACATGTAATTGTCTTGATAGTTGATAATATAACCATGAAAGTACTCAATCTCTCATACCAAGATTTTGGAGATTATTTGAGACCTTAGAGTGATTCTGACAATTTGAAAGCATGATTCAGATAAGATGGATTTTCAAATCCCAAGGGTTATTTTACCAAAACAAATCATGAATGAAACCATTTAAAAAGGCGATTTTTTCATTTGATATAACTTAAAATATTTGAAGCCAGCAAAAACTAATAAGATTCGAAATAATTCTAACCTTTTTGGGCAAAAGTTTCATCATAATCAATACTTTCTTGTTGAGAGTAGCCTTGAGCTATAAGTCTGGCTTTGTTTCTAATAACCTTACCTTCTTCATTCAATTTGTTTCTATAGACCCATCTAGTTCCAATCACCGAGCAGTTTCTTGGTCTTTCAATAAAAGTCCAAAGTTGATTTCGTTCAAACTGGTCTAATTCTTCCTTCATTGCTTCGAGCCATGATTTATCTTTGAGGGCCTCATCAGTTTTCTTTGGTTCGATTTGAGATACAATGGCAACAGACGCTTGTTTTCTCAATGATGCTCTTGTTTGCACCCTATCTCTTGGATTTTCGATGATAAATTTATTTGGATAGAAAGCTTTATGTTTCCACTCTCTTGGAACACTTGATTTTAATATTTCTTCTATGCAAGTCAATTCTAGAGGGAGTAAAGTTGACTTATCTTATGATGGCTCAAAGGTTGTGCTATTATTTTCTCCAGATTGTAGATTATTTACATGTTCTTCATCAATACTTAAACTCATAAGGGGTGATTAGCTTCATCAAATACAATAAGCATAGATTTTTCAACACATAAAGTTCTTTTGTTGTAAGTTCTGTAAGTACGACTAGTGGGAGAATACTCAAGGAAAATACTTTCGTCACTTCGTAGATCAAATTTTTCCAAGTTATTTTTACCATTATTGTTGATAAAGTATTTTCATCCAAATGGATGGAAGTAGCTGATGTTGGGATTTTTTCCACTCCAAAGTTTATAAGGCATCTTTATTAGAATAGGTCTGATCAGGCTTCTGTTGATGATGTAACATGTTCTGCTCACTGCTTCCGCCCAAAAATAATTTGGGAGATTACGTTCTGGCAGCATAGTCCTGAAAATTTCCTAGAGAGACCAATTCTTTCGCTCCACTACACCATTTTGCTGAGGAGACTGAGATGATGGAAAGTTATAAGAGTACCCATTCTAAGCACAGTACTCCTCAAATGCCTTGTTTTCAAATTCTCCTCTATGATTGTTGTGAACATAAGTGATGAAGTATCCAACTTCTCTTTGTACCTTTCTACAAAAGATCTCAAAGTTTGTAAAAGACTCAAGCTTATGAGCAAGAGACATTACCCAAGTAAAACTTGAGCAATCATCAACTATATAATAAAACATATCTCTTTCCACCAATACTTGCGGTATTAGTGGGGCCAAACAGATCCATATGGATTGTTTGAAGTGGTTTAGTAGTAGAGATAATGTCTTTGACTTTGAATGGTGTCCGGGTCTGTTTACTTAATTGGAAGGCACCACAGATGTTATCCTTTTCAAACTTGAGCTTAGGCAGACCCTTCACGAGTTCCAGTATAGATAGTTTCTCAGTGATATGCATACTAGCATGCCCAAGATTTCTATGCCACAACTAAATATCATTGGTTTGCACAGTGAGGTAGGTTAAGGTAGCAAAGTCAGGTCTATTTAAAACATAAATATTATCAACACGTTCACCAATTAGCGAGATAGCTCTTTTGTCGTGTTTGATGGAACAACTTTTACCTTTAAAGGAGACTCCAAATTCGTCATCACACAACTGACTGATGCTGAACAACTTATGCTTGAGGTCATCTACCAAGTATACTTTAGTAAATTCACATGAGAAGCCGAGCTTTATTGATATAACTCTGATGATGTTGCCTCTAGCATTGTCACCGAATCTGACTAATCCTCCATCTATTTTTATTAGGGCACAAAAATTTTCTTTCTTTTGGGCCATGTATTTGTAACATCCGATATCAATGACCCACAATCCCTTCTTATAGATCTTGAGAGCATGTTCCTGCAAAATAAGAAGATCAATTTTGTTTAGGTACCCAAGTGGTCTTGGGTCTTTGCGGGTTAGATGTGCTCTCTTTAGGCTTCCAAACCCACACACTTCTAGGCTTATGCCTGCAGCTGTAGGATTTGTGCTCTTTTTGTCCACAGATAAAGCATGCAGGTCCTTGAGAGAAGAAAGAGATCTTGGCTAATTTAAACGATTTTGATGAGGAGCTTGAGTTGCTTTTAAATAAGTTTGATCTCACAAAACTATGTCTTGGTGATTTCTTGGTGGTATTCAATTGTATTTTTACACCATCAAGCTCTTCGTAAAGCAAGTCATTTTCAATTTGACATGCTTCAATTTCTATTTGACAGTTTCTTTGTTCCTCATCGAGTTTTTGTTTTAATCAAGCTTCACAATTTTCTTCTCTTGAGCAATTTTATTATACTCATTTATAACTTTCTGAAGCTCGTCAGTTATCATGTCTAAATTAGATTCAAGAATACGCAGTTATGATAGTTATGTGGTCTTATCTCGCTAGATTCACCTTTTTCCATGAAGCATATGTTGGCGACTTCTGTTTTTTCTTCAATTTAATCTTCATCACTCCAAGCGCCAAAATTTTGATTCTTCTTGGATGGTCTTCTTCTTAATTCTGGATAATTTTGTTTGAAATGGCCAAGCGTTCTACAGTGATAACAGCGATCATCATTTCTAGTGAAGTCATTATTTTTGGTTCCTTAGAATCTTTGTCGTCTTTGTCTCATGAAATGCCTTACTCCAGGATTTATGAGGGTCATTCCGTTGCTATTGGCTTCTTCCAAAATATCCTCTTCTTCGATTGGTGTGGCATTGAAGGCTGCTGGTTTCTTCTTTTCCTCTTTATGGTACCTGTTGTTATAATTACTTTCATATGCAATTAGGTTACCTCGTAGTTCAACATATGTCATGTTGTGAAGATCTCCGTCTTCTAGAATGGCAGCCTTGGTTTCCTAAATTTTTGGGAGACTCCAAACCAGTTTCTGGACTTGCAGGCTATGTGGATATATCCCCAATGATTTTAGTTTGCATAAAATCTTTCTGAATCTGGCAAACATTGTTTTAATATTCTCGTTTTCTTCCATTTTGAACAGCTCGTATTCATTGACCAGGGTAGCGATCTTGATTTTTTGACTTTGTGGTTCATTCATATGTTACCTCCGATTTTTCCTACATTTCTTTTGTAGTTTCATAGGTTGATATCTTGTCGTATTCTTCTCCACTAACTGCACAAAGAAGTAAACTTATAGAACGTGCATTAGTTTGATTACCTCTTGTTGTTTTTTGGTGACCTCGAAGCTTTCAAGGTCTTCTATGTCAGTATTTCTCGATTATGTCTTTGTCCTTTTGTTTGTCTTTGAGTCCTAGGATTGACTTTAGTCCCTTCTTAATAACGTCCCAGTCTTGAAAGTCATTTGATTGGACAAAGAATATGAATTTGTTCTTCTAGTAAGAGTAGTGTTGTCCATTAAAGTATGGTGGTCTTGTGGAGGAGTGACCATCTTAAAGAAGAGCACCAGAATTTGATAATTGGTCATTTGATCTTTACTCACGTGTGGTTAAACAACACTATTGGTAAGACTTGCTCTAATATCAATTGAAATTTAAGAGGGGATGAATTAAAAAAAAATTGTAAGTCGGCAATTGGGTCCTAACAGTCAACTCTACTAGAGATCAGTATACTTCAAAAAACAAGTTAAGGTTAATGTGAACAAGCAAGTAAATAACTGAATTTAAAGTAAGGACATAGAGATTCATCCTAGTTTGGAACACCAATGTGGTGTCTACTTTCAGTCCCGTTGGATTTTAATCGTTTCATTAGATCTTTCAAAGTTGGTCTCAAGTACAATGATAAGAAATAAGTTTTGAAGACTTATTTTATTCTTCAGATCTTGTGACACAACTTCAGTTCGTATTACAAAGTTGACTCAATCCTACTCTTTATATAACAATTGTAAACTAAGAACTACAAAGTTTTTTGAAACTAAGACTGAAACACTTTGAGATTTCTCCTTGAAGTTGCATAACCTTGGTCTATATTTAGTCTTCTTCTTTTATAGTCTTCAGTTGCTACTCTTCATAAGGAAACCCACGAGATTTCTTCTCAATCAAGGATTTGAGAGTAATTCCTTGATTGAGGAATTACACCGTACACTATTAGATATGTCCATACGTGGTGTGACCTTCACAGTCGTACATGTCCATATGAGATATGTCCATGTAGAGGGTGTGATCTTCTTTCCTTTGTAATAATCTTGATTAATTTGTTTGCTATAAATCTGGAAAGTCAATGGTTTGTGATGAATGCTACTTCAATCTTGGTATGATGTTCTTTCCTTCTGCCTTTGATCCGTTTGCCATAAATCTGGGAAGTTGGTGATTTGATTGATTTTCTTTTCCTTGCTTTTGTTTCAGATCTTCTGATTGATTCCTCAAAGATCTTTTCAATCCTCAGCATACGTCCTTGCCTTGTGTCCATCAGTGGAGATCCTTAATTATCCTGCAAATTTTCAGTTATTAGTTTGTCATTATTAAAACACAAAATTAGGAGGCTAACGCATATGACTAAAACATACTCCCTCCGTTTCAAAAATAATGACTTAATTTGACTTGGCACAAAATTTAAGAAAATAAAAAGACTTTTGAATCTTGTGGCCTTAAATTAAAATTGTGTCAAATGTACCAAAATGCCCTTTAATCTTATGGTTCTAATCATGCCATATGGAAAGTTGAAATTAAAGTATTGCCAAAAAAAGAAAGGGGTCATTCTTTGTTGAACAGGTTAAAAAGGAAAGTAGGCCATTCTTTTTTAAACGGAGGGAGTATTATATGACTAGTTACAAAGTACGTGTATTGTGTAACCCATGTTAATTAATACAAAATTTAAGAAAGCGATAATACTCACGAAAATACCTGAACTTTGACTGGATTTTCAATTGAGCATACTGAACTTTGCGGGGGTCTTATTACCTCCTAGACTTTTTAAAGTGGATTAAATTCCCTCCCGAAACTCTATACCCAGATTCGACACTGGCGCGTGTAATACACGCGCCAAATCTCGTTTTTACACGTGTATTGGCGCTGTAATACACGCGTCACCTCATATTTACACGTGTCCAAGTAGACAGATATATGGCATTAAAATACAGAAAAAAAAGTCTAGGGGTATTAGGACTCCCGTAAAGTTCAATATGCTCAACTAAAAATTTGATCAAAGTTCATGTATTTTCGTGGGTATTATCCCTTTAATAAAAACACAAATACATCAAAGATTTAGAGAAAGTTCAAATTTCTGGTATATAACCAGTTGAATATCTAAACATATGAAAAGACAATATTTTTTATAATAATACTACCATTTCAGTCAAGCAGAAATCATAATACTCATATACAACTACCATTTGTTCCCTACATTTTCATCCATATTGCTCAGATTTTCAAAAAGGTTATTGAATGTGTGTTCAATCCTTCAAAGGTGATGTATTTTTAAAGAATTCGATATGAATCTGATAATATGTTTTGAAGAATCCAAATAATTTCGAAATATCCACCATCAAAGTTTTAGACCAACCTCTCAAGCTTTTCTCCCTCTCCACACCCCCTACTCTACCCCACCCCCTACCCAAGAAAAAAAAAAGACATGGATACAACATTTTAAGGGACTAAATAAAACTTTCCAAAACATTATATTCCAAAGATGCAATTTACTCAATCTATAATCACACTCCAAAAATCCCAAACAGTCGGCAGAATCTCAAGAAGCTTTCACAAAAGAGAATGGCAGTGTTATGTATGATGCCTAGTTGCCTTAGCAAGAGCTGTTCCTTAAAGTTATTATCACAACCAACAAAGGTATTTACAATGTATTTACAGAATTCTTAGTAATTTTCTTTGTAATTTGGGATATATACATATATATTAAAGTACTAGCTAGCTTTGATTGTGTACAGAAGAGAAATATGTATGAAGGAGACATGAACCTGTTTAACCAAAAGGAGAATAAATTAGCATGTGAGTTGAAGTTGCTGCTGGCTCCACCTCTACTAACTGCCCTTATAGTCCTCTCTCCTATTGTAAATCCCCCAGGTAAAACCATAACATTTACTACTTCTTTTTCAAATTGAAAATGTTTGACTTCATTATCTATGTGTATCCTTTTCCCAAATTTTGTTCTAGGTAGTCGTTCACCAGTGACTAGGGATATGCAATTAAGTAGGGTCCTTAACGTGTTAAAAATTAGGTAAAAGTGACAAAAAGCTTTTTATTTTAACATTTTCGCTCCAACAACTATAAAAGTTGTATCAACAACCGTAGAAGTTATCCCAATAACTATCAAAGTTGTTCGATAATTGTCAACTAATGCAGTTGTTAAACAACTGTCTCCGGTTGTTTGAGCACTTTACCCTTTTTAACTTAATAATATTGTGGGGCCCACTCATCCCTTTTAATTAATTGAAAACTTGAGAGGCATTCTCAACTCATTTTTAAGCTTTCTCAATTAAAAGAAATAAAGAATGAATTTTTGATTTATGAAATGTTGGTCTGTTTAGGAAAAAGTATATACATGTGTGAGTCATTTGTGTAACGAGAGTCTATATATGTGCCACTTTTTAAACGGGGTATATACAGCACCAAGTCGCAAAGTTGAGGGGGAAATGAGGACATTTTCCCTAGTATCTATCCCTAGATAGGAAGGTCTGGAGGGCGAGGATTAGGGCAGAAGACTAGGGCCAGTTTGGGGGCGCAAGGGTAGGGAGTGGGGGATTATTCCTGTTATTCTTCCTACTCTTATTTTTATTCCTATTCCTATTCTTCTTCTTGTTACGATTTCGGTGTTCCATGTTTTATTATGTATCTGAGTGCTTCCCGATGTTTCCTACTACCATGCGTTACTTTATATTTATATTTATATTTATATTTATATTTATATTTATATTTATATTTGTGTGGCGACTGTCTTGAGCCGGGGGTCTATCGGAAACAGCCTTTCTACTTCTTCAGAGGTAGAGGTATGGACTGCGTACATCTTACCCCCCCAGACCCCACTAGGTGGGAATACACTGGGTTTGTTGTTGTTGTTGTTATTGTTGTATTAGAACAATATTACCAAATGAAAAAATAAATAAAAAAATTATTTTTCTATTGGGATGGTTGTCGCCTATTGTACTGTATCACATTGCTGTTTTAAGTATAATTTGCATCTCAAGAAATTAAAAAAGGTAATCCTTTATAGAAAAAAATTATATATTAATTTTTCTTAAAAGTGTAAGCCCCTGTTTGATTTTGGCTTTAGGCTATTAATATGCTTGAGCTGCCCTTGCTTATTGCATCTTCTTGATGCCTTATTAACAAAACCTTTGTATCTTCATTAGAAGAAAAGGAAATCTTTTTTTCTGATTGCTGTGAGATATAGTGTTAAAAAGGAAAGGCTGGTTCTTACTTTTCTTTTTGTCATAAATAATACCTACATAAGTTACCGCGAAACTATGTATTATTTTAGGCCGGATAGAATGTGAAATAAGAAGCTATTAGTGACACATATGGATTAAGCAACTAAAGACGTCAAAGTAAGACTCATAATAGTAAAGAAAACTTTATTTTGTAGCCAGTAAACATACATTTTAAACTGCATACTTTTTTGAGAATGAATACTAACTTTTAATACATCAAATCAAATGTCCTAATATATAATTCATGCATTACAAGCCATGCATTACTAATCTCTGCATTATAAACTTATCTTACCTTATATAGAAAAGAACATCTTACATTATTAATCGCCTCGTCTCTAGGCCAAACAACCCCTTAGTACTAAAGATGTTTGCCTAGCTTCATCCTGGATCCATAACTAGTGTTAAGTACTTGTGCAATATCTCACTTCTCCCTCTGTAGGATAGTTTACTCATATTATTCTCATATAGTAATGTTCGGTTGAGTGTTTTCTATTGATACTTTCCTCTTCCTGTCAAAAAGGGAAGTTGTCTTTGTGATGAGCGGCTATGGATAGGCTCATGTGGAAACAAGTATTTATTTGTCTGGCTTGAGAAAGGATAAACATTTCAAAATCCCATCTTCTCCATGATCTTGTCCATAGGACCCGGAATTTAATTTTACAGTAGAAGCAATTTGAAAGATACAATTGAACATACTTTATGGCTTCATGATTAGACAGTATCTAAATATTGTATAGTACAACAAGAAGAGCTAATGTATAATCTATACAGAAATTCAGACTGGCAACTTTTAGGCTGATTTTCTGTTGAGAGTTCCCAATCTGTTGATTTTAGTTTCAACGGTGGAGTTGGATTACCTTTATTTCTTTGCAAATTCACTTGTTGGATCAAAGAGATGGAACGATCATTTAAATATCTCTCACCAGTCACTTCTCATTGCCTCATAAGGGAATCTGTTTTCCAAGTGCCAATGCTAAATCTTCTGTTTGAGAATCTATACATTGTTGGAAAGAAATATTAAATGATAGCATGAAACCTCATGTTAGTGCAGTTAGTTACTGGATATTATTAGTAACTAAAGATTTATGCTTAGCTTTCATCCATTTTTCCATCCTGGATCCACAGCTAGTGTTATATAGTTGTTCAATATCTCACATCTCCTTCTCTTGGATGCTCTGTTGGCTCATACTTCTAAGATCATAGTGTTCAGTAGAGTATTTTCGATTTGCACTTTTCTCTTCCCAGCAAAAAGGGGTGTTGCCTTTGTCATGAGTATCATAGACTCTTGTTTTAAAAAGTATTTATCTGTTTTCCTTGAGAACCTGGTTCTGTAGTTTTTTTTTTTCCTATCCATCTTGCATGTTATGACTAATTTAAGAGAATTAGTGGTATAGATGGAACATTCTTTGTAACTGTGTTATCGTTTTACCAGTCAATCTTGACGTAGATTACCATTGGGAAACAAAGGCAACACATGTACGGTGTAATATCATCTACTTCAAGGGAGGATCCAAAATAAATGGAACCTACAAAGTTTCTAGTTGATTCAACCATACATTACTGCATTTCCACTTATCTTTCACACATATTCCTGGGAGTAATTTGGAACATTTACAACAACAACTACAAACCCAGTATATTCCCACATAGTGGGGTCTAGGGAGGGTACGCAGTCCATACCACTACCTCTAACAAGGTAGAGAGGTTGTTTCTGATAGACCCCCGGCTCAAGATGAATTTGGAACATTTCAATTTCAAAAAGATCTTGGAAGGTTGTCTCTTTAATCTAGCACAGTAGTTTCACTGCAGTTCTTTCCCTCTCTTTTTGTTATTTTTTCGCCCTTCTGTTTTGTTCTCTTCATTTATATTTGATGATTATGTGAACTGAATCCACCTAGCATTTGATCTAAACAGATTTTATTATTCTACATGTGAGAAGTATAAGAAAAGAATATTATTTGATTGTTGTAACTACATTATTACACTGAGACCCTATTCATAGACACTACATTCCAGTCCTTTTCCAAGTAGGACACTACATAAAGTAGGATTTTGTACGTTATTCCTTCTCCTACTCATATTCTAATACTCCCCTCAAGCTGGTGGATACAAGTCATATGTACCAAGCTTGTCATGGATGTAATTAATACGAGGATCAGTGAAAGACTTGGTAAAGATATCTATAAGAAAATTGGTAAGGATTGTTGAGGATGTCTGGACGATCACAGTTGAAAAGAAACAAACTGAAGAAGTGGTAGGAAAAGTAGTAAACATTGCCGGAAAGTTGATTTATTGCTGAAAAATTGGCGGAAATTGGTATAAAATATATAGGTCATCTCAAAATCAAGAGATATTAGATCTTGAACAAGAAAGTCACTGAAAAACTGGCTAGAACATGCTAACACGCCAGATTATTAGATTTGACAACTGAAAAGTGGTCAAAATCTGAGGAAAATTCATACTGGGTAGGGTCGGAATGATGGCACGACTCTATTGGAAAAGAGATATAATATAGGTAGGGTCGGAATGATCGAACGATCCTACTGAAAAAGTAAAATTATATGGATAGGATCGGAATGATGACACAACCTTACTGAAAAAGAGAAATTATATGGGTAGAGTCGGAATGATGGCACGACCCTACTCAAATCAGATTTGAGGAGTCACCAGAAAGATGCACGGAACAATGCAAATCAGATTTGAGAAGTCACCGGAAAGACGCACGGTGCTATGCAATGCAAGTATGAGAAAGTAGTCCTCAAAGATGCACAACACTATGCAAATTAAATATGAGAAGTAGTCCGGAGAGATGCATGTTATGATTCGGACAGAATAAGCAAACCGCATGCAAAAGAACAACAAGAAGAACACACAGATTTACGTGGAAACCCTTGCGGGAAAAACCACGGGCAGAGGCAGACGAATTTCACTATGAAAGGAGAGGAGTACAATGTGGAGAATGACGTAATTTCTGAATGTCCAAAACCGACCTACTAATTGCACTTATATAGTATGTGCGTACAAATAAATCCTAAGCCCAAAAACATAAAGGTTCATACCGTGGGGGCGAAGCCCCAGTACCCCATCGGGATCAGTGGTGGGCTCCAAGATTGGGCTATACGCTACCACCACAGACCCTATTAAAAGTCACAAACATGGGTTGCATCGCGAAACTTTTAAGGACGGACCAATAAAATTCTGGTCACAACTCGTACAATGCACGGTGCTATAAATCAGATATGAGAAAGTAGTCCCCAAAAAATGCACGATACTACACAAATTAGATATGAGAAAATAGTCACCGGAAAAAAGCAGTGCCCGAGTCTTTTGCTAACATGATCATTGACCAGATATGGGTTATAGCCGCCCGTCGGGCAACGGAAGCTCTTTGATTCTCTACCAAGATCGTAGAGAGTCTGATACCATATGAGAATTGTAAGAAGAATATTATTTGAATTGTTGTAACTACATTATTACAGTGAGACCCTATTTATAGATACTACGTTCCAGTCCTTTTCCAAGTTGGACACTAAGTTATAATCCTTTTCAAGTAGAATTTTGTATGTTATTCTTTCTCCTACTCATATTCTAACACTACCCAGTGGCGGAGCCAGAATTTTCACTAAGGGGGTCAGAAATAACATACAAACAAATCGAAGGGGGTTCAACATCTACTACATATACATTAAAAATAATTTTAACCATGTATAAATAGTATAATTTTCCACCGAAGGGGATTCGGAACCCCTCACCAAAGGGTAGCTCCGCCCCTGACACTACCATTGTTTTAGGAAATTGCAAATAGACATTTCATCTTATCCTTCATCAAGCCTTGTCTGGCAGCAATCTCCTTAAATCTCCACCCAGTGGCAACGTGTAAAATCTAGATGTCCTTATTACAATCACTTTGAAGATGAGGTACCTCCTTCAGTTCATAACTCTGGTGGACAGCTGCTCTGAAGTCCCGTTTAGAAGTGGACCTTTTTATGTAGTTTATATATGTATAGTCCTATGCAGTTATGAGTATGCCTACATGTAGAAGGTTGAAAGAGAACTGAGTGATAAAGTACCTGTGCACATGATATACCAACTTGGTGAAGGTTCTTGAGCATTATGAACAATCTGAAAAGAAATAACCAAGGATAAACTTGAAAGGATAGCAGTTTCTAGAAGAGATGAACTTGAAAGGATAGCAGATCAGCCAATTGTTGCTACAGTTGTCAAAAAGAGGTGTGATCTGCGTAATAGGTTTATTCACATTCTGAGGTGGCCAGGGATACTTTGGGCCTCATCTTCTTCTCTTCATTTAATGAGATATTGGTGATGCCTCATCAGATTCAGGTATAGCTGATATCAGGGAATAGAGTAAATTGTGAAACAATTAGGAAAATAATGTAACTACCTGCAGAGTTGCAGCGATAATATATGCCTTTCCTTATAAGGTAATTTAGGAAAGGAAAAGCCTATATATAACAAAGAAGAAGAATCATTGGTATGGAATGAACAACATATGTCACATCCTAATTCTACGCTGTATTAAGGCCTCCCTGGTTCATAAATTCTAAGCTAATCATTCATATTTCTCTGCCTAGAGAAATAGGGGAAAATACCATCAACTCTTTAGACTCTATAAGCACTTGACTGGTGCACACTCTTAAGTTTGTAACTTCACCTACTTTCTTAACCTAGATATGAAGTTACCTTATGTGTTGAAGCCCTGAAGGACCATAAAGCCTTGGCAGTGATTCCAAGCCTTAAAACTGCAACCCAGTCTCCGTCCAACTTGTACCCAACTTATCTGAACACCCTTCTTCCCTCCTTAGCAAGTCCTTGAACAGTAACCACAATGACATGGTTAATGATGAGTAATGATGAGTCGTTAGCAGGATTTAGTTGATACTGATTACAGTTTAGAACCTATGCAGGTTGGAGTGAATCAAAAATGGAAGGGGTGATGTTAAGTGAAGCTGATGATGATATCGGGTTGGTTATGTGCATGAAACATCTTGAATGCTTCTGTACCCTCATTATTGAATGTAAAATGCCGGTTATAGCATTGAAAGGAGTTGGACAACCATGGTGCTTTCTTGAAAAACCTAATAATAATGTTCACGAGATTCTTTTTCTGAAATTATTAAGTATTGCCTTGTATTTGTTTAGTTAATACGACCTTGATCCAGTTTGGAGCGTAACAGTTCCGAAAGAGAAAAACTGTGTGAGGCTAAAAGCAGTCAACTGTCCTCGTTTGGAAGCTTTTTTCATTAGTTTGTATTCTTGCCTCTGTGTACGCGACATTATGATTTTGGTTAAGGGTGGTCTATATTCTCTTTTCTAGTACGGATTTTTTCTTTAGTGATCCAGGTAAGTTATAGTTTGGTATAGGGTTGACTAATGGTGGTCTTTCCCTTAAGGAGAGGTCGAGTGGATTCTTTGGTGGCCGTCTGTTTTCAAATAGATTATAATGTCTGATCACAGAGCTTATGCCAAAGCAACTGCAAATTTGGTTTGAGAAGGCAAATTATGATACAACCTTAGGAGAACCACACCCCAAAAGCTACCTATTAAGGTGGGAGATCCCAAGGTTATATGACCCCCACATCAGTTCCCTCATATAACCGAAGTGGGACTTTCTGCAATGGGATCATAACAAACCACCACTCACCGCGTCCTTGCCCTCGACAGCTCTACTCTAGGTAGCTTTCACTCTTCTTGTGTAGGTAGCTCTTTCCCAGGTAGCCCTTTTCAAGTCAAGTGCCCCTCGATGGCTGTACACTAGACATTGCTAGCCCAGGTCGAACGCTTCCATACCGGCATCACCATCCCAAGCACAGGAGAATGGAGGGTGATGGATGTATCTGATTCCAGTTTTTGTGCTGATGATCCTAAAGGTGGTATGATTGCTTGGCTATGGCAGAATTCTGGTACTAATTGCCACCAGTCGGCTATTGACTTGACGCATATGAAGCACTCCATGGTAAACCTCCCCTACACTTGTCCTATCTACCAGGAGAGTCGTCTTCTGCTGTTGACGCTATTGACTTGACGCATATGAAGCACTCCATGGTAAACCTCCCCTACACTTAATCAGAACTCAGTTGAGGATTAAACAAGAAGCTAATAGAAGTTTCTCAGTGGGTGAGTTGGTGTACGTCAAGGTTAGGCCCTACAGACAAATGACTCTATCTGACATTCCTCATCACAAATTGGCTGCTAAGTACAATGGTCCCTTCCAGATTGTTAAAAAAGTTGGTTAAGTAACATATACAGTGCTATTCTGTCACACTGTGAAGATCCATCCCACTGTCAAATGTATCCCTCCTAAAGAAGTGCTCTGCTATTCCTTCTCACATATCTTATCCCCCTACCACTGATATATCCAACCCTGATTGCTCAAACCCTGAAGCCATATTGCAAAGGAGAATGGTTAAGAAGAGTAACAAGGCAGTAGCTCAGGTCCTAGTCAAGTGGATAAATACCAGCTGATGTTGCTACTTGGGAGTTCCAAAATGTTCTGAAGACCAGTTTTCCAGGTTTTGATCCCTCAGGTCAAGGATCTCTTTGAGGAGAGAGTATTGTTAGCAGATATTAGTTAAAGGGATGCCAAGTCAGCAAAGCAGTTAAAGTCCTAGTGGGAAAACAGTTATGAACAGTAAATCAAGAAAACAATAACAGAGTTAGTTAGTTAGCAACAGAGCTGGGATTAAGTCCAGCTGATTCATTGTATGCATTTTGCTATAAATACTTGTACTAGTCATTTGAGATAATCAATCAATATACATGTTAATTGTCTACAACTATCTTCTTCTACTCATTTTCTTCCCATTCACAAATCGTTGGTTATCTTCTCGAATCTCTGTTAGATTCCTGAATTAACCTCTGAATCCTCGAGTTCAGATCAACTCTTGCAACTCAGATATCACCTACTAGTGCACAGATGACCTGTAAAACCTTGCTTTATGGGGAATATGTCATGCAGTGCCTTAAGAAATGTAAATATGTAAGGATTTTTTGCAACCCAAATAGGCTCAGTTTCCAGATATTCTTGTTGAGCAGGAGTTTATTAAACCTCTCCTACATAAGGAGGAATAAGTGAGTAAATTTGATACAACCTTACGAGAACCACACCCCAAAAGCTAGCTATTGAGGTGGGAGAGCCCAAGGCTATATAAGCCCCACAGTAGCTCCCCATTTAACTGATGTGGGACTCAAGTCTCATTCCTTGCAATAATATCATAACAAACCACCATGTTTCGTATCCTTCATCCTCGACGCCTCCACCCGATAGCTTTCTCTCTACTTGTGTAGGTAGCTCTTTCCCAGGTAGTCCTTTTCAAGTCAGGTGCCGGGTGCCTCCATCACACGGTGGGGACGGAAGGTGATGGGTGGCTCTGATACCATTGATACGACCAGGGGCGGATCTATAGCCTATCAAGGGTGTTCAGGCGAACAACCTTCGTCGGAAAATTACATTGTGTATATATGTAAAATGTTGCTCTATTTGGTTAAATATCATGTGTTGAACACCCTTGACAAATCTGAAGGAAATAGCTCAGGAGTAGAAGGTGATCAGCAAAGGCCAAGGGCACTCCGTGTATGGGTTCGAATCCCAGCGGCTGCTAAATATTTTTATTTTTTTAGCATTTTTGAAGGAGCTCCTATTTTATTGAACACTCTTCCTAAAATTTCTAGCTCCGCCACTGCATACGACCTTAGGAGAACCACACCCCAAAAGCTAGCTATTAAGGTGGGAGAGCTCAAGGTGGTATAAGCTCCATATCAGTTCCTCATGTAACAGATGTGGGACTTTTTGCAATAGGATAATAACACAAGGTTATGACAGGTTATCAGGTAACGGACTACCTAATGAATAGAAATATACATAAGAACCCTTTCTTAAACCAAATATAAAGCACTCCTCGAATTATAAAGATGTTTGAATTGCCAAATTTCTTCCTCTTATTTTATATATAATTTCATATAGATGATATAACTGATCTTACACCCTCCTCCATTGAGGGATGTGGGAGAATCCCTTAACCTATACTCTTCAAGTTTCCTGTGACGATTGTCTTAGTAATCTCGACATTCTGGAGGTCCTTTTTGAAGTTGACTTGATTATATTTCCTTATTTAACATTAGTGTAGTGGAAACTTAAAGCTAAGGCTCATTCCACATCTGATGTAGGTTGCAAGAAGAAATTCCTTGATATCAACATTGTTTGCATTGACATTCAGTACTTAGGCCTTTTAATCTCGAAACGAAAATACGACATCCATCCTTTACCTTCTTCTTCATCTTTTTTCAACCCTATATTTTAATTTGCTGTACTTCTGTTTGCAGTCTCAGTTGGACAGACAATAGATGTACAAAAGGGAGCTGCTTTGTTTAATCGAGCTTGCATTGGATGTCATTATGCAGGTGGAAATATAATCCAGCCTGTGAGTCTTACCTACCTCGTGATTCCAGTAGTGGTTGAAAATTTCTAGCTTACCTTAATTTTCTTTCCTTTGTCATTCTAGGGTGCAACACTCTTCTTGAAGGATCTACAAAGGTAAGAAAATTAAAATCCATCCAGAAGATTGTAGTTCTGATTGTAACTTCTTTTAGCATGTCACAGTTTCTTAGAACTTAGCATATCTGAATAGAAAAAAAAGTTCAAAGAATAGGTGCTTAAATATTTACACTCCAGTAAAAGTATTGCCATACTTGACTTTTTAGCTGTTTAGTTTAATTTATTGTACGGGGAAAGAGAGATCATGAGCAAGTTTTAAAAGATATTCACAGCAACTTAAAGTTCAGAATGTAAAAAATAGTCCATATGCTAGTTCATACGTTTTTATGAAATGGTGATCTATATCATTCGCCTTTTCCCTGCTCTAAAAGGCTCTTTTTGTTTTCCTTTCAAAAACTTTTTGTTGACTGAAGATGAATTTTCTTCCTTCCCCTTTCCCTTCTAAAACTTAGCAGGTCAAATTTTATGAACACAAGAATTTCGTTGGACGTATCAATTCTTGTGAAGAAAACACATGGATAAAAACTAAACTGAATATAAATTTTTTTGAACAAGTAGAACAATAGAATATGTAGCAAACTAATTTTCCTATTGCATACATGAGCTAAGAGTAAAACTTCAGTATGTTGTTTCATTTAATTGTTAATTTTATTAATCCATATTCACATAGTTTGACAAGACCAATCTGTACAGACAAAAGGTTATTTCATCTCAACTTTTGTGATGTTGTTGTCTTGCCGTCTATAATATTCTATTCCTTGTCATTTTTTCTTACGCATGGTTGAAATGAAATGCCAACTTCTAACTAGCTACTCTTCTGTATAGAAATGGAGTTGACACGGAAGAGGAGATCTATCGTGTCACTTACTCTGGCAAAGGGAGAATGCCAGTAAGTTCACATTGTTCAGAACCATGCTTGTCTTTATGCTGCTAGGTTATAGATGTTAACGCTGTCTGTCTTTGCAGGGATTTGGTCGGAATTGTACACCGAGGGGTCAATGCACATTTGGTCCTCGATTGCCGGACGATGAAATTAAACTCTTAGCTGAGTTCGTAAAGTCTCAAGCTGATCAAGGTTGGCCTAATATAGAAAACGGTGGAGATTGAAAATAACTAGTACTTCATCGAGTATACTTCAAGAGATAGAGGCAACTAGCACAGTTGTTCAAAATGTGCATATCATATTTCATTTCCGTTGTCTTTTCATCTCCCCATCCCATTCGATGTTCATCTCACTAGAGTTACCTGTTGATGGCATGAAGGGTAGCTTCACTTGTTCTGTGTAAAGTTGACCTTATTTCTTCCCAACAGTAGCTGCTAGTAGTTTTAGATACCACATGCTGGACCTGCTAAAGCACATGCCCACATGCATCTCTGCTATTCTCAACTTTATTTTATAAAAACTATAGTTTGACTATATGCTTGCTCCCCAGAAAAAAAGTGCAACATAAAGCCCTACAATTTGCACTAAAATGTCCAGGCCTTGTGCTGGATTTTGAATTAAAAACTTACTTGATAATTAGATGATTTGTAATTGTCCAGAGGGTTATACTAAAATATAATTTTTATTGTACTACTTTTGATCATGTTAGATGAGTTATCTGGTTGTTGGAAGTGATGTTAGATGGGTAATTAAGACTTGTTTAAGCTTTTCATCTATTATTTGTTATTATCTTTAATTGATAACACATTGTTTATTGAAATAGCCTTTAGAATGGTCATATGTTGGATGCTGCTGTCCTTTGGATTAAGAAGGGGGTTAAGTACAAATCAATCTCACTTTTGGATACGTGATACATATAACCTCCTTGATATGTGTAATTATGAACCAATTGTCGGGATAAGTAGGGGTGTTCACGGTTTGGTTTTTAATCAAATGGAACCGTGATCCAAACCAATCGACTAAAAACATCGATATGTGGTTTGGTTTGGTTTTGAATTTTAAAAAATCGATACTAATTTGATTTGGTTTGGTTTTACTCTAAAATAACCGAACCGATATATATATATATATATATATATATATATATATATATATATATATATTAATTGCTTATATATTATTCATAAATACAATCTAAATATTTGTTACATTTTATATTTTAATCATGATTTAATTTTAGTGGTAACACATTCAGTCATATGTCTCCAACCAATTGACAGTACCTTATGAGATTCTAAATGAATTTCTCATTTTAAATGTCAAATGATACTAATTGTGAAAATAATATCTTGTTGTATATTGAATTGTACAGCTGAGATTCATTAGACTATAGACAATCACTAATTCCAACTTTCTTTTTTAACCTTGTTGAGCAAGAAGTTTATGTGTTTACCTTTTTGGGGATAATATCATTATGTTAAATATTATTTTTTAATATTTTCTTAGAAGTGTTCATATAGTGTTGTCATGGCTTTGCCGAAGTATAACACTCAGTTGACATCATAGTTTCAAGGTTGATATACAAGACATCTCATATGTTAGATTGGATTTGTTTTATAAATTTTCAACTTTTATCATTAGTTAAAGTTATAAATCGAACCAAACCGAGCTAAACCGATAAGAACCAAACCGATGGTTATTTTTTTATTTGGTTTGGTTTGATTTTAGAAATTTTAAAACCGACTAAGTTGGTTTGATTATGATTTTGACCAATAATCGACCCAAACCTACCCATGAACACCCCTAGTCATGAGAAATGATTTTCTAGCTTCTTAGGATTTTTTTTTTAGTTTTGTCTTTTTTTTTTTCGTATAATAGATTCTTGTGGTTAGGCCCCTTTCCTGAATTTCGCTTATAGCGAAAGCTTTAGTACTTCGATCTGCCTTTTCTTAATATATATAATAGATCTTTATTTTTACATGATATCTTATTTTTTATAAAAATGATTTTCTCGTAATCAAATTGTAAGAGGGCAAAAAAACTTATTTCCTTCCAAGTGTCCCTCTCCCTCTCTTTTTTTTGTTGGCCTGAGGTTCCATGCAAATCACCATCCTTGTGGAACAATATGACACAATGGAATAAAAATAACTATATAGGCGATACTAATTAATTGGAGTTAAAAGTTTTTTTGTTATGCTGGTTAGTTTTTATGTCTAATGTACATTAAGAGTCTTTTTGTTTTGTTAGATATTTACATGTCAATAAAAGAATGTAGAGAATTCGAAATGAGATTGGTTGCACCTAACGCCTTGAATAGTGAAAATTTATATATAGTTGGTCTTATCACTAGCTTGAAATTGAGATATGGTAATTATCGGTCCGACAATAAATGAGTCTTTTGAATTCTTAAGTGCATATAATTTGATTCTTAATTAAGAGGTCTCTTTCCATTAACTATATACCTGCATGATACATCTATTTAGTGATTAAAGAAGCTCCTGTGTAATTGCAAGTAGTAATCATGTCATTAGTCACTCTTGTCCTTGATTATAACTTCATTAATGAAAAACCAAGAAACATGTTTGCCATGATCATAACACATTAAAAGGGAAATATCTTTGTGTTTGAATATTATTAAGTGCATAATAGAACACATATTTATATCATAGAAACATTATTAAACATCATCACACAAGAGAGACCCCACTATTGCTTGGACGAAAAGCACTTGAAGTTTAAACATTTGCTCTAGTCCAATTATTTCACAATTGAGTTTACCTCTTAAAAAGTTAATTAATTACACTAATCAAAGAGAATTTACAATATTACCCTTTATTTTTCCCAAATTTTTCTTAAAAGAAAAAGTCAGTGCTGAGAGTTCAAATACCCACTAGAGAGAGATAATTTTAGGGGGAAATTTATTAATAATTTCTTTAGGCTTTGAAAAAAAAAATGTATTTTGAACTAAAGAAAAAGTGTTAGAAATTCACTTATAGTGGATGAGAAGGAAGTATGAAAAAAATACTCATATTTATTTTATGTGATACTAGCATTATTTGGAGAGTCAAATGAGTTTTTCTTTGACCATACCTTTTTAGATACTTTGAATCATTAACTATTGTGATTTATAATATATATTATGTAGTTTTCTAAATTTATTATTTTAATTTTTAAGAAAAGCTGAAGACTTTGTGTTCAAAATCACAAAAACAGAGTCAGCTTGACCCTTCATTTTAAACTGTACCACACAGTGAAATGGAGGATAAAAAATTCTTCACGCCTACTCTTGAAAAGAAGATTAATTTTTTTTAAGTTAGATAATTCTTTCAACCGTAAGCACAATCTTTATGAAAAAATAATCAAAGACCGAGGAAAGTTTATTATCCGAACGGAACAATTTATTAGTCTATTTTCGATGTATATCGACATGCATATCTATAAATCAAATACAGGACCAGACCCGTGGCTTAATTAAATTAACTAGATGATTAAAGCATTATTAATAGTGGTCATTCAAATTAGAGATAATGAAAATCTAATGAATGAATTTCAACCACCCTTTTTCCTAACCCAAAAAAAAAAAAACTTATATACAATAAACCGTTGGACAAAACAGAAGAAACCTGAAAAATCCTATCTAACAAAATAAAATAGTTTTCAAAAATCAGAATGACCCCACAAAACATAGGGAATATAACAAGAAAGGAAACCCTAATTTATTGTGTTTTGTTTCTTTGTGAAGGCAAAAAGAGAAAGAAAATAAATAAATAAATAATAAATGAACAGCTTTGTTCACAAAGGCCACCTAAAACTTTCCAACCTTAATCAAATGAAGATTATATTTCAACTAAATTACAAGGCAAAACCATGTGACTATCTATCTATTAATCACAACAAATATTAAAGAAAAGAAGAAATTATAAGATTAGGTATTAAAGGTTTTTGTGGTCCTTATGCCTGTCAATATATATTATATTCTATTATATTATAATATATGTCATTGTTTGTCAATTAAAGAAGACACAAAGAACCACCAAAGCTAAAGACAAAAGGACACCCTTACTCCATTCTACCAACCTAGCTAATTACTACATACATGCATGTATGTTCATGACTTTGATATATACAATTTTCAATTTTACATAATGCATATCCAATTTTTGAATTAAATTTATGTGACACTAGTATTATCACTATGTTCTTTTAACTATTTGGTGTATGAGCCACTGGCTCGATTAATCTTTAACTTGTGTCGTCAATCGATAGACTTACCTTATTGTTATTAAGCATATTTTGAAATATGTTGTTGACTAACTTTATCATAGTTTCTTTAGTACTTCATTCCTTCATTTCATTTTATTCTTATTTCATATTCGGATGCAGACTAAGGGGAGAAGACTTTGATTGATGGGAAAGGGGCCTACTCCACCTACGGCCTATTCATTACTCACCTCACTGACTTATTCTAGGTTATTTGGTACTGCCTTCTTTTGTGGACTCCTATGAATTCCGTATTGAGAAAAAGAGAGTCTTCAAGTTAAACTCTCTCTGGGATTGACAAAAAAAGTAATGTAGAAAACAATATCTGTATAATAAAGTTTTTCCAACCGATCATCGATCCTTCCTGTTTAATAGAAGATGAAACAGTCTATATATGTAGCAAAAAATTATGGGAGTGTGTCATTTTTAAGATTTGAATTCGAGATTTCTTGATTAGGATGAAGAAATTTCAATCATGCCATGTTGATACTTGATAGTTTTTCAATTATCACTATGAGATAAATAAGATGGTGCTAGATCCAAATTTGATTGTCACAATGTAGGTCAACGTGAAAATGTTGCAGACTTACAAGTTACAATACATTTTTCTTTTTGGTACAATACATATTTATCCACCTCATCTAAAATTTGTGAATTGTAGTTTTAATCATTTCATTTTTCCCCTTTCAGAAAATTTTCATTTCCTTCTTTCAACATCCTTCCCCAATTTGGAGTCTTGACTATATATATTTAAGGGACAAGAAATTGGAACTATACTTTTTTGAAGGGTTACCATTTTTGCCATTTGATTATACACTCATTGTCCAAATCTTTATCAAGACGAAAAAATCATTATTCAACTCTTTGACAATATGAAAAGCCCCAAGACTCTACCTTCCCTCGGGAGCTAGCGACCCAAGCTTAGGTGAACGAAACTCGTAACTATAACTGCTGTAAGTTGATAGCAAAATTCATTATTGGGTAAATTTCTAATTATGCAGTATCTGAAATTCATTCGCACAATAAGTTCAATTATTTACGCTACGCGGGATGCACGTAATACGAGGAAAGTTCTCACTACCAAGAATTTCGTCTTTACTAAAGTTGGAACCTAAAATCTTTAGTTAAATATGAAGCGGCTCCATCTATTCTACCATTAAATAAAACGAATCAAGAGAATATGCTTACCACCAAAAATATATCATTTTCTGAAGTTAAAACCTAAAATCTATCTCTAATTAAATTTCGTGAAATTTTATCTATCCCACCACACTGTTTTTGAAGGTTTGTAGACTTGATCGTAATGTTAGCTATGAATTGCTGAAATGCTAAAATCTCCTAGAATTTAAGAAAGGGTCCACAAAGTAAAGAGAAAGATGGCAGAAACATTTTATTTTATAAAATTGTCTTATGTTTAAAACAAAAAGGAAAATGGACAGATTGTTGAAAACAACAAGTAATAAGAAAGGGGTAAGTAAAAGGACCATCTCCCCATGTGCCCACAACCACGCATGCGCCGTTTATATTCTCATTATATTAGTATTAAAGAGAGTTAAGGACAGAAAGTGGACCAAAGGTTTGGTCCTAGTAGTTTTATACATTTAATAATGAGAATTAATTCATTCGTGTATACTTTCTCCGTTCATTTTTATTTATTATATAAACTATCGACTTGATGTTTATGATAATTTTAATTTATAAAAAAATCAATAACAATAATACAAATAAAATCTAAAGAAATAAGAATATTTCATTGATAGATATTGTGAGTACAATTATGTTCCTTATTTGCTATATTTGATCGAAAGGAACATTGGACGGCAGCTTTAATAAAGATAGTATTCAATGTTTTGATTTCTTTATGAATATGTTGAGAGTTTATGAAATTTCGTAGAGCCTCTTAAAAAAATATGTTGTCTGTTAAACAGGCGTAATTTAGAATTTAGCATAAAATAGTCTTAAAAACTTAAAAATAATTTAACCTATATTGTGGAGTAGTGTAAATTTTTTATGTCCATAGTTGGCACACTTCAATAAATAGAAGTGATAAAACAAAATTAATATTTCATTATTACTGTATCAAGTTAAATATGACCTAATAAAAATAAATAAAAGTACTTATATGTGACTTTGTTAATGTTGTGTTGCATATAGGTGGGTAGTATCAATGTTGTACTAATAGACACCAAACATAGTACCCATCCCCTTAAAGAAATAAGGGAAGTTTACGGGTTTAGCTAAGCGGCAAATTAAAATTTATAATAAATATTAAACTAAAACTTTAATGTTCTTAAATATCTTTTTTGTTAAAAATAAATCAGATTAATTGTCTCAGACAAATGCCAACCAGCGTAACTTCTTAAAATGTATAATAAATGTTAAACTAAAACTTTAACGTTCTTACATACTCCCTTCATCTCATTTTACCCATTCCAAATTTTCTAATCTGGTGTCCCATTTTACTTATCTTTTTTTACTTATCAAGACAAGATAAATTTTTTTCTATATTTTATCCTCTACATTAATTACTTTTAAAAAAAATTAAAATTAAAATATCATTTAACAGAGATACTATATAAACTAGTCATGTTATTTATTATTTTTCTTAATAATTATGTCATCCTAATTTGAGACGAGTAAAATGGGACCGAGGGAGTATTCTTTTTGTTAAAAATAAATCAGATTAGTTGTCTCAGACAAATGCCAACCAGCGTAATTTCCAATGAAATTTTGGACGCAGCATGATTTTATTTTATCCTCGAGCCAAAGGTTTTTTCGAAAATAATTTCTCCATTACTAAGATATAAATAAAGTCTTTGTCTGTTCTAGTCTATCAAATTCCACTTTATGGTACTTCCTTCGTTTTAGAATAAATGAATTGTTGGGGTATTTATTGATGTTTCAAAATAAGTGAATCATTAAATTTTTTTTAAAATTTATCCTTATAATTTGACAACCAATTAACTTTTGAAAAGACATTACAAGGTCAATTTTTTCTTTTTTAGGGTAAAAATAAAAAGTTGTGTTAAATTTATGTCTTTAATGTTTTTTCTGAATCTGTGTGTCAAAATTTAACAATTCATTTATTATGAAACGGAGAGAGTATTATATTGTAGCATGTTTGGGATTGCTTATTTCCCAAAATAAGCACTTATTTTGAAGAAAAAGAATTTTTTTTAAAAAAAAGGGTGTTTGGTAAACTTTCAAAAGTTCTTTTAAAAATAAGTAGAAGTAGAAGTAGAAAATTATTTTTTTATGACAGAATTATTCCTATCACACAAATATATATATATATATATATATATATATATATATATATATATATATATATATATATATATATCTTACAAGTTTGATTAAAGTTTGATTTTTAAAGTTTTACATTTCATATTTAAATCATAATTCTTTATTATTTATATATTTTTATTTTATTTTCACTCATTTTCTTTAAATAAATTTGAAAATATCATTGATGATGATGACTAAAGAATATATAAGTTAATTTATTATTATTAATGATAACAGTTGACAAATGAATCACGTTACAAGATTGTACTTTGACATCACATATAAATTTTTTCTCGAATATTTAATTTTCAATAAATAATTCATGAAAAGTGACATATTTATTAAAATATAGTGTATATATATATATATGATGACTGCTTATTCGTAGGAAATTTTAACACTATAAAAATATATTAAAAAAATAACAAATAATAGATAGAATTTTATTTTAAATATTTATCATCAGGTAGTATATGTATATAGTGTGTATATATATATATATATATATATATGAATATGATGACTGCGTATTCATAGTAAATTTTGAAACCGTAAAAATATATTAAAAAAAGATAACAAACAATAGATAGAATTTTATTTTAAATATTTTTCATCAGGTACTATACGTATATGAATTTGGCTACTTAATTTTAGAATTGAAATGGTAAAGACATATCCAAAAGAAAAGGTAAAAAATAACAAGTATTATCTCATTTAGATATTTGTAAACATGATATAGTGTTTGCTAAATTTTAGTAAATTTGACAAAGTAAAATGAATCCAAAAAATAAGGTAACAAAAAGAAGATAGATTCTAATTAAATATGTATTTGACTTTTTTTTTCAAACCTTCTATCCATTCAACGAGTTTAGCGTATTGCACACCTTCTCCTTCATCTATAAATACAGATAATATTTCTCATTTATACATATATTTTACTGCTCTCCAAAATATAAAGTGATCTCTGTTATTAATAAGTTATTTTTTGAATCAAACTTGCTTTCTCATTTGAAGGTATGTTTTTTTAATAATTATCATGATATAATTAAATTTTTTATGTGCATACATATAATAGCATATGTGATAATATCGTTGTCTGTGAAATTCTTTGATTTTGTTAAGTTTTTATTTTGACAATAATATTTTCATTTCACTATTTAGTGTAATGTTATTATTATTATTAATCATATATCTCTAATGCATAGAAAATGAGTAATGTTGAGAATTTTTGTGATGTATGAAGGGTCAATTTTTTTTGTCATTAATTTTTTCATATGTAGTGATTTAATTTATGAAATAACTTTTATATTCATTTTTGTTTGATGTTTTAATTAATATTTAAATTATTTAAGTAATATATCACCATTTAATTTTTTCAATGTATTTATGTATATAAATATTGATTGAAAATTCTAGAGTACGTACTTTTTAATTAAATAAAAAATTTAATTAAAAATATTATAATAGATATTTAAAATATTTTTTCTCTATAAATTGATTTTAGTAATAAAAGTTTATTGATAGATGTCCTTTTTGGTTATTTGTCTCAAAAAAACACTTTCTTGAAAAAAATTATCCAATATAATTTGAATATCAAAAGCACTTTTTGAATGAATTTACTAAATATAAATTATTATTTTTTAAAAAATATTTTTCTAAAAAGTCATTTTATAAAAGTGTTTCTCAAATAAGCAGTTTTGCAACAGTAATCCCAAACGGGCCCTTAGGTATGGTGTTGTTGCAATATAATTTTTTTTTTTTCTTATTGTGAATTTTCAGATGAATCTGGTTTATAACTCCCCTTTTTAGGTTTGGTAATAATGATGTATCCTAGCTAGTACAACTTGAAGCAGGGACAACAACATTTTTTTCAGTACAATAGCATAGTAAATATATTCGCCTATAGTAAATTATTAATCGGGAAAAATTCTTCTGATCACAATTTTTTTGTCATAATTTGATCATAATAGAAAAAAAGTTAGATTCACACTATAAATTAGTTAATCTTTTGATATTTTTATCCTGTGTGGAAATTTATTTGAGAAAAGACTCATAAAATTATGTAAGTCTTTTCACAGTTATGGTTAAATTTGAGCCCAAAAATTATGATCATTTAGCACTTCCTATTAATCAATCGTACTTGCTGAGACAATATTATTGTTGATATTAGAGTATTATATTGGGTTATGAATTTAGAGATTGCTATTAAATGTTTTGACTTCATCACATGCATTCTGTTGGCTTGTCTTGCATATGACCCTACATGTATCTTAAATCATAATTTGTAGAATAATTAAGATCAATTATTAATTAATTCTTTTAAAAATGCATGTTTAATTGATACTCGAAATTTATTTAATTTGATTCTAAAAAATGAAACGTCACGAATATTTTTAGAGGGAGGAAAATATGATGCTCTCACCAAGTGTTATTAGCATCTAGCAGTGATGTGTGAAAATGAAATTTCATTTGAGGTAATTTAAAGACAAAAATGAGTCATTTGTGCACACTAAAAGGGTTGTTTGGTTCACACTGCAATTTACACATGAAATCATAGTAATTTATAATGATTTTTCCCTCTATCCTAACTAATATGATTCACTTCTCTTTTATTTCGTTTAGAAAAGAATATCATTTTTCTATAATTAAAAATAATTTAATATTATAAAATTTTCTTTTATTATAATGAGATCGATGATTTATGCCAGGCTACAAATGATCAAGGAGTGTTTTAGACCACAAAATTCAAACAACTTATGTTATTTTTAAAATTTTGTATCAAGTCAAATAATATCACATAAATTGGAACGAAAGTAATATAAGAAAAGTCAATTAACTAACCAATTGTCCCTATGTCAAGGAAACTAAACCAGCAGACCCCTATAGACTTAGTGGTCCAAATTTGCAAATCACTCAAATCTACTATAGCAATTTGTTAGGCTAGTTTCTTTTTAGTTTCGGAAAAGGTTTAAAAATATCTTTGAACTATTTAAAATAGCTCAAAAATGTTTCTCGTAAAATTTTTGGCTAAAAAATACCCCTTCGTTAAATATTTGGCTCAAAAATATCCCTTCCTCTAAGGAAATTCAGAAAGGATCAAAAATACCCCTGAACCATCTGAAATAGCTCAAAAATACCCCTCTGTTAAATATTTGGCTCAAAAATACCCCTCCCTTTAACGAAATTCCACCAAGCATGCCACCTAGATAAAAAAATACCACATAACTATGTCACATTACCATCCACATGTAAAATGTTAGTATTTTTTAATTATATGATATTCTTTTCTTCTTTGTTTTTATTTTTATTTTTATTTTTTTGCAAAGCAGTGAAACGAAAAATAAAAAAAATCAATCTTTTGCTAATTACTTCATTAGTGTTTTAAAAGTTCTAGATTTCACCTTTTCATTAGTGTTTTAAAAGTTCTAAATTTCATCTTGTTATTGTCGTTTGGGATGAGGGACAACTTGATCTTGATCTGATGTTGACTCGAAGGAGGAGTTAGAATTTTAACTTTTAAGCTAGCAAATGTTGATGTACTAATAATTGAGTTGAATTTACTACATGAAAAATCTTTTTCAAAATAAATGAATTCCTTTTAACACTTGTTTAATCATTCAAAATAAATTCATTTTTCTAAATTCAGTTTTGATGAATAATCTTATTATTTTTAGAACAAGTTTGAAAAGAAATAAAATGATACTTAATATTGATAAATTATTATTTAACTATGTCATTCATTAACTTTTTGAAGATGTGTGTCACATTCAAAGATTCATTAATGTTAGGTTAGATAAGGTATTTATTAAATCATTTTAACATAAGCATTTTGAGTAAAAGCTAGAAAAGCCAAATACATCTTTTGAGTAACTAATTTAAAGTTTAGTTTGAAATTTGTTACTTTTACGAGTAAATCTTAATTTTAACTTGTATACTCGCCTAATAACTAATGGGTTTATCAGTTTAATAAGACTCTTTTGTTGGGTTTCACACTTTTAAACCTATTAACAGGAAAAATCTTATTTTTTAGATGATTAAAGGAATTTGATAATAGCGATGTTACATTTAATAAATTTTTTCAAAAAAAATATTATGTAACCATCGTTTGTCTACTTTGATTAAAAATGAAAAAGCCGTGTAAATTTTGTCCATTTCACTGACGTTTTTAAATAAAAATAATAATAAAGAAGAAAGAAATATCAGATAATTAAAAAATACTAACATTTTACATGTGGATGGTAATGTGACATAGTCACGGCATGCTTGGCTGAATTTCGTTAAAGGGAGGGGTATTTTTGAGTCAAATATTTAACAGAGAGGTATTTTTGAAATATTTCAGATAATTCAGAGGTATTTTTGATTCTTTTTCGAATTCCGTTAGAGGGAGGGGTATTTTTGAACCAAATATTTAACGGAGAGGTATTTTTTAACCAAAAATCTAATGAGAGACATTTTTAAGCTATTTCAGATAGTTCAAAGATATTTTTGAGTCTTTTCCGTTTTAGTTTTAATCAAATGTGGACCACTACATTCAATTTTAGCGAGCTTATAATTTTAGAAATTAAGGATAGTGGTTTTATACAAGACATAAAAGTTTGTGGTCCCTTCTTCCATTTCATTTAAAATAAGAAAGAAGACTATGGAAAAGAAAAAAAGAAAAATAGAAACGTTGTTATGACAGGGAGGCAATAAGTCAATGTCAACAGCTGTAGGAAAATAGCCAAAAACTAACCAATGGTTGATCCAATTCTCTAAGCGGTTTAAAATATAAAGAGATTAAATATAGGTTTAACATCTCTCCCATATATGTAGTGAAAATAATTTTAACTATATATAAATAGTATAAATTTTAATCGAAGGAGGTTTTGATGAACCCTCGATCCTATCTAACTAAATTATATTAAAACTCGTTCTCTTGAAACTCAAACTTGATAATGCTTTTTGATATGTGTTTAAATTTTGATTATTAAAAATCCTTTATGTATTGACAGAGTATATATTTTAATCACTAAAAAGTTAATTAATTAAGATAGATGCATTTATATATATACTAGATATAGATGGGAGATCATTATATATATTCACGAGGGGCATCCATTCATTTTCTGCAAAACCCTGCATGGATCTTGTGTGTGTATGTTGTGTTGCATAAGCTATAGGGCATCTTCCTCCCACCCCACCCCCTATCCCCCACCCCCACCCCCACCCCCACCCCACCAAAAGACAAAGAAAAAGCCCTACCTTTCTTATATACCTTAAAATGCTTCCTCAAATAGGCCATACCCTTTGTTCATCATTCTTTGCTCTTTAATTTCTTGAATCCACTTCGTTCGTAAGTTCAGAATATTACATAAACTTCAAATTGTGGTTTCATGTCTATATCTGTATGTTGGTTTTTGAGAGGTTGAAGCTGCCAGCATGATCTGGTAAGAACAAAATCCATTTTTTTTTCTTTATATTTTCTTACAAAGTAGAAAGGAATTAAATTAAACTACTCCCTTTTAATTTCTTCTTAAAAAATCTAGAGGTCGTTGCCTCTTTTTGAGTTTGAAGTTACTTAAATTTGTAAAAAAGAAAATGAAGGATTTCAATCAGGTCATCTAGCAGCTTCAATCACTCACCAACAATACAAACAAAGGATAAAAGCTTCTAATTTTGACCTTGACTTAATTCTCGATGACATTCATTTTATCTCAGGTAATTCTCTTATCCTTTTTTGTTTCTTTTTTTTGGATGTGATTATCTTCTTCCCTTTTTAGCTATTTTCTCAGAATTCTTTAATTCTTTACATGGTATGTATGTTCTTTATATTGTTAATGCATGATCATTCTATATATCTTCAAATCTTTATATATTGTTAAATACACATCTAATACAATACTACTTGTACAATAATGAATGGTCAAAGATGAATAAAAAGATTTAAATTCAACGGATTCTTATTAGTGAACCTATTTTTGTAAATTATTGGTTCACGCCTATTATTTGTTGTTATTTTTAGTGAATTTGTACATATAATTTTTTATCGCGGATCAAAAATACTGGATTCAGATCGATGAATCACGAATCCACCGTGTAAATAATGATGGTTTTCTGACGACATTTGATTTTGAAACTTTAGGCATGTAAAATTTCCAATATATATGTAATGCAACAGTTAATAAGTTATCCCATTCATGGAACCTAACATTTCTGCTCCTCTTCTTTTAGGGTTCTATTTTTCTGTTTTTGTGGAATTTTAATCCTTTAATTTGATTATGCTTTGTGTTATGCGTGGGTTTGTGATTGTTTATTTGTTTGTCTGTATGGTTCTCTATGCAAATATACATTATAGGACATCCGCTTACTTTTACTTATCACGTTTCGCTTTTTAAAAATCATAATATTTTTATATAATTTTTAAATGCTAAAATTTAAAATATTGAATTAAAAATTAATTCAATTAAACTTGAAGAATTAATCAAGTTTGACTCTTGTGAAAATGCACGGATTAAGTATCAAGATTGAGCCAAATAAAACAAATTCACAAGACACGAGAAAGACACGATTGTTAATCAATTAATTACAAGCTTGTATTTTTATCTTATGATATTCAATTACATGATGACAACTGTACTTTTGTTATGTGAAAATCATATATAACAAAAGTTAGTGAGTGGTGCACTATTTCTTTTTAGACTATTGCAAATGCATTTGTGTTAGGTAAAACATTGATAAGATTTAGTTATTTGGTGTCTTGCTATTATTTTTATTTCACACCTAACAATAACTATTTGGATGAATATATCCTCGTAATCTTGTCGTTCTTGTTTTTGGTCAAGTGTTTAATTTCTTCATGTCCATTCATTAACAATTTTGAATAAGTATAATATATAGATGTACAGGACTCCGTTAAATTATAAACAACTCAAATACTCAATATGTAAAAATATATTCACATACCTATTAAACTTCTAGAAATATGGACGATATATTATCCTCCCTTAACCCCAGAATTAGTACCATTTTTTTTTTATATAGTTATACCATATAATATAACTTTTATAAAAAAATTAAAATTTAAACACCCCTCGACACAAATTTAAAATTGTGTTGGGAAAAATATTTGTCAATGTTTGTGGTTCCGTTGAAGAAAAATCAACGTTTTTTAAAATTTTCGTGACTATTTGATATTTAACCATTATTAGTATTCTGTAATATATTAAATAAACAATATTGATGTGTCTACTCGAGTTTAATTGAGTCTACAGATTGAATAGGTTTTTTCTTCTTGTTTGATTTCTTGCCTGATTTAAATAGTACTCTGAATTTGGCCTAAATAGTGATAATTAATCATTAATTATTTCCCAAAGCATTTAATTACTTGTGTGTACAAAGAAATGGCAAACTAGAATTAAGTCCGTACCGAATGGTTGCATTTTGTTATTGCTTATCCATTAAGTTTGAATTTTGAACTTTGTAAATAAGAATCTTGTTTAATTTCTACTAATAGAAATCATAAACACTGAAAATTGTATGTAATTTCTTCATTTGTCAATGTCATTGAACATTAGTCCGTACTTAAATAGAATATATATAGATAGAGGAAAAGTGAAGAACGTAACTCTAATTGTCAACTTTGGGTTATGTGACTTGTGTTGCAGTTTGATTTGGACTTTGGAGTAACTTTGGGAGAATAATTATTTTTTATAATTAAGTAAGATACATTAATTTCTGAATTTTCTCTTTCACATTTTGTGGCCTCATGAGACAGATTGCGAAATATAATTTCAATTTTAATTTCTTGACTTCTGGACTGCATTTTCCCTCATTTCGGTTTGTGGCTTTTCCTTTTTTACTGCATCTCCTCATACTTTTACACTGTTTGGATGGTTGTTCCATTGGTTTCATAATAAATGATAGGAGTATTATGTTGTATTGCTTTAACGAATACAATGTTTGAATAGTTTATATCATTTTTGATCGTTACGTAATTTTACATATACATTAATAATTTAAAAAATAAACGTACGAGAAAAATAAGATATGAGGTAGGATTACTATATAAAAAGGTAGGGCAGAGGATATAATAGAATTTTTAAATAATAAATGAATGTGGAATGAGAAAATTTTTTAACGTAATCACAAAATATCATTAAATTAATGATTATATAAAGTGGAACTTTTTAAATTATTTTTAATATTCATTACTAAACATTAATTAATGAAGATAATATGATAAAATTACTATATTAATTATTATCTTTATAAAGAATGTATCATATTAAAAAATAACAAATAAAAATAAACGAACCAAGAAAGTATTAAAATTTGCATTGACTTCAAGGGGTTTACTTTCCCAATAAAAGCATCTAATTAATCAAGTGGTGAGTCATTTAAAGAGATAATCTTTTTATATGAATGCACAAATCCAAATAGGCATGTGTGTGTTCCCCCATTTTGTGGCATCCCACGATTTCAATGGAGATTTCTTTTGTTTAAAAAATATGATTAATCTTGTAAGCAATCTCTTTTCGGACTAGTAATTATTTTTAAAAAATCATTTTTGCTAAGTACCTTCTCGTCATAGTCCCGTTGTCCAACATGCTTGTCCATTATTAATTTAATAAGTATTTTAAGAAATAACAAATAATAATGATAATTATATGATATTACTCTTTGAATATACTTTTTTCATCCCAAATTGAGATGATACATTGATTAAGAAAAATAATTAATAACATGACTAATTTATCATAATACCTCTATTAAATAATATTTATATTTTAATTTAAAGAAAAAGTAATTAATGCAAAGGGTAAAACATGAAAAAAAATTTGTCTCTTTTTTATTATGAAAAAAGATAAGTAAAATGAAAAATTAAATTAAAAAATTTGAGACGAATAATTTGGAATGGAGGGAGTAATAAATTTAAGGCTTTGACAATTGCATTGAATAATGAATAATAGTTAATATCAATGGTAAAATAAGCATAAATAAGCAAATTACCTATTGATTTTTCAAACTGAATGAGTATTATTGGACTTTCTTTTTTGGGAAAAGGGTTAAAAATACCCTCCTACTTTAAAAAATTGGTCAACTTTACCCTCAGTCATACTTTGGGGACATATTTACCCCCACCATTAAGAAAGTTATCAAAAATACCCCTCATTTTAACATTTTTCATCATGGCAAAATCATAGCCACGTGGCATGCCACCTCAGCATCATACTTTTTTCTTAATTTTTAATTTTTTTCCTTTAAGTTTTGTTAATTATTTAAGTTTATTAATTTTGTAGAATATATTAATTTTTGGCATGAGAAGAATCCATGGCTTAATTATTTTGTTAACGGTTAACAAAAAACTTTAACAAAACTATGTAAGTTTACGAATGCATGAAGAGAATTCATGACTTAAATAATTAACAAAACTGAAATGTAAAATTTCACGTGGAAAAATTAATATTTTTTTTCCTTTAAGTTTATTAATTTTTTGGAAAAAATTATTTTTTTTCAACATATTTTTTTTCACGTGTAATTTCGACAAGCAACAAATAAAATAATTCTTGTCAGTTTGAAAAGCGGATTAACTGAATTCTAGGTGGAATCCAAAATTTATAAACTTAAAGGAATTCTTTTTAAAAAACTTAATTATTTTTAAAACTTAAATAATTAACAAAACTTAAAGGAAAAAAATTATAATTTTAAAAAGGTATGATGCTGAGGTGGATGCCACGTGGCATCCACCTTACTTCAAATGTCATGCCATGTGGTTATGATTTTGTCATGATGAAAAAATGTTGAAATGAGGGATATTGTTTATAACTTTCTTAACGGCGGAGGTAAATATGATCCCAAATGATAAAATTATTGTAGGATTTGAGGAAAAAATAATTGATTTGAAACCACTTATGCTTTAAATTTGTTTATGAAGAATAATATTGTTAAAAAATAGGCAAAATGATCTTCTGGACCCCTGTACTAGGTCGATTTTGTAAGTTGGACACTTCTACTTACATGTTTGTCATTTGGACCCCTAAACCCACTGAAAAGCAACATTTTAAACACATTTTGGGAGAGTATAACACACTCTCCCACGTCAGCTGCCATATAAGCTGCCACGTGTGCCACGTCACCTGCCACATCATTTTCAAGTATTTCATGAAATTCCAAGTCATTTTTAAAATGCTACATGACAAATTAAATATTAAAATTAATTTAATTAAATAAATTTTTTTATAAATTGTAGAAAATTTTAAATAATCATGTTTTTATTTTTGCTCACAAATTAAATATCAAATTCATTCCAAATAATTAAAATTCTTCTCCAACTAATTTAAATTTTTAACTATAAATTCATATATACAAACATAAATGAATTTTTGATTTTTAAATTTGAATATATTTAACAAAAATAACTAAATAAATTATTTTTATAAATTATAGAAATTCTAATACACAAACACAATAAATTTTTTATTTAAATTAATTTAAACTTTTAACTATAAATTCTAATACTCAAGCACAATAAATTTAATTAAATATCAAATTTATTCCAAATAATTGAAATTTCTCTCCAATTAATTTAAAGTTTTAACTATAAATTCACATACACAAACATAATGAATTTTTCATTTTTATTTAAATATCTTTAACAATTTGTAAAAGTTACAAAATTAATCCTAAACAGAATAAAAAATTTAAATTGAGAACAACAACATCAATATTTGCCACAACAATGAATAACCAACAACAATATCAATGGTGATGGTGATGAACAACAACAACAATATCAACACAACAAAAAGACTTGACCAAAAAAGGCAAAAACAACAACAATAACAACAATATCTGCCACAACAATGAACAACCAACAACAATATCAATGGTGATGGTGATGAACAACAACAACAATATCAACACAGAAAAGAGACTTGACCAAAAAGAGGCAAAAACAAAAGCAAAGACCCTCTTCAGAGATTGCCCAGAAATCTTCCATATATGATGATGAAGAAAAAAAAGATGAAGAGAGAGATATTTACATAGTGATGGTGATGGCTATGGCAGTCATGGATGTGGGGGTGGGGGGACGAAGAGAGATGAGCGCGTTAATGGTGATGCCATGACAATCATGGATGGACGGAGGACGGGGGACGGGGGATGGGGGATGGGGTGGGGGTGAAAGGTGAGGTAGGGGCAGCTGAACGAGGGAGGGGGGAGGGACGGGGGTAAGGGGGTGGTTAGATAGGGGAGGGGGTTGGGGGAGGGTGGCTGAGGGGTGGAATGGGGGCTGGACGGAGAGGGGGGTTTGGGGGAAATGAGGGTTTTTTATTTTTATTTTTAAAATTTATTATTTTTAAATTTAAAAAAAAACTTTAATTAAAAATGATGGAGGAAAAAAAAGGCTATTTTTTATTTTTTTAATTTTAATGTTATTTTTAATTATTTTAATATAAAATTGACCCTCACTCGCACCCCCAGGCGAGTGACTACACTCTTCTTGTCCTAGTCAGTTATTTAATGCTACATAGGTAAAGTCAATGGTCAAAGGGTTTGAAATATTATTTTTTAGTGAGTTCAGGGGTCCAGATGACAAACATGTAAGTAGAAGTCCAACCTACAAAACCGATCTAGTGCAAGGATCCAGAAGATCATTTTGCCTAAAAAATATGATGATGAGTTTAAGTCTCATCTCATTAAGAGGGTAAGACATTGAGTTAAAAGTTTCAATGCACCATGATGATAAGATGTTGAGTTCAAGTCTCATCGAGTTACAACCTAAGACGTCTTTATATGGATAAGATATTGAGTTTGAATCTCAATGCACCATATTGATGATATTATGATTGCTAAAGAAAAATAATGGGTGTTTGGTGAAAAGTCATGAAACATATCTCATTGATATGGTCTATTCCATGAAGTGATTATGATAGCAGAATATGATCAATCTGAAAGTTGACAACTTGCTCTATTCTTGAAGGGAATGTGGTAGCAGTGTATGATATGTTTAATAGAAGACAAGTGATTGAATGCACAGATATAAGAGGGACAATATGATAATAATCATAAAAAATGATAATATTTTTACACTCTTATTATGATCATACGATATGTTAGATAAACATTCTCTACATTGTATGTATGCCTCAATTTGCTTTTGAAGTAGCAATATCTTAAAAACGGGTACTAAGCTATCATAATTTGATAGGCTTACGGCACTAAATTTCAATTGTTGTAAATGCAAATATATACTTTGGGGGTGAATGTGACTATATTTAGTCAAGCTTATAGATTCAAACATGTTATTAGCTGTGAAGATATCACAATCCACCTCTAAAAGAGATAAAATAATTGAAAGATTGAATATCTACAAGTTATTATGGTAAGATCCACGAATGTAAAAATTCATCTGAGCATGATGAGATCACATGTTATAATAAACTAAGAGTTTATTATTTATCGATACGAAATTCATGTTATACTAAGCAAAAAATTTACTAAAGTTAAAAGTGCATGTCATGGTAAACTTGAAGTTAATTACTTGTATAAAAGTTCATAAGTTGACATGAAGGATTGCGACATCTCAAAGATGTGCATATTGAATATTAAACATATATTGAAAATTCTTCATGAACTTTTAATGTTGTTTGTTCTCGTGATAAGTTGTTGGACCAACTAATATGGGGTTGGATCCCCTAAATTCTGAAAAAATATTAAAGGTGAATAAAGGACTATTATCTGTCATATAATCTATTAAGATGCATCGATATAAGATGATCACATGTGAGTTTATTATCAACCTGCAGTTTGACAATCATAAAGTTGCTTGCTTAATATAAATTGATTGAAGAGCATAATTTTCAGATTGTGTAGTCAAGGCAATTCATCTTGATAATGCTAGTTAAGTTAGTGTTAAATCTCTTTGATAAATAGTTGAACCATTGCTTATGAGAACAAAACCCCGTGTGTTGGTCTGAAGTATGATATATTGCATATAATAACACTTGTTCATATTAGACCAAAAATTATAATTAATTTTTCCCTCTCAATTGGTTTAAGGTCAGGAATCAATTATTCCATCTGGTAGTTTTGATATGTGGTATTTGATAAATGGATATACCATGATGCACAAGGATGGATTCTCTAAAGTAAATTGAGAAGTATGTTAGTTTTTCTAACATAAGGGGGAGATGATAAACAGCTAAGTAATATATTGTGAATTATCATCAGATTCTCATTCAAAAGATAATTCAAGTTCAAATGCTAGGAGCATTTGTTGACCCAATAAAATATCATATTTAGTTGTAAATGTTTCAAATTGAATGTCTCTGAAGGACAAAATCTACTGCATGCATGAAGCATGGTAGATCAATTGGTTCTAACTGCAATAACTCTTGAAAAAGAAAAAGGAGCAAATGATCATAATAAGAAGGCAATGTATTCTTGAAGAGTCTATAACATAACACTTCATGAAACCTTATGAGAGGTTCAACTATATGAAAATAATGAAGTGATGAGATCTCAAAATATTATGTCACATTATGAACCGATACAAAATAATATATCGTCAATAATATTTTTGATATAGTATTGGCGCAATATTATAAAAGATTATCAGGATCTAAATTCTACGTTTATTTAAGCATGTTGGCGTAGAAAAAATTATCAAGTCACATAAAAGGATGCATCTTGGTAAGCATAAAACTTATTTGATTTGCAGTCCTGACACTTGAAGATGTCACACATTAAATACTAAATATTTTCACTAGACAAAATTTATATGAAAACTTTTAAGGATTCAAAATATTTGAAACATATAAAAGTTTCTGGAAAACTTATCTATAATCCTTATATTGCATAAATTATAACTTAAAAATTATTGGAATTCTTGGAGAGTTTTCAAAAATAATAGATTATTTGCTGGAATAAAAAATATACCGAATTAGATTGGTTATATATCTTAGTGCAATCGATGTACTAATGTATTGTAATACCCCATAATATTCTAAGCTCTATCCAACTCTTAGTTGCATACTTAGGGGTTCCAAGGCTTGAAAATTTCACTAAGTGTTGAGGACTTAGTCATTTTCAAAAATCCTAAACTTTGCGGATTTTAGTTTGGCCTTTTCGATCCCGAAATATTGATTTTTAAGTTGATTCATGTTTAGGGAGGTTAAAAGTATGTCTTGGATGAGTTTTGAGATTTTAAGACGAGGTTCGGGCTATGTTTAGATAGCCAAAACAGTGAGGCAATGCGATTTGGCCGCGATGCATTGCTCCCTCCCACGGTGAGGAGCTCCGCAATGCGTTGCTCTCTTCACTAGAGTAAGATATGTGGTGCATTGCTCTTTCTCGTAGAGAAAGAGATGTGGCGCCTGGCTCTGTCCCGCACAATGTCATTGTTTAAGTGCCCAAGGGGCATTTGGATCATTTTTCTCATCCTGTTTCGTCCATAACACGAATTGGGCTTTCAAAAGGGCATTATTTCCCTCTTTTACCCCAAATTGCTCTCAAGAAATCCCCTTTATTCCCCAAGAACAAAACCAAGCTTCATTCTCAAGAAATCAAGGGTTCAAGCTTCTAAGCTCAAGAAATCTTCAAGACTATAGCTATTAAGGTATGTGGATGTTCATCAATGGGTCCTTTCACCCATTAAGCCCAAAAATCCCTTTTTGAGTAAAGTATGAGTATTTCCTCTATTGTGAAGTTAATTATGTTCAAGATGAGTCAAATTCATGTTCTTACTTTGTATTTTGAACTTAATTCATGTTCAAGTATGATTCCATGAAAAGTGAGGTTATCTCATGTTTCAAGATTCAATCTCCCAAGTCATATTCAAGTGAATTTCATGTTATAATGTCAAGGTATGATCTTAGTCACGTAACCATGTTATTTCCATGTTTTAAGACATTCCCATGTTCAAGTTCATGATTCTTGCCTGTTTGATGAAATGTCTACTTTTTGGGTCTTTGATCCATGATTTAGTCCTAAAGTTTTAAACTTTAATATTGTATTTATGATCATTCAATGCTGGTGGGTTATGAACACCCGATATCTTTGTGTTTTTACATGATTTTTTATTTTCAAGTAATGATTCAGTTAAACCATGAACCTTACTATTTACTCAGTTGATATAATCATGATGAGCACTATCAAAAATAATATTCAGTTAAATTTAGTTCAGTTCAGTACTAGTGTCAGTTCAGTTGGGAATAAGATTTAGCATCGAGCGAACCTAGGAATGGGGGCTTACCCGCCAGTTAGGATTGGGTCCTTAGTAGCATCCTCTAAGTTATGGAACCACGTAGCCGGCGTAGGATTATGAGATGCCACCCGCCAGTTTAGGACTGACACTCTCTTAGGGGTCACCCCCAATTTAGTGACTCTCTAGTCCTTCGAAACTCATGATTAGTGGATCCACATAGCTAGTGTTAGTACCCATGGCACGATACTGACACCTTTCCAACTAGGGTTACAGGTTGGACTCCGATTAGCTTAGATTGAGGCATGTCGATTATATGATACCTCCCACAGTTTCAATCAGTATTTCAGTATATCTCAGTTCAGGTTTGTTTGACCAAGTGTACAAGTTTTTAGTCATTCAGTTATACAGATTTCAGTCTTTCAGATTTTAGATTTATATTAGAAACCTATTTATGTTTGGTCTTGCATTCTCAGATATTACATGTTCATGCATTTATGCTCAATTACCTCATGGATTTCAGCCACTCCTCATTTTATAAGCCAGAACATTCAAAGTACTGACCACATCTTTTCTTTTGTGCTTTGTTGTCTTATAACATAGGTTCGGATGCTCCATTTCCCAACCGTTCTTAAACAACTCAGCATTACTCAGTGGCAGTAGTGGTGAGTCCTCATCCATCGAGGACATGATATGTTTATTTCAGTTATTTCAAAATTTTCTTATGTTTAGTAAGTCAGAGTTAGTTGGGGGTTTGTCCTATCAACTCCTCATGATGTTAGAGGCTTTCAGACAGTCAGCCAGTTATTTTTGTGTTATCAGTTGTTATTAGATATTTTTTAGACATGTTTTGATTTGTATCTCAGTATCCAGTATTACAGTATCTTATCAACTTACCTTCTGTACATGTGATGTATTACTATTTTGTCTAGTGCTCCAGTAGGTACCAGCTCATGGGTTAGCTTGTGGTTGTAAGCACCATTATCGCGACTAGGGGTAGCCTCGGGCCGTGAAAAAATTTGGTATCAGAGCCTAAGGTTATAAAGTGTCCTAGGGAGTCTAAAAGCCGTATTGAGTAGAGTCTTGTACATGGGTGTGAAGCGCGCCACACTTATGTACAAGATGCTACAAGATGTTTTAGGAAAGTTTCTCTTCTTTCAGTGTTCATGTCATGCGAAAGAGCATGGGCTCTATTAAATTCCTTTTTCTAACCCATCCTTCATTTCGTTTACAGACAATGCCTCCTAGAAGAAACAACGAAAGAATGAACGGGGATCAGTCTGTACCACCACCTGTTTAGGAAGATCCCCTGAACAAGCATGTCTCCCACGCCGAATTTAGGGGCGCTTTCATGACTTTAGCCCATTCAGTAGCTGCTCATAACAACTAGTGAACTGTTTCCCCAGCCAATCTAGTGTCAAATACTGCTACATCTAGGATTCAGGATTTTACTTGAATAAATCCCTCTATGTTTTTAGGATCCAAGTCTGAGAAGGATTCGTAGGAGTTTTTGTATATGGTACAGAAGGTGACTAGTATCATGGGCGTCACTTCGAGTGAGAGTGCAGAGTTGGCTGCATATCTATTACTGGATGTAGCTCACACCTAGTTTAAGCAGTGAGAGGAGGACCAAGGTGTGAAGGCAGGGCTTATCGAGTGGGAGAAGTTTGCCATGGCTTTCTTAGACAAATTCTTTCCATTAGAGTTAAAGAAAGCTAAGGTGTAGGAGTTCATCAATTTGAAGCAAGGTAGTATAAATGTGAAGTAGTACTCGCTTAAGTTCACTTAGTTGGTGAGGTATACTCCTACTATGGTGACAGGTAATAGGTATAGAATGAGTAAGTTTGTATCTGGTGTAGCTAATAATGTGGTTAAGGAGTATAGGACTGCCATGTTGATTAAGGAGATGAGTCTATCTAGACTCATGGTTCATGCTAAACAGATTAAGGAGGAGAATCTTAAGAAGAGAGAGAGAAAAAAAGAAGGTCACAACAGGTAGTTTCAACCTTTCTTAGCTAAGGTCTGAAGGTGGTAACCGTTCTCAATTCTATCAGAAATTTTCAGCCCCAGCTCCATCTTTAGGTAATGTGTCAGTGCATAAGTTCAGGCAAGACAGTCAGGATAGAGCGTCAGGCTCTAAGGCCCAGGGTGGTGTGAAAAGTAGTCGTACTAATCTGCTATGCAAAAAATATGGTAGGAAACATCAGGGTGTATGTTAGGCTGGTAGTGATGTGTGTTTCGAATGTGGCAAGCCAGGTCACAAGATCCGAAAGTGTCCAGTGATTTCTCAGAGGGGAAAGGATTCGCGCCAATAGGGACAGTCTAATCTTTTATCAACTCCAGTAGATCGCCCGACTCAACAGGGTGCCACTTCCAGCGCAACCAGTGGTCTGCGTCAGAACTGGTTGTATGCCCTCCAGACCCGACATGATCAGAAAATTTCTCTTGATGTGGTTACGGGTACGTTACAGGTCATTCATCTTCATGTATATGTTTTATTAGACCTCGGAGCTTCACTTTCTTTTGTAACTCCTTATATAGTTATTAATTTTGGTGTTAGTCCTAAAACATTAGCAGAGTCTTTTTCAAAATCTACCCCAGTGGGTAAATCTATTATAGCCAGATGGGTACACTAAAATTGCCCGATCACAGTATCTTGGAGATATACAAAGTATTCTGTTGTATCCACTTTACCGAACCATGCTGAGATAATAGCTATTCATGAAGCAAGCCGAGAGTGTGTGTTGTTGAGGTCCACAATACATCTCATTCGCGAAAAATATGGCTTGAAATATGACAAAGTACCTATGATTTTTTATGAGGATAATAGAAAATGCATAGCACAACTTTAAGGGAGGACTCAAGGAGATAGAATGAAACACATTTCGTCAAAGATTTTCTATACATATAAGCTAGAAAAGAATGGTGATATTAACATGAAACAGATCCATTCAAGTAATAATGTGGCTGATTTATTCACCAAGACTCCTCCAACTGCAACTTTCAAGAAGATAGTGCACAAGATCAAGATGCAAAGGTTCAAGGATATTCTCAGTAGGGGGAGTTAATACGCGATGTAGTCTTTCTTTCTTACGAGGTTTTGTCCCACTGGATTTTACATGTAAGATTTTTAATAAGGAAACCTTATGCGTATTATTAGAAATGTGTACTTTTTTTTCTTCACCAGATTTTTTTCTAGTAAGGTTTTAATGGCGCACATTGTCTATCAATTAGACATTCAAAGGGGATTGTTATAAATGTATAACCATATATAGTAAATGTATACTTTACCATATTTAGTGAATGTTGGTTAAAGTGGGCCTTGTTATGCCAGTAATCTTGGGATCGATTCCCCTTGTAGGCTATATTTTGTTGGGTTAGTAATCCTAGGATTGTTCCATTGGTAGGAGTCGCTAGTGTATGCTGTTACTAGGTAGGTGTCCTTTTTTTATTTCTTATTTCCTATTTCTTATTTTCGTATTGCTCTTATTTTCGTGTCTCTCTTATTTTTATTTTTATTATTTCTTATTTCTTATTTCGGTTATGCCACCCATTCTGTTTCATGTATTACTATGACCTTGTTTAACTATTCTTTTTCTTGAGCTGGGGGTCTATCAAAAACAACCTCTCTACTTCTTCGGAGGTAGCGGTATGGACTGCGTACATTTTACCCTCCCCAGACCCCATTTGGTGGGAATACACTGAGTTTGTTGCTGTTGTCTACTTTACCATATATAGTAGCTGCAATTTATGGAAAAGTTAGAAACTCCAAAGTTAGTTTTTCCCTATAAATAAAGGGGTTTTCCTTCATTGTAATTCACCTCCTCAAAAATCTCTCAAGAGAAATAATAATCACTCTCTGTTATCTCCCTATTCTTTTTCTTCTTTATTTTATATTTCATAACATCGTTGATAGTCTTTCGCTAACTGAAATTGTGTCCAACCGATAATTACTATATTAATAGGCCATTTAATATCAAAAAATAATATATAATGCTACTATATAGAGTATAACTTAAAAGTATTATTCCAAATGTGTATAACACCTTAACAGTGGACTAAACTAGACCTAAGGGATTGAGATAGAGCCCGTCTGGATCACTCTGCTACTCCCTATTAGTTGTTTAGAACCATTTTGTACAACAACTAATATAGTTAACCAAAACAAAAATAAAACAAATAAATAAAGATATTCTCCTCTTTTTCTTTTTCTTTTTTTCTTTTGAAAAAAGCCATTCTTTATAATCTATTTTTGTCAAACGAAAATATAATTTGTGACACGATATTTTTTTAAAGAAAATTTACAAATCAAGCAATTATATTGGTTCGTATTAGTAAAACTTCTTCTTTCAAATTGAATTCAAAAGGAAAAATGGATATTTTATTTATATCCAAAACCTTTGGTAAAATGCACATGATCTTGGGGTGGGGTGGGGTGGGGCACTACTTAAGATTACTAGCTATATGCATCGGAGGAAAGCCCAATCTATCACTATCATATGACCTTGACTTGAGAGAGAAGATCATTGAATGTTAGTATTCTTTAGTAGAAGTGAAAGAATATCTCAAGATAGCTAATTTATATGCTATTTGATTTGCCTCTCTAAAGCATTATTGAATGTATATTAAATGTTGATTGAGCATTTCTTTAATCTTATTATCTTTATTAAGAATCTTCAGAGAGTTTGAATAGTCTCTTTAAATAGTCAACTAAGATTTTGGAGTCACTCGTAGCTATCAATTTTGTATATCCTCTTAAATAGCATCATGTGATTCAATAGAGTAGAGCAACAATTTCTACCCAAGTTATTAATACCTTGCCCTAGAACAAATGAATAAGTCATTTCCATATGTTTCTTGGAGTTTATAATAATTCCTCCACCTCCACATTTACCATTTATGCAGCTACATACCAGCAAAATTAAGGTTACAGAAATGTTTTTTTGGTGAAAGGGGAGCATAACAATTAGTAATTAAATAGAGTCAATACAGGATAGATTATAATGGCCCGTAGGGTCCCTTAAATCATGTTGGTAAGAAGCATTTTTCACATTAGTTACATAATGAAGTGCAACTTTTCTAGGAAAGGCAGTTCCTAATTTGTCTGCTATCAGTAGCTCTTCCGTAAACAAAGGGGGAACTGTCAAAACTTGCACCTGATCAAAAAGATCCTACCCTCCCCTGGATCTTTCTTGTGCATCATCGACCTTGTTCTACTTTCTGCACGTGTGCTTCAGTGTTGGGTTGCCTAATCTCTGCATTAAGTACCTGCATTTCGAAATAACATTACAGTAGCCAAGGTGATTAGTGTATATCATATTGATTGCAGTAGTAGAATCTGAGTTAATCTCTAGGGGTACTATGTTTCTTGAGAGAGATATTCTAAGGCCTTCAAGAATGACTAAGAGTTCAGCTTGTTGTGCATCAGCATGGGGGAGGTCTTTTATGAAACCCAGGATCTAATTGCCTTGTTGATCTCTAAAAGCACCCCCAACCTTCTCGGTCCTGGTTGTCTTGTTACACTCACATTTGTGTTGAGCTTATAGATACCCTGTTGAGGGGATTCCCATTTGAGGTAGATGGTGGAGGCATGTTTGAAGGAGTTGGTTAGGCTCACGATGGTTAGAGCATATTTATTGGTATGTGCTAAGGTTTGTTCAACTGAAATGTTGTCATATTTGTTGTTGAACAAGTTATAGTTCTTGGTTAGCCAAATGTTCCACAATTAGAAAGGAAGAATGGTATCCCAAGAGTACCAGGTGTTGAAAGGTTTGTTCCCAAGGGCCTTTCAATTCTCAACGCAGTTGTAGTTATTGAGGGAGGCAGAGTTGAAGGAAATAATAGATATGCTTTTGGAGGCAATACCATCCTAGAAGATTATGGTTTTTGAGCATTGGAAGAAGATATGAGAGATGTCTTGTTCTAGATTTATACAGAATTTACAGTGAGGTGGTACCTCCATTTCTAGGTGGCTGAGGTAGCTCCCAGTTGGTAGTCTGTTATGGTTAAGGATCCAAAGAAAGGTTTTTATTCTGTTGGGGTTCTTCAGTCTCTAAATCCAAAGATAATCCTTAGTAAGGTCAGGGCTAACACAACACTTTTGGGATTAGAGAGTGTTGAAGACACTTTTGAGGGTAAACTTGCCATTTGGGGAGCCATCCCAGATGAGTTTATCTTTCTGATCAGTTTGGTGGGAGATATAGTTTTTGGTGATGATATTTTGGAGGTCTTCGGGTAGCATAAGGGAAATCGTACTAAGATTCCAGTTTCCTTATTTGTGAATAGTATCAATTGTTAATTGGTCCTCACCCTTGTTTAGAGGGCTAGCAACACAACTTCTAATAGACTGGTGGTTAGAAATCCATTTTTCCTCAAAGAAATTGACTCTTTTCCTTTTGTACACAATCTATCTTTGGTTTTTTATGTAGGTCGACCATCCCTCTTTCATGCATTTCCATGTTCTAGATCAAACCTTTTGGTTGAGTCTTCTTTGGTATTGCCTGTAGTATTTGTTGTAGAGAATTTTTGCCCAGATGTATTGGGTGTTATTGTACATTCTCCATGCCAGGCTAGCATGGGCAGCTCTGTTTCTGATTTCATATTTTTGGAGACCTAACCCTCCCTTTTCTTTATTCATGGAAATTGTCGCCCAACTAAGCAAATGGATCTTTTTCTTATCAGCTGTACTACCCAGATAAAATTTCTTTGTATTTGGTTAATGGCTTTGGAAATTTTTTCAGGAAGTTTTATAAAATACATAACATGAGAGAGGATGGAGGCAAGGGTAGATTTTGTAAGGATGAGTCTCCCAGCCATTGATAGCATCTTGGTTTTCCACCCATGAAGTCTCTTGTGTATGTTATCAATGATGAACTGTAAATCACTATTGTAGGGATTAGCATGGAAGATAGAGAAACCTAAGTACTTACCAAAGGTGTCATTGGGATTGATTTTGAGGAGAGTAGAGCAAGAAGAGATGGTAATACATTGCAATTTGAGGAAAAGATAATCTTTGACTTGGTTTGACTGACCTTTTCACTTGATTTGTCACAGAAATTAGTTAGGGTATAGTTAATGGCCTGACATGACTCAGGGTTTGCTCTGTAGAGTAGAGTAAGGTCATCAGCAAAGAAAAGATGGGATATGGAAAGGCAATGGTGAGAGATGTTGATAGGTTATGTAACACCCTGCATTTTTTAAGATAGAAAGTGAACCATCATTCCTACGTATGTATGCTCTAATTCTATGGTTTATATTTAAATCTATGTGTCATGATCCTTCACCTAGTGTATGAAGTGATTATGAGGTGAAAAGTTTTCATAAAAATCACTTGGGGCAAAGTTGAGCTAAGAGTCATTCATTCATCCAAAGTTTGATATTCGATTCTACAAGGGTATGCTTTAAATGTGTATAACGTTTGAGACACATATAATTTTGCAGCTCAAGACCCACCAAATTATAGATAATGTAATTAGCTTTCCAACGATACTAATTTTGCCAAAATCCGATAACCAAGTGAAAAGTTATGACATTTTCTGTGTAAGGCAGTAGGCCGAAGTGATCTTGACGCGTCGCGTCGACTGCGCCCTGACATGAATCTAAAGTGGTTTTACCCGTTATTTCAATTCCTAACGGGACTAGGGGCACTTTAGTCCTATTCCCTCACCCAAATTTCATCCCCAATCATCCTTAAATGGAATTGACCCTATTAGTAATTTTTTACTCTCTCTTAAGATCCCTAATTCATCTTTCAAGAAAACAAAAGAAGAAAACAACTAGGGTTTGGGTAATCAAGTTTAAAGGTCCAATATTTTCAAAATTTCTCCAAAATCCTTCGCAATTATGGTACGTGGGGTTTTCTTAAACTACACGGGCATGGTGAAAACGTTTTAAATGGTGTTTTGAATGTTGAGAAATCATTAATTTGCAATGGGTTTTGAATTAAATTTACAACTGTACATTGTGAATCCTTTTTGATCTATTGTTTTGGTCGTGAGTCCTTCCCTTAAAGAAAATTGATCTCACTTATATATATATATATATATATATATATATATATACGTTTGTATGCATCTATAGTTGATAATTGAGTTGAGAGCATGACTAATTACACTCCCTCTAATGTTGCAACACCTTTAGATTTTCGCATGTTATGAATTGAAGAATGTTATATTAGAAACATGGTATCAATGTTCTTGACTATTGTTGAATGATTTAAGATTGATTTTAAATTGATGAGCGGGGGTTTTACATGTTGAAAAATGTTGAAAATGTATAATGAAAGAATTGCATGGTTTGTCAAAAACATATGACCACCACATGTTTGTTGAAATATTGAAAAGAGAGATTCTTTGAATAATTCAACATATGTTTTGAAGTATGAATCTTCTTGAATGGTCCGAAGTATGGTGGTCTGAACTTTATGTTTTGAAAGAAGAGATTATAATATGATATATTATGGCTTAGAGATTCGACTTGCAACTCAATGGTATGACGATAGCATATAAATGAATGCCATAACAGGGTAAGGGTTTCAGACTTAATTTCAGAGAATACATGTCATAAAGAGCTAAAAATAGGCTTAATGAGGGTTAGATGGTTGCCCGAAGAAGTCTTGAGTTTAAATAACTCCTATCCCAAAACTGTGTTTTGCCGATACGGGTTCACTATGTCCCCAAGCGGGCCCATACGCTAGCCTAGAGCCCTGTGGCGTATTAGAGAAAGAGACTCCAACCGTTGTGGCAAACTCAAGTTAGGGGCTTGGCTGCCGAGATAAGGGCAGATTCCATATAGCCCGTGGGATTTTAGAGTTGTAGAGTATTCCACCTAGCTCAGAAGTAAGATAAAGAGTGAGTCATGGATTTCAGATAATTGTTCAGAGTCTTTTAAATATGCCCATGTTTTTTTCATATATCATATATAAAACTGTTTATAAATTGCTCTCACTTATGTTATATAAAAATATATTATTTTGGATTGCTTTGCGTACCAGTACATCTGTATTGACCCCCTATATTTTAGAATTCTGAAACACAGTCCTGGGGTCCCGTTAAGTAGTAAATTGACTTGTCAGAAGTTTGCAGATGGTGAGCCTCCCTTACTTCAGAAGGCCTGGTTATGAAACTTGTTATTGTTATTTTATTTTGATTCATGGAACGACTGGGGTTCTTGTCCTAGATTTCAGACAAATGTTATTTTTAGTTGTTAGAGATTTCGCAGATTGATGTTAGACGTTGTTAGAGGTTTATAGTTCCATTCCAGATTGTTCAATTAAATTATGATATTGACCATGATTCTGCATTATTTTATATTTTTGTATTTTTCTTCATATTATATGAAAGTGTGTTTGATTGTCGGATATAGAAGGGCGCCCGGGCCTTCACGGTCCAGGATAGCTATTATGGCTAGGGCCCTGGCTCGGGCTGTGGCAAACTTAGTATAGAGAATGGTTTATGGTCCCAGGGTATCTGTGAAATCGTGTCTAGTAGAGTCTTAATTATGGGTGTGTTGTGCACCACACTTATAATCAAGAGGCTACCGGCCATTTAGGAGTTGTTTTTTATTCTTTCATACTCTAGTTTGTGCTATAGAGTCATCCATAAGAAAGTTATCCAAGTTCCTTCCCCGTTCTAATTTCATGGGTCATGCCTTATTGATGAGGTGATACAAGTCTAAGAGTCTAGCTTCCCCAGCGATGTAGTTCTCTCTGATTGAGTTATCTATACAGTTATGAAATTTTACAAGGACTTTAGAAGAATCCATAAGTGCTTTTAAGTTTGCTGATTTAAGCTTATATCTCCTATCCATATCAATCATGTATTTGAGCCTGAGTTATGGAGTATGTTCAACCCCTTTTCTAAAGCCCTTGTTGCAATGTCATATATAAGGGTAATGAGGTATAGCAGAATGTTGGAATTGTATTTTCACCTGAGTAGTAGTATATATTAAGGTGTCATGATCTATTGGTAGTAGGATGGTCCATAGGTTAGTTATATGAAGTCACAAGTTTAGAAGTTTGAGTGGGGGTGATTTTTGCATAAAGAAGATGGTTTTAGTTGCATAACCCTTGATTGAGGGATGGGTTGCCTTTTTATAGTAAGTGACTAATATTGTAGTAATATTTGTATATTGTATGGTAGTCTGTGAAGGAAATGGCTACCTACGATTATTAGTTATACAAAATAGGGAAGGAGCCTAGCGTAGATGGTGATGATTGTTATATGAATCCCTTATTGGCGGTGAATGGAAAGGGTTAAAATAACAAATAAGTTATAAGTATAGACACATTGTGGTATATGGAATTTCAAAGGTAGTTGTGATGTATGCATGGGTAAGTAACTATGATGTAAGAAAGTAAAATATGTTGATAAGACTGTAATAGGTTATATTATAAGACTTAGACCGTCTATTCTTTGTTTGTGACTTTACCCCTCGTGATTTTCCTTTCTCTAGTAGTTGTAAACTAGTACTTCATGTGAAAGGTATGTAGTGGATGTTGAGCTGTAATGGTGATGTCATAGAGGGCTTGTGATTGTAGGTAGTAGTAAAGTGAAGTGAAATATTCGGGTTGATTTCCCAATTTGATGAACTAGTATAGTATGTGGCATGCTTCACAGTGGTATATAATTAAGGATATATAATAGGCTTGAACTTTGGATGTAAGGTATAGTGGTAAGAATAGTAGCTCGAGATTGATGATGCATGTTTTGTGGAGTAATTAGCAGGCCTGATGTGATGTGCAAAATGACCTAGGTTAATAATTTATGAAAAGTGTAAGTGGTAATCGTGAGGTATATGTGTACATGAGGACTAGTGTTAAAATGATGAATTGTGGTTGAATTATTAATATGGATAAGAGCGTGAGTAGATAAGAATAAGTTGAACTCCGAGGTAGCATGTTGTTAGATAAGGTATGATAGTACGAGTGTCAAGTGTACCTAGATTTCATTCTCAAATCTTATAGTATGGAGAAGTCTGGGAAGTTATTGTATGGTGCTCTTTAGAGTTGAATTGAGGAAAAATAGGTAGGCATTATGCGCCTTTGGTATAGTCTTACAGATTTTTTGCAGTTGTAGGTTATATGATTTTAGGTATAATGCAAGTATTCTAAGGAATTGAAGATAGAGTATTAAGTGTTAAGAAGTGTCGGTGTCTATACCCATGATAATGGTAGTCGTAAGTTAATGACCTTGTGGGTTAGAAGATATTATGATTAGTGTCCCTAAAGGGGAATGTCCTAGAAAGAATTTAGTGTCTTCGTATTAGAAATTATTGAGGGGAGTTTGTATTCATGTATATATTGATACCCCTTTTGTGATGAGAAGTATGGATCTGTACGCTCAGGAGAGTGGGAGTCGCAGAGTGATGGCTATAGAGGCTGGCAAAAGTTAAGAGTATCCATTTTGAAAAGCGAGGCCTTCAGAGTATAGTTCTTTAGGGAGAGTTTAGACTTTAAGTATGTGGTGATGTCTCTTTTATGTTGAGAGTTGTGGCTATAGACTTGATAAGGGGATATGTCTGTAAGTCTAGGATAGTGACTTTGATCTATGGGGGGAAATGGTGAATTAAGTGTGTTCCCGAATGTTCTCAGTGTGGCAAGTTGCGGGGAGGAATCATGATAAATTTATTTCTACTCAAGCATACTCCTCCTACTTCTATTTCGAAGATTATTCTGCTAATGTCCTACATTATGTGTTTAAGTCATGCCTATGCCTATGGTTCGAGTTCTCTATGGACTTATGTTTATGATCTCACCTCCAAACTAGAAGTAATTATGTCTCTCAGTATTCCAGTCTTTCATGTATTCAAGCCATATCTTATGTTGTTCGTGATCCATGAAAACCTATGTCTCCCAACTTGCTTTGTTCTAAGGAAATATGTTTCTATATGTCACCAATTCATTCTCTGTTGGGTTTAGCCAAAGTTATAAAGTTTATGCAAACTCATGTCAAATCTTAGTTCCTTAAATGAGGAGCAGTCGCTTCAAGCGAAAATTTTTGTTTTAGTTGTAATGTAACACCCCGTAGTATTCTCGACTTAATACCACTCTTGGTTGCATGGATGGAGAACAACCTGAATTTTTTTTTCTAATTGTTAAAAGACTTAATTCATATTTTTGAGCTATTCACTTCCATAATTTTTAAATTGATCTTTCCGACCCTGAGACGTATATTTTTGAGTTGATTCATGATCCAGGGTGTAAAGGGGGTGTCTCAGGAAAGTTTTGGATTTTTTAGACAATGTTTGAGACATGTTTGGATGGTCAGAACATCATGACAACACGATGTTGACATGTTGCGCCAGGAATCGTGTCGGTAGTAACTGACGCGGCGCGACGCTTAACGCATTGGGTGCCCAGTTCGTCTTATCGATTTCTGGTTCCAGGAGGGTAATTCAGTCTTTTTTCCTCATTTTATCTTGATATGTGCACCAATGTTTTCTTACTGTGCTCTATCCTAAGAATTAATGCGGTATTGTGTTTCTTCCGAATGACTCTCTACTTTTGATCCAGACACTTGATATATGAAGCACTTTGTGTCTATTCCATCGTATCTTCATTCCATGTCCCTCATTGAGTAGTGCAAAGTATAAGTTGTGGTATAATAGTGGTACTTCCATTCATGATGTTATGCTCGGGTCTCGCAATGACCCTCCGTATGTTAGTATAATGGTTGTGGTGGAGGCATAGTAATGAGTTAGATAGGAGAGTAGATGTTCTTGAAGGTGAAAAAATTGATGTGATTCTCGAGCTAAGGTTATAGGTGAAAGAAAAAGAAGGAGATGAGCTTTTGTTGTGTGAAATAGCTAAGAAGGAGGAATGTGGCGAAAATATTTGTGAGAGTAGTTGAATTGTTGATCTTAGTGGGGAGATCCATGTAGTGGGTGTAGTAATGATTAAGCTTGAATGTTGTGGTTACTGAAAACATAAACCTATGTGCTATGTGGTTAGTACTCTCTAAATAAAACCCCGAGGGTGTTTGATGATAGTGATAAGTTAAGGTAATATTCTTAGTGGGATGTAGAGTACAGGTACTGTAGCTTAAGTTATCACCTTGTTACTCCGAGTTAGGCTTCAACATAAAAACACTTTGCAATGGGACTCACACTCTTGTGGTTAGATATATGATGGAGAATTGTAAGTTGGAAAGTATGAAGTATGTTATTTATTGTTTGGGGTGTAGATGATTAGTGCCTCTAAGTTTAAGTCTATTCGTGGTACCTTGTAAAGTAGAGAATGCTTCTAATCCTATCTTCCACAAAATCTTATTTCATTATTAGTACCAATATAAATCAGGTCTATGATCATCAAATAAACCCCTGCCTCATGTTGTGATGATTATGATTCATATAACTCACAAGCAAGATCATCCCTATGTAGAGTCTCATTATCCCATGTTTCGTGCTTTCACGTTTCACTAGGGGTTATCATGAAGCTTGTTTGATGCCATTACATATTTTGTTAAGGAAACGTGTTCAATGTGAGGTTTCTCTCATTATTCTACACTTTTATAACTTCAACAAGTCCCTACCCATCATTCGGGGATGAATGATCCCAAGGGGGAGATAGTGTAACACCCTGCATTTTTTGAGCTAGAAAGCGAGCCGTCATTCCTACGTGCGTATGCTCTAATTCCATAGTTTATATTTATATCCTTGTGTTATGATCCTTCTCCTAGTGTATGAAGTGATTATGAGGTGAAAAGTGTTCATAAAAATCAGTTGGAGCAAAGTTGGGCTAAGAGTCATTCATTCATCCAAAGTTTGATATTCGATTCTACAAGGGTCTAATTTGAACGTGTATAACTTTTGATACACATAGAATTTTATATCTCAAGACCCACCAAATTGTAGATAATTGAATTATCTTTCCAACGATACTAATTTCGCCAAAATCCGATAACCGAGTGAAAAGTTATGGCATTTTCCGTGTGAGGCAGTAGGCCGACGCGATCTTGACGCGTCGTGTCGCATCGACTGCGCCCCGACACAAAACCTGACGTGAATCTAAAGTGGTTTTACGCATTATTTTAATTCCTAAAGGGTCTAGGGGTACTTTATTCATATTCCCTCACCCAAATTCCGTCCCTAATCATCCTTAAACGAAATTAAGCCTATTAGTAACATTTTACTCTCTCTTAAGATCCCTAATTCATCTTTCAAGAACACAAGAGGAGAAAACAACTAGGGTTTAAGCTTAAAGGTCCAATCTTTTTGAAATTTCACCAAAATCCTTTGAAATTAAGGTATGTGGGGTTTTCCTAAACTACATGGGCATGTTGAAAACGTTTTTAATGGTGTTTTGAATGTTGAGAAATCATGAATTTGCAATGGGTTTTGAATTAAATTTACAACTGTACATTGTGAATCATTTTTGATCTATTATTTTGGTCTTGAGGCCTTCCCTTAAAGAAAATTGATTTCACTTATATATATACGTATGTATGCATCTAGAGTAGATAATTAAATTGAGAGCATGACTAATTACACTCCCTCTCATGTTGCAACACCTTTAGATTTTCGCATGTTATGAATTGAAGAATGTTATATTTAGAAGCATGGAATCAATGTTCTTGATTATTGTTGAATGATTTAAGATTGATTTTAAATTGATGAGTAGGGGTTTTACATGTTGAAAAATGTTGAAAATGTATAATGAAAGAATTGCATGGTTTGTCAAAAACACATGACCACCACATGTTTGTTGAAATGTTGAAAAGAGAGATTCTTTGAATAATTCAACATATGTTTTGAAGTATGAATCTTCTTGAATGGTCCGAAGTATGGTGGTCTGAACTTTATGTTTTGAAAGAAGAGATTATAATATGATATTTTATGGCTTAAAGATTCGTCTTGCAAGTCAATGGTATGACGATACCATATAAATGAATGCCTTTACAGGGTAAAAATTTCAGACTTGATTTCATAGAATACATGTCTTAAAGAGCTAAAAATGGGCTTAAAGAGGGTTAGGTGGTTGCCCGAAGAAGGCTTGAGTTCAAATAACTCCTAGCCCAAAACTGTGTTTTGCCGATATGGGTTCACTATGTCCCTAAGAGGGACCATACGCTGGCCAAGAGCCCTGTGGCGTATTAGAGATAGAGATTTCAACCCTTGCATCAAACTCGAGTTGGGGGCTTGGCTGCTGAGTTAAGGGCAAATTCCCTATAGCTTGTGGGATTTTAGAGTTGTAGGGTATTCCACCTAGCTCGGAAGTAAGATAAATAGTGAGTCATGGATTTCAGATTATTGTTCAGAGTCTTTTAAATATGCCCATGTGTTTTTCATTTATCATATATAAAATTGTTTATAAATTGCTCTCACTTATGTTATATAAAAATATATTATTTTGGATTACTTTGCGTACCTTTACATCTGTATTGACTCCCTATATTTCAGGATTCTGAAACACAGTCCTAGGGTCTCGTTAAGCAGTAGATTGACTTGTCAGAAGTTTACAGCTGGTGAGCCTCCCTTACTTCGAAAGTCCTGGTTATGAAACTTGTTTTTGTTATTTTATTTTGATTCATGGTCCGACTGAGTGCCTTGTCCCAGATTTCAGAAAAATGTCATTTTCAGTTGTTAGAGATTTCGCAAACTAATGTTAGACATTGTTAGAGGTTTATGGTTTCCATTCTACATTATTCAATTGAATTATGATATTGACCATGATTTCGTATTGTTTTATATTTTTGCATTTTCCTTCATACTATATGGAAGTGTGTTTGATAATCAGATAGAGAAGGGTGCCCGGGTTTTCACAGTTCAAAATGCCCGTTACGACTAGGACCTCAGCACAGGTTGCCACTTCTTACTGGAAACTTGAGAGTCAATAGCTCTGGAGAGTCTTTCCATGCAAAGGATAAAGAAATAAGAGGAGAGATGATCCCATTGCCTAATGCCTCTTGTGGGTTTGAATTCTTGGAATTTGGATCAATTTATGATAATGGATATGGTTGTAGTAGAGACACAGAACATAATGAGATTGATGAGATACTGGGGAAAGGCAAAGTACTGGAGGGTATCTTTGATAAAGGACCATTCCAGTCTGTCAAAGGCTTTTTCCTGATCAATTTTTAAAATCATATTGCCCTGTTTCCCTATCATCTTCTTGAAGTGGGTTATGAATTCTTTGACAATTATGGCATGATCAGAGGCCTTCCTGTTCTGAAAGAAACTAGCCTGGCTTGGGCCAATGATCTTGGGAGAAGGGGTTTTATCCGAAGATAATGATTTTGGTAATTATTTTGTACAAGGTATTGCATAGGCCAATGGGACTATAATTCTTGATATGTACAACATTAGGGCATTTAGGAATTAAGCACATGAGGGTTTTATTTACTGAAGGGTTCATAGTACTTGAGCTAAAAGTGGCATGACAGAAGTCCATAACCTTGTGTTGTACTATACCCTAATATTTTTGGAAAAAGATAGGTTGTTTGCCGTCTGGCCCAGGAGCCTTTAGATGGATGAAGGATTTGATGGCCTTGGTGATTTCATGATCCATTAAGGAAGTAGTTATGTAACACCCCGTAATTTTTTTTCGTACACTTATCGCGATTATATGGAGTCCTAAAGGCTTGCGTATGGGTTAAATTAAGTGTATGGTGTTTGGAAGTATCCCGTCAATAGTTGTATGTGTAGGTATTGGAATAATATTTCCAACGATATAAAGTTTTCCCAAAACAGAGGAGTATTTCATATAAGCGAGCACATTCGAAATTTCAAATCGGTGGTCGGGAAGCCTGTGAATAGTACTTCTGCAGGAAAATTACTGCAGCTAGGCAATCCAACTTTAGACGATCATAACTCCTTGTACAAAAAGAACTATGTGAGCTGCTATATATCGACGAAAATCTCCGAGAGTCTTATTTCCGATGAAATTGGTTTCATCCAAATCCAATGTCTAAGTAAGGAGCTATACCCGTTTTACTACAGCCTATAAAAAAAAAACAGAATTGTGGGACAGATTTTTGGGTCAACTTTAAACGACCATAACTCCTTGTAAAGGAAGAACTGGGTGGTATAATTTATATGAAAATGAAAGCCCTTTGAATTATATTTCCAATTCAATTGGTTTCACCCAAATACGATACCGGAGCAAAGAGTTATGATCGATTTACTTCAGTCTGTCAAAACTGTCCACTGGGGACAGATTCGGGATTTATTTAAATCTTTAGGGCAAAATGGTCATTTTCTATTACCTCTTGGACGAAAATTGGTCTTTATAAACCTGAACTTAGCCTCATATATCAGATATCATCCAATTATTAAGAGAAGGTGAAACCTTAGCCTAATTTCAACTTCAAATATTTTGTGATTCAACCGTAGAAAATTCGAATTGGTTCCGTAGTTGTGTTCACCATCTCGAAAGCTTTGAAAAGCACCCCTTGATTATGTAAGGAGGATTCTAAATACAAGAGTTCATTGTTAAGGTATGAATATTGTTTATTCTTGATTCTTATCCATGAATAAGTATTGATAAGGGATTATGAGTATTGTCTTGATGTTGGGAGATAACTAGAAACATAGTTATGAATTGTTGTGTATAAATTGTTAGTAGTAAATTATGGAAGTTGTTGTATTAGATTATGGAGGATGAATTGTGGTGATATATCATTATATTAGTGGTTATGTATTCCTAGTGATCATGTTGGTCTTGGATGGTGATTAAGAAGGGAAATAAAGGCTAAGAGTGATGTTGAGGGATATTTCATGAAAATGCATGATATGTGAATGTAATAAGAGTATAAGAGGATGTATGTATTACTCTTATTGATGAGCTAAAGGATTACTTCCTAGACATTATTTGGTGAAGTTAATACCTAAATGGTAAAGTTTGGTTGCTAATACTAGTTTGCCACAAATGACTTATTGTAGATAAGTGTTCGAAGAGTACGGGAAGTCAAGTTGGACTTGTATTGAAGTGGTTATATCAAGGTATGTAAGACATACTCTATCTAATCTTTGGCATGAATAATGACCCATGGCACTCTCAAGTAAGCTTCCAACATTGTCCTACGACACATGACACATAATAACATCATATGATCTTCGACACTACCAATTGAACTTGTTTTCACTTTTAAGATGTCCGGCTAGTCAAAAAAAAAATATCCATATACTATTGTTGACTCCGAAATGGTTTAATGAGGTATCCATGATTCTCTACTTCATTTTCATGATATTGATTACCTATTTACATGTTTTTCCTATTGAGGTATCATGGTTTCAAGTTCCATAAAGTGTGACCACAAAGTAACCAATCTCAAAGATTAATTGAATTAAGAAATGGAATGTCTGTATTTTAAATTGATGATATGATGTATTGTATTAGTACCACTGATCAGTTGGCCATTGTATTATAAAGATTATGTATATATGCTATTCCAGGGGTGGTCCCTGATGTATTGTATTAGTACCACTGATCAGTTGGCCATTGTATGACATATGTTATGTATTGATAAGGATTACGGGAAGTAATGATATGAAAGTAATGTGCAGGTATCCCATCAGTTCTTTTAAGTGTGGTCTACTCATACTACTTATTCACTGGTATCTGGGTTCTGTTGACCTTTTGTATCTCATCTTGATACTCACTGCCTTACATACTCAGTACATATTTCCGTACTGACGTCCCTCATGGGGGACCTGTATTCATGCCTGCAGGAACAGGTACTTCAGGTCGTACACCTCCGCAGTAAGAGCCAGGACATTCTGTTGTTAGTGGTGAGCTCCAGTTGTTTCGGGGCATCCCAAGTCCTCTCTATATGTACTTTTGGTATTTGTATAAAAGTCTTTTGTGGGCGGGAGTTTGTCCCGACCCCAACTCAGTTGTGTATCTATGTAGAGGCTTTTGTAGACATATGGTACAGCTATAGGAGTGTTTGGTTGATAGACGTGATGGCTCTGACGGTCAATTACTGTTCATATATATATTTATGCGTGTCTGCTGGGCTGATACAGGTACTGTTTTCTTCTATTTACAACGAAGTGCTGCCCAAATTTCTAATTTTCATAAGTAATGTAAATGTGAAAGTATAGGTTATGAACGGGTTCTCCCGAGCCTCCTCGGCTACGGGTGCCAGTTCGCTCCAATGGGATTTGGGGTATGATAGAAGTGGTATCAGAGAAGTTCGTCTTAGTGAGTCTACAAAGCCGTGTCTATGTAGAATCTCGTTTATCGGTGTGTTGTGCACCACATCTATAAACAGGAGGCTATTGGACATTTAGGGATTGTTTCCACTCTCCATTTCTTAGATCGTGCAATAGATCCCATATTAGAGATAAAGTCATAATCAATCGCTTAATCCAATTGTTTCTTTTTTATTTATTATAGTGACGATACCGGTTACAAGGAGAAAGAATAAGTGGAAGCGAGTAGATGTAGTGGCCGGAGAAGGTACTAGTAAGTCACCACCGGCACAAGCTGAACAAAGTGAGTCTCAAGCTGAGCATATATCAGGCGCTTCTTCTCCTCCGGAAGGGCCGTCTATTAATGCTGTTGATCGAGATTTGAGGGATGCAGTACAACTTCTGACGCGTATAGTTGCCGGTCAAGTTCAAGGGCAAGCTATTCCTACCACGGGTTCTAGTGGTACGGATAGAGCAGCTAGCCTTCGGACACAGGATTTTCTGAAACTGGATCCTCCTACTTTTACCGGATCAGATATTAACGAAGACCCACAGGACTTTATCGATCAAACCCAAAGGGCTCTAGATGTTATGCAAATATCCGGTAAAGAGATGGTTAAGCTAGCAGCATATAGACTGAAAGGAGAGGCTATATTGTGGTACGAGGATTGGAAACGATCTAGGGGTATTGATGCACCTCCAACTACGTGGGGAGAGTTCAAAGATGCATTTATTGATCATTATCTTCCATTTGAGACTCGTCAGGCCCGTGCAAATCAATTCTTAAATCTTCGTCAGGGTAATATGAGTGTAAGGGAGTATAGTCTTCGATTTAACTCCTTGTCTCGATATGCTTCTAATGTGGTAGCTACTATGGATGACAGAGTTCATCACTATGTGGATAGATTGGAACCATACTTGGTTAGAGATTGTACCATTGCTGCTTTGAACAAGGACATGGATATAGAGAGGATACAAGCTTTCGCTCAGAAGATGGAAGATCAGAGGCAAAGAAGAAGAACCTAGGAATCAGAAAAAGGATATTCTAAGCGGGCCAGAGCTATAGGGCAGTTTATGGCATCTCAGGGAGGTTTTAGGCCTTCGTTCTCTCATAGATTGCCTAGCCCATTATCTTCTTATCCTGTAATTAGTGCTCCACCGCAATTTCAAAGGTTCAGAGGTAATCAGTTTGGGCAAAGCAGTGAAAATCAGAGTTCGCGAATAGTGGGGTATCAAGGGCAAGGGAGTATGAGTCAATTGAGACCTCCACGACACCCGTGCCCCATATGTAGAAAATTTCACTTTGGTGAATGTCGGCTTGGGACGAACAATTGCTTTTGGTGCGGTAAGCCGGGGCATATGGCTAGAGATTGCCCACGCAAGACCACAGGTGGTATAACACGACCTACCGGATCAGCTGTTGCGTCATCTTCGGTGCCTCCTTTGAGTAGGGGTGCACAACCTTTGGGTCACGGTAGAGGTGATAGAGGAGCAGCTAGTGCTAGCGGAGCTCAGAACCGTGTGTATGCCCTAGCAGATCGGCAGAATTTAGAGGCTTCTCCAGACGTGGTTACAGGTACGTTGTCCATCTTTGCATTTGATGTGTATGCCTTAATTGATGCTGGTTGTACATTATCGTATGCTACTCCTTTGGTTGCGGGAAGGTTTGGAAGAACACCCGAATTATTAGCCAAGCCATTTGAAGTATCAATGCCAGTGGGGGAATCTCTTATAGCTAGGAATGTTTATCGAAATTGTGTTGTGAATATTTGTGGTCGTGATACGATGGCCAATCTTGTTGAGTTAGAAATGGTAGATTTTGATGTTATTATGGGCATGGATTGGTTAGCGTCTTGTTATGCTACAGTAGATTGTCATTCTAAGAAGGTATATTTCCATTTCCCAAATGAGGCAGTCCTTGAATGGAAGGGTAATGTTGGCGCGCCGAGAGGTAGATTTATTTCTTAATTTAAGGCAAGAAAAATGATTTCCAAGGGGTACATATACCATCTGGTTAGAGTAAGGGATACAGAGGCAGAGTCGCCAACTTTTCAGACCGTTCCGGTTGTGAATGAATTTCCTGATATATTTCCTGAAGAACTACCAGGTTTACCTCCTGAACGAGTAGTGGAGTTTGGTATTGATATGTTGCCAGACACACAACCAATCTCAATTCCTCCTTATAGAATGGCACCAGCAGAGTTGCGAGAATTGAAAGAGCAACTGAAAGACTTGCTAGAGAAGGGATTCATCAGGCCTAGTATGTCCCATTGGGGAGCACCAGTATTGTTTGTGCGTAAGAAAGATGGTTCGCTGAGGATGTGTATTGACTATCGGCAATTGAATAAGGTGACTATCAAGAATAAATACCCTCTTCCCCGAATTGATGATTTATTTGACCAGTTGCAGGGTGCCCAGTGTTTTTCCAAGATTGACTTGAGATCAGGCTATCATCAAGTGAGAGTCAAGGATAAAGATATACCCAAGACAGCTTCCGAACACGGTATGGTCATTATGAATTCCTGGTTATGTCATTCGGGCTGACAAATGCACCCGCAGTTTTTCTGGATCCGATGAATAGGTTGTTTAAGCCATTTCTAGATGTGTTCGTGATAGTTTTCATAGATGATATTCTGGTCTACTCTAGATCAGAAGAGGACCATGTTAATCACTTAAGGCAGGCGTTGCAGATTCTTCGTGATCATAAGCTGTATGCGAAGTTTTCTAAATGTGAGTTTTGGCTCAAGTCAGTGGAATTTTTGGGCCATATTGTATCCAGTGAAGGCATAAAAGTTGACACTCAGAAGATTGAGGCTGTGAAGAGTTGGACAAGACCCACAACGCCTACGGAGATTCGTAGTTTCCTCGGGTTGGCAGGTTATTATAGAAGGTTTGTTGAAGGTTTTTCTTCTATTTCTGCACCCTTGACTAAGTTGACGCATAAAGCCTCCAAGTTTCAATGGAATGATGCCTGTGAAAAGAGTTTCCAAGATCTGAAGAGCAAGTTGACTTCTACACCGGTATTGGTACTTCCTGAAGGCACAGAAGGGTATGCAGTGTACTGTGATGCTTCGAGAATTGGCTTAGGATGCGTACTAATGCAACATGGTAGAGTAATAGCCTATGGCTCTAGACAGTTGCGACCACATGAGAGGAATTATCCCACGCATGATCTTGAGCTAGCTGCAGTTGTATTTGCTTTGAAGATATGGTGCCACTACTTATATGGGGTTCATGTTGACATATATACCGATCATAAGAGCCTACAATATATCTTCAGTCAGAAAGATCTAAACTTGAGGCAGCGGAGATGGCTTGAATTGTTGAAAGATTATGATGTTGATGTCTTGTATCATCCAGGGAAAGCGAATATGGTAGCGGATGCACTGAGTCGTAAGTATAAAATGGTATCTATAGAAAAGCAGGGGATGATTAAGTATCTTCACCAACTAGCTAATTTGGGAGTTCGACTTCTCGAAACTCCAGATGAAGAGGTTATTGTACGTAATGCAGCGAAATCTTTATTGATAGCTGAAGTGAAAGAGAAGCAGTATGCAAATCCAATTTTATTGCAGCTTAAGGAGGATGTACAGAGTGGCGCAACAAAGGCATTTGAGCTTACGCGAGAAGGAGTGCTTCAGTGTCAGAATCGTTTATGTGTACCTGATGTAGTTGAGCTAAGAAAGAGAATTATGACAGAAGCACACTGTTCAAGGTATTCCATCCATCCAGGGTCGACTAAGATGTATCAAGATTTGAAAACAATATATTGGTGGAATGACATGAAGAAGAATATTGCCGAATTTGTAGCCGAATGTCCGAATTGTCAAAGAGTCAAAGTAGAACACCAGAAACCTGGTGGTTACATGCAATGTATAGATTTTCCAGTCTGGAAGTGGGACAAGATCAATATGGATTTCATCACGGGTTTGCCTCGTACATATCGGAATTTTAATTCCATATGGGTGAGCATTGATAGGCTTACAAATTCTGCGCACTTCTTACCAGGTAAGACAACTTATACGGCGGAAGAGTATGCGAAGTTGTATATTAAGGAGATCGTTCGGTTACATGGAGTTCCAATTTCCATTATATCCGATCGAGGAGCCCAATTTACCGCAAATTTCTGGAAGTATTTTCAAAGGAGTTTGGGGACACAAGTAAATCTAAGTATGACTTTTCATCCTCAAATGGACGGACAAGCGGAACGTACCATCCAGACACTTGAAGATATGCTACGAGCATGTGTATTAGATTTCAAAGGCAACTGGGATGATCACCCACCTCTTATCGAGTTTGCCTACAATAATAGCTATCATTCAAGTATCAAAATGGCACCATATGAAGCATTGTATGGAAGAAAGTATAGATCGTCAATAGGATTGTTTGAAGCAGGTGATGCGGTCTTGTTTGGACCGGATCTTATTTATCAAGCAATGGAGAAGGTTAAAGTGATCCAACAACGGCTTGCAACAGCTCAAAGTCGACACAAATCTTATGCGGATGTTAGAAGAAGAGGACTTGAGTTTTCTATCGACGATTGGTTATTCTTGAAAGTATCACCAATGAAAGGAGTGATGAGGTTTGGTAAGAAAGGAAAGTTAAGTCCACGATACATAGGTCCATATAAGATCATTCAAAGATTTGGACAAGTTGCTTATGAGTTAGAGTTACCTCAAGAGCTCTCAGGAGTTCATCCCGTATTTCATGTTTCGATGCTTCGCAAGTACATCGGAGATCCATCGCACATCACTACTACGGAAGATGTACAAGTTACAGAAGATCTCACTTTTGAAGAAATGCCTATTGCTATTCTTGATCGCCAAATTAAAAACATAAGGAATAAAGAGATAGCATCGGTAAAAGTACTTTGGAGGAATCAACAAGTTGAGGAGATCACATGGGAAGCCGAGGAAGCGATGAAGATTAAGTACCCTTACCTATTCAACGATGAGGAGCAAGTTCATGAGACGGAAAAAGAACAATAACAAGTAAGCGTTTATTTTTATGCAAGTATGTTATGATGATGAATATGTTAATTGTAAGCTTGGACATGTCTTAATTGAGTAACTATGCTAACATTCGAGGACGAATGTTCTTAAGGGGGGGATAATGTAACACCCCATAAATTTTTTTCGTACACTTATCGCGATTATATGGAGTCCTAAAGGCTTGCGTATGGGTTAAATTAAGTGTATGGTGTTCGGAAGTATCCCGTCAATAGTTGTATGTGTAGGTATTGGAATAAGCTTTCCAACGATATAAAGTTTTCCCAAAACAGAGGAGTATTTCATATAAGCGAGCACATTCGAAATTTCAAATCGGTGGCCGGGAAGCCTGTGAACAGTAATTCTGCAGGAAAATTACTGCAGCTAGGCAATCCAACTTTAGACGATCATAACTCCTTTTACAAAAAGAACTGTGTGAGATGCTATATATCGAAGAAAAGCTCCGAGAGTCTTCTTTCCGATGAAATTGGTTTCATCCAAATCCAATGTCTAAGTAAGGAGCTATACCCGTTTTACTACAGCCTATAAAAAAAAACAGAATTGTGGGACAGATTTTTGGGTCAACTTTAAACGACCATAACTCCTTGTAAAGGAAGAACTGGGTGGTATACTTTATATGAAAATGAAAGCCCTTTGAATTATCTTTCCAATTCAATTGGTTTCACCCAAATACGATACCGGAGCAAAGAGTTATGATCGATTTACTTCAGCCTGTCAAAACTGTCCACTGGGGACAGATTCGGGATTTATTTAAATCTTTAGGGCAAAATGGTCATTTTCTATTACCTCTTGGACGAAAATTGGTCTTTATAAACCTGAACTTAGCCTCATATATCAGATATCATCCAATTATTAAGAGAAGGTGAAACCCTAGCCTAATTTCAACTTCAAATATTTTGTGATTCAACCGTAGAAAATTCGAATTGGTTCCGTAGTTGTGTTCACCATCTCGAAAGCTTCGAGAAGCACCCCTTGATTATGTAAGGAGGATTATAAATACAAGAGTTCATTGTTAAGGTATGAATATTGTTTATTCTTGATTCTTATCCATGAATAAGTATTGATAAGGGATTATGAGTATTGTCTTGATGTTGGGAGATAACTAGAAACATAGTTATGAATTGTTGTGTATAAATTGTTAGTAGTAAATTATGGAAGTTGTTGTATTGGATTATGGAGGATGAATTGTGGTGATATATCATTATATTAGTGGTTATGTATTCCTAGTGATCATGTTGGTCTTGGATGGTGATTAAGAAGGGAAATAAAGGCTAAGAGTGATGTTGAGGGATATTTCATGAAAATGCATGATATGTGAATGTAATAAGAGTATAAGAGGATGTATGTAGTACTCTTATTGATGAGCTAAAGGATTACTTCCTAGACATTATTTGGTGAAGTTAATACCTAAATGGTAAGGTTTGGTTGCTAATACTAGTTTGCCACAAATGACTTATTGTAGATAAGTGTTCGAAGAGTACGGGAAGTCAAGTTGGACTTGTATTGAAGTGGTTATATCAAGGTATGTAAGACATACTCTATCTAATCTTTGGCATGAATAATGACCCATGACACTCTCAAGTAAGCTTCCAACATTGTCCTACGACACATGACACATAATAACATCATATGATCTTCGACACTACCAGTTGAACTTGTTTTCACTTTTAAGATGTCCGGCTAGTCAAAAAAAATGTCCATATACTATTGTTGACTCCGAAATGGTTTAATGAGGTATCCTTGATTCTCTACTTCATTTTCATGATATTGATTACCTATTTACATGTTTTTCCTATTGAGGTATCATGGTTTCAAGTTCCATAAAGTGTGACCACAAAATAACCAATCTCAAAGATTAATTGAATTAAGAAATGGAATGTCTGTATTTTAAATTGATGATATGATGTATTGTATTAGTACCACTGATCAGTTGGCCATTGTATTATAAAGATTATGTATATATGCTATTCCAGGGGTGGTCCCTGATGTATTGTATTAGTACCACTGATCAGTTGGCCATTGTATGACATATGTTATGTATTGATAAGGATTATGGGAAGTAATGATATGAAAGTAATGTGCAGGTATCCCATCAGTTCTTTTAAGTGTGGTCTACTCATACTATTTATTCACTGGTATCTGGGTTCTGTTGACCTTTTGTATCTCATCTTGATACTCACAGCCTTACATACTCAGTACATATTTTCGTACTGACGTCCCTCACGGGGGACCTGTATTCATGCCTGCAGGAACAGGTACTTCAGGTCGTACACCTCCGCAATAAGAGCCAGGACATTCTGTTGTTAGTGGTGAGCTCCAGTTGTTTCGGGGCATCCCAAGTCGTCTCTATATGTACTTTTGGTATTTGTATAAAAGTCTTTGTGGGCGGGAGTTTGTCCCGACCCCAACTCAGTTGTGTATCTATGTAGAGGCTTTTGTAGACATATTGTACAGCTATAGGAGTGTTTGGTTGATAGACGTGATGGCTCTGATGGCCAATTATTGTTCATATATATTTATGCGTGTCTGCTGGGCTGATACAGGTACTGTTTTCTTCTATTTACAACGAAGTGCTGCCCAAATTTCTAATTTTCATAAGTAATGTAAATGTGAAAGTATAGGTTAGGAACGGGTTCTCCCGGGCCTCCTCGGCTACGGGTGCCAGTCCGCTACAAGAATATGAGTCTTATCGCAGATGTTTTCACATGCAAGAGTATCAAGGTACTCAAGAAATCTAGCAATCACGACGCTAGAAGTTGTAACAACCAAGGATGAAGGCAAGTCATTAGGGTGAAAATTACCATTCCTTTCAAGACATCTCATGATTATAAAAAATGAATTTTCAACAGAAGCATGGTAATCGTTATGGGCAAAGAAATAAAAAAAAGTTAAGAATACCATTATCATATAAATTACTCTCAAACATAAGTACACAAGAAGATGAGATAAGCACATTACGTCTTTTTCCTTCAAGCAACTTTTCAAAAGAAGGGCATTCACTAGTGGAGTCATGCTATTAGAGAAAATAGAGGGTCTATGAGAAATCAATTCACTCTAAAATGAATGGTATATCCAAGAAGTTGGGTTGTCTCTATTCATGATATTTAGCATACTCCTAAGAGTCATTCGTATCACTTCAACTTGTCCAATTCTAGGAAGGTGATAATGATTACGAAATAAGAGTTAGGCATCAAGTATGTACCAAGGACTCTTCTCAAAGCAATAAGTGTGGCATATACCATAAAGAAATCTTAGGGACACTAATATCTCATTATATGGTATGGTATCAATCAATTTTAAGGGTCTACTCAATATAATAAAAATACCATCATGGCTCCAAAGATCACTAAAAATAGGAGAGGAGCAGGTACATACCTTGGAATCAAGGTCTTGAACTTGTTCCATGTACCAACTTGGACCTTGCTCGATCCTCTTGATTCCCTATAGGAGCTTCCTTGGTAAGGAACTTCTTCTTTCGATCCATGGGCGTAGATGTTTTTCCCTTATAATTAAGTATTCATCAACCCTTGGGAGTTGATCTAGAAACCTCCTTCATATAAGTTGGAGTCCTTAGTTAAGAACTCATATAGGCCTTCAATCCTATGTTTATGAGGAATTTTTTTTGGATCTTCCATTAGGAGCATTTGCTCTTGATCCTGCAAGAGAGAAGTATTGGTACTAGGCAAAATGCTAGTACCATTATTAGAGTGTGACAGGGGCTTGGGGTGGACAAGTCCACAACTAAGTTTTCCTTATCTACCTCTTTTAATTCAATTCTTGGCACAACATTCACATACAAATCCCCTTCTTGAGCCAAGTCTTTCTTTTGTTTCCTAAGGCTACCCTCCATACTTGATAGGCTACCTTCTATGGAGGTTAGATGTCCCTCCATACTTCTTAATATTTGATTTATATCCTTAATCATACCCCATATAGACTTTGATGTCTCACTCTTCATGGGACTTCGACCTTCCTCGACCATGGTAGCTAATAAGAAGAAACACTAAACAAAAATAATAAATAAGTTAGCATTAAGAAATCAACCTCACGACCACTTGATGTACACAGTTTTGTTTATCTCACAATAAGAGTCGCTAGCGTTGAAAAATTATTTCTAATCCAATGAAAGACGTGGTGTCAATTGCTACTCGTGGTCGAAATGAATTCTTTTTTTAAGAATAATAAATGACTTAAACAAACTAACGTACTTGAAACAAGAAATTATAATGAAACAAAAAGAGCAAAGCACAAAAAAATAGATGAAGAAAGAAAACAGACTCAAAGTCTAATCAACCAGCTAAGTAGATCAAATACTAGTTGTTAATTAGTTTTAGAAATCAAGAAATGAGATCAAGAATCAAGAAATGAAATTAGGATGTTGGAACCTGAGCAAAATTAAATTTAGAGTGGTTGAATGCATTTTCTGAGATGTGGACGCAGGTGGGTCATATGCCTTCGCAGATTGAGGGCACAAGTCAAAAATAGAAGTTGGAATGGTGACCTGCCAGGCGGGTGTGGTCGTAGGTGACCCTAGGCAGTACACCTGAAGCATTCGAGTTTTATCCTTTTGTGGGCCCTTTTGCCCTCCTTTTTTTCAAGAATAATTCCTTTTCTTTAGAATATTCCTTTGTACTAATAACTTTTCTTCTTTTTTCTTTCTTTTATTGGATCAAACAATACTTTTTTTGATAAATCTTCCTCTTGAAGATATGAATTTCTTCAAAAACACCAAGAATTCAACATTTTCCAACTAATTCGTTTTTACTCGAAATTTCACGAAACTTTAGATTTAGGGTTCCTTCAATATGGAAAACACTTTTCAACCCTCAAATCCAAACTAAATCAACAAGATCTAAAAATCTACTTTGTTTTTTCTTCAAACTTAAGACCTTATTAATGAGGTTTTCTTCAAATCTCTTCCAAACACATCAAAAGCTCAAAATCTAACCTGGATGGTACTAAATAGAACAAACCCAGAATGAAAACTACAAAAAGGACTCAAAACAAGAAAAAGTATTTTTTAAAACTTTTGCCAATTTTTTTTTTAAGGTAATAATTCAAATTATAAAATCATAAGAACGAATCTAAACTTGGTTCTGATACCAAATGATAACTCTCAAAATATGAAATTGCGGGTAGTAAAGGATGAATAAATAGATAGATAGATAGATAGATAGACACAAAAAGATGTAAGAAAGGACGATCGAAGAATGTAAAAAATTTTAAGATCTCCCTTTCAAATATGTTCAAACACCTAGCTCTTACGTAAAATACGAGGGAATTAATCTTTTATGTAACCCACGTTTTCAAATGATTATTCAAAACAAGACAATTGTAGTACTCCATATCATTAATTAATGAGTATAAGTTGAAAAAATAAAATAAATATAAAGAGATAAAAAAATGGGCTTAATCCCATTTAAAAAAAAAAGAAAAAAAAAGAAAAGAAAGGGATAAGGTGGCCCAAGGCCCATCTTCCCAAATTAACAATCTAAGGAGGGTTTAAAAAGGACTTATGACCATTCGTGAGCCACAATAGAAGCTGCCAACAGATCGTACAAAGCCAAAGAAAAAAAGTTTTCAACCTATAATTTTTTTAAAATAAGAAAGCAACAAGGGTTTGACCGAAAATCTCTTTTGGGCTTAAGGTAAATCCATTCATACAACTTTATCGTGATTTTTATTCTAGTTAATTTATGTTTTGAATACTAAAATTTAATTATCAAAGACAAGAAATAAGCAAAGTTGTGATTTTGGGTATAAAATTCGAAGAATTGAAAGTTATCTTGAAATTCTAGAGTTGGATATTTGAAGTAGTTATGTTTTGGCCTAGACCAAGAAATTAACCCGAGATTGATATGATGTGATTATAGATTCGATCGAAGGAAGTCATACCAATTATACAAGATAAGGAATTTGGTATTTCGATAAGTGTACTGTGAGTAGTAACCTTATCATAATTTGTGTTTCTTAACTTGCATATTTTATACATGATTTTGATGAAACAAGAATTAGTGAATGTGTTTTAAAAATTTTCACGTGGGACAATTCCTTTTCTTGATATTATAATGAAATGGTTATTTGAGATACGTTATTGTTATTGTGAATGTTCTTTCACTTACTTGAGAAATAAGTACTTTGACTTATGTTTTATTCAAGCTTACATATAATATAATTTGATATGAACATTAAATGTAATATACTAATCTGAAAAATGTTTGCATATGTGTATATACTATTTACAAAGAAATCACAAATGGGAGTAGACCTTGATTTGAATTTCGTAGCTCACGGTGGGTTCGTTAGACTTGGTGCACCTTGTATCTATTGATTACTGTTACAACCTTTGCTAGTGGGAATATAGATCTAACATACTGTTACTGATCTCTCTCGAGTAGGGACCTACTGATTTGATATTTGACTCCTTTATTAGGGGTCCACTGTTATTGGTTATTCTTGAAATAGAATGCCACTGGTTACACGATTCATTCTTGAAAACCCCCTAAATATGTAATATTGTATATCATATGATGGTTATTGTATTTATTACTGAACTATTAGTTAATTTTGTTTTGATAAAACAAAAGATATTGTTTATCGTTACTGTTTTCTGAAAGAGTATATTATTTCATGATATTTTATGACTTGTCCCTATTAAAATGATTGAGGTTAAGTGTTATTACTCACTGAGCTAGCGTCTTACTCTTTGCTATGATTTTTACAAAGAACGCAGGTGAAGTTGGTGAAGATTTTGTTAGCTAGAAGGTTCGAGTTGACATATTTCTAGTGAGCCCCGCATTTATTCGCGAGGGCAACAGTTTATTTATTTGTTATGTTCTTTTCCTTGAGAACTCTTAGAGTCGCTCCCTAGTCACGTCTTCTAAATTTTGAGTATTTTTTCATTATTTTTTTATCTTGTGGAGTATTTGACTTTCTCTAATTTTTATCTTGTGGATTTCGTATAGTTAATTGGTAGATTGGTGTATCATTGATGATTTTGGCAGATTGTGTTGGTGTTAATAGTTGTGTGTTGGATTGTTGTGTTGTTTATTTGAGACAAGTAATTTTCTTGATAAGCCCGAAAATAAGGGAAACTCTGCCTAATTTTTTGCAGATTTCTGACGAGGTTTACTTTGGAGTCCTCACCTCCTTAGCACCAATCATGACCTTATTTTGGGTCGTGACAAAGTTGGTATCAGAGCCTGGTTAATTCTGTAACTAATGGAACACACGGTAGTAGTAGAATCTCAATTATGGTTATGTTGCCGACTATTTCTATAATAGTGATTCTGCGAGAGCGTGATAGGATGTGTCTTAATTTTCTTTATCATTCTTCTTTGTGTGTGTGACGTTTAGGACCAATAAGATGAATCTAACTATATTTGTATGTTAATAAAATAGATCGCAATTGAGCAACTAATGGTAGGAGAAGAAGTGGAGCTCATAGAAGGGGTCGACGTAGGGGCAGTGGTGATGCGGTAGAAAATTACACTACCACTACAAGAATTTCAAGAGATCCCACTCCTAATAGGAAAGCTAGTCCACCTCCACCATCTCATGAGGGTAGTACTGTTGAGGCACCTACTTTCATACAAAGAGTCATAGAGGACTTGGCCGATATACTGGATAGTCAGGAGAGGGTTGGTCAACACAATCTATGCAGCCACAATCACAGTTCAAGGCACATTTTCAAGCTTACAAATTTGGAAATAAGGAGGTATTTTTTCAAGAGGTCCCGAAGTTGAAATCACCATAATTCACAGATTAGGACAGTTCAGCTGATTCTCGGAGCTTTTTGGATGGTATATTCAAGGCACTGTGTGCGTTAGGATATTCTAGTGAGAGGGTCGTGGAGCTTGCATCATATAAATTAGAGGACATGGCTAACATTTAGAATGAAACTTTATTGCTAGAAAGACATACTGGAGTAGCACTAGTGACATGGGATGAGTTCACTAAGTTCTTCATGGATAACTTTCTTCCGAACGGTCAGAAGCTAAAATATGCAGATCAGTTCGAGAAATTAGTCCAGACTATAGATATGGACGTATCGACTAATAATTCTAAATTTTGCAAGATGGCTAGATATGCTTCGTACTTGGTGTCCACAGAAGCAGCTCGAGTCCATAGGTTTGTTAATAGGTTGGTTGCTCATATCTATAATGCAGTAGCCCTATAAATGAAAGTCTTGACCTATTATGAGATAGTGGATCTTGCTAGAAATATTGAGGATAAAGGTCATGCAAAGTGGACAGTTTATGATGTTCGTAAAAAGGCTAAAATGATGGGGTATTTTAGTAGTGACTTTAGTGTAAATTGTAGATTGGGAAATCAGGGAAACAGTTGGTCTATCAGACAGGGACAAATTTAGTTTCACAGTATGCATATAAGCCACCTTCTAGACAAGGTACTCATGGTCTTCAGTATCTCATGGATATCATGATTTTGGACAGATGTACACCACTACTCCATCTTGCCAAACTTGCAGTAAATCACATATGGGCCAGTGTCATATTTTGATTGGAGAGTGTTTTTGATGTGGTCAGTCAGGTCATCGCATCAGGGATTATCCTTAGCCTCCGGGAAATATTAGTCAGGATTCTAGTTGGTTAGCTATACCTATTCAAACTACTTATAATACTGTAGGTATTAAAATAGAGGTTGAGGTAATGGAGATCCGATTGTTGGAAATTAGGCACAAGAAAGTGCTGGTAGAGTTCAATCGAGAGTCTTTGCACTTACTAGGTAGGATGTTCATGCCTCAAATGCACTGGTTACAAGTATTTTTTTCGTTTGTTCATTTAATGCATATGCTTTGATTGATTCGGGTTCTACTCACTTTTATGTGTCCCCATACTTTGCTGTGAGATTTGATAGACAACTAGAGATGTTGGATTATCATTTCCTTGTTGCTACTCCTATGGGAGATTATTTGTTAGTTGAGTAAGTGTATCATAACTGCTAGATTATAATATAGGGTAGAGATACTCTTGCTCAGTTGATTGTACTATATATGATTGACATTGATGTGTTGATGGGCATGAAATAGTTATCACCCTGCTATGCTATTATAAATTGTCATGCAAAGATAGTTTGATTTAAGATACCCAACAAACCTAGTTTTATATTAAAAGGGGGTCAAGTTTTAGAGATTGGTAAAGTTATATCTTTTATGAAGACCCAACAACTACTGAAGAAGGGTTACATGGGTCTCTTAGCTATGATAAGTGATGCTAGAGAAGGAGCACTTAGTTTGAAAGAGCTTCCTATTGTAAAGGAATTTTCTAATATTTTTCCTGAGGAATTGCCAAGATTACCTCCAGTACGAGAGATAGACTTCGATATTGATTTTTTACCTGACAGTATGCCAACATCCATACCTCCATATCATATGGAACTAGCAGAGTTGAAGGAGCTAAAATAGCAGTTGCAGGACTTGCTAGATAAGAGTTCCATCAAACAGAGTATTTCTGTAATACCCCAAACTTTCTTTAAGTCAAATTTAGTCTCCAGAAGATTTAGGGATGACTTCCTAAATGATTAATGTTTAAATCTGATATAATTTCCACAATTGTGACTTTTTATCATGTGGGAAATTGAATTATCTTTCCAATGATACCAATTTCGACCAAATCCGATATCGGAGTAAACAATTATGGACGTTTTACAGAGAATTATCGGAATTGCCTAGAAGCGATGGTCAGGCCGACCGACCGTCGAGCTAGTGACGGACCATCGCCCAAACCGTCGCCACTTCTGATCAACGATTTTAAGCCATTTTTTTAAAAGGGTATTTGGGTCTTTTACCACCCGTTTTAACCCCTAATTATACCAGACCAGAGCTCATAACTTCATTATTTACCTACAGCACCAAATTAGGGTTCCTCTCAAAGATCAATCCCCAAGAACAAGATCTAAACCCTCCGAAACTAAGAAATTCAAGTTCTAGAACCATCGAGATATGTGTTTCCCAATCTAAGAACGTTCAAGAAACGTTAATTATCTTTCAAGATCCAAGCTTTTGAGGTATGCTTAGTATTGATTCATGGGTTCTTTTCACTCATGAAGCTCAAAAATCCTAATTTAAAATCATGAATTGTGAAACTCATGTTGTGGATTGATTATAATCATGTTTATGTTGTTGTGCAAATTCCGGGTTGGAAGCTATAATATGTTTTCATGAAATTTTGTTAATGTATGGATTGAAATTGATGAAATTGAGTTGAATGAAGGAACTTGATGTATTAAGTTGATTTTCATGCTTAAACCCTAGGTTATAGATACTAGATGTTTGATAAAATGCCTAAGAGAGTAAGATTTATGCTTATTGACTCAATAGGGCCTAAATGATGAATCAATGTTTTATCCTTATGTTTCAAAATGACTCTCATGCTATTGTGATACGTTGAAATTGTTTGATGGAATGCCCATGAGACTAGAATTATGTAACCATGATATATTTGAATGCATTCCTATTCATGTACAAGAGTATGAGAACCAAGTGCTTCATGAAACTCCCACGTGATTGTACTATGAATTATTGATTGTGGTCATGTGTTCAAGAAGTGTCATGTCTTGTCAGTTTTATGCTATCGAGTCCTGGGGGTGCTTGTACCCGACAATTTAGTTGTGTGCCTAGAGCCAGTGTCAGTTTTATGACAATCTCAGTCAAGCCATGATCAGTAGAATTCAGTCAGTTATATGACTCAGGAAAACTCAGTAAAGTTAGTATCAGTCCAGTGATCTCAGTAATCTCAGTCAGTTATCAGATCTCAGTAATATTCTGTTAATCAATAGAATTCAGTGAAACTCAGTCCAGTTCAGTCCAGTATATTTAATTTAGTGTTTATTCAGATGGGAGTAGGATTCAGCACCAAGTGAGCCCAAGGATGAGAACTCACCTGCGAGTAGAGGGTGTGATTCTTAGAAGCAATCTTTGTACTCCAAAACTACGTAGCCAGCGTAGGTTGAGATATCAAACCTGCTAGGTGAGGGTAGATGAGGTGGCTTAACCTGTTAGATGAGGGTCCTACCATTCTCATTAGAGTACCTGTTAGATGAGGGTCCTACCATTCTCATTAGAGTACCTGTTAGATGAGGGTCACTCATAGCCTGTCCTTACCAGTGGCGCGGTATTGACACCCTTCTAATTAGAGTTGCAAATTGGACCCCAACTCAGCTATAATAGCTTATTAGGGTCATATCAGTTAAAGACTAATTCCCACAGTCTCAGTCTCATGTCTCAGTAATAGAACTCGGATAGTTCTACAGAATTCAGGACTGTCAGATACAGTCACCCAGTACAGTACGGAACTCGGCTAGTTCTATCTGAATCTAGACTGTCAGATACAGTCACCCAGTATTAGTTACATCAGTTATTAGTAACTCATGAGATCAGTATTCAGACTCAGTATTCAGTATTATCACAAATTCAGTTATAGTTACTTATTCATGCATGTATTCTCACGTTCATGTTATACGATCAGTTAGCATTGTTCATGTATATGAACCCTTTGCATTTATCCTACCTTATAAGCATACCAGTATATTCAATCGTACTGACGCAGTTGTGCAATGGTATTTTATACCATAGGTTCAGAAGTACGAGCTCCAGAATATCAGTAGCATTCCAGTTTTAGCAGTCAGAGTCAGCTGTGAGTCCTGATCATTCGAGGAAGTCATGATTTGATTACTTCACTTTTACAGTACTTAGTTTATTTCAGTAGTTGAAGTTAGTTAGGGACATGTCCCATCAACTCCTTATTCAGACAGTACAGTGTTAGAGGCTTTTAGACTATAGTATGTTCAGACAGTTATTTCAGTTATTTTGGTATTGATATACCGTATTTTTAGATGTTGTGTTTTATCAGATATTTGAAACTTATGGTCTTTCAGCCTTTTATTCTGCATTTATACAGTATATTATGCAGTGTTCAGGTACAATATCAGTCATGGGTTAGCTTGTGGTCCTTTGGGGTCACGAGCACCGTGTAGCATTTCGAGTACCAGATTCGAGGAGTTACAGTTTCACCGGGTGCACCAGTTTTGTTTTTAAAGAAGAAAGATGGGTCTCTAAGAATGTGTATTGACCAAGCAGCTAAACAAGGTGATAATAAGTAATAAGTATTCGTTGCCTCGTATAGAGGACCTGTTTGATCAGTTACAAGAAGTTATCCATTTTTCAAAGATTGATCTCCGATCAGGTTATCATCAGTTTAGAATCAGGGAGGAAGATATTTCTACGACCGCATTCAAAACTCATATGGGCATTATAAGTTCCTTGTGATGCCTTTTGGGTTAACCAATGCTTCAACAACATTCATGGACTTAATGAATAGAGTGTTCAGACCATTTCTGGAGAAATTTGTGACTGTATTTATTGATGACATTATGATATATTCTTATAGCCAGAAAGAACATGAGAATTATCTTATGACTGTATTGCAAACATTACGAGAACATAAGGTCTATGCTAAGTTCTTAAAGTTTGAATTTTGGCTTGACTCAGTATCATTTCTGGGGCATGTTATCTCTAAAGATGGTGTCACAATAGATTCTAGAAAGACAAAAGTAGTGCAAAAATGGCCTAGACCTACTTCACTTACAGAGATTTGCAACTTTATTGATTTGGCTAATTACTATAGCCATTTTGTGCAGGATTTCTCTAAAATAGTAGCTCCATTAACTAAGTTGACACAAAAAATATGAAGTTTCAGTGGATGGAAGAATATGAGTAGTGTTTTCAGAAACTCAAAACATATTTGACTACAACACCAGTATTACCATTTCTGGAGGATTCAAGGTATTTTGTGATGCTTCAAGGGTTGGATAAGGATTGTTCTCATGCAATATGGTCATGTTATTGCGTAACATGGTCATGTTATTGCATATACTTTGAAATAGTTAAAGAAATATGTACTGAACTACCCTACATATGATTTGGAGTTAACCATTATGGTATTTTCTCTTAAGATTTAGAGGCATTACTTATATGAGAAACTTGTGAGATTTATACCGATCATAAGAGCTTGAAGTATATTTTCCAGTAGAGAGATCTAAATCTTCGGTAGCGTCCGTGGATGGAACTACTCAAATATTATGATTGTGCTATCATGTATCATTTTGAAAAAGCTAATGTTGTGGTTGATGCTTTGAGCAGGAAATATATGGGCAGTTTGACGCATATAGCTCCTGGAAAGAGACAATTGGTGAAAGATATGCGTAAAATTAAGGGCAAAGATGTCAGTTTTGGTGTTGGAAAGTTAAGGGCTTGGTTGGGTTATGTTCAAGCTAAATCTTCTTTGGTAGGGCGCATAAAGGCCATTCAAAATGAAGATGTGTAGTTGGGCAAATATAGAGATGAAGTCCTAGCTGGTCAAAATAAGATGACGAGTGTGGATTGTGATGGTATTCTCCTATTGGGTAACCGATTATGTGTACCAACTGCAGATGGGTTAAGACGAACCATTCTTGAGGAAGCTCATAACTCTAAATTATACCAATCACCCTGGCTCTACTAAGATGTGCCATGACTTGAAGCAATTCTACTAGTTGGAAGGTATAAAGAAAGATATTGCAAACTTTGTTTCTAGTTGTTTGACTTATCAACAGGTTAAAGCGAAGCATGACCAACAAGATTACTACAAAAGATCAGGATTCAAAATTGGAAATGGGAAAGGGTTACGATGAATTTTGTAATCGGGCTACTCCAAATCATTAAAGGTTTCTCTATGTGGGTAAGTGTAGACCGACTTACTAAATTAGCACACATCTTGCCTGTAAAGACTATATATAGTGGAATGAAATATGCTCAGTTATTTATGGATGAAATTGTCCGACTTCATGGAGTTCCATTGTCCATCATTTGTGATAAAGGACCACAGTTTACTTTACACTTTTAGAGATCTTTCCAAGAAGCATTGGGTACCCGAGTAGATGGGATACGTACTAACCCTTAGTAGCGTTTGCTTACAATAATAGTTTTCAGTTAAACATCTAGATGGACCCATATGAAGCCTTGTATGGTAGGCAATGTCGTTCTCCTATCAGTTGGTTTGAAGTTGGAGAGGCTAAGGTTTTAGGGCCAGACTTAGTACAGAAATCTATAGACAAGGTCCAATTGATTTAACAGAGATTGCTCAGAGCTCAAAGCAGACAAAATTCTTATGCAGACAAGAGGAGGAGAGATTTTGTGTTCACGGCTAGGGATAAGGTTTTTCTATGAGTCTATCCTATGAGTGATGCGATTAGGAAAAAGAGGTAAATTGAGCCCGAGATGCATAGGACCTTATGAGTTACATGATCGAGTAGGAGGTGTGGCATAGCGTTTGACACTTTATTCTGAGATATCTTTCATCCATTCAGTATTTCACATCTCTATGCTAAGAGCGTGTATGTCAGATTCCTCTCGCGTGCTCAAAGCACCGACCTTGCAGTTGGATGAGAACTTAACCTATGAGGAGGAACCAATGGCTATTATTGATCATCTAGTAAGGAACTTACGGTCAAAGGAGTTAGTATCCATGAAAGTCTTATGGAAAAACCATATTATTGAATAGGCTGCATAGGAGTCAGAAAATGACATGCCAGTCAAAGACAAGGAAAAAAATAAGTTCTCAACCTACAATATTTTTAAAACAAGAAAGCAACAAGGATTTGATCGAAAATTTCTTTTGGGCTTAAGGTAAATCCGTTTCTACATCTTTATTGTGATTTTTAGTCTAGATAATTTATTTTTTGGGTACTAAATTTAATGATCAAAGACAAGAAATAAACACAGTAAGTAGTGATTTTGGGTATGTAATTCAAGGAATTGAAAGTTATCCTGAAATTTTAGAGTTGGATAATTTGAAGTAGTTATGTTTTAGCCTAGACCAAGAAATTAACAAGAGCTTGATATGATGTGATTATAGATTCGATCAAAAGAAGTCATAATTTGTGTTTCTTAACTTGCATATTTTATACATGATTTTGATGAAACAAGTGTTACTGAATGCTTTAAAAATTTACACGTGGGACAAGTCCTTTACTTTATATGATATTGAAAAGGTTATTTGAGCTACGACATTGTTATTGTGAATGTTCTTTCACTTACTTGAGAAATAAGTACTTTGACATGTGTTTTGTTCAAGTTTACATATAATATGATTTGATATGAACTTTAAATGCAATATACTAATGTTAAAAATGCTTTCATATGAGTAGCTAGTATTTACAAAGAAAACATAAATGAGAGTAGACCTTGATTTGAATTTCGTAACTAACAACAGATTCATTAGACCCAGTACACCTTGTATTTACTGATTACTGTTACAACTCTTGCTAGTGGTAAGGTAGAACTAGCATACTGTTATTGATCTCCCTCGAGTAGGGACCTACTGATATGATATTTGACTCCTTTATGAGGGATCCACTGTTATTGGCTATTCATGAAGTAAAATGTCACATTGATTGCATGATTCATTCTTGAAAACCTTCCAAATATGTAATATTTGATATGATACGATGCTTATTGAGTTTATTACTGAACTATTAGTTCATTTTGCTTTCATGAAACAAAAGATACTGTGTATCATTATTGTTTTCTGAAAGAGCTTATTATGTCATGATGTTTTATGACTTGTCTCTATTAAAATGGTTGTGGTAAGTGTTATTACTCATTGAGCTAGTGTTTCACTCCTCACTATTATTTTTACAGAGAACGCAGGTGACGTTGGTGAGGATTTCATTAGCTAGAAGGTTCGAGTTAACATATTTTTGGTGAGCCCCGCGTTTGTTCGTATGGGCAACAATTTATTTATTTGTTATGTTCCTTTCCTTGAGAACTCTTAGAGTCGCTCTATAGTCATGTCTTTAGAGTCTTAAGTATTCTTTCATTATCTTTTGGACTTGTGGAGTATTTGACTTCCTCTCATTTTTTGAGATGGATTCCGTATTGTTAATTGGTGGTATTGATGCATTGTTGATGATTTTGGCAGATTATGTTGGTGTTAATGATGTGTTGGTTATGATGTTGGATTGTTGTGTTGTTTATTTAAGATAGGAAATTTTCTTGATAGGCCCCAAAACAACGGAAACTCTGCTAGATTTTCTGTAGAAATCTGACGAGGTTTACTTATGAGTCCTAACCTCCTTAGCACCAGTCATGATCCTATTTGGGATCGTGACAATAATCCTAGCTCTCACACTCTCAAGTGTATTCATAATAATATGCAGAAACTAAGGCAAAATGAAGAAGAAAACTACTATATAGAGCCATAGGCTATTTATTGCAATTATGGGTCCAAAAGTGATTCATTTCAACAAATTGGGCATCCAACGACACACATGGGGCACTGACTGGCACATGTCAGGGCGCAGTTGGCTCCAGATCATCAATTTAGACACCTACTGGCACAGATGGGTCACCTGTTGGCGCATGTCAGGGCGTAGGTGGCTCCAAATCATCGTTTAGCTCCTCTTGATATCCAATGACCTCTCCAATGCATTCCTCGACTCCAAGCTACCCTTCAAACGTGGTATTCTACTCTTGGGATCTTGAAAAGGGTCCTCCAAACATGTCCTTGCATCCTTGAAATGATCATTGCTTGAATCTCTTTGTGTCGACTTCGAATTATGGGTCTTGTGAAGTTAATGTCAATTTGGCTTGTATCAAAACTTAACATATTCGTCGTTTCTCTTTTTCCTTAAAATTTAATTCTAATTTTTTTAAAAAAAATAAAAAATTAATAAAAATAGAGCTTATCATCAATTTTTGAATCAAAACATACATCAGTTATTACTTACTATTAGATATTCAACGGTCTTTTATTCAAACAAGTAGCAATTATTATTTGTAAAATGAATTTCAACACATTCGTTTTTGAACACTTAAAACTATCCGCCGTTGACCATGCGACTAATATGGATTAGTTGAGCTCTATCATGTGCTTAAGAAATAACTCATACTCAATACTTAACATACTTATAACTCATATATGCAAACTACTTACTGTGTACTTAGGTAGTTAGGTTGTTGCATAAACGTCAAAAGTGAGCTGAGATTTTTAATTACCGTGTTTATTTTTATATTTTTTTAAAATGTGATTAATTGAGTTTTTTATTTTAAAAAATTAATACATAGTAAATAAATTTTTAAAAGGGAAAATTACCAGGATTAACTACTATTGGATTTTTATTAACACTTAAAGCCTAATTTTTAATTAATTACAATTCATAGTCCCCTCTTGCCGATTAATTATTCCGAATTACAATTCATAGTCTTTTTATGTATTTTCTCTCTTTTTCTATTTTCTATTATTTTCTTCTTCTTTTTTCCCTTTTCTGTTTTTTTTTCTTCAGTTTTTCTTTTCCTTTTTTTTTTTGTTACTTTCTCTTTATTTTTTATTTTTTCACTTTTTTCTTTTTATTTTTTATTCATTTTTTTCTTTTTCTTTTTTTTTTTCCTTTTCTTTTTTCTCCTCTCTTTTTTCTTCTTCTTTTTTGTATTTTTTCTCTCATTTTTCTCCTTCATTTTTTTTCTTTTCAATTTCTCTCATTTTTATTTGTGCGAACTAGCAAACACAAATACAAATGCGAACTATAAAATACAAATACAAATGCGAGCTATAACATATAAATACAAGTGCGAACTATAAAATACAAATACAAATGCGAACTATAACATATAAATACAAGTGTGAACTATCATTTATATTTTTTAATTATTGAAAAGGAACGATTGTTTTTTTTCTACGAATACTTGTTTGTATTTATTGATACTAGTTGTATTTATTTATACAAATAAATACGACTCAAATTTGTATCAAGTGATATTTGTTTATTTACAAATATGAATGATAATTTTGATATACAAATACAAAACGGTACATTTGTATCAAATGATACATTACATATTTATATATTTTAGAATCACGAAAATACAATTAATGCACTTACTTGTTTGTATACGAATACGAATGATAAATTGTACATAGTCACGACTAAATATAATATGCAATCAGCTTACAAATACAACTACAAAATAATTTCTTTAAAATAAAAAGATGATGAAGAAAATAAAATACAAATACAAGTATAATCAAAATATAATTTAAATATACAAACACAGTAAAATCATAATATAAATATAACCAATATAATATGCAATCAATTATAAAATACAAATACAAAATAGTTCTATAAAATACAAGTGTGAATTATATAAAATATAAATGATGGCGCAAACTAACAAATAAAACTACAAGTGAGAACTATTAAATACAAATATAAATGCGAACTATAAAATATAAATACAAGTGCGAACTTTAAAATACAAATACAAATACAAATACAATTGTATCAATAAATACAAAAATATAAATGACGCTGTGACTACAAATACGATAAATAATTGTGGTATTTAAGTTATCATCCATGACTTGTGCTTGACTAGTCATATTTTTCAAAAATGCAAAAAATAATAAAGAAAATAAGTTAAAAAAAAATCAAAGAAGAAAAGAAAAGAAGAAAGAGAAATAGAAGTTAGAGATTAAAGAGAGAAAAAAACAAAAAAAAATAAAAAGAAAGAAACGAAAAAAATAAAAGTCGGAAAAAATAGAAAAAAGAAGAAGAAAAAACGGAAAAAACTCAAAATATAAAATAAATATAAAAAAAAATAATGATAGTGTTAGGCAAGAAAATATTCAGTTCAACGAGATTAGCGTGATTGAGATTTTTTTCTTTTTAAAAATATTGAATTCCATTTTTGGCGTGACTAAATAGGGACTGTATTCATATTTTATATGAATACATACTATCTGTAAAATCGAATACAACGACTATAAATGGTAATTATGTAAAATGTGGCTATGAAATGTGAGTTTTATAGCAAAATGCTGCTATTTTTTAAAGATCCCCTTTTTAAAATATCAAAATGAATTTTGAGTCAAAATTCAGGAAATTGCATGTCATAGACCCAAATATGAGTGACTTTAGATATTTGACCCCAAATAAGAATGTGTTTGAAAAATAGCCTTTCTTACTTTTTAATATACTAAAGTATCATTTTACCCCTCCACACCTCAAATATATTTTTAATCTTTCCATACTCATTTATCTCTCAAATTTTATTTTTTATTATTTTCACTTTTTATTTTTTTCTTTACTTTTATTATTCTACTTTTTTCACTCTTTTTTTTCCTTTAAATTTATTATTGTGATTTTTATTATTTTTAATTTTTATTTTTTCCTTTAATTTTATTTTCATGTTTTACCCATTGTAATAAGCTCAGGTGACGAGAAATTTCATAAAGCTATAAAAAAAGTTCATCTCAAAGCTTGAGCTTCAAATTTCTATCTTCCCTTTGGTGTAATTGCATTCTAACTTTAGTATTTTTGATTTTGCCATTCATCTCTCTATACTTTAGGTAATTTCTCTCATTTTATCTTAATCTTGTTGCATGCATTAGAAGTATTTGTTACCTAGCAATTTTTTGAGTTGAAAACCACTTTTCTTTTTCGTGAATCACATTCTATAATGCATAGATTAATTTATAAGCTCTATTTTTTCTATCTACATCACCGTGATGAAAATGCGTTTTAGGTGGTTTCTCTACTCACGGATCTCACTATTGTCCAGTCAGTAGATTGTTTAGATTTGGATTTTGGGTGTTTTGTGTAGCCATTGGGTCAATTTTTTTGTCCAATAAATTTTATTTTGCAGCTTGATTCTTGTTTTTTTGTTAATTTTTACTTTGATAGTTGTTTTTATCTTTATAACTCTACAGATTTTGGTAATCATGTCTAGCAAGACAAATCGTGTCGAGTACTTTATTGATCCTAATGATTGGTTCAAGTCAGACCCCCTGTTGGAGAGAGGATTCGAATTATTATACAACGATAACGAGCTTTTTGGATGACACACATTTATCATTATTAGAGAAAGGATTTTTTAGAAATTTGATGAAATTAGGTACCATATGTGGCTGATTTTGATTCGGATGCTTCACAATCTATTTTTTATCAGAAGCATCCTTTCATCTGTGACATTGAAGCATTTGATAATCTATCAAGCTTGAACACAGATTTTTGGGCGTTCATCGAGTGTGGATTGAATACGTCGAAATGGTAGGTTTACTATCTTTAAGCTTTTTATTTTGTCATTTTTGTACTTATGATAACACATATATTCTAATTGTATTCATTTTTCATGTATTTTAAGTGCCAAAAATATATACGTTAAAGAAAAAGATGTGTTGCCCGAATGTTTAGTGGCTCTTGTGTTGTGGATTCGAAGGAGTGGTTTTATTCACTTGCAACTTGTGGTGGACCTTTGAATGACACGGTATTATCACTTGCTATCCTAATCTATATTTGGATTGGATAATATCTACCTGCTATATTTGTAACTTTGGTGTAAAGTTGTAACTTTCCTATTCACTAGTAGAGCCATGTGTATAGTTAGAGGGGCGAAAGAGGGTCATTCAATTTTTAGTTTAATCTTGATTTGTCTACCTGTTTTAACTTTATTTTCATTTCATTGTAGAAACAAAGCCAATGTTGTTAACAAGATCCCTCCTTTTCCAATTCATCGTCCGGTCACAAGGTTTGGCTCATTCTTGATTGCATGATACTAAGTAGGTGCTTGGCCGTAGAATTTTTAAAGTTGGAGTTGAGATAGAGTGATGTTTAATTTGTATGTGGGGTTACTGGCATTTCAGAAAGTTAATTGTATAAATCGCGAATAAATAACAGAAACCAGCAGTTGAGGTACAGTGTCTATCTCCTCCTGGTTTATTTTATAACTGAGCTGCTGTTAACATTGTATATCCACAGATAACAAAGCCACCAATCCCAGTGGCACCAATTAGAAATGAAACAGAAGACTACATTATTATTGATGCTGAAGATTACAAGGCCATTGGTTATTCTGACGTGCCAATGTTTGTGTAGCATACTGAAGAAATGATGGAGGAAATTGATAGGATGGTAAGCTTATATGATCTATATATCTTGATTATAAATATAATTCTTGTGGATTGCCATTGATGTGTTAAATCTTTGATTCAGGGTAAGAAAATTGAGATGGAAGATGCAGAAGATTGGTCAGTTGTGGACATAGACTGTTCTAATTAAAAGAACGAACTCACTGTAGTGGAATACATCGATAACATCTATGCTTACTACAAGAAGGATGAGGTAGAGATGTTATCTCCACTCTCCCTATTTGTTGTTAGAAGTTTCTTTTTTGTTTACAACTTGTACATGCTAATTACCACATTGTGTGGGAATACACTGGGTTTGTTGTTGTTTTTGTACATGCTCATTAGGATTATGGCGTGTAAAGTTAGCAGAAGTCCCATATTTTCAACTGATTATCTAATTCTTTTGGATAGGATCTCATTAAGCTTAATAGATTGCCAAATTACTCACAAAATCTAGTCTAATTTTAATATGGACTGCAATTTTTAGTCAGTAAAATAATAGGTGCAGAACATAGGATATATAGACACACAGAGGGTATACTTGGGTTGTTTCTATTGTGATGCTATTCTATCAAAGATGATTACTGTTTCAATTTTAATTGGAAATCTAGAAAGAAATGGAGGTGTATTTTTTACTCCTTTCTGTAATGTCATTTTAAATTGCAGATCATTGGCTACGTCTCTCCAAACTATATGGAACAACAATTTGATATTAATGAGAGTATAAGAGGCATCCCCATTGACTGTCTGATTGACGTATCCAGTGTTTGTTATTGCATGTCATTTCTGAGTTTTATGAAGAAGAATATGATAATTTTAGGTGTCATTTAACGTCTAATCCAATTTATAGGTTCACTACAAGTTTGAAATGATGGAGGAGACCTTGTATTTGACTATGAATCTCATCGATAGATTCCTAGCGGTTCAGTCATTGATTAGGAAAAAACTTTAGTTTGTTGGTATAACAACTTTGCTTCTTGCCTGCAAGTATGAAGAAGTTTCTGTACTTGTAGTGGAGAATCTAATTTTGATCTCTAACAAGGCTTATGCCAGAAAAGAAGTGCTTGAAATGGTTAGTTTAAAGACCAAAATCTTACATTATCAGGACTTGTATCACTATTTTGTTCTTCCTCACTAAATAATTTCAATCGTTTTCTTATCCGCAGGAGAAGTTGATGGTTAATGCCTTACAGTTCAACATGACAGTACCTACAACTTATGTGTTTATACGGTGGTTCCTTAAAGCCTCTCAGTCTGATAAGAAAGTTGGTTAAATGTCTTTGGCACATGAAGAAGTAACGCAATAATCTGAATCACTACTTATACAACGTCTAGTCATTGCTTAAATCAGGTGGAGAGTTCGTGTCTTTCTTCTTTGTTGGGCTATGTCTGGTTGAATACGAAATGCTTAGATTCCTACCATCAATGTTTGTTACTGTAGCTGTCTTTACTGCTTAGTGCACTCTCGGTGTGTCCAGGGAGTGGAACGCAACCTGCGAGAAACATAGCAGCTACGGCAAGAATCAAATTTTGTAAGTATATTTTGTTTTTAAAGATATTTGTAAATGTACATCCCTTTATCGAATAGACAAAGATGTGTAATTGTGTGCCTTATTTTCTACGACAGGGAATGCTCGAAATTAATGGTTTCTTTCCATCAGAAGGCAGAATTTGGGAAGCTTACTGGCGTGCACCAAAAGTACAGCACATCTAAATATGGAAATGCTGCAAGATGTGAACCAACTTCTTTTCTGTTAGAAGCCTGGTTCTAGGATAAGATGAACACATGAGGGGGAACAACATGCTTTACCAGTAGTTGTGTTGAATGAAATTATTGATGTGTGTGCAACATATGTTGCCCCAGGCTCGAGGGAAGGGGGAAGGGTGTTTTTGAGTTCTTTTGGTACTAAGAGAACCATGTGTTTATTTGTTTTTTTCATGTACATTGTTTGACATTGCTGGTATTTTGTGAAATATCTTGCTTTCCATACTTTTTCTTGAATACAAATGTTAAAAAGTTAAAATTTCTTCTTAACAGTATAAAGCTTAAGTGATTAGAAGCTTGGGCACATAACACACTTAACAACTAATGTGACTAGAATCTTGGTGGACACACTTAAAAAGCCTTCATATATATATATATATATATATATATATATTCATATATATATATATTCATATGTATCCTCTAAAACAATAACTTTATCAGTTGGTCTCAAGAATAAGGAGTGTCAATGTCAATAATACTAGTGCGAGAGAGGTAACAAATTCGCATATTGGACCAACGTATTTATTAACTAAGTCCCTCTTTTAGCTTGTCCAATATTATTTGGGCTAAACATGTAACTCAATGATTGAAGCACCATAAGCAAAAAATGCATATTGAAACCTGTGTTAAGCAAAAAAATATTAGTAACAATTTGTATTTGATGTGTATAATCACAGTACAACAATTTTCTAAACTAAGTCTTGATCATGAGACAAGAGTTGCATATATGTTAATAATCTAATTAGTGTAATTAAAGAATAAAATTTTGCCTCTTGGGAAAAAGTTTTCAATTTCAAGAAAAAGCAAAAGATCCTCAAGATAGAATCTATGTCACAAAGAGGGCTTTGATTGTTTCCATATGGATTTGCAGGTATGAGAATATCTTCAAGAATTGTCTGATCTAGCTGCAGACCAATGCGCCTCTCTAGATCAGACTTTCAGGAAGTCAATGTTGATACTGCTATTTCAGATTTTAACAAACTCGAAAGAAAATCCATTGGCACTACACTTTTCCTGGATTGTGTTGGTAGTAAGCCAGCTATTGTTTCGATGATGATCCTTTGTCTTTTCTGTAAATCCAAATCCAAGAAACTTCATTTAGCCAACTGAGTGTCCTTGATGAACTAGCCTTGAAAAGAATTTTGGGCATAATTTATCAAAATTCTGCTGATAATGTCTTGTTTAAGACCATTTGTTTTTACTGCCGACAGAACTCTCTGAAAGAAATCCAGATTTAGCACCATGAGTGATTTTCCCCACCAGTTTGACGGTGTCTCAGAATCAACGCACTGAACAAGTTTGGGTGGAAAATTATACTCTAGCTTTGACAAACCAGATGTTAGCTGCTCTTTACAGGCATTGTTTGCAATTGTGTTTATTAACTGGATAACAAGATTGACTTCTTCAGATATTGGTAGTAATGTTTCACAGCGATGAAGAACAGATATCGAGTTGGATATGTTTGGAAATACCGCATCCTTAAGGAATACCTTAGTACAAATTTACAGGTTTTTCTCAGAGATATCTCTGTCATTTCCATGAACCTAGATGCACATCTAAGTAACGCCACGTTTGATATGGTAATCTCAATGTTCACTCCATAGCAGAACTTTTCAGTAAGTTCAAATGCATCAGATCCGCCAGAAGACCAGTAAGATTGATTCTTGAAACCTTTGTATCCTTCGCCTCTAGCAACAACTTTCTAATTATTTCACTTCGCGAAACCAGAGGGAACTGCAAATAATGACAAACTAGCAATAACATTAGAAATATATCTAAGATATTCTTCTTTCATTTTTCTTAATTTTAACACAAAGCACATAACTTAAGTTCTGTAGTTCTGTTTTTGCATCTAGCTATTGACTTTTATTTTCTGCTCAACACAACTGTATTAATATCGGTAGCCTACTTATAATGGCTAAAACATCAATCTTTTTCAAGGTACTTTAGACTAGCCATTTCTTTGCACAACTTTTGTTTTTCCATTGACTTGAGCATTGTAATGATGATGAAAAATGGTAGATTAAATTACACGAGAGGAAGAAAGATTGCACACTTCATTTTTGTACCTTATGAAGAGCAAAACTGGCTGATCCGACTTCTATAGTAAGATCACTCGAAACATCAGATATTAGCCTGCAATAGAAGGTATAGTCAATGATCAAAACTGGAAATCTTACATTTTTTTTTTAAAAAAATTAGCCTAAGGTTTCATGCACGCGCAACTTACATCTCAAGAATACAATGCTGGATGTATGGAGTCTTAAAGTTATCTAAATTCAAACGATGAAACCTTAACTCTTCGGAGAGCATAAGTCAACCTGATTTTTTGCTTGTACATATGATCGTAATTTAGGACCCAAAATAGCATAAAAACAAAATCTTAAATGGATAAAAATGTTGAAACAAAGTTAACAATACTCTGTGTGTGTACTGTTTTTGGATTCAATCTAGCAAAGTGCCAGACATTTTCTGGTGTCTTTAAAATATGGTATGGAGTAAGCTAACAGCTAATTGCAAAACTCATCTGTACTAACTAAAGGGCCCTCACAAGATACACATGTTGGAAACTAGGAAAATAATTATTGATGTCTACACCATTCACACGATATCTTAAACAATAAAATTCAATACATTGGACTTTAGAGGTTTAAAAGGTCAGCTATTTGATTTGTCATTTTCAATGATTGCAGCCTTAGAAAATGCTCATCTATAGTCATTATCTAGAGTATATGATATTAACTTTATGAACTGATAGAAACTCTACAATCTTAGGTTTTAAGGTAACAACCATCACAATCAGTTTCCAAAGCTAAAAGTATTGTCATTTTCACTTATCCAGCACTTAAATGTGGTCTGTCATCAATGGAGAAGTCGGGACTTTCACTAAGGGAGTTCCGAATATAAATAGGTGAACACACGAAAGAAATCAAGGGACTCAGTATCTACTATATATACATCAAAATATACTTTTCCCCGTATGTATATAGCGTAATTCTTTCACGAAGGCCCTTGTGATATACGATCCTGGCTCCACCCGTCTTTCATAAATGCATTTATTATTCAAATATTTTGGTGGTTGTAGTTCTCTTCTAGTGCCAAATCCTACTATCATTAGAGAGTTTAAACCCATTGCATGTTGCTCTATGTTATACAAGCTAATAGCTACGATGCTCTCTCTTAGAATCAACAAGTTAGGGCTTCTTTAACCTCTAAAATATAGGCTGGATTCATCCGAGATGGAAAACATAGCCTTTTCCTCCAAGACCAAACACTCGCAACTACTCAAACACAATTATAATCACAATAACAAAGTCCCCACAACCTGTTCGACACAATTCCTCATTATCTTCTAATGCTAATTATACCACTAGTTTGAAATACTTGGAACTAATTTCTTGTACGATCTTGACCTTATACGTTTGGCCTTCTCAAAATATGCTGCGATCAACATCAAATCCTATATTAATGGTCTTTCCCTCCAAGACCAACCCCCACAACTACTCAAACACAATTATAACCCCAATAACAAACTCCCCACAACCTGTTAGACGAAATTCCTCAATGGTAAATATGTTACTACAACAATAGCATATCCCAAGTTCAGCTTACGTTCACCTCCTCAAAAATCAAATTAATATGTTAATTATATAATGAGCTAAAATTAACACAATGCATCAATAAGCTAAAATTACCACAATGACTTTTGATGATGAACTTCATACCTGAAGAACCCTTACGGCAAAAGTCGATTTTGCGAATGTTTGAAAGTCAATTTTGGAATTTGGAAGAAAGAGAGGAAGAAAGAGATTTAACGATTTGGGCAACTTAGCCTCGGGCTTTAGAGAGACATCGCGTGGGTTGATTCTGAAATTTAGAATAAAAAGACGAAGAAAGAGATTGAACAACGAATATTTTGGAGGAGGGTATTTTCGTCCAAAAAATATGACTTAACAAGTAAAGACTATTTTAACAAAGCCTTTTTATTTGGGGCTAGAATTTGAAAGTAACTCTAATTTGTGTCTATTTTTTAGAATAACCCAAAGAAAATAAAATTACACAAATATCATGCCTACTATTTATTACAGAAGATTCATTTTAATGTGGATTTAGGCTTTGAATATACTGAACTTTTAAAATGGGTTGAACGGTTGTTCATAGGTGAAATTTTGATGAATGATTTATAAAACTAATCTTCGAGGTGTATGATAATTTTGAATTCTTGATCGACTTATTTTATAAATAAAATTTTAAGTTTAATAAGTTTTATCCCATCATAAACAAACTGTAACACCCCGTAAATTTTTTCGTACACTTATCGCGATTATATGGAGTCCTAAAGGCTTGCGTATGGGTTAAATTAAGTTTATGGTGTTCGAAAGTATCCCGTCAATAGTTGTATGTGTAGGTATTGGAATAAGCTTTCCAACGATATAAAGTTTGCCCAAAAAAGAGGAGTATTTTATATAAGCGAGCACATTCGAAATTTCAAAACGGTGGCCGGAAAGCCTGTGAACAGTAAATCTGCAGGAAAATTACTGCAGCTAGGCAATTATTTTTTTGGATCAACTTTAGACGATCATAACTCCTTGTACAAAAAGAACTGTGTGAGATGATATATATCGACGAAAATCTCCGAGAGTCTTCTTTCCGATGAAATTGGTTTCATCCAAATCCAATGTCTGAGTAAGGAGCTATACCCGTTTTACTACAGCCTATCAAAAAAAAACAGAATTGTGGGACAGATTTTTGGGTCAACTTTAAACGACCATAACTCCTTTTACAGGAAGAACTGGGTGGTATACTTTATATGAAAATGAAAGCCCTTTGAATTATATTTCCAATGCAATTGGTTTTACCGGAATCCGATACCTGAGCAAAGAGTTATGATCGATTTACTTCAGCCTGTCAAAACTGTCCACTGGGGACAGATTCGAATTTATTTAAATTTTTAGGGCAAAATGGTCATTTTCTATTACCTCTTGGACGAAAATAGGTCTTTATAAACCTACACTTAGCCTCATATACATCATATACCATCCAATTATTAAGAGAAGGTGAAACCCTAGCCTAATTTCAACTTCAAATATTTTGTGATTCAACCGTAGAAAATTCGAATTGGTTCCGTAGTTGTGTTCACCATCTCGAAAGCTTTGAAAAGCACCCCTTGATTATGTAAGGAGGATTCTAAATACAAGAGTTCATTGTTAAGGTATGAATATTGTTTATTCTTGATTCTTATCCATGAATAAGTATTGATAAAGGATTATGAGTATTGTCTTGATGTTGGAAGATAACTAGAAACATAGTTATGAATTGTTTTGTATAAATTATTAGTAGTAAATTATGGAAGTTGTTGTATTGGATTATGGAGGATGAATTGTGGTGATATATCATTATATTAGTGGTTATGTATGCCTAGTGATCATGTTGGTATTGGATGGTGATTAAGAAGGGAAATAAAGGCTAAGAGTGATGTTGAGGGATATTTCATGAAAATGCATGATATGTGAATATAATAAGAGTATAAGAGGATGTATGTAGCACTCTTATTGATGAGTTAAAGTATTACTTCCTAGACATTATTTGGTGAAGTTAATACCTAAATGGTAAGGTTTGGTTGCTAATACTAGTTTGCCACAAATGACTTATTGTAGATAAGTGTTCGAAGAGTACGGGAAGTCAAGTTGGACTTGTATTGCAGTGGTTATATCAAGGTATGTAAGACATACTCTATCTAATCTTTGGCATGAATAATGACCCATGACACTCTCAAGTAAGCTTCCAACATTGTCCTACGACACATGACACATAGTAACATCATATGATCTTCGACAATACCAATTGAACTTGCTTTCACTTTTAAGATGTCCGGCTAGTCAAAAAAATGTCCATATACTATTGTTGACTCCGAAATGGTTTAATGAGGTATCCATGATTCCCTACTTCCTTTTCATGATATTGATTACCTATTTACATGTTTTCCTATTGAGGTATCATGGTTTCAAGTTCCATAAGGTGTGACCACAAAGTAACCAATCTCAAAGATTAATTGAATTAAGAAATGGAATGTCTGTATTTTAAATTGATAATATGATGTATTGTATTAGTACCACTGATCAGTTGGCCATTGTATTATAAAGTTTATCTATATATGCTATTCCAGGGGTGGTCCCTGATGTATTGTATTAGTACCACTGATCAGTTGGCCATTGTATGACATATGTTATGTATTGATAAGGATTACGGGAAGTAATGATATGAAACTAATGTGCAGGTATCCCATCAGCTCTTTTAAGTGTGGTCTACTCATACTGTTTATTCACTGGTATCTGGGTTCTGTTGATCTTTTGTATCTCATCTTGATACTCACTGCCTTACATACTCAGTGCATATTTCCGTACTGACATCCCTCACGGGGGACCCGTATTCATGCCTGCAGGAACAGGTACTTCAGGTCGTACACCTCCGCAGTAAGGGCCAGGACATTCTGTTGTTAGTGGTGAGCTCCAGTTGTTTCGGGGCATTCCAAGTCATATCTATATGTATTTTTAGTATTTGTATAAAAGTCTTTTGTGGTCGGGAGTTTGTCCCGACCCTAACTCAGTTGTGTATCTATGTAGAGGCTTTTGTAGACATATTGTACAGTCATAGGAGTGTTTGGTTGATAAACGTAGTGGCTCTGACGGCCAATTACTGTTTATATATATATTTATGCGTGTCTGCTGGGCTGATACAGATACTGTTTTCTTCTATTTACAACGAAGTGCTGCCCAAATTTCTAATTTTCATAAGTAATGTAGATGTGAAAGTATAGGTTATGAACGGGTTCTCCCGGGCCTCCTCGGCTATGGGTGTCAGTCCGCTCCAATGGGATTTGGGGTATGACACAAACAAAAATTAAAAAGTTTAAAACTATTCACTTTAAAGATCATAATAATAATAATAATAATAATAATTTTTGTAATTAATTTGATTTTTGAATTATCTTATAAGTAGAAGATATGTGTTATGAAATAAGAAAGAATAAAGAAGAAGAGTAGAGAGAACAGAGAGAGTAATTCTTATTTCTTCTCTTGAGGGATGATTTACAATGAAGGAAACCCTTCTATTTATAGGGGGAATTTCCCCCTAGTTTCACACTAAAAGACAAATACATCAAATCCTGATAGACATCAAATAGATCTTGATGGATCTTGATAGACATTCACTATAATTGATATATATCATAACACTCCCCCTTGAATGTCTAACAATACGCATATAGGTTGCCTCATTAAAAAACCTTATAAGGAATTCCCAGTGGGACAAAACCTCGTAAGGGAAAAAAAGTACAACGCGTATTAGCTCCCCCTAATAAGAACTTCCTTAAACCTTTGCATTCCGATCTTGAGCACCATCTTTCTAAATGTTGCAGTTGGAAGAGACTTGGTGAATGAGTCAGCTACATTGTCACTTGAACGAATCTGTTGTACGTCAATATCACCATTCTTTTGGAGCTCATGTGTATAGAAGAGCTTTGGAGAAATGTGTTTCGTTCTATCTCCTTTTATGAATCCTCCTTTAAGTTGAGCTATGCATGCTACATTATCTTCATATAAAATTATGGGTACTTTGTCACATTTCATCCCACATTTTTCTCTAATGAGATGTATTATGTACCTCAACCACACACACTCTCGGCTTACTTCATCAATAGCTATAATCTCAGCGTGATTCGATGAAGTGGCTACGATAGACTGCTTTGTTATCTCCAAGATATGGAAGTACCCCCACATATGAATACATATCCTGTTTGAGACCGAGCTTTATGCGGGTCGGATAAGTACCCAGCATTAGCATAACCAACAAGATCGAAACTGCAATCTTTAGAATAAAATAAGCCCATATCGGTAGTTTTCTTTAGATACCGTAATATGTGTTTGATCCCATTCCAATGTCTCCTAGTAGGAGCAAAACTATACCTTGCTAGCAAATTTACTGAAAAGGCAATATCAGACTTTGTAGTATTTGTAAGATACATTAGTGCACCAATTGCACTAAGATATGGTATTTCAGGACCAAGGAGCTCCTCATTCTTTTCTTGAGGTCGAAATGGATCCTTATTCACATCAAGTGATCGAACAACCATCGGAGTACTTAATGGATGTGCTCCATCCATAGAGAATTATTTCAACACCTTTTCTATGTAGGCAGATTGATGAACAAAGATGCCGTTTGTCAAATACTGAATTTGCAAACCAAGACATAACTTTGTCTTTCTGAGATCTTTCATCTCAAATTCTTTCTTCAGGTAATCAATTGCCTTTTGAGGCTCTATTGGTGTTCCAATAAGGTTTATGTCATCGACATAGACAACAAGCAAAACAAACTCCAACATTGTTTTCTTTATAAAAACACATGGGCAAATTTCATCATTCGTATAACCTTCATTAAATAAATATTCACTAAGACGGTTATACCACATGCGTTCAGATTACTTTAAACCATACAATGAACTTTGCAATCTAATGGAATACATTTCCCGAGGCTTTGAACTATATGCTTTCAGCATTTTAAATTCTTCGGTAATTTTCATGTATATCTCATTATCAAGTGATCCATATAGATAGGCTATTACCACATCCATCAAATGCATTTCAAGTCTCTCATGGACAGTGAAACTAATAAGATAACGGAATGTTATTGCATCCATAACTGGTGAATATGTCTCATCATAATTGACACCAGGCCGTTGTGAAAATCCTTGTGCAACAAGGCGTGCTTTATACCTTTGTATTTTGTTTTTCTCATTTATTTTTCGCACAAAGACTCATTTATAGCCAATAGTCTTAAAACCATTAGGTGTTTGAGTTATAGGTCCAAAAAATTATGTTTGGCAAGTGAATTCAATTCCGATTGAATTGCTTTTTGCCATTTTGGCCAATCATTTCTTTGTCGACATTCTGTGACAGATCAAGGTTCAAAATCCTCACTGTCTTGCATGATTTTTGTTGCAACATTATATGCAAAGTCATAATCCACTACTATTTTAGATCGATTCAAATTAGTTTCAACATCACTTGAATTTATGGATAGTTCCTCATTTTCTTGAGTCTCCGGCTTATTAATTCTTTCAGGGATATCAACATTGCTCAAATCTTAAACTTCCATATGTGGATCTTTCGTAGTGTCATCTTGACCATTTGTTTTTCTTTTTTTAGGATTTCAATCCTTAGAACCTAATGGTCTGCCATGCTTCAAGCGTGTTTTGGATTCATTATCTATGACACTAGTGGATGGTCCTTTAGGGACATCAATTCGAATTGAGATATTCTCTGCAGGAATATGTGATTTAGTGATCCTTTTCAAATTTGTAAATGTGTCCGACATTTGATTTGTAATTCTCTGTAGATGAATAATCTTTTGTACTTCTTGCTCACAAATAGAAGCACGTGGATCAAGATAAGGTAGTGATGGATTTTTTCACAAAATTTCTCTTTTGATATCACTATCTTCTCTCCCTAATTGTGGAAAAAGTATCTCATCAAACCGACAATCTGCAAATCGAGCAGTGAACATATCTCCCATTAATGGTTCAAGATAGCAAATAATAGAGGGTGATTTAAACCCAACATAAATTCCTAACCTTTTTTGGGGGCCCATCTTAGTGCGATTTGGTGGTGCTATAGGCACATATACACCATACCCAAAAGCTCTCAAGTGAGATATATTAGGCTCTTGACCCAAAACCAATTGCAACAGAGAAAATTTATGATAATTTGTAAGTCTAAGATGAACAAGTGTTGCAGCATGCAAAATTGCATGACCCCAAACAGAAGTGAGCAACTTAGTTTTCATCAGTAATGGTCTTGCTATCAACTGCAGACATTTAATTAATGACTCAGCAAATCCATTTTGAGTGTGAACATGGGGTAAAGGATGTTCCACTCTTATCCCAATAGATAAGCAATAGTCATTAAATGCTTGGGATGAAAATTCTGCAGTATTATCAAGGCGAATAGACTTAATTTGATTATCAGGAAATTGAGCCCGTAATCGTATTATTTGTGCCAATAATTTTTCAAATACCAAGTTGCGAGATGACAAAAGGCACACATGAGACCATCTAGAAGAAGCATCTATTAGGACCATGAAGTATCTAAACGACCTACTTGGTGGGTGAATTGGTCCACAAATGTCCCCATGTATGCATTCCAAGAACGTGGGGGACTCAATCTCAACTTTTGTTGGCGATGGTCTGACAATCAGCTTGCCTTGATAACAAACATTACATGAAAATTCACCATTTGAAAGAACCTTCAAGTTCTTTAATGGATGCCCATTTGAATTTTCTATTGTTCGTCTTATCATTATTGATCATGGATGTCCCAGACGATCATGCCAAAGTACAAAAGTGTTGGAATCAATAACCTTTTAGTTTACTATAGAATGTGACTCAATTGCATAAATCTTTGTCCAATACAGGCCAGAAGATAAAGCAGGGAACTTTTCAACAACACATGTCTGCCCAGAGACTTTCTTGGTGATACCAAGATATTCAAGATTAATCCCATCAAATGTCTTGATATGATAATCATTTTCAAGGATATCTTTAAAACTCATCAAGTTTCTCCAAGACTTGGGAGAGAACATAACATTATTTATGATGAGTTTAGTTCCCTTGGGCAAGATTATAATGGCTTTTTCGAAGCCTTCACTCAAACTAGCACTACCAGAAATTGTAGCGATATTAATCTTGCCCATGTTTAGATGTAACGCCCCGATTCGCTGAACCAGAATGCTACACGGTGCTCATGACCCTAAGGAACCACAAGCTAACCCATGACTGATATTTGTACCTATAAACTGCATAATATCTCATAAAATATGCAGAAACATGAACTGTAAGGCCATAAGGTTCAATACTGATACATATCTAAAAAATATGGTATAACAATACCAAAAAGAAACATAAATACTAAAGTCTGAACATCTAATCTGACATCTAGTCTGAAAGCCTCTAACTGAACTGAATAAGGAGTTGATGGGACATATCCCCAACTAACTCCAACTACTGAAATAAATTGAAAACTAAAATAGAAATAAAATCATCATGTCCTCGAAGGATGAGGACTCACGTTTAACTCAGATTGCTGATCCTGGAATCTACTGCTGATTTGGAGCTCATGCCTCTGAACCTATGGTGTAACATAAGAGAAAGCACCATAGCACAAATGCATCAGTACGTCTGAATGTACTAAGTATACGAGTGAGGTAGGCTAAATGCAAAGGGTTATATGCATGAAAAATACTGACAAATATGAACGTGAGAGTACATACATGCATACATAACTGTAACTGAACTCGTGGAGATACTGACTACTGAGTCTGAATACTAACAACATGAGTGTACTGATAATGAGATTCTGAAAGACTGAGATTACTAATCTTGATATGTAAATCAGTACTAAGTGATGGAACTGATATTGTATTACTGAATACTGGAAGAATGATACCATATTACTGATAAATAAATAATTGTTTCTGACAGTTCGAATTTTGAAGAACTGGTCTAATTGACTGTATCTGACAATCCTGAAGTTGAGTGCGGATAGCATGAGTTCTGATAACTTTTATGATTGATAGAATAAGTGACTATATCTGACAGTCCATAAATCTGAAGGAAACTATTTGAGTTCAATTTTATTTTTGAGTTGACTGTATCTGACAGTCCTGATATACTGAAATCTGAAGAACTATCTGAGTTCTTTGACTGAGACTGATATTGAAACTGTGGAAAATAGTTATCTAACCGACATGCCCCAAATATGCTATAATAGCTAAGTTGGGGTCCAATCTCTGCCCCGACTGGAGGGGTGTCAATACCATGTCACTGGTAAGGACAGCTGTGAGTGACCCTTATCTGGCGGGTACTCAATGAGAATGGTGGGAACCCTAAACTGACGGGTTAAGCTACCTCATTAACCCTAATCTAATGGGTTAAGATGTCTCAACCTATGCTGGCTACGTAGTTCTGGAACACAAGGATTGGTACTAAGAATCACACCCTGAACTGGCGGGTGAGTTCCCATCCTTGGGTTCACTTGATGCTAACTTCTACTCTGACACTGAACTGAATAACTAAGCTAAACTGAATAACTGAACTGATTAGCTGAACCGATACTAATTAACTGGACTGATACTAGTGGTATTGTTTAGCAGAGCTAAACTAAGTTTACAAGATTCCAATGACTGATGAAATGTACTGAGTTCTAAGGACTGGTTGAGAGTACTGAAGTTACTGAGATTGACTGTGAATACTGAGGTTGCTGAAATTACTGAGCACTGAGATTACTGAGATTACTGGACTACTGAGATTACTGAGATTGACTGTGAATACTGAGGTTGCTGAAGTTACTGAGCACTGAGATTACAGAGATTACTGGACTACTGAGATTACTGAGATTGACTATGAATACTGAGGTTGCTGAAGTTACTGAGCACTGAGATTATTGAGATTACTAAACTACTGAGATTACTGAGATTTCTGAGTTTTACTGAGTCATATGACTGACTGAATTCTATAGATCATGGCTTGACTGAGAGTATCATGAAAACATGACATGGCTCTAGGCACACAACTATATTTTTTGGGTACAAGTACCCCTAGGACTCGATGGAAGGAAACTGACACACATGACTGACTTGATCATAAGAGTAGAGTCCAAAATTTATAATAATATAATAAGTAGGGATCTCATACTAAGCATGGTTATCAATAATGTATTGCATGGAAAGGATTTTATATCACATGGAAGTACTTGCAAAATCTTAATATCATGTTCATTGCATAATCATATTGGTAACACATACCAATAGCATGGAAGTTCATGTGGATTGCATGGTTATCATACATCTTGTTCATAAGTAGGATTTGCAAGTAAACATAGCATAATCTCATAAAAATAGTTCATGAGTATTCCAACAACATTTACAAGGCACATTTTCAACATAGAAGTCATTGGGACGTAAGGGCATATCATGAATCCTTCACGTAGTCACAATTTAGCTATATTGTATGATTTCTAGTTCCTTAGGCATTTTATCAAACATCTTACATGCACATCTTAAGCATAGGTGAAATCATCAAATTATACATCATGAACAACCAAATTTACATGTTTCCAACTCATATGATATCATGAATTAACAAAAACATATAAAGATTCCATCTTGGGAATCACCCAATATCAACAACATGACCATCAACACCCAACAATATAGAAATCATACTTTATAATGAAAAATAGGAAAAACAATCAAGCATCAACATGGGTATGATCATATCACCACAATCAACCAAGCTTTTGTATTTTAAAGATGGATTCTTGAACTCTATGAACGAATTGAATCCATAGATGAACACTACGCATACCTTAGAAGGAAGATTCTTGATGATTGATGAAGGAATTTCCTTGAAATTGGATCTTCAAGATTACTTATGCAACCCTAGTTGTTTTTCTCCTTTAGTGCTCTTGGATGATGAGCTTTGAGATGAAAACAGGGTTGCAGTATGTTTAGAAGATATAAATTTGGTAGGGTTAAGTTTAGGGACGTGTAACCAATCGCCTATGCCTAACCAATCGCCTATGCTTACTGCCTCTCACGAAAATGGGCATAACTTTTCGCTCGGGTATTGGATTAAGGCGAAATTGGTATCGTTGGAAAGATAATTCAATTATCTACAATTTGGTGGGTATAAATATGCAAAAATACCATATTAACTTCGATTTATACTCATTCAAAGATGACCTTTGCAAAATCGAACACTAAAACTTGATGGATTCAAAAACTCTTAGCTTGTATTACCTTAAGTGACTCATATGAACATGCTTAATGTATCATAAGCTATCTTATCACTAGGATACTCATTGTAAGTCATGCACTAAAGTGCTACTCACAGGATAGGAGGTTTCATACGTAGAAAAAATGGTTCGTCTCCTAGCTTAGAAACATACGGGGTATTACATTAGATTAGAGAAATATTTTTCGTCTTTGAATATTGCATGTGCAGTGCCAGAATCAATCAAACAAATATCTTCACAATTTGACAGCTTACTTTGAAAATTATTCTTATCTTCAAATAAAATGACATACACCAAATAAGATATATATTAAATTTTTGTTACAAAGTGAAAGCTTATACTATAAAAAATTATTAATCACACTTTACTAAACAAAAAAAAAATATTTCCAATTAATACGTGATTAGCTTAGCTTAGCATTTTATTTTTCAATAGTTAAAGAAAAAAAATAGCTACATGGCATGTGCAAAAAAAAAAAATACTTTTCAACAGATTTGATAAACACATAGTAAACCTAATAAACAACATGCATATTACCTGACAATTGGTATTAATGATAAAGAAAGAAAAAAAATAAAAAAATTACTATGTATAATGATTAAAAGCACACGTAGGAAGATTAGTAAGTTAAATTACTATGTATAATGATTACTATGTATACTTGAATGTAGTGTTGATGTTTTACATGAATAGCACAACAAGGTTACACTAATTTTATTACTTTACCACTTATTGTATAAGTTGCAGTACCTTAATTATTAGGTCACCTCATGTTATAGTTAACTGATACATAGTGATGATGAAAATATTGAAGAGGTATTGTCAATGATTATTCTTATTTTTTTTCAATAAATAATGGTAAAATTAAAATTCAATTCAATTTAATAATAAACTACAATAATATAATTGAACTTAATAAAAACTAATCAAAAACTAATACTCATGCAAACAACTACTTTTACATGATTCTTTATTTACTAACTTTTAGTAATAATAAAAAAAAGTTTAAAAAAAGCAGTCATTCTTCCATGTTAACAGAACCATCACCAATCAAGTGATCAATCTTTCCTTCAGGGTGCTCGCAAAAGTCTGCTACATCCAAGCATGTGATGTGAACATTATTTTCAGAGAGAAAGTTAGCCTCGACATTTCTCTCTTTCTTCTTTAGTGATACTTGATAAAGATCAACCAAGTGCTTGAGAGCACGACAATCACGTGAATAAAATGTCCTTTTCCACCACATCAGAAACAAGTAACTGCTTCACGTTTCTCATCTTTTCACTTTTTATTTGATGAATGATTAACAGCCGGAACATGGTTTCTTTCTTGGTTATTGTGACCACGACCACGACCACGTCCACGACCAGGGTCACGACCTTTTCCACGCCTAGCATTGTGAACATGCACATCATTCACTTCAGGGAATAGTGCAGATCCAGTTGGTCGGTTCTCGTGATTTTTCATCAATAAATCATTATTTTTTTTAGCCACGAGAAGATGAGAACTCAGTTCAATATACTTTTTGAAACCTTTTTCTCTATATTGTTTTGTATGAGCACATTCGAAGCATGAAAAGTGAAGAGCATCTTTTCCATCATATCATTATCATTTATCGTCTCTCCACAAAGTTTTAATTGAGAAGAAATTCTAAACATGGCAGAATTGTATTCATGACCAGACTTGTAGTCTTGAAATCTTAGATGCATTCACTCATATCGTGCTTTCGGGAGGATGACCATCTTTAAGTGGTCAAACCTTTCTTTTAGGCCATTCCACAATACGAGTGGATCCTTAGTAGTAAGGTACTCAATTTTTAGTACTTCGTCAAGATGATGACGCAAAAAAATCATAGCCTTAGCATGATTTTGACTAGATGTTGTATTTTCATTCTTTATGGTGTTTCCAAGACCCATAGCATCTAGGTGGATTTCTATAATGCCCCAAGATCCCATCCCGAGACGTCACACGGTGCTTATGACCCCAAGGACCACAAGTTAACCCTTTACTGATATCTGTACCTGTACACTGCATAATATCGGAAATAAATGTGGAAACTAGTCATAAGGTTCAATACATCAATGAATACTCAAAATATAGGAAACTGAATACTAATATATCCGTCTGAAAAGCCTCTAAATAGTCTGAACTGCAGAGTTGATGGGCTATGTCCCCAACTAACTCTGTCAACTGAGAATAAACAACATCTGATGCAGTAAAAGTAAACTGAGATTCATCCTCGAAAGAAGAGGAATCACTGCTACTATTGATAGCTGGAACTGAATTGCTGAGGATACTCTGGATCCTGTGCCTCTGAACCTATGGTGCCAAATAAAACACCATAGCGCAAATGCGTTAGTACAGGAATGTACTGAGTATGTAGACGAGGTAAGGCTAAATGTAAAGGCTCATGCGTGCACAATATCAAAACTGGATGATCATGAAAATGTCGCACGAGAACACATACATGAATGCCAGACACAATCATCACAACTTTAGATACTGAGACTCGGATACCACTTTACCGCAGACTGAACTCACTACTGACACTAAGATACTAAATCACTGATTCATCTGATACTGAGAATTGAGGATCTAGATGTACTTACATCAAGGACTGAATTCTGAGCTTTACTACTTTCGACTGACAGGATTTGATATCAACCTCTCTAACGAATGATTTTAGAAACTATTATCAATGATAAGAAATATGAATATATCTGAATCTGACAACAAGGATACTCAATAGAATCTGAGATTGTGAATCAAGCCTATCTAGCAGCATATCTCTAAATATGATATCAAATAACTGTGCATAAGACAAAGCCTATCTGATGGGATGGTCCATGAATCAATGGAACTATCTGAGTTCTTCACTGAGATAAACGACTGTACCATACAGTCCTGATTTCTGAAGATTGATACTGAAACTGCAACTGTGGGAAGTAGTCACTTAACTGACATGCCCTGACCTACCACAGGCGGGGTCCAACCTCTACCCCCGGTTGGGAGGGTCCCAATACCGTGCCACGGGTAAAGACATTATCTCTTCTTTCTGGTCAATCCTCTCTGATGGATGACCCTCAGTAAGAAGTCGACCTAAGGCAATATAATAGTCAAATACTCTCTCTCTGAAGGTGACAGCCTTTAATGACGGTGACTTGTATCTTGTGCTGGCTATGCAGTTCTGGAGGTCAGGAATTGCTACTAACGACTCTGGCCTCTCTCTCGCTGACAGGAGGAGCTGCCATCCTCTTCCTCGCTCGGTGCTAGTTTCTACTCCCAACTAAAAGACTCTTAACTGAACACAACTGAACTGAATCTGATACAGATCATATTTCTCAAAAGATCTGACTGAGTTACACTGAGATCACTTGGTTCTATATCTGATAGAATGCTATTAGATAACAGTATATGACCGATGATACAGAGCTTAAATAGATTATTCAGTCACTTCTGAGATTAGAATTGAACACTTGCATACTATTGGATCTGAGCTGATTATAGGACTGAGGCTAGATTAATAGCGATACGGATATTACAGAGCTTATTGAGATTACTGAGCTTTCTTAAGTTCTGCAATTGTCTGAGGATACAGAGTTTTATAGTTCACTGAGTTCTGAGAATTATGGCTCGACTAGAATTATTGTGAAACTGACACGGGCTCTAGACAACAGCTAAATTATCAGGTATAAAAACCCCCAGGACTCGTTAACATAAAATAAAATATAATCATCCATCCATCATCACAACCATTCATTCATTATCATCATCACAATCATCCATTCATCATCACAGTCATACATTCATCATCATTATCATTAAAGCATCTCTTCAAGAATTTAGGAATCATATCATATGTTTATCCTCACAATCACTAAGACATCACTTTAAGAATTTAGGGATCATAAACATATAATAGCGTAGGAAAAACATGCTACTAAATCATACTCCATTCAACAAGGTCTTTCAATAAACACTAGACATGCACGGGTTCACACCTAATTGGGAATTTCATGGTACACATAGTTCTCAAGTCTTATACATGGAGAGGAATGCATATAACAACATGCTATACGTCCATCGACCTAGTTTCATAAATATTTTGATCAACAACCATAACACATAACAATATCATAAAAGTCATTATTTTCATAAGGGTGAAGCATGCATTTGTCATTTAGGTCATAATTTAAGTACAATACATGATTTCTAGTCTCTTGGGCATTTTATCAAACACCTCACATGCACGACTTAGGCATAGGTGTAATCATCAACATACTCACCATGATCAACCAAATTTACATGTTTTCAACTCACATAATATCATAAATTCATACAAACCACATAAATATTCCATCTTGGAAATCATTCAACATCATCAACAAATACATAATTCATTTACCACACAAATACCACATACTAAGGCCAAGGCTTGATAATCGTGTACACAAACATAAATCACAACTCAATCATAGCAAAAACATCAATTTCAACTCATAAGAATTATTAAAAATTCATAAACATAAATCTTTGAGATTTAGAAAAAGGTACTTGAGCTTCTTGGATGAAAGGGACCCAAGAATCAACATCTACATATCTTGGGGAAACTCTTTCCTTGAAAGCCTTTGGAGAGATTTCTTGATTTTTCCCTTGATTTTTCTTGATTTTGCTTGAAGAAGAAAAAAGGGGATTTGATTTGAAAACCCTAGTTTTCTTGGGTGGAAGAAAGAGAAAATGAGGCTCAAAGCCCTTAAGTGGGTATTTATAGAGGTTGGGAATGAGTGGAAAAGATCAAAATACCCTTGAGAAAATTCTAGACTGGAGCCCGATTTTTGATCCTGGCGCAATGTGCCACAATCGCGGACCTTCACTGGATTTTGACAATTGAGAAATTGCACAGTGGCGCGACACGGTGGCAATCACTTTGCCATCTTGGTGCGAACTGGAACTACACCGCGACGCGGAGGAATCACGGAGGCTTGTTGGAATTTGACGATTGTCATTTTGGCTAGCTCCGCGACACGCCAGAAGGCTAGGTGACACACTGTCTCAGTAAAATGGTTCCAACTCTTCACCTGAGTGTCCATTTTGGGTGAATTTGGTATCGATGGAAAACTTATTCAATGCTCTACATGGCAAAAAGTGAAAATTAGGGAAATTCCACACGATTCAAAATATTTCATACTTGAGAAGGTACTTCTGAAACTTTTAGACTCGGATTTTTACTTTACTGGATATGCTTTAAGGCTCAGACTGGAAGAGGACTTGCGGGGTATTACAATTTCAGCATCCAACACCCATGAAATATAGTTCTTGCCCGAACTTTGAAGGACAATGAACTCACACTTTGTAAGATTGTTAGCCATATAGTAAATGGAAGAAAAATAATAATACCTTAGCCTTAGCCTTCAAATTTGAGACGGTAGAGTCTCGTGTTGATAATGTGCTATGAAATAAGAAAGAATAAAGAAAAAGAGTAGAGAGAACTGAGAGAGTAATTCTTATTTCTTCTCTTGGGGGATGATTTACAATGAAGGAAGCCCTTCTATTTATAGGGGGAATTTGCCCCTAGTTTCACACTAAAAGACAAATACATCAAATCCTGATAGACATCAAATAGATCTTGATAGACATTCACTAAAATTGATATATATCATAACAATATGTGTGTATACTTGAATAATCTACATTATAAATCATTACCGCTTAGTGCGCTGATAGTGCAATGGAGGATTAGTCTCACGGCTGTCGGCTATGGGGATACCTTGAAAAACAAAAAAAAATATAAATTTGAAAATTATAAAAAATCGCCGACAATAATAATATATCCAAGGGACAATGTACTTTTATTCACAGATGAGGTAGAAAGACTATTTTCGATAGATTCAAGGCGCAAGATACAAACATGCTAGCAAAAGATGTAATGTAAGATGATAACAATAATAACAGATAATACCAGAATAATATCACAATAAAATGATACTACAATCGAACAACTTGAAACAATAAATAGTAACAAACATTGAAGAACAAGAAACTACAAAAATAATCTCGCAACTACTAGTTAGGCAACAAGTCAATACAACTCCTGTGTACGAACTCCTACCAACTAACTAATCTTTTATCTTTATTTTTATTTAAATCTGTTACAACAGCATATTCTCGATAAACTGCAGAACCCACGACAGAATAATATAAGTAAAAAAATTATTTTATTGAATAATTTTCCTAACTTGATTGACTATCCAAAAACTTACAACTAATGAATCATGGACTAAACGAAAATCATTATCTACAATAATCTACTTTATCGCGAAACACGTGAATTCTCTCCATGTAAGCCTTTACTACTTTGAGGGTAAAACAGTAATTTGCCATCGCCATAATCAATGTTCCTAAAAATAATAAGACGTGGAAATAGACTTCCGATTCTCTTAGTCACTTTCCTTCTATTCCACGGCTTTTCTCCTCAAATTTCCCTAATTTTTCTTCAATTTCATTGAACCAAACCCTAATTATTTGACCCGTTTACCCCCTTCAATTTCTGAAATCGATACCCAAAATGTTACTAGATGAGCTTGTGAAGTCAATTGAGATGTGGTTGAAGCTGATCAAGAAGCCTCAGGAGTACATTGACCCGAATCTTGACCCTGTTCTGTTAGTTCCAGGTGTAGCCGGGTCGATTCTCAACGCTGTTGATGACAAAACGGGTCGGACCGAACGGGTTTGGGTCAGAATTCTTGGTGCTGATCATGAGTTCTGTGACAAGTTATGGTGTCGCTTTGATCCTTCTACTGGTAATAGCTTCAATTTTCATCATTTTTTGTGTTGACTTTTTAAAAAATATTTTTTTTTTGATAATCTTGTGTTCGGACGAGCTACCTGTCACCTGCACCAGTAACTTGACATGTATACCTGAGAACTCGTGGTGCTCAACCCACTTTATTGACCACTAGGCCACAGCGTTGAGTGTGTTGATCTTTTATTCTTTGTTGTTAAGAATGTACAGTATTTTCTCTATTTTTTTTTTCTTATAATTATTGATAATTTCTGTTTTTTGTGCTGTTAAAGGCTGTATTTTTTATGTAATTTATCTTATTTTATAAATTGAAAAGAGGAAAGGGAATATGAAGCTGTGTTTTAGGTGTAAATTTCCTGATCATATTTTTTGTTCTTGGATGTTATGAAACAGGTAGAACTGACAATTTAGATCCCGACACAAGCATTGAGGTCCCGGAAGACAGATATGGACTATATGCTATTGATAATCTGGACCCGGACATGGTTAGCTTCCGCTGTCTATGTTTAGTCATTGTGTTGGGATCATTGAAGGTTATTTATTTAGTTATTTGTTAGTGCTAATCATTTGAAAACCCCGCGTACATAATTGGACTGGAGCACTGCTAAGACTTGTGCCAATGATAAATCAAAACAACTATTTTGTCCTATTTCAAGAGCAGTTTCACAAACTAAATGATAATGCATTATGGATTGGGGTTTTACGTGCTGAGTCAGTGTTAACAAGGATGGGAATTGGAATTTGACAAAGAGAGGGAAGCGCCCATACGACTTTTTGCTTCTATATTTTTTGGAAGATCCTAGTAGTATAATCTCTCTCTGAAAGTTATCGTATTTGAGCATTTCATTGTTCATGTAACATCTATTTTGAGTTATGGAGTATTCGTGTAGACTGGTATATGTATTTCAAGGCAATACATTATGCATTGGGTTGGTCAGGTGTAGTAGATCTTTGACTAGCTTTTCGGCTAAGAGATTTCCAGTAAGTTCTTTCTCTTTAAATATGCAGCACGGACAATTATTCTTTCATCTGCTAATCATGTACTATTTCAAGGGAATAAGTAGACAGATTACAGGTTTTAGGAATGCACAGAGTAAAGTGTAAACAGCATAGATATTCATTGAACAAATCAGTAGTTATCACAAAGAGGAGTCATTTTATAAAGTTCCTTACCGTTGAGGGTGGCACGAGGTAGAATGCAGCAAGGTCAAATCCTTCTGGTGTGTAGGCAAAATAAAATGGTCAGGGAGGCTGCAATGTATTAGGGGGCAGGACAAAAGTGCTATAATGCTAGAACCTTTGAGTACAAGAGAGAATGAAGGCTTTGTGTCATGAAACCTAGTGATCTTTTTCTTAACGATTCAGTTGTATGTGCTAAGTTATTTAAGTCGATATGGTAATGACTTTTATGAAATCAGAAGTTTGACTGCTTGGCCTGGTCCTCTTTTGCAGATTATTGGGTCTGATTGTGTGTATTATTTCCATGATATGATAGCTGAGATGCTCAGCTGGGGTTACCAAGAAGGAAAAACACTCTTTGGGTTTGGCTATGATTTCCGGCAAAGCAACAGGTAGCTGCTGGTCCTTTTATAGTATTAATCATGATTTCCAGTAAATGTTTTCCCTGTTAACTATCCTTCAACTATTGTGATCACTAATTTTGGGTGTTTCTTAATCCCCCTTGAAGAATTGAAGCAGAGATGTCTTCTACAGATTTAATCTCTTGCTTAACAATATGTGGGCGAGGTCAATAACCACATACTGTTGATGTGGTGTTTCTCCATTATCATATTTTAATATTGTTTACTATCTGAATTTTGCGGATGACTCACTCAGACATTACTATTACATATGTATTATCTTTTCCGTTGAAAATGTTTCCATATTTTGATGCTGAAAATGTCCTGTTATCCCTTTTTTTTTTTTTTTTTTTCCAGGCTTCAGGAAAGAATGGAGTGTTTTGCTCAAAAGCTAGAATCCATACATACTGCTTCAGGAGGCAAAAAGATAAACATCATAAGTCATTCTATGGGTGGTCTTCTGGTTAAATGTTTCATGGCTCTTCACAGTGATGTAAAGCCTCTTTTTCCCTTTCACTTTTGTACTTCTGCCCTGCTTCATCACTTCCCAACCATTCCTCTTGGCCCTAAGAAGATTTATTTTAGTTTTAATCTTGTAAGATTGTTGTATTTGCAGATTTTTGAAAAGTATGTGAAGAATTGGATTGCAATCGCTGCACCATTCCAAGGTAAGCGTCTCTTTTGTAATTTCAAGTTTGATGTCTCTGCATGTTTCTAGTTTAGGCAAGGTATATACTTCATATTAACTTTTAAGATTGCTTTGGAAGTCTTCTTCTATCTATTCATATACGTATACAAATACACCTCAAATCTTTGTATTTGTAAATATTGATACAATCCTTCCTCACTCTTTTATTTTTTAGGGGGGGGGGGGGGGGGGGGGGAACTGGGAAAATAGGTGTCGTGTATTACATGTTTCTAGTTTAGGCAAGGTATATATTTCAGATTAACTTTTCTAAGATTGCTTTGGAAGTCTTCATCTATCTATTCATATACGTCACAAATACACCTCAAATATCCATTCATGTAATATACAGGGATAAGCATGGTTAAAGACAGAACTGCCCTTAATACACCAAACCAAATAGTGAATAAGAAATGATCTCCACATATCTAAGTCCACAACATTACTAATACACTTTATTCAGTACTATTCTTGTATACTCTACAAATGAGCCCTTACTGTTTTCAATTTGATATTCTGATTGTGCGGGTCGTCTATGTGGTTGATCATGTTGCAGGTGCTCCTGGATATATTACCTCTTCATTGTTGAACGGAACGTCATTTGTGCATGGGTGGGAAGAGAGGTTTTTCATATCCAAATGGAGTATGCATCAACTGGTTTGTATTTCAATGCTACTTGACTTTTACTATGATCACTCTTTTCTTTCTTTCCTCCACCCATTTGCATACTTCATTATCTAGATTTCTTGCACTGTTTTGTTAGACAATAGCCAGTATCCTTTTCAATCATTACAAAAATAGTAAGTGTTTTTTCTTTGTTTCTGCCATCTTTTTGAATTTTGTGTGTCTAGATTTTTATGTATACATCAACAACAACATACCTAGTGTATTCCCACATAGTGGTGGGGGTCTGGGAAGGGTAAAATGTATGCAGTCCATACCACTACCTCCGAAGAGGTAGAGAGGTTGTTTCTGATAGAACCCCGGCTCTGGACAAAAAGATAGTAAACAAAGATAGTAAACAAAGACGTAATAAAACATGAAACAAGATGAAATAACAGAAATAAGACACCCACAAAGTATTACTGTACACTATCAAACCGAAAGCACACAACTCACTCAAACTCTCTTAGCTAGAAACTCCAACCTATGCACAAAGTCCTACGACTACTAGCAAGGCTACGCCCACACGCACTAGCCCTATAACCTAATTCGCATCCTTCATACCTTTCTATCTAAGATCATGTCTTCAGTAATCTGTAACTGCTCCATGTCACGTTTAATCACCTTCCTTCAGTATTTCTTCAGCCTACCTCTATCCTGCCCGAAACCATCCAAAGCCAATCTCGCACACTTACGACCTGGGGCATCAGTGGCCCTCCTCATAACATGGCCAAACCATCTCAACCTCACTTCCCGCATCTTGTCCTCCACCGAAGTCACTCCTACCTTCTCCTGAATAGTTTCATTCCTAACCCTATCTCTCCGAGTAAGTCCACACATCCAACGCAGCATCCTCATTTCCGTTATCTTCAACTTTTGGATGTGAGAGTTCTTGACTGGCCAACACTCTGCTCCATACAGCATGGCCTCTACTCCATACAGCATGGCCGAACGGACTTACACTCCGTAGAATTTGCTTTTTAGCTTGGGGAGTGCCTTCTTATCTTATAGAACTCCCGAGGCGAGACTCCATTTCATCCACCCTGCCCCAATACAGTGAGTGACATTCTCGTCAATCTCTCGATTCCCTTGAATTATCAACCCAAAAAAAGGGACGACCCGGTTCATACCTACTCCGTAGGTGTCGGGGAGGGGGGGACCACTCCGGGCCTGACCTACGCGCCCTCACCCCAGCTTCGCTGGAGGGGCGTTTCGAACCCCCGACCCTGGCACACCACGGTAAGCAAGCTTACCGCTGAGCCAAGGCCATCCCTCGAATTATCAACCCAAGATACTTAAAAATATCCCTCTTACAAACACCCTGGGAATCCAATTTCACTACTACCTCGTCCTCATGCTTCACGTTATTGAACTTGCATTTCAAGTACTCCGTCTTGGTCCTACTCAATCCGAACTCTTTAGACTCCAAGTTTTGTCTCCGAACCTCTAATTTACATTAACACCACCTGAGTCTCATCAATCAAAACTACATCATCCACAAATAGCATACACCAAGGCACCTCTCATTGATACGCCGTGTCAAAATATCTATCACCAAGGCGAATAAAAATGGGCTAAGAGTTGATCCCTGGTGCAACCCTGTCAAGACAAGGAAATGCTCTGAATCTCCTCCCACCGTCCTCATCCAAATCTCCACTCCATTATACATGTCCTTAATCGATCTGATGTACGCCATAGGGACCCTCTAGCCTCCAAGCATCTCCAAAGAACCTCCCTAGGGACTGTCGTATGCCTTCTCAAGGTCGATGATCACCATGTGTAAGTCCCTCTTTCTCTCTCTATACTGCACCATTAATCTCCGCACAAGGTGGATTGGCTCTATCGTCGAGCGACCGGGCATAAATCCAAACTGATTCTCAGAAATAGACATGATTCTCCTCAACCTCCACTCGACCTCCCTCTCCCAAATCTTCATAGTGTGGCTCAACAATTTAATACCCCTACCCCTGTAGTTGTAACTCTGAATGTCACCCTCGTTCTTGTATAAAGGAATCATCATACTCCATCTCCAAGCCTCGGTCATCTTTGCCGTCTTGAAAAATGCCATTAAACAATTCGGTCAGTGCCTTGCCAATAATCTTCCAAAAAAATCCACTAGTATCTCATCAGGCCCCGTTGCCCTACCCCTATGCATCCTATGAATAGCCTCTTTGCCTCCTCAATCTTAAAACGCCTACAATAACCGAAATCACGACACCCCTTTGAGTGCTCCAACTCTCCGAACACAATGTCTTTGTCCCCCTCGTCATTCAAGAGTCTGTGAAAATACGATTGCCACCTTCTCTTAATTTGAACGTCCTCCTCCAATACTCTGTCAGCCCCCCTGATGCACTTCACTTGGTCGAGGTCATGGGCCTTTCGCTCCCTAGCCTTGGCATGCCTATACAACCACTTTTCCCCGGCTCTCTCTTCTAATCCTGCTTGCAAGCTCTCAAAAGCTGCCGTCTTAGCAGGCGTAAGTGCCAACTAAGCCTCCTTCCTAGCTAACTTGTACTCCTGTTTCTCCTCACCATCCTTACTCTCTACCAACTTAGCATTAGCCACCTTCATGTAAAACTGTAAATAATGATAGGTGGAGGCATTGTGCACTATGATCTATTCTTCCTTTTCTGCTCTCTTTCATCCATTTGCATGCTTTGTTATGTAGATTTCTTTGACTGTTTTGTCGGCCATTGCCCAGTTCAGCATCCTTTTCAATCATTATGAAAATAGTCATTTTTCCTTCTTTGTTTCTACCATCTTGTTGAATTTTGTGTCTAGATTTTTATATTTGTTAGTTAATGTAAAACTGTAATTAATGGTAGGTTGAGGCTTGGTTTTGCATATTTTTGGAGGCTCTATGTTTCTTAATTTGATTTAACCATTGTGCTACTCATACATTCATAGAGGTGGTTTTGTTCATAATATAATCTCCTTTCTGATTATTCGGTGTGCCATTTTGTCTTTTTCTTGGGTAGTTTCTTTGATCTATTTATTGGTTAGACTTCAGTTGTATATTAAGGCATCCCTTACTGGGAATATGTCTAGCAACACGGATAAGAGGATAGTTTGTTATAATTCTGTGAGCACTATATTACTCTTTTTGGTAAATCAACTACATTTGTTATTTGATCTTGCAGTTGATCGAGTGTCCGTCAATATACGAATTAATGGGATGTCCTGATTTCAAATGGGAACATGCACCAGTTTTAGAAATTTGGAAGGAAAAGTCTAACAGTAATGGAGAGGCCACCGTTGTACTCGAGACTTACTCTCCACTGGAAACTATATCAGTGTACGAGCAAGCTCTTTCTAACAACAAGGTGAGCTGGCCGTGGAATAGCATGTCCAACATTTTTTTACTGAAAAGCTGGTGTTCATGAGGTTTTCCCATTGCAGGGTTTTTGCATAGGCCATAGATTTATCATTGAAGTAAAATGCATTTCCTTTTACCCCTCTCTTGAGCTGTCTGTATATTGAACTTGAACCATACACATTATTGTTGTTGCTATTGTTTCATATCTTTGGATGTTGAAGGGTAACCATAAAATTCGTATATCTGTCTTTGCAGGTTACTTATAATGGAGAGAGAATTTCTTTACCTTTCAATCTGGAACTCTTGAAATGGGCTAATAAGACCCGAGAGATTTTGTGCCATGCGAAGATCCCTGATAAAGTTAAGTTCTACAACATCTATGGGACCAATTACAAGACGCCTCATAGTGTCTGGTACTATTTTCTTTCTTAAATATTTGGATCTCAATTTTTTATTTATCTAAAGATGGATGTCTATAATGAATATTTGTAGCTTATGTACTGTTTATACTTCTAATTCATGAGAAACTGATCACCGAATTGGCTTCTCTGCAGTTATGGAAGTCAGAATGCACCTATTTCTGATCTTCAACAATTACCATTTATCCAGGTAACATCGTTCTATTCGATTTTGGACTAGTGTGACTGGATACTGAATTATTTATTTTCATATTTCCTATTATTTTTTCATACTGGTCTCTCTGACTAGCATTTTTTATGCATATTCAGTCTGAATACATATCGGTTGATGGAGATGGTACAGTTCCAACAGAATCTGCGAAGGTATGTGCTCTACTTTTTGCCTCATGTAACAGTGATATGATATTTTTTTAAAAAAATTTACTTTTCTGTAGAGATCTTCAATAATTCTTTTGACCAACTTGTATGATCTCTTTTGCTTGCCATTTGAAGCAATGTATCATAGAACGTGGTATGGACCTGTTTTTAAGTTCAAAGGCGTCACACTAGTGTTATTTTTTCTGCTTGGACTTGGGATGTGGTCGGGGAGACTGGAGGGAAGGAAAGAGTAAAACGTATATTTGGTTATAGCAGATTCTTTAGGCCAAGTCCTTTCATGTTTTCTTAACATGTTGTCTTTAGGGTTAATGCAATATTACCATTTCTCATTTTTTGTCATTGTTTCCTCTCTGAATTGCTGTTACCCTTTCTTCTCAAAAAAATTGTTCTTACTATTAAGGATGTTAACTTGCACAAGATTTTAGCTTTAGTTATATGCCTAGTTACATCTTTAAAATTGAGCATCTTAGATATCTGCCTAGTGTTGTTTTCTCTTGTATCCTTTCATTTCCTGCTTTTGGATGTTGGAATTTGAAGTTCACTTTTAATAAGAGCGCTGTTGAAAACTAAGTAGCTTCAGGGACCAGGGCGTGGTTCGCTTTTTACTCCTGGTAATGTAAAAAGAGAAAAAAGCAACTCTATATGTTCAGATGGTGAGGGTGCTTACCAGGAAGATGTGGATTCTTGTTGATTTCTTTTGGTGCCTAAGTCTGAGCTAGTGCTGTTTAAGGGCTGCAAGGGACAAGGCTCCTGTCAAAAGGAGAAAAAATTGGAAGTATTTAAGAAAAAGTTTATTTAAATTTGAAACTGTGGTCACCATTGGATTTTTCTGCCAACATACCCTGCACGCTACTGTGAGAAGTGATTGTTTACGCTGCTTCCTTATTTCCTGATAAATGTTGAAGTAATACGGTTTAATGCTGCTGTCCTTCTAAAAAATATATGGTTTAATGTGCTATACTTTTTGGCAGGCTGATGGGCTTAATGCAGAAGCTAGGGTTGGAGTCCCTGGGGATCACAGAGGAATCATCTGTGACCGCCATGTGTTTAGAGTGATCAAGCACTGGTTAAGAGCAGATCATGATCCTTATTACAATCCAATCAACGATTATGTTATCTTACCCACTGCATGTGACATCAAAAGGCGCCACAAGAAAGGCTTAGATGTAACTTCTCTTAGAGAGGAGTGGGAAATTGTTTCAGAAAGCCAGGACGGCGATGAGAATGCAGCTAGTGGAAAGGAAAAGGTGGGTTCTATATCTGTCTCTCATGTCGGAGGTGACAATACTACTTGGGAAGAAGCTCACGCGACTGTCGCTGTCCACCCTAAAAGTGAAGGTAAGCAGCATGTAGAGTTAAATGCCGTCTCTGTCTCTGCGAGTGCTTGAAACTTTATTTTACCACAAGATGAAAGGAGCTATACTGTTGTGTATCTATCTGCATGTTCTTGCTGATCTCTTCTGTATATACAAACTAATCATATTCCTGAACTCTCGAGATGAAAAGGCAATGAAGCAGTGGACAGAACCGTGTGTGTATATAGATGTGCATATCATTATACTCGAGAGTATGTACTATGGATCAATCAAATAACAGACTTGGTTTCTTGTTTATCACTTGTTACATTAAATGCGAATCTCAAATGTGAAACCACAGCATGTGTTGATGATGTTATAAGCTACTGTTGTTGTACCAATCAAAAAGTGGTTGGTATTTGAATTCAGAACAATATATTAGGCTCAAAATAGCGCAGAGACCAGGGACATTTTCTTTTTTTGTTTGGTGTTAAGATTTTCCTATTATTTCATGATGAAATCATTTTCAGACGTCGTTACAGGAAAAACATCTTTTATCAAAAGGAAAAACTACCTGTCATCTATAGACAAAAAAAAGAAGAAAGAAAAAGGAGTCATTTACAAGTACCTCAACCTGTACTTTACGATGCTGCAACCAGTGCTTAGATATTAGTAGTCTTATCTTATCTTTAGGGCCAAAAAGAAAAATCATCAATATATAATGGCATCCTATTGCAAGTGCTTATAGTTTAGAAATATTACTACTTTATCAACTGAACAGTGAAAACATTTTCCACCCAATGAAGTTGCTATGCTAATCAAAATAATTGCTGTGTATACATCCAAACCAAATGAAGCTCCTCGTGGCCTTCTAATACAAAATGCCAAATTTTGTTGAATGTAGAAGCTGAGGTTCATATACAGTTTCTGCTTAATACATGCAGTTACTCAATATTATTTTGTATTATTATACTTTCCTGGAAAGTTGCACATTGTCTGATCTTCCTTGAGTAACAGTTTCTGGGGGCTTCCTCCACTTCATAGATTTTGTATGACAGCTTCACAGAAATGATACAACCCGATATGAATAGATACAGTTCTCTTCTAAACACATTTCTTACATATTGTACAACTTAATATATATCTAACCTCTACATGTAGCTTCCATGAATTAAAAGTGAAAAAAGAATAATAATAATAATAATAATAATAATAATAATAATACTCATACTGGTGGAAGGCTTAAGTTTCTCTTAGGAGCTCAAAATCTTCCCAAGTCTTCAAATTTCAATGCATGACTGAGGCAAATATAACGAGGCGGTTCACTTTTTTTTAAGCTCATGGCAATCTGAGACTCATCATTGTTTTCTTCTCTTTGGTTCGCGTTGCTCCCCTAACTGCAAAGAGACATAGATATCTTCATCCGATCCTCCCCTCACCGAGAGTCTTTTCAATTCCCTATTTCCATGTTGAATCCCGGAGACACTTGGGATAAATTGATGCTCAATGCAGGGAGTTGCTTTATTTCCATCGTGGATGTGAAAGTGCTTACGCTCAAGGGGTGGAACTATTCCTTCATCGGACTCGTCATCAATGGGATCTTGTCGGACGTTTAAATTGATTGGTTCAAAGTTCTCCTCAGCTTTATCTTTCAATTGAATCCGCTCTGCTGGTGACGACTCTCCAACAGCAGAACCAATACCCCCAGCTGATGCATTTATTTGCTCTTGCAATGCAACTAATTTAGAGGAAGTGAAATACAGAAGTAGAGACTACAGAGATGAAATAATAAAATGACAGAGAACAAGGAAATTTGAAGGAAAAAAACTAGAAATCCAAGATTTTATTAGACTAAATACTAAATTTTTGGACTTCTATCTACATTCCTTTAGTTCCATCACATGATAAACCATAAGTCTTTTGTATATGTTCATCCACCATTCCATGCCGGGGACACCTTTCAGAGAGCTAATAATCTTATACTATCCAACACATTCATAATTTAAGCAGCGCAGGTATTCTAACACCCCGACCGTGCAAAAAATAACCAAACATTTGGTGATTCCTCCCCTCCCAGAACCACACTTCAAGTATAACCCTTTTCATGGAAGGGGAAATGGTTTGCGATGTCCTGGAAAGTAAACACAGGTATCATGACTTTGTATTGTATAGTTCATTATTTTCTCAACCACCATCTCCACAAAACAACCGCAGTTTATGTTTTTAGTCTTTAATGCGATGTCAAATCAAAATCCAGGATTTCATGACAATTTTTAAAATGGAAGTAATGCTACTCCAGATGAAATTATTAATGTATTACAAGTTTAAAAAGTGGAAAAGATGAGATTCAAACGTAAGCAGGGCTCATATACAACTAAGGACCATAAGATGCTCAGAGATACCAACCTTGCAGACTCTCATTGGATGTAATGAGATCAAGTTCAAGAAGATCAAGGAGACGCCCCAAGTCAACTCCACTAGTCCAATTCTCAGGAGGTTGGCCAACTTTCAATTTTAAACGACCTCGATTGGCAGTTCCACCCCAAATTATTCCAATAGGCTGTGGCTTCTCCCCGTCTGGGCTAGTCAAGAGAATAAGGCTACCACTGTCACCTTCAAGATCAAAAGTCTGTTGGTTCTCACCAACAACCAGAAAATCTGTAAAGAAACAAATTCCTTTTTCATCATTATACTCCAGGGCATACGCCATAATGTTTCCGGTGGTTAGACCGGAGCTCCTTCCAACTTTCACCACTTGCCTACCAATGACACTACCAACAGGAGACTGTAAATCAATTTTATTGACATCACCTATGTCTCCTATTCCTTTCACGGACGTCCTTACATTCGACATGTCAAAATCTTCTGCAAATGGAATAAATGCTCCATCAGCTCGAACAAATGTTTCTGCACGATGACAGCATCACAACAAGAATACATGGATGTCAGGATCCTATTCGAAACACTAATCTTGTTCAATCGGACAAAAGTAATATACACCAAACTGAATTTACATTACCTGGGTTTGTGCCAGCAAATATGCCATACCAAAGATCATCCGTTATGAAGGATGTAGCTCTCTCCACAGCACCTAAATACACCCCTGGCCCAAGGCTCGGTGGCAGAGGATGAAACATTTTCTGGCTGGGATAATCCAAGTCAACTGCTACATGACGATTGGTAAGGAAACCAACCTGCCTGCTTCCTGTACGACTTTTAACGATTGCGCCCAAGGTTCCATATGTTTCCTGACTAGCAACCTAGGACAGATGAAAGAGAAGAAAAGGTTAGTGCAGAATACAATGTTATGTGAAGCCTAGATCAATCAATCGGTAAACCATTTAACCTTTGATTACAGTAAAATCTCATATTCTAAAAATTAAGAATTTCTTAGGATCAACAAACACTCCACATGCATAACAGCTTTTTATTATTATGTCGAACACTAAAATAGAGAGAGAATAGATAGCGATCCTTCATTCAAATCCTGTTGCTACCTATTAAGAAAATATTTTGTAGGTCCAAGAAAAAGAAATAGGGTAGCATGCGAAGGGACGTGTTATAAAAATAAGTGAATAAACAAAAGCGCCCTCCTTTAATATTTCAAAATTTCAAAAGAGGGCTCAACACAATTCACCAACTATGATTAAACCATATGACCCAACAAATACTTTTTCAATGTTCCATTAGTTTCCCGAAAAGAATATATATCTAAATGACTTAATCGCACTCTATCGATCACATTTAATGTGAAGGTGTTTGATTGGGCATGATAAAAAGAGTTTTGACATGTAAGCCAAAAATTACCCTTTTAAACAGGTGGTAGTGCGAGTTACACATGGATTTTCGTTTTTCCATTTCCTTACAAAGGAATAAACTTTAATGATAAGTGATCCCAACAAATCGTGTCATTAAGGGTAAAAATAGGATGCTAAAATTAGATAAAGAGAAAGATAGTCATGCTTTTAGGGACAAACTACAAAGGAAAGTGTCTCACATAAAATGGGACAGAGGAAGTAATGAAGATCAAATCCACGATAGTATGTCAATCTATGAAAGTCTCTCTTGATAGTTAACAATCATAACTCTAAGTCCGAAGAGCAGTAACTCCGTCTCTCAGTCTTAGATGTCCATTATGAGAGACGTGCCAATGAGATAAATGATTAAAGTCAGATTCAGAAGTGAAAAAGCAGAGTAAAGATGTTTGAATTCAAATAACATAATTCTTTGGCTAGGCTGCAACATTTACTCTCTACTTCCACAGAGAACGCAGAGGGTTAGGCAGTTGAAAGTTGTCTCGCTTAGTCTTTCTTACCAGTAATCGTATTATTACTTGGGGAGTGTCTTGTTATTCCATTTCTGTTATATGTATTGTTTCTAGCACTTCGATTATCGTATTATTTTGTGGTAGTGATTGTTCCGTTTTTAGTATGCTTTGTTATTCTTTCACATTGTGTCTGGGCTTTTTCACTCTCGTCGTTTCTTTTTTGTGGTATGATTGTTCCGTTCTCAGTATACTTTGTCATTATTTCTTTAGCATTGTGTCTTGATCTCTTCACACCCATTGTTTATTTTTTCGAACTACTTTGTAATGCTTTATTTGAGCCGAGCGTTGATCGTAAACAACCTCTGTACCTTGTAGGGGTAAGGTCTGCATACACACCACCCTCCCAAACCTCACTTGTGGGATTACACTCCGTATGTTGTTGTGTTACTTCAGCGGAATAAGACCCTATTGTAGCCCAACTTGAAATTTGAGAATAATGTCAAATTGATCTTTATCTTCACCACGCTTGATGACCGAAGAGTTGATGTCAATGTCATCTTCGGCGCTATTGTTCTTCATCATTTGCATATTTGCGTGTTTGCGTCTTCCAACTATTTATATATTTCTGTGTGTTCCATCTCGACAATTGCCTTGCTAGGATTTGTTATGAGTTCAATTCCCTTCTCCAGTAAAACCCAGTAAGAATAACGCCCATTTTCGATCATTACAGTGGAGAATTTGGTGTGTTTCACCCGTCTTCAACCAGACTTTGACTTTGAAATGTTAAGATCAATATCCAAGTAGCCTCTAGAGTATCACCAATTTGCCAAAACATATTGAGACACCATTGATGGATCGGCAACCTCACCACACTCACCACCAATACATTGTTTATCATCTCACAGTGCAGCAACCAGCTTCAAATGACCATCGGTTAAGAATTACCAAGCCGTCATCTATCAAACCAGTGACATGTCTGAGACACACGATTAGCTTTCTTTTGATGAAAACAAAATGCAGCAGAGCATCGCCGAATTAGGCCAACTTACACCATTACCCTCAAAGCTCTCAGCCAATTGGCCGTTACACGCTTCAACCTTGTTTGGCAGTTGAAATGTCACACCAAACAAGTGCTGAGGAACTCATTTCTCTTCTCCACTCCTCCACTATTCAGATAAATCCTTTAGTTCTCCATTATGCTCCTCCAGAAGATCACATCTAGTATGAGGGGCAACCAAGGTGCTATGTCCTTATAAAATTTCAAGCTCTACATCTGTACTCATTTGAAGACATTAATTTCTTGAAGCCTAGCCGACATTCTAGAAAGAAGGAAATTCTTTCTAGAATAGAGCTGTGCCTTTATTTTTTGTTAGTCAGGAGCTTAATAAAATAAATTTTGATTCGATAAAGATGGCTCTCCTTAATGAAGATAGAATGGAATCTCAGAGCATTTAGCTAATAACCAAACTACACATGAATGTCAGGATTCATGAATTAGAAATCCTCTACCTTGTACCCATGTTATCCCTTAGGAACAAGATAACCACAATAATCTTCTTAAATATTTCCAATACAAATAAGAAAAAGCACAACCAAACAAGAGGCGGAAAAATAGGTCTCTCTGTCTCACTTATATGGAAAACTTGAACAATAGCTCCTCAAAGATCGCGCAAAGAAATTGGACTAGGTTACATGTTAATATCTCAATTTGATAACACACATTTGCACAATCTATTTATCATGTAAATAATTGTAAATTGCTCACTAGGAAACCCTTTTTTGCCAATTAAACCACTGGTGAGGAAATTGTGCCACCTGAAAAAAGGAGAGAGAATCTAGTAGAGTTGCTTGGTGTTTAAAGAGTTAAGGTGCCAAAGCAGTCTTAAGATGGTGCTATAAGGTGATGGGTACTGGATAAGCTATAGAAAACACTAGGAATTTATGGTAGTCGGTGATCCTATGTAGGTAGCAACTGAAGAAAGATCAGATAGATTTGACTCAAAAGTTCAACCTTTGGTGCTGCACGATTGGTACTCACAGTTTATGAAGGTTCTGAAAGATTAGTTTGGAAAAAGAGGACAGAAAACTGATGCTTTTGTTATATTGATAAATTAATGATACCAGTTTGTCGATAAAAAATGAATACTCCAGAAATATAGCAACAAAAAGATACAGAAATTGATGACCTGGATACGATATTTACAATTTCAGAAATGTGATTTTTTCTTTTTGGATAACCACGGTGTTCGGGCCAGCTTGCACGTTCCACAGGATACCTGCTATGTCCCACTTAAAATTCATTTACGGAGTTCACCATTTACAGAATAGATTAATCCTCTACATTGCTTAGCTTCTTCATGCTGATAAATATAAGATATATTTGTAGCTATTACTTGGTTAAAAGAATTATGCTGCAATACTTCCCAATTCCCATGTGATAGAATAGGATTACATGATCTTGAACCTCTCTTTTACTTTTGTTTTTAATAGAAGTGGTGTTTGGGGCGCTTGCGCATACGTAGATTAATTCCATGGGGTACTTCATACCTCCCACCAATACAGGTACTAGATAACTTTTGTCCACCAAGGCTTGGATATCTGACAAAAATCACCTAGTATTTTTGCTTCTGTCGGGATTTGAACCTGAGATCTCATGGTTCTCAACCTACTTCATTGACCACTAGGCCACACACTTGGGTGCTCCTATTTCTGATTCTTTTCCATAGCCTACTCTAGAGCTTAAAGGGAATTTTGACTAGATCATTCATTAGTGATACTACAATATGCCTACCATGTTCTCATTATCAATCTACACACCTAGCAATAAATTTTACTCTGATGATTGCAATGGGAATCAAGTTCCCCATAATGAGATTAGAAACTACATAAAAGGGAAAATGCATTGTAACAGGCAAGAATGAATGTACACATAAGGATAGACAAAAAACATATCTTAGAAAATTTATCCAAGCTAGGGAACATGATGAGGTGGAGACCTTCTACAGAGTTTAATGCTGACATTAAAAAGGACAGTGACAGGATAATGCAGAGAGGACTGGTGGTGGAATATTTTTCCAATATAGCATATTACACGTCTGGATAACAAGGTAGGAAGCTTTGTGAGAGTGTATTTGAGGAATAAGGCTCCCCCAGTAGCTTTCTTGGTAAAAGTGCCGCATGGAATGCTACTCAAACAGCACAACTTGAAGATAATGGGCTGTCGAAGGTGAATTGGTGTTGTATGTGCAGAAGCAATAGGGAGGAAATGAATCACCTACTCCTTTGTTGCAAGTGTGCAGTAGTGCTATAGAGTTCAGTGTATTCTTTGTGATCTTACTTCGTACGAGGAGACCCTAGTGACATGGAGATTGAACAAAATAGGGAAACAGAAACCCTGAAGAAGCCAATCACCTTTTTCTCCACTGCAAGACCACATCTCAGCTGTGGAGTTTAATTTTTGCTTGACTTGGCACGTGTTGAACTATGCCTTTCTCCACTCAAGACTTTCTTATGTGCTAGGACAGAGTTGGATTACATTAAAAAAAGGCTCAAATTTTGGAATACTATCCCAAGCTATGTGGATCACTGTCTGGTTAGAAAGAAACAACAGGACTTTTGAAAGCAAAACGACGAAAATTCTTAGCCTTAAGTTTAGAGCTGCTATTTTATTGCTAGCTTTGGTGCAAACAAGTTGTACAGGATACATATTCCTTGTTAGATATGATTCGGAAACTGCACAATTTGTAACTATGTAAGCACTAGCTTGGTATTTATTCACCATTAATACAATACCTTACTGCTATCAAGAAAAAAAGATGAAGAAAAAAAGATGGGTAAGTTCGGGAAACTAACCAGCACATGCATTCTTTGGAAAATCTACGGAAGAAAGGAACAAAATAATAGATGGAATTGAGCAGTAGACATAGAGGATTAGAGTTTAATATTTCACTTTCACTTTGGTGTAAAGGAAACGTTCCTATGGTAGTTGGACAGATTTTCTGGAAGTTCACTGCTAAACATTTGTAATTATTTTGACACTATCTGTACATAGTAATGAAGGACATTCTGATCAAGAAGAGTCAATTACCTGGGAACCAGAACCAATGCATGGATCACTTCCCCGTAAAGCATCAACAAGTTCAGTATATAGCTGTTCCTTCGGAGTTGCTGCCGGTGCCCCAAAGTATGAAAATTCCACAACATCAACATCACACCATACACCACCTGGTCCCTGCCCAATTACAAAAGATTCTCAAGCCGAAGAGTATTGGAAGGACGGTTAGACTTCAGAAAAGCCAAAGAACCAAAGCTGGCTCGGACACCACCATTATAAAAAGAAAATAGAAAAAGTTGGTGAATCTGCAGAACTTCAGTGCATGTTAATGTAATAGATCCCATCTCCATTGAGATATGGAATTTTTGGCTGTTATGCATACAACTTTTACTACTCAACCATGTTGAAGCACAAGACCGTTAGCAGAATAAACAGAGACTGATAATAAGAAAAGAATGGCCTTAATTGATTAGTGCCGTCTAAGCAATATAATCATTACAACTATACTGTCTATACTAAGTGCAAGTACAGAGGTTTCAACAAGATTCAACCTCAAGAAAAGCCGGTAGACATTGGGAAAGACTGAGCCATTGCATATGAACCTTTCTGGCAACAAAGACAAGAATAGCTGGTATATCTGTCAAAGCACCTCGCCGGATACGAAATCCGATTGCTGTACCAAGACTAAATCGGCGCAAGTTTTTGCTATGGAATGCCCTTATGGTCATAACTTCAAGCAATGTTGTAGCTTGCTGTCCCGTGGGAAGTCGCCCCAGGGTTTCAGGTAAAACTCCCTTCTGAAGATTACCAAAGTAATTGGCCCGGTCCTCAGCAGCATCCAAGCGGCACGGCCATGAGAAGTAGGCAGCATTGCTCTCAGCAACCTGACAACCTGATGCAAAGGCTTGTAGTGGTGGTGGACTTGACAAAGGAAGGTTGTTGAAATAATTTCTCTCCAAATCCAGGGCTGACTCATCTGATTGCACAGATCCGGAGTGATTGAATCTTAAATCCAGTCTATCCATATTTTTAACTCTCCTGTCTGGTAATTCATTAAAACATCTGCTTAGCTGCGAAAGCTCCCCCTTTTAACCTTGAAAGGAAATGATCTATATGAAGTACTAGTTCCGTTTATTCAAATAAGCAAGAAAAAAAAAACGAATAAAATAGCATAATCATTTAACGGTAACAGAACTGAACTTACCAAATCCATACCGAGGTGCCTTATAACATTGTATAAATCAGAACAATCAATAACCTGCACCTGGAATTTACATTAACAAGAAGAAACATTAGCAAGAACAGAAAGAAAAAAATGCTCAGAATATCCCAAAACCTACTAAAAGAAAACATAAAGAAAGCAACTTGTCCATTTCCATAAGATAGGAAAGATACAAACAGAAACCAACAAGCAACTTTGTAAGTAATGGGTCATATAGAAATAAATGCACCCTTTATTTGTTCTCATCTCTGTATGTACCACCATAACTGATCTACAAGCACACAGAGAATGATAAATACATAAAAACTCATGTCAAGATAAACACACTACTGTAAAAACTCTCAGCACCAAAAAAGAAGTCAATATTATTTTTCTTGGATAACCGCGTACACCGGGGGCAGTTTGGGTGCACCTCGACTAATTACACGGGATACCTGGCACTTCCTACCAGTAACTCTGCCCATCAAAGCTCAACCAGATGGGAAGAAATCACCTAGTGATTGTCTCTATTGGGAATTGAACATGAGACCTCGTGGTGTTCAACTCACTTCATTGAACCACTAGGCCACACCCTTGGGTGATAAGAAGTCAATATTGAGCAGGAGAAGATCAAGATAATTCAACAACACAATTTTTTTAATAACCGTGGTGTCCGAGCCAGTTTTTGCGCACCTCGACTAAATCCATACCTGCCACCTCCCACCAGCAACAGACTCTGCCCACACAAGGCTAGGACAGATGGAAGAATCACCTAGTATTTTTTGCCTCTGCTGGATTCGAACCCGAGAGACCTCTCAGGTTCTAAACCCACTTCATTGACCACCACTAGACCACGGGTGGTCTAGTGACTTGTCCTGGGACAAAATTCGTGATATTTAAGTTCTGTTAACCATAAAACTGTACACCTTTGGGTTCAATTCAACAACACAATTTAGCAAACCCCATATCAAGAAAACCTATAAAGACTAAAACTTTACTATCAAACTCAAAAGAAACATCACCAGTCAGCAACAATGGAGTCCCTGAAAGATCCCCGGAGTCAATAATATTAGTTCAAGATAATTAAACAGTACAATTAAGCAAACCCCATATCAAGAAAACCAATAAAGATTGAATTTTTACAATCAAATTGACAAGAAACCTCACCTGTCAACAACAACGAAGATTGTCTTCATGCCCTAAAGACCAGCAGTCCACGATCATGAACCAGTTTAGTCCAATGAAAATTTGGTTGGCTCAATTGAATAAAGCCATTATTATGCCTATGAAAGTCTGCAGTGGAATCACAACCCAATGCTCTCTATGTGTCCGTACTTGTGTGCGCGTGCCTATATGAGTCTCTTCACTGTGTGTGTGAGAGAGAGAGAGAGGGGTGTCAAAAAAGAAACAGGAAAAATGAAGAGAGGTTATTTTTTAGAAAATGGAAATTAAGAAAAATAACCAACTGAATTTTCTAATTTGGATTAACTGATAAAATTACTGTTATGTAATCACTTAATCACACATTTCAGCCTTGAAAATAAGGCAGAAATATAAGATAAGCCTATGAGATCTTGCACGTAGCGGAGCTTTGCCTTTTAATCAATTGTATCTTACTCCATCTAATTTATATTAACTTTGAGAGATAATACACACCAATTAAGAAAAAAAAATAGGATATAAATTGGACATAATCTTGCACTTCTGTCATTTTAAAATCAAATTAAAATTATAAATATGAGCAATTAAATCTCTTGAACTCATCAACTAGAAAATATAAATGAAAGGCAAAAATCAAAGAAATTTTCAATTAAGTTAATATGAAAATAAAAAATGACTTACCAATTAAGTTAATATGAATTAGAGGAAATAACATACGTAACATATACTCCACTTTTCTAAATATTGTCATAATTTTTTTTTAAAGAGTAAAACATATATATTTTGATTAATATTTCCAAATATATTTTCTTTACTCCATTTTCTAAATATTGTCATAATTTTTTTTAAAGAGTAAAACATATATATTTTGATTAATATTTCCAAATATATTTTCTTTTATATTAGTATGAGAAAAATTAGTGCTTATAGTAGTTTCTGAATATTTTAATTTTAATTTTAAATTATCATATTAGTCTAATTTAATTTAACTTAAAAAATTAATCAAATTGACTTTTGAAGTGTGAAACGTGACAATTATTTTGAAACAGATGAAGTACTCGTGATCATGTGCAGGAACAAATTTTATTGTGAGTATTGCCCCTAAAATGGGTCTTCTACCATGCATGTTGCAGATTTAGTGAGACACCAATATAAATATTAGAAACAAGGTGGTAAACATAAAAAATATACTTCAGCTTTTCAATTTTTGTTGTACAATTAGAATTTTCAACTAATTTCTTTTTATTGAATTTGTTATGTTTTTAGATATTTTAAAATTACTAACTGTTATAATTTATAATTATTTTTATTTATTTTTAAATATATAAATTCTATTTAAATAACTTAAAGTTTTTATGTCTCAAATCACGGTCAAAATTTAAAAGGTTTAATTTTAAAATTTTAATTGTGCCATATAATGGGAATGAGGAAGTACTATAGTGATGCCAAAAGGAACAAGTAGTTGTTAATGTGTTGAAACAAAAGGAAATTCTATATAAAAATAAAAGGAAAGGGAAAACAACCATAAAGAAAAGATAGGTTATTTCACAAATTGAAGAAACATAGATTATCTAGTGTATTATTTTTTCCTTCTGTTTTTAGCAAGTGTATCTTAGCATAGTAGTATGTATTGATGCAAAAAGTACTATTTGTTAATGAGATTTTTTCCCTCAAACCCCTTTTTTCTTTTTCTTCTTCACTTTTTGCTGTCACTGTCATTCTTACTTTTCCTTTTCTTTCTACCCTTTTTCATTTTGTGTTGCCAATCATCATTTGAATAATCACCACACAACACTACCCTTTTCTTCTTTTAATAAAAGACCAATTTAGTGCACAAAATATCCCCAAAGTCTATTGTTTCACGGAAGGATTGTATCAAAAAAAATAATATAATGTTTCAAGGAAGCTTGTATCAAAAAAAAAAAAGTAACGTAAACAATCTATCATGAAATAATTATTAGTAATTAATTTTAGAGAAATTTTTATAAATCTCAACAGTTTAGTACCTAATTACATAAAATTTCGATTGTTTTCATATTTACGTAAAATTCTGATTTTTCATTCATTGTCGAGATGCATATCTAAGACTCACGATACATCATTATCTCATACACAATTCTTATTTATTAATATTACAGAGATACATTTAGATACATAAGCCTTATGTATCTGTAGCACGAAAAGCATTCTGATACATGATTTTTGACATATTTTCAAACAGAGACATCTTTATTATGTATTCTTAACCTAATATTCAGTAAGATATATCGCTTTTGTTCATTTGGTGAAGGATCGCGTGATATATTTTTATATCATTTTCAACTAAAAACGTCATTCTTATGTATCTTTGAACTCCCTTAACAGATACATCATTCTTATGTATCTCCACTAACATAATCATCTTTAATTTTCATTGACGAATCTCTGATTTTAAATATCTACTAAGTACAGTTTACTAGATTCACTACAATGTTGAAGAATCTCCTTGCCTTTGGCAAGTGTTCGGGTTAACATGCAAAGTACTTGTGTTCCAGAGTTGCATTCAAGACGGGTTTCTTCAATCACTGATAGCAACATCAAAAATCGAGTTACAAGTTTAATTAGTTCCATGCACATTAGACGATGCACCTGTAGTCATCATACAATAGAGGAAAGATAGTTGTTGTTGTGGATTCGAATGAGAAATTTTTCACTCGAAAAATGAATTATTTTTTTTAGATTTGAGGAGCTTTTAGGGAGGTTAGTGATGAGTTTCATGGTGAAAATTGTGATGGATTTGGAGGAGAGTGATAATTAAAGAAAGGAAAATTAAGAGGACAAGAAGTAGAGAATGATGATGAAGAAGGAGGGAAGAGTCTTTAATTTTCTACATCATGATGGAGATGAAGTGGAGAGGAACAAGGTTATAATCCAAAATTATCAAATTAGGGGAATTCATGACACTTTTTGGTCATTTACGCGAGTTTAAAGGAGTAGTGTGATGTGAGGTATCTGACTATTAGAAAGAAAAAGAGAAATCAAGAATTTTTATAATTATTTTAAGAGATTGAAATTTTAAATAATAATATTAAATTAAAGTATAGTATTATATAATTTTATTATTTAAATAAGTGACTTGTAAATCACACAAAAATAATTATTGATCAAAGTCTCCCTTAAGGGTGTGCATCGGCCGGTTCGGTTCGGCTTTATGTATTATCAGTTTGGTTTATCGGCTATCGATTTTTAAATATGTTAAATCAATAAGATATTTTTTATCGATTTTTAGTCCTTAACGGTTCGGTTGTCAGTTTAACCGATAAGAAAATATGCATAAAATATAAATAGTAGCAACTAACAAGAAAAGAAATGAAATCTTAGTTGCATCAAAAATTCTTCATGATGTGTTTTATTTTACAAGAATCTTCAAGCTTGAATAGGTTTTTGAAAAATTGAATATATATATATATATATATATATATACTATTTGAAATATTTTTATTGGGTTATCGGTTTACCCAATAAGAAAAAATTGAACCGAACCAATAACCCAATAAAAAAAAATTGTAAAACCATTAAGAAATCGTTAACCTAATAACCCAATAACAATAAACCAATAACATTTTTATCGATTTGGTTTATTGATCAGTTCAATTTTTGTACATCCCTAGTCTCCCTTCACATTTCTTTCTAATTCTAGAGGGAGAAAAATGCAGGAGAGAAGACTTCAAAGAATCACAAATATCTTCAAATTTAATTGGGTTGTTTTGAAATTAAGCCAAAAGATGAATAAGATGAATAATAAAGTAGACAAAAATATTGAGAAAAGAAGACAAGAGATGAAAGTTTTTCATTCTTTCAAGTATCAAGTATACAAATCTTTCAAGTATTATAATATGAACGTTATGCCTCTATTTATAGTATAACACACAGGCATATGAAAGGTTGTCATGGGGAAGTTAAAGGTGTAAGAGTTACACCCCATAATGGTTTATGAATGGATGAGTAAATTCTTGGAGTAGTGGACATCTACAATAACTATAATATTTTTATAATACTCTCCCGTGGATGTCCATAGATAATGTGTCTCGTTAAAACCTTATTGAAAAAAAAATTCATAGAAAAAAAATTCTACTGAAAGAAAAAGAGTACACATATTTTTTAATACGCGTTTATGTGTTGCCTCGTTAAAAATCTTGTCAGAAAAATTCATTGGGATAAAACCTAGGCCAAGGAAAAAGGAGTGCAACGTGTATTTTACCCCCTCCCCCTCTCCCTCGATGCAATCATCTTTTCACTTCTCAAAGACAAAGCATTTCTATCGTATATGTCAACTTTCAATGTCGATATTGACTGCGTGGTTGTAATCAAATCACATTCATGAAGACATTGCATTCTTGAAATCGCCCTGATGTGTTGTTTTCTTGTTTCTTGGATATGTTAAGCCCTTGAACTCAGCCAAATAAATTCTTGAAAATCACTTTGTATGTGACCTTATCATCGCAAACCATTTGCACATTGAACTGCATTTGCATAACCAACAATCCTTTGACGATATTTGTTAGAAATATTAAATCCATATCAATATTATTTGATTTCACTCACATTCCCATAAAAGTGAAATTATATCTTTCTACACATTAATAAAAATTATTCTCATGTATAGAAATAGCAGGATATTAAAGTGCATCAATTGCATTAATACACGGTATTTTCTAATCGTTTTCATGAGATGAAAATTAATCTTTCTTTATGATAAGAGAATTCGCAACCACAGGTATATTCAACGAATCGAATCTCTTTTAAATCCTTCAAAGATTTTCCTATTGCATTTGTCATCTAGCTAGACATGACATTCGTTATACACATTCAAATTTTTTTAATACATTGCCAAATTTAAAGAAACCTTATTGCATCCACCATAAGAGAAGACATCTCCAAACAATAATGGAAGGACTTTTGTGAATAACCTTAATGCCTCAAGGCACAAATCGTATTTTATATCTTATGATTTTACTTTTCGCATAATCACCAAATTGTATCCCACTGGCATTATACCTTAATTTATGGACTAATTTCAAAACATCATTTTTCAAGTGAAAAACAATAAACTTGAATTGCATAATTTATCTGTTCATATTATTTAACAGATTTAAATTCAAGATCCTCGATATCATTTATAATGGTGAGCTCTACATTATACCAATAATACTGTCGACAGTTATTTAATATCAATTGCATTACGACATAATATATCAAGATCGATCTCTTCTTTTTCATTATTTTCATGTACCTGAACTCAGTGGCGGAGCTAAGAATTTAGTAAAGGGGGGTGCAAATTTTCTTCTCAATTATATTAAGGGTGTACAAAATTAAATATTTACTCATAATATCTAACATTTAACCTTTGTAGACCACGTAATTACTCGACGAAAGGTGTTCATCTGACCACCCTTCGTTTAAGGTGGCTCCGCCCATGTGAACCTTTGTCGAGGTTTTATGAAGAGCTACGTCATAGTGCTTTTTAAAGAACTTGCCTTATTATCATTGACCATATTTACCATTTGCTCCTCTCCTTATTCAAGAAATTTTATGTTAGGAATCGATTTGTCTGTCACTTCAGGCGTGTCATATATAGACTCTGTCCTTCAAGGACTTTTCATGGAGTATTTATAGCTGAATTATAGCATAGGATCAGTCTGACAATGAACTTGCAACATTTTGCAAATCATGAATTATCAATTGAACTTCAAGTTCACTATTTTTTACAAGGATCTCGATAATTCATTTCAGCTATTAATCATATCTCCCCCTAATGTTAGAAAATCTAACATTCACCCCAATCTTATTTGGGGATCTTTTTTTATGCGTGGTGGATATTGCACATTCAAATTATTTAGATGGATTTTAATTAGTTCTTAACCCTGAACCAACAATATAGGGAAACCTTGTTGGCTTGATGCATATAAATATTGCTACATTTAAATAAAATCGTCTTATACCAAATTTTCTTTTTGGGAGATTTTTTCTCATAATCAATGGTTCAGCTATAATCGGAGGAACACAATCTTTTTTTTGCTAAACCAATCAGCATTATCAACTTTTAAAGTTTGAAATCATACTCTCAATTTAACAATTTGAGCAAATAACCTTGCTAAAATCAAATTGCCAGTTGATAGCAGCACATATGACCAACCATAGATGCATCTCATTTCATAATAAATGGTCCACATGACAGGTGAATGGGCCCATATTCACCTTATTGTACGCTTCAAAAAATTTAGGGGATATAACCATAACCTTAATTGGTATAATATTTTATCGTGAGAACAAGCAACATAAGAGAATTCTTGAAGAATCGTTTATTTCTTCAATGTAAAACCTCATGAATTCTCAATCATATTTACATCATATTTGAACCGGGATGGTCAACCGGTCATGCCAACTTATATATTTCTTGTAAACTTTTCGTTTACTACAACATGTGATTTCATCACCATGCCTATATTTGTATCAACAAACATGATAAAAATGGGTAGACTTTCCCATAAATATTTATAATCCATGAAGATATAAATTTTTTTCATAATTTATAGTCTCAAAATAATAATAATAATTTCTTTTCTTATCAATTTTCTTGAAACTTTAAAAGTTCCTTAGAAGATTAATTACAATTTCAATACCATAAATAATATTCATCCGTCTAGTAACACACTAACTTTTCAAAGCTATGAAATACTTGTGTACTACCTTATATTTTAAAAACACCATTTGCATGGATACCATCTCCTTTTAAGGAGAAAGTTATTTTTCTGCTAGCCAAAATCATTATATGCAAGACCTCTTTCTTGCTTTATTTTTACCGTTAATAATATATTTTTTATAACATTTTGACAAAGTCCTTTTTGGGCATACCATATTTACGCAATCAATGACAAATTTATTCGACCATACCATACTATTTATTTTGATCATGGCCAAAACTTTTGTAGGCAAGAATCACTTCTTGATTTTACAAAACTTTTGTAGGCAAGAATCACTTCTTGATTTTACCCTTTGATAGATCATGATCAAACACACTATAGCATCAATGACCTTTTTTATAAAAAATTAAAATTTTATTTCCTTCAAACCTCCCGTAGAGGTGAGTTTTGGTATTTATCCAATCATATATATGCACGTCTTTGTCTGTGACTTTCATCATATCTTGACACATTAACTTTCATGAACGATCGGGCATCCACGATATTTAACACCAGTCATATTCTCTTCAAGAAATGGACTAATATATTCTATGTGCTCTATCTTAACATTTATCATATTCATATGATATATACCTCAACATTATTTTGAAATATTAAATGTACCACCATTTTATATTCTTTTGATGGAGGATTTATAAAATCTATCAAATTAAATCACACTACAATGAGTATCCAATACCTTGCCTATGAAATTAATGATAAAAATGACCTTCATCTTTTGAAGGATCATTTTGAGAATCCATAATATTTTTCTTTTACAATCACCACAATGATGACTATTATATTTTTTTCACGCCCACATATATTAAAACTTGTCTTCTTTTTAGACTTATTACACAATGCTACCACATTCACATCAAAGAATGGAGCATATCAATGTGGCGAATTTTATGACTTTTCATCAATTGCCTTGGTCATCATCATATCGTCAAAATGCATTGGGACATGAACCCAACGTCTTACCAATAAAGATGTATGAGACCATAATTCCTTGATACTTAAACCCAAGATCATCATTAATTGTGCACCAAAACGTAAATTGATATTTTTTCTCTTGGTGTGATGAGACTTAAATTCACCACATTAACTTTAACTAATAACATAAATCAAAGTACCTTGTACACATCCGTAAGTTAAAATTTTGACTTGTTACATTCTTTACTCTGCTACAATGTACATATCATATGATAATTTATATCATGTTCAATATTGACATTTCAAACTTAAAGATAAACAACTAATAGCCAACAATAACATAGTCATTTGTGTTAACAGACAATAAAGAGATTTTCTCACCATTCTAATTAAATACATTAATTCATTATACTGATTTCAATAACATTAAATTCAACACTTTAAAAATTAACATGAAAATTTGCCTCTTTATTCTTCAATCATTTTCTCAAATAAAAAAATATAGCATAACATAAATTAATATGTAAATGTGTAAATTAAATCAAATCATTGTATCCCTCTTTTAATATGACACATATAATAAAATAAATTACTAATACGGAAGAAAGGTATGTTGGGGCCAAACAATGGTTAGAAGTTAAAATAATGTTAGATAACTCCTTCAAGTTACGAATCTTTTTCAATCATCAACTCCTTTGCAAGAAAAGTCCAATAAATATATATATATATATATATATATATATATATATATATCATGAATCAAATTCAAACATGCTTTATCTTCAATCAAGATTTTACCGACTTTGTTTCAATATCATAATTTTTTAAAAGTAGATAAAACTTACCGATACTTACCCTTATTTTGTGAATTTCGTGTTGATAATGTGTTTTAAAATTAAGCCAAAAGATGAATAATATGAATAATAAAATAGACAAAAATATTGAAAAGAGAACACAAGAGATGAAAGTTTTTCATTCTTTCAAGTATCAAATACAGAAATATTTCAAGTATCTATAATATGAACTTTATGCCTCTATTTATAGTATAACACATAGGCATATTGAAAGGTTGTCATAAACATAACATTAATCATGAAGGTTATGAGGAGGTTAAAAGGTGCAAGAGTTACACCATAAACATGACATTAATCATGAAGGTTATGGGGAAGCTAAAGGTGTAAGAGTTACACCCCATAATGATGTATGAAGTAGTGGATGAGTAAATTCTTGGAGTAATGGATATCCACAAAAAAATATAAATTATAATGTTTTATAATATGGGCAAGTTACTTCCAAATGTATGTTAGTATAGAGTTTAACTTATTTCCGTCATTAGTGAAAACTTTATTTTATACAAGCAGTAATTTTAATAGGTAATAGATAATCACCACATTATTTTCATAAAATCATTTCCTTAATTACTTAGTCTCTCCGCCCCCCCCCCCCCCCCCCCCTCCGATTTTAAAACTTGCTAATTTTTGTTATGCATGTTTTTTTTAAACTTTTCATCGATTCGAAAAAGATAATTATTATACCCATTTTTATCTCAAAAAATTCTACTACCGATAATTTTACAGTGAATTAAAATTATACTCATAAAATTTTTTAGTCCCAACTTATTTAATGATGTTTGAATTTCGAGAGTTAAATGAGTTAATTTGTTGTTATGATTTTTCTGCATGTCTGTTAAAAAGTGATATATTAAAAAAGGGCAGCCCGGTGCACTAAAGCTACCGCTATGCGCGGTGTTCGGGGAAGGACCCCACCACAAGGGCGTATCGTACGCAGCCTTACCTTGCCAGAGGCTGTTTTCAAGGCTTGAACCCGTGACCTCCTAGTCACATGGCATCAACTTTACCAGTTACTCTAAGACTCCCCTTCGCATTCCTCATCGACGCCGGCGTTGCATGAGCCCGGCCTGCCCGTAAGGGCGCGGACGGGTTCAAGGCGAGTGCGACCATCGTTAAAAAGTGATATATTGTACCGTCAAAAAATTAAACGGGTTTAATTTTTATTATAACTTTTATAGTCTCAATTGTGCGGTCAAACTCAAAAGTTTGAATCTCAAAAAGTGAAAAGTCTCATAAAAATTGAAACATTGAGAATAGTTTATTATAGAATGGTGATATATTATTTATGTTTATTTTGGTGATTGCTTCGAAAATTGATGCTACTAATTGATCCAAATTAGATGGTGTTGAACAACAATAAATTAGAAATCGACTACCAATAAAAGCAAGATATGATTGATCCCTCTTGATTTTAATAACAAGGTCATAATGCTATAAAGAAAAAATTAAAAATTGATTGTAAAAATATAGAGTCCAAGTTTTCTTCCACAACTATTTTTTTTATTTATAATTTTAAGATTAAAAGTTAAAATAATTGAACTTACTTATAATAGTTTCACTTGCGGTGGACATTAGTTAAACTCTATTATATATGAATAAAAATTGTGTATATTTTATGTGGACTCTACATTAATATACAAAAACGATATAGCATATTTTTGGCTATATATTAATTTGATGAGTGGATATAGTGGGTAAAGTTCCAATTAATAAATTACTATCAAAAGATAAAATTTTATTCTTCTTGCTAGGAAAATAATGAAATTAATATGATTTCTTGGATGCCATTATATTATTTTATTTTTATTTTTTGTGGGGGTGAAATTTGGGTCCATCCTAATTTGCTCCCCAAAAGTTGCACACTCACTCATCTAATAATTCAATTTCCAACTTATCAATAAGAGAGGAATGGTGTAGGGGTCTGGTTTTGTACTCTTTCTTCATTCTATCATGAAGGGAAAAAAAAAATACTCACTGTATATTTTACTCAAGTATATTAGTGTAGTGTGATTCTTTTTTGCTTCTCATGTTTAGTGACAAGATATTCATTATTCAACATTGCATTTTGTTTTTGGTCTTTTCATGAAAAAGCAAAAAGATCATGACATTTTAATTGAGGATCCAAAAGAGTGGCTCACTATCTCTCAAATTTAAATATCTTATTTCACCTTACCTATTTTTTTGTACTAGAGATAACATATTATAACAATAATACAAAGCATTACAACACTTGACTTAATCTATTAAACTTGTAGCTCCTTTATTTCAATAATGAGAATCCACTTTTGGTTCAGATATTGATAAATTGGTCATCAGAAAATTGTATTTAAGAATTGACATTAAAATTTAAATCCTTGGATTGAAAAGGATAAATGATTTAATGTCCTCTAATGCCTACAGAAAAAGCAAGAGAACTACAAGAATATATTTGTTAGGTTATCTGTCCAATGTCAGTACTTATATTGGAGCCCAACGAAGTCAAGTTTGCATTGAAAGTCTCACATGAAATGCTTTCTAACAAGGTCAATTTCAATTAATACATGGAATAATGTTAATTGGTTGTAATTAAGGATTGTGGTGGATTAAGTATCGATTGAACAAAATTCGTAAAAAAATGATAATTGGTCCATTATCTAGCTAGTCCCAATTATGTCATATACATGCACATCATTATAGATGTCGAAAAAAAGATCATTTTAGATGACAAAGATTAGGATTTATAAATATAACTCTCCGAGCAGATATCTAAGTTATGGAATCAAGAAATTCTTTTAATTATCAACTAACTCAAGTCGTGGTTGTTGCAGATTCAGTTTCGCTAAGGAGAAACTCACAAATTCAATTTCACTGAGGAGAAACTCATAAGTCTCTTACACTACTATTAACTAACTCAAGTCGTGGTCGCTGCAGATTCGTTTTCGTTAAAAAAAAACTCACAAATCCAATATCACTAAGGAGAAACTCATAAGTTTCTTACATTAGTATTTCTGATTTAAACTGTCTGATTCTTAGGTCGAGTCATGCCTCTTTAAAATTACATCCCTATCTCTCGTTATCGGTCGGGGCGGTGATAAGCTTGCTTCGTCAGAAGCTCATTCCCCCCAAATACCACAGTAAATATCTTTCACATTTAATCAATTTGAAATCCTAAGAATGAAGCACCTATTCTACCCTTACACTTCATACGCAACTCTCAATTATTTGAGTCCCAAAATAAATACCGAATATGGTTAACAATAATAATAATAAAAAAAATCTTAATTGGGAGGAAATGCAAAAAAGCACTTTATATTTTTTCACTTCTATTCTCTCTCTAGCACACATGTCCATTGATATGCTACATCCATTATACCCCTTTACAATGCCTATCATCTATCTATCTATCCCCAATTGTTGCTGGTCGACCTACCTTTTTTGACAAAATTTTCCAATTTCTAGAAGTAGTACAGTAGTCATTAAAACACACAAAAAAATAAAACACACACTACCACATACTTACCACCACACATCACGATGTGGTGTAGTGGATGAGATTATTTTTTTTTAATCAGAGTTCTCAAGTTTAAATTTTGAGTATGAAAAAAATCTTTGATAGAAAACTTTTTTTTCAATAAGCCATATTCGATGCGAATCTAAATTAGTCGGACCTCAATACAAACATCGAACATAGTATAAAAAAACAAAAAAAAAAAACACTCTCTCTCTAACTCTCTGTCAAGCAGCTGTCACTATCTTTTCATTATCTACTCATCTTTTATCACTTTCACTTCTTTATGTATCTTTCAATTATCAAATCATTGATCACTCTCTACCCCTCCTAAATTATACTTTCTCCATTTCGAAATAAGCTAATTGTGTATTTATTAGTATTTTAAAATAAGTGAATTATTAAATTATTTTTAAATTTATCTTTATGATTTGACAACTAATTAACTTTTAAAAAGGTATTACAAGGTCAACTTTTTCTTTTTTTGGGGGGGTTAAAAATAAAAAGTTATGTTAAATTTATATTTTTAATGTTTTTTCTTAATTTGTATGTCAAAATTCAACAATTCATTTATTATGAAATGATGAAAGTACTACTATAATAATAATAATAATAATCCTCATAAAGTTTTCTAAAGATTTTATTATTATCTTTATATGATTAAACTATGGTATGGATCATCTAACTGAGGTAATCCAACAACCATATTATTTTAGTTGTTTTTTGTTCCTTTATCTTTTTGTCTTGCAAAAATTTAATTTTGTAAGTGACGACTTTTATTTTAAAAGATGTAGAGGTCGTCTTTCCTTTAATAACCAATGATTAGCGAAATAAAAAGAAAATAAACTTATTGCAAAATATTGCCTTTTGACCACGTAAACAATGACATTTTACTTTTATCTTTTTACTTGGTATACAATCGTCATTAGATGAAAGTATTTTTTTTTTAAAAAAGGAATATATTAAATAATTGGAGTGGGTTCATGGGTCAGATTAAATAAAATGATTGTGTTTTTTTCAAAAACTAAAAAAAGTTTATTAAGTATCATGTTATTATTGGTAAGTATACTTGATGTACTATAGTAATAGTAAAATGATTTTTGCGTTACAAAATACAAAATAGGTAATTTTATTATACTCTTTTAATAATTGGGTGGCTTTGCTATTTTGTAGTAAAATAATTTTATTACACTATTTTCAATAGTTGAGTAGTTATATAATTAACTATTCATACAATTCCTTGTTTATCATTGATATCATCACTTCGTTATCACCGTAGGAAAAACAAATACAAAAAACAAAGGGTCAAAAATACATGTTAAATATTACAAATAGTTTAAATTTGCGCTCCTTTCATCTATTGCTCTTAACATTAAATTTTGAGTCTAAAACGTCTCTCCTTCCATTTATTGGACCATAATTGTCTTTTATGATTTACAATGCTTCTTTCCTTAACGAAATTATTAGATGACATATGTATGACTTTAATTAACTAGGTCGCACAATTATTGGTGCACGCATATATCAGATCCAACCTAGCTAAATTTATTTTTCGGTAATTACTGGAGATGAATTTCTAAGAATCCGTCATGGTTAAATGATGAAAAAGTTTGTTAGAACATAAATATGAGAATGAGATTGAAGCTTGTTTGTTTGCACTAATTCTGAGCCAAAAATCACAACTTCAAACGATGTTGTCTTTTAAATCCACTAAATCTCAAAACATGAAACCTCAAAGGAACTAAGTTCCTATTTAATCCAGTCTCGCATGTGTCATCTCATAATTCTATTAAACAGAGAAGCATTTTCATCCCGACTGTTAGTTTAATGTTAAGGATAGTTGAGGTCACATAGGTGAAAGAAGGGTATTTTTAATTCGAAAATAAATTTTAAGAGTAATTGAGATCCAATAAGTAGAAGAACAAGGGCAAACTTAGGTTATTCCGCATACATTATAAACAAAACATTAACTAATTGCTTGTGTTATCTAATTCTGGTAAGATTTACACTCGATTCATCGTTTTCATATGTACAACTAGTGTGCTTGCTTGTGTCTCCTTGGTAGTCTCATTAATGTTTAAAAATTGGGCGTAGAATAATGATGATGATCATGAACTACATGTACATGTCTGTAAGCAAAAGATAGTTGTAGTACATTCTTGATTACAATTTAGAACTTCACTTTTGTTTCCACAAACTCTACAAAGCCAAAATTAAAAAAAAAAAAAAAAAAAAAAAAAAAAAAAAAAACAAGAATGGCACCATGTAACAAAATTATTCGATTCATAGCGTCACTTGACCATCATAATAATAACGGCGGCTTAAGATGAACTCTTATCATTCGACCTGTCCTTTGACCCCACCCATAGTGAGAACTTCAGTGTATCAGACTGACCACTTGATCATCAATCATCATGTGCATGCTCTTGAGTTGAAGCAAATATCTCAAATGTCAAGCCAGAATCACCCAACTTCTCTTTCAAGAATTCATCAAAACTTTTAGCCAAAGAAATAGTAAGATGATTAGCCCAATCTCCCATTTGTCCTTTCCTAAAAAAAGAGCTATATTTCACATTCATAAATTCTCCACTTGGGTCCTTGTTAACTTCCAAATTCTTAAGATATTCAAAGCTACAAATCCTTACAATATCTTCAATCATTCCATTTTCCTCTTCCTCTTTTGAAAAACTGCATCCCAAAAACTCAGCAATTTTCTTAACATACAATAATGTGTCACCTTTTATATCTTCATATTTCAAAAACAACACCTTCTTAGGGTCCTTTAAACTTGCATACCAATAGCCTAACATATGTTCCCAAAAGGGTCCAAAAGGGTGTATTCCCTTGATGAACATTTCCAATGCTTCTTCAATTGTTGAGGGCTCATTTTCACCCTCAAAATTATTTTCAAGAACGAAAAATCGCGTAGAAATAAATTGGTCTAGAGGATTTCTACATAAATATATAATCTTACTGTGGGATTGTTGAATTGAACTAGGAAGAGCATCATAAGGTGTGTGAGTTGCAAATATTTTTGGAAAAATTATTGAACTTTGAGGAGGAATTTTGTACATGATATCAAAGTCGAAACGAATTAATTCATGAGGATTAGAAGTAAGTAATTGGCTTTTTTGATGATGATCATGATGGTTAATAATGCTAAAAATGAGAGCTTTTAACCAAGTAGTACCTGATTTTGGCAAGGTTGCTAAGATAATGAAGTCAATAATATTCTCATAATCTGATTGGAATTGTTTTTCAATGGAAACTAAAGGTAGAACCAATCTTGTTGGACACCAAAAGCCTTTGTACTTGTGGAGCAAACGACCATCCCAATTCTTTGTTTGTGTCAATTTCTCAAGTAATTCTTCTTCAACCTTTGGTTGATCATCAATAGAAGTTGTTGCAATAAAGATGGTTTCTAAATTTTCTACTTTTTCCATTTGTAATTTTGACTAGAGAAAGAACTTCCAAAAGTTACAATAGAGGGAGGGATTAGTGTAAGTTTAAAAGCAATTAAATGATAAGATTTATTAGAGGAAATTGTCATAAAAATTAGATCACTTACAATTTGAACGAAAGTCTGTCGTAAAAAAATATAAATCTAAAAATAAATTTGCAAAAAGAATAGAATAACCAATGATTAATAGTATGATACTATGATCCAATAAAAAAAAAGACAACAAGACTCTATAATTGTTTTTAGACAAAAACCAATGATTGATCAGCCATTATAAAATACTGTAGTATAAACAACTTCCTTGGAATTTACAATATTTTCTTTTTTCTTTTTTGTCTACACTTTCAAAAGTTAAATCTGGCCATTCTGGGACTATGCTCCATGATCCCCCCCCCCCCCCCCCCTCATATAATTGTCATACTCCCTCTTTGATACCTTTGATGGGAATTTATCAAATTTGCATTTTGGTTTAGATTTTAGAACATATATCACAATTCACAAGTATTACACCATATTGAGAGCTTAGATGCAAGGACCAAATTAGTAGTTTGTTATTTTATTATCACTAATCAGTTTGGGGAGGTGGGCTTAGTAGTTAGTGGAGAGGTGGGGTTGGGGGGAGGGTGGGGGGTGCGGTGTTACTGGTTGGCTACAAATACAGAAAAATAAAGGTATTATTCTTTCTTGAAACTTAGGGAGGAAAGTTTGATGTTACATTATATGATTTCACTAACTATATAATTTCATCACGGGGAAGTGTATGAAATGTGGACCAATTCAAAACTTTGTGTTTATGGGTTTCTCATCTTAAAAAAAGAAGGGTTATTCTAAAAAAAATAGACCTAAATTAGGGTGACTTTCAAATTTTAGCCTCAAATAAAAAGGTTTTGTTAAAATAGTCGTAACTGGTTAACTCATATTTTTTTGGACGAAATTATCCCTACTCCAATAAATTCGCTGTTAAATTTCTTTCTTTCGCTTTTTCTTCCAAATTCACAGAATCGACTTTAGCCGTAAGGTTTCTTCAGGTATGAGTTTCATCATCAAAATTCATTGTGGTAATTTTAGCTTATTGATTCATTGTGGTAATTTTAGCTCGTTATAATTAGCATATTGATTTGATTTTTGGGAGGCGAACGTAAGCTGAAGTTGGGATATGCTGTTGTTGTAGTAACATATTTACCATTGAGTAATTGTGTCAAACATGTTGTGGGGATTTTATTATTGCGGTTATAATTGTGTTTGAGTAGTTGTGGGGGGTTGGTCTTTGAGGAAAAAGCCGTTAATATGAAAGTTAACGTTGATCGCAACATTTTTTGGAAAGGCCAAACATATAAGGTCAAGGTGGTACAAGAAATTAGTTTCAAGTATTTCAAACTAGTGGTATAATTAGCATTAGAAGATGATGAGGAATTGTTAGAAGATGATGAGAAATTGTATAGGTTGTGGGGAGTTTGTTATTGTGATTATAATTGTGTTTGAGTAGTTGCGGGAGTTTGGTCTTGGAGGAAAAAACTGTTAATATGGGAGTTAAAGTTGATCACAATATTTTTTGTGAAGACCAAACGTATAAGGTCAAGGTGGTACAAAAATAAGTTTGATTGTTTCTATAGCTCGAACACAAACTACAAAGCTACCTTTCTTGCAAGCTTCTCTAGTTGTCTCAGTTTATTGGACAACCTTGCATTTCTCTCATGCCAAACTGCATATATAAATTCAGTATGTATCAGTTTTCATTCTTGGGATATGTGTCTCTTGCCTTTAATTCTCTGCTTAATCCAATCATACATTGCAACTCATGTAGCAGATAGTGGTTGAGTACTATTTAGCCAGCAAAGCAACCTCTTCTATATTGCATTTGTATAGTTACATTCCATGAACAAATGATCTCTTGTTTCATTCACTTGCTTGCACAAAATACATACAAAGTCAATCTGAATATTCCACTTCACTAATCTATCAGTGGTCACACAATGCTTCACCCATCTAATAAACTTGCAAAGAAAGCCCAAGTGAATCAGGATCTGCTTCAAATAGGGTCAATCTACAGTATCATAAGTCTTCTGTATATCCACTTTTAACATACATCTAACTGAGACAATTTTTTCCACTTAAGCTTTAACCAATTCATGAACAATCATAATATTGATAACTCATTTTCTATCTCGGATGAATTCAACCTATATTTTAGAGATTAAAGAAGCATTAACTTATTGATTCTAAGAGAGAACACCTTAGCTATTAGCTTGTATAACATAGAGCAACAGGCAATGGGTTTAAACTCTCTAATGGTAGTAGAATTTGGCACTTTAGGTAACAAGGTTACTATTGTACAGTTCACTGCATTATACAACTTTTCATTGTTAAAAAAAATCCTTCATTGTTGAACACGCATCATATTTAATTATTGGCTAAGCTTTTTTTAAAAAATAAGGCATTGCAGATATCAACACCTGGAGCTTTATCATCTCCTATATAACAGAGGCTATTATAGATTTCCTTATCAATGACTGAACGACATAATTTAACTTGCTGCTGATGACATAAAGAGGGGTCATTCTTCATAAATTTTTTTGTTAACTGTGGTAGTATTGGTTAGTGCACACTCCATTAAAGATTGGTAAAAAGTAATAATTGCATGCTTAATATCCTCAGGATCTGCCCATTTAACACTATTCAAAGAAATAAGCTCCACTATCTGCTTCTTGTTACCTTTTTTCTTTTATAACTTCACTAAAATACATGGGGGTTGAATCACCTAACTTATACACAAAGTCCTGAATTTTTATTGTAACATGCTTTCTTCAATATTGCTCCATTTCTCAAGAATAGTCAGTATATCATTCTCTTTCAAGACCATACTATTATAGTATCGAGTTGATAAACTATGTTGTATCACTTGCAATCTATCTCTGAAGTAAACAACCCTCTTAGAATTACCCCTATAGTGTGTGTTATTTAGTAATTTCAAGTGCAATTTTAACATCTTCAGATTCTGCCATACATTTCAAGTTATGCTCCATAGGCAAAAGTTGACACTGTCTTAGTCTGTAATGATTTGACAGATGACCTATAGCTCTTGCCCCAGAGGCAAGACTTAGACAGCTATGCCCCATGACAAGAGTTGACACTATCTTAATCTGTAATGATTTGACAGATGTCCTATAACTCTTTACCTAGAGGCAAGACTTAGACAGTTATGCTCCATGGGCAATAGTTGACTATGCCTTACTCTTTAATGATTTTACTTGTTGACGATATATATTCTAAATTAAATTGTTACTAATTTTTTGTTGTTTCATTTTTTATAAGGGTTGTGCTTGAAATGGATGAAAAATAAATCAGTATTGAGAAATACAATATGAGACAATCAATTGAAAGTATCGATAGAAATAATGAGCTAATGGTTATTGAACCAATATTGGAGGCTGAAATAGCTGAAGAAATGAGGCAATCATCCAAGATTAAGGGGGATGATAAAAAAGAGAGGATAATTGATGTCGAGACTACTCTCTTGAGACACAATACCTCTTTGAATGAGGTAAATGTCAAGTTGATCTTCATTGACAAACTAAATATGGTGACGTGCATGTCAAACATTGTAATTACACACAACATCCAATTTAAGGTTATCAAATGAAGCACAAAAAGATATTCACTGCGATGTTTGGACAACAACTGCGTATGACGGTTTCATGCCTCGAAGATTGTCGATTCTTTCCTCTTTCAGGTTACTACATATGAAAAGGCTCACAGTTGCTCGGTTGATTTCATAATGTCCGACCACAAGAATGCGACATCAAAGGTGATATGTGACTACATACTAGAGGTGGTGTGTGACTCTAGTAATATAATCACACCAAACTTTGTGGTAGATGAAATGAGAAGGAAATATAAAATAATCAAATCTTACAACAAAGGCTGACGAGCGATACAACATGCTTATATGGTGATAAAAGGAACGACGGAAGAGAACTACAACATATTGCCATCGTATCTTCACATGATGAAAGAAAATAACCCAGGCATGTACACAAACATAAAGAGGGATGATGAGAACAAGTATAAATACTATACTGTTCAAATTGAAAATTTTGGTCCAAGAGGCAAAAGTTTATTCTTTAAATGCACTGGTTAGATTATTAATATATATGCAACTCTTGCCTCATGGGCAAGACTTAGTTTAGAATAGGTACAGATGTTATACTGTTGAAATTGAAAACTTTTGTCCAAGAGGCAAAATTTTATTTTTTAATTGCTCTGATTAGATTATTAACATATATGCAACTCTTGCCTCATGGGCAAGACTTAGTTTAGAATAAGTATAAATACTATACTGTTGAAATTAAAAACTTTTGCCCAAGAGGCAAAAGTTAATTCTTTAGTTGCACTGATTAGATCATTAACATATATGCAACTCTTGCCTCATGGGCAAGACTTAGTTTATAATAGGTACAAATGCTATACTGTTGAACTTGAAAAATTTTGCCCAAGAGGCAAAAGTTTATTCTTTAGTTGCACTGATTAGATCATTAACATATATGCAACTCTTGCCTCATGGGCAAGACTTAGTTTATAATAGGTACAAATGCTACACTGTTGAAATGGAAAACTTTTGCCCAAGAGGCAAAAGTTTATTCTTTAGTTACACTGATTAGATCATTAATATATATGCAACTCTTGCCTCATGGGCAAGACTTAGTTTAGAATAGGTACAAATGCTATACTGTTGAAATTGAGAACTTTTGCCCAAGAGGCAAAAGTTTATTCTTTAGTTGCACTGATTAGATTATTAACATATATGCAACTCCTGCCTCATGGGTAAGACTTAGTTTAGAATAGGTACAAATGTTATACTATTGAAATTGAAAACTTCTACCCAAGAGGCAAAAGTTTATTCTTTAGTTGCACTGATTAGATTATTAACATATATGCAACTCTTGCCTCATAGGCAAGACTTAGTTTAGAATAGGTACAAATGTTATACTGTTGAAATTGAAAACTTTTGCCCAAGAGGCAAAAGTTTATTCTTTAGTTGCACTGATTAGATTATTAACATATATGCAACTCTTGCCTCATAGGCAAGACTTAGTTTAGAATAGGTACAAATGTTATACTGTTGAAATTGAAAACTTTTGCCCAAGAGGCAAAAGTTTATTCTTTAGTTACACTGATTAGATTATTAACATATATGCAACTCTTGCCTCATGGGCAAGACTTAGTTTAAAAAATTATTGTACTGTGATTATAAACATCAAATGCAAATTGTTACTAATATTCTTTTGCTCAACACAGGTTTCAGTATGCATTTTTTGCTTATGTCATTTCAATCATTGGATGGACCAACTGTAAACCGGTAATAATGGTAGATGGAATATTTTTGAAGTTAAAATATCGTGGTGTCCTCATAACAGCAGTGTTAAAGGACAGAAACAACAATATATTTTCTTTGGCTTTTGGAATTGTAGAAAATAATGAGTCTTATAACTGGTTCTTCAATCAGTTAAGAAATGCAATTGGGGTACGTGAATAATTGTCTATTCTTTCAAATCATCACCCAGCCATTGCAAATGCAGTTGCAAAGGTCTATCTAGAGTGTCAGCATGGGATATGCATCGATCACATGGAGAAGAATTTAAGAAAAAGATACTTCTGAGATATGGTTCTATCACTCTTCTACTACGCAGCAACAACATACAAACACACTGAATTTTATACTTTCATGTGTGAGATAGAAAAAGTCAACAAAATTGCTACGGAGTACTTGAAATAAGAAAAACCAGAAAGATGGGCTCGTTCGTTTCATACCAACAGAAGGTACAATATGCTTACGACTAACAACGTGGAGTCCATGAATGCGGTACTGAGAAAAGCAAGGCAACTGTCAATACTGAAATTGATAAATTACATTTAGAACAAGTTATAAAGATGGTTTTATGAAAGAAAAATAAAAGCGCAATGCAACTTTCATGACATCACACGTTGGGTGGAAGTGGAGGTGATTGACAAGATTCAAGTTGTCTTGAAATTAAAAGTAAGTAATTGACATTGTATTTTGATAATAGGGAAATATACAAAAAAATTAGTAGATAATTGAGAAGAATAACCTCCACATGCTATTAAATATATGATTTTTACAAAAGGATAACCTCCACAATTGACTTGATTGTGCTCATTGGTTGTATTTGATTTGTAATTTGATGTTGTATGCTTGATTGTAGCTATTTTTTGGTTGCCTCAAGATTTATCCCCTATGTATGGTTGATTGCTCTATATGGATGATTCTGCTCATATACTAGATGTTTCACTATCATAGTTGATTCAACTCATAGGTTATATGCAATATCTGTTTTATCTCGATTTATTTGTCGCTGATTCTCATGGTCATATGTTGGAAGCATCACTATTGGTTCTGTATAATTGGTTCTGCTCCTGTAAATAGATGACTAAATCACTCTTCTCTTTTCTTCTCTTAATCATATTTTATAGCTTTCAAGATTACAACAAATATAAGTTGTGATTTATTTATCATTTTATTTACAAGTAGACCCTATTGATGCAATAAGATTTATTGTAAGAGAAGAAAGTGTTGAATATATTGTAGACCTGAAGAGTAGGACTTGTCATTGCTTGGTATTTCAAACATATGGGATAGCATACACTCATGCAATTGCAGCAACGAACAGTAGACATATGAACAAGTCTAGCTATTGTTCTCATTGGTTCTCAAGACAATCTTGGCTACAAACATACCAGGGAGAAATCCTACCAGTTAGAAGCACAATATCATGGATTATTCCAGATAGCATAAAGAATCTGATCACAAAATCCCCAGATACGAAGGTTATGCTTGGGAGAAGACAAACAACTAGATATCTTTGCAGAACAGAATCTTCAAGAAATAATTATAGATGTTCAAGATGCAAAAGAATCAAGCACAACAGATCAAATTGTCACTGCATTCCTATCCTTCATCCATATGCAAGAGGGTACAGAAAGAAAATAAAAAAACATGATTAGTTTTACTTTTCATCCGAGAAGTTGGATGAAAATAACAGTTATAATAGGATTTTTTGATCCCCTATTTTAGTTAGTAATAAGTAATTTTAACTTTCATTCACGAATGTCTTCTTATTTATTTAAAGTTTTAACTTGTGGTGAAGTATTTAACTCAATACCTTCTTATTGATTGTTTATAAAAATTACTTAGCATGTTAAATTTTTTCATATATTGATGTGTACAAATATATCATATTAACAGAATTCGGGGAAGGACCACACTCCCAAGAGATGTGATGTAAATAATTTCATGGGATACACTTTAAAATTTGCCTTGAAGGCAAGATGCAGAACAAGTTATGCCTCATGGACAAGAGCTGACACTAGATTATTCTGCAATGATTTGGTAGATGATCTACAACACCCGCCCTAGAGGAAAGATTTAAGCCCCAAAGAAATAAGTTATGCCCTATGGGCAAGATTTAACACTAGTTTAGTGTGTAATAACTTCACAGATGATCTACAACACGTGCCCTAGAGGCAAAAATTAATACAACAAACGAACAAATTATGCCCCATGGCCAAGAGTTGATACTAGATTAGTGTGTAATGATTTGGTAGATAATCTATAAGTCTTTCCCAAGAGGCAAGACTTTTAGACCCCAAAGTAACAAGTTATGCCCCATGAACAAGAGTTGACATTAACATAATCTATAATGATTTGACAGATAATCTATAACTCTTACCCTAGAGGCAAGACTTAGGCATCAAAGGTGGTTCAACTCATAATTTTTCAAAGAACATTCTTCCCCTACCATACAAAATATGTTTATAGGAATATTGCAATCTTACAACCATATGAGAATCAATCTTCTAGACTAAAAACTAAAATACTATAAGTCAAGAATAAAAGCAATAAATCTTAAAAATTATCAAAAGAAAAGCACGGGAGAGTATTCAATTGCGAGTAGAAAAAAAATGATACCAATCAACAAAGCAAACATCTAACCAAATAAATCAAAGTGGAGAATCAACTACCGAGGAGGAGTAGATGACCCTTAGATTACAAGGGCTAAACCGTTTCTTATTTTATGCTATTTAATCGAGGATAAATGTGATTGAAAAGTTCACAATGATCAAAATACTCATGTAGCAGCCGCACATAAGTATTGATAAGACAATCCCCATAGAAACAAGTTATACCTCATGGGCATGAATTGGCCCTGCCACATTGTCTACTAATTTAGAAGATACTCAATAACTCTTGCCTTAGGGTCAAGACTTACCACAAGGAGAAGAAAAAAATATTCTTCGATAATAAAACATAAATATATAAGGATACGAACAAATGAATCAGTAGTGATTCTATATTGTATACTTTACGTTATCGCATAAAAAAATAGTTGATTCAATTTTAAAAGACTATTTAAACTTTACATAATCACATAAAAATAGCTAAAAATCCTTCATGTACTGTGATTTTCAATAACTACTACTCCTTGTGCATCCTCTTTCTCTTTTCCTTTCCAAATAATCTGCCAATTTTTTCTGTACAATTGTCTTTTATACCATCTTATAGTTTTCGTTTTTCATAATCCCACAACAAATCTCCATACCTCATGCGAACATAACCAGTGTCAATCTCTTTTGGAATATCTCTACCATGAATAAAATATTCAGCAAAGGCACAAACAAATGCTCCACAATTATTGTTATACAAAAGAAATATATTATGTGAATATATGAAAAACAACAAAAAAAGAAGTGAAATAAACATTTAAAAAGGGAATGCAATAAGATACCATTGAGTTTGTTGTGGCAGCTCATCAACCATTTTTATCGGTGAAGTGTCATTTTCAGATTTGTCAATGTCCTTCTCAAGATAGAAATTAACCTTTTGCAGAAAATACAGTATCAATATTTGATAAGATAACATCACTTTTTGAACAATTTTATTACTGCACCTGATACGGTTGGAGTCGTATACATATATGCATCAATCAGTAAAGTCAAAAACTCCCAAAATCTAGTGTCCAAGTTTATATTTTCTTGGAAAACATAAATTAAAAATAACACATAATCAACCTTGTTCCACGGTACGTTTGCATCACAATATAAGCCTCTGATATACTCTTCAACCTCGTGTTTCTCAAGGATGATAGATTTTTTTTTTCCATTTTTCACAAAGTCTTGATAAAGAGCATCGATCTTATTTCTAAATACAAAATCAGTTGTAGTGAACTTCCCAATAATATTACGTTCATATTTCTCCTTCTTCCTCATGTAGTAGAATATTGTATCTAAATGCTGAGACAAAATAAAAAGAACACTGAATAAGGGCATTACAACACATTCATTACATAAAGAAGTAACCAAAGTAAGATGATCAAATCCAAAATTTAGGAAATTTTATTCCTTCTTTTAGTATATTTTAACAAATTTAAGTTATATACACTGATTGCGGAAAACTTATAGTCAATTTATGGATTATAGCAATAATAATAGTACATCCAGTGTAATCCCAATAAAATACATGAACTATTGTAAGTTATCATGTCATTCTCAAGTATATAATATAAACTCTACTATGAAGAGCTACTTGTTATAGGTCAATTTAACTTGACTTTGTTCAATGTGAACCAAAACTTGGAGATTGTTTTGTTTAAATCTAGGTGGATTAAAATCAGGACAATTTATCCTACCTTCTATATAGGACAAGTTATCCAGTATGTTATATTGATTCTATACCGATTTTAAATAATACCTCAAACCTATGCTACTCGGACTCTTTAAAAATTTCAATCGGTGAGTGCCGAATTCTTCAAAATAGTGTATTTTTGAAGAATACGACACGAGTGCGGCATCAAAAGTAAAAAGTCTATCCAACTTAGTCTACAACTAAAAATGGGATAACCTATGAACCAAAAGACCCTTGGAACTTTTGTCCACACGTAAATGGCTTGTGGATGCCCTGTCTTGTTAAATTCTTTTGCAATGTTTGCTTTCTGCTTTTATGGGCTGCAATAGTTTATAGTTGGTGGGGCTATTGTATAATGTTTTCTAGACTAACTTGTGTAGTTTCTTTAAAAAAAAAATAGGACTTCTCCAGCACCAGTTGTGGGTTGGCCTCCAGTTCGTTCATTTAGGAAGAATTTTGCAAGTAGCAGCTCTGTGAAACCTGCTGCTGAGTCATCACAGAATGTAGTCCCAACTAAGAGTGTCAACGAAAAACCAATGAAAATTTGTTAGAAAGGTTTATTTTCTAAGATCAACATGGGTAATTTGAAGTCATTAAATGCTATTTCAGTCTATACATGAGGAAACCTCTTGGCATTGTGGAATAGGAAGTCTATTTGTCCATACACATTGTGATAGTTTATGTAGTCATTCATAAGCTCTATATCACTGGAAGGGTCATTACTCCAATGTTCGTGCAAAACCCAAAACAACCTTCATCTATATACTATGCATAAGAATAAGTGTGTACTGACAATACATAATACTCCTGTTCTCATCTATTCAAATAGAACAACAAACACTTTTTCATGACAAATTTATTAAATTCAGAGATGTATATATAATATCAAGAATGACCTAATGGAGGATGTAATTGGTGTTTCCAAAAGAGAGACACAGAAAACAACAATGTCAATGGGCTCAAATGAAAGGCAAAAAGTAACTCGTTCTGGCGTAGGAAATCTAGTATTGCAACAAACAAAACTAATGCCATGAGCCTTAATTAACTCTAAACACTTCAAATCAGAACTTCTCCACACTTTCAAACTCTTACCCCAAGAACCAGAATAAATGTAACCATTACAAACAAACAAACAAGAAATATTGTCAGTGTTCAATCTACTAGAAGAAAGGGGGGGGGGGGGGGCACAAAACAAAAGAACAATCCAAAAGCACATTAGCCGCGAATAATCACATATGATATAAAGAACAATAAGGTTAAATAGAATAGCCAGACACACATTACAAATATAGATTAGGATAGCAAGTGATAATACAGTGTCATTCAAAGGTCGACCACAAGTAACAAGTGAATAAAATCACTTCTTCGAATCCATAGCACAAGAGCCAAACATTAAACATTCGAGAAACACATCTTTTCCTTTAATGTATATATTGTTAGCACTTAAAATACATGAAAAATAAATACAATCAGAATTATGTATTACCATAAGTACAAAAATGAAAAAATGAAAAGCTTAAAGATAGTAAACCTACCATTTCAACGTATTCAATCCACACTCGATGAACGCTAAAAAATCAGTGTTCAAGCTCAACAGATTATCAAATGCTTCAATGTCACAGATGAAAGGATGTTTTCGATATATCTGCTAAAACTATAACAAAATAAAAAAGAGTCTTTACCTCCCACAACAATGTTGTAACATGCAACAACACAAGTCTGAATAATAGCATTCTCCTGTTTAGTAAACGGAGTAAATGTAAAATTATTTTTTTTATAATCTTTGTCCATGACTGCATGATCACATAAGCAAGAAGAGCAGCCGAGACATTGAGATTTGAAACCATTCCAGTAGTGAGTTTAAGCTTTGTCACTTTCACACTATAAATAATTCCAATCAACACACTCACCACAATTCCCCAAAAAGTAGTTTGTTTAGTCCATGAAGGAATTCTCTCTACTTCTTCAGCATGATCTCTCATTTCTTTCGTTTCTTCTCTTTCAATCTCTATTGATTCTACACCAACTCTACTCATTTCCATGTACCATATTTAATCACTACAAATCAAAAACAACAACAACAACAATCATGAAATAGGAGGATAGAGTGTGCACAGACCTTACTATAACAAAGAAGAAAAAACATAATGGATTTAAAAAGATTGAAAAGGGTACCAAAAAATGTAAAAAAGATTACCCTTTTTTCTTTGCTGGATAGAGTTCTTGAAAATCGTGCCTAACAAATATCGAATAAATGGATTTGACAGTTGTTCGTACTGTGTTATTACGATCTCATCAACAACGATAATAATCAATAGCAAATAAATACTATGAAATTCAACAAGATTTGCAGAGAGAGAGAGAAAATGAATCCCCCCTAAATCCAATATTATAAAAAAGAAGAATAATGTAAAGAACATGAAGCTAGAGGCTTATAAGCTTAATGGCCGGAGGAAATGATCAACAAGCACAAATAGACAAGCTAGAATCTTATAGAGATGATTTCTGACCAAAATAAAAAAGAACAAAAGAAATAAAGTAACACACTAACGCCTTTGGCAGCACAGTATCTGGGATGTACATACAAATATGCACAAAACAAGAAAATAAGTTGTAACTGGCCTAACACAGACACTTTTAAGCTTATTTGAAAAATAGTCCTAATCGTACCTCATTGTAAGCTAATTTCTCAAGTCATTTCACTTTACAAAATTAGAACAAAGTGGTTACATTAAAGTGTTAAACAAACTTAACAGAAAAACTCAATTATTGGCATATTTGACTTCAACATTCATCACTTGTACATAATATTACTAAGTTAGTAGATGATCTATAAATCTTGACATAGACGCAAAGACTGAGCCCCCATAGAAACAAGTAATGCCTTATGGGCAAGAATTGGTCCTGCAACATTGTCTATTAATTAAACAGATGTTCAATAACTCTTGCTCTAGAGGCAAGATTTATCCCATAAAGAAACAACTGCCCCTATGGATAAGAGTCGACACTACTTTGTTCTGTAATGATTTGATAGATCCTCTGTAATTCTTGCCCTAGAGGCAAGAATTAGCTTACAATAAATCTATTTAAAGAAAGATAGACTGACAGAGAATTTTTTAGACATTGATATAAAATACATGTAAATGATAAACTGAATTTAGTAGAAACTTACATAAAAAATGATGTCAATTAAGTTTGAAGGCAAAAGTCCTGAAGAATTGGAAGCAACATCCACTGAGAGACGCTTTATTTCTTCATCAGAAGCAACATTCATTTTTTTCTATTAATCGAGTTTGAAGATTTGAGAGGTGTCCGATGAAGAAAAAGAGAAGCAAGAGAAAGAGTATTTGAGAAAATGAGGGAAAAAAGATGAACACCAAGAAGAGTATTTCAGAAAATATGAAAAAAAAAGAGAAATAATAAAAATTCAAAATAAAGATTAAAGACAAATAAATTTTAAAAAAGGGAAAAAATGAAGAAATAAATAATGGTCAAGAAAAAAGAGAAAAAAATAAAGGTTGAGACAAATAAATTAAAACATGAAAATAAAATTAAAGAAAAAAGCAAAAATAATAAAAAATACAATAATAAATTTAAAGAAAAAAATTAAAAACTGAAAAAAGTAGAATAATAAAAGTAAAGAAAAAATAAAAAAGTATAAATAATAAAAAATAAAATTTGAGAGATAAATGAGTATGAAAAGTTTAAAAATATATTTGAGGTGTAGAGGGGCAAAATGATACTTTTAATATATTAAAAAGTAAGGAAGACTATTCTTCAAAGACATTCTTATTTGGCGTCAAATATCTAAAGCCACTCATATTTGGGTTTATAACATGCAATTTCCTGGAAAAGAAAGAGCTCATTGGTTTTAGATAAATCATTATACATATTTTTTAATAGGAATGTGAAAAAATATGTTTAACTGATAAACTGAATCAATAAAAATGTTATTCATTTATTGATAGCGGGTTATTAGATTAACAATTTTTAAACGATTTTATAAATTTTTATTTATTGGTTCGGTTTCTAGTTTTAAAGTTTTAGTTATTGGTTAAACCAATACTCCAATAAGATTATATTAAAATTATATTTTATCATTGATTATTTAATAGTGACTCTGATTTTAAATATATACCCTATTATTTTTTGTATTTTATAGTTGTCTTAGTGCTTGTAATTTGTGTAGACTTTATGCATGAAGATAGTGTTGAACAAAAAAAATAAGAGAAAGCAAAAAAAATAAAAAATTAGAGAAACATTTTCTTATTGGTTAAATCGAAATCGAACAATTAAGAATCAAAATAATTAACCGAAAATCGATTACAAATATCTTATTGATTTGATTATCATTTTACCATGTTTACAAATCGAAAATTGATTAATCAAACTAGTAATACTCAAAACTGAATCAATCAATCGACATGCATCCGTACATTTTTAAAATAGAAATATTAAGTTTTAGCCAAAATTATTGGATTTTTTTGAATATGTAATCGAAACTCTAGCTTTAACCGAGTATGAAATAATATATTTCCTTTTAAACGTCATTAGTCAGATATAAGAAGTTTTGGGATTTTAAATTGTACCTTAGGTATAGAATGTGTAAAGATGATTATTGATTGTAAGGTTTTGATTTTTCTTCTATAAACTTTTTGCTTTCTAGACAAGTCAAAGATTCCCTTCCATCCAACTTTTATGTGACCCTAAATATATCTATTTTTATATTTGTTGTACATAAATAGCAAGTTGGAGGAACTATTGAAATAATAATGGCAAGTGTAATTTTCTGCAGAAGACGTCATATCAAACAGTATATATATATATATTGTTTGTAAAATAATACTAGTATCAAACATTTTTCAAACATCTCAACATTAAAAGACTATCACATAAATTTATTTGAAAAAGCAAAATTCTTTTCCCTTCGCACATTTTGGCAAAATATCTCATAGAGTGTATCGCCGTCGCTTTAGGCCTAGGTCCACACAAATGTCTTTCGGGCCATGCCACATCAAGTGTCAAAAGTGTGTGCACCATATAAACTAGAATTGTGCATTATGAAGTTCTTTATTTTTTTTCTCCCACTCTGACACCTATAAACTTGATGAAGGGAGCACCGACACTGATATCATATTTGTCATGACACGTATAGTTCATTTTGGGCTTAGACCCGCACAAATTTATACTTCGGTCTAGGCCACATCTAGCCCAAAAAATGCACTAACCATATAAACATGAGCTATACTTTATAAAATTCATTACATTTATCTTCTAATTCATATGTGAAATTTGCCTAAAGTATCACCTGCACCTCATCTTCATAAGTTTACTTTGCTAGTCAGTTTGAATCACCCACTTCAGCCCACCCTCCATCACGGCATCACACAACCTGTTTTTTAGCTGATGCATATTGCCTAATCCAATGTGTTTCCTATATATGAATATTGATGACTTTAATTTTATCTCTTAAAAGAGTTATGTCACCAACCCTTTAAGTAGACCAACCTATCCTGGGATTATAGTCATGAAATTATAATTCCTGAAGTAATTTATACCATAAAAACTACTAAAATTGGTACCAGATTTATACCATGTTTCGTTGATGATATAAATTAGTCCTGAAATAAATTTATATCTTCAATCAAACATGATATAAATTTAGTACCAAACTTAACCATGGAATACCCCGTGTACCAGACGATTTAGAGTTTAGTATTCAGGTACAACATTGGCATCATGCTCTCATGGGTGTTCAAGTTATTATATAGAGCAACTTGACATCAAACAGGTCATCTGATTTATCATGTTACAAGAAGTTGTTTCTTTTCAAGACATCTTTTTCAATTTTCCATGATCTTTAAATTTACGATTGATTTACTTATATGCAAAAGACTAATGCAGTAAAGGGGATTACATAACAGCGTACAGAAAACTCACACAACTTACATCTCATATTATTAGACAATTTTACACTCTATAAAACTGCAGACTCACAAGGCATTAAAAGGTGTAGCAACAACAAACGGCAAATGTAGCAGCAGCTCTTGTTCAACTCCTCACCTTAGAAAAGAACTAGCACAACTACATCTCTGATTATTAGATAATTTTACACTGTAAAAAGCCAAAATATTGAGACAGTACCAACGGTAGCAACTCCACATACTTCTTTAACAGGGGAACAAGATGACCCAACTTCGAAAATGCATGCCAAGATTATGAAGCGTTCCTACTTAGAGAACTTCTCTCGATCATGTGGAGAGGAATAGTCAATATTTGGACCCTGGGGAATGATTCCAAAAGGATTGATGGTGGGATGGCTCCCATAGTAATGCTTTTTGATGTGTTCCATGTTGACGGTACTGCTCATGCCGGGTATTTGAAAAATGTCTTTGGTGTAATTAAACAGATTTGGATATTCACGAAGTAACTTCTTATTGCACTTGAAGTGGACAGCATAGACCTGTAACAATCAAGCACCACATGGATCAATACATGAACATGGAAGGGAAGGGATGAAAGCCCTACATCAGTTCATTTGGCCACAGTAAAGTATTTGTCCCATACTCATGCAATGATGAAATTAAATTTTCACTAACCAACTTCATAGGGAGACAACTTTACTGTTGCTCCAAGGCTCTCTTTCTCAATGGTCATTCTGAATGTTCCTTTTTAAACTTTTTTTTTGGAAAAGTGGTATGTTTGACTATGCTCTCTCTATCGTAGTCATCAATCTTACATGATGAGTAATCTCCTTTTGTCCTGTTGTCACTAGTACCAACAGACAAATGCAAGAACTTGAAAGAAATAAACTAAAGATTTCTCTTTTCCGTCCTCTTCCCCCGAGAAATTAAGAATTGAAAGGCAACACAGATAACAAGGAGATCATCTTAAGCATGTATAAATTCTTCTAAGACAATTCTCTCATCATTTATCCCACGTATGTGTCAGTCATTTCTTATTCTTATCCACTATTGTATCCGTAACTATATCCATTCACTGATGTTGTGGATTGTTAGCGATAAATCCTGCCACAATAATAATATTTGTGGTAATACAGGCAATAAATACGAAAACAACAATAACACGGTTAATCAACAAGAGCGATAATGACACCAAGACTTTTACACCAACAATAACACTACCGCTTGTTTGGTAAGCAACATAGAGTTTTATTTCAGACATTGTCTGATAGACTGCTTCTCTACTTCTTCGGAGGTAGCAGTATGGACTGCGTACATCTACCCTCCCCAAACCCCAATTTGTGGGAATACACCGGGTATGTTGTTGTTGTATTGTCTGATAGAAAATTTAATGTACTTGATCTGACATATTTTGATATTTATCGTCCAATGGAGGTAGAATCGATGGGTGGTAACAAATATTTTGTTACTTTTATTGATGATGCTTTACGGAATTTGTGGGTTTATATCTTGAAAACCAAAGATCAGGTATTTCAAGTGTTCCAGAAGTTTCATGCTCCGATGGAAAGAGAGATGGGTCAAAAGCTGAAGCGTCTTCATACTGACAATGGAGGTGAGCACACTTCAAGGGAATTTGAAGAGTATTGTTCAAGTCATGGGATCAGGGATCAGACATGAGAAGACAATTCCTAGAACCCCACAATACGATGGTGTAGTTGAGCGAATGAATAGCACCATTGTTGAGAAGCATGCTCAGAATGGCTAAACTGATACGATAAAAACTTGGGTCGTACCTAAAAACAGTCCACAAACTAGATTAACAAAAACTTGGGTCGTACCTAAAAATTCTCTTATTGGGTTTCCATGTAAAAATCTTGGTGTCATTATTTCTCTTGTTATTCTTGTTGATTAATCGTGTTATTGTTGTTTCCGTATTTATTGTTATTGTCAATATTGCTTTTCATTGAAGATGGGCTTGGACGAGGAGGAGAAAAAGAGATTTTAGGAGGTTTTGAATGAGGTGGTGAGAGGCGTGCCTAGTTCTGTGAAGATTGTCATTGTCATTGGAAGGAATTTCAATGGGCACATCGGGTCATTGCCAAGAGGCTATGATGATGTACATGGAGGCTTTAGTTTCGGGGATAGAAATGATGAGGGAGCTGCTCTTTTGGATTTTGCGAGGCCTTTAGGTTGGTGGTAGTGAACTCGATTTTTTCGAAGAAGGAGGACCACCTGATTACCTTGCGGAGTGCGGTAACCAAGACTCAGATTGACTTTTCGCTGCTTAGGAAGGGGGATAGAGCGTTGTGTCAGGACAGTAAGGTCATTCCTGGTGAGAATCTTTCGACCCAACATACGCTTCTGGTGATGGACTTGGATATCAAGAAGGGCAAGAAAAGGACGGGTGGGGAGGATCGACCCAAAATTAAGTGGGGTTGCTCAACTCCGGTTAGTGCTTTGGAGATGGGGGAGAAGTTGGCGGCGATGGGGGTGTGGGAGTGTAGGGGGACGTTGATAGTATGTGGAATAGGGCTGCCAGTTGCATTAAGGAGACAGCTAGAGTGACATTGAGTGTATCAAGGGGCTGGCCCCAGGGGGACTGGTGGTGGAATGAAAAAGTTAAAAAGAAGGCGGAGCCTAAAAAGGTGGCTTCTGCTAAGTTGGCTGAGAATAAGGATGAAGAGGAAAAACGGGCAAACAGAGAGGAGTACAAGCTAGCGAGGAAGGAAGCTAAGTTAGCGGTTACGGCAGCTAAGACGACAACTTTTGAGAGCTTATATGCAGGTTTAGAGGAGAGAGGCGCGAAGAAGAGGTTGTATAGGCTGTGGCTAAGGCTAGGGAGCAGAAGGTCCCTGACCTTGACCAAGTAAAGTGATGACAAAGTATTGGTGGAGGACATTCACATTAAGAAACGGTGACTGTCGTATTTCCATAGACTCTTAAATGACGAGGGGGACAATGACATTGTGTTATGGGAGCTGGAACACTCTGAGGGGTGTCATGATTTTGGTTATTGTAGACGTATAAAGGTGGAGGAGGTCTTTGAGGCTACTCGTAGGATGCGTAGGTGTAAGGCGACGGGGCCTGACGAGATCTCTGTGGATTTTTGAAAGTATTCAAGCATGAGGTGGTTGATCGATCTGTTTAATGGGATTTTCAGGACTGCGAAGATGCCTGAGGCTTGGAGATGGAGTACGATGATTACTCTATACAAGAACAAGGGTGACATTCAGAGTTGCAACAACTACAGGGGCATTACGTTGTTGAGTCACACTATGAAGATGTGGGAGAGAGTGGTTGAGGGGAGTTTGAGGAGAAGCCTGTCTATTTCGCAGAACCAGTTCGAATTTATGCCCGATCGCTTAACGACAGAGGCAATTCACTTTGTGCGGAAACTAGTGGAGATGTATAGGGAGAGAAAGAGGGACTTACACATGGTATTCATAGACCTGGAGAAGGCGTACGATAAAGTTCCTAGGGAGGTGTTTTGGAGATGCTTGGAGGCTAGATGGGTCCTTGTGGTGTACATCAGAGCGATTAAGGACATGTGCGAGGGAGCGAAGACTCGAGTGAGGACAGTGGGAGGGGATTCAGAGCATTTTCCTGTTCCTGTTTTGACAGGATTGCACCAGGGATAAACTCTTAGTCCGTTTCTTTTTGCCCTAGTGATGGATGTTTTGACGCGGCATATTCAAGGGGAGGTGCCTTGGTGTATGCTATTTGCGGATGATGTAGTTTTGATTGACGAGACCCGGAGAGGTGTTAAGGATAAATTTGGAGGTTTGGAGATAAATCCTGAAGTCGAACGGGTTTAGGTCGAGCAGGACCAAGATGGAGTACTTGGAATGTACGTTCAGAGACGTGACACAGGAGGACGAGGTGGTAGTGAAGTTGGATTCGCAGGTTGTTTGTAGAAGGGATGGTTTTAAGTATCTTGGATCTATGATCCAGGGAAATAGGAAAGTGGAGAGATTGATGAGGATGTCACGCACCGTATTGGGGTGGAGTGGATGAAATGAAGGCTTGTCTTGGGAGTTTTGTGTGATAAGAAGGTGCCTCCTGAGCTTAAAGGTAAAGTCTATAGAGTGGCGGTCCATCCGGCCATGTATGGAGCGGAGTGTTGACCAGTCAAGAACTCTCACATCCAAAAGTTGAAGGTGGCGGAAATAAGAATGTTGCATTGGATGTGTGGACTTACTAGGGGAGATAGGGTTCGGAATGAGGTTATTCAAGCGAAAGTGGGAGTGGTTTCGGTGGAGGATAAGATGCAGGAAGCGTGGTTGGGATGGTTTGGGCATGCAAGGAGGAGGGGCACGGATGCCCCGGTTCGGAGGTGCGAGAGATTAGCTTTGGATTGGTTTCAGGCGGGGTAGAGGTAAGCCGAAGAAATACTGAAGGGAAGTGATTATACATGACATGGAACAGTTACAGCTTACTGAGGACATGACCCTAGATAGGAAAGTGTGGAGAACACGAATTAGGTTAGAAGCTTAGTACGTGTGGGTGAGTTGTAGCCAGTTGTGCTTTGGGGTGGCCTTGCTAGTTGTGTAGTATTTTTCTTATAGGATGGAGTCTCTAGTTAGGTGGGTTGGGGGAGGTGGGTGCTTGCGGTTTGATAATGTATCGTACTAATTTGTGGGTGCCTTATTTCTATATTTCATCTTGTCTCATGTTTTATTACGATCTTATTTACTGTCTCTGTGTCTTGAACCGGGGTCTATCAGAAACAACCTCTATACTTCATTGGAGGTAGAGGTATGGACTGCGTATATTTACCCTCCCCAGACCCCACTAGATGGGAAATCACTGGGTATGCTGTTGTTATTGTTGTATTACCGCAAATATTATTATTGCGGCAGGGTTTATCCCTAATATCTTAGCTCTTAAAGGTTTAACATTCAGTCCATTATTGACAAAGAAATAACAACATAAAACAAAGAGAGTCTCAATACTATTCTATATGACTTGTCTTCACTTTATTATATGTACTCTTATCATACAAAACTCTAGTCTCAATCTTCTATTTCGATCTCCCAGTAGCATGCCATTCTCTTTAAAGACCGAGCCTAGCTTTCTGAATTGTCTGCATATAGACACTGGAATCCCATCTAATCTCACTTCACTTTCATCACTATTATGGGGCCTACACTTGCAGCATACATATTCTTGCTGCTACTTATCCTAAAACATTATTCTCGAGACTAATTCTCCGTACTCCTTAGTTCCATCACCTTCAAATAGACTCAATAGCTAATATTGTCAATTTAATACTATCCTCTGTAAATAGCATATACCAATGCAACCTCCATATTATTAGTTTACTCTTCCATAATTTGGAAAAAACTAAGTATGAGCTCAACACTATCCCTGGTGGACTTGGGAGTTAGGGCTATTGATAAACTATGGTAATCTCAATATGAACGATGAATAATGCGACAGAACCTGATCTAAGAGTTTAAATACTTCAGTATAAGACTAAGTTAATTGCAGCTCTCAATTTTTTTCTTAGTTTACGAGTCAGAGTCATCCTCTCACTTAGCTAGGTCATTTTGAAGTGGTAAGGTGTTCATGTTTGGAAATCTTGGATCCTCTCTTAGTGTATGCTAGATTCAATTTTCAAGGGACGAGAGATCCATTATCAGACCAAAGTAAGCAGGTTTGCCATGCGAGGAGATCAACTGGTTTTGATCATATAAATGGACTTCTGAGTTGGTTCAGACTTTTGGGAGAGTAAATATTGATGTGATCTGCTCACCATGAAGGACTGATCTCCACACTAACAAGTTTGGTAGTTGCAGTAGAAAGGAGGGTTCAATATCCATGAGCATAAATTCAAAGGATTAATTCCTAATCTCCATGTATTTAGATCTTTCATTCTGCATTTTCTTTTTGGTGGAAAGAAATGTCTGTTCGAAGATCAAGACTTTAAAGGCAACTACCAATTCCTTCCTTAGTTTATGAGTCACCCTCCTACTTGCTAGGTAATTTGAAATTGTAACGTAATTGTGAAGAAATATAAGAGAAGAATGTTATTGAATTGTTGTACCTACATTATTACACTGAAATCCCATTCATAGACACTACATTTCAATCCTTTTCCTGGTAGGACACTACATTTCCATCCTTTTTTTCATATGTACCGAGATTGTTATAGATGTAATTAATACGACGACCAACGGGGAACTTGGTGGAGATATCTGCATGAAAATTGGTAAGGACTACTCGCGATGTCTGGGCGACCTTGGTTAAAAAGGAACAAACTGAAAAGGTGGTCAGAAAAGTAGGAAATATCGCCGGAAAGTTCATAGGTGGTCCAACTCAAGAAAATTGCTGGAAATTGGTATAAAATATATGATTCATCTCGAAATCATAAGACGAGTAGATCTTGAACAAGCAAGACACTGAAAAACTGATCGGAACAGGTTTGTGGTCAGATCTCGCTGGAGGTGACGATCTCCTGGGTGGCGCATGGAGGCGCGTGGGAGGTCGATTCACAGCGATGCTGGTTGGGGTTTGGTCATAGGGACACACTGAACCTCCTGGTGGCACACAACACTGACGAAAAGTAAAATTATGTAAATTAGATCTGACGAGTCACCTGAAAGATGCACGGTGCTACTAAATCATATCTGAGAAAGTAGTCATTGAAAAGATGCATGGTGCTACGCAAATCATATATGAGAAAGTAGTCATCGAAAAGATGCACGATGCTACGCAGTTAAGATATCAGAAAGTAGTCACCAAAAAGATGCACGGTGGTACACAAATAAGATAAGAGAAAGTAGTCACTGAAAATATGCATGGTAATATGGAAATCAGCTATGAGAAATAGTCATCTAAGAGATGTGCGGTGCTAAGCAAATCAAATGTAAGAAGTCACGGAAGGAAGCACGGTGACTGCTTTCTTTGTCCTGGATGCTTCTCAAAACAGTCCTTCTCAGCATGATTATTTTTCATGCAAATAGCATTGCCCCAACGTTTGTCACCATAATCATTGGCCAACTGGTGGCCATATGATTTATGACCGCCCGCCGGCAGAAGCTTTTTTTGATTCTCTACCAAGATCACAGAGGGGCCTAACTCAACCCCAAAAGCTAGCTAACGAGGGGAGGATTGCCCAAGTCCATATAAAGAAACAACTGCCCATCCCTTCTCAGCATGATTATTTTTCAAGCATATCTTATTGCCCTAACTTTTGCTAACATAATAACTGGCCAGACGGGCGGTTAAATGATTTATAACCTCCTGCCGGCTACGGAAACTTTTTTCTTATTCTCTACCAAGATCGTAGAGGTTCTGATACCATGTGAAGAAATATAAGAAACGAATATTACTGAATTGTTGTAATTACATTATTACACAGACCTTATTTATAGACACTACATTCTCATCCTCTTCCATGTATAACATTACATTACAATCCTTTTCCAAATAGGATTCTATACACTATAACACTATCCCTATTCCTCCTCATATTCTAACAAAAATAATGTTTGTAAATCTTGGGTACTCTCACAGTGACTGAAAGATATAATTCTTAGGAAATCGGAGGTCCATTTTCAGACCAATACAAGGGCAACACACTGAAGGCCTATTTTTCAACAACTTCCAAGAGCTTAGCATGACTACTTGACAAACATAAGCCAGTCTTTCAGAGATAAGTTGCAGTTATGAGAAGATCAGCTTGTTTTAGTGGTATCGAAGGACTTCAGGGAAAAGAGTTCAGACTTTAGGGACAGTGAGTATTGATGTGATCTTCACAAAGTAAGGGGAAGACTGTCACATTAATAAATTTTGAAGTTGCAGGAAACAGAAATATCTGAGCTTTAGAATTTCAAGCATCTCAAGGTTAAATTTGAATGATAGCTTTCTGGAGCATTGCCGTCCCTTCTAACATCTCAAACTAAACTATGTAGCTCAACTAATTGAACCAATGACACTGCAGTAGTAAGACAAGACAAAAAGCATTTTCCTTCCTAAATATTCCCTCTGAATTTGCCCTTTTGGCAGTATTTCTAATATTTCTAAGACTAAATAATTTAGTTTTGGCAGGTATTGGGCCCCCATAAGGAAACATTCACTTACCTCATCAAACCTAATCAGGGTGACAAACAAACGAATATCTGCTTCAGTCACTTGATCTCCACATAAGTATCTCTGCTTGCTCAATATCTCCTCACATTTGTCCAAAGCTTCGTACAGTTCTTGCACTGCCTGCAAGGACACAAAGGTAATCACTTCTAAGATAGAACTGATTGAATACCTTTTAAGTTTTAAGATGTTAAGCAAATGGCTCCTCTGAGTTTTGTAGTTTACTTCTAAAGGTAGTAAAATTTACCTCCTCATAAGGCTTTTGCTTCTTCGCAAAACCACATCGATATACTCCGTTGTTTATTCCATTATATATCCAGTCATTTGTTTCATTGATTTGGGATTGCAAATGAGAAGGATAAAGGTCCAAAGCAGCATTCCCAGCTATATCATTGAATTCACTGTTAAACATGCGTATTATTTCTGAACTCTCGTTGTTCACAACTGTCTTCAGTTTCTTATCCCAAAGAACCTATTAGAAATAATAAGACCATCAATCAACGGAAATATGAACATACTAAGAAAATAAATGTTAATAAAGATTCTATTTCTTGATAAACAATACCGGAACTGTGTATTTTCCAGAATAGTTTGTACTTGCAAGCTCATACAGCTCCCTTATGCTTTTGGCTCCATTAACAGGATCAGGATCGGCTCCTGGCTCCTTGGTGCTTGATGAAGCAAAAACCCATCCCATGTGCTCATCAATGTCCTTCGTCCTCTCCCAAATAGGTTTAACAGACTGCAAGAAAACACAAAGGAATGAGATTGTTAGGAGTCCAAACTTGTGTCCAAGATACAAGTTTATTCAACTGCTTACTGTGAAATCAATGGCTTGGTCAAGGCCTTTAATCTTCAAGTAGGCCAGGCACCTTGATGCCCATGGGCAAGCATATGATATATAGAGGTGGTACCTCCCAGATTCCACTGGAAAGCGGGAACCAGGGTCCCTTGAGATTATGTTACGGAAGGTTGAAGCAGTTCTCTCAAAAGCACCAGTTGCTGACATCTCATCCAGAGCGGAACGAGCCATTTGTATACTGTGCTGGAAAAGACCACTAAGTTCAAAGAGTTAGTATAACCTTTCATCCCCTTTTACCTGAAGCATAATTGAGCAAGACAACACATCTAAAGATGTCATTTTTTTAACAAAGCACTTGAGATTTTAGAGAACTTGAATGAAGCAGTCAGCATATCAAATTGAATACGATTAGCATGTGCTTGATATTCCTATTAGTTCAGAGAAATATACCAATATGCAAAAAATACACAATACAGTCAACATTTCATTAGATTAGTTAGAGCTTGCTTATTGTACTTATCTTTTCTGTTTATTTTTCCAATAAATTGGGTAGGCTAGCAAAATTCCCTCTCATTCTTGCTCAGATACGGATACAAAATTCATAGTGTATATCAAGAACTTATAATCTAGAAAAACACTGTAAATTTAGACTTACAATTCTTCATAAGCTGATTCGAGTTCTCTTTAACTATCTTTATCTCTGGAACCGTGCTCGATTTGCTGAAAAGGGAACCTAGACTCTAACAAAATTAACTACCAGCTAAAACCCTGAATCAGAATCACTAATTACATCCTCTTTTACCAGAAGCCTAATTGAGCATGATACCTCATCTAAAGAAGATGCCATTTTTTCAACAAAGCCGTGATACGTTCACTATTTTTTTTAGAGAAAATACAAACGATGCAGTCAATATATCCAATTGAATAGCACCGGCATATGCTCCATCTTCTAGTTAGTACAGAGAAAAATACCTACTGTGCAGAAAATACACAACAATCTCTTTTTCGTTAGATTAATTACAGCACTGCTTGTTATATTTCATCTTTTCTGTTTAGCAAAATTCCTTCTCATTTGTGCTCATACATGATTCTTACTTCATCTCATGAACTTATAAAAAAAAAAGGCAGTCTGATACACTAAAGTTACCGCTATGTGGTGTATGGGGAAGGGCCCTGCCACAAGGGTGTATTGTACGCAACCTTACCTTGCATTTCTGAGGCTGTTTCCAAGGCTTGAACCCGTGACCTCCTAGTCACATGGCAACAACTTTACTAGTTACTCCAAGGCTCCCTTCTATCTCATGAACTTATAATATGGTAAAACACTACACACTCAGAATCCCAATTCCCTTTACTTATCCTTTTCTCATTGTGAAACCCTGCTCAATTTGCTTCAAGGGCACCAAGAAATTCAACAACAACAAACCCAGTGTATTCCCACATAGTGGTGTCTGGGGAGGGTAAGATGTACGCAGTCCATACCACTACCTCCGGAGAAATAGAAAGGTTGTTTCCGATAGACCCCCGGCTGTTTCCAAGAAATTCAAGAAAAGTAAACCCTTTCACACACTAACAAAATAAACTGTCAGCTAAAACTCCGAACCAGTATCACGGGGAATCTTAGTAGCTCAGTTGGTTGGTTGGCTACCTAACCTTCCACCTCGTTGGTGAGGATTTGACTCCCCACATTATAATCCCCTTCCCCATTTCCATTTCCCCTACCCCCAATTTTTCTTTTATAAGAAAAGAACCAGAATCACAAGTTACACAAAAGAATATAGAAATCCTGTCTTTTTTCATTTTTCTTGATCACCATGCAAACCCACCTGAGACTAGTAAACCACAAACTCTAGAATTCTATCAAGATCAAGAACTAACCACCTTGTATAAAGAGTTTCAAAATCATAAAACCCACAAACACACAAAAAAAGCACAAACACCCACTTTTCCCATAAATCCAAATTACACAAAAGAACATAAAAAATCCTATCTTTTTTCATTTTTCTTGATCACCATGCAAACCCATCTGAGATCACCAATCCACAAACTCAATTATTCCATTAAGATCAAGAATTAATCATCTTGTATAGAGAGTATCAAAATCACAAAACCCTCAAACACACACACACACACACCAACTTTTCCCATAACTCCAATCATCAACACATTAAAAATTGCATAAAAACACATTCACCCCATGTAGGGGTGGTTAGAAAAAGATTTAACAAGTGGAATTAAGTTGGTTACCTTGAAAGAAAGCTGTTGCAATCCACAAGTGTGTGTCAGTGTTTATGCTTGGATTGATCTGTTTATGAAAGGAAAATTCATACTACTTAAGTATATACTAGTTACTAATACCGTGCATGACTATTGATCCTCCTGGGGGAGAAAAAGGAAAAAAAAAAAAAAATACTCGTGCAAGCATAGGTCCAACAAATATTTTTTAAAAATTTATTTTAATTATTAGTATGATTTATAATATTTATTTACAGATTTTATAAAAATATATAGCAAATTATTTTTTTTAGATATTTTAATTTGTTAACAATTATAATTTATAATACTTTTTATGTAAATTTTAAATATTTAAATAATCATAATAATTAATTATGAGTTGTATAATACAGTTATGATTGAAATAGCGAACAGACATGTCTTAATGACTCACAATAACTAATTAAAAGTGATATATCAAAATTATTATAAAAAATATTTGTGAAATTTTTTTAAATGATCATAATAATTAATTAGGAATGGCATAGTAAAATCACAAGTGAAATAATAAAGTAGATATGTCTAATTAAAAGTGATATAATAAAATTACTGTATAAAAATATTTGGGTGAAGCAACTGAAACAGACTTGTTATAAATATCTATTTTAATTTTTTATAAAATATTATTAATTTTATAATACATAAATAAAATTATAATAATTAATTAAAGATGATATAATAAAATGATAAAAAAAAACAGCTTATGAAGCAAGCAGACAGAAGAAGCAATAATGTTGACGAAGACCTGACTGCTCCTCCCCTTTTTCCTCTTATTAGATATAAAATATAAATAATAATAATAATATAATATATAATTATTAGATATAATAATATAATATATATAGAGGAAAAATTATCAAATAAAAATTGCAAAGTAATACCTGTGTTAGTCTATTTTATTTGCTACTCGTATTATTGTTGATAGTTGAATACTTTGAATCTTGAAAAGGGCACCTATAGTCACCATTTTTGTCTCTATACATAAAGTGGGAACTTATGTTGTTTTTTTGTTTCTATTCTCTTTGTTGGTGACATAATTTCACCATCATATTTATTTAATTTTAACTTGATAAGAAATTTTAACAACCAAACGAAATTTAAAATGTTAAACCAGAGATATATAAAGATATGAAAATATTCCGTCATCGGTCTTAAACATGTATATAAAAGTTAAAAGTTAAAAGTTAATAAAAATAATAATATATTCTTTTTAATTGAATTAAAAAAGATAAAATAAATAAATTAAAACACATAAATGTATATATTGAATCAAGGATTGGGAATATTGATCTTTTGTCAAAACTAGTGTATACAATTGCATATTATAGTATTTTGTTTCATATTTAAAATTTTATTTTGAGAAGTAAGTTAATCATATGTTTCAATTTATTGTGTCTACATGTTAATCAAGATTGCAGATTTTATATCTGATGCTATAAAATAGATTGCACATTATTCATCTTTGATCTAGTTACGATTTGAATAATATTTGAACGGCTACTATTTCTAAACGAAAAAAATATTTTGAAGAATTAGTAGGACTTAGACTTGAAATATTAGGGAGTTTTGAAATTCGTATTGAGAAAAATGATTAATTTATTAGCAAACTCGAAATCATGAAGAATTTCTTTCTTTATTTGACTTTGGTCAAAGTTGATGGCAAATTAGTTGGTGATAAATAATGATGTTAGGCAAATGTATGTGATGATGTAAAGGGCATTGTGTTGAACTTGTTTATTTAAGTTTGGAACAATAATGGAGTATGTTTTAAGTTGGAGCATAAGGTATGGAATCCCAAAGTTCTATTTTGCTATATACTTTAGTCATTCATAAGCTATTCCGAAAATTTACTTAAACTCCTCAACTTAAACATGTATCTATCAGATTCCTAACCTCCACCCAAATTTGATTCAATTAGGTCTTTTTTACCTATATGGCACTCCACGTGTATTTTACTCAATAGGGAGCGCGTGAGGAATGATTTTTTGATTAAATTACGAATTAAAACGTGTCAAGTAGCATTGAGGTCCCAAAAGATTATTAATAAAATATTTTTTTAAAAAAAAGGCTCCCCACCCCATTCGATACCCCCTCCCCCTCTTCATCTTCTTCCTCATTTTATTTCTTAAACTTAATTCTCCTCCCATTTTTTCTACTTTTTCTCCTTTTTTATTCTTAGTTTTGAATTTATATTTGAATTTGATTTGAATTTTTTTTGTTCTTAATTCGATCTTATTCTTAATTCTTTCCCGCCATTAGTTTGTCGGAAAAGATGGAAGTTTACCGGAAAAAATGAAAGTTTGCCGAAAAAATGTAAATCTATTGCGTATATTATGATAAGGATAAAATCAAAAGAATATAATAAAATCTTCTTCATGTCATAAAAGAGATAATTAAATTGAAACAAATACGTTTTCTGTCAAAAAAAGGATAATTAAATTGAAACAAATACTTTTAGAAAATGTCAAATACTTTGAAATGGAGAGAATAGTAATCAATTATATTTCAAAAATATAAATTTGAGTATATTATGATAAGGATAGAATCAAAAGAATATAATAAAATCTTCTCCATGTCATAAAATGGATAATTAAATTGAAACAAATACATTTTCTGTCAAAAAAGGGACAATTAAATTGAAACAAATACTTTTAGAAAATGTAAAATACTTTGAAATGGGGAGAATAGTAATCAATGTCAACCTCAAACGAGATGAAATTTAATTAGAAATAAGTTGATAAAGTTACATTTGATTTTCTAAAAGTGACTAGTTTATTAAAGATATCTGAATAATTGCATTCATACTCCGCAATCCTGTTTAATCTCACTTCACCTTTGTCCAAAATCCTAATTCATGTACAAGCATCTCAAGAGTGTATATCAAAAATGTTGGCCACATTGCAATCAAATTTCACAATTCACATGCACACACCTCTTTATGACATTACATTACAACCTTTACACTCCCACAAAGCTTTGTGACCCAATGGTGCCTAATAACTTCATCAAAGATCAAGCCTCCCCTCGTCGAAAAAGTGATACGTGATGTTCTTAACAGTATCGAAAAGGAAGAAAGAAATGAACAAAGATAAAGCAATACAGCTGCCACGCATTTTAGAGTGAGCTCAAAATAGGCATTTTCCAGATAGTCGAGTTTAGGAGCCTGAGTAGCATAACCATCAGCCTAGCTAGGAACAACAGCATGTCAACAACAGCAACATTTATACGCAGTGCCATCTTTTATATACACTCCTAGTACCTTTTGCTAGCATTTTTCCCAGTACCATGATTGAGAGGCTCAACAAGTCGGAACCTTTTTCATTTATGGCATACAATTGATAGTCGCCACTCTTGGTAAACTTTATTGTTCAAAAATTCAGTTAGAAACAGAGCGAACTCAAGATTGCATTGTCAGTTCAGCAATGGAGGCAAAGATTGAGATGTCATAAGCATGCTAAGGAGTGTTGGACTGGAAATATTTCATGTATTGACACGTGGGATGACAGTTTGATGTAGCCTGTAATGCATACCACCTCTGTAAACAAAAATGTGCATGTCACTCTGTAAAGTCTGATCTCAAGAATCAGCAACGATGACACCATGATCTTGTGGAAGAGGTTTATGCATCAAAATATAAATGACGAGAAACCAAAACCACCTTCTGTACAAGCAGCTATTTCGTGATGACTTGTGCTACGGTCCTGGATCTCCTTCCATTACATATGACTTGACAGCTGCATAGTGAGCAAGCCAACAACTTCTTATATTAAGAAGAAAGGACATAATAAGGTGATTGGTATTTGCTGTTAAATAACTGTCCCCACCAAACCTCCCCCCCCCCCCCCCATATAACAGTTTCTGACAAGTTTTGTCCCCTCCCAATCTTGTGTGAACAATGATTATGTGAATATCAAAGGAAAAGAAAGACACCTGATTTTCTTACTACGAACATTTTTGTAGTTGTCAACTTCCTTAATATGAAGGGATGTTTATTGGAGCTTGTCTCTCGAGAAAATTATCACAGTAAATTCATCGAAAGAGTTTCATTCTACAACTTGCCTTGAAGAATCTTCCTCAGCTTGGCCATCGGCTTCAGACAAGATCTACAAGATCAAAAATAAAGACACACTACAAATTAGTTTATGTCTGTTGGAGCTAGGTTTCATTTCTTTAAGCACAACCCAGCTGGGCCAAAATTGCAGCATACTGGTATGTCCAACTTTTCAACATTTTATTGTTTACGATACAAGTTGGAGTACTCAATAATAAGAAAAAGTTAGTCTCATCATACTGCTCATGAAATGGTTGCAAATCTGCATCCTGGATGAGCATAATTATATGTCCAACTTTTCTACATTTTATTGTTTACTATACAAGTTGGAGTACTAAATAATAAGAAAAAGTTAGTCGCATCATACTACTCATGAAATGGTTACGAATCTGCATCCTGGACGAGGATGCTCTATGGAGTTACGTTTTTAAGGGAGAACTGTGGTATGATCAACAAATTGGATTCAATGCTATATCAGGACCACATGAGCGGGGTATTGGAGGCATATTAGGAGCCTGTGGTGGAAGTAGTGGAAAAATCTGTTTTAAGAGTGACCAATGGAAGAAGAATCTCACTTTGGCATGACATTTTAATAGGAATTGCTCCTCTAAAAGACCCATTTCTCACTTTGGCATGACATTTTAATAGGAATCGCTCTTCTAAAAGACCCATTTCCTGAAATCAACAATCTGACACACAACAGAGAGAGCAAACAGTTTCAATCCAAAATGGGGAAGGATGGCATATTACACTCAGACGGAACATTAATGACTGGGAATTAACATAAAGACACTTTCCATGAAACCCTGTTAGAGATCAATCATGGCAGAAAATGTGCAAACACAGAATTGACCTTATGGAAACTAACACGGAAAACAAGAGCTCCTTATATGGTGCTTCCCCTTTCATGTAGTTACACATGAAGTGTGTGTTTGTTTTGAAGTAAAAGTACACTCTGCACTTAGGACCGAATTCAATGGTATACTTTTCTCACCTTTTGGCGCAAATCAGAATATGCAAATGAGGATGACAAGTTGCTGTGCTAGTATGTTCCTGTAAATGTTCAGGATCCTCTTAGAGCTGCTCTCATTTTAATGAAATGTTACTACTGATAAAAGAGAAATATAGTTTAATCTAACTATGTCTTTTCTTAAACAAACCAAACGTGCTTTCTCAAAAAAAAAAAAAAAAAAAAAAAGAACGTGATTTAAGGAACATCAAAATTGACTTAAAAGAAAGTAACATTAAATCCAACAGCGTACACTGCAAAAGAGGCTCCTCTCCATCAGAGTAACTATATTATTAACATGACAAGACATAAGAAGGAAGAGTAGAGGTCACCAATCCACAGACAGATAATTTCCACATTGCTCAAACAATGTAGACTTCTGAGAGAGCTACACACTTTTGTCAAATCAGTAAACGAGCTCAGCACTTGCTTTTTACTTTTGGCATTGCCCGAGTCAAGCAGTAGCGTGACAATGATCAAGATGCAAATATCATCATTGCTGAATTCAGTATACTGAAAATGAAAAACTAGAAGTTTGAAATGACAAGTAAAAGCGAAGATTGGTAATGTTAAATCCCAGCGTCATAGTAAAAAGGTGAAAAGGTCTTCTTCTTCTTTTTCTTTCCATAAGCATACTCAATGAGAATGGAAGAGCAGAAACTTGCTCAAAACAGACTTGTTTAGTCTCTCCATCAGAATGGATCGACATACTTTCTTAATCAGTTCATTCCAAATTACTTGACCTCATTCTGTAAATGACTGAACACCAATCTCCAACAAGTGATGACACAAACTAATGTGCCCTTCATCATGAATGAATGACATGTTGTGGAGTAGGGAGGGTAAACTGCCTAATTTTCAAGTTGAATTTTAAAAGCGATTCATTTTTACAAAAAGAAGATAGCATATGGAAAACCTAAATGAGGTATACTACGAAACCACACTTAGATAATAGAAGAACTCGATTTGTTTGAAAAAATAACAAACTATTATTTCCTATGTAATTCTATTTTTTTATTCATTTGATATTTTCCCAGCAAACTACATTTTTACACTGCAGACCCTAATCATTTATACATAATTTTACACAACTAAATGAGAACAATATATTCAGAAGATCTGTTTCTCTAAACATTGAGTTGATGAAGTTAGATTATCAAATTGGGATGGTAGATGAGTAGAGCAAAATGTTAATTTTCTTTGGGCTACCATTAAAGAGACTATTGCACTTAGTAATGTTCTGAAATTTATATAATAAACAAAACCATTTTAAGTTAATACAAAAATAAAGCAAGAGAGCTACCTGTGGCTTTTCACAATAGCTTAGGAATACCAATATTCAAGAAATACCCAATTTAAAAGATAGAACTGGTAACCAGAAGAATCAAGAAATCAAGGAACTAAAATGATACCACGTGATGGATGGTGGGAGGATCTTTTCTTTCTAGACTCTCTAACTTCTTGCTGTTGTGTTGAATTAATCTAATCCGAGATAGATTAGTGCAGAAAATTGATCCTCATTTATGGGAATTACAGAGGGATTGTAACCTTAAGAGGATAAGGCAATCATAATAATTTGCTACTTGCACACCCGTCATAGCCTTTTCGTTGTTGTTCAGCAAGTCACAAAGATCACTCTACCTTAGATTCTCCTGGGTAAGTGAAAATCAAGCTTAATAAGCTGAATATAAACAAAATCAAGCAAAATAAAAGGCTTATACTTACGAAAAGAGTGCAACTAATTGGGCACCCACATAAAGCAAGGCACCCAAGAATTTGGTTAGTAGCACACCCATACCGATCTTAGCTTTCTGGACAGCGAAAACAAGTGAGATAACAGGCATACGTATCTTACCAAAGTCTTTCATTATCCTCTCATTCATACTGGAGACAAGGTTATAGTTATTGCTTTCATAGCACGCCGACATAAATGCTGCAAGAGTTACTCGATCTACACTCTGCTGTTTGTCCAACAGTTTATGGAAAAATAGAGCTGCTACATCCACATTCTTTTCGCTGCAAAGCTTCCTGACTAGGGTAGATACGGTTCGAATCCAAAGTTTTTTCTCTAATCTATCTAAGAGGCCCATCGCAATGGTTGGTTCATTGTTCTTGCAATGCTCATAAGCTACAGTCAACCGTGTAACTTCACATGGGGGAATCCCTTTATCAATCATTGAATTGTACAGTTCTCTAGCCTCATCCAACTTTGACTCCTTACAAAGCCCACTAATCAAAGCACCATAAGTAAGGTTATCGGGTAGACAACCATATTCTCCCATTCTCTGGAAGTACTTCTTGGCCATGGCCACATTTTTATCTCTACAATATCCGCATATCATGGAAGTACATGTCTCTTTGGTAGGTATCAAACCTAAAATTACAGCTTCCTCAAAGAGCTTTTCACTGTCTTTCATTTTCTTTTGTCTACACAAGGAAGCAATTAATGTGGTGTATGTGTGCATATCAGGGCTGATACCAGCTTTAACCATCTTACTGAAAAGGGCAAAAGCTTGTCCGTTATCTCCTAGCTTGCAGCTCTGAGATATGAGAATGGTGTAAGTCACTAAATCTGGCGAAATTCCACTTCGCATACCTTTCCTCAGCATCTTATAAGCCTCCTGAACCCTTCCCTTCTTACATAGGCCATCAATGACCGTGTTATACGTAAAAATGTTTGGTGACAAACCTTTTTCATCCATCAGATGCAAGAATTTATACGCAGCATCAAAGTTTCCTACTTTACAGTACCCATCAATGAGAGCAGTGTAGGTGTTGGCATTAGGGACCAACTCTTGTCCTTGCATTCTGCTCAGAAGCATCTCTGCACGGTTCAATTTCTCCTGTTTGCAGTATCCAGCTATCATGGCTGTATATGTATGCACATTAGGCTTGTAATTGTCACTCTTCACAAGTTTTAGGAATAGTCTAAAAGCTTTATCCATCCATCCCTTCTTACAAAGACCATCAATCAATACGGTATGAGTGAAAACATTTGGTTTCAAACCTTTCCTAACCATTTCCTCTAACAACTCAAACGCATGCTTAATTTTCCCTTTCTTACACAATCCATTTATCAAACATGTATAATTTATAACGTTTGGAGCCAACCCCAATACAATCAGTTTATTAAACATCCACAATGCTCTATTAACAGACCCCTTTTCACAAAATACACTCGTGATCAAAGTACACGTCGCGTTATCAACAAGAAACCCCCTTTCTAACATTGCACTCAGCCACCTATCAGCTTCTACAACTCTTCCCATCCTACAATAAGCAACAACCATCGACTCAAAACAGAGCGAATCAGGACACACCCCTCTTTCACACATTTCACCAAACACCTTCTCAGCCATCTCAACCTCCCCTATCTCATTAACAACACTAACAACAGAATTCAAACTCCCAGCATTCAAAACCAAACCTTGATTCTGCATCTCGAAAACCATATCAACAGCCTCTTTTAACATCCCAATTTCACAAAAATTCCTCAACATAAAATGCATAACTTGATGGGCTCTCTCAAAGTTTCCATTTTTAATCAAATAAATAGCTAAAACAATATAAAGCCTCATAAAGTACCTATATTTAACATACCCAATAGCCCAATAAAAGAAACTCAATGCCAACATGGACCCTCCTTCATCTGCAAGAGAGGCAACAACAGTTATAGCTTGTTCTTGAGTCAAATACTCAGAATTCATAGGCAATTTCAAGTTGGGGTGTGTTGATCTGAAATGGGTATTTTCTTGAATTCTACAATATGATTCAGACACTAAAGAACAGACCATTTTGACAACTGAATTAGAATGTGAAGAAGATGAAGGAAACGAGTTTGTTGTAAAAGAATGGAATTGGGTAAGGTGAGGAGAAGGGTTATTATTATTAAGGAGGGGATTGAGGAGGGAAGGTGTGAAATGGTGAAGTCTGTAGAAACGATGGAAGGTAAAGGAAATCATGAAAATGGTTTATACAGATTGTTATACAACAACAACAGAGGTACAGGGGAAGTACAAACAACTGCGCCAAAAATGGAGATTACAACAAGGCGGGATACATTTTCTTGACGGTGTCATACGTGATTAGGTAGCAATTTTGATTCTCTTTTTAAAAAGAATACTCTTATTTGAGAAAATGATAAAAAATCCCTCCAACCTTTTAACTCAAATTTCAACTATACACCTATATTTTACAGTTGCTATGACTCGCTGACTATTTAAAACAAAAATTATAACACTTCTAAAAACTCACTCTCACATATGCATTGGAAAGTGATTACCACGCGTGTGCCATGTAATGCCACGCAATATTACACCTAATATTCTATTTTTATTATAAAAAAATAATTATTTTTCCTTTTCTTTTAATATTTTCATTTTCTATTTCCTTTCCTATTTCCGTTTCTCTTTTCTCTTTCCCTTCTCTGTAAATTCCTCAGCTTTCATTTTTCCAATGACCGGAGAGGCACCAAGATGGTGAAGAAGGTGGCCGCAAACAAATATTATGTGAATTTCAAGTCTTAGAATGCGAATCGATCTAAACCGATCAAAGAAGATGAGACACTAATTTCACCAGCAAATGCTGAGTTTGCTGGAAGTTTTGTGAATATGCCACATCAAAGTCATGGTAAGGGTGAAATCATATGATCCATGATATTTTCCTTGCTATAAAAAATTAACATTGTAGAACTTTAGTTTATTTATTTTGATATTATTATGTTCATGACTTCAGGCTCTCTTGGGTACACACTTGTTTCAAGAATGTCATGTTAAACACAAATCAAACAATTTATTAAAGTCAACATGTTCATAAAAAGTTTTGCACAAGTAAATTGATTTATTATACAACAATACAAATAAAAAGTGGCATTTGTCCTTTATTTTTTTTTTGTGGGTTTTATGTTTAGACATATCCATGAATTGAAACAGAGAAATATGAAGAAGAAAATGAATTGGAGATGAGGAATTAATCTTGAACATCATTGATGAGTTCTTGAACCTTTTTGTTTTGAGAAAGAGAAGAAAAAGAAAGAAAATATATAAGGCAACAAAACTTGTTTTGAACCTTTTTGTAGAAGATTATGAATCTAAAGTTTCAATTTTAGAATGGAGGTTACTATTTAAAATTTTGAGAAGGGAGATAATAAAATCTAAATTTCAAGTTTTGAAAATGCCAAGGAGAAAGGAAGAAGATGAAAGATTTAATGGCTAAGAAATGAGAATTTTTAAAAAGAAAATGAAAAAAAAATTAAACTTACACGTGGGTTAAAAAATGTAGATTTGTGTATTTTAGGCAAGTTTCACGTGCCTAAGGGGTGTGTATACACCTTCTTGGATAGGTCAGCATTTCAGGGTCACAAAATATAAAAAATAAAAGGTTCAGGGGATCCCCCTGCAAAGCATAAGTGTGTAGTTGGGATTAGGGGTAAAGGTTGGGGGGTCTTTTGACCATTTTCTCATCTTATTTAAGTCTTGAACCAACAAATAAAGTTTTTATACATCACGAGTTCAAGTGATGTGGATAGTCTTAAGGCTGCTATAATAAATTCATAATTATAGAATTGTCATAAAATATAAAAGAATAAAGAAGAAGAGTCGGAAATCTAGTTGTTTCTGATGATGAAAAGAGCTTTTATCTTATGTTCAATTTATGAAAACCCAAAATGTTTATTTATAGGGAAAACTAACCTTGACTTTGTAACCATAAATAGACATATAATATATGGTAAAGTAGGTATTCACTATATATGGTAAAGTAGACATTCACTATATATGACAATACATTTATAACACTCCCCTTGAATATCTAATTGACAGATAATATGCATATAGGTTGCCTCATTAAAAACCTTACAAGGAAAATTCAGTGGGACAAAACCTCGTAAGGAAAAAAGAGTACAACACATATTAACTCCCCTTAATGATAACATCTGTAAACACCTAATTTTTGACCCAAACCTAATATTTTTATACCATTTTAATGTTCAATTAATTTTTATTTTATTTTATTTTATTTTTATTTTTAGGCATTTTAAATTTATCTTATTTTTTAGGTTTGTTTAATATTTTTTTTTTAAAAAAAATATACAAAAATAGAATCACATTTTAGATAAGTTTTTATTATTATTTATTTATTTATTTATTTAAAATAAATAAATAAATAAATAAAAACTAATTAAATTATGTTATTTTCCTCTTTTAACTTTTAATAAAGAATCTAGTGATATTAATATTTCTTAATCATATTTCTAAGACTAGCCATTTAGTTTATTTATATTTTTTTTTATTTTTTATTTTTATATTGAAAAATATAATAATTATAAAAAAAAAAAAAAAAAAAAAACTAAAACTACCCTACTTCCCATTACCTCCAACATTCTCCTAACCTTCCCATTAAAACTAAAAACTACCCTACTTTCCATTACCTCCAACATTCCCCTAACTTTCCCATTAAAACTAAAAACTACCCTACATCCCATTACCCCCACTTTTCCCATTCTCCCACTAAACCTCCCCATTACCTCCACTACGTCTTTTCCCCATTATTCCCTTAACTCCCATTCTCACTCAAGCACACACACTCCCTATATAAACACACACATAAAACACTCAAGAAAAAAAGACACATATGGATTAATTTGAGAAAAGATCCACACACATGCACACATAAAGGAACATAGAGAAAAAAATAAAAACCAAAAATTCCTCACATCAAAAGACTTTGAGTTTTGGTCACGGTTTAAGTTCGAGGCTTCTTCTTGTTGTTGTTAAGAATTATTCCCGCAAGAGGTAACCCTCTATCTTTCTTTGAATAATGTAATATCGCAATAATGTGAAATTCAATTTCAATATTATGATGTGGAGATGCTCTTATTTAGAATTTGTTATTATGATATTAAAGCATTCAACTCTTTGTCATGATTAAATTTGGAATGAGATTTGATATAAGATATGATCCATGCATGTAAAAAAAAAAAATGAAATAAATACATGCACACACATACACCATGCATGCTTTAGGAATAGAAAAGGGGAATACATACATAAGACTTAAAAAAAAACAATGAAATAGCAAAACAAGAAATTAAAAAAAAATCAATTGGTGTTATATATGATATATTATTTATCACATATTTGTAAAGTAACATTTAGTTCATAACTGAAATTTTAGTTTTGGTTATTGGATCTTCATGACTATATTATCGTATTTATATTAATTAATTTTAGTTAATCATATATATTTGAAAAGTTTGAATTTTGTCTAAAGGTGATAAAACCTTTCTTGTTATTTTAATGAAAGTTAAAGAAAATGAGTTCTAAATATTCAGTATCTTTACAACTATTTGTTTAAGCTGTAATAAATTGACTTTCCTATTGGGTGTTTAGGACGTGTTTATTAATAAATAATTTCAAAATAAATTAAAAGCGGGAGGCAAAAAACTTTTAGGTTAACAAATATTGTGAATCCAAAAAAAAAAAAATAATTTAAGCCAGACGTAAGTCATTAAAGCGACCGTGCTAGAACCACGGGACTCGAGGGGTGCCTAACACCTTCCCCTCGGTCAACAGAATTCCTTATCCGGATTTCTAGTTCGCAGACCAAAAAAAAATAAAAATTAAAGAGTCATTTTCTTTTGAATAGGGATTCAATAAGGTGACTTGGAACACCCAAACTCAATTCCAAGTGACGACTCTGTAAATAAAATAATCCCTTTTCAAAACGTCACTTTAATTGGAAAAACTCATTTTCTCTAAAACCAACTCCCTAGCGGGGGTCGGATGCGGTGAAAAAATTGGGGTGTGACAGATGACGACTCTGCTGGGGATATAACCAGAATTCGAGCTTTCATATTGACTTGTTTGGCTTTATTTAATTTTGATATTGTATATTGTTGGCCTAAATGTGTTCTTTGCCTACATGTTTATCGCTTTGATATTATTTGAATTGCAATATAAACTGTCTTCTCTCGCGCACCCATCTGAGTCTTCTGAGATACTGTATATTCGGAGATGCGGTATACGCTCCCGAGCTTGAGATACCAGAGATGCGACAATGCTCCTGGGAAGGATTCTATAGTCACCTATGATTTAGGATGGAAAGGGACCAACAGTGAGGCCAGAAAGCCCTGCTACCGGTAAAGTTATCCCTTGCCGACTCGAGTTGTCCGCTCGTTTCATTGACAGTCTAGATACCTAACTCCACCAGGTTGAACCTAGCATAACCGGAGCTTAGACATGGCTATCCCTAATAGACTGTGTTTTATTTATATCACGTGTATTTTTTGACTTAGTGGGGCTCGACCTTGGGGTCGAGTTCGTCCAGGTCAGGTGTCGTCTTTTGTGACCATCATATGCATTTTATGTGCTACTTGTTGCATTATCGGAAATGCCATATCGAATGTTGACCGGCTTTTAAGTAAATTAATTGATCTAAAAAAAGGGTAATGATTGATGGAGGTTCGGGAGTAGATATCTGTCCTCTCTCTACTTTGCAAAAGTAGATATCTGTCCTCTCTCTACTTTGCAAAAGTTGAAAATCAGCCCAGATAGAATTCGTTCCAATAATGTATGTGTTCGGGTTTTTGACGATGCAAAACGAGACATAATTGGTGAAGTAGATCTTTCTTTGGTTATTGGACCAGTAGAGTTTACGATCACCTTTAAAGTAATAGACATGGATACTTCCTACAACCTACTTTTAGGAAGACCATGGATCCACATGGCCAGGGCCATACCTTCTACTTTGCATCAAGTAGTTAAGTTTGAACACGACAATCAGGAAATCATTGTACATGAAGAGGATGACCTTCCCATACATCGAGATCCTTCTGTACCCTGTATCGAAACAAAAGGGGGTTATGAATCTCCCATTTATCAAGCCTTTGAAAGCGTGACAGCTAATCAAGTCATGAAAGGTACGCCAATTCCAGGGCCTTATCTCTCTTCTACTTCAATCATGGTGGCTAGCCAAATGCTACAAAATAGTCATGAACCGGGAAAAGGATTAGGGGTTTTGCTGCAAGGAATTATAAACCCTGTAGATTCGTGTGGTAGCCATAACTCCTTTGTCTTAGGCTTTAAGACTACCGCAGTAAATAGAAAATAGGCAAAAGAGCATAAGAAGAAGGCTTGGAAATTGACAAGTCCAGTTCCACACATTAGCTAATCTTTCACAAAAGCTCAAAAGGAAGAAAATCAATACCCATATGCTAACAAGGATGTGGATGAAATATGTCAAGGCCTCAAGTAAATATTTTATGAAGTAAACATGGTTCATATAGGTGAAGGCCCTAGCCATGCGGATGTGCAGTCCGTCGAGCCAAATATCAAGCTCACTAACTGGGAAGCCACCCCTCTCCTCACAAGGAAGGAGTCTTGGTAATTTATTTTGTTGTTTCGTTTTTCTTTCTTTGTATTTTGGACTATTCTCAGGGTTCTATTCCACATAGTTTAGTTGCTCTACTTTCATGTTAACCCTCCTATCCTTTTCGATTCAATGAAATTAAATTCATGTTTTCTAGTAAATTTATATTTTCTTCCCTCTTTTAATTTTTATTTTTCTTATTTCGTTATGTTAATACTGGCTCCGATAACATGGCATGTACGTGGAGTTCACATTTAGATCCTAAAAAAATTGTCTAATCTCGAATCAGCAAACCAAACGGTAAAGGAATACGATGAAGGTAAAGCTGATAAAGAATTCAAAAAAGGATTGGATCAATTTGAGGATAAGCCTAAACCCAATTTAGATGACACCGACATAATAAATTTGGGAATGGGTGAGGAAGTTAGAGAAATAAAAATAAGTATTCATGCAGATCAGAATATCAGGAATGATATTATTCAGATTTTGATCGAGTATAAGGATGTCTTTGCTTGGTCTTATGATGATACGCTGGATCTAAGCACGAATTTGGTAGTCCACAAACTGCCTACATACCCTGATTTTCCACCAGTCCAGCAAAAGCAAAGAAAGTTTAAAACTGACGTGAGCGATAGAATCAAAGAGGAAATCATGAAGCAATTGAATGCGAACGTGATCAGGGTCGCTCAGTACATCACATGGTTGGCTAATGTGTTGCCCGTACCAAAGAAAGATGGCAAAATCAGAGTCTTTGTTGATTATAGGGATTTGAACAAAGCAAGCCCTAAAGATAACTTTCCGCTGCCCAACATTCATATCCTTGTTGATAATTGTGCTAAACATGAGATCCAATCTTTCGTGGATTGCTATGCCGGATATCACCAGATCTTGATGGATGAAACAGATGCAGATAAGACTGCTTTCACCACCCCGTGGGGTACTTATTGCTACAGGGTCATGCCATTTGGTTTAAAGAATGTGGGAGCTACGTACATGAGAGCTATGACTACTATTTTTCATGACATGATGCACAAGAAAGTAGAAGTATATGTTGATGATGTCATTATCAAATCCAAGACACGATTCGATCACGTAGATGACTTGAGGAAATTCTTCGAAAGGTTGCGAAAGTATAATCTTAAGCTCAATCCAGCCAAGTGTGCATTTGGAGTTCCATCCGGAAAACTTTGGGGCTTCATAATTAGCCGCAGAGGCATTAAATTAGACCCCGCCAAGGTAAAATCCATTCGAGAATTGCCGCCTCCGAAGAATAAAACTGAGGTCATGAGTTTTCTTGGAAGACTGAATTATATAAGCAGATTCATTGCTCAGCTCAGCACTACATGTGAACCGATATTTAAGTTGCTAAGAAAGAATGCTGCTATCCAATGGACAGACGAATGCCAAGAATCATTTGATAAGATTAATGAATATTTGGCAAATCCTCCCATGCTGGTCCCACCGGAACCTATTTGCTTTGGTCAATTATACCAGTAGAGGATGGCGCGAGCTTACAATAAGAAGGTACGTCCTAGAAAATTCGAGGCCGGCCAACTTGTTTTAAAATGCATTCTTCCACACCAAGAGGAGGCTAAAGGAAAGTTTGCTCCCAAACTGGCAAGGCCCATACATAGTTAAACAAGTTTTATCAAATGGAGCTTTGCAACATGCAGATATGGATAAAAAAATAACAGGAAAAGTTATCAATGCCGATTCAGTCAAAAGATATTATATTTGACACACTTGTGCTTAACATTCTCAAGTTGAGATGAAGAAGGCCATCATTCTACTTAACTAAATGTCATTAATCCCTTGTCAGCCCTTCGAGCCTTATTTACCATTCCTTGCTTATCCTCTTTGGAGCCGAAAAAAAAAAGAATATAATGAGTTGCTATTGAACTACGTTCGACCTGATTCCTAAATGGATACGTAGGCAGCCCTATCTTGGGGTTCGGTCCGACAAAATAAAAAAAAAATCATGGTATTTAAAAAAAAAATAAAAAAATGAGACATATATCCTATTGTCACTTTTACATGGCTCTCAAGTTGTAATTTATCCTAAAAAAAAAGATAATGAGTTGCTATTGAACTACGTTCGACCTGATTCCTAAATGGATACGTAGGCAGCCCTATCTTAGGGTTCAGTCCGACAAAATAAAAATAAAAAAAAAATCTTGGTATTTTAAAAAAAAAATGAGATATATATCCTATTGTCACTTTTACATGGCTCCCAAGTTGTAATTTATCCTAAAAAAAAAATCCTTTCCTTTGTCCATTAAAGACCTTCCGATCAATTTTTGAGAATGTCAAGCCTTGTGTGCTATATATATATATATAAAAAAAAATAAAAAACTTGTAGGTGAAAACCCATGGAGGCACCACAAGATATCAAAAAAAAAAATCAAAAAAAAAAAGAAAATAAAAAAAAAATCTTATTGGTGAAAACCCTCAGGGGAGCCATGAGACAATGATGAACGAAACAATCCAAATTAGAGAGGTCAATTGAGAAAATCCTAGAAGGAATGATTTTAGTCAAACAAAGTTTATCATGACAGGACAAAGATCAAGAAGAATGATTTGATTTGATTTGAAAGGTGCAACCTAATTCGAGATTAGACAGTTTTGAAGGATCAAATATCTACTCCAAATTGTGTGTCATGCGTTATTAAAGTCAACATACACCTCCAAATAAGCTTTCTTACTTTACTGGTAGAAATATTTTCTATTCAAACAGAATTCTTTTATTCCTTCTTTTGATTTTTCCTTATTTCATTTTTATTTACACGTTTTTTTTTTATGGGTAAGTCTCGCACCAAATACAAAATAAAGAAAAACGCGCAAAATTGACTATGGCTCCCAGTGAAATTGAACAGATATTATTCGGCATTCACCACCTTGACAAGGACAGAGAGCCAGTTAAGATAAGTGTTACGAGTGAAGCATTTAAAAATGAAGAGCAGACTCGTACTGAAACAAACAGAGATGCAACAAAATTGGAAAGACAAAGAACCAAGCTCACCAACCAATTAGTTGAGTCAACTGTATCAAGTTGGGGCAAGGATAAGGCAAACCTCCAAGGGACTCAAGGCCACAAACCAACTGCCAAGTTTAAAACTCACATTTTTTTTCTTTCTTTGCTTGAACAGGGGCAAAGCAATCTTGTGAAGTTTAGTGAGAAAAAACAAGTATAGCAAAGTTAAGTTTTCTTGAATTTTCTCCTTTTTTTTTGTAACACTCCTATGATTCTAAGTTCGTACCAATATAATAATAATAAAACCCCTCCTATTTAAGACTGAGGCATTTTTTTTTCTAAAAAAAAAAAATCCTAATCTTATCTCGTCTTCATAGGGCGCCATCCCCTAATTGACATCCTTTTCGTCTTCATAGGGCGCCATCCCTTAGTTGACATCCTTTTCATCTTCATAGGGCACCATCCCCTAGTTGACATCTTTTTTGTCTTCATAGAGCACTATCCCCTAGTTGACATCTTTTCGTCTTCATAGGGCACCATCCCCTAGTTGACATCTTATCTTGTCTTCATAGGGCACCATCCCCTAGTTGACATCTTATCTCGTCTTCATAGGGCACCATCCCCTAATTGACATCTTATCTCGTCTTCATAGGGCACCATCCCCTAGTTGACATCTTATCTCGTCTTCATAGGGCGCCATCCCCTAGTTGACATCTTTTTCGTCTCCATAGGGCACCATCCCCTAGTTGACAACTTATCTCGTCTTCATAGGGCACCATCCTCTAGTTGACATCTTAGTCGTCTTCATAGGGCACCATCCCCTATTTGACATCTTATCTCATCTTCATAGGGCACCATCTCCTAGTTGACATCTTATCTCATCTTCATAGGGCGCCATACCCTAGTTGGCATCTTCTTCGTCTCCATAGGGCACCATCCCCTAATTGACATCTTATCTCGTCGTCATAGGGCACCATCCCCTAGTTGACATCTTTTTCGTCTTCATAGGGCACCATCCCCTAGTTGATATCTTTATTCGTCTTCATAGGGCACCATCCCCTAGTTGACATCTTATCTCGTCTTCATAGGGCGCCATCTCCTAGTTGACATCTTTTCATCTTCATAGGGCACCATCCCCTAGTTGACATCTTATCTCGTCTTCATAGGGCACCATCTCCTAGTTGACATCTTATCTCGTCTTCATAGGGCGCCATCCCCTAGTTGACATCTTATCTCGTCTTCATAGGGCGTCATACCCTAGTTGACATCTTATCTCATCTTCATAGGGCACCATCCCCTAGTTGACATCTTATCTCGTCTTCATAGGGAGCCATCCCCTAGTTGACATCTTTTTCGTCTTCATAGGGCACCATCCCCTAGTTGACATCTTTATTTGTCTTCATAGGGCACCATCCCCTAGTTGACATCTTATCTCATCTTCATAGGACGCCATCCCCTAGTTGACATCTTTTCGTCTTCATAGGGCACCATCCCCTAGTTGACATCTTATCTCATCTTCATAGGGCACCATCCCCTAATTGACATCTTACTTCGTCTTCATAGGGCGCCATCCCCTAGTTGATATCTTATCTCGTCTCCATAGGGAGCCTTCCCCTAGTTGACATCCTTTTCGTCTTCATAGGGCGCCATCCCCTAGTTGACATCTTTTTCGTCTTCGTAGGGCACCATCCCCTAGTTGACATCTTTTTCGTCTTCATAGGGCACCATCCCCTAGTTGACATCTTTTTCGTCTTCATAGGGCACCATCCCCTAGTTGACATCCTATCTCGTCTTCATAGGGTGCTTTCCCCTAGTTGACATCTTATCTCGTCTTCATAGGTCACCATCCCCTAGTTGACAATTTTTTCATCTTCATAGGGCACCATCCCCTAGTTGACATCTTATCTCGTCTTCATAGGGCGCCATCCCCTAGTTGACATCCTTTTTGTATTCATAGGCCGCCATCCCCTATTTGACATCTTTTTCGTCTTCATAGGGCATCATCCCCTAGTTGATATCTTTTTCGTCTTCATAGGGCACCATCCCCTAGTTGACATCTTTATCGTCTTCATAGAGCGCCATCCCCTATTTGACATCTTTTTCGTCTCCATAGGGCACCATCCCCTAGTTGACATCTTATCTCGTCTTCATAGGGCACCATCCTCTAGTTGACATCTTAGTCGTCTTCCTAGGGCACCATCCCCTAGTTGACATCTTATCTCGTCTTCATAGGGCACCATCCCCTAGTTGACATCTTATCTCATCTTCATAGGGCGCCATCCCCTAGTTGGTATCTTATCTCATCTTCATAGGGAACCATCCCCTAGTTGACATCTTATCTCATCTTCATAGGGCGCCATCCCCTAGTTAACATCTTTATCTCGTCTTCATAGGGCACCATCCCCTAGTTGACATCTTATCTCGTCTTCATAGGGCGCCATCCCCTAGTTGACATCTTATCACATCTTCATAGGGCACCATCTCCTAGTTGACATCTTTCTCGTCTTCATAGGGCGTTATCCCCTAGTTGACATCCTTTTCGTCTTCATAGGGCGTCATCCCCCAGTTGACATCTTATCTCGTCTTCATAGGGCGCCATCCCCTAGTTGACATCCTTCTCGTCTTCATAGGGTGTCATCCCCTAGTTGACATCCTTTTTGTCTTCATAGGGCGCCATCCCCTAGTTGATATCTTTTTCGTCTTCATAGGGCGCCATCCCCTTGTTGACATCCTTTTCGTCTTCACAAGGCACCATCCCCTAGTTGACATCCTATTCGTCTTCATAGGGCACCATCCCCTAGTTGACATCTTTTTCGTCTTCATAGGGCACCATCCCCTAGTTGACATCTTATCTCGTATCCATAGGGCACCATCCCCTAGTTGACATCTTTTTCGTCTTCATAGGGCGTCATCCCCTAGTTGACCTCCTTTTCGTCTTCATAGGGCACCATCCCCTAGTTGACATCTTTTTCGTCTTCATAGGGCATCATCCCCTAGTTGACATCTTATTACGTCTTCAGAGGGCACCATCCCCTAGTTGACATCTTTCTCGTCTTCATAGGGCGTCATCCCCTAGTTGACATCCTTTTCGTCTTCATAGGGTGCCATCCCGTAGTTGACATCTTATCTCGTCTTCATAGGGCACCATCCCCTAGTGGACATCCTTTTAGTCTTCATAGGGCGCCATCCCCTTGTTGACATCCTTTTCGTCTTCATAGGGCGCCATCCCCTAGTTGACATCTTATTCGTCTTCATAGGGCGCCATCCCCTAGTTGACATTTTCTTCATCTTCATAAGGCGCCATCCCCTAATTGTCATTTTAGGAAATAAGTCTTTCTGTCTTCACAGGGCATAACAATCCCGCATCACATTTTTATAAGCAAAAATCCTAATTCTTTCCCATGCATTCATTAGGATAACTTTCTTTGGTTGCATCATTAAGAATAGGGTCCTTATCTTATCGCGCTCCTAGCCTAAATTTCTATCCATTCATTCATTTTTTTTATTTTTAAACTAGATTATAGTTTTTCTAATAACTCACAAAATTTTTCTAGTGTAAACTGGGGCAGAAAATTTTGTTTGTTTTGTTTCGTCTTCTTTGATGGCTTGCAGGTTTTCTGCGAAGCACAGGTTTATCCAAGAATGGAATTTCATCTCCAGTCAGAATATAGAAGAATGATCAGGTTGAAGATAGTTAGAGTCAGCTCTGTATCTGTAGCAGCCCAACATCTCAAAAGACATTTTTTTAGCTTTTGATAATGAGAATAAGCATCCAAAGTATTCTATGGACTGTTCTTTGGCAGAGTGTCAATGACTCAATCCAAGTTGCAGGTTCAAATCTCAAATCCTAACTTCAAGATCAAATCTTGGGATCGAGGTACCCACTAGAAGAAGGTGAGGCGATAACTGAAGATCCAAGAAGAAGATCTGAAGCAAAAGAATCAAGACACTTAGAATAGATAGAATTTTGTATCTTTTATTTTTAGTTTCATTTTTCTTTTTCTGATGTAATAGAAAAAGCCACGAACCGAAAACTCGACGGGACCTCAAATCGACTCTCCAATTCATCCACTCATTCCTACACCTATTTGAACTACACATGACCTGATTCTCTTATAACCCGAGATATGTAGGATGCCCAAATTCAGGGCTCGGTCACACCTCTTTCCCACTTATTTACGTATTAATATTGAATAAAGGGTTGAGCCAAAAATTAGTCATGTTTACTTCTTTGCTTGAAAATTCTTCATATTTCCAAGCAAAGAGGGGCATTCTGTAAACACCTAATTTTTGACCCAAACCTAATATTTTTATACCATTTTAATGTTCAATTAATTTTTATTTTATTTTATTTTATTTTTATTTTTAGGCATTTTAAATTTATCTTATTTTTTAGGTTTGTTTAATATTTTTTTTTTAAAAAAAAAATACAAAAATAGAATCACATTTTAGATAAGTTTTTATTATTATTTATTTATTTATTTAAAATAAATAAATAAATAAATAAAAACTAATTAAACTATGTTATTTTCCTCTTTTAACTTTTAATAAAGAATCTAGTGATATTAATATTTCTTAATCATATTTCTAAGACTAGCCATTTAGTTTATTTATATTTTTTATTATTTTTTATTTTTATATTGAAAAAATATAATAATTAAAAAAAAAAAAAAAAAAACACTAAAACTACCCTACTTCCCATTACCTCCAACATTCTTCTAACCTTCCCATTAAAACTAAAAACTACCCTACTTCCCATTACCTCCAACATTCCCCTAACTTTCCCATTAAAACTAAAAACTACCCTATATCCCATTACCCCCACTTTCCTCATCCTCCCACTAAACCTTCCCATTACCTCCACTACATCTTTTCCCCATTATTCCCTTAACTCCCATTCTCACTCAAGCACACACACTCCCTATATAAACACACACATAAAACACTCAAGAAAAAAAGACACATGTGGATTAATTTGAGAAAAGATCCACACACATGCACACATAAAGGAACATAGAGAAAAAAATAAAAACCAAAAATTCCTCACATCAAAAGACTTTGAGTTTTGGTCACGGTTTAAGTTCGAGGCTTCTTCTTGTTGTTGTTAAGAATTATTCCCGCAAGAGGTAACCCTCTATCTTTCTTTGAATAATGTAATATCGCAATAATGTGAAATTCAATTTCAATATTATGATGTGGAGATGCTCTTATTTAGAATTTGTTATTATGATATTAAAGCATTCAACTCTTTGTCATGATTAAATTTGGAATGAGATTTGATATAAGATATGATCCATGCATGTAAAAAAAAAAATGAAATAAATACATGCACACACATACACCATGCATGCTTTAGGAATAGAAAAGGAGAATACATACATAAGACTTAAAAAAAAAACAATGAAATAGCAAAACAAGAAATTAAAAAAAAATCAATTGGTGTTATATATGATATATTATTTATCACATATTTGCAAAGTAACATTTAGTTCATAACTGAAATTTTAGTTTTGGTTATTGGATCTTCATGACTATATTATCGTATTTATATTAATTAATTTTAGTTAATCATATATATTTGAAAAGTTTGAATTTTGTCTAAAGGTGATAAAACCTTTCTTGTTATTTTAATGAAAGTTAAAGAAAATGAGTTCTAAATATTCAGTATCTTTACAACTATTTGTTTAAGCTGTAATAAATTGACTTTCCTATTGGGTGTTTAGGACGTGTTTATTAATAAATAATTTCAAAATAAATTAAAAGCGGGAGGCAAAAAACTTTTAGGTTAACAAATATTGTGAATCCAAAACAAAAAAAAAATAATTTAAGCCAGACGTAAGTCATTAAAGCGACTGTGCTAGAACCACGGGACTCGAGGGGTGCCTAACACCTTCCCCTCGGTCAACAGAATTCCTTATCCGGATTTCTAGTTCGCAGACCAAAAAAAAAATAAAAATTAAAGAGTCATTTCCTTTTGAATAGGGATTCAATAAGGTGACTTGGAACACCCATACTCAATTTCAAGTGGCGACTCTGTAAATAAAATAATCCCTTTTCAAAACGTCACTTTGATTGGAAAAACTCATTTTCTCTAAAACCAACTCCCTAGCGGGGGTCGGATGCGGTGAAAAAATTGGGGTGTGACAACATCCTTGAACCTTTGCATTCCGATCTTGTGCACCATCTTCTTGAAAGTTGCAGTTGGAGGAGACTTGATGAATAAATCAACCACATTGTCACTTGAACAAATCTGTTGCACGCTAATATCACCATTTTTTTGGAGCTCATCTGTATAGAAAAGCTTTTATGAATCCTCCCTTAAGTTGTGCTATGCATGCTGCATTATCTTCATATAAAGTCGTGGGTACTTTGTCACATTTCAAATCATATTTTTCTCGAATGAGATGCATTATGGACCTCAACCACACACATTTTTGACTTGCTTCATGAATAGCTATAATCTTAGCATGGTTCGATGAAGTGGCTAGATGGACTGGTTTGTATATCTCCAAGATATGACAGTATCCCCACATGTCAACACATTACATGTTTAAGACCAAGATTTATGCGGGTTAAATGAATGCCCAGCATTAACATAATCAACAAGATCAGGACTGCAATCTTTAAAATAAAATAAGATCATATGTTTGATCTCATTTCGATGTCTCTTAGTAGGAGCAAAACTATATATACCTTGCTAACAAATTGACCCAAAAAAACTATGCCATGCCTTGTAGTATTTGCAAGATACGTTAGTGCACCAATTGCACTAAGATATGGTACTTCATAACTAAGGAGTTCCTCATTCTTTTCTTGAGCTCGGAATGAATTACCTTGTTTGGTATCTTTTTTAACTTATGTATAACTAATGACACTCTATTGTGTATTGAGGTGTGTATTAGTAATACACACCATTTCTTATGTATTAGTAATACAAAGACTTTAAATATATATATTAACTTATTAAATGATAAATTTATCCCTGTTTTTCATCTTTTTCTGCTCTCCGTTAATCTGTAGAGAGCTCTCCACATAGGATAATCTTTCTCCTGCTGCATCCTTAAGTTATAAAAGGAATTTGTGAAATTTATGGCTTTAATATTTTTATTATTTGATTCAGCAATCTGCAATATTTGCTAGGATCTAGCTAATACCAATTGATACGTAGAGAGCCCAACTTGAAAAGACGGAGGATATTTTTGTAAATGAGTATTAATTTATTCAAATAATTTATTGCACATTAGTTCTAATACATCACACCAAATGTATAAAAAATAATGCCAGCATAAATAATACCAGCATAACTAATACAAACATTATTAATGCAAACACTACTAATACAACTTATTCAACAGTATTCTTATACATTCTACCAAGCGATCCATAAAAGAATGTACTAAATAAGGTACTAATAATACACAAGTCTAATATATGTATTGTATTTTTATAATATACTATTAAGGATCATTTAATATAGCGTATAATAATCAGATGCGGATTTAGGATTTAAAGTTTGTGGGTTCTTTGAGCAAAATAAAATATGGATTAAAACCCAGAACCAAAAGGCCTACAAAGTTTTAGGAAGCTCTTTATCTACCACTAGGTCAATGATATGATTCATTTATGGGTTCCTAATTTATAGAATACATACACAAGTTCCTGAACTTTTTAATTTTTTCCGTATTGACACCTCAATTAGGCCATGTACCTATTGAACCCTTTTATCATTCACAAACCATGTCAATTAAGCACAATCTCAGACAAGGCGTGACATGTATATTACACTCTTCATTAGGAGAGTGAGAAGTTATAATTAATCAAAAAATTTAAACATAAAAAATTTCAACTAATAAAAAAAATAGATTAAAGGAATAAAAAAAAAAGATAGCTATCATCTTCTTCTCCATTGTATCTTGTCAAGCCTCCACCATCTTCCTCTTCTATAAGTCTTTAAACATAGCATTTTATACCTTTAAATTGCATCTGAAATCATTGGTGTTTTTTGTATACAATAAAATTCAATTAATGGCTTTTTTTGATTGGTTCTTCAATAACCTATTATTGATTCCTTAAAATCCAAAATTCATTATTTTTTTCATCTGAAATCGTTGTTGGGTATTGTTTTGGTGGAGAAATGAAAAGTGAAGGTGGAGTTTTTTTTTTCTCACTAAAAATTATGTTTAAGAAGTGAGAAAAAAATTTCAAAAAAGCAAAAAAAAGTTGAAAGAAATGCTTCAATGGTGAAAAAAGAGAAATAAAATATAGAGATAAGTGAAGAAGAAGAAGATACAAAGAATATTTTTTTTTTACTCTTTTGTGCTCAATCAATGGGGAAAAGGGGTGTTCGGAAGGGAAGGGTTGTTGCAGTGGGGGTTGGGTGTATTTGTTTTTTTTTTTTTTATAATTTAGATTTAATTATATTAAAAAATTATTTTTACGATTATTTTAAGTTAAAATTTCATGTGTCATTATTTGATTTGCCACTTTGCCACATCATTAGCGTGTGTATTACACACATTTTATATTTTTTGCCACATCTATAAATTGCGGTCAATTGACACGATGGACATGACTCTGAGTTTGTTGGGTGTTCATCTTGTGTTTCATGTATCTATGTTAAAGAAGTTTCATGGTGATGGTAACTACAAAATTCGTTGAGATTCGGTCTTGTTAGATCAAAACCTCTCTTATGAAGAGAAACCTGTTGCTATTCTTGCTAGAGATGTCCGTAAGTTGGGGACTAAGGAGATTGCGTCTGTGGAGGTTCAGTAGAAGAAGAACCGTCCTATTAAGGAGGCCACTTGGGAGACCGAAGCAGACATGCGCAACAAGTATCCACATATTTTTGCGGATTCAGGTAATTCCTTGTTTCCCTTCTTGTTTTATGTTTGCTTGTTCGGGAATGAACGGTTGTTTAATTGGTATCTGATGTAACGACCCTGCAAAATATTTTATAAATTTTTCTTATTTTAACCATCCTCTTAGTGGTTGGACGTGATTCATGGCTTAAGAAAATGGGTAGTGTCGATTCTTGAGTTCTAATAAAGTTAAACCCGATCATGGTCATCCTTTGATCGAGACGACCTTGGATTAGCGTCGTAATAATTTTTTTATAGGTTCAAAATATAATTTTATTAAATTTACATATTTGGGTTGTTGTCGTGGAAACTTCGAATAAGTTTTGAGAAATTATCTGAAGTTTTGGGTTATTTTAGACTATTAATTAAATTAGTGAGTAATCAGAATAAATTTACAGACTCATAAACTACCCGATAACACATCCTGCACTAGGTTAATTAACTCCTTCAGATCACAATAACACAGTTGGCTACAATGCAATTTATACCAAGAAGCCTTGAAGGGGATCTCTTTCTCAAACTAACTTGAGGTTAGTGTATAGTGTTTATTCCGTGATTTTAGTTTTGTGCTTGCAGTTTTATAATCATATTGTGGGTATTTGATTGTTGAGGGTAAAGTGGTAGCGTGAGGGTTGGCAGTGACCAACAATAGTTAAACTTTGATACTTTTTATAATGCCCGTGTCTTTTCTTAGCTTGAAAACCATCTCAAGGAAGTTAGAACTTGCTTTGAATTACAAATCTATTTTTTTGTACACGTGATATTTTTATGATTTTCACTTCCTATCATGTGAAAAATTGAATAAGCTTTCCATCGATACCAATTTCATAAAATCCGGTGTCAGATGAGGAAGTTATGGCTGAAATACAGAAGACAGTAAAACAGCCCAGGTACGATGGTGTGGTCGATGGACTGTCGAGCATGACCATCGCAATGATGCAGTGGACCTGTTTTCTGCCCAGGTACGAGGTAGCAGTCGACGGACCATTAGAAGATATTGTCGCACACAACCAGTGGGACCAACTTCTGCTCAGGTCCAACGGTAAGGGCCGACGGACCGTCGGAAGCCACTGTCATACCCTACATTCAGTATTTTCAGGTCATTTTAACAGGAGTATTTTGGTCATTTAGCACCCGCCTATATATACCCAATTATACATGATTTCAGCCATATGGTTAATTACAATTTCACAAACAAGATTAGAGTTTCTTTCTAATCTTAATCCCCAAGAACAAAATCCAATCTTCTTCAAGAACTAAGGGATTTCCAATTCTTCAAGTTCAAGAACATCATCCCAGGTATGCATAGTGTTCATTCATGGACTCCTTTCATCCATGAAGTCCAAGAATCCCTTTTCTAAAACTCAAGTTATGGATTTTATTTATGTTTTCATGATTTGGTTGCTCATGTTCATGTTGATAAATGTGAAATTGAATTCTACTCCATGATTGTTGATGATTTATGTGTAGGTTAATTACTATAGCCATAGATTCATGCCATCCTAAGATTTAAACCTTTGAATGATGAAATTAGGATTTAATAATGATGTTTACATGTACCATGCCTGCAATATGTTTGATTAAATGCCTAGATAAGGGAAAACTGCCTATCTAGCATAATATCATGAAATCCCCATGAATGTACAAGTTTATGCCTATTAGATGTTTGATGAAATGCGTGAATTAATGTGTCATGGTGATTATTATGTATTCAATTAAGTCATGCGTTGTCAGTTTTCTTCTATTGAGTCCTGGGGGCACTTGTACCCAAAATAATAGATGTGTGCCTTGAGCCATGTCATGTTTTCACGATACTCTCAGTCAACCTATGAATCCTTAGACTTCAGATAGTCTTATGACTCAGGAAAAATATCTCCATGATCTCATGAACTCAGTCAGTTATCAGATAGTAATATTCTGTCAATTAACGAAAATTTAGTAATTTAGCTCATGTCTAGTTCAGTTAAATTATGTTCAGTGTCTATTCAGATGGGAGTAGAAATTAGCACCGAGTAAACCCAAGGATGGGGATACACACTATCAGATAAGGGTGTGGTCCTTAGCAGTCATCCTTGCATTCCAAAACTATGTAGCCAGCATAGGTTGAGACATCAACACTGTCGATGAAGGTTGATGAAGTAGATTAGCACTGTCAGGAAAGGACCCCACCATTCTTGTACAGGGGATACTATCAGATGAGGGTCACCCACAACTTTTCCTTACCAGTGGCGTGGTATTGACACCCTCTCACCCAACTCAGCCATAATGGCATATCAGTGGTATGTCGGTTGAATAACTATTTCTCATAGTTTCATGTTACGAAATTAGGACTGTCATCCACAGTCAATCAATTTTAGTAATAGAACTTAGATAGTTCTTCAAATTTTAGGACTGTCAGATATAGTCAACTCAGATATAGTACAGAACGTAGATAGTTCTATCAGATTCCGGACTGCTAGCTACAGTCACCTATGCTATCAATTGTGTGTAGATACAATCTTTCATGTCGGTTATTAGCATGCCATGTATCAGTATTCAGATTCAGTTCTCATGTTATCACAGGGTCAGTTACAGTTACGTATTCATGTATGTATTGTCATGTTCATGTTAGACAGTCAGTTAGCATTAATCATGCATGTGAACCCTTGCATATAGCCTACCTCACATGTATACTCAGTACATTCCATTGTACTGACACATTTGCGCTATGGTGCTTTCTTTTATGTTACATCATAGGTTCAAAGACACGAGTTTCAGATCAGCATTAGATTCCAGTCTCAGCATTCAGAGCTAGAAGTGAATCCTCATACTTTGAGGACATGATTATTTTTCTATTATCTCATTGATTAGTTTATTAGTTGGAGTTAGTTGGGGACATGTCCCATCAATTCCTTATTCAAATTATTCAGACAGTAGAGGATTTTAGACTAGATGCAGACTATCATGTTTCAGTATTTTCAATTTGTTTTGGGTATTCCATTACCCCACTCAGATGTCATATATTTCAGATTATGTTCAGATTGAACCTAACGGCCTTTCAGTGCATGTTTCTGCATTTTCATGTCATATTATGCAGTGTACATGTATTGATATCAGTCAAGGGTTAGCTTGTGGTCCTTCGGGGTCATGAGCACTGTGTAGCATTTCGGTTCAACAAATCAAGGTATTACAAACTTGGTATTAGAGCCTAAGGTTCAATAGAGTCCTTGGAAGTCTGAAAGTCGCATCTAGTAGAGTCTTGAACAGGGGTGTGTTGTGCGCCATATTTATGTGCAAGAGGCTATAAGATGTTTTAAGAATAGTTTCTCCTCTTTCAGTATTCATATCGTTCCTGTGAGCATAATCACAAGCCAGTCTCTTAGTATAATCCACTTTTTCTTTTTATTTCAGAATATACCTCCTAAGAGAAGAAATCAGTCAGCCCCTCAGCCCGAAGAACTTTTGGGTGATCATGTTTCTCATGCAGAGTTCAGGACCACATTTACCATTCTTGCTCAGTCAGTAGTAACCCATAATGTGCGACCAACTGTCGTTCCAGCCAACTCAGTGGTCAACTCAACCGCAGCTAGGATTCGAGACTTCACCTGAATGAATCCTCCAACCTTCCTCAGGTTTAAGGTAGATAAAGACCCTCAGGAATTCATTAATTAAGTTCAGAAAGTGACAGACATCATGGGGGTGACCACTGTTGAAAGTGCTGAGCTAGCTGCATACCATTTGCAGGATGTGGCTCATAATTGGTTCAAATAGTAGAAGATCGAGAGGTCAGATGATGCAGGTCCTATCGTGTGGGAGGGGTTTGTCATAACATTCTTAGACAGATTCTTTCCCCAAGATCTTAGAGAAGCCAAGGTTCTAGAGTCCATCAACCTCAGGCAGGGTAATATGATGGTGAAAGATTATTCTCTAATGTTTACTCAATTAGCCAGATATGCCCTTCATGTGGTTGCAGACGGTAGAGCCAAGATGAGTAAGTTCGCTTCAGGGGTAAATGATAGTGTGGTTAATGAGTGCAGATCCGCCATGCTAAATGGTGACATAACTTTATCCAGATTTATGACCCATGCTCAGTAGATAAAGAAGCAGAAGATTAAGCAGAGGGAAAAACAAAATAAGAAAGCTAGGACAGGTAGCTTCAATTTTAGTCAGCCAAAATCAAATGGAGGCAATCTTTCTCAGTTTTGTACTAAGTCATCAGTTCCAGCTCCCTCTATAGCCAGTGCTCTAGTTCCTAAGTTCAGAGAGGGAAACAGAGATAGAGCGCCAGGCTCTAAGACCTAGGGTAGTGTTAGACTTGTGGTAAGAACCACAAGGGTGCTTGTAGAGCTGGCAGTGATGTTTGTTTTGGTTGTCGCAAGCTAGGCCACAGAGTCAAAGACTGCTCTCAGTCAGGTTATCAGAGTCATCTCCGCTCCTCAGCTTTATCCGATTGCCTGAATCAGTAGGGTGCCACTCCAGTACTACTAGCGGGCAACACCTAAATCTCTTTTATGATCTTCAGACTCGACAAGATCAAGAAAATTCTCCTGATGTAGTTACTGGTACGTTATAGATTTTTCATGTGCATGTTTACGCTTTGCTAGATCCAGGAGCTTCTTTGTCTTTTGTTACTCCTTATATAGCAGTTGATTTTGCAATTAGTCTCAAAATTCTAGCAGTGCCCTTCTCAGTCTTTACCCTATTGGGTAAAACTATCATAGCTCGGCGGGTATACAGGAACTGCCCGATTATGATATTTTAGAAAGTTATTTTAGCAGACTTAGTCAAATTAGAGATGATTGATTTTGATTTCATTCTCGACATGGATTGGTTTCATTCCTTCTATGCCACAGTCGACTGTAGAAATAGAATAGTCCAGTTTTAGTGTCCGAATAAACCCGTCCTTGAGTGAAAGGGTAATACTTTAGCATTTAGAGGTCAACTTGTTTCCTACCTTCGGGCAAGGAAAATGATATCAAAGGGATGTGCCTATAATATTGTCCATGTTAGAGATTCTAGTTCCGAGACTTCTAGTCTTTAATAAGTTCCAGTGGTAAATGAATATTCAGATGTCTTTCCCGAGGATCTTCCAGGAATTCCTCCTGAAAGGGAAATAGACTTCAACATTGATCTCCTTTCAGGTACTCAGCTTATCTCTATTATGCCATACAGAATGGCACCAACAGAACTCAGAGAACTGAAAGATCAGTTGATGGGTTTCTTAGATAAGGGATTCATCAGACCCAGCATTTCCCCGTGGGGTGTACCAGTCTTATTCGTATGCCAAAAGATGGTTCTCTCAGAATGTGTATAGACTACCATCAACTCAATAAGGTAACGGTCAAGAAAAAGTATCCTCTTCCCAGAATCGATGACTTATTTGACCAACTTCAGGGTGCCAGTTATTTCTCTAAGATACACCTCAGATTCGGCTATCATCAGCCCAGAGTTAGAGAATGTGACATTCCAAAAATAGCATTTTGTACTCAGTATGGTCACTTCAAAGTCTTAGTCATGTTATTTGGTCTTACCAATGCCCCAGCTGCTTTCATGGACTTGATGAATCGGGTGTTCAAGCAGTAATTGGACATGTTCGTCATAGTCTTCATAGATGACATTCTGGTCTATTCCCGCACTGAGCGTGATCATGTAGACCATCTCAGAATAGTACTTCAGACTCTCAGAGATCATCAGTTATTCACAAAATTTAGTAAGTGCAAATTTTGTCTAAGGTCAGTAATATTTCTTGGTCATATCTTTTGCGGTGATGGCGTTAGAGTAGATCCTCAAAAGATCTAGGCGGTAAAAAACTGGCCCAGACCTATCTCTCCATCAGATATCAGGATTTTCTTGGGTCAGGCTGGCTATTACAGACGCTTTGTTGAAGGATTTTCTTCTATTGCATCCCCTATGTCCAGATTGACTCTGAAGAAAGTCAAGTTTCAGTGGTCAAATCCTTACGAGAAGAGTTTTCAGGAGTTGAAGACTCGACTCACCTCAGCTCCAGTCTTAACTCTTCTAGATAGTTCAGATGGGTTCGTAGTATATTGTGATACATCCAGGGAACGTTTGGGTTGTGTCCTCATGCAGTATGGTAAGGTTGTAGCCTACGCCTCCAGACAGTTAAATCCCCATGAGAAGAATTATCCTAGTCATGATCTTGAGTAAGCAGTCATAGCATTTGCCTTGAAAATTTGGAGGCATTATCTCTACGAATTTCATATATATGTCTTCACCGATCATAAGAGCCTTCAATATGTCTTTTCTCAAAAAGATCTCAATCTTCGTCAGAGAAGGTGGTTAGATCTCTTGAAAGATTATGACATGAGTGTCCTTTATCACCCGGGAAAGGCCAATGTAATGGTCGACGCTTTCAGTAGGCTATCCATGGGTAGTGTTTCTCATGTTGAGGACAGTAAGAAGGAGTTACTTTAGGAAGTTCTTCAGCTTGCCAGACTAGGTGTTCGCTTAGTCGATTCTTCATAGGGTGGTGTATGTATTCAGAGTAGTTCAGAATCATCTCTAGTTTCTGAGGTGAAAGAAAAGCAAGATAGGGATCCCAGCCTTGTCAAGTTAAAAGAATCAGTCCAGAATCAGAAAATAGAGGTTTTCTCCTAAGGGGGAGATAGTGTTCTTCGTTGTCAGGGTTGTCTTTGTATTCCAGATGTAGATGGCATAAGGCAACGAATTCTTGTAGAAGTGCATAGTGCGCGTTACTCTATTCATCCAGGGGCCACAAAGATGTACTGTGACTTATAGGAAATCTATTGGTGGAGTGGGATAAAGAGAGATATTGCAGAGTTTGTGGCTAAGTACCATACATGTCAGTAGGTTAAGATAGAGCATCAGAATCCTAGTGGGTCCATGTAGGAGTTCAGTATTCCTACTTGGAAGTGGGAAGTTGTGGACATGGATTTCGTGACGGGTTTATCTAGAACTTGTTATCAACATGATTCAGTTTGGGTTGTTGTAGATAGATTGACCAAATCAACTCATTTTCTTTCAGTTCATACCTCTTATTCAGCCAAGGATTATGCTAAAATCTACATCAAAGAGTTGTTCAGATTGCACGGTGTTTCGTTATCTATTATCTCAGACAGAGGTACCCAGTTCAACTCTTATTTTTAGAGAGCATTCCAAAAGGTCTTGGTACCCAAGTTCATCTCAGTACAACCTTTCATCCTTAGACAGATGGTCAAGCAGAGAGGACCATTCAGACTTTAGAAGATATGCTAAGGGCGTGTGCAATTGATTTCAAGGGAAGTTGGGATGACTACTTGCCTTTGATTGAGTTTGCATACAACAACACCTACCATTCCAGTATTCAGATGGCTCCATTCAAAGCTCTCTATGGTAGGAGATATAGATCTCCAATTGGTTGATTCGAAGTTAGTGAGGCCTTAGTCATAGGTAGTGACTTAGTATTCGACGCCTTAGAGAAAATCCAGATGATCAGAGAAAGACTTCGGGCTTCTCAGAGCCGACAGAAGTCTTATGCAGATGTTCGTAGAAAAGATCTCGAATTTGAGATCGGTGATCATATCTATCTAAAGATCTCTCCTATGAAGAGAGTGAAAAGATTAGGCAAGAAGGGAAAACTCAGTCCCCGATATATCTGTCCCTTCAAGATTTTCAGTCAATTTGGCAAGGTAGCTTATGAGCTCGAATTACCTTCAGATCTAGCTTCAGTTCATCCAGTCTTTCATGTCTCTTTGCTCAAGCAATGCATAGGTTACCCGTCAGTCATAGTCCCTATTCAGAGCATTGATGTTCAGAACAACCTCTCTTATGAAGAGATTCCAATCGAAATCTTATACTATCAAACTCGTAGATTGAGGAACAAAGAAATCCCTTTAGTTAAAGTTCTTTAGCAAAACTAGTCCGTCGAGGGAGCTACTTGGGAAGCAGAAGCAGACATGCATACCAAGTATGCTCACCTCTTCTCCACCAACTCAGATCAAGCTCAAGGTAACAGTTCTCCTTAAGATTACTCAGTTTCAAGATCAGTGTTCATCACGAACTTGATATTTAGTTTCATGCTCATGTTCCCATTATAAACTTGGTATCAAGTACCATTGCATATTCAGTCATACACTCATGTATCAGTCAGTTATGTAATTATGCATCAGATATACATTCTCATTTTGAGAACCTTGGTTCTTTAGAACACTCAGTTATGCATTCATGAATCAGTTATACATGCATCAGATATATATGTTTAGTATGTTATGTTTAACTTGTCCGTCATTTCAGTCATGAGATCATATTCCAGTTATTCATGTTCAATTTATTGTTTCCCCTCTTAGTCAGTCTCATTCGAGGACGAATATTCTCAAGGGGGAGATATTGTAATACTCGTGTCTTTTCTTAGCTTGAAAACCATCTCAAGGATGTTAGAACTTGATTTGAATTACAAATCTATTTTTTTACAAATGGTATTTTTATGATTTTCACTTCCTATTACGTGGGAAATTGAAGAAACTTTCCATCGATACTAATTTCATAAAAATCCGTTGTCAGATGAGAAAGTTATGGCCAAAATACAGAAGGCATTTAAATAGCCCAGGTACGATGGTGTGGTCAACGGACCGTCGAACAAGTGACGGACCATCGAGAATGACCGTCGTACTGAGGCAGTAGACCTATTTTCTACCCAGGTACGATGGTAGCAGTCGATGGACCGTCCCAGGTCCGATAGACCGTCGAAACACACCATTGCACACAACCCATGGGAATAATTTCTACCCAGGTCCGATGGTAGGGCCTGACGGACCGTCAGAAGCCACCATCGTACCCTACGTTCAGTGTTTCCAGGTCATTTTAATAGGGTATTTTGGTTATTTAGCACCCGCTTATATATACCCAATTATACACGATTTCAGCCATTTGGTTCATTACAATTTCACAAATAAGATTAGGGTTTCTCTCAAACCTTAATCCCAAAGAACAAAATCCAATCTTCTTCAAGAACTAAGGGATTTCCAATTCTTTAAGTTCAAGTACATCATCCCAGGTATGCATAGTGTTTATTCATGGACTCCTTTCATCCATGAAGTCCAAGAATCCCTTTTCTAAAACTCAAGTTATGGATTTTCTTTATATTTTCATGATTTGGCTGCTCATGTTCATGTTGATAAATGTGAAATTGGATTCTACTCCATGATTGTTGATAGTTGCTATGTGGGTTAATTACTATAGCCATATGATGATAGGCGAATTTACACGCCTATAGTGCTATATTTTACCCATATTTTAGCCATGTTTTGAGAACAAATTATATATTTCATGCACTTTTAGTCCTTTTTCCTGTAAGTGAGCTAACGAACATGATTAGCTAAGTTTCAGGTATAAATGATGCAGAATTCAGCATTTATGGATAACTTGATGCCAAAGGAAGCTTCACGAAAGGAGAAGAGCGAGTCTTGGACGCCTAAGGACCAAAAGTGATGCATGGGAAACCTGTCCCGGGCTAAAACAACAATTCTGAAGACTTTGGGGACTACCAGTAATTTATTATGATTAGGATAATGATACATTAACCTAGTACAATTGGGTTAAGTATTTCATTAGCTTATTAGGATTTAGTTAAGTATTTCATTAGCTTATTAGGATTTGGTTAAGTATTTCATTAGCTTAGTAGGAATAGGAGATGGGTATTATAAATACCTTATTTTGCTAGAGATTTTATATCTTCTTTCCATCTTTCTAATATACATTCACTACTACTTCTAATTCTTCCACTAATTCTACTTTTTATTCTTCTTCTATTCTTCTATTCATCTATTTTTCCACAACAAGAGAAACGTTACTTGCTAGGGAAGTTCATGCCTAAATGCCTACCACATCATTATTACACGAAATCTTTATTGTGGTATACTAATAATGTCGATTGTGATTTCCTTCGCACTCATGGGTAACTAAACTTCTCTGTTGGGGTTATGGAAACCGAATGAGGTACTATCTATTACTATGAGCTTGTGAGTTCGTGACACGTATGCTGCTTATATCATTATTCTCTTCATCTTAATCTAAATTCTTTGTGGTTGCAAACGCAGAAATACGCCAGTATAACATTTAACTTGTTCGAAAGAAAGGTTATCTGTCTGGAAAAGAGATAATGTCAAGGTAGTAGGGTCCCATCCCCTATTAAAAAGTTAGTGCCGTAACTGGATTAACCTCTTGGAGAATTCGTACCGTTAGACACGCTTTAAGCTCGAAAGAGTTAAAGTGAAATAATCCTCGAATAGGTCGAAAGACGCCTGGATTTACCACCGAATACAATTTTCTATAAGCACATGCATGTCGGAATTCAACACACTCATAGCCAATAGAGACGTATAACTCAGAAGGTGGACATAACCCCAATTCTTCAATTCTCATTGTTTACAACTTAATAACTATTCTTTCTGTTTACTTTGCTATTTTCAGTTTTTACTTTATATTTTGGTTACACATTACAATCCACCCTATTTACGAGACTTGCACTAAAAGTCTAGTAATCGTTGCTTACTTGTTGACCAAGCTATTCCCTGTGGGATCGATACCCAACCCAGTTGGGTTCTATATTTGCTAACGACCACTTTACACTCCTACGAGAGCTGTAGATTGAGCGTTATCAAAAATTGGCGCCGTTTCCGGGGAATACGAGTGTCAATGAAGTTTGTGATAATTACTAGACCCTTTGGTCAAAGATTCTCGTACTTTTACTTTTAGTTTTTGTTTTTGTTTACTGCAGGTTTTTATTTAGTGCATGCTCTATACTCGAAGTTCTAGTCAACCGTTATTACCTATCAATCCCGAACCACAACTTATTGGCAGAATGGAGGCACAAACGGAAATCGAAAGAATGGTTGCTTAACAAGAGCAGGCGAGATTAGCTGCTCTTGCCGCCGCCCAAGTACACCAACAAAACATTGGTAACCCTGGGCGAGCAACAAATCCTGACGATGAGGATTTAGGTGATGACGAGTTACTAAACCCAAGGCATGATGCTGAAATCGCAACACCTGCCAACAGAAGAGGTCGTCAAGATCGGTTTAGGTATGATCGCCAACCCATGCAACCAGCTTTTGATGACGACGATGATGATCTTGATAGAGCCGGAGCCACAGGAGCCATTATTCCTCCACCATTAGCGCCCGGAGCCAAGTTCAACATCACAAGCACCATGATTCAGTTATTGCAACTCAAGGGATTATTTGGTGGACTAGCAGGCGATGATCCGAATATGCATCTCATCAACTTTATTTCCACATGTAAGTCGTTTGGCAATCCTGGTGTTGGTCAGAATGTAATTCGATTACGTCTATTTCCATTATCTTTGTCTGGGGAGGCAACTCTATGGTTGAATAGGCTGACTCCTGATTCTATTATAAATTGGAGGCAATTGAGAGACGCTTTCCTAGAAAGATTCTTTCCGCCATCCAAAAGAGCACAATTGAGAGATGAAATCAGCAACTTCCGTCAGCTTCCCACTGAAGCTCTTCATGAAACATGGGAGAGGTTCAAGACAAAGCTAGCGAGATTCCCAAACCATCACATGACTAATGTTCACCTAATGGAGATATTATACAGAGCCTTGAATTCAATAACTAAACCAGTGGTGGATAATGCAGCTGGAGGATCTTTTATGGACCTCACCTTTGGTCAAGCAAGCAATATGCTAGATCGTATGACGAATCAAAGTAGAGCTTGGCATACCAGGGATTCTGAGGTAGCAAGCCCCACTTTATCTATTGGCATGACTGCAGACCAAAGAAGAATAGAAGAAGAACGTGATCAAGATATGGCGTACATGAAAACACAAGTAGATCTTATTACAAAGCATTTATTATCAGGGAAGACCGAAAAAGTGAAAGCTATTGCGTCAAAAGGAAGAGACGAATCTGATTCGGAAGAAGAGGCCAACTACTTGAACAATCAGGGGGGTTTCCGAGGGAATACCCAAGGAAACCAAGGTCGAAACTATTATGATAAATCTGGAAACAAGGACCAAGGTAGTTGGAAGAACAAGAATGAAAAGAGTGGTTTGTACTTTCCCCCTGGAAGATGTGACGCCACCACACCTAGTTCTGGAAGTATGGAAGACATGCTGGCTAAAATATTGAAAGGAGTGGAAACAACAAGCGCTGCAGTAACGGAGGTAGTAAATGATTTGTCCTCTATGAAACAAATAGTTGATTCTCATTCCACTTCAATCAAGCAAATAGAGCAGTAATTGAGCCAACTTTCAGCAGCACTCAATCAAAGAAAGGCTGGCACTTTACCTAGCGATACTGTGCAAAACCCAAGGAATGATGGGTCATGCATGACCATTACTACCCGGAGTGGTAAGGTGATAGAAACTTCAGCAAAAAGCAAGCAAGTGGATGACGAAGTAGTGTACATTGATGATAAGGCGAAAGGAGAAGAATCCGCAGATAAAGGGCATAACGTCCATGACGTCAATCCCAATGGATTGCAACCTAAAAAATCTGAAAAACGGAAGCAAGAGGAGAAGAAAGCCGTGGAGAGAACAATTCCATACCCACCACCACCTTTTCCTCAGAGATTGAAGAAGGTGGCGGATGATACAAAGTTCAGCAAATTCATGACTATGTTGAAGCAGCTGACCATTAATGTTCCATTGGTGGAGGCACTTGAACAAATGCCTGGGTATGCAAAATTTATGAAGGATCTTCTGACAAAGAAGCGGGCAGCAAGTTATGAGTTGAAAGATGATGTTCATCACTGCAGCGCAATCGCTACCCGATCAATAGTTCAGAAGAAGGCTGACCCCGGTGCTTTCACTATTCCTTGCACCGTTGGATCTTTGAATTTTGCCAAAGCATTATGCAACTTAGGAGCCAGCATCAATTTGATGCCATTATCTATCTATAAGAAGTTGGGGTTGGGTGATCCTACTCCAACCAACATGAGGCTCGTAATGGTGGATAGGTCGGTAAAACGACCTGTTGGTATTCTATGTGATGTCTTGGTAAAGGTTTCTTCATTTATCTTTCCAGCAGACTTTGTTATTTTGGATTGTGAGGCAGACTCAGAAGTTCCCATAATCTTGGGGCATCCTTTCCTTGCTATGGGAAGCGTACTTATTGATTTGAGAGCTAATGAGCTTTCATTCCGAATAAATGACGAAGTAGTTTGCTTTGATATTTGCAAATCAATGAAGCAACCCAAAGATCTGAGTGTATTTTCGGTGGCTTATGTTTTCTTTGATGATGAGAAAGAATTACTCGAAGAAGAGCAAATTATTGATGACCCTTTGGCGGTTGTACTTATGAATGGTGAGAATGAGGATGCTGAAAATTGTGAAGAAGTTATTGGTGCTCTATCAGGATTAGGAACATATCGCTATGCTCCCAAGAAGCTGAACCTTGATCTCAAGAATCGACCCACACCACCAGCTAAGCCATATATTGAAGAGCCACCCACATTAGAATTGAAGGAGCTGCCAAGACATTTAAAGTATGCATTCCTAGGAAGCGGAAACACACTTCCAGTCATTGTTGCAGTAGATTTGGGTGAGCAACAAGTTGCAGCTCTCATTGCTATTCTACGGAAGTATATAAGAGCCATTGGATGGACCATTGCGGATATTATTGGTATTCCACCTGGGATTTGTACACATAAAATTCAGCTTGAAGAGAAGTGCACACCCACCATTGAGCATCAAAGACGTCTAAACCCACCTATGCAAGAAGTGGTGAAGAAAGAAATTATCAAGTGGTTAGACGCGGGGGTTGTGTATCCAATCTCTGATAGTACATGGGTAAGCCCGGTACAATGTGTTCCCAAGAAAGGAGGCATGACGGTGGTCGCGAATGCGAAGAATGAGCTTATTCCACTCAGACCCGTCACTGGATGGAGAGTATGCATGGACTAACAAAAGTTGAATTCTTGTACACTCAAAGATCACTTTCCAATGCTATTTATGGACCAAATGCTAGATCGATTAGCGGGAAAAAGATGGTTTTGATTCTTAGACGGTTATTCAGGCTATAATCAGATTTTTATTGCACTCGAAGACCAAGAGAAGACAACTATTTACATGCCCATATGGTACGTTTGCCTTCAAACGTATGCCATTCGGGCTATGTAACACACCAGCCACCGTTCAATATTGTATGATGTCAATTTTTTCTGATATGGTTGAAGACACTTTGGAGGTATTTATGGACGATGTGTAGAATTCAACCTAGTGCTGAATTGGGAGAAGTGCCACTTCATGGTAAAAGAAGGAATCGTTCTTGGGCACAAAATCTTTGAAAGAGGAATTGAGGTTGATCGAGCAAAAATCGAAGTCATTGAGAAGCTACCACCTCCAATTTTGGGGAAGGAAGTTCGTAGTTTTCTCGGCCATGCAGGTTTCTATCGCCGGTTCATCAAAGACTTCTCCGAAATTGCTAGTCCATTGTGCAAACTCTTGGAGAAAGCTGCGAAGTTTGACATCAATGAAGATTGATTAAAGGCATTCAAATGCCTCAAAGGAAAACTCATTGAAGCCCCTATCATGGTAGCACCAGATTGGTCTCTCCCGTTCGAAGTCATGTGTGATGCTAGTGGTGTAGCCGTTGGAGCTGTGCTTGGTCAGAGAAAGGACAAATTATTTCATCCTATCTACTATGCGAGTAAGGTCCTAAATGAAGCCCAAAGGAACTACACTGTGACAGAACAAGAGCTCCTAGCGGTTGTGTATGTGTTTGAGAAGTTTCGTGCCTATCTATTGGGTACTAAGGTGATCGTTCATACAGACCATGCAGCTCTTAGGTATCTAATGACAAAGAAGGATGCAAAACCAAGATTAATTCGATGGGTATTGCTGCTGCAAGAGTTTGATTTCGAAGTTAAAGATAGAAGAGGTTGCGAGAACCAAGTGACCGACCATCTATCTAGACTCGAGAACGAGCATGTGGCGCAGCCTGATATCGAGATTGATGATGCATTCCCTGACGAGGAGATCCTAGTGACAATAACAGAAAAGTTACCATGGTATGCCGACTTTGCAAATTTTGTGGTGAGTAATGTAATACCTGCCAATTTATCATACCATCAAAAGAGAAAGTTTATGCATGACGTACAACACTACTATTGGGATGAGCCATATTTGTTTCGATGATGTGCGGATGGTATTATTCGACGATGTATATCCCATGTAGAGGTGCCTACTATATTGGAAGCATGCCACACTTCCCAAGTTGGAGGACATCACGCAGGCAATCGGACGACAAGAAAAGTATTGCAAAGTTGATATTATTGGCCTTCGATATTTAGAGATGCCTATGAATTTGTTAGAAGATGCGACCAATGCCAAATACAAGGTGCTATTTCGAAACACCATGAGATGCCCATGTCGAAAATCCTTGAGGTAGAACTCTTTGATGTGTGGGGCATTGATTTCATGGGTCCATTCGTGAATTCGTTTGGAATGAAGTACATCTTAGTTGCTGTAGATTATGTCTCAAAATGGGTTGAAACTGTAGCATTGGCTGACAACGAGGGAAAGCGTGTTGTAGCATTTTTGAAGAGGAATATCTTCTCTCGCTTTGGAGTACCACGTACTATCATAAGTGATGGAGGATCTTACTTTTGCAACAAGCTATTCAAATCCGTGTTGGCCAAGTATGGTGTCAAGCAACATAAGGTAGCCACGCCTTATCACCAACAAACGAGTGGACAAGTAGAGGTTTCCAATTGGGAGATCAAGCAAATCCTTGCGAAGACGGTTAATGCTAATAGGAAGGATTGGTCTCGGAAGCTAGATGATGCACTATGGGCGTATAGGACTGCATTCAAAACACCCCATTGGCATGTCTCCTTATCAACTAGTTTATGGGAAGGCTTGTCATTTACCCATTGAGGTCGAACATAAGGCATTGTGGGCGTTGAAGCAATTGAATTTGAATTGGGATGATGTGATGAATCTGAGGTTGGAGCAGCTGAACGAATTAGATGAGTTCCGTCTCTATGCTTATGAGAGATCGGACCTATACAAGGAGTGGATGAAGAAGTATCATGATCAGCGGATTGTTCGACGAAACTTTCAAAAGGATGATATGGTGCTTCTCTTCAACTCTAGATTGAAGATATTCCCAGGTAAGTTAAAGTCCAAGTGGTCTGGTCCATACAAAGTTATCCAAGTCTACTTGTCTGGAGTAGTTGAATTGGAAGACAATAATGGTGTTGTCTTCAAGGTGAATGGTCAACGTGTTAAACCTTATATCGGTCCTCGTGACTCGATGAATTATATGGCCATCACTTATCTCGACGAAGTCTAAGTACTCGAGGTAACTATGTCGAGCCACGACAATAAATAAGGCGCTAGATGGGAGGCAACCCATCGTTTATCATTTATCGTTTATCGTTTTGTCTTTCTTTCGTTCTAGTACTTGTTTTACATTTGATTAATAAAAATTCAAAAATAAGAGTCGTGCCACGACCAAAACTAAGGCGCTATATGGGAGGCAACCCATCGTACTAATCGTTTTAAGTGGTTTTGAGCAAATGCAGGTGCAAGAGGTATTCAACGAGGAGATTGGTTTCAAATGACGATTTGAACGTAGTGTATGGTAAAGGTGGTAAGTTTGGAATTAAGATGCATAAGGCTATGGATTGAGCATTGCTCATGACAAAATAGGCATCGAGCAAGGCTAGGCCTAGGTAAAACTAGGCCACCAACAAGGCAACGCCTATACTATAGCCTAAGGTCTCGGAATCTAGTGTGCAAAGGCATAGGCGCCGCCCATGCTCAAGTATGCTATAGCATAGGCGCCGCCTATGCTAAAGCATTTGGTCTTGGAATCTCATATGCCATGCTAAAGGCGCCGCCTATGGTCACTAAAGGCATTGCACTAGGCGCCGCCTATGCTAGCAAATGCTTTGTATTAGGCGCCGCCTATACCATGCTTAGGCAAAGCTAAAGGCGCCGCCTATGGTAACTTTTTGTCTCCAAAACCGATTTTAAATGGGTCAAAACCCGACCCATTCTTTTCCTATATAAAGGGGACTTAGTCTTGTAACATAAACACATTGGAAACTTGACCTAGGCGCCGCACATACTCTCCAAAACATCTCAAAATGTTTGTTTTTGCTCTCCCACTTCACAAGAACATCTCCAAAGGCTTCAATCACGTAAGTACTCTTTTGTTCTTCATGTATTTCTCGTAAGTACTACGTTCCTATGACTATTATGAATTGCTACATCTTGAAGAAATATTGGTGATGTTAAACATTGCGGAAGTGATATAGTCATAAACATTGCATAATCTTGTCACTTGAATACTTAAGTGTTAGAATATCCCGTTCATCGGGATAAGACTTATAGTTGCCTACCGACATAGGAGGTTGTGATTATTGATAGAAACTATACCAAGATGTAATCCCTATGTAGTAGTCTTGTTATACTTAACATGAAAGTATTACTAAGGTTGCAAGAAGTAATACATCTCTGATTTTCTTGTTGGAATATAGCACCTAAAAGGCATGTCGATGAAGTCTAAGTAATCGACTACTTTCACTTCACTAATTTGTATCAACAACCTAAGTGTGGGGTGGTACCCCTAATGCTTGTGTATAGATTGTATATATCGAGCTGATGCTAATAGGAGCATTGTTTAAATCTCAGGTACAATGGCACCTAAAGCAAGACAAGATAAGGCTACCACTGCCCAAAAGGGCAAGAAAAGAGGTCGCAAGGACCAAGGAGAATCATCCTCAATGCAATTACCACGCCGTATGTTTGGAATAAAATGGGTTCTTGAGTAGGTAGACGAGGAATGGTATAGGAACAACAAGGAAGGAAAATACATTCATGTCGACTTGATCAACAAGGACAGCCTAGCGAAGAAGGAGCCGCGCATGTTGGTGAAAATCATGGCATTAAATCTGGATTTCATCTTCCGTGACATGGGAGAATGTAACCTTGATTTAACAAGGGAATTTTATGCCAATTGGTCGCCGAAAATCACAGGCAGCGAAGTCAAGATTCGGGGCCAAGTTCTACAACTCAATGCGGATTTAATCAACTCCTTTCTTGGCTTACCTTCAGTCGATCCAGCACCATTCAAAGAGCTATACAACAGACCTCCTTATAGAGCAATTTGACACACACTTTGTGAAAGTAGATCCATGGCAAGGTGGAGCAGACAAAAAGACACCGAACGACACAACACCTTCCCCTATGCTCCTTTGAATAGGGAAGCAAAAATATGGTTGCGTATTGTCAACTCTTGTGTTATTCCTAGAACCCAGTACACCAAAATAACAAGAGATAGAGTATGTTTGGTCTACGTTTTTATGACAAATGTCCCTATCAACATTGGGGCAATCATTCGTTCTACAATGTGAAAGGCTAGACTACACAAGCGGCCCCACTTCACCTTTGGCAATCTATTGACAGCAATCTTGCGGAAGGAAGACATCGAAGAGGAACCAGATGACCACAAACTCCCACATAACCCGAAGAAGGTTGACCTCACAAAGGTCAAAGATGTTGAAACAACACATGGCGTCAACCTTACTACTGCGGAGAGACATGCTCGAGATGAGAGTTTCTTCCGTCATATTAATGGCATGACTCGGTTCACAATGATGAGTGGTGGACGTGTTCCAACTACTGCAGAGTCTATGTTGGAGGTTGAATTATTTCTACTAATGAGCAGAAAACTACTCTTTGTTAATAATTGTTATGCTTGTCTTGACGAATATTTTGTGTTGTTGCTGTGAAACCTTAAGTTAATGTTTAGAGGAACGTGATATTTTGTTCGAGGACGAACAAAGCTTTAAGTGTGGGGTGTTGATGATAGGCGAATTTACACGCCTATAGTGCTATATTTTACCCATATTTTAGCCATGTTTTGAGAACAAATTATATATTTCATGCACTTTTAGTCCTTTTTCCTGTAAGTGGGCTAACGAACATGATTAGCAAAGTTTCAGGTATAAATGATGCATAATTCAGCATTTATGGATAACTTGATGCCAAAGGAAGCTTCACGAAAGGAGAAGAGGGAGTCTTGGATGCCTAAGGACCAAAAGTGATGCATGGGAAACCTGTTCCGGGCTAAAACAACAATTCTGAAGACTTTGGGGACTAGCAGTAATTTATTATGATTAGGATAATGATACATTAACCTAGTACAATTGGGTTAAGTATTTCATTAGCTTATTAGGATTTAGTTAAGTATTTCATTAGCTTAGTAGGAATAGGAGATGGGTATTATAAATACCCTATTTTGCTAGAGATTTTATATCTTCTTTCCATCTTTCTAATATACATTCACTACTACTTCTAATTCTTCCACTAATTCTACTTTTTATTCTTCTTCTATTCTTCTATTCATCTATTTTTCCACAATAAGAGAAACGTTACTTGCTAGGGAAGTTCACGCCTAAACGCCTACCACATCATTATTACACGAAATCTTTATTGTGGTATACTAATAATGTCGATTGTGATTTCCTTCGCACTCATGGGTAACTAAACTTCTCTGTTGGGGTTATGGAAACCGAATGAGGTACTATCTATTACTATGAGCTTGTGAGTTCGTGACACGTATGCTGCTTATATCATTATTCTCTTCATCTTAATCTAAATTCTTTGTGGTTGCAAACGCAAAAATACGCCAGTATAACATTTAACTTGTTCGAAAGAAAGGTTATCTGTCTGGAAAAGAGATAATGTCAAGTTAGTAGGGTCCCATCCCCTATTAAAAAGTTAGTGCCGTAACTGGATTAACCTCTTGGAGAATTCGTACCGTTAGACACGCTTTAAGCTCGAAAGAGTTAAAGTGAAATAATCCTCGAATAGGTGGAAAAACGCCTGGATTTACCATCGAATACAATTCTCTATAAGCACATGCATGTCGGAATTCAACACACTCATAGCCAATAGAGACGTATAACTCAGAAGGTGGACATAACCCCAACTCTTCAATTCTCATTGTTTACAACTTAATAACTATTCTTTCTGTTTACTTTGCTATTTTCAGTTTTTACTTTATATTTTGGTTACACATTACAATCCACCCTATTTACGAGACTTACACTAAAAGTCTAGTAATCGTTGCTTACTTGTTGACCAAGCTATTCCCTGTGGGATCGATACCCAACCCAGTTGGGTTCTATATTTGCTAACGACCGCTTTACACTCCTACGAGAGCTGTAGATTGAGCGTTATCACCATAGATTCATGCCACCCTAAGATTTAAACCCTTGAATGATGAAATTAGGATTGAATAATGATGTTTACATGTAACTTGATTGTAATATGTTTGATTAAATGCCTAGATAAGGGAAAATTGCCTAACTAGCATGATATCATGAAATCCCCATGAATATACAAGCTTATGCCTATTAGATGTTTGATAAAATGCTTCAATTAATATGTCAGGGCGATTATTATGCATTCAAGTAAGTCATGCGTTATCAGTTTCCTCCGAGCGAGTCCTGGGGGTACTTGTACCCGAAATATTAAATGTGTGCCTTGAGCCATGTCATATTTTCACGATACTCTCAGTCAACCTATGAATCCGTAGACTACAGATAGTCTTAGGACTCAGGAAAAAAAATCTCCATGATCTCATGAACTCAGTCAGTTGTTAGATATCAGTAATATTTTGTCAGTTAACGAAAATTCAGTAATTTAGCTCATGTTTAGTTCAATTAAATTATGTTCAGTGTCTATTCATATGGGAATAAAAAAAAGCAACGAGTGAACCTAAAGATGGGAACACACACTATCAGATGAGGATGTGATCCTTAGCAGTCATCCTTGCATTCCAGAACTATGTAGCCAGCATAGGTTGAGACATCAACACTGACGATGAGGGTTGATGAGGTGGATTAGCACTGTCAGGTAAGGACCCCACCATTATCGTACAGGGGACACTATCAGATGAGGGTCACCCACAGCTTGTCCTTACCAGTGGAGCAGCAATGACACCCTTCCAATTGGGGTTACAGATTGGACCCTAACTCAGCCATAATGGAGTATCAGGGGCATGTCAGTTAGATAACTACTTCCCATAGTTTTATGTTACAGAATCAGGACTGTCAGGCACAGTCAATCAGTTTCAGTAATAGACCTTAGATAGTTCTTCAAATTTTAAGACTGTCAAATACAGTCAACTCAGATACAGTACGGAACTTAGATAGTTCCATCATATTCAGGACTATGAGCTACAATCACCCATTTATCAATTGTATACAAATATAGTTTTTCATTCTATCACTCATATCAGTTATTATCATGCCATGTTATCAGTATTTTGATTCAGTCCTCATGTTATCACAGTGTCAGTTACAGTTATGTATTTATGTATGCATTCTCACGTTCATGTTAGACAATCAGTTTGCATTAATCATGTATGTAAACCCTTTTATATAGCCTACCTCACATGTATACTCAGTACATTCCATTGTACTGACGTATTTGCGCTATGGTGCTTTTTTTTATTTTACACCATAGGTTCAGAGACACGAGTTCTAGATCAGCAGTAGATTCCAGTCTCAGCATTCAGAGCTAGAAGTGAATCCTCATCCTTCGAGGACATGGTTATTTTTCTATTATCTCATTGATTAGTTTATTAGTTGGAGTTAGTTGGGGACATGTCCCATCAAATCCTTATTCAGATTATTCAGACAGTAGAGGCTTTTAAACTAGATGCAGACTATCATGTTTCAGTATTTTCAATTTGTTTTGGGTATTCCATTACCCCACTCAGATGTCATATATTTCAGATTATGTTCAGATTGAACCTTACAGCCTTTCAGTGCATGTTTCCATATTTTTATGTCATATTATGCAGTGTACTGGTACAGATATCAGTCATGGGTTAGCTTATGGCTTTTCGGGGTCATGAGCACCATGTAGCATTTCGGTTCAGCAAATCGGGGCATTACAAACTTGGTATCAGAGCCTAAGGTTTAATATAGTCCTAGGAAGTATGAAAGCCGCATCTAGTAGAGTCTTGTATATGGGTGTGTTGCGCGCCATATTTATTTGCAAGAGGCTATAAGATGTTTTAAGAACAGTTTCACCTCTTTCAGTATTCATGTCGTGCCTATGAGCATAATCATAAGTCAGTCTCTCAGTCTAATCCGCTTCTTCTCTGTATTTTAAAATATGCCTCCTAAGAGAAGAAATCAGTTAGTCCCTCAGCCCGAAGAACCTTTGGGCGATCATGTTTCTCATGCAGAGTTTAGGACCATATTTATCACTCTTGCTCAGTCAGTAGTTGCCCATAATGTGCGACCAACTGTCGCTCTGGCCAACCCAGTGGTCAACTCAGCCGCCGCTAGGATTCGAGATTTCTCCCGAATGAATCCTCCAACCTTCCTTATGTCTAAGGTAGATGAAGACCCTCAGGAATTTATTGATCAAGTTACGAAAGCGACACACATCATCGGGTGACTACTGTTGAGAGTGCTGAGCTAGCTGCATTCCAGTTGTAGGATGTGGCTTATGCTTGGTTCAAACAGTGGAAATCCGAGAGGTCAGATGATGCAGGTTCTATAGAGTGGGAGGGGTTTGTCACAACATTCTTAGACAGATGCTTTCCCCAAGAGCTTAGAGAAGCTAAGGTGCTAGAACTCATCAACCTCAGGCAGGGTAATATGACGGTGAAAGAGTATTCTCTAAAGTTTACTCAATTAGCCAGATATGCCCTTCATGTGGTTGCAGACGGTAGAGCCAAGATAAGTAAGTTCGCTTCAGAGTTAAATGATAGCGTGGTTAATGAGTGAAGATCCACTATGCTAAATGATGACATGACTTTAGCCAGACTTATGACCCATGCTCAACAGATAGAGGAGCAGAAGATTAAGCAGAGGGGAAAATATAATAAGAAAGCTAGGACAGGTAGCTTCAATTTTAGTCAGCCTAAATCAGAGCGAGGCAATCATTCTCGATTTCATCCTAAGTCATCAGTTCCAGCTCCCTCTACAGCCAGTGCTCCAGTCCCTAAGTTCAGAGAGGGAAATAAAGATAGAGCGCCAGGCTCTAAGACCCAGGGCAGTGTTAATAGTGCCTGAACTAATCCCCTTTGTCATACTTGTGGTAAGAACCACAAGGGAGATTGTAGAGCTGGCAGCGATGTTTGTTTCAGTTATGGAAAGCCAAGCCACAGAGTCAGAGTCTGCCCTCAGTTGGGTTATCAGAGTCATCTCTGCTCCTCAGCTCTGTTCGATCGCCCGAATCAGCAGGGTGCCACCTCTAGTACTACTAGAGGGCAACTCCCAAATTGCCTTTATGCTCTCCAAACTCAACAAGATCAGGAGAATTCTCCTGATGTAGTTACTGGTACGTTGAAGATCTTTCATGTGCATGTTTACGCTTTGCTTGATCCAGGAGCTTCTTTGTTTTTGTTACTCCTTATATAGTAATTGATTTTGGAATCAGTCCCAAAATTATAGCAGAGCCCTTCTCAGTCTTTACCCTAGTGGGTAAAACTATCATAGCCCGACGGGTATACAGGAACTGCCCGATTATGATATTTCAGAAAGTCATTTCAGCAGACTTAGTCGAATTAGAGATGACTGATTTTGATGTCATTCTCGGTATGGACTGACTTTATTCCTGCTATGCCATAGTCGATTGCAGAAATAGAATAGTTTAGTTTTAGTTTCCAAATGAATCCGTCCTTGAATGGAAGGGTAATACTTTAGCGTTTAGAGGTCAACTTGTTTTCTACCTTCGGGCAAGGAAAATGATATCAAAGGGATGTACCTATCATTTTGTTCATGTTAGAGATTTTAGTTCTAAGACTCCTAGTCTTGAATCATTCCCAGTTGTAAATGAATATTCAAATATTTTTCTCGAAGATCTTCCAGGAATTCTTCCCAAAAGGGAAATAGACTTCGGCATTGAACTCCTTCCAGGTACTCAGCCTATCTCTATTCTGCCAAACAGAATGGCACCATCAGAACTCAGAGATCTAAAAGAAGTTGAAGGATCTCTTTGATAAGGGATTCTTTAGACCCAGTGTTTCCCCATAGGGTGCACCATTCTTATTCGTGCGTAAGAAAAATGGTTTTCTCAGAATATGTATAGACTATCGTCAACTCAATAAGGTCATGGTCAAGAACAAGTATCCTCTTCCCAGAATCGATGACTTGTTTGACCAACTTCAAGGTGCCAGTTATTTCTCTAAGATAGACCTCAGATCCGGCTATCATCAGCTCAGAGTTAGAGAATATGACATTCCAAAAATAGCTTTCCGTACTCGGTATGGTTACTTCGAATTCTTAGTCATGTCATTTGGTCTTACCAATGCCCCAGTCGCTTTCATGGACTTGATGAATCGGGTGTTCAAGCAGTACTTGGACATGTTCATCATAGTCTTCATAGATAACATTCTGGTCTATTCCCGCACTGAGTGCGATCATGCAAACTATCTTAGAATAGTACTTCAGACTCTCAGAGATCATCAGTTATTCACCAAATTTAGTAAGTGCAAATTTTGGATAAGGTCAGTAGCATTCCTTGGTCATATCATTTTCGGTGATGGCATTAGAGTAGATCCTCAAAAGACCAAAGCGATAAAAAAATGGCCCAAACCTGTCTTTCCATCAGATATCAGGAGTTTCTTGGGTCTGGATGGCTATTACAGACGGTTTGTTAAAGGATTTTATTCTATTTCATCCCCTATGTTCAGATTGACTCAGAAAAGAGTCAAGTTTCAGTGGTCAGATCCTTGCGAGAAGAATTTTTAGGAGTTTAAGACTCGACTCACCTCAGCTCCAGTCTTAGATCTTCCAGATGGTTCAGATGGGTTCATAGTGTATTATGATGTGTCCAGAGTAGGTTTGGGTTATGTCCTCATGAAGCATGGTAAGGTCATAGCCTACGCCTCCAGACAATTAAAGCCTCATGAGAAGAATTATCCTACTCATGATCTTGAGTTAAAAGCCATAGTATTTGCCTATAAAATTTGGAGGCATTATCTCTACGGAGTTCATGTAGATGTATGTCTTTTCTCAGAAAGATCTCAATCATCATCAGAGAAGGTGGTTAGTGCTCTTAAAAGATTATGACATGAGTGTCCTTTATCACTCGGGCAAGGCTAATATAGTGGTCGACGCTCTCAGTAGGCTATTCATAGGTAGTGTTTCTCATGTTGAGAACAGTAAGAAGAAGTTAGTTCAGGAAGTTCTTCAGCTTGCCAGACTAGGCGTTCGCTTAGTCGATTCTTCATAGGGTGGTGTATGTGTTCAGAGTAGTTCAGAATCATCTCTAGTTTTCGAGGTGAAAGAAAAGCAAGATAGGGATCCCAGCCTTGTCAAGTTGAAAGAATCAGTTCAGAATCAGAAAATAGAGGTTTTCTCCCAAGGAGGAGATAGTGTTTTTCATTTTAGGATTGTCTCTGTGTTCCAGATGTAGATGGCATAAGGCAACAAATTCTTATAGAAGTGCATAGTGCACGTTACTCTATTCATCCAGGGGCCACAAAGATGTACCGTGACTTGCGAGAAATCTATTGGTGGAGTGGGATGAAGAGAGATATTGCAAAGTTTGTGGATAAGTGCCCTACATGTCAGCAGGTTAAGATAGAGCATCAAAAGCCTAGTGGGTCCATGCAAGAGTTCAGTATTCCTACTTGGAAGTGGGAAATAGTGAACATGGATTTCGTGATGGGTTTGCCTCGAACTCATCATCAACGTGATTTAGTTTGGGTTGTTATCGACAGAATGACCAAATCATCTCATTTTATTTCAGTTCATACCTCTTATTTATCTGAGGATTACGCCAAACTTTACATCAAATATTTGGTCAGATTTCAAGGTGTTCCGTTATCTATTATCTCAGATAGAGGTACCAAGTTCACCTCTCATTTTTAGAGAGCATTCCAAAAGGATCTTGGTACCCAAGTTCATCTCAGTACAACCTTTCATCCTCAAACAGATGGTAAAGAAGAGAGGACCATTCAGACTTTAAAAGATATGCTAAGGGCGTGCAATTAATTTCAAGGGAAGTTGGGATGACCACTTGCCTTTGATTGAGTTTGCATACAATAAAAACTACCATTCCAGTATTCAGATGGCTTCATTCGAAGCTCTCTATGGTAGGAGATGCAGATCTCCGATTGGCTGGTTCAAAGTTAGTGAGGCCTCAATCATAGGTCCTGACTTAGTATTCGATGCCTTAGAGAAAGTTAAGTTGATCAGAGAAAGACTCCAGGCTGCTCAAAGCCAACAAAAGTCTTATGCAGATGTTCGTAGGAAAGATCTCGAGTTTGAGATGGGTGATCATGTCTATCTAAAAATCTCTCCTATGAAGGAATTGCAGAGATTTGGAAAGAAGGGAAAACTCAGTCCCCGATATATCGGTCCCTTCAAGATTCTCAATCGATTCGATAAGGTAGCTTATGAGCTCGAATTGCCTTCAGATCTAGCTTCAGATTATCCAATCTTTCATGTCTCTTTGCAAAAGCAATGCATAGGTGACCCGTCAGTCAGAGTCCCTATTCAGAGTATTGATGTTTAGAACAGCCTCTTTTATGAAGAGATTCCAGTTGAAATCTTAGACTATCAAACTCGTACATTGAGGAACAAAGAAATCCCTCTAGTTAAAGTTCTTTGGCAAAACCAGTCCATCGAGGGAGCTACTTGGGAAGCAGACATGCGTACCAAGTATCCTCACCTCTTCTTCGCCAACTCAGATCAAGCTCAAGGTAACAGTTCTCCTTAAGCTTACTTAGTTTCATGATCAGTGTTCATCACAAACTTGATGTTCAGTTTTATGCTCATGTTCCCATTATAAACTTGGTATCAAGTACCATTGCATATTCATTCATGCACTCATGTATCAGTTAGTTATGTAATTATGCATCCGACATGCATTCTCATTGTGAGAACCTTGGTTTTTTAGAATACTTAGTTATGCATTCATGAATCAGTTATACAGGCATCAGATATGAATGTTCAGTATGTTATTTTTAGCTTGTCAGTCATATCAGTCATGAGATCATATTTTAGTTATTCATGTTCAGTTTATTGTTTCCCCTTTCAGTCAGTCTCATTAGAGGACGAATGTTCTTAAGGAGGAGATATTGTAATACCCATGTCTTTTCTTAGCCTGAAAACCATCTCAAGGATGTTAGAACTTTCATTGAATTACAAATCTATTTTTTTGTACATATGGTATTTTTATGATTTTTACTTCCTACCATGAGGGAAATTGAATAAGCTTTCCATTGATATCAATTTCATCAAAATCCGATGTCAGATGAGAAAGTTATGGCCGAAATACAAAAGGCAGTAAAACAGCCCAAGTATGCGGTATGGTCGATGGACTGACGAACAAGCGACGGACCATCGAGCATGACCATCGAAGTGATGCAGTGGACCTATTTTCTACCCAGGTACAACGGTAGCAGTTGACGGACCATCGGAAGCCACCGTTGCACACAACCAGTGGGACCAACTTCTGCCCAGGTCTGACGGTAGGGCCCAACGGACCATCGCAGGTCTGACAGACCGTCAAAAGTTACCGTTGCACCCTACGTTCAGTGTTTCTAGGTTTTTTTAACAGGGGTATTTTGGTCATTTAGCATCCGCCTATATATACCCAATTATACACTATTTCAGCCATTTGGTTCATTACAATTTCACAAACAAGATTAGGGTTTCTCTCTAACCTTAATCCCAAAGAACAAAATCCAATCTTCTTTAAGAACTAAGGGATTTCCAATTCTTCAAGTTCAAGTACATCATCCCAGGTATGCATAGTGTTCATTCATAGACTCCTTTCATCCATGAAGTCCAAGAATCCTTTTTCTAAAACTCAAGTTATGGATTTTCTTTATGTTTTCATGATTTGGCTACTCATGTTCATGTTGATAAATGTAAAATTAGATTATACTCCATGAGTGTTGATAATTTATATGTGGGTTAATTACTATAGCCATAGATTCATGCCACCCTAAGATTTAAACCCTTGAATGATGAAATTAGGATTGAATAATGATATTTACATGTACCATGCTTGTAATATGTTTGATTAAATGCCTAGATGAGGGAAAATTGCCTAACTATCATGATATCATGAAATCCCCATGAATGTACAAGCTTATGCCTATTAGATGTTTGATGAAATGCTTCAATAAATGTGTCATAGTGATTATTATGTATTCAAGTAAGTCATGCGTTGTTAGTTTCCTCCCATTGAGTCCTGGGGGTACTTGTACCCAAAACATTAGTTGTGTGGCTTGAGCCATGTCATGTTTTCACGATTTTCTCAGTCAACCTATGAATCCTTAGACTTCAGATAGTCTTATGACTCAGGAAAAAAATCTCCATGATCTCATGAACTCAGTCAGTTGTCAGATATCAGTAATATTTCATCAGTCAACGAAAATTTAGTTATTTAGCTCATGTTTATTTCAGTTAAATCATGTTCAGTGTCTATTCAGATGGGAGTAGAAATTAGCACCGAGTGAACCCAAGGATTGGGACACACACTATCAGATGAGGGTGTGATCCTTAGCAGTCATTCTTGCATTCCAGAACTATATAGCCAGCACATATTGAGACATCAATATTATCGATGTGGGTTGATAAGATAGATTAGCACTGTAAGGCAAGGGTCCCACCATTCTCGTACAGAGGACACTATCAGATGAGGGTCACCCACAGCTTGTCCTTACCAGTGGTGCGGTATTGACATCCTTCCAAATGGGGTTATAGATTGGACCCCAACTCAGCCATAATGGCGTATCAGGGGCATGTCAGTTATATAACTATTTCCCATAGTTTTATGTTACAGAATCAGGACTATCAGCCACAGTCATCGAGTTTTAGTAATAAAACTTAGATAGTTCTTCGAATTTCAGGACTGTCAGATACAGTCAACTCAGATATAGTACGGAGCTTAGATAGTTCCATCAGATTCAGGACCGTCAGCTACAATCACCCATGTTATCAGTTGTATACAGATGCAGTCTTTCATGCTATCAGTCATATTAGTTATTAACAGGCCATATTATTAGTATTAAGATTCAGTCCTTATGTTATCACAGTGTCAATTATAGTTACGTATTCATATATGTATTCTCACGTTCATGTTAGATAGTCAGTTTGCATTAATCATTCATGTGAACCCTTGCATATAGCCTACCTCACATGTATACTCAGTACATTCCATTATACTGACGCATTTGCGCTATGGTGATTTCTTTTATGTTACACCATAAGTTCAAAGACACGAGTTCCAGATCAATAGTAGATTCCAGTCTTAGCATTCAGAGCTAGAAGTGATTCCTCATCCTTCAAGGACATGGTTATTTTTTTATTATCTCATTGATTAGTTTATTAGTTGGAGTTAGTTGGGGACATGTCCCATCAAATCCTTATTCAGATTATTCAGACAGTAGAGGCTTTTAAACTAGATGCAGACTATCATGTTTCAGTATTTTCAATTTGTTTTGGGTATTCCATTACCCCACTCAGATGTCATATATTTCAGATTATGTTTAGATTGAACCTTACGGCATTTCAGTGCATGTTTCTGCATTCTCATGTCATATTATGCAGTGTACAGGTACAGATATCAGTCATGGTTTAGCTTGTGATTTTTTGAGATCATGAGTACCGTGTAGCGTTCCGGTTCAACAAATCGGGGCATTACACTTTTGCAAGCCAATCATAGCGTAATAATTTTCTAGATGGTTGATACTATTTACAAATGATTAATGTTAATTATATGTGTATAAAGAATAATATTTCTCCCACATAATATGACCAGCAGTAGCACTAAGTAATTAATTATTTTGGGCTTTTAGTTTTAAATAATTAAATAAGGATTGCCTAATGGTTAAGTTTTTCGTCATTGTTAGGAATTGAAAACAAGTTAGGTAGTATGTTAGTATATGTTTTCATCTCTGTTAAGAATTAAGTACTATTATTACTAGACTACGCGGGCAAATTAATATGGTAAACGAATTTTATCTTTTATGCTTTGAATAGAGTTACAATACTAATTGATTAGTTGGTTTTTAATGACAAAGTGGAAAGGGTATGTCCCTGTACACAAAATAGTAGCCCGTGGTCCTTAACTTTAGATTTTCAGACTACGATTGGTCACATCTTTTACCAATTTTGATATAGGCGTGAGATTATTAGAGTAAGAAATTATAAAATGGGTGTTATTAGATGTGTATTCTTATGGAGATTATATATTTAAACAGATTGTAGTCATTCAGAAGCCTTACGGAAGGGCAATACCTTGGCAAATTAGCTTGCATTTGAATTCTTCGATTGAGGTAGGTTATGGTTTAATTGAAGTTTAGAGTTGACTTAATTGTGTGTATGTTCCTAAATTGGATACTTGTTGATTGATATTCGTACATGCTTGAAATTATTGATGTTTGAATTGTTGATGTATGTATAAATGTTTATTGAAAATCTACTTGATGGAATTGTCTTATGACTTTAAGTGTACTTGTAAACTTGAGACATTGTGTTGTATGCTGTGAGGTTGTGTAAATTGATATTGATAATACTTTTATATATTGGATCAGGTACCACGCTGACACAGATATATTTATGTTGGATCGAGTACCATGCCGGTACGGATATGTATATGTTGGATCGGGTACCACGCTAGTACGGATATGTATATATTAGATCGGGTACCACGCCGGTACGAATATATATATGTTGGATCGGGTACCACGCTGGTATGGATATATTTATGTTGGATCGGGTACCACGTCAGTACGAATTTGCATATGCTGGATCGGGTACTGATACGAATATGTTTATGTTGAATTGAGTGCCACGCCAGTATGAATATGTATATGCTGGATCGGGTACCATGCCGGTATGGATATGCATATGTTGGATCGGGTACCATGCCGGTACAAATATGTATATGTTGGATCGGGTACCATGTCAGTGCGTACATGAACATAGATTGTTCCCTGCAAGTCATGACTATCTAGGCAAAAATAAGTCTCATAGCATGTGTGTACATAATTGTGTTGATTCTGTGAATGTTTACAGTATGGTTTATACTCTTGATGGTTATGTGACTTGTTTGTGAGCACTGTTTGACCTGTTATTGTTTTATTGTTGATTCATTGAGTATTTATTATATGATAAAGCCTATCTACTTGTTATTTGATTTATGCTGTATACATATTATTAAGTTGAGTTGGCCTATGATACCTACCAGTACATAGTGGTTTGTACTGCTATTACCCTGTACTCTTCTTTTGTTGAGTGCAGAAAGTATTTCAGAGGCTCAGACACGACCTCATCTCTAGAGTTTGATAGCATATCTAGATCTTAGGGTGAGCACTCCATCTTCAGGCTGCCATGGGTCATCTTAATTGTTATTGTCCATCTTTCGAGCAATGAACATTCCTTATTTACTATATTTTGGATATCTCTTAGACATGATTTATTGTTAGTAGTTCTTGTACGTTGACTTTCGGGTCTGGGGAGTTTAGTAATGAGTTTGTTGGATTTTCGTATAATTAATGATTAATTCTAGATTATTGTTACAATGTTGATTTTATGAAATATCATCTTAATATTGACTAAGTGACTGGGTAATAGTTTGATTTAGATGGTTCTCCCACAGAAAGATTGGTGTGGGTGCCACCCATGACCATTTGGGTCGTGGCATTTCCTCATAGTAAATTTCGTGTATAAAACCCCTATGTTCCTAGTGTAATATTATACACAGGCATTTTTTCTACTTGATTCAGTTTTATATAAAATTTTGTGTCAAAAAAAAATACTGTTTGATCCTTCTATAATGGATTCAGACAGCTCTACAAGGAGTGAATATTGCAACTTCTCAAATAATGGTTCAGATGCCCAATCTGACTTCAGTTTTGCTTTCAACAATAGTTGCATAAGTTGCAAACATTAACGTGTCAACTACTGGCACTTTATGTATGATAAAGTGTTATACATTATTTTTATGTATAATCATAAGTGTTACTGAAGATTCTACATAATTTTATTTCAGTATTATGAACAAATATGATGCAAGATTTCCTATGTATGATGCAATATTTTACTACACATGCCAAATTTTACCTCATGTGCTACATGTATGACATATGTTATACATAACTTTAAATGCATAATGATTCTACATAATTTTATTTCAGTATTATAAACATGTATGATGCAAGATTTTCTACGTATGATGCAATATTTTACTGCACATGCTAGATCTTACCTCATGTGCAACATGTATGACATCATGTTATACATAACTTTAAATGCATAAGACACATTTTTAATGTATTCGTCTCATTCTGTACATTAATGTATTACGCTTCAGTGAATACATAAGATTACATTGCAGATTTTAGATGTTATGTACTTTGGAGTATATAATGAGTTTAGGCTTAAGTCATCGATAGATCCTCAAACTTGTTTCGAAAATTCACTTAGACCCCTCAACTAAGTCTTGTACGTATCAGGCTCCTAACCCACCCGAATTTTAATCCAATCAGGTCTTTTTTACCTAATCAGCAACAGAAATAGAGTGTGTGTAATACACTCGCCTGATGTGGTAAAAATGACCAATTAAAAGGTGACATGTGGCATTAAATTCAAAAATAATAATAAAATATTTCATAACTAATTAAATTATAATTAAAAAGGAATTATAACTTTTTTTTTAGAAAAAAAAAACCATCCCTACCCCGCACCTACCCCCCTTCTTCTTCTTCTTCTTCTTCTTTGCCTTTCTTTTTTTAATCGAAATACTGCTTGCAGCTAGAGAAGAAAAAAAAAGTTGCCAGATTGTAGGAGGATACACTTGTTGAGCCTTTTTTTTTAATCGAAGTACTACTTGCAGCTAGAGAAGAAAAAAGAAAGTTGTGAATTAATCGAGGTTGAGGGCCAAGTTATGAATTAATCAGAGAAAAAAGAAAGTTGCCATTAGCGTAAAAGCAATAGCTGTAGCCGGAATCCGCCATGGAAACTCTTCAAAGTTTTCACCTCCTACAGTGTTGGCTTTGGAATTTCAGCTTTTGCTACTCTTCCGTTTGTTTGAGCAGACCAAACAAATTAAAATTTTCAATTAAGAAATTGATTTTTCAAAAGAGAATTAACTTAAAGTTGAAAATTGGTCAACTAAGAAATTAATTTTTGAAAAGGAAATTAAAGTTCAATTAAGAAATTAGAAGATGCGGTTCCACTGCTTTTCTCTTTGTTTTTTTTAATTGAAAATTAACAATATTATTAAGAATTTAAAAAGAAAAAAAATAGAAATGAAGAAGAAGATGGCTGGGGCTGGGGGCTTGGGGGGGGGGGGGATGGACGAAGGAGGGGCTGCTTTTCTTTGTTTTTTTTTTAATTAAAATTTATTATTATTATAATTGTATTAAATAAGTTAGAAATGTGATTTTTTTGGATAATATCTACGAAAATATCTGAACTTTAATCAAATTTTCAGTGGAGTATACTGAACTTTGCGGGGGTGCTATTACCCCTCTAGACTTTTTAAAGCAGAATTATTACCCCCTGAAACTCTATACCCAGATTTGACTGCCGGAGGTGTGATACACGCGCCCTTTTTTCTCCATTTTCATTATTTTCACCATTACAACTATATTACTCCTACAAACAACATTGGTAATACTACAATACAAATTTTCATCATTTTTTCACCAATTTCTTAATTCTTCATTCTTGAAATTTTACTTTTATTTAGTTCATTAAGAAAATCTTTTCCCAAATTTCAAATTCAAATAAAAAATTCTCTTCAGTAATTTTATTCAAATCGCAAACAGAGGGTCCCACCTGATGATACTACATTAGATTATATTGAGATGAGAATGGAAAAAAAGAACAAACTCAAAAGATACATAAGGGTGTGTTCTTGATAAAAACAGGAATAACAAAGATGCTCTTGGCTAATCAGTATACATGTGTAAAACATTATTGTACAGATAATAACAAACTTTAATGTAAAGACAATGATAGAGTGTCCAAAAGAATATACTGATGATGTTCGGCGCTACTTGGTAATGTAGCTCGTAGTCTATTTTCATCGTTTGAAAAGATCAAGGGCGAACGTACCTAGTGGCTTGGACATATATTTAGCAATGTAATCAGTTATTGTAAATTCTTTTTATAATGGGGGATTTTCTTCTGATATTATATCCTTGATTGGATCGTAGATTTTTGGATGTGCAAAACAACCATTGAAGAAGCATGGCACTGACATTCTTGGTCCTAACCCCCTTTGCTAAAACAGCACTCACAAACTTTTCATTTGATAGGATCTGTTACAAAACCAAACTGAAATAAGTTAGGCAATTTTGTTTAGATTGAAGATAAATGAGACTAAAAAGGTTGTTATTTATTTTTGTTACAAATCTGAAGTGCCTCGCCAATATTAACAACCAGTCCAATTTGATGGAATTGGAGAATACCCATTTGATGTGTGTGTGTTGAAATTGGATAAAATTGATGTAATTGAATCGAGTGTGTTGAAGATGATTCATTTGGTGTGTGTGTATGTGTGATGAAATTATTTTCAAATTCAAGAGTGGAGCACCAATTTAACTCCATTGAAGAGAAGAAAGAAAGAAGAAAGAAAGAAGAAAGAAAGAAAGAGAAGAGAAGAGAAGAGAAGGAATGAAAAATAAATAAAAAATATAAAATGTTTAAAAGTCAGCAAATTGAGGGTTATTTGACAAAAAAAAAGTTTTTAGCATTTTTGATCACTCTCACGCGCTCAAGAGGCGTGATTACACGCCCTTGTCAAAATGGGCTGATATATGCCATTAAAATACAAAAAAAAAGTCTAGGGGGTAATAGGACCCCCGCAAAGTTCAGTATGCTCAACTGAAAATCTGATCAAATTTCAGATATTTTTGTGAGTATTCTCCCGATTTTAAAAAAAATATTTGAGACTCTATTCACGCGCCCAAGGAGAGTGTTTGCCAAATCAGCATTTTGTGCTTGATAGGTATCAATTTTAGAACTTGAGGGGTCTGATAGGTACAAACCTTAGTTGAGGGGTCTAAGTGAATTTTTAAAATAAGTTTGAGTGTCTATCGATGACTTAAGCCATGAGTTTAATACATAATGGGGTATACAATCACAAAATAAAACAAAAGAAACACTGATGTATGGTATTGTATTATACATCTTCTTGTATGTATGATGCAAGATATTACATCAGATAATCAAAAAAACTTCAGTTTCTATCAATAAGCACATGTATGATATTGTATTATACTTTATCATCTTTGTCTGAAGAAATTAAACTATTCAACTAATTATATACATGTTAAACATAAAACTGTTCAACTTATTGTAAGAGTTATTATAATAAAAGTTTCACATCAAACAAAAAATTATTTTAAAAGTAAAACAATAGTATGTCTCGGATAAGTATTAACACAATTGAAAGAAAGTAGATGAAAAAAAATAAAAAAATTCATTATCAAATTTCTACTATATTGATTAAGCAGTAGCAACTATAAAACAAGAAATTCAAAGATCTATTGTAGTAGATGGAAAAAAATAAAAAAAATTGAACTACCAAACTTGGATGGGATTACAAAAGAAGTTAATTTCATAAAAATCAACATGCAACCAAACAAGAATAAAAAAATATCCTGATTTGGTAAAGTTGAGAAAAAAAATTATCGAAGATAATCAGAAAGTGCAGTTAATGCTTGAAAACTTACAAATTGATAACCTCTAAGTACACGTTGCTTGAATTTGGACGTGAAAAATGGGTTTCAATTATGGAGAGAAAAACGGATGTATTATGGGAGCAAAATACAGAGAGAAATAGCTGTTGTTTTGGATGTATAAGGTATATGAGAGAGAAAGTAAAAAAATAGGGGATTTAAATAATTACTTTAGAATTTATGTAATTGCTTTACCAAATTGGGATTTAATGTAATAAGGTAAAGTTACCTTGTGTACTTATCTAAATTTTAGTTAATTTTACTTCCAACTATGGCTGTTCAATCTGGTAACCCAAGATTACTGAACGATGAATATTTGATAGGATAAGAAGCTTATATTATTCATGTTGAGTAGTAATACAATTACTATATTCCAAGTTCTTTTGCCAAGAATATTTTTGCTTTTATGTCGTGATTAAATAGGTTTGACTTGAAAATAATTTTACTCCATTATTAAGAAGCTAATGACTAATGTTAAGTTTTATCGAAATTTTTTGATACTTTTGCATGAAGTTATAGAACTATATATAGGCAAGGAAAAATTCGATGTCTGAACTTTAGCCGTACAATCATAAGTGTTTGAAATTAAGTTTATCTTTATAGTAGTAAAATTAGTTATATTACAGAAATTTTTACCAACTATCTACAAAATTTGGTTATATTAGATATAATATATCAAAACTTTGCCTGTGAACTTTGAAAATTTTATGTTCGACTATATACATGCATTGTATCAGTTGAGTAGTTGTTAGTTAATTAAAAACATGGGACAAATATAGGTATTATTTTATGAATAAAGAATAAATTGATTCTTTAGATTAGTATTAAAGAAATATCCCCTAATTGACCATCCTATCTACTATCTACTACCTAAGATTCTTGATTTTGATAGAAATATTAGTAAATAACATCAATTTTTTCTTTTCTCATTGTGACATATAAATATGGGATAGTTTATTATAAATACTTGTCACTACTGGTGTACGTGTACTGTTCTTCTTATTTTAGTCTAGACGTTAATTGCGTTTTCTTTTTGTTGCATTCTTATAATTTTAGGATGCATGACAATTTTCGGAGTTATACGAAGTCCAATATAGAAAAAAAAGAAAAGAAGGGGAAAGGATAAAAACGACACTTTAAATTAAATTATTCTCGTGGAAATAACCATGAAATTTAAATTCTATTTTCTAGCCATTTCAATTTACTGACTTGTTCTACGCACCTTCTATACAGTTTCTATACATATCTTATACATATAAATATTCTATACGAAAATTATACAGTTTTGATACATAATTTATACAATAACTGTACATTTTTTTACATGTTTTATACAACAATAATATAATTTCCATACTCTTTCTATATATATTTTTATATATATTTTATATATATACATATCTGATAGAACTATACAATTTCTATACATATATAGATACATATTCTATTTAACAATTATATCATTTTTATATAATTTAATTATTATTTCTAAACAATTAAAAAAGCAGAATATTTGATCAGTTAAAAAATTTATGGCAAAAAAAAATTGAAATGATTTTAAAAGGGCCGAATTGCCTAAGTTGAATACTGTATCAGTATTGTATATAGACTGTATCAATATTGTATATGGACAACGTAAGCCAAAATGACCCAAATTAGAAAATGACTATAAAGCGGAAATAGTATATCCGTTTCAAACTTGGGCTATATATATATATATATATATCAAAACAAAATCAAGACAAGATGCCACGTGTCAAGCTATTAAAATAGCCATGTGGTAATTTTAAAGACAACATTAAAAATGTAATAAAATTTTTGATTGAAAGATTAAATATTTGAATTTAAAATACATTATTCTTATTATTTTTTTAATATAAATCATTATCTTAAAAGTAGAAATCCATACTTGAAGAGTCCTAATAGACATTTAATATTTCAAACTTATCCATTTTAAAACATTTAATATTTCAAACTTATCCATTTTAAAATTTAAATGTTACATCAAATAGTTGAATACATGTGATTTAATACTTAATAGAATTAGCAATAGCAGTTAAGATATTTAGCCTACTCTAATTTTAATTATATGATTATGATTTAAAAAAAAACGGCAACTTCTAAATAATTAAAAAATTAAAAATCAGCTTAATCAATCTGAAATATTATTGAAATTTAAAATTAGAATTCTAACTATTTCATAATAATCTATAAACAAATAATAGTAAAAGTAATAGTAATACATACATGGTGTTAGTAAAGATAGTAAAAAAAAAATAATAATTAAAAAAAAGTTTTAAGAAAAAAGAGTAGGAGTGGCATTACGTATGGTAGAAGTATTAATTGTGGTAGTAGTAACAATATCATTAGTTATTGATATTAATCCCTTACCCCATTATCTCACTAATAAAAATTATTTTAAAATTTAAATTGAAAATAAGTTGTTTGATTGGTTACTTTTTTTATAGCATATTTTCTCTTTATCAGCAATTAGAGATTTTTGTTCCTATTTTTAATATTTATATTTATCCAAATTAATATCCTAATTAGTGTACTGATCTTCTTCTGAAATTTGAATTCAAACAAACTTTGAGTTGGAATTGATTTCTAACTTCTTAACATCTCTATATATATTCCTACAATGAAATTGTTGGACAATAAAATTCTCGACAACGAAAAATAAATAATTCAAGACAAGAAAAATATTGCAACAATCGATTTTATTGATTTCAATGCGAGTGTTACAATCTCTATGAATCCTCTGATTCGTCTTTTCAAATATAAATTCAAGGGCTTGAAGCTTGATCTTGAATTTAAACTTTATTTGTGGGTTCGAGGAACTTGATCTTGACTTATACTTGAATTTATTTGTGGGTTCGAGGAACTTGATCTTGACTTATACTTGAATTCAAGGGCTTTTGAGCTTGTTCTTAAATATTACTTGATTTGAATGCTTGAGCTTTTTAGAGAAATTGCGGCGAATGCTTGAGCTTTTTAGAGAAATTGCGGCGTTTGATCCACGAGCTTTCTCTTGCTACTTGTTAGAGTTATGAGGGGTCTTTTTCTGAATTATGAGACCCCTATTTATAGTTGTAGGAAAGGAAGAGTCATGATGAATATAGACTTCCTTTGACCAATCAGATTTAAGTGATGTGACACCTTTTTATGGGCTTTTATTTCATGGGCTTGCAACATCATTTTGACATGTGGCACGGTCCTATTGACTCTTTCACTTGACTTGGCATGCCACGTCATTTGACACATGACGCTTATTTAGACCTCTAGAATATGACAATATCTTGGGCTTAATAAAGTGGGGTCATCATTTGTAGCCCAAAATAATGGACTGACCCAATAAATATTAGGCCTTATTTAAATCCATGGACTTAAATAATTAATTTAATTATATTAATCCGCAATATTTATTTGGGACTAATATATTTTAAATTTAATATTATCTGAATTTTGTACGGATAACATTTTGATGTCCATAGATATATAATATTAACCTTGCTTCTTCTTCTTTGTTATTGATCATTAATTTTATTCATGAATTTATTTATTACATTCTTCATATTCTTTATTTTTTAGAAATTTAAAATTTTTATTTTTCATATACAAATGATGGTGGTATTACATATTAATTTATTTTCATAAGTAGTATTTTTTTGTTTGTTTGATTTCTGATAAAAATAAATTTATACACGTAAATGAAAAATAAAACTACCTTTAGTTAAGAAGTTAAGTTGATTCTTTTAAATGCTAACGTTTGTTATTACTTTTATATAATTTATATTTAAAAAATAGATGCTCATATTAATTTATGTGTTTTTATTTTTTGTGATGAGTTAATTATTTAATATGATGTTATGAGATTTTATAGTGATTTCGAAGGTTAAATATTATGGGTTCAAGTTTGAAATTCCACATCAACCATTTAATTTATTAGGTTTAGATTTAATGTTTTTAAATATTCAATGAATTGTATAGCATATATACACAATTTAAGTCAATGTTAAATAATTATTCGCTAATTAATTTTTTTTTAAAAGGTATATCTTCAATGATTTTTTCATCTAAACGTGCGAATCAATTTTAAAAACTAGATAAAATTTAAGTTGTGATAGATATTTCTTTCTATTTGGATTTGAGATGAGAATGTTTTGATGATTAGAAAGGTAATCCTATAGATAACATTACATATTTATTTAAATTTTTAAAATATAAAGTAAAAAAAATCGTGATAACTAAAACACAAACAACAATTTAAATGTTTATAATGATAGTTTCTTATGTTGATAATGTTTTAATTAAATAAATAAAATATCAAATCATCATAAATTTTTAATGTTATAGCTTATAATATAACTAATATTATGAGCATAGTTACATATTAAAATTATTTTTCCCATAATAAATTTAGAATTTTTTATTTTCATCTAAAATTCATATTCAGAATAATATCCAAGAATATTATTATGGAAATCCTTTGATTCTTAGGATGAGTTAAAAAAAAAAAATTTAATCTTAGAAAAAAAAATTAAATAGAAAATGAGATAAAATTATAGTTTGATAGATGTAAAAGTATTTAACTTAAAATTTTAAATTATAACCACTTATAACAAATTAGATTATTTGAGTCTTCTTTTAATCTATATTTTATTATTTTGGCATAACAAAGCTTATTTATTCTAATTTATATATATAATGAAGTAATTAGATAATACACATATTACTACTATTCATAAATTTTACATGAGAAATGGGGATAATAACATAAAAATTTATATGACAATCTGAAATTCTTAGATTGTCAACAATTTAATAAAGAAAATATGAAACATTCTTTTTCTTTTTTGTAATTACATAATTATTTTTATGCATATAGATTTGATTTGGGGGATCGGGGTCGGGGGTGGGGGGAGGAGGATTGGAAGTGAGGGGATGTACTGTTCCAGGTGCCACTCTTTCCCTTTCTAGCTTCAAGGATAGAATATTTTTTATAAGAAAAATTAAGAGCAGGGGGTGAGGGTGTGGAGATGGAAGTTGGGGGAGGGGGGGGGGGGATGAAGGTGGAGGTGGGAAGTTGTGGGTGGGTGGTGGGGATCGACACACACACATATATATATATTCGGTAAATATCGAATGCCAAACGGTATTAATATCTTTTACCAAACCCAGTTTCGAATACCAAAATATTAAAGTTTTACTCCCAAATACCATACTAAATACCGAATTACCGAATACCAATTATCAAATTTTTTGGTTCGATTTGGTAATTCGATTTTCGAAATTTTATGCCCAGCCCTAATGACGACAATGGAATGGAGAGAGTATGATTTAACTTGCTCGAAAGAGACATTTTAATGTGAAACTATTACACATAATATTTAATATTATCCGTGCATTAGATAAGTACGTATACTAGTTTATTTTAAGAAGTGTTATAGAATATCCTTCCCCCCTCCAAAATAGAAAACACTTTATACGTTAAATTATTATTTAACGTACTTTCCTTCAACGACGCAACAACATACTAGTGAAAAAGTTATTGCTTTCCTTCGATTTTAAATATTGATAGATGATTCTGAGTATATTTTTCTTATTTCTTACTATCATTAATAACATATGATTAAATATTACAAAAGGTTACTTAAGTATGTGTAATGATTTTACAAAATCACTTAACTTAATTTTATATCAATAAAGTCACTCAACTTTATCACTTTTTTGTTACAAAATCACTCTATGGAATTTGTCAATTTGACAAATAAGTTAAATTTTGTATATCAGGTAAACATAAATCTCATAAATAATAAAATATAATAAATCCAATATGAAAGACATGATATTGAATCTTATACTAATTGGAGTTAATCTTCCATGATATCTAATATTAGTTAATTTCAAAATTATAATGTTGATTCTATAATTTTTTCTGTATGAGTTACTTTAACTATGATACTGTTGCTACTATCTATCATCATCGCCCTCATAGAATAATTAAAAGGAAAAAGGAAAAATTATCTCAAGCGACAATTTATATAAACTATGAAATTTATTTTTATTTGAATTGAAACTTATTTCCCAAAGCAATTTCTTTCCAAACAGGACTTTTTTCAAAATATTCAAGTTCATTCCATTGTTTTTAATTTCAACGAAGTGATTAATATGAATAAAATCTTACTACAATTTTAATTTTAGGGAAGCGATTAATATAAATAAAATATTTCTAAAATTTTAAAATACTAAATATTAGAAGTTCTTACTTAATTCAAATAAGATAATGTACAAAAAAAAATATTCCCAAAAATTTACTTCATGTCATTTTATTAACCTAGAATTTAATCTGTGGAGTATAGAAACAAATATAGGAAAAAGATCACGGATATTAAATATCTCAAAAGGTCCTTCAAGTATGTGAATTTATTTAGCAAAGTCACTAAATTTGGTTTTAGTCATTCAAATTCCACTTTTGTATCAATAAAGTCATTTAACTTATGACTTTTCTCTCACAAAATAACTATCTAAGATTTGTTTTTAAAAAAATTTACTTGTCAAAATAATTTTTTTTTTTTTATAACATATAAATATGAATCTCACAAATAATAAAATGCTTCGGAACAGCCCTACCCTTTGAGAAAAAGGAAAGAGGCTTGGAGTGTTCAAAAAATTAGAAGAGGTTCAATTCCTCTTTGACATGATTAAGGCAAAAATAGATATCAGAGAATAACTTATAAGGTAAGACTAGTTTTTTCTTAGGTCATCGGGTAAAGTTTAATAGTACTAAGTCAAAGTCAAATATAAATTAATTAGCTTATTACTGTTGGAAACTTTTTTCGGTGTCTAAAGTCATCCAAGTCACAAAAGTTAACTTTCATCGTCACAAATAAATTAAAAAAAAATCATCAAAAAGTTACACGCAAAACTGTTTACATTTAGGTTAAATGCCTTTAATTATGATATTCTTTGTAATAATCTCTTGGAGGTTGATGAAGAGCTTTTATGCAATAAACAAGTGAAGGTTATGATTGAGTGAAGGTTATGATTGTTCTCCAAAGTGAAAAGTCCCACTTTTTTAGATTACTTATAGATGGGGCTAAATTAGGGAATATTAGTTGAAAATGGTAATTATACTTAGGGATAATACTCACAAAAATATCTAAACTTTGATCGGATTTTCAGTTGAGTATAATGAACTTTGTAGGTACTATTACCCTAGACTTTTTTTTTCCGTATTTTAATGGCATATATTTTTCCACTTGAATACGAGTAAATATGAGGTTGACGCGTGTATTACACGCGCCAATAACATGTAAAAACGAGATTGACACGTGTATTACACGCGCCAGCCGTCGAAACTGGGTATAGAATTTTGGAAGAAATTAAATCTACTTTAAAAAGTCTAGGATAATAGTACCCCGCAAAGTTCAGTATGCTCAACTCAAAATTCGATAAAAGTTGAGTTTTTTTTTTTTTTTTTTTTGGGTATAATCCCTTATTCTCTTGTACTAATTGGCAATTGCCTCAGTTGAAAGTAGAAAAATGAAGCATATATTGTGAGCAATTATTGCATGCTACTCCACCATTTAAGTGTGAACATGACAATTTTCCCAGAGATGGGGGAACCAAATTGTCAAAGATGTTGACAAAGAAATAATGACTATCTACAAACAAGGCAAAGTGAGAAAGAAAAGGGTATCACATGCTTGCATTAACACAGTGACACATATCCATCATTTGGTTTTTTTACACTTGATGATTTTGACTCTTAACTTTTGGTTTATGTTCACCGCCTTTTGTGGCTTTGCTACTGGCGAAACCATCTGATTAATTATACAATAAGTCAATTTTGTGTTCTTTAGAAAATATGGAGTAACCCTTTATTGATTGAAAAGAAAAAAAATTGGTTCTGGTTAAGTCTTCTTCACAAGTTGAAAAGTGATAATTCCTTTGAATCAACACATTAAAGAGTAAGGAAGGTGCTTGAATTAAGATTACTGACTCGATGAATTAAGAGAGAATTGAATATATAAAAAAGAAAGTTAAAAACGGCCTTAGAGTCAATTCTAATATTGCGTGAAAAACTATGAAGAGTTGGTCCAAGCCTTTAAGGCAACCATGGAGTAGTTTAAAAACCATACGAAATTTGTATGTATACAATGCACATTATTTTAACAACTACAAGAACACCATCAAGGGTAATGCTGCTAAATACGAGATCTCTTCACCTTTAACGAGGGTTTCGAGTTCAAATTACAATAGGAGACACTTTCTCCATTAAACTGGTCCTATGGAATGAGAATCTAATTAGTCGAGCCAGTAAATTTCAGATGTCCGATGAATTGAGGGGGAAAGGCTAAACCACTTTTGAGTAAATTGTAAACAAATGTTCTCACGCAGATCCCAAAGTTTTACCAGAATTGGCATAAATGCGCATATAATACATTAGAAGGTTGGTTAATTAGACACACGGACCAACTGCCATTTTGCTTAGTCATTATAGATGGAATAAAGAAAAAATAGGTAGTAACATGCATGTCCATCATTAAAATAAAGTGACCAGTGATACAACAAATGAATTATGTTAGCATGCTTTTCAATTTTTTCATTGTCTCCCTCCAAGGAAAGAATATAATAGTAATTTGAAGAATCCAACCTATCTTCTAATTCCCTCTATATAAATCCCAAGAAACATCCCTTTATCTCTATCTGACAAAGAAACCAGAGAAATGGACAATAAGCTTCATTTTTATCATTATCTCCATTTCTTCTTGCTGCTATCTTCATCTTGCTTTTCACATGTTGCCTTTTCATGGATTCCATATAGTGAAAACAAGAACTATGAAGGTTCTTCTGATCTTGTTAATCTTGAATACCATATGGGACCTGTTCTTTCTTCTCCTATTAAACTTTATGTAATATGGTATGGCTATTGGAACCCTTCTCATCAAGCCACAATTAGAGACTTTCTCAACTCCTTTTCTTCTTCTTATGCACCTCATCCTTCTGTTGCTGATTGGTGGCGAACCGTTCGGCTGTACACAGATCAAACTGGCCAAAACATCTCAACCATTTCACTTTCTGGTGAATTCTTTGACTTCAAATACTCACAAGGAAAGTACCTCAGCAGATTATCCATGCAGTATGTGATCAATAATGCAGTCAGATCATACCCAAAGTCTCTACCAATGAATTTTAGGAATGGAGTTTACTTAGTGTTAACATCTTATGATGTTCAAGTTCAAGATTTCTGTAGGGCTGTATGTGGTTTTCATTACTTCACATTCCCATCAATTCTTGGAGTGACAGTCCCTTATGCTTGGGTTGGTTATAGTGGGAAGCAATGTCCTGGTTTCTGTGCTTATCCTTTTGCTTGGCCTAAGAATTCAGGGAAGCCACCACCAAACGCAATGAATGGAGGAAATAACTTAATGGGAGCGCCAAATGGCGATCCGGGAGTTGATGGGATGATCAGTGTGATAGCTCATGAACTAGCTGAGGTCTCTAGTAACCCTCTTGTGAATGCTTGGTATGCTGGGGATAATCCTATTTCACCTACTGAGATTGCTGATTTATGCTTGGGTGTTTATGGGACTGGTGCTGGTGGTGGATATGTTGGACAAGTTTATAAGGATTCTTGGGGGAATGGTTTCAATTTACATGGAGTGAAAGGGAGAAAGTTTCTTGTTCAATGGGTCTGGAATCCTCTCAGGAGAAGATGTTTTGGTCCTAATGCCATGGATTAGCTAGGCCAATCTAGCTAGAAAGATGTTCTTCTTGTACAGAGTTCTTTTCAAGATAAATTATGCCCGTTTAAGTTTAAGTTCGCTTTATGTAATTTCTTTCTTTTCCCCTAATGCATGTTTTGGAAACATTATCACGTTATTGTTATTGTCACTGTTAAAAGCTAAAATAAGATACAATGGAAGAGAAAAAATCAGTGAAAGAAAATATCTGCAAAACATGTGGGCTAGGCATTAGGTAGGAAAGAATAATTTGGTGTCCCTTAAAGTAAGTTTCAGCTGCTGGATGCTTTTAGACACTCAAAGCTGCAGTGTATAACAATAGTGACTAGAAAAGGATCAATAGTACACAAAGCGAGAAAGGCTTGAAGGAAATAGAGAAATTCCATGATAACTTGAAGATGAATTTTTGCAAACAATTGCTTTATTTTTCATGGAAATTATGAGTCGTTTTCATAACAACCTGTCAGATCTTCTACTAATTACTGGAGTTAGATTACCATTTTACAATCTGTATTCTGCACGCTTCGTTCACCATAAACTTCTTTAGTCCTGTTTAAGAGATAATTAACTTGTACAATGGAAGGCAAAACAAGTTTAGGAAAACAATTTGCCCATGATGGAAGTACAAAGGTGACAAGTCAACAAATAAACAAAACAGGTAGTTAATAACTGACACGGTGATTTTTATCCCAAAAAGTCACTCAACTTTGATATTTACTTCAAAAGTCAATCAACTTTCACATTTTATCTCAGAAAGTCACTTAACTTTCACATTTTTACTCAGAAAGTCACTCAAACTATTTAATTATTTTTAAAATAACATTTGCTTATATGAAATTATTATTTAAATGCAAGATTCAGAAAAATAAAAAATTATCTCTTAATTTCTCTTTTATTCTTCCTATAAATTTACGATCTTCCCTCCTCTTTCTCATTTTTCTTCCCCTTCTCGCATATTATAATTGATTCAACATTAAATGTGTTTAATAAAATATAAAGGATCACATTAAAATTTAATAATAACCAAAGAACTAAAATTATAATTATTTTGCTCTACCTTTTCAATCCTTGTTTCAACTTCTTTTTTCCATCTGATATTGATGTTCGTATTGAAATCTAATTAAATTTAAATTTGCACGTTATATAGCTTATTATAAATGCTGCTCTCAATGATACACCCCCTCCCCCCTTCCACCTCCCCTTTCCTGTTTTCACTCTAAAGATGCCCTTTTTTATAAATGTATGTACTATATGTATGAAAAAAAAATTCTATACTATATGTATATGTATTATAAATCAGGGATTTTATGTCCATAACTAAATATTATGAGTAATATATCTACATTATAGGAATTCACTATATGTATGTAATAACTACGCACACGTGACTTTTAGTAATAAATGAGTTAAATTACGTATTATTTAGTTATATTTCATCGTATTAATATAGTTTGTATTAATAATTTTTTATCCTTCGATTATTGTTAAATTTAATTTGATCTTTTAATATTTTATTACGCATATTTAATGTTGAATCAATTACAATATGTGAGAAGGAGAAGAAAAATTAATTTATGGGAATAAGGATAAAAGGGTTTTTAAGAGATAATTTTTTATTTTTCGAAATTTTGCATTTAAATAATAATTTCACATAAGCAAATGTTATTTAAAAAAATAATTAAATAGTTTGAGTTACTTTCTGAGTAAAAATGTGAAAGTTGAGTGACTTTTAAATAAATGTCATAGGATAAGTAACCATTTGAGTTATTAACTCACAAAATAGGCCTATTAGACATCAACAAAGGGTTGCTTCCTAGTTCCTATGAATCTTTTTCTACCCTTATTTTGACTAGCCCTCCCCAAATTTTTCTGACTGAACTTTCTGGCGTCAAATCCTTACTCCAATGTTGAGCTTGTGATTAATTGAAGTCTTATGTTCTTGAGTCCCAAAAGAGCTTCTTTCATGTTGATTCTAGCGTCTCGTGACAATGAAGTGCAGCTTAAAGCTAGTTCCATGACAGAAACAAAGCATTGAATCTTTGCATTTAGAGATTCTTCCTTTTGCCTTATCAAATCTGCATCAAGCATTTGTGCAGCTCCATTAGGAAGGGAGTCGTTTATCCAATGTTTTAGACTCAAATCCCCGGTAAACATTTCATCACTAGGCCTCCTCCTTGTGAATGCTTCCATCATCACAATACCAAAGCTGTACACGTCACAACTTGTTGATACAAGTCCATCTTGTCCATACTCTACAAGGACAAGTGAAAGTTCCTCAGTTTTCAAAGTATTTCATACTAGTTAAACAGATGAATCATTATGTAAGAAAAATAAAGGCAAGAGAAGAAGTTCAGGTACCTGGCGCGATGTATCCAATGGTCCCAATAGTCTTAGTTTGTCTAAAACTATCTTCCCCACCTAAGAATTTCGCAATCCCAAAATCACTTAAATGGCCAACCATGTTTTGATCTAGCAAAATGTTGCTAGGCTTCAAATCACAATGCACCACTGGCTCCGAATGACCGTTGTGGAGATAGTCTAAAGCAGATGCCACATCGATTAATATGTCCAACCTCTGCAACATGTCCAGGTAAAAGTCATGAGAGTGTAACCATTTTTCAAGGGTGCCATTTGCCATGTACTCCAATATTAAGGCCTTGAACATAGGGGTGGAACAAGAAGTTATGACTTTCGTTAGGTTCCGATGACGAAGGTTGCGTAAGATCTCACATTCAGTGTCGAAGCTCTTGAATGCACCTTCAGGTTCCAATTTGAATACCTTTACTGCAAATAACGTCCCACTATTTACCCCTTTGTACACCTTGCTAAAACTCCCAGTACCAAGCAAATTATCCCCGCTGAATCCATTTGTTGCTTTTTGAAGTTCATTATACGAAACTCTTTCATGGGCCCTAATGTATGATACTTCAGTTGATCCTGATGGCTCATTTCTTTTTCTTCTTCGTAAAATCAGAAATCCAACGACTAATGCAACAATTACTGATGTTATTCCCAAAAGACTATACATTAACAAGTAAAGCACTCTTTTCCTCCTCGTCCTCCGAGGATACTTGACTTGACATGGCGGCACTTGGAGCCTTGAGGCACCACATAATCCACTATTAGACAAAAATGACTTACCGGTGAAGTTTCCAAAAGGACCACCAGTTGGAATTTCTCCCATGAGTTTATTGAAGGAAACATTAAGGTACTTGAGGTATAAAAGAGATTCTAAGGACTTTGGTATTTCACCAGTTAGATTGTTATAACCCAAATCCAATAATTCCAAGCTTAACATTTTCCCAAAAGACTCTGGAATGGGGCCATCTATTCTGTTGTGTGATAGAGATAAACTAACTAACTTTTGTAGATCTCCCATAGTGCTAGGAATCATGCCTGAAAAGTCATTGTATGATAAATCAATGTCTATGACAGCCTTCAAATTTCCTATTTGGGGAGATAGAACACCAGAAAATGAATTTGATGCTGCATCAAGTACCAATAGATCTTGAAGGCTCCATAGCCTCTCAGGTAAGCTGGAGTTCAACTTGTTTGAAGCTAGATATAGATTTCTCAAAGTAGTAACATTCCCCAAACAGGATGGCAAGGGACCTGAAATTTTATTTTTCCTAATACTCAGGTCGACTATATTTTGTAAACAACAAATTTCATCGGGTATAGTCCCGCTTAACATGTTACTTTCTATAAGAAATCTTTGAAGCTTCTGCAAACCTCCAATAGTTGTTGGAATGAACCCTGTCAAGTCATTTCCAAAGAGTGATATCCCGAAAGCATCTGTTAAGTTTCCAATTTCTTCTGGTACAATGCTGCTGAGTTTGCACCTAGATGCAGAGAAGATTTTGAGAGAGCTGGAGAAATTACCAATAGAAGCTGGAAGGATGCCATTTAAAGGGTTATCTCTAATGACCAGTTCTCTCAGATTTCTACATCTTGTCAGTGAAGTCAGGAAGGTTAATTCTGTAGAGAAATTCTGGTTGATCAACAAATTTTGACCTAACTGTAGAAGTTCAAGCAATTCTAAATTACCAAGGGAATCAGGAATAGAACCTGAGAACATGTTGTTAGAAAGGTCTAGATCAGTGAGTCTTGAAGCATTCGAAATAGACGCAGGGAAGACTCCACTGAGATTATTTATTCCCAAATAAATTTTTTCGAGATTTGGTGTCCCTTGGCCTAAATTTGACGGTAGACTCCCTGACAGCTGGCAATCCACTACTGTCAAGATCTGGAGGGTTGAAATGTTGAAAAGGCTTGCTGGAATTGAACCACTCAGCCTGTTTTGATACAATCCAAATATTTGGAGTCTTTGAAGATTTCCAAGCTCCCTTGGTATTTCACCTGACAAATTAGGAAATAGCACACAAGTGACTTAAAACCATGCAAATTGCCGAATCAGGAAAGCTATATGCTTTAAAGCACTTGCAGATATTGCTAGACAAATCATAAAAATACCTTTCAAGTAGGTAAGCCCAAGTTGCAGAGATGTCAGCATGGTTAAGTTCCCAATCTCTGCTGGTATGGTTCCAGTGAAATCATTTGCAGACAATGATAATATTTGAAGTTTAGAGCAGTTCTGCAGATTTGGTGGAATCAAGCCGTCAAACCGATTTTTGGAAAGAGCAAGTGCCTCTAAATTTGGAAGATTGTCACATATATTTCCCGGTAGTTTCCCATAAAGAATGTTATTTGTCAGGCCAATCTGTTTAAGCGATGACTGGTTAAACATAGTTGGTGGTATAGCTCCTGTAAGCTTATTATCTTGCAGATCTATGACATTCAGGCAACAAAGGCTATTGATTTCTCGAGGAATTTCTCCACCAAGAATGTTCCCTCGTAGTCTTAAGTACTTTAGCTTTGTTATATTAAAAAGAGAAGGAGGGATGTTACCAGACAACTGGTTAAACGCAAGGTACAAGGACTGAAGGTTTGGCAACAAGCCTAAAAATGACGGTATTGCGCCAGTAAAGTTGTTGCTCATGGCATTGATCATTTTCAATCTCCTCAAATGAGCCAACTCCATGGGCAAACTTCCATGGAAGCTATTGTTTCTGATATTGAGGGAATTGAGAAATGAGAGATTTCCAAGCTGTGGTGGAATCATTCCTTTAAGGTTCATACTAACAATATTTAAGGCAGTGACTCTTTGGTGGCGAAGGCCGCAAGTGACTCCAATCCAACTACAGACCGGGGTGAAAATAGTCCAGTTTCTTGCCAAGACATTGCGAGGATCGTATAAAGATATTTGAGATTGCAAGGCAAGAAGTGCTGTTTGATCAGTAGTGATATTAGCGATTGACAAACAAGAACTCATTTGCTGAAGCAGCAGAAGTACAACAGCAAGATGTATACAGCCTTTCTCCATGACGGTTTGGAGAGGGGTTTCTTCTCAAATGTCCAGAAATAGTTAGCCAAGTTCAGCAATGTGATCAAAAGTAGATAGTAAGATTTCAGTGAGAGAAAGAGAGGAAATTTCTTGATGAAGATATAATGCAGCTATTTATAGAGGTTAGACCCCTTTTATAGGGGGAGAGATGCCGGTCTTATAGTGTGTTCTGTTCGTTCTCTTTCTTAATAAATCAGATTACATAATTATTCTTTATGCTTGTTCGTGAATGTTACCCGAGTCATTATCGAATGACTCTTTCAAATCCTGGTGAAAGGAAGGAGCTCATGGACATAGTAATTCCACGTAATTGGAAATGTTCTTGCCAGTTCGGTTGCTTATGAATCAACAACACCATTCGTTCAGCTGAATAGCGTCATTATTTTTTTTTTTACTGACTTTAAGTTTTGTGCAATATAATAGTGTAGGTTAAGTGACTTATAATAATAGATAACTCTTTGTAGCAAGTCTAAAATAGTACGTAACTGGAAAGTAGAGTAGGTACCTAGTATAGCCAGTTGAATTACATTGATGGTGTAAAAACATTTCACATTGTTGGTGTATATAACTTAAGTCCTTTTGGTTACATCTTCATAAAAATAGGGGCAACTTTTTTGTGTGGTATTTGAATTTGGAAAATGACTTGCTTCATCATACATACATATAAATTCAATACCGCAAGTAACCAGAAAGAATAAGCTTCCAGGTTCACGTTTTCAGACGCGTTTAGTCAATAAGTGGAATTGGCTTTCTTCCATTCAAGACAGAGGCACCGGACCAAAGATCACAACCAGTAAATACGTGGTGGACTGAGTTTCACTCAATAATGACACTCTAACAACGTATTCTGTGAATTTGATAGCATAAAATATATCATCTGACGTCATTGATTAGCACTGATTCTTGTTTTAGCTAGGAGAAAGAGAATCCGGCATGTTATAGTGACAGACAGAAGTTTCAATCTTCTCTTTACTCGTAAAGTTCTCATTGTGCTTCATGACCATATTTCACTAGCTACGATCCTATGACTATTCCCATTATTACACTGCTAAGCTGTAAAACTCGTAACATGCCATCATGGGTTCATGACAATTAAGTCCTTATCAGAGATCTAAAGATGGAATCTGTTATTCTGTAACTTTTTTTCGCCTGTGTTATGACATTAGACGATAATAAAACAAGTTATGATGCATAATATGCGTGTTAAAATTGAGTCACTAATAAAGATAACCTTAATAAGGCAACTTACCAAAGTATACACTTTTAACTCAAATTCCAGTAATTTACCTGAGACGGTTTATGGTGTGTAAGCAACTATACATTGTATTGGTTTATCTATGATCTGCATTTGTATGTACATGACATTAATTGTAAACAGGCAACTTGACATTTCTTCATCAATTATCTGCAAAACCTAAAAGTCAATTCACACATGAGTTGATTTACTATTAAGTTATAGGTCAGTTTAGCTTGTACCCTCAGAAAAAAAAAAGTATTAAATGTGCTTAGGAGAAAGTGGTTGAAGATGGATGACAATTTTAATGTTTGAAAATTCAATATTGATCCTTTCAACTTGGCTCACAATCACAATCAAGTTTAATTTTCTCTCGTACTGAAGTTCTATTCCAAATATTACAACGAAGAAATAATACATATACATCATAAATATCGTGTCATTTTGTTAATGTTTGTTCCTTATTCTTGTCGAATCAAATGACCTTTATCATAGTTATGATCCAACTAAATCTAACCATAACATTACGTTCTAGTTTTATACATAGTGTCCCTTTGAGAAATCCACAACGGTTCTTTACACTTCTAAGTTGTACACGGTACTCCACTTCACTCATCAAATCTGAAGCTGTAAGGAAATATGCATAAATGGGAATCAATGTTTAGCTGATCAAAGGAAAAGGACTCTACCGACGACAACCAAGAGATTTAAAAGAAGGCCAAGAACAGGCCTCCAATGCAAATCAGGTAGAAGGATATTATTTGAAGAAGGCCACTGGGAATAGAAGGCCTTGATTATGCCCATTTAAATGTATGGGTTTTATGTAATTTCTTTCTTTCCTCCCAGTGTATGTTTTGGAAAATTACTGCATTATTGTTATTGACATTGTTAAAGCTAAAATAAGATACAAGGGAAGAGAAAAAATCAGCGAATGAAAATATCTGCAAAACATGTGGGCTATGCATTAGGTAGGAAAGAATAATTTGGTGTCCCTTAAAATAAGTTTCAGCTGCTGGATGCTTTCAGATATTCAAGGCTGCAGTGTGTAACAACAGTGACAAGAAAAGGATCAATAGTTCACAAAGCTAGCAAAGCTTAACAGGAAATAGGGAAATTTCATGATAACTTGTGTTGGAAAAATAAAATTTATATTTCAAAAAGAATTGTTATTTTCTAATATTTGTAACATACCCTCATTTATATTTGTAACTGAATATTGACTAGCCTTTCTTACCTTTGGATTCAATTTCTAGATACCAATTTTGTCTCATCCTTCTAAACGTTAAGACTTAGTACTTATTCTATATCTTTATTACTCCTTAATTAGCATTTGTTTTCAAATATTGATTACTCCTTGGCAGTTATCAATTTGATAACAGAAGGGATATAATCTTCTTAAATTTGGACTATATAAGTAGGTTCTTTTTCTTTACATAAATAAGAGTACAGATAGATTCTTCCTCCAAAAACTATATAGTGCTGGTTTTCAATCTGTTGAATCTTTGTTAGTTTCTGGCTCCTAGTTTAGGGCTAGAAGAGCATGTTGAATTCTGAGTGATACACCTATACCGGGTGAAATATTCTTAAGGACAGTATTTGACACGCCTCAAGCTATGAAGAATTTGCTATAAGTGGTCGTGATGAGATATTTTTCGTAAGATCTTCGGCAAAGATACTTATGACAAACAATTGCTTTATTTTTCAATGAAAATTAAGAGTACTCACCTGTCAAATGTCTGCTAATTACTGGACTTAGATTACTATTTTCCCATGATGGAAGTACTAAGGTGACTAGTTAACAAACTATCACGTCCCAAAGTAATCCCTAGGCATGACTGACTCCCACTAACATCACTTGCCGAAAGAATCAATTTTTCTTACATTATATTCATAATGTCTATAAACACTGAGACATAGATATATGCAACTCCAAATGCATGAAATAATTATTAAACGCAAAGTAATTATCTATCCGGTTATCGAAATACGATTTATGAAAACAACAATACTTAGATAATAACTCTCTAGCCCCAAATTCCACACCAAGACCATGGAGCATTCTAAACAGAGTTACATGAGTTCAGCTTTAGGGCATGCAAACCTAACGAAAAGAAATATAATCTAAAAATAACTAAAGCTGGATGACAACCTCCATGAACAATGCGAAGGCTCCACACGTAAAGATTGTCAACCACAAGTCTGTCTCTCCGCAATCGTATCTGCAGATATGCAATTAAGGAGTGAGCTATATATAAATATAAATCAGTAAGATCCTTGACCCACTACTTTAATACCCCTGGAAAAAGTGTTAGAAAATACAAGGCATAACAAAATACATAAATATTATGTACACAATGTCTAAGGTAATGCTCAACAAGATCCAAATGGAAGTTCAAAAAGCCACTCTGTATCTCAACTAAACCAACTCTCACTACTTGTCATAAATGGTTGTGAAGGTGATCGGCCTAGCACCCCGACAAGTCCACGACAACATATATAATGCCCCAAAAGTCTTCTACGGTAGCACGTACAAACCCCTAACATATGATGGTAGCATAAGTATACCCCTAACATATTACGTGTCACAATCCAAGATGGGGCCCTGGACGTAACGAGCATCCCAAACCATGAAGGCCCGAATGTCCCTTTCTTTCTAGAAATCCTGCACAACATTCATACAATATAAAGAATTTGCGAAAAAACATACAAAATGGAACCATGGTCAAACTCATAACACTTGGAACATTTGAAAAGAAATTCTTAATATTCAAAATATATGACACCTGTCTGCGAAGTCTGTAATATTACAAGATCCTACTTATGTCTAAAACAAAACTAGGACAAGGCCCCCAGTCAGACCACGAATCAAACAAATGGCAATGTTTATATAAGCCCGGCTTTCAGAATAGAGAAGGCTCACCAACAATGAATCTCGATAACACCAATCTACTGCTTATTTGGACCCCGGGACTGTGCCTCAGATTCTGAAATATAGAGTTCAATACGGATGTACTGGTACGCAGAGCAATCCAAAATAATGTACTTTTATATATAATATAAGTGAGAGCATTTCAAAAATTGTTATGCATGAAATAATTTAAAACACATGGACGACTTCAAATGATCATTCAAACAATTTTGTAGATATTATACCATTCTTTATTTTACTTCTGAGTTAGGTGGTACACCCTATAATTCTACAATCCACGGACTATATGGAATCCGTCCTTGACTCGACAGTCAAGCCCCCAACCCAAGTTTGCCGCAAAAGTTGGAGTTTCTGTCCTGATACGCCATAGGGAACTAGGCCAACGTATAATCCCTCTTTGGGAACATAATAAACCCGTATCTGCAAAAAACAATTTCGAGCAACGAGTTTTTTGAACTCATACCTTCTTTGGGTAACCACCTAACTCTCTTTAAGTCCAATTTTAACCTTTTTTAAACATGCATCGTTCTAAGCTCAAATCTGATAATTTGAACGAAAATTTGCATTCTGTTCAATTCTGTATTACCATGGTATTATCTGTATTGTATCATCATACCAAGACTTGCAAGTCATATTTGTCAGCCATACATTGTCAAATTACAATGCTTTTTAAGTAAAACAATATTTAGACCACCAAATCAATCAAACAATGCAAGAGAGTTTTTGTTTTCAAAACATATTTCAAACTATGTAGAGATTCTCTCTTTTCAACATTTCATCAAATATGTAGTGGTCAAGTATTTTGTGATAAACCATGCAACTCTTTAAAATCATCACTTCTCCTTTATATAAATAAGAAACACCTTCTCTTCAATTCATAACTAAGATCAAGTCTTAAACAACAGTAAAGACATTTGTAACATGCTTCTCAGTATGAAATTGAATAATTCATAATATATAAAAACAAGGGGATTTATAACAAGAGAGAGATATAATTCTTCTTACTCTCAATTCAAATCTCAAACATCAAACCACATGCATATATATATATATATATATATATATATATATATATATAGATATAGATATATACATACAAAATCAAGTTTAAGGGGTAAGACCTCAAGACCAAAACATTATTGCCAAGAAGGATTCACAATGCATAATTGTAAATGCACATTCAAAATCAGTTTGTAAATTCATGATTTTTCAACAGTTAAACAAATTAAAATGATTTCACCATGCCCATGTAGTTTAGAAAAATCCCATGTACCTTATATTGTTTAGTTTGAGGTTTGGAACTCAAATCTTGACCCTTTTCTTGAAAACTTGAACTTAGAGGAAAATCCTAGTTTGATCTTATTTTTGAGAGTGGAGAGGATTTGAAATGTTGTAAAACTGATAAAAGTTGATTAATAATGCTTAAGTGCAATTTAATTCGTGGAAAAGATTTTTGGAGTGAGAAAAAGACCAAAATATCCTTAAAGAAATAAAAAAAGTCGCAGAATTTCATCAGTTGATGACCAAGGTTGATGGCCCGTCACTCAGGTGACGGCTCGTCACCTAGGTCATCATTTTTGGGCTGGATTTTACCACTTATTGCCCTAGGCTGAAGACTAGGGCTGATGGGCTGTCTCTTAGTTGACGACTCATCAACTTGGTCATCACCTAGTCGACAAGTTGTCAGATTCGTCGTCATTTTTTTTGGCAGTCAAAAACTCCAAAGTAAAATGAGCATAACTTTCTACTCCGATATCGGATTAAGGTGAAACCAGTTGCGTTGCAAAGAAGACTTGAAGACCTTTCATTTGATATATAGTAGGACCTCTAACTCATTATATATAAGAATTTATGGTTGATGGAAGTTGACCCAACTTTAGACATTCATCAAAACTTAATCGATAAAAGAGTTTTCAACTTGTCTTTGAGTTTGGAGATTTTTGTGACCTCAATTCATATTCAAAGGTATTCACACACTGTAGGATTAATCATCACAAATATATTGATAAAGAATCATTGGGTTCAAGTCTATATGCGTAGAAAGGACGGTTCAAACTTTAGCCCGAAAGTGCAGGGTGTTACATTACGACAGTTATGTATAACCCTAGAGACTATAACGGCAGCGAAGAAAATATATTCAATGCCCCAACATCACCTCACATATTATCACTAAGAAGTTATCACTAGACTTCACAAATGCTTATCCATAACAAGTCAACACCACCGATTCTACTAAGCCGCACGCTTGTTCCAACACATGGACTAGGCAGAAAAAATATATATCTATTTTTATAAAGCAATTTAAAAAGCAAGAAGCAAAGTTTAAAGTCTCACTTACCTCGGTAAAGACAGTCACCAACATTACGCTATGTAGGACATCAACCAAACAACGATCAATGGGATCAATCTAAATAAAATTTTAAATAACAATATCAATTTTGCTATTTCAGGGTTAAATCTCAATATCCCCAACTTTTAAACTTAGAGTTGAACCTTAATATCTCACAATACCCCAATACAACTTTTCAAACATGATACCAACGATAAGGAAACAAAATTTCCAAATAATGCTTCAGTTTTTGCTTACTGCCAGTTGCTCCCAAAATTAAATATTGTTGTTGTTCTATTTTTTTTCATGCTAATGAAACCAACACTGCAATCTTATTATTTATAAGTCATTACCGAGTTAAAATACTGGCTCAATCAAACAAGAAGAAACATCATATAGACAATAATATATTACAGCAAAGACATCTCAATTTAGCCCATGCTTTATAACCATATGTACAATAATAACAGGGCACTATGACATAACCTACTTCTTCATTCTTTTTATTTATTTTTTCCCAAGCAATTAATATCAACCAATATCTACCCTTAATCTAGTAGCAAACAACTAACCACCAAGAAAAAAATCAAATATATATTAGTGCCGTCTTGCTGTCACTGTTTTCAAAATTCTATGCCAAAGAACTACAAATAAATTTCATACCTTATCGGTGAAAGGTGCCTACTAAGTAGATTAGATATTCTCTGCTGTGTTTTTTTTCCTATGTTGCTTTATTGTGTACGTTGCTTGCTGATCTCTCCCAAGAATAAAGGGATAAATATATAGCCCTATTATTCTTCTTGTACGTTACTAGCGTGAACTGAAGAAGGCTTTTGGATTGACCCTTTTTAATTTCCTTAACTATTACTGATACGTAAAACAAAGTTAGAAACCAAAACTATAACTAAAGAAAGGAGATAAAGATGATAACAATGACATAAGATGAAACAAGACACAAATTCAACACAAACACAAGAGAAATTGCATAGAAAATAAAGATAGATAGTGAGACCAAGATTATTACAAGATTAAGAACCAAGTGTATTTCAACACTAACCTCTAGTGAATGTAATAATCAAAACCACACTCTTATGGTGATCGCCAAGGGAATCAACTCACCTCAACATCCACCTTTTTCAAGCAAATGTCAATATTGACTTTTCCAAGCCCTATACTAAGGATGGCTTTTCCAAACCTTGTCACGACCCAAACCGAGGCCTTGGCCGTGATGAGCATCCCAAACCATAAAGGCCCGAACTCAGAGGGATTTTTACATGAATCATGCTCTCAATTCAATCATCAACATTAAAAAACATATATATATACATATATCAATTCAAATCAATTTGGGGAAGGCCTAAAGACAAAAACAATATCATCAATTCTATACGAACAATTGATGGGTGTTTCTTGTAGCCCTCGCAATGGAGATTTCAAATCTTAAATAAATTTTGAATTTTTACGGTTGAATTTTAAGGGATCTTGATTTTTATTTTGGGACTAAGGGGTTTGGTTCTTGAGCAATTGGAAGAAGATGATCATGTTTTGGTCAATTGATGATTAAATCTCGTGTTAGTGTATGATAGGGGATGGAAAATGTTCATTTTACCAATAAAGAAATCAAAAATGTTGCAGAAATTTCTGTGAGTTGACAGGATGATATGTTGAAGTAAAATGGTCATACCCTTTGACTGAGATATTGGATTTGGATCGAATCAGTGGAATTAGAAAGAAGACTCAAAGATCTATCATTTGATATATAGAATCTCTCCCATTTCATTATATACAGGAAGTTATGATCGTTTTAAGTTGACCCTAAATCTGCCTCTGAAATGCACCCAAAATACTGGAGCATTTCAAAGGCATTTCAAACTAGTATGTTTTTCCCCTAAAATGCACCCAAGATACACTATTGACTTGCCCCTTCGTATATCAACAAAAAAAATAAAAAAATGAAGGTCGGGAAGGTCAAAAATAAAATCCTCAAAGATAGGGAATTCAAAATGAGAGTAAGTCTCTTCGACACTTAGAAAAAAAGAATTTTTAGTCTTCAACTCTATAAACAAGATACTACAAGATAACACATGGAGGATTTTTTTATGGGGCGTTACATTATCCCCCTTGGGATCATTCGTCCCCGAATGACGACGCAAAATACAGATAAGCACGATTTTAAACATACTAAGGCATAAAAAAGAATAAGACAAGGATTGTACCTTCCATTTCGTCATTCACTGGATCAAACAAGCTTGGGTATCTAGCTCGCATGTCATCCTCGAATTCCCAAGTAGCTTCTTCAATTTTCTGGTTTCTCCACAACACTTTAACTGAGGCTATTTCTTTGCTCGTTAATTTTCTAACTTGACGATCTAAGATTGCTATTAGCTCTTCTTCATAGGATAAGGAGTTTGAAACTTTGATCTCTTTTTGATACGAAACTCCCCAAGAACATAACAACGCAAATACCAAAATCAATCCACTAGTTCAAGAACTATGGACCCTTTTGATGACCTCTCTCAGATTCGCAAGAAGAACAAGAAGGGAAGTGATCTCAAGAGTAAAATACACTAAAAAAGCAACAAAACTTGATGAACAAGATGCAATAACAATAACACATGGTTACAATACAAGAACAGAAATGAATTACACTAGATATAGACAAATGATTACAAGAAGTAAAGATAGATAGACAAAGGGATGGTATAATATTAAATACCCAAAAGATTATTCCACTTTTGGACCTTTAATATCACACACAACCTAAACCTATCTCGTACGTGACCTCAAGGGAATCGGAATTCCCAAGAAATCTCCGTTTCTAAGCGAATGATCAACACAAAGATTCCACCTTGTCTAAGGATTCCACCTCGCTAAAGACTCTCAAAGAGGCTACAAATCAACACAAAGATTCCACCTTGTCTAAGGATTCCACCTCACTAAAGACTCTCAAAGAGGCTACAAAATATATTCTCCAAAATCCCCCCCAAAATGACCTAATGAGGTTCTATTTATACCTAGGTTAACTTATTACAAATGACTAAAAAACCCTTGCAAAACGCCGATGAACAGTGAACGCGGATGAACAGTGAACAATTTTAGAGCTTGTGGGACTTTTTCTCTACACTTCAAAGCTTGTTCCTTGTATGGGAAGCCCCCAGAGCTCGAGTTTTGACGCATTATACCCCGATCATGATCGTACCCATATTATTTTCCTCCTTAGAAAGGATTTGTCCTCGAATTCGAACCTTGCAAAGCAATAGAAAGGACAAGCAAATAAAAGTTCCTCAAGGTATGAGGGTTAAGATTAGTGTAATCAATCATAGCATCTTGCCAAGGTGGCTCAAACTTCACATATACCCAAACATCCCTCTTACCCGAATACCCTACCAAGGGAGAATCAACTAGTTTATCCATATAAGTGTGACAAGAAAAAAAGAACAAACGTAGCTTATCAAGTGGAAAGCATAGACTCTTCTTGGAACAACAATTAGACTTGAAAGTTGAGAGAGGAAAGACATACATTCCATGCACATTGAAGTCATTCTAAAAGACATCCTTGTTACCACACTTCAAATGATCACCGAAATCAAATAGGTAGAGTGTCTATGGGCACGGGTTGGGAACATACTTTCTTAACCCAATACTACTACAATAATGATCAAATGTCCCCTCTATACTATCATGGTCAATAACAAAAACAACTAGAGGGTCATCCTAAGTAATTCAGCCAACATGTTCAACATCATCATTTTCACACATAAGTTGGTCTTCATGACTTTCATAAGACAATGTACTACCACTTTCCACAATGGCTTCAACACTAGGTGAATCAACTAGTGTATCAACAATCTTAAGTTGTACATTATCATCACAAAATGAAGGCACATTCGGCTCACTTAAAGACAAACTATCATTCACACTTGGTTGGCTATTATCCTCATTCACTAGAGTGCAAAAGTTAGTTTGATTACCTTGTAGCTCATGTGGAGCATGGCCACTCACGGGAAATTGATTAGGAAGGCTTGGATGCTCCATTAAGTTATCCAACTTCTTGCGCAGAGAGCCTTCCGTCCCTTCCAATCTTCCTTCCATTCTATCCATTATTCGCCTATCTATGGCATCAAGCCTTGCCATGATAGATTTAAACCAACTAGGCATTTCAGATTTATTCACCATTGTACCCATCAAGATTTACTAAGAAAACAACATGAAAACAACAAACACATTAAAGATTAGTAAAAATCAGTCCACAATTCGACACAAAATAGTGTCACTCCCCATTTTCTCGCAGAAGGCGGGATTCGACTTGGCAGACTCTCTTTTGGGATTGTGTTTAAAAGGAATGGTGTGAGAGTCGCCACCTAATGTTTTAAGGTGCGTTAGGGCACCGGTCTAGGATACTGTGTACCTATTTTTATCGTTTCGTCTTAGTTCACCAGAGTTCGGGTAAGGGTTCAAATTACCTCAAAAGGATGGTGTTAGGCACCTTTCAAGGTCCACAAAGGTGGTTCCCTGCTGAATTCATATTTTACGTGGGGATTCTATGTGATCAAATAAAGGTCTCTTGTTTGATTATTAATTTAATGTCTAGCTACGTTATAAAGTAATTAATAGTCAAACACATGTTATTTGTTATTTCTAATTGTTGATTATCTAGGTGATGAAATAAATAAAACATAAATAAGATAAGCAAGAAGAAAGAAAGACAAAATTAACAATAAAAGGGGACTGCTTTATATAATAAACTAACTACCCCAAATAAAGATATAAAAAGAAATCGTCCAAATTAAAAGATGTTTTGGTCTTATTCGGATCAGAAACCCAACTTGTTAATCATCATCCAACCCAAGGGCTGAACTCTTAGACAAGTAATAATGTCATTAGCCTCGCCGTTAATATTTATTGGGATCATCATTTTAGAAAAGGGCTACCCGTCCCACCCCACCTAGACTGGATGTCAAGTCTAAGGGCGTTCTATGACAAGGATAAAACTAACGTTTTTAGGAATATTTAGCGTCCCCATTTATCATCCAAGAGGCATTGGACTTTGCTATTTTGGATTTGTGTTCTAGACTAAAAGAAAGCTATGTCGCTTAGGACTCGAAGCGCGAACATATTGGACAACAAGTAGCACGTAATGATCCCAAATTAGCCTCTTCATTAATTAACATTTATTATTGTGATGGCAAGCAAAGAAAAATAATTATTCGTTATGTTGTTAACCTATAGACATAATGTCCAAATGTTCAACAAGTAGTGATAAAGGACGACTGAGATTTGTGTATGCAACAAATGTAATGTGTGTTCATGAGAGGTGTCAAAAGTGTGGTAAATGTGTCAAGAAATGTGCTCGTGAATTAAGTGTTATGAACTACGATGAAAAAATAATAAACTAGTAAAATATAAAAGAAGGCATTAACATGTTAAGAATGTACTTAAACGTGGAGAATAAATTAACATGTAGAAAATGTAGAGAATTAGTATTTTTAACAGGCTGAAAGTCAATTAAACATGTTTAATAATTAATTAAAAACATGCTGAAAAAGTGAATTAAACATGCTGAAAAATTAATCATGCTGAAAAGTTACTTAAACATGCTGAAAAATCACATTAAGGTGCCGTATTTTACGTTGATATGCTAAAACATGCCAAGAATACCTAAAGTATAATATTTTGACGTGCTATAAATGTAGAGAACTAGCCTTTTAAACATGCTGGAATTAGATTTGTTGTGCCAAAATTATATTCTTAATGGACAGTGAATTAACGCGTGGGGGGGGGGGGGAGCAGGAATTTAATGTAAATACGCCAAACATGCTCAAATAAACTATTTAACCTACTGAAAGTCTGTTAACATGTTAAAAATACACTGACAAAGTTGTTTTAATGTAGACATGCTGGAAGCTTGATTTAAACATGTTGAAAAATATTAAATACGTTTGTTCCACATGCTGAAAATGCTCAAGTAGACTATTTAACAAGTAGGAAACGTGATAACTTGCAGGTTAAGATGTGAAAAATGCTTGAATTAATTGTCAATCATTCAAGAAAACATTACTGGGCCTATGATCAATTTTAATGTACTAACATGCTAAAATTCAATTCAACGTGATAGAACTACATCAATATGCTCAATGTCGATATAAGGTGTCGATTTTAGTTAGATCAAGGATGATTAATAAATCGTAGAAAATGATTCTTATGTTAACAAGTTATAATTTTGTGCCTAATGACCCATGTAGCATGTAATACACGTAAAGCCTTGATTGTGCCTATCTATGCCATTCACAGAGCATGTAAATCCCCGCCCCCAAAGCAGTCCCCCAAATCTATTTATTACAATAATAATAAAAGTGTTTACAATAATGTTACAAACAATACAAAAACTAAGAAGGAAGATAAATAACTAACTATCAAGAATACATAGTTAATTAAATGCCCCAGGCGATTCTTCAGAACTGGTAAGTGTATTTAAACTTGCAAAAACAAAATACAAAGGCAAACAAACAAGAAAGACAAACATCGAAACATTTCTAAGGACATACTTTCTAAAGGGCTTTCACAACATTATGCAGTCAACACACACAGAGAATAAAGTAATTGCATCATTAGAGAACTCACCAGTAAACAACAGTAAGGAGAAAAATAAAAAGTAATGAAAGTCGAGCACACGTAATAGCACAATATGGGAGATATTTTCAGCAGCCTCGAAAGAGAACCAAAAGCACTTCAGAAAAATCAATGATTTTTGTTAAGAGTGTAGATCTGGGGTTGGCATTGATGGAGGTGAAAGATCTGGGGTCGGCGCTGGAGTGGTGGGAAGAGAACAACGGAAGGACGACGACGGCGAGAAGAGAAGGTGAGGAAAACGGCGCCAGCGTTGGTGTTGCTATCTTCTTCGGTGGTTCCAGGCGGGCTTGAGGTGGTGACATGATAGTTTTGTTGTCGTTGTTTGCAGGAAGAGGGGGAGGAAAGCCTCTCCGGCGCTTGGATGGCCTGCGGCAACAATGGATACTGATAGAGAGGAGAGAAGTAGAGAGAGAGGGAGTTAGAGAGAGGAAGGAAGAGTTTGTTTTTGCAATTAGGGTTAGGGTTTGGATTTTTGTTGTTGTTTTTAAAAGGAAAGGAAAGGGTTAATCTCAGCCGTTGGATCAAGTGATCAATGGCTGAGATTTAAAAAGGGGGTTGTCCAATTGATTTAAAGCATTTATGACTGATTTTGATGTAAAGTGACTATAGTTGAAATGATTTAGGCTGGAATTGTAATGGGTCAGGTGATTTATGGTTAGAGTTGTAATGATTTGGACCAAAATTGACAAAGTGATATTAATTTAAGCCGTTATTTAAATGCTAGTAGTAGTAAATAATAATAGTAGTAATAATAATAACCAAATAAATAATAGTAATAAGTAATAATAAATAATAATGATTAGCTAATAAACAGTAATATTAACTAATAAATACTAATAAATAAATTTAAATAATAATTATAATTAAATAATAAATTAAGTAATAAATAATAATAGTATAATAACAATGTTAAAATAGTGTTAAATAATGCAAAACTAGACAATGTATTTGCAAAAATTGCGAGGGTGCATAACTACGTGGAAAATAATTTAATTAATAAAATTATTTAAATGTCATATTTGATTTAAAAATTTTAAAAAAATGATGCTTAAAAGATGACAAAATAATTTATGCATTTTCCTAAATTATGTACGCGATATGTCGGAAATCTATTTGATGAAAAAAATATGCAAAAATACTAATGTTTAAAATTAATAATTTTGTTAAAATAATAGCCTAAATGTGATATTGGGAGGTCAAAATTGGGTGTCAACAAACAGTTCACAATGCATCTCAAAATAGTCCACAATCCCTTACTTTCAGACTTTGAATTTTTCACTCTATTGGCCTTACAAATGTTGATAACTCGTTTATACTCCAATGAGGTTACTTGGTCCCAATTCTGGCTCGAGGTCGGAGTAGATTCTTGTTCGAAATAACTCAAATAAGTAATGTACGAACTTGAACAAAAAAAATACTACGACTCAAAAACGAGAAAAGCACACAACAAACAACGTTAACACGAAGAATGTACACAAAACTAACTTACAAGCTAGTAGGGTATTACTAGGTTGTCAATTAGTGTCGATCAAACAAATGAAAACAGGAAACAATAAAATGAAACTAAGAAATCTAAAATTTACTCAAAAATGTTGCGTGAGCAGTCTTTAGTGACGTGGAAGTCCACTATTGGCCTCAATTTTATCAAAATTTTATTTTCAATTTCAAGTCTTAATCAATATACAATTTGGAATTGGTGGATTTGGTTAATGGAGGAAAAAGTGGTCTTGGAGCCTTTTTGTTCAAATTTCAAAAGCAAAACTTGACTTCTTTGAACTTTCTCCTTGAAACAAGGTCCTTAAATCAAGGAAAAGTAGATGAAAAGTCTTTGAAGTGATAGGGACAAGTCTTTCACTAACAACTACTACAAACTTGTCTTTCACCTTTTTAGATCTAGTTTGCACTTTATGAATTAACAAGATGATGAAAGGGGTGAAGAACCTTTAGAAAACAACAACAACTCCAAGACCAACAACAATTTTAGTTTCCAACTTCACTACAACAAGACCATCAAACCGGCCAAGGTTTAGGCAACAACAATATTCAACTCGGCCACACCTTGTTCACATCAACAACTTCAACAAGTTCAAGTTCAATCTTAGATTTGGACACTTTTTAGTGTTGGTGAGAAACAAATCAACACTAGAAACACTCTAAACAAACAAAAGACTACAAGTTCTAGACACACAACAAACAAATCTTGGCCAAGATAACAACAACACAATTTTCGGCCAAGAACACAAAATGGACAGATTTGCACTATTATGGATTTTTTTTTTCAGTTTTTAGCTTTTTTTGTTTATTTTTGAATTTTCGTCCAAGAGAACCCAAGATTGGTAGTGTAGGAACACAACCAGCCTTGCTTTGATACCAAATGATACCAAACTCCCCAAGAATACAACAACACAAACACTAAAATCAGTCCACTAGTTCAAGAACTGTGGACCCTTTTGATGACCTCTCTCGGATTCGCAAGAAGAACAAGAAGGGAAGTGATATCAAGAGTAAAACACACTAAAACAACAACACTTGATGAACAAAATGCAATAACAATAACACACGGTTACAATACAAGAACACAAATGAATTACACTAGATATAGATAAATAATTACAAGAAAGTAAAGACAGATAGATAGATAGATAGATAGATAGATAGATAGGCAAAGGGAGCTTATTCCACTTTTGGACCTTTAATATCACACACAACCTAAACCTATCTCTTACGTGACCTCAAGGGAATCAGAATTCCCAAGCAATCTCTGTTTCTAAGCAAATGATCAACACAAGGATTCCACCTTGTCCAAGGATTCTACCTTGCTAAGGACTCTCAAAGAGGCTACAAAATATATTCTCCAAAATCCCCCAAAAATGACCTAATGAGGTTCTATTTATACCTAGGTTAACTTATTAAAAATGACTAAAAACCCTTGCAAATGGCGGATGAACAGTGAACGCGGATGAACAGTGAACAGTTTTGGAGCTTGTGGGACTTGTTCTCTACACTTCAAAGATTTTTGGAAACTCATTTACCACAGGGACTGACTGAAGAGATGGACTCTCAACATTAGAATCTTTTACTCATATCAGATGATATAGACAACCTCTGAAAATGAGCTTACGAGCTCTAAGATAGGATATAAATTTCCCTCTAGGTGATAAAGAATGACCCTTCCATTCTATCACTGGTTCATTCAGAAAGAAAAAAGTAACCTTTCGGGTTCTACAGTCTAGCTTGACATAGCATGAGTGGAGCCAGTCCATCCCTAAGATGGCATCAAAATCAACCATATTAAGCTCTATGAGGTCATCTATGGTATTCCGGCTACAAATAGATACAACATAATTCTTATACACCCTCCTAGCCACAACAAAATCTCCCATCGGGGTGAAAACAGAAAAAGGCTCAGCGATCACATTGGGATCAAACCCAAAATCAACAGCCATATATAGGGTCACATAGGATAAGGTAGACCCGGGATCAAGCAATACATATACATCATGAGAAAAGATTTGTAACATACCGATCACTACATCTGGTGAGGCCTCTGCCTCCTGTCTGTCGGTCAAGGCGTACAACCGGTTGCGATCGCTCCCGGTAGCTGAAGTGGCACCCTTTTGAGGTGGTGGTGGTGCATAAGAGTTTACCTGAGACTTGGCACCCCCAACACTCCTTCTAGACGAAAGGAAATCCCTCAAAAATGACCCGTTTGACCACATGAATAAAACACCAGTGACCCCAGCTGACACCTTCATGGATGATGCTTACCTCAAGTCTCACACCATGGAAAAGTATGATACTGTTGTGCCATACTACTCTATGAATGGGTATCCTACACCCTGGATCCATGATTAGTCTAAAAACTCTGGGATCGTCTATCAATTAGGGGTCTGGGCGCTGGGGCGCTAGCTGCAGACTGTGCCTTGCCCTAAAATTTTTCTTTTTCCATTTATTACACTAGTTACCATTTTGCTACTGACTGTGAGTTTGGTCTGCTTTTTTGGCTCTCTTTGTCTGCCTGTCCTTCTCCCTAGACTCAGTGATTTCCTTTTTCTTTTTCTCAACTTGCTGCATGTAGACTGATAGCCTAGCAAAGTCCATATCCCTGTTCAGCATTGCTCCCTGACATTTGAGTGCTAGATCATCTGAAAGGATGGATGTAAATTTCCTCATTCGGGCTCTCATATTACCTGTCATCTTCGGTGCATAACGGGCCAGTTAGTTGAACTTTAGAGTGTACTCTTGGACACTCATTTTGCCCTGCTTAAGATTCATGACTTCCTCTGCTTTGGCTTCCCTCAATTCTAAAGGAAAGAACCGGTCAAGAAAACCTTTCACAAACTCGGTCCAAATTGTAGGCTCAACACTCTCACCCTTCGCATCCTCCCACTCATTAGACCATTGGTTCGCTACATCCTAAAGCAGGTATGCTGCTAACTTAACCCCTTCTACCCGATCCATATGTATTACTCTAAAAATCTTCTCCATTTCGTCTATGAACTCCTGTGGATCCTCTTCTACCTTAGTGCTAGAAAATTTGGACGGGTTCTTTCTCATGAACTGGGCCACCCTAGTAACCTCGAAAGTAACCGATGTAGACCCAGTATCCTCCGACCTCTGAGTCTGCGCAGCTACCAGCTGTGTAAGCATGTGGATGGATTGTCTGAATTTTGCATTTGATATGTCCCTCTAAGAAGACTGGGGACGATTAAAATTTATTCTTGGAGCTCGAGGTGGACTGGTTGGGACTGGAGGTACTCTCAGAGTAGGGACAAGTTCTGGGGTGTGCGCTCAGTTACGGGTCCGCATTCCATGGGTGGGGCAGACTTTATCATCCTGAGTATTCTTATTATTAGAGCGACGAGGAGGCATGACTATTTTCTGTAAAGCAAGAGATCATTGATTAGAGGACTGATTAGACTCCAAAGCATGAACTAAATCACAAACAGGGGAAACATTCCTAAACGCCTAGTATCATCCTTCTTATAAGTGTGGCGCGCTACACACCCATAAATAAGACTTTACTCGATGCGATTTTGTATACATCCTGGGACTATGAACCGTGCTCTGATAGCAAGTTTGTCACGACCCGAATTGAGGGCCTGGCCGTGACGAGCATCTCAAACCATGAAGGCCCGGACACCCTTCTAACTTAAAATTATATACACCATTCATACACAAATAAGGAAATGCAAAAATTATTACAAATAGAATCATGGTCATAAATCTGATATAAAGTTAGCAATAGAGAATGAAATCCAAAATCATCTAACAACATCTGCAAACCATTTGCGAAATCTCTACTACATGATCACTAACACAATCTACAAACTGGGACAAGGCCCCAAGTAGACCAAAACCATAACTAATAATAATTGTCAAAAAGTAAACAGGCCTTCTAAAATATAGAAGGCTCACCAACTGAACACTGCAACTCTGTCTGATGAAATTTACTGCTTATCTGGACCCCTAGACTGAGCCTCAGAACCTGAGAGGTAGGGGGAGGGGGTCACTACAGATGTACTGGTACGTGAGGAAATCTAAAATAACAAGTTTGCAAAAATATAAAATAGTTGAGAGCGGGTTACAAAACATCATGCATAAAATAGTTTCAAAACACATGGGCACTTTTCTGAAAATCATAAACCATTCTTGACAATACCGTTTCTGATCTTTGTATACTTCTGAGTTAGGTGGCATTCCCCTACAAGTTTGATATTCCATGGGCTATATGGAATCCGCCATTGACTCGGCGGGGAAGCCCAAGTGTGCCCTAAGGGTTAGAGTGTCTGAGTCTGATACGCCAGAGGGCACTAGGCCAGCGTATAATAATATACCCAGATTGGCAAATTGCAGTTTTGGGCAATGAGTTATTTGAACTCATGCCTTCTCCACGGAACCACCTAAGCTCTCTTTATGCCCAATTTTATCCTGTTCTGAATCATGCATATTTCTAGTTTCAATATCTAAAAATTTGATTTCAAACATGTGTTCTATTCTGTTCTGAATTACTATGGCTTTAACTGAGTTGGTGTCGTCACACCAAGACTTGCAAGTCCTAATTCTGAGCCATATTGTACCATGCATGATTCTTTCATGAAAACTCAATTCAGACCACCCAAACATGCAAATAGTTTAAGAGATTTTATGTTCCGAAACATAAGTCAAAACTATGCAAGAATCCTTCAAACATATGGTGGTCATGTGCTTTTGGCAAAATCATGCACTCTTTCGTTATATGAATATTTTCAACATTTATCAACATAACTACCCTCTCTTTTGAAATCAAAATCATAATCCAATTATAACAATACTTAAGGCATTTCATATCATGCTTTTCAATGATGCATTCAAGATAATCCATAGCATATGATAAGTAAAGAAAATCATAACAAGAGAGGAATTTTTACATGAATCATGCTCTCAATTCAATCATCAACATTAAAACACATACATATATACATATATCAATTCAAATCAATTTGGGGAAGTCCTAAAGACCAAAACAATATCATCAATATTTCTAAAACATGAATATATTCATAAATTAGAAACCCTTTTCTTAAAATCATGATTTCTATGCGCATGAGATTTTTAGAAAAATCCCACGTATCTTAAATTAGAAGCTTTTGAATGAACTCTCGCATTAGGGATGCTATACGAATAATTGATGGGTGCTTCTTGTAGACCTCGCAATAGGGAATCTTAAATAAATTTTGAAATTTTACAATTGAATTTTGAGGGATCTTGATTTTTATTTTGGGACTAAGGGGTTTGGTTCTTGAGCAATTGGAAGAAAATGACTATATTTTGGTCAATTGAGGCTTAAATCTCGTGTTAGTGTATGATAGGGGATGGGAAATGTCCATTTTACTCCTAAAGAAATCAAAAATGTCGCAGAAATTTCTTCCAGTTGACAGGCTAATATGTTGAACTAAAACGGACATAGCTTTTGACTGAGATGTTGGATTTGGATGAAATCAGTGGCATTGGAAAGAAGACTCAAATAGCTTTCATTTTATATATAGCAGCTCTCCCAGTTCATTATATACAGGAAGTTATAATCATTTAAATTTGACCTGAATATGCCTCTGAAATACACCCAAACTGCGCCCAAAATACTGGAGTATTTCAAAGGCATTTCAAACCAGTATGTTTTCCCCCTAAAATGCACTCAAGAAGTACTATTGACTTGCCCCATTGTATAGAAATAAAAAATCAAGAAACTAAGGCCGAAAAGGTTGAAAATAAAATCCTCAAAGATAGGGAATTCAAAATAAGAATAAGTCTCTTTGACACTTAGAATTTTTTTTTTTAAGTCTTCAACTCTATAAGCAAGCCACTACGAGATAACACATGGAGGATTTTTTTATGGAGCGTTACATAACTAAGACTACACTATGGTGGTCTACTCTCAAGAGATAGTATTTTCAAGTATTTCATACATTCATCATTCAAAACTAATGAGAGAAGACCTAAAAAGTCCTACTTATAGTATATTACAAAAGAAGGCAAAAAATATTACACTACCCTTAATGACCAAGGGTGGAGGCAAAAAATATTACACTACCCTTAATGACCAAGGGTGGCCTTGGTGTGTTGGAAAATAATATGAATTGTCCAAAATGTCCTTAAGGCTAAGTGAACAAAATGCCCTTAATAAAGGGAACCAAAATCATGAACCAACAAAGGTGGTCCAAACATGAGAGTCCTTAAGTCTTCAAGGCTCCAAGAAATCTTCCACACTCGGGTTTCATCAATGGCAATCTCAAAACGTCCCCTCTAAGTATGATCCCGTGCCCTCCATGCGACCAAAACTTAATTCTTCACACAATGACTTTGATTGATGTCGTCGAAAGCTAAGCCGACCATTATTCTTGTATCAATTACACAAATAAACAAAATAGACCTACTAGACATCAACAAAGGGTTGCTTCCTAGTTCCTATGAATCTTTTTCTACCCTTATTTTGACTAGCCCTCCCCAAATTTTTCTGACTGAACTTTCTGGCGTCAAATCCTTACTCCAATGTTGAGCTTGTGATTAATTGAAGTCTTATGTTCTTGAGTCCCGAAAGAGCTTCTTTCATGTTGATTCTAGCGTCTCGTGACAATGAAGTGCAGCTTAAAGCTAGTTCCATGACAGAAACAAAGCATTGAATCTTTGCATTTAGAGGTTCTTCCTTTTGCCTTATCAAATCTGCATCAAGGATTTGTGCAACTCCATTAGGAAGCGAATCGTTTATCCAATGTTTTAGACTCAAATCCCCAGTAAACATTTCATCACTAGGCCTCCTCCTTGTGAATGCTTCCATCATCACAATACCAAAGCTGTACACGTCACAACTTGTTGATACAAGTCCATCTTGTCCATACTCTACAAGGACAAGTGAAAAATCCTCAGTTTTCAAACTGCTTCATACTAGTTCACAGATGAATCATTATGCAAGAAAAATAAAGGCAAGAGAAGAAGTTCAGGTACCTGGCGCGATGTATCCAATAGTCCCAATAGTCTTAGTTTGTCTAAAACAATCTTCCCCACCTAAGAATTTCGCAATCCCAAAATCACTTAAATGGCTAACCATGTTTTGATCTAGCAAAATGTTGCTAGGCTTCAAATCACAATGCACCACTGGCTCCGAATAACCGTTATGGAGATAGTCTAAAGCAGATGCCACATCGATTAATATGTCCAACCTCTGCAACATGTCCAGGTAAAAGTAATGAGAGTGTAACCATTTTTCAAGGGTGCCATTTGCCATGTACTCCAATATTAAGGCCTTGAACATAGGGGTGGAACAAGAAGTTATGACTTTCGTTAGGTTCCGATGACGAAGGTTGCGTAAGATCTCACATTCTGTGTCAAAGCTCTTGAATGCACCTTCAGGTTCCAATTTGAATACCTTTACTGCAAATAACGTCCCATTATTTACCCCTTTGTACACCTTGCTAAAACTCCCAGTACCAAGCAAATTATCCCCGCTGAATCCATTTGTTGCTTTTTGAAGTTCATTATACGAAATTCTTTCATGGGCCCTAATGTATGATACTTCAGTTGATCCTGATGGCTCATTTCTTTTTCTTCTTCGTAAAATCAGAAACCCAACGACTAATGCAACAATTACTGATGTTATTCCCAAAAGACTATACATTAACAAGTAAAGCACTCTTTTCCTCCTCGTCCTCCGAGGATACTTGACTTGACATGGCGGCACTTGGAGCCTTGAGGCACCACATAATCCACTATTAGACAAAAATGACTGACCGGTGAAGTTTCCAAAAGGACCACCAGTTAGAATTTCTCCCATGAGTTTATTGAAGGAAACATTAAGGTACTTGAGGTATAAAAGAGATTCTAAGGACTTTGGTATTTCACCAGTTAGATTGTTATAACCCAAATCCAATAATTCCAAGCTTAACATTTTCCCAAAAGACTCTGGAATGGGGCCATCTATTCTGTTGTGTGATAGAGATAAACTAACTAACTTTTGTAGATCTCCCATAGTGCTAGGAATCATGCCTGAAAAGTCATTGTATGATAAATCAATGTCTATGACAGCCTTCAAATTTCCTATTTGGGGAGATAGAACACCAGAAAATGAATTTGATGCTGCATCAAGTACCAATAGATCTTGAAGGCTCCATAGGCTCTCAGGTAAGCTGGAGCTCACATTGTTTGAAGCTAGATATAGATTTCTCAAAGTAGTAACATTCCCCAAACAGGATGGCAAGGAACCTGAAATTTCGTTTTGCCTAAAACTCAGGTCTCCTATATTTTGTAAATTACAAATTTCATCCGGTATAATCCCGCTTATCATGTTACTTTGTACAAGAAATCTTTGAAGCTTCTGCAAACCTCCAATAGTTTTTGGAATGAACCCTGTCAAGTCATTTCCAAAGAGTGATATCCTTACAGCATCTGTTAGGTTTCCGATTTCTTCTGGTATAATGCTGCTGAGTTTGCACCTATACGTAGAAAAGATTTTGAGGGAGTTGGAGAAATTACCAATAGAAGCCGGGAGAATGCCATTCAAAGGATTTTCTCCAATGACCAGTTCTCTTAGATTTCGACATTTTGTCAGTGAAGTCAGGAAGGTTAATTCCGAGGAGGGGTTTTGGTTGATTAGCAAGTTATGGCCTAGCTGTAGAAGTTCAAGGAATTCTAAATTACCAAGGGAATCAGGAATGGAACCTGAGAACTTGTTGTAAGAAAGGTCTAGAACAGTGAGTCTTGAAGCATTCGAAATAGACGCAGGGAAGACTCCACTGAGATTATTTATTCCCAATTAAATTTCTTTGAGATGTGGTGTCCCTTGGCCTATGTTTGATGGTAGACTACCTGTTAGCTGGCAATCCACAATTGTCAAGATTTGGAGGGTTGAAATGTTGAAAAGGCTTGCTGGAATTGAACCACTCATCCTGTTTTGATTCAATCCAAATATTTGGAGTCTTTGAAGATATCCAAGCTCCCTTGGTATTTCACCTGCCAAATTAGGAAATAACACACAAGTGACTAAAATGCTTGCAAATTGCTGAATCAATTTCAGATGCTTGGAGGAAAAATATATGCTTTAAGCAGTTGCAAATGTTGCTAGACGAAACATAACATAAAAATACCTTTCAAGTAGGTAAGCCCAAGTTGCAGAACTGTCAGCATAGTTAAGTTCCCGATCTCTGCCGGTATGGTTCCAGTGAAATCATTTTCAGACAATGATAATATCTCAAGTTTAGAGCAGTTCTGCAGATTTGGTGGAATCAAGCCGTCAAACTGATTTTTGGAAAGAGCAAGTGCCTCTAAATTTGGAAGATTGTCACATATATTTCCCGGTAGTTTCCCATAAAGAATGTTATTTGTCAGGCCAATCTGTTTAAGCGATGACTGGTTAAACATAGTTGGTGGTATAGCTCCTGTAAGCTTATTATCTTGCAGATCTATGACATTCAGGCAACAAAGGCTATTGATTTCTCGAGGAATTTCTCCACCAAGAATGTTCCCTCTAAGTCTTAAATCTTTTAGCTTTGTTATATTGAAAAGAGAAGGAGGGATGTTACCAGACAATTGGTTAAACGAAAGGTACAAGGACTGAAGGTTAGGTAACATGCCGAAAAATGACGGGATTGCACCAGTAAAGTTGTTGTTCATGGCATTGATCCTTTTCATTCTCCTCAAACGAGCTAACTCTTCGGGCAAACTCCCATGGAAGTTATTGTTTCTGATATCGAGGGAAATGAGAAACGACAGATTGCCAAGCTGAGTTGGAACCATTCCTTTAAGGTTCATACTAGAAAGATTCAAGGCAGTGACTCTTCCGTGGCGAGGGCCACAAGTAACTCCAATCCAACTACAGACTGGGGTGGAAGTGGACCAGTTTCTTCCCAAGACATTGTGAGGATCGTATAAAGATATTTGAGATTGCAAGGCAAGAAGCGCTGTTTGATCAGTTGTGATGTTAACCATAGAAAAAGAAGTTTTGATTTGCTGAAGCAGCAATAATATAACAGCAAGATGAATACAACGTTTCTCCATGAAACTTGTGGAAGAGTATAACACAAATTTGTGTTTTGAAGTCTCTGTGTTTCATGTGGGAGTAATATATACACAAGATGTTAAGAATCAAGTATGAACCTCAAACATACTTTCCTATAGGAAGTAGTTGTATACAGTCGCGGAAAAGACCTTTTGCTTGTGGTTTTGCACCACCAGATCTTAGAAAGTCCTCCAAAGAAATAGTCAACTTTGAGTTTCTTTCTGAGGTTGTCATTCATTTGATTAATCCCATTTTTCAAGCTGTCTGCCATGTAAAGTAGTAATCTTAACTCTTGAAAGAGATGGAATATGGAGTTGCATACAAATAGGTTATAGCCACAAAAAAACAAAATATCTGGAGATAAAGTCAGAATCTTTGAATTGAGATGTTGATTATAGCCAACCCTTTTATGTACCATTTCAAGAACAAATAGGTTATTTCTTTGAGAAATGGTCCAAATTCACAAACATCAACATAGAACTGTTTAAAAATGTTATTTTCTTTCCTCGTTGATCTTTTTCATTCCCTAAACCATGTCCAAGAAATCCTGGGCTATAAATACAGCAAATGGTGGACAACAATTTACAATAGATAGGCATTTAGGGGATAAATCTAAATGGTGGGTCAAATAGTGCTATTCTTAGTTATAGTCCAATGATTCAATTAGTCAAGGCTTAGGTAAGAAAGAGATAATCTTTTAAAAGTTATCGAAAATGAATAATAGATAGGCCAAATATTGCTATTCCTAGTTATAGTCCAATTAAATCTGTCATAGCTTAGGTAAGAAAGAGGTAACCAGGGAAGTTATTGAGAAAGGACAATAGATAGGAATTGAGGAGTTTCTCCACTTAATTTTTGTAACAGATTTTAAATGAACCTGGAATAGGCCAAATGAACAAATCCATGAATTCCAAACTCACCATTTTGCCAAATGAACTTGGAATAGCCTCTTCCTGGTTGTTCACTGCGATAGGACCTGCATGTTTATGACGATTACTTGTATTCAGAGGCAGATCTAGCTAGGATTTAAAGTCTATGGGATTGTTAGTACGTTGAAGTTTATGGAGTATGACAATCCTTGGCTTGCTCTAATGAATCCCTAATCCGCTTATGCTGCGAGGTGAAAGCAGTAAAAGGAGGTGAATTACTCATTCTCGATTAGATAGTGACTTACTTTGACAAACAATCGACTACTAAAGCATTAATATAAAGTGCAAAAAATAAAGTATTGAAAAAAGAATGATGCTAGATATTTTATATTGGTTGAAGCCTCCGATAGGTCTTACTTCAATCTCATTGAGCTGTAAGGGATTTAAATTAAGTTTTTTGACATTATCTCACACTCTTTTTGTTTTCTCTCTTTGATACAAAAGACTCACCTGTTTCGTTTCTCTCTTTTTGAGTACACAGTAAACAACAAGAAAATATAATGCTTAACGAAAATAAAGGAGAGAGCTAGAGAAAGTTGAGACAGTGTATATCTCTTCCACAATCTTTCACTTTTTTAAATATAGTGATTGGACTATTACTAGCCGTTTGAAAGATAAATGTAAAGATGACCCAAAATATTTTCTCTTTTGAAAACGGATAAGAGATATCCTCTATCCAAGAATAACTAGAAATTATAAAAAGAAAAACCTAAACTAAGCTAAATACAAGGAGTGACGCAGACCAAGGGACTCCTCGGTATAAGGAGAGATATTCTCCTTCCTTTGGTGAAAGATTCAACAATTAATTTTTAAGAGTGAAATATTATTCATCCTTTTTGGTCAAACAGGAATTCTTTGATTATTTCTTTTTCAAAAATATTGTAAGAGAGTCATTCGTTAAAATCAACATTATCACTAGGTTCGTAGCATATTATATGCATGTGTTTAGTATATTTCCACGTTTAAATCACTACTTGGAATCTTGCTCCCCCCAAAACCCCTAAATTAAGCTATATAAGCTTTGAAAATTCCATGTTTAAATCATGATGTATTGCTATTACCCCTTGAATTGTATTGTTTCCTAAGAAATCATGAAGTTACGAGCGGTGCAGAGAGTCATTTCACTTTCTTTATAGCGTGCGAGAGTTAAAAGTTAGGTCAACGTGAAACGACTCTTCATGCCACTTGACGCTTCGAACTCTTAAAAAGGAAGCAATATAGTTCAGGCTAATAGCAACACCCATAAATTAGGTATGGAAGTAGTAAATGAAAAATGACTTTCAGTTTTAGAGTGTGAAAATGTCGAAAAAAAATTTCTTGTTCATACATTGTAGTTGGAACTTGCCAATATTGACTTATGTAGCAACTTCAATTTTTCCTTGAAATGTGAATCTTTTCTTTCTTGTTTTTGAAATGTAAAATCTGAAAATTTTCTTCACAATAAATATTTCTTCCTTCATATTCTTCTCCTTTTACAAAGTCAATGGATCTCCTTTGGACAAAAGAAAAAGATGACAAAACATAAAACATACATTTGTGTGCTTCTCTACCAAAACTGTTCATGTTGACTAATGTGCCTAGAGTTGATGTAATCAAAGTACGAAATAAAAATAATATAATTAGATAATGAAAATTAATTCTATAGGAAGAACTAAAAACGCAATAAACATGATGAATATTTATTTTTTGTTTGGTGTGTGGAGAAATATTTTTCGCATAAATCATCAAAAATGTAAAATTATATATATAGAAAGTATAGTTAGTTCAAGAATTTTGATGGAACTTAAGAAGATAAAAGCGTACAAGTATATAGTTGACCAACTTTCTTTAATACAATTATAGTACTAGGCATTGACATTCCAGCTAAAAAGAAGAAGATGGCTAGCAAATGATGCTACTTAAGCTAAGAAATGATTAATTTTAAAAAATAATTCTCGAGTGTAACATATTTATATATGCTACACCAAAAGTCTTCTGATTTAATTTGTTAGTATAACTAATTATAGCAACTTGCTGCAGTCTTCTTTATATGACTTACAAGCTGATGAGTAGGATTTGTTTGACTTCTTTTTTCTGTTTTCTTTCTCGCTCATTTGGATTAGATTAATATTTTAGAAATAAAATTTAGATATCTAAACATTATATGAGTAGTACTAGGGAAAAGGCTCAAATATATCACTGAACTATCAGAAATGACTCATTTATGTCATTCGTTAAAAGTTGGGCTCATTTATGTCATCACCGTTACAAAACTGGCCCATCCATGCCATTACTTTTTAACAGCCGGTTTTTAAAAACAGTCTTGCCACGTGGCAGCTTATTAGAGGGCCACGCCATTTTTTTATTTTTAAAAAAAATTATTTTCTTTTTAATTTTTTTTGATCCATTAAAAAGAATCCACCCAATTTTTTGATCCATTAAATATTAATTTGATCTATACTTTTAAAATTTGATTAATTTTTCATGATCAAACAAATATTTAAAGATTTATTTTTTAAAATCTGCTACTATAATTTATAACCAAACGCTATTCTAATTAAGCATATAGTATGTCTTAGCATACATGAAATATTTTGTCAGTCGAATGTAAGTAACTTTTTATTTTTTTATTTTTTTATTAAGCATAGAATGACATCATCAGCATTAAGAGCGGCTCAAGCAAATTTATGGCCTAAAGAAAAAATCAAACGGAGGTCTTGCGTTTTATTTTTTTATATAAAATTTTTCTTTTTTCTATAAATAGTATTTAATATATTTCTTAAAATTTGTAATTTATTATTACTAAACAAAAATAGGTCCCTCAAATTTTGGGGTCTTAGGCGGCCGCCTTTTCTCCTAAAGGGTTGAGCCGCCCCTAATCAACATTCAACATTTGTACGTAACACTTTATGCATCATCATTTATCATTACAAAAATAGGAAGGCGACAACATAACGACATACATAGTATAGTAGAGTTGGCAAAATGAGAAGCTAACTATTAATATTATAATAATAATATTTGATGTTTATATATCTCTTCAGTTTCAACTGAAAAATGACAAAAGTTTTAGTTAATGTGAATCTTTTAAAAAAATAAAATAAATAAAGTGATAAAAAATGTGGAGTGTATACTCTCTCCGTTCCCTTTTAGTTACTCACCCGTAAATTAAAATAACTATTTTATTATAATATATTTATTAAATGATGTTTACTATTGTATTTGAAATTAATTTGAAGAAAAAATAATTAATATTAAAGGTAAAATATGAAAACAATCTTAATATGTCAAAAATGACAAAAAAACGAATCGAACGAGAATGTTTTAAGAATATATTCATGAAAAATTAATCAAATTTTAAAAGCATAGATCAAACTAATTTTCAATGGATCAAAAAGTTGCATGGATTCTTTTTAATGGATCAACAAAAAAATTTTTTTTTTTTTTAAAAATTTTTAAAAAATAAAAAATGACGTGACCCTCTAATAAGCTGCCACGTGGCAAGGCTGTTTTTTAAAACCGGCTGTTAAAAAGTAATGGCAAGGATGAACCGGTTTTGTAACGGTGATGACATAAATGAGCCTAACTTTTAACGGATGACATAAATAAGTCATTTCTAATAGTTCAGTGACATATTTGAGCCTTTTTCCCGTAGTACTATAATATAAATGTGATAAAAAAAAATACATTATAAAATGTTAGTTAAAGTTTAGGTAGTTTGAATTTCAAAAAATAAAAAGTGACAAACTGGGAGTAAGATAATTTAGGTAAGTCAATGTTTGCAATCTTCCTTTGTTGTTGCAGTTTTCATTCTGCTTCAACACTATACTTCATTGGCTATATTTCCAAATATTAGCACTGATGAAGCTGTTCTTCTAGCCTTCAAATATCATATTTCTATTGGTCCTAACCACATCTTAGCAACCAACTGGTCTTCTTCCAGTCCTGTCTGGTGCCATTCCATCATTTTTAAGTTTGTTACCAGACCTTCGGATTTTGCACCTTTCCTTAAGTCAATTCTCTGGAAAAATCCCATCTTCCTTTTCCAATCTGACAAAGCTGGAAGTACTGAGAATAAGGGAAAATTTTCTAGTAGGAGAGATCCCCCAGGAGCTAGGTCGGCGATCTCACATGACTTTGTTATACCTGAAAAATAACCAGCTTATTGGCTCTATATCGTTGTCAATCTTTAACATTAGCACAATGCAACAAATGGCTCTACCTAGAACAATCTTACTGGTAAACTTCCAATAACTATATGTCACAATCTTCCAAACTTGGAAGGGCTATACATCTCAAACAACTACTTCGATGGCGTTATTCCACCAACATCAGAAAAATGCAGAAAGCTTCAATTCATGTCATTGTCTGTGAATAATGGTGGGTTCAATGTGTGTGTGAATGGAAAATGGAGGGACCAAGTGGAGGGAAGAATTGAGATAACACTCAAAAATGGAAAGTCCACTATTGCTCCCACATTGTTGGGAGAAGAGAACTTTCAAGTGTTTATAATAAGGAACACTTATTCCACATGGTAAATGAGGTAAGAACAAAGAGATTCCTAATGTTGTTGTTGCCATTGCTCACTCGGCTTCGGCGACTGATGAGATCTATTTTTAAGACAAATTCTATTTGAAACTTGAAGAAACAAGTGGCTTCGGCGACTGATGAGATCTATTTTTCGGACAAATTTTATTTGAAACTTGAAGAAAAAAATGAAATTTAATCCAAAAGAATCTAATAGAATTATTTTCTCATGTGCGGGTGCATTTCGAACGTAGTGTCACTTGCGGCCGCAGATCGAGCGCAGTTCTAGCACAGACTGGGTGCAGGTGACGTGACTGTACTGAAAAGGTGCCTTTTTCCAGAACTAATGCATCTTTTTCGAAGGGACACATTAAGGATATAAATACTTGACATATTCATCAGGTATAGACATGATTTTTGACAGCAAAACACACTCTTCTTCTATACAAAAACTCAGTGTGATCATTAGCCGTTGAGTGAGTTCGACGAATCCAGTAATTTGAGGTACCGCTATTGTTAGATTGAAAGCCATTTTATCCCGGGAGAAAAATTCCATAACCTCGGGTACAGTGAGGGGGAATTATTCCTTAAGAACACTCCGTGAAGTCGGGGGACTTGGCTTTAAATTTCTGTTTCATCTTATTTCTAAAACTATAACACACTTCTTGGATAGATTATTTTTAATCTTGTGTTGAAGGTGTTGTGTCTTATTTTTAGACTTGAACTTGTGTTGAAGTTGTTGTGTGCCTAAATACAGATTTGTGTACCCGAAAACATTGAAAATAACAATCTTAAGGAATAATTCGGAATGTGTATTGCTTGGTTTTTGGAGATTAAATCTTTAAGCTTTCTACTTCGCTTGAACTTAACTAGTGATTTGAAGGCATAAAATCTTTATCGCAAGTTAAAGATCACTCGATTGACGATTGAAAGTCATAAAAACTTTATCGTTAAACTAGAAACAAGAGGTATTTAAAGTTGCTGCAACTTTATTAATAGTATTTTGATATACTAAAGTTACTGTCTTGTTGTGATAGGAAAATTACTACTGAGAGTCAAGTGCATGATGCTGCAATGACTGTGGTAGCAACTAGTATTGCCATAACGAGTCGTACGAATGCTCCACCGTCAATGGCACTAGCGGAGAAACCTAAAAAATTCGCGGGTATTGACTTCAAAAGGTGGCAACAGAAAATGGTTCTTCTACCTTACAACTCTTTGTCTTCAAAGGTTCTCATTTGAAGAAGTTTCAGAGGTGCCCGAGGGAACCTCTGACCCTGAGCGATTTGTCATTGTGGAGACTTGGAAACATTCAAATTTCCTATGTAGGAATTATATTCTGAATGGCCTCCAAGATGAACTATACAATGTGTATAGTAGGATGAAAGCGACAAAAGAGTTGTGGAGGAGCTGGAAATGAAGTATAAGACTGAGGATGCGGGAACTAAAAAGTTCTTCATTGCAATATTCCTAGAGTTTAAAATGATTGATAATAATTTTGTTGTATCGCAAGTCCAGGAACTGCAAGTAATCATCCATGATATCCTCGCGGAAGGTATGATTTTGATGAATACCTTAGTTGGATATATTAAAAATATTCTTAATGTTCATATGAACTTAATAGTAGGTTTCATCGTGAACGAGGTATTTCAAGTCGCGACAATTATTGAGAAGTTACCACCTATGTGGAAGGACTTCAAGAACTACTTGAAACACAAGCGAAATGAGATATCAGTCGAAGATATTATAATAAGACTGCGCATTGAAGAAGATAATAAAGCCACAAAAAGAAGGTCGAAGGGAAACTCTGTAATGAGTGAAGCAAATATTGTAGAAGACAACCAAAGCAACTCTAAAAAGCGAAAGAAAGCTGGACATGAAAGCAATCAACTCAAGAAGAAATTCAATGAAAAATGCTTTAACTGTGGCAAGATTGGCCACAAGTCTACGGATTGTTGTACCCAAAGAAAGGAAAAAAGAAGGACCAGGCAAATATGGCTGAATCCAAGAAAGAAATGGATGATCTGTGTGCCATGCAATCCGAGTGCAACTTGGTGGGAAATCCTAGAGAATGATGGATGGATTCCGGTGCCACCTACCATATTTGTGCTAATAAGGAGTTATTTGCTGCTTTTGATCAGACTCAAGGGGAAGAGAAGATATACATGGCCAACTCCGCAAAGTTGAAGGAACAGGAAAAGTCTGCCTGAAAATGACATCAAGCAAAGTGTTAACTTTGAACAATGTCCTGTATGTACCGGAATTATAAAACATTGCAAAAATTGATTAACTTAGAAATTTTGCCAAACTTTGAGTGCACTAAATCAAAATGTCAAACATGTGTGGAATCAAAGTATGCTAAGCATCTGTATAAGTCCGTTGAAAGGAATTTCAATCTCTTAGACTTAATCCACACTGACATTTGTGATATGAATTCAATACCATCTCATGGTGGAAAAAAGTATTTTATAACTTTTATTGACGATTGCACTAGATACTATTATGTCTATTTGTTAAATAGTAAGGATGAAGCAATAGATGCATTTAGAAAATATAAAACAGAAGTTGAAAATCAATTTGAGAAGAAGATCAAAATGATAAGAAGTGATAGGGGCGGAGAATATGAATCTTCCTTTGCACAAATATGTGTAGAGAATGGAATTGTCCATCAAACTACAATCCCGTATTCACCTCAATCTAATGGAATTGTAGAAAGAAAAAACCATATCTTTAAGGAAATAATTAATGTCTTACTAATAAGTTCAGATTTACCGCAAAACTTGTGGCGGAAAGCTATCCTTACGTGATAACAAACGGTATCTAAGAAGGATCAAATAGTCCATAAATTCACAAAAACAGCCCACACGAACGAGACATCAAACAACAACAACAACAAAGACTAACTTAAGATACAAAGAGATAAATAACTTGACATAGAGAGAACATGTAAGATAAGAACTAGAGAGTATATTAAACTCTAAAATCCCTACAAACATGTAAACTAATACCAAGATCTTACAATGACACAAGAGAGGAGTCCACCACTTAAGCACCAATGTTTCCAAGCAAATACAATCACTAGTGAATCCACACTAGTTTCTTGTCCTAGTTTCGGTTTGCCTCAAGTAGAGAGAGGGTTTTGGTGTTTCTAAAGTGTTTTAAGAACTTACAAAAATAATCAACTAACCCTTAAAAGACCTATCTTGTTCTATTTATATTACATAACAAATTATACTTAAAATGATAAAAGTGCCCCTTTAATGAAAAGCCTTCAAAGGCCACCCCTCTAGTGTAGCAAATGAGAAAATGGGCAACTTTGGGTGTGTCTTTGGTCTATATCACGTTTCAACATTGTTATTCCTTGCATGATCCTTTGCTGCACTTGCACACACGTTGAGCTTCATAATCACACTTGTATCATACTCTCCATCTTGAGAGGAATTCGCCCTGAAATTCATGGCTTCACCTCGTCAATTGGCTACTTTAAAAGAAATCACTCAAAAATATTCCGCCCAACATGAGAGAGACCAAAACAGTCCTCAAAACACATGTGGAATCCGAGAGATCAATAACACAAGTCTTGACCAACATCTTCATTTTGAACCTCAGCTTCCTCTCCATCTTGAGCCTTTTCTTCAATCTCATCCAAAATGCATCCCACCTCTTTTCTTGGTGGTAGATTCCTTGTGGATCCCTACGTCTTCCTCTCAACTCATCTTCCATCATATAAGCATCATCAAAGAGTCCATATCCTTCACGTCCCTCTCTACTATATTCCTCTACATGGATGTGTCGGCTTTGGGGAAGTAGAGCTATGGTTAAGAGGATTGATTTGGTGAACTGGAGCTTCGGTTGTGGAGCTTGGATGGGAGATTTAGATTTTAGTGGAGGCATTTGGATTCCAAGTTCTTCTTGTTGGAATTGATCAATTTGCGGGGGAGGTGGCTACTCAGGTCTCAGTTTTGAGGGTAATTAGAAACTTGGCTTATGGCATTTTGTGGTGGTCTTGGGGGATTGGTCGTTGGATGTAAAGTTTTGGAAGTATAAATAAGAGAGTTCCTTCGACTCTCCATATGATCCAAACCCTCACTTATAGCTGATATATTTGAATCTAATCTATCAATACCTGCATTTATCCTAGCCACTTCATAGGAAAGATTTTCAATCTCGGCCAAGATAGCACTAAGAGAATTGTTATGCATTGTAACCAAAATAGTACACAATGCCTCACCCAACAACACCAACGATGTCTCACATAACAAAATAGTACGCAAGTCCTTGAACCACAAGCAACAACACCGTAACCACCTACAAGATAAAAACACACGTTGTTGAAGAAAATTTGTCCAAAAATTTTAGTGTTCAATACTACACTCCTTTGATGAAGGAAATTCGGCTATTGTGTAGGTGGACAAGACATTAGGCTCTCTTTTCATGAGTCAAAAGGCTTCTACCAACTTTTCACCAACTTGCACTTTTTTGGCTAGACAACTTTTTGAGATAGCCTTGTTTCTTTCCTCTTTTTTCTATCCTTGAAAAGTGTTTTGCACCCTTTTGGTATCTATACTTTTGAACACCTCCTTTTCTTTTGCTACTTTGGTGTTGTCTTGAAAATGTTTTCAAGACAAACACAAAGTTTTATACTTCTTTTCTCTCTTCAAGATCAAACAACAACTTCTTCACACAACACAAGATGAACACCAAGAACACAAACTTTGAGTCTTCAAGTTATAAGGTTCAAGTTGGACCTCCCAAAAACAACAACGCCTTTTCAAGTTTAAAATCCACCACAATATCAACAACACACCTTTAAACTTCAGATTTCACCACAACAACACAACAAAAATGTTCAAATTTTAACCAACAACAACAACACCTTTTTTTTGGTTATTTTTGGATCAAACACCTTCTTTTGGATGAGCTTTTAAGATGAATATAACAATATCCTCAAGAACACACCAAGAATACGAAGAACATCAATCTTTCTAACTTTTGAACCGATGATTGGAATGCGATAAAATTTTGAACCCAACATTATCTTTAACGTCTAAATACATTCCAAACATCAATTTGAGCTTCATAATCACACTTGTATCATTACGGCTAGTCAAATACTCAATAGAGTTTCCCATAGTAAGACACAATCAATTCCATATGAAAAATGAAAAGAAAGAAAAATCAACTTGAAATATTTCAAAGTATGGGGGTATATAGCAAAGGTCCAAGTTTCTATGCCTAAAAGAGTAAGGATAGGACCTAAGACGGTGGACTGCGTGTTCATAGGATATACTAAAAGTAGCAAAGCATGTCAATTTTTAGTTCATATATCCGAACATCCGAATATCAATAAAAATACGGTAATTAAATCAGATAATGCTGAATTCATTAAACACATTTACCCGTATAAAACTAGACATGAATAGTCTAGTGGGGGGTGCAAACGACCTTGAAATGAACCAAGTGAGGATGCACATAATAATGAGAATCTAAGACGTAGTTCACGTCAAAGAACGTCAACTTTGTTTGAATCGAATTTTGTAACATTTCTCTTAGAAAATGAGCCTTAAACATTTAAAAAAGCGATGGCGTATCGGACTCATTATTTTGGAAAGAGTCAAACAATAGTGAGATTGATTCAATCTTAAGCAACTATACATGGGATTTGGTTGATCTTCCTTTTGGAAATAAACCTTTAGGTTCTAAATGGATCATCAAAAGGAAAATAAAAGCTGATGGTACGATTGACAAATACAAGGAAAGACTTGTTGTAAAAGGCTTTAGACAAAAGAAAGACCTTGATTACTTTGATACGTATTTGCTAGTAACGAGGATAACACCAATTCAAATGTTAATTTCCTTGGTGGCAGTATATGATCATGAAATCCATCAAATGGATATGAAAACAAAATTCCTAAATGGAGAATTAGAGGAAAAAATTTATATAAAATGGCCTGAGGGTTTTCTGGTTCCAGGAAAAGAAAATAAGGTGTGTAAACTTGTTAAGTCACTTTATGGACTAAAACAAACACCTAAACAATGGTATGCGAAGTTTGACCATGTTGGCAAACGGGTACAGGATTAATGAATATGATAAATGTGTTTATATTAAAGACACTCCAAATCACCAAGTTATTATATGTTTGTATGTGGATGATATGTTGATTATCAGTAGAGACATTTCGGATATAAATGCTACAAAATGAATGCTTGAAAGCAAGTTTGATACGAAAGACCTTGGAGTTGTGAATATGATCTTAGGAATAAGAATCCATAGAACTAACCAAGGATTGACATTATCATAGTCTCACTACGTCAAAAAAGTACTTGAGAAATTCAAGTATATGGAATTGGGTATTGCCAAGACTCCATTGGATGTGAGCTTCACACTTCAAAAGAATGAAGGTGAAAGTAACTCACAATTGGAGTACACAAGAGTATTGGGATGTTTAATATATATAATGAATTGTACATGTGATAACGCTCAATCTACAGCTCTCGTAGGAGTGTAAAGCGGTTGTTAGCAAATATAGAACCCAACTGGGTTGGGTATCGATCCCACAGGGAATAGCTTGGTCAACAAGTAAGCAACGATTACTAGACTTTTAGTGCAAGTCTCGTAAAAAGGGGGGATTGTAATGTGTAACCAAAATATTAAAGTAAAAACTGAAAATAGCAAGGTAAAAAGAAAGAATGTTTAGTAGATTGTAAAACAATGAGAATTGAAGAGTTGGGGTTATGTCCACCTTCTGAGTTATACGTCTCTATTGGCTATGAGTGTGTTGAATTCCGACATGCATGTGCTTATAGAGAATTGTATTCGATGGTAAATCCAGGCGTCTTTCAACCTATTCGAGGATTATTTCACTTTAACTCTTTCGAGCTTAAAGCGTGTCTAACGGTATGAATTCTCCAAGAGGTTAATCCAGTTACGACACTAACTTTTTAATAGGGGACGGGACCCTACTACCTTGACATTATCTCTTTTCCAGACAGATAACCTTTCTTTCGAACAAGTTAAATGTTATACTGGCGTATTCTTGTGTTTGCAACCACAAAGAATTTAGATTAAGATGAAGAGAATAATGATATAAGCAACCTACGTGTCGCGAACTCACAAACTCATAGTAATAGATAGTATCTCATTCGGCTTTCATAACCCCAACAGAGAAGTTTAGTTACCCATGATTGCGAAGGAAATCACAATTGACATTGTTATTATACCACAATAAAGATTTCGTGTAATAATGATGTGGTAGGCGTTTAGGCGTGAACTTCCCTAGCAAGTAACGTTTCTCTTGTTGTGGAAAAATAGATGAATACAAGAAGAATAAAAAGTAGAATTAATGGAAGAGTTATAGAGTAATAGAATTAAGGAGGAATGTGTAAGGTAGAATGTATTAAAAATCTCTAGCAAAATAGGGTATTTATAATACCCATATCCTATTCCTACTAAGCTAATGAAATACTTAACCAAATCCTACTAAGCTAATGAAATACTTAACCAAATCCTAATAAGCTAATGAAATACTTAACCCAATTGTACTAGGTTAATGTATCACTATCCTAATCCTAATAAATTACTGCTAGTCCCCAAAGTCTTCAGAAATGTTGTTTTAGCCCGGGACAAATTTTCCATTCATCACTTTTGGTCCTTAGGCGTCCAAGACTCCCTCTTCTCCTTTCGTGAAGCTTTCTTTGGCGTCAAGTAATCCATAAAATGCTGAATTCTTCATCATTTATACCTGAAACTTTGCTAATCATGTTCGTTAGCTCACTTACAGGAAAAAGGACTAAAAGTGCATAAAATATATAATTTGTTCTCAAAACTAGGCTAAAATATGGGTAAAATATAGCACTATAGGCATGTAAATTCGCCTATCATCAACACCCCACACTTGAAGCTTTGTTCGTCCTTGAACAAACTATCATATCCTTCTAAACATTTACTTAGGGTTTCACAGTAACAACACAAAATATTCATCAAGACAAGAACAACAATTATCAACAAAGAGTAGTTTTCTGCTCATTAGTAGAAACAAGTCAACCTCCAATCATAGACTCGTGATGGTGGTTAATCCACATTCAACGGTTAAGGTACAAAGAATCATACACGACTACCCAAAACTCATCAACCATGTGTGTCTCACAATATATTAAGCATAATCACTCTCAAGCATAGTATATTTATCAAACATGGGTATAGAAATATCCTTGCTCTCGCTCTCTCAAAGAATTCATATGCATCAACTGATGACCATAGGCTTGCCCTTTGTGTAATGCTCTACTAAATGTCAGAATGCTAAGCTTAGGATCAACTAGGTCTTTTACGGGTTGTAATGTAGGCTAAGGGACAGGTAGGACTATTTTGGCCAGAAATATTGACTATGTTCCTAGGCGCTTTAATACATCATATTGTATCATTAACACTTTTCTTTCAAACAACCTTTCTTCTTTCTTTTATTCTACCACCCTTTTTCTCCTCTTTTGTTTTTTTCAATTTTAAGCAACTTTTCAGCTTCCCTTTCCTTTTTCTTTTCATACCTTTTATGATAGCACTTTCTTTTTCATAACAAATTCAAGCACCAATACATTCTAAAGCATCATACTCATCCAATTCCCTCTTGTTTTGTCACATGACTTTATACTTTAAAGCACTTAGGAATTTGGATCAAATTATGGTCTTGAAAAAATGGATTAGGCTTACATATGAGGTTGTCAAAGAAAATAGGCTAAAGGCTCAAAAGGGTTAACTAGGATAATGTCCATGGGTAGGTAAAAAGAAGGTAAACAATCATAGGTTGCCAAAGAAATGCCTAAATCATCTCCTAGACTTACACTCTTTATTTTCGCTTTACATACATACCAGACAAGTTCTAGCATCAGCCACAAACATAGAATATACAATATCCTCACACACACAAGGCACATGGTCGACTTTATTGGGAGTAGTATAGACTCTTGACCAACAACTGAAGGAATTATACCACACAATATCACGTAGTGAGTCACAATTGGAGCCTAAACGTCTCAATAGTCATGATTTTAGCACAAACTCTTGTTATAATCTCATGCTTCCTATTAGAATGATTTTATGTGAAGCTAAGTAACAAAAATTTTACTACTAAAAAAAAAACTCAAACAAACAAACATAAATAAATGCAAATGTAGATAGAGAAGTACAGAATGCAAATACCAGCACCCCACACTTAGACGGGACACTGCCCTCAGTGGAAAATAAATACGAAGAACCTGGTCAGTCGGACTCCTCCTCTATGTCGAGGGTCATACCACCTTCGTCGGAATCATCATGGGAGTCGTCGTCATCAGAATTCTCCTCCACGTCGGAGTCTGGCATACATCGATAATCATCGGTTGGTACATCATCATCAAGAGGTTCCTCAAAATATGTACCTACTCCACACATCTCCCTCGCATGCATATTCATTGGATAATCATGGTCCAGCTGTTGGAGATCTGCAGAAGTTGGAACACGACCTCCGCTCATCATGGTGAACCGTGTCATGCCATAAAGGTGACGGAATAAACTCTCATCTTGAGCATGTCTCTCCGCAGTAGTAAGGTTGACGCCATGTGTTATTTCGGCATCTTTGACCTTTGTGAGGTCAACCTTCTTCAGGTTATGTGGGAGTTTGTGATCAGCTGGTTCCTCTTTGATGTCCTCCTTCCGCAAGATTGCTGTCAACAGGTTGCCAAAGGTGAAGTGGGACCGCTTGTGTAGTCTGGCCTTTTGCATTGTAGAGCGAATGATTGCCCCAATGTTGATAGGGACATTCGTCATTAATGCATAGACCAAACACACTCTATCTCTTGTTATTTTGGTGTACTGGGTCCCAGGAATAAGGCAAGAGTTGACAATACGCAACCATATTCTTGCTTCCCTATTCAAAGGAGCATATGGGAAGGTGTTGTGTCGTCCGGTGTCTTTTTGTATGCTCCACCTTGCCATGGATCTACTTACACAAAGTGTGTGTCGAATTTCTCTATAAGGAGGTCTGTTGTACAGCTCTTTGAATGGTGCTGGATCGACTGAAGGCAAGCCAAGAAAGGAGTTGATTAAATCCGCATTGAGTTGTAGAACTTGGTCCCGAATCTTGACTTCGCTGCCTGTGGTTTTCGGCGACCAATTGGCATAAAATTCCCTTGTTAAATCAATATTACATTCTCCCATGTCGCGGAAGATGAAATCCAGATTTAATGCCATGATTTTCGCCAACATGCGCGGCTCCTTCTTCGCTAGGCTGTCCTTGTTGATCAAGTCGACATGAACATATTTTCTTTCCTTGTTGTTCCTATACCATTCCTTGGCTTCCTCCTCAAGAACCCATTTTATTCCAAACATGCGGCGTGGTAATTGCATTGAGGATGATTCTCTTTGGTCCTTGCGACCTCTTTTCTTGCCCTTTTGGGAAGTGGTAGCCTTGTCTTGTCTTGCTTTAGGAGCCATTGTACCTGAGACTTAAACAACATTCATGCTGATACAATCTATAAACAATCCATAGGGGTACCACCCCACACTTAGTTTTGTTGATACAAATTAGTGAAGTGAAAGTGGTCGATTACTTAGACTTCGTCGACATACGTTTTAGGAGCTATATTCCGACAAGAAAATCAGAGATGTATCACTTCTTGCAACCTTTGCAATAATTTCATGTTAGGAATAACAAGACTACTACATAGGGATTACATCCTGGTATAGTTACTATCAATAATTACAACCTTCTATGTCGGTAGGCAACTTTAAGTCATATCCCGATAAACGGGATCTTCTAACATGTAGGTATTCAAGTGACAAGGTTATGCAATGTTCATGACTATAGCAATTCCGCAATTAGTATAACAATGCATCAAAATCAAATTCAAGTCGGAATTAGTTTAAGATCATCCTAACGTATATGTTCACGCACATGGTTTTGTTTCAACAATTCAAACACATTATCACCAATATTTCTTCAAGATGTATCAATTCATAATAGACATAGAAACGTAGTACTTATGAAAAATATATGAAGAATAAAAGATTACTTACGTGATTGAAGCCTTTGGAGATGTTCTTGTAAAGCGGGAGAGCAAAAAGAAAAGTTTTGAGATGTTTTGGAGAGTATGTGCGGCGCCTAGGTCAAGTTTCCAATGTGTTGATGTTTCAAGACTAAGTCCCCTTTATATAAGAAAAGAATGGGTCGGATTTTGACCCATTTAAAATCGGTTTTGGAGGCAAAAAGTGACCATAGGCGGCGCCTTTAGCTTTTCCTATGCATGGTATAGGCGGCGCCTAATGCAAAGCATTTGCTAGCATAGGCGGCGCCTAGTGCAATGCCTTTAGTGACCATAGGCGGCGCCTTTAGCATGGCATATGAGATTCTAAGACCAAATGCTTTAGCATAGGCGGCGCCTATGCTATAGTATACTTGAGCATGGGCGGCGCCTATGCCTTTGCACACTAGATTTCGAGAGCTTAGGCTATAGTATAGGCGTTGCCTTGTTCGTGGCCTAGTTTTACCTAGGCCTAGCCTTGATCGATGCCTATTTTGTCATGAGCAATGCTCAATCCATAGCCTTATGCATCTTAATTCCTAACTTACCACCTTTACCATGCAATACGTCCAAATCGTCATTTGAAACCAATTTCCTCGTTGAATACCTCTTGCACCTACATTTGCTCAAAACCAATGAAAACGATTAGTACGATGGGTTGCCTCCCATATAGCGCCTTAGTTTTGGTCATAGCACGACTCTTATTTTTGGATTTTCATTTATCAAAAGCAAAACAAGTACTAGAACGAAAGAAAGACAAAACGATAAACGATAAACGATAAACGATAATCGATAATCGATGGGTTGCCTCCCGTCTAGCACCTTATTTATTGTCGTGGCTCGACATAGTTACCTCGAGTACTTAGAATTCATCGAGATAAGTGATGGCCATATCCTTCATCGAGTCAAGAGGACCGATATAAGGTTTAACACGTTGACCATTCACCTTGAAGACAACACCATTATTGTCTTCCAATTCGACTACTCCAGACGAGTAGATTTGGATAACTTTGTATGGACCAGTCCACTTAGACTTTAACTTAACTGGGAATATCTTCAATCTAAAGTTGAAGAGAAGCACCATATCATCCTTTTGAAAGCTTCGTGGAACAATCCGCTGATCATGATGCTTCTTCATCCGCTCCTTGTATAGGTCTGACCTTTCATATGCATGGAGACGGAACTCATCTAATTCGTTCAGCTGCTCCAACCTCAAATTCATCGCATCATCCCAATTCAAATTCAATTGCTTCAATGCCCACAATGCCTTATGTTCGAGCTCAATGGGTAAATGACAAGCCCTCCCATAAACTAGTTGATAAGGGGACACGCCGATGGGTGTTTTGAATGCAGTCCTATACGCCCATAGTGCATCATCTAGCTTTCGAGACCAATCCTTCCTATTAGCATTTACCATCTTCGCAAGGATCTGCTTGATCTCCCGATTGGAAACCTCTACTTGTCCACTTGTTTGTGGGTGATAAGGCGTGGCTACCTTATGTTGCTTGACACCATACTTGGCCAACACGGATTTGAATAGCTTGTTGCAAAAGTGAGATCCTCCATCACTTATGATAGTACGTGGTACTCCAAAGCGAGAGAAGATATTTCTCTTCAAAAATGCTACAACACGCTTTCCCTCGTTGTCGGCCAACGCTACAGCTTCAACCCATTTTGAGACATAATCTACAATAACTAAGATGTACTTCATTCCAAACGAATTCACGAATGGACCCATGAAATCAATGCCCCACACATCAAAGAGTTCTACCTCAAGAATTTTCGACATGGGCATCTCATGGTGTTTCAAAATAGCACCTTGTCTTTGGCATTGGTCTCATCTTCTAACAAAGTCATAGGCATCTCTAAATATCGAAGGCCAATAATATCCACTTTGCAATACTTTTCTTGCCGTCCGATTGCCTCCGTGATGTCCTCCAACTTGGGAAGTGTGGCATGCTTCCAATATAGTAGGCACCTCTACATGGGATATACATCGTCGAATAATACCATCCGCACATCATCGAAACAAATATGGCTCATCCCAATAGTAGTGTTGTACGTCATGCATAAACTTCCTCTTTTGATGGTATGATAAATTGGCAGGTATTACATTACTCACCACAAAATTTGCAAAATCGGCATACCATGGTAACTTTTCTATTATCGTCGCTAGGATCTCCTCGTCAGGGAATGCATCATCAATCTCGATATCAGGCTGCGCTATATGCTCGTTCTCGAGTCTAGATAGATGGTCGGTCACTTGGTTCTCGCAACCTCTTTTATCTTTAACTTCGAAATCAAACTCTTGCAGCAGCAATACCCATCGAATTAATCTTGGTTTTGCATCCTTCTTTGTTATTAGATACCTAAGAGCTGCATGGTCTGTATGAACGATCACCTTAGTACCCAATAGATAGGCACGAAACTTCTCAAACGCATACACAACCGCTAGTAGATAGGATGAAATAATTTCTCCTTTCTCTGACCAAGCACAGCTCCAACGGCTACACCACTAGCGCCACACATGACTTCGAACGGGAGAGACCAATCTGGTGCTACCATGATAGGGGCTTCAATGAGTTTTCCTTTGAGGCATTCGAATGCCTTTAAGCAATCTTCATTGAAGTCAAACTTCGCATCTTTCTCCAAGAGTTTGCACAATGGACTAGCAATTTTGGAGAAGTCTTTGATGAACCGACGATAGAAACCTGCATGGCCGAGAAAACTACGAACTCCCTTCACCGAAATTGGAGGCGGTAGCTTCTCAATGACTTCGATTTTTGCTCGATCAACCTCAATTCCTCTTTCGAAGATTTTGTGCCCAAGAACGATTCCTTCTTTTACCATGAAGTGGCACTTCTCCCAATTCAGCACTAGGTTGAATTCTACACATCTTTGCAACGCCATACTTAGGTTTGCCAAGCACGCTTCAAAAGTCTCACCAACAACTGAAAAATCGTCCATAAATACCTCCAAAGTGTCTTCAACCATATCAGAAAAAATTGACATCATACAACGTTGAAAGGTGGCTGGTGCGTTACATAGCCTGAATGGCATACGTTTGAAGGCACCATATGGGCATGTAAACGTTGTCTTCTCTTGGTCTTCGGGTGCAATATAAATCTAATTATAGCCTGAATAACCGTCTAAGAAGCAAAACCATCCTTTCCCCGCTAATCGATCTAGCATTTGGTCCATAAATGACATTGGGAAGTGATCTTTGAGTGTCCAAGAATTCAACTTTCGGTAGTCCATGCATACTCTCCATCCAGTGACGGGTCTGAGTGGAATAAGCTCATTCTTCGCATTCGCGACCACCGTCATGCCTCCTTTCTTGGGAACACATTGTACCGGGCTTACCCATGTACTATCAGAGATTGGATACACAACCCCCGCGTCTAACCACTTGATAATTTCTTTCTTCACCACTTCTTGCATAGGTGAGTTTAGACGTCTTTGATGCTCAATGGTGGGTGTGCAATTCTCTTCAAGCTGAATTTTATGTGTGCAAATCCCAGGTGGAATACCAATAATATCCGCAATGGTCCATCCAATGGCTCTAATATACTTCCGTAGAATAGCAATGAGAGCTGCAACTTGTTGCTCACCCAAATCTACTGCAACAATAACTGGAAGTGTGTTTCCGCTTCCTAGGAATGCATACTTTAAATGTCTTGGCAGCTCCTTTAATTCTAATGTGGATGGCTCTTCAATAGATGGCTTAGCTGGTGGTGTGGGTCGATTCTTGAGATCAAGGTCCAGCTTCTTGGGAGCATAGCGATATGTCCCTAATCCTGATAGAGCACCAATAACTTCTTCACAATTTTCAGCATCCTCATTCTCTCCATTCTTGAGCATAAGAATCAAATACAAGGAAAGACTTGTTGTAAAAGGCTTTAGACAAAAGAAAGACCTTGATTACTTTGATACATATTTGCTAGTAACGAGGATAACACCAATTCAAATGTTAATTTCCTTGGTGGCAGTATATGATCATGAAATCCATCAAATGAATATGAAAACAAAATTCCTAAATGGAGAATTAGAGGAAGAAATTTATATAAAATGGCCTGAGGGTTTTCTGGTTCCAGGAAAAGAAAATAAGGTGTGTAAACTTGTTAAGTCACTTTATGAACTAAAACAAACACCTAAACAATGGTATGCGAAGTTTGACCATGTTGGCAAACGGGTACAGGATTAATGAATATGATAAATGTGTTTATATTAAAGACACTCCAAATCACCAAGTTATTATATGTTTGTATGTGGATGATATGTTGATTATCAGTAGAGACATTTCGGATATAAATGCTACAAAATGAATGCTTGAAAGCAAGTTTGATACGAAAGACCTTGGAGTTGTGAATATGATCTTAGGAATAAGAATCCATAGAACTAACCAAGGATTGACATTATCATAGTCTCACTACGTCAAAAAAGTACTTGAGAAATTCAAGTATATGGAATTGGGTATTGCCAAGACTCCATTGGATGTGAGCTTCACACTTCAAAAGAATGAAGGTGAAAGTAACTCACAATTGGAGTACACAAGAGTATTGGGATGTTTAATATATATAATGAATTGTACATGTGATAACGCTCAATCTACAGCTCTCGTAGGAGTGTAAAGCGGCCGTTAGCAAATATAGAACCCAACTGGGTTGGGTATCGATCCCACAGGGAATAGCTTGGTCAACAAGTATGCAATGATTACTAGACTTTTAGTGCAAGTCTCGTAAAAAGGGGGGATTGTAATGTGTAACCAAAATATTAAAGTAAAAACTGAAAATAGCAAGGTAAAAAGAAAGAATGTTTAGTAGATTGTAAAACAATGAGAATTGAAGAGTTGGGGTTATGTCCACCTTCTGAGTTATACGTCTCTATTGGCTATGAGTGTGTTGAATTCCGACATGCATGTGCTTATAGAGAATTGTATTCGATGGTAAATCCAGGCGTCTTTTGACCTATTCGAGGATTATTTCACTTTAACTCTTTCGAGCTTAAAGTGTGTCTAACGGTATGAATTCTCCAAGAGGTTAATCCTGTTACGACACTAACTTTTTAATAGGGGATGGGACCCTACTACCTTGACATTATCTCTTTTCCAGACAGATAACCTTTCTTTCGAACAAGTTAAATGTTATACTGGCGTATTCTTGGGTTTGCAACCACAAAGAATTTAGATTAAGATGAAGAGAATAATGATATAAGCAGCCTACGTGTCGCGAACTCACAAACTCATAGTAATAGATAGTATCTCATTCGGCTTTCATAACCCCAACAGAGAAGTTTAGTTACCCATGATTGCGAAGGAAATCACAATTGACGTTGTTATTATACCACAATAAAGATTTCGTGTAATAATGATGTGGTAGGCATTTAGGCGTGAACTTTCCTAGCAAGTAACGTTTCTCTTGTTGTGGAAAAATAGATGAATACAAGAAGAATAAAAAGTAGAATTAATGGAAGAGTTATAGAGTAATAGAATTAAGGAGGAATGTGTAAGGTAGAATGTATTAAAAATCTCTAGAAAAATAGGGTATTTATAATACTCATATCCTATTCCTACTAAGCTAATGAAATACTTAACCAAATCCTACTAAGCTAATGAAATACTTAACCAAATCCTAATAAGCTAATGAAATACTTAACCCAGTTGTACTAGGTTAATGTATCATTATCCTAATCCTAATAAATTACTGCTAGTTCCCAAAGTCTTCAGAAATGTTGTTTTAGCCCGGGACAGATTTTCCATTCATCACTTTTGGTCCTTAGGCGTCCAAGACTCCCTCTTCTCCTTTCGTGAAGCTTTCTTTGGCGTCAAGTAATCCATAAAATGCTGAATTCTTCATCATTTATACCTGAAACTTTGCTAATCATGTTCGTTAGCTCACTTACAGGAAAAAGGACTAAAAGTGCATAAAATATATAATTTGTTCTCAAAACTAGGCTAAAATATGGGTAAAATATAGCACTATAGGCGTGTAAATTCGCCTATCATCAACATGACCAGACATAACATGCGCTATTAGTAAGTTGAGTCGATACACGAGTAATCCTAATAAAACTCATTGGATTGCAATGAAAAAAGTTTTTGGGTATCTTAAATACACTCAAGACTATGCTTTGAATTATAATAAATATCCCATGGTACTTGAAGTATATAGTGATGCAAATTGGATCACCAGATCAAACGAAGTAAAATCCACAAGTGGATATATATTTACTATCGATGGAGGAGCGATCTCTTGGAAATCATCCAAATAGACATGTTGTAACAACTCGAGACTACCCCTAGTCGTTACACAGTGCTCATGACCCCGAAGTATTATAAGCTAACCCTTTCCTGATATCTGTACTAAGAAAACTGCATAATATTTAAAAATAAATACGAAAAAGCAGGCAGAAACAAGCCATAAGGTTCAACACGTCTATAAATACTCAAAATTAAAAACTGAATACTAATACATCTATCCGAAAAACCTCTAAACTATTTGAACTATGGAGTTGATGGGACATGTCCCCAACTAACTCCATCAATTGAAAATAAACAAAGTCTGATGTAATAATAGTACACTAAGGATCATCCTCGAATGAAGAGGACTCACTTCTACGTCTACTGCTGCTGACCGGGACTGGGCTACTGAGGGTACTCTGGATCTCGTGCCTCTGAACCTATGGTGTCAAATAAAACACCATAGCGCAAATGCATTAGTACGGGAATGTATAGAGTATGCAGATGAGGTAAGGCTAAATGCAAGGGCTCATGCATGAATAATTACTTAACCGAATAATCATGAGAGTATCGAACGATATCACATACAGGAATACACAAACCATAATCACATTCATCCCAACTCTAGATACTGAAACTCGGATACCGCTTTACTGTCATCTGAACTCACTACTAACACTGTGATACCGAATCACTGAACTATCTAATACTGATAACTGATTAACTGAATATACTCACATCAATGACTTAATTTTGAGCTCACTGCTCTTGACTGATGGAATCAGAGATCAACCTCTCTAACGGATGATTTTGGGATCTATTATCAATAATAAGAAAATGATCATGTCCGAATCTGACAACAAGAATACTCAACAGAATCTGAGACTGAGATCATGCCTATCTGATGGATGATCTTTAAATATGATAAGAAGAATAATCAACTAAATCTAAGACTGAGATCAAGCCTATCTGACGGATGAACTTTAAATATGATAACAAGAATAATCAACTGAATCCGAGACTAGAATCTGAGACTAAGATCAAGCCTATCTATCGGGAGATCTCTGGGTCTGATAATGAATAACTATATATAAGACCACGCCTATCTAACGGATGGTCTATGAATTAATAGAACTATCTTAGTTCTTCACAGAGATAGACGACTATATCTTATAGTCTTGATTTCTGAAGATTGATCGTGAAACTGCAACTGTGGGAAGTAGTTACTTAACCGACATGCCCCAACCTTCCACAGATGGGGTCCAACCTGTAACCCCAACTTGAAGGGTGTCAATACCGTGCCACGGGTAAAGACCTCTTTGGTCAGGCCTCTCTGATGGGTGACCCTCACAGGAAGTTAGCCTAAGGCAATATAATAGTCAAACCTCTCTCTACGAGTGACTGGCTCTAATAATGGTGACTCTTGCATCCTTCACTGGCTATGCAGTTTTAGAGTTCAGGGATTGTCCTAACGACTCAACCTCTCTTTAACGGGGAGCCGTCATCCCTTACCTCGCTCGGTGATAGCTCTTATTCCCAACTGAAAGACTCTGAATTGAATTCTCAATTAAACACAAACTGAACTAAATCTGATACTGATCACATTTCTCAAATGATCTGACTGAGTTAAGCTGAATTCACATAGTTCTGTATCTGACAAAATACTACTAAATCATGATATTTGACTAATGATACAGAGTTTGAATAGTTTACTCGATCACTACTGAGACTGGAACTAAACACTGGAATACTACTAGATCTGACCTGAGTACAACACTGAGGCTAGATTACTAGCGATACAGAGATTATGGAGATTATTGAGATTTCTTACGTTTTGTGTTATGAGAATTATGGATCGACTTGGATTATTGTGAAAATGGACACAGGCTCTAGATAACAGCTAAATTATCTGGTATAAATACCCTAAGACTTGATAACATAAAAGTAAAATATAACCATTCTTGACTAGTCATGACCACGGTCATTCATTCATCATCACAATCACTAAAGCATCTCTCCAAGGATTTAGGAATCATAAGTATCTATTCACCATCATAGTCACTAAGGCATCACTTTAAGTATTTAGGAATCATAGACATGTAATAGCATAGGGGAACATGCTATTGGATCATACTCCATTCAACAAGGTCTTGCATCAAGTACTTCACACGTATGTTAGTCTTGGCATGTATCGAATAACATATGATTGGGAAAATTTCATACTATCATGTTACAATTTACTCGTCAAGCACTTGGCATGTATTAAAGGCTTAGCATGTATCAAAGAGTACGTAATTGGGGAATTTCCTACTATCATATCTCAACTTGTTCACTAAGGCCTTTCAACAAACACTAGGCATGCATGGGTTGCACCTACTTGGGGATTTTATGCTATCATACCATAATTCATTCGTTAAGGCATTTCAACAAACGCTTGGCATGCATGAACTTGCACACAATTGGGGGTTTCATAATTAACATGCCATACTGACCTTAATTCATTCACATAAGCATTTTATCAAATATATGGGGAGCATGATTTGCTTATTCAACCATTTTCACACTTAATTGACATAAACACATCATCTAACAAGTAACTTGAAGATGGTTTATCATGAACATCACATACTAGGGTCAAAGCTTGAAAACCTTGTAAACAAATATGGATCATGACTCAATCATAGCAGAAACATCAATTTCAACTCACATGAATCATTAAAACCCATAAACATAAGATCTTTGAATTTTAGAAAAAGAATTCTTGAGCTTCTTGGATAAAAGTGACCTAAGAATCAACATCTACATACCTTGGGGAAACTCTTTTCTTGAAAGCCCTTGGAGAGATTCTTGATTTCTTGATTCTCTTGATCTCCCTTGATTTTGCTTGAAGAAGAAATAATGGTTTTGATTTTGTAAAACTCTAGTTTTGATGTTGAAGATGGGAAAATGAGGCTGAGAGCTTTTTATTGGGTATATATAGGGGCTGAAAAACAATGGGAAAAGCCCTTGGAATTAAAATCCAAAACTAAAAAAATCCATATTTTTCATACTGACACGACACGCCATAATCGTGCCAGCTCACTGGAAATTGGATAATTGGAAAACTGCATGACAGCGCAACGCGATGAAAATCGCGTTGCCATCTTGGTTGCAAACTGGCAGAAAACTGCAATGCGGTGGAAATCGAGGAGGCTCACTGGAATTTGACAATTGCCATTTTGGCCAGCTCCGCGACGCACTAAAGTGCCAGGTTGCACACTGTCTCACTAAAATGGCTCTAACTCTTCACCCGAGTGTCGAATTTGGGTGAATTTGGTATCAATGGAAAACTTATTCAATGCTCTACATGACAAAAGGTTGACATTAGGAAAATTCTACATGGTTCAAAGTATTTCACACTTGGGAATACGCCTCTCAAACTTTTGGGATCAAATTTTCACTTCACTGAACACGTTCTAAGGCTCAGACTAGGAGAGAATTTTGTGGGGTGTTACACATGTATTGCTCGCTCTACAATGGAATATGAATTTATCGCATTGGATAAAGCCAATGAAGAAGTAGAAGGTCTTTGGAATTTGTTGAAAGATATTTTTTATTGGCCTAAACAAGTAACACCAGTATGTATAAACTGTGATAGCCAAATGACAATAGGTAGGGTAGGGAGCATGATTTACAATGGTAAATCTCATCACATAAGACAGCGACATAATATTGTTAAAGAACTTCTCTCTAGTGGAATTATCACTGTTGACTATGTGAAGTCAAAGAATAATATTTTGGATTAATTTACAAAATGCCTGTCTAGAGAAGGAATTAAGAGAATATCCAAGGGAATGAGTTTAAGGCCTAGGACAATTCAACATGGCGGTAACTCTACCTAGCAGACTGGAGATCCCAAGAACTAGGTGTAAAGATATCAAACAAAGTTGTGTATGACAGGTTCAACATTGTTGTTATACTCAATCCATTCTCATGATGTAGACAATGTTTAGTAAATGAGGATAAGACTTATGGTGTGAAGTCTTTTAATGATTATCTAAATTTGACAGATTTGACCAAATAGTTTAATCTACAAGATTGAACATTTATAAATTGCCTATGTGAATGGGAAATGGAATCCACTTCAAGGAGAATGTTAGTAAATGCCTATTCTCTAAGCTCTCATGAAACCGGGGCGTGTTCATGGCTAAAAAGAATAAAACCATGAGAACCATAAATGGTAAAAGGCTGGTTATGTGACATGTATTGTCTAGGTTTATATTAAATCTTGATTTTTCAAATATATCAAATCTACCAATTGACTGAGTGCATTTGATACATGTTCACTATGGAAAGTTCAAAGGGAAATACACTTATCTAGATGCAATCAGTCTTTGCTAAATAATCACATGCTTGTACATAAATTCTTCAAAAGATCTCCATTCCCCATTCATGTGGGGGATTGTTAGGTTCAATGTATGTGTGTGAATGGAAAATTGAGGGAACCAAGTGGAGGGAAGAATTGAGATAACACTTAAAAATGGAAAATATACTAAAAAATAGAAAGTCCACTTTTTCTCTCACATTGGTGGGAGAAGAGAACTTTCAAGTGTTTATAATAAGGAATACTTACTCCACATGGTAAGTGAGACAAGAACCAAGAGGTGCCTCACACCGTCGTCGTTGTCGTCGCTCGCTTGGCTCGACTTTGACTTTTGATTTGGCTTTGAATTTGGATTTGGATAATGATCAATGAGATCTATTTTTAAGACAAATTATATTTGAAACTTGAATAAAAAAGTGAAATTTTTTACGGTATGCAAATGAATGCACAACGCACCTCAAAGGGATGCCATTCTTTGAGGTAAAAGGCATACTGTTTGCCGCAATAGGGTGATCTGTGCACGCACCTAGGAAACCTGCAAGCATAGGTGTAGCACAGGTAGCCACTAGAATTCAGACAATGTCACCTACGGTCGCATATTAGGTGCGGTTCCAGCACAGACTGGGCGCAGGTGACGTGACTGTACTGAAAGATGTCTTTTTCTAGAACCAATGCATCCTTTTTAAAGGGGCACATTAAGGCTATAAATACCTGACATATTCCTCAGGTATAAGCATGATTTTTGATAGCCAAACACACTCTTCTTCTATATAAAAACTTAGTGTGATCATTAGTCGTTAAGTGAGTTCGACGAATCTAGTAATTTGAGGTACCACTATTGTTGGATTGAAAGCCATTTTATCTTGGGAGTAAAATTTCATAACCTCAGGTACAGTGAGGGAGGAATTATTCCTTAAGGATACTCCATGAAGTCGGGGGACTTGACTTTAAATTTCTGTTTCATCTTATTTCTGAAACTATAACACACTTCTTGGATAGATTATATTTAATCTTGTGTTGAAGATGTTGTGTAACTTCATAGGTGTTCTTATTCTTAGACTTGAACTTGTGTTGAAGTTGTTGTGTACCTAAATACAGATTTATGTACCCAAAAATATTGAAAATAACAAATAACCTTATTGGAATTGTACCGAGAGAGCTAGCCAACTTAAGAGAACTTGTAACATTATATCTCAGAGACCAGCAAAGGTAGTATGATGTTTCCTTGCAAGAAATCTGAAATTGTCTTCCTTTTTCTCTTTTCCGCTCTATTGGCACTGATGTATATTTACACCACTTGGCAAGAGAGATATTAGCGGTGCTAGGAAATCTTAAAAAACTATAGGTGCTAACATTATCCTCGATTAAGTTTACTGGTTCCATCCCATAAGCATTTTCGACATGTGGGGACTATAGATCTGAGGAATTGAAGGAAATAAGCTTTCAGGTACTCTACCTTCAGATTTAGGCCAACGAATGACTAGCCTCGAAAAAACTTTATTGTGGATCCAATAATCCGAGTGTTGTAATCTCTAATATTATCTTAAATTCTTCAAGACTCAAAATCCTTTCTCAAACAAAACTTTACAGGACCAGTTCCTGAATCACTCGGTAACTTAGAATACCTTGAGGTTTTGATCTTGCAAGGATTTTTTTTGAGATTCAGCATTGAGATTCCTTTTCTCTGAATCCCTGCAAATTTTTAGCGGATGGAGTTGTAAAATGAAGGGCATTATTCCTTACGAAATTGGTAATCTTACTGGAGTAACAAGGATGGAACTGTTTACTAATGAGTTGACTGGACATATTCCAAATACTGTCCAGAGAATGTTGAACCTTCAAGAACTTTACCTACAATGCAATAAGATTGAAGGAACAATACTGGATGTTATCTGCAATTTAGAGAATCTTGGTGCATTAAACATGTTAGAGAATCAGTTTTCTAATTCAGTGCCACCATGCTTTGGAAATGTGAACAGTTTGAGAAAACTTAATCTAACTTACCAAAAGCTAAATTGGGGCTTACCTTCTATCTTGGAGAACCTTCAAGATTGACATAATACATAAATATTCCCTTTAACTTGACACCAAATCACATCTATGACCTCCAACTTTGGGTGTGCACAAGTAAACACATAAACTTGTATAAAATTATACAAGTAGATACATAGTCCTTTGTGACATCCTACGTTGACAATTCTTGTCTTACATGTGTCCTATGTGTATTTGTCACATAGGACGTATGTGTTTACCTGTTTAATTTTATACAAGTTTAAGTGGTTACTTGTGCACATCCAAAGTTGGAGGTCATAGATGTGATTTGATGTCAAGTTAAATAACATGTTTATTTACTATGCCTTCAAGATTTCATAGAAGTCAATGTTTTATCCAATTTATTAAGTTGGAAAATTCCTCTGGAAATTGGAAATCTAAGGGCAGCTATAGTCGTAGATCTGTCAAAAAATAATTTTTTTGGTAAGATCCCAAGAACTATAGGGGGTCTAGATAAATTGATTGATATTTTCTATCATATAACAGATTAGATGGGCCTATTCCAGATTCATTTGGCAAAATGTTGGCCTTGGAATTCTTGGATTTGAGTTATAACAATCTATGTGAAATTCCAAAGGAATTAGAAGCTCTTGTGTATCTTGAATACCTAAACATCTCATTTAATAAATTTAGTGTAGAAATTCTTACTGGTGGTCCTTTTGTAAACTTCACAAGCCAATCTTTTTTGTGCAATGGTGAACTCTATGGCGACTCCAGGTTTAATGTGAACTCATGCCTAACCAAATCTACAAAGAAGCCGAGAATAAAAAAATGCTTATAGGTTTGTATACTCGATTGGGGATTGGTTTACTACTTGCATTGACCGTTGGATGTGTGGTGTTAATAATGCGAAAGATAATGAAAAATACAGTTCGAGTAGATGTGTCTCCGGTAAAAGCACATGAAAGAATTTCCTACTATTAATTTGCACAGGAAACAAAGGATTTAGTGAAAACAATTTACTTAGTAGGGGGTTTTAAGAATGGTTTATAAAGGGATACTTAAGGATGGTACTATTTTGGCATCAAAGGTGTTCAATGTGCAAATGGAGGGTGCATTTAAAAGTTTTGACACAGAATGTGAGATGATGCGCAACCTCTGCCATCAAAACCTTACAAAAGTCATCACCAGCTGCTCCAACCCTAACTTTAAAGTCGTGGTATTAGAATACATTCCGAATGGGACTCTTGAAAAATGGCTATACAGTCATAAGTTTTTGTTACACATGTTACGAAGATTAGATATTTGTAACACCCTACACTTTTGGGCTAGAATTTATACTGTCCTTCATACATTAATAGACCCAAACCCAATGATTTCTATTTAGATATAATTGTGAAGATTAATTCTTTAGTGTGGGGACATCTTTGGAGATAAATTTAGGTCATAGAAATCTCCTAGATCAAAATAGAGTTGAGAACTCTCCTATGGATTGTGTTTTAGTGCATACTCTTACTTGAGTAAACTTATAACGACCATTACTCCTATAATATAATGATTTAGGTGGCCTACTACCTACTAAATAAAGGGTTTTTGAGTCTTCTTTCCAGTCAAATGAGTTTGGAGTAAAAAGTTCTGGGTTTTTTAGTGAGATTCTGTCCAAGGTGCACAATTGTCCTGCGACATACCCCCTTACCAGACATAAGATTTCACTGTTCTCTTATTAAATCAAGGAAAACTGATCGTTTCACCCCATGTAACTTTTGTAATCCATTTTGAAGGGTTGGGATGGATTGATACTCAGCTTAGAGATCTGTTCCCAGATACACTCACACAACAAGAACTAGAAGATATATAAAGTAAGAAGTGCAGATATAAAGTAAATAGAAGATACAAGGTTTTTACATGGAAACTCCTTGCTCAAAGGAGAAAAACCATAACCTGCCTCGAGTATTTCTAAGATCCACTGTACTCAAGCAACTTGTTGAATACAGACTCCAAGGATTAACCTTCTAATCCTTTATTTCCTAGTAACAACTCTATTACAAGGAAACATAAGCAATAACTCTACTGCTTCACCCTCCAGCTAACTCTAACTGGACTCCACAAGTGAACTCTAGTTTGAACAATCACCTAACTCTAGATGATTACAATGGAAAAGTTTACACCTCAAAACCTACTGACAATCATAAGTAGGTATAGGAAAATATTGTAGAACAAACTACAAAGACTCAACTATAATAAAGAAATAAATATACAACTCTATAAATAATTAGTTCTCTGTTGCAATTACAGTCTTTTGATTCACCGCTTCTAAGAGATATCTAGTTATAAGAATATGAAAGTTTCAATTTTCTTGTTGAGGAAGATGAGAAAAATATATTGTGACACAAGAAAACCTTGGAGAGATCCCATTGGTTGAGGCAAAACAGTGGCAACAACTTTTCCTACCAACTTTCATACTTTGTGTCAGCTGTGACTGTTGATCGTGAAAGTGACAGGTGATACCAAACTGTTCCCTAATTCGTAGTAGCTTTTTCATCACAAGAACTCCAGAAAAAGGTCCCAACATACAATCTACATATAGTTTGTCAACCATCAAATCTGAGGACTTAATAATTTCCCCCTTTTTGTTGATACAAAACTTATGCAGGAATCAACATATTTAGAATATCCACACATGGCACAGTCTATACCTCAACAATGCACCATAAGCCATAAGGCCATTTCAAACCAGTTTTCCTAACCAATTCCCCCTATCACTGATACCTATGAGTATGTAGGAATGCTACACCTTATTCCCCCTATCAATGACCATCAAGTTCCTCCTGAATGAGAGAACTTCTAACTCAATTAACATATATCCCACTACATCTATCTATATCCCAACCTTCCTAATTCAATGAAGGATACCACCCACACTATTTCCACCTTTTGGCATCGTCAAAGAGATTATGTAGTAAACCAAGTATAGATAAGCATACATGTTAATTCATGGCCATTGAGAGAATACTTATATGAGCAAAGAAAGATCAGATAGTAATAAGAGGTGATTTCTAAAACAAAGTTTCTTTCATTCATGCATTAAGCATTACCATATCCCATTCATAAAAATAATAACCATATAATATTAAGACAGCTTTGCCAAATAAATCCCCTAAGAAAAATAAAAGTCAGAGATACAAAGCTTGAAGAGATCAAAAGTTGATAGGACTTGAAGAGATTTCTAAGAAGAAAAGGAGAGGGAAACAAGTAGGATTTGATTCTAAGAATGAGCTATAGACGAGAATTCTTAGTTTTGTGCTCCTCCACTCTTTCCCACAGGTTAGCATTTGCAGCGCACAGATCTTTTTCTGAGTTTGTTCTCGCTTTACTATCCTTTTGTAGAAGCAACTTTTAACATAGCTATATCTTCATCCTATTAGAGAAGGTAGAGAAATCAGAGTCTCTATCTCTTTCTTCAATCGTTTCTATTCATTCATAAGGTCAAACACCAGACTTAGATTTTTCATTACTCATCCCGAGGATATATTTATTTTCCTCAAGAGTTGAGATGTTAACTGTTGATTCACTGAATCAACTTTGATTTTTTCACACTCAATATTGAAATAATAAAACACCCTATTTAACTAAAAACCATAGGGGGTAGCCCATCCCTTCCAGCTTTGGCATTGATGACTGTGTTTATATGCTCAATAACAATGGCTGGTTTGTTAACCTTCTTGTACTTAAACAACATTTCTATTAGGTACAAATCAAGACCTATTATAATAATTTTTTTCTAACCTAGGAACTTGTGCCCCTATCACAAGCTTAAAACCAACTGAAATTCTCCCTTGAAATCTTTTTGTTGAACCTTTTAGTGATGCGATATCAAGTGCATCATATAATTTCATATACTCAACAGACCCTTTCTCTGACTTTATAGATCTGATTACTACAACAGGAGCACTAAGAATTTTAGAAAGCATCTCTTCATCTAATCCCATAGCCACACCATTGACCTGAGAGGCTAGATACAGGACATCATCTAAAATTTCCAAGTTATGATAAAATATCCTTACTTCTTCCTCATACACTTGAGGTACAACTAATTCAATAAGTGTTCTAATTCTGAAAACCATACCAAGTTAAGAAACTCCTTCGTTTACGGCATATCAGCCATAGCAGGGTCAAGAACTCTTCCCTTGATGACTTTCTAATTCTCAGAAATCTCTTTTCTTGCTTTTCTAGACATACTTGAGCTGGAACCTGGTCCCTTGACATCAACTTGTTCTGATCTATTTCTCTTAATAGTAGTAGTGGGCACTGTTTTCATACCTATCAACCCTCTTCTTTCTTTAGAGATATATTCCCTATTCTTTTCTTATATACCCTTGCACCTGTAGTGTATTTCTCATGATCAGAGTCAAATAGCTCATCCTCATAGTCACCCAATCCTTCAAATATGCGCTCAATCTTACTATTCTCTATAATTTAACATATTATCAGTATCGTCTTTTGACTCTTCAACATCTACTCCTTTTTTTATAGCTTATTCAACTCTGACTATATCGATTCTCTATTGCATTTCTCTTTTTTTTGGTGATTTTCATTTTATCTCTACCATTACATGATAGATTAAAACCGGGTGAAAGTACCATATCATCATCATCATCAATACTTTCAAGGGGGTTATTTTGCCTTCTAGTTGATAGGGTTGGTAATAGAGGATCCCAACTGAGAGGTTTAGTATTTGAGACTGTCTGGCTTAGAGCTCTTACCTTTTTACTTATGAATAAATCAAATGCCTATTTTGGAGTTGGAATATTAGAGAGTGACAAAAGGAGTGAGATCGTGAATGATTAGGGAACAAATGAGATTTGATGTGAGAGAATTTTCAAAGTGAGAGAGAAAATAATATAATTTTAGACTTTATATATGGAACAAGGGAATGACTGATATTAAATGATATGATGCATCTGAGGTAATGCGTTCGGTTAGATAGACGCATCTGTTGAGTTTAAAGTACAAGTGACAACCTTTAGAAAGAGGCAAAAAAGTCACGTGGCGCAATTATTAAATATTAAAGAAGGTCATTATTTAATAATGGTAAGTGTTACTAACCTAATTAGGAACCCATTCCCTAAGCGATGATAGAATTCAAAGACATTGTGTTGTCTCACCACTCCTTTCATATCTTTTCCTTTCTTGCCATGGGGTTATATCTGCATAGGTACGAGCTCAAATTAGATACATAACATTATATAAACCGGATACATGCTCACTAATTCATATACATAAGTGGAGTATTGTGAGAGTAACCAGTCACCAATTAGATCCCATCACCTCAGTTCTTTCTTGTTCTACTCAACCAATTTTCTACTGACTTTCATCAAGGATCCACTGGATATAGATTCTTCAGGACTACAGGAGGATCAATTTGTATGACGAACTTACTCATCACTAGATTCAATAATTTTATATCCTTGATTCCATTACTATAAAGACATTGCCTCCACTAAGGGTCTTTAGATAGAGGTGACCTTCAAGTCTTTAATTGCATACTCTGAGCAACAATTATCACCACTCTTGTTAGCTGCCTTTTATTTTCTATCCCTACATCATGGATAAGTTATTGGCCTTGGGAACCCATTTCAGTCTTGGTTCCTCATAAGGGGGACAAAGGAAAGATCAACTTTCTTTTTCCCTAGCTAGGCACGTTTCTCCCTTTTCTTCTTAAGGTAGTGAAATCCCTAATTCCTCTCTAAGTTGGAACCCTGGATGGATACATTGCTCTTATGTGACCATTCTTTCCATAATGTAAGCATAGAAGAGTATCCTTACTCTTTTCAAGCATGATAGGAGAAGGAATATCCTGAGCTTTGGCAGTTTGATAGTGATATTTTGAGCCCTGCCTACTGCTAGAATTTTGGTTACTGAGATAAGTTGGTCCCTATAATAGAGTAGTCCACTTTAGAGATTTCTCAATATCTGTCTTCACTCAAAGCAATTCCCTTTCAAGCACTAGATTTCTGTCAAGTGAAATAGTCATGCTAGCCTTAGTTTCAGTCAATTCTTCTTCCAGATGAAACTGTATCCTTTTTCCTTCACCTTTTCTCTTGAAATTATGCTTGGTGATTTCATCTAGTCTTGTATTTAGAATATTATTCTCACAAGAGAGTGTCTTGCAAGTATCTTGATGCTTAACCACTTGCACACTTAGCTCCACCATTTTTTTTTCATATTTTGCCAGATTTTCTTTCAGCTTTGCCTTCTCATTTGTGTGCTCATCCACTTTCATACTCTGTTCCACCTCTACTTACTTATATTTATCTAGGGATTCCCTTATATTTTCTTTGTCCTTAGAAAGATCATCCAATGAATCAAGCAGCTCAGATGCAAGAGATCTTAGTTTACTGAGGGAGTAATCCTTCAAATTTTCCTTGATGTCAAGAAGAGTTATTAGATTATCCTCATAATTCTCAATATCAACCATCAATTCAAAAATTAAGTCACACACTGATACTTCAACTTCTATTACCAACATGGAAGCTTCTTCTCTTTGTTCAGAATCACTTGAGGAGTCTCCCCAACAAGCTGTTAACACTTATCAACAACCTTGTCTGCTTCAACCTTCTTGCTAAGACTTACAAAAGCCCAATCCTTCTCTCTTTCTATACCTGCATATTGTTTAGAATATTCCTTGTAATCAATCTTATGCATAGGATAATCTTTAATGTAGTGAGCAAGGTTGCCACATCTGTGATAGGTGTTACTTCCCTTTCCTTCCTTTAAGATCTTGTTGGAATCTCCTCTTTTAGTTAAAGCCCCTGACTTTCTTAAGGCTTTGAGAACCTTCTTTGCAATATAGGTTGTCTCCTTATCTTCAACCCTGATAAATTCTTTTGAAGCCTTAAGGACTAAATCCTTTTCAACTTTGTGCTCAATCTTTAGCTTACTAAGCTTCTTCAGCATCTCATAGGTTTTTAGATTCTAAATTAGCTTATTCATTTGCATTTTATTCAGATCCATGGCTTCTGTGATAGCATCAAATTTGTATTCCCTTATATTTGGTAGAATGCTTATGAATTTCTTAACTAGTTTGTGAGTTAGAATAACCTTACCAAGATAGAACAATTCATTGGCAATTGCAGTAAACCTTGTGTGTGTCTCCCATATGGACTCCCTTTCACGCATGATGAAAACATATTGTCTTGTCAACATATCCACCTTTGACTGCATCACCTGTATAGTTTCCTCATGGGATATCGGGATGCAGTCCTAGATCTCTTTAGCAGTTTGACAAGTAGAGATGCTGTTGTACTCATTAGGACCAATGCCATACACAAGGATCTTCTTGGCCTTGTAGGTATTTTCTATTTTTTTCTATTAGCATCATCAAAATCTTTCTTGGTTCTTGGCATTTGTGAAGTTACATCACCAATATTCACTGGCTTTATAGGGATAAAGGATCCATTGTCAATAATATCCCATAGCTCACAAACTTCAGCAATGATGAAGTCATACATTCTTGTCTTCTGCCACCCATAGTATTCTCCATTGAATCTTGGGGGTCTAGTGGTTGACTGACCTTTTTCTAGATTTGGAGAAGTTTCTATTTCTCAGGATCCTTCAAAGGTGTTAGCCTTTATATGAAGACCGACTCTGATACCGAATGAAGGTTTGGGGTGAATTTCTCCTCAACTCGGGGAACTTTTCCCAGATACACTCACACAACAAGAATTAGGAGATATATAAAGTAATAAGTGTAGAAATAAAGTAAATAAAAGACATAAGGTTTTTATGTGGAAGCTCCTTGCTCAAGAGAAAAAAACCACGACCTATCTCTAGGATTTCTAAGCTCCACTATACTTAAGCAACTTTTCGAATATAGTCTCGAAGGATTAACCTACTGATCCTTTGTTTTCTAGAAACAACGGTATTACAAGGAAACATAAGCAGTAGCTCTACTCCTTCACCTTCCAGCTAACTCTAAGTAGACTCCATAAGCTAACTCTAGCTTGGACAATCACCTAACTCTAAATGAATACAATGGAAAGATTTGCACCTCAAAACCTACTGACAATCATAAGAAAGTGCAAGAAAATATTTTAGAATAAACTATAAAGACTCAACTACAACAAGGAAATAAAAATACAACTCTATAAATAATCAGTTCCTTGTTGCAACTGCAGTCTTTTGATTCACCACTTTAGAGAGATATTTAGTTGTAAGACTATGAAAGTGTTGGTTTTCTTCTTGAGGAAGATGAGAAATATATATTTTGACACAAGAAAACCTTGGAGATATCCCATTAGTTGAGGTAAAATAGTGGCAACAACTTTTCCCACTAACTTTCGTACTTTGTGTCAGCTGTGACTGTTGGCTGTGACAGTGACAGGTGAGCCCAACCAGTTCCCTAATTTGTAGTAGCTTTGTCATCACAGGAGATAGATCCTAACATACAATCTACATATAGTTTGTAAATCATCAAAATGGAGGACTTAATACATTTTTAATCCCCAAAATCATCCAAGATATGAGAATCATTCCCAAATTCCCAATTTCTCTTCTCTTCCAAAACCCCAAATTTCCAATCCTAAAGTTTCAAGAGGATTCAAAGATTATAATTTCTTCTCAATGTTTTCTCACCAAATTTATCATTAAGGGTATGTGGAACAAATTCTAGTCAAGTAAGTCTTCATTTCGATTTCAAGCAAGGGCTTAAGGCCCAAGGTTAAGGACTCAAGCTTTCTTCAAATTTCTTCGGTCAAAAAGGCATGTTGAATACTCCCTATATTAACTACTATCCTAAAGTGTGAATTTATTATCGTTAAGCTTATTTTGTTGATGTTTTAAAGTTAGGTTGAGAATTTTCATTACAAATTAAATATTAATTTTTCCTCTTCTTACAAATTATTTCTAACCACTTGTGGAGGGTTTTGGAGATTTGAACAAAATGAGTGAACGGATGCATTTCATTCTATGGATTTTGAGATGTTAAATATTTTGAATGATTGAAATTATGACTTTGCAGGACTTTGAAAAGGCCTTGAATTAAAATGATGAACAAAGATGTCACTTATCCTTTTGAAATATCAAAAGTGTTGAACTTTAAGACTTACTTATAGAATTTTATGCATTTTAACAATATGGTTATGTTTTGAATGATGGGGTTGTCACGATCCTAATAGAGGCCCTGGCCATGACGGGCCTCCTGAACCATGGAGGCCCAAGAGCCTTTATCTAACTGGAAATCATATACACAATTCATATACTTAAGGAAATGCAGAAAACATAGCAGAACAAAATCATGGTCATTCTCTTTTACTTCAACTGAACAATACGAATATAAGTTCATAAATATTCAAAAACACATGACACTAGTCTGTGAAATATCTAACAACATGAAAACAACTTCTGTCTAAAAATTGGGATAAGGTCCCCAGTCGGATCATGCACTAAAATCAAATAATAATGTCTCATAACAAAGTCTTCCAAAATAAGAAAGGCTCACCGACTACAACTGTTGATAAACAAATCTACTACTTAGCGGAACCCCGAGACTGTACCTCAGATCTTGAAATATAAGGGGTCAATACAAATATACTGGTATGTGAAATAATCCAAAATAACGTGTTTTTATACGACATAATGAGAGCCTTTCGTAAAACAATGTAGATAATGCATAAGTGAAAACACATGGGCATACTTTAATGTACTTCAAAACACTTCTTTGAAACCATGACCCATTCTTTATTTTATTTCTGAGCTAGATGGATCACCCTACATACATGGTAATCCATGGGCTATATGGATCCCGCCGCAAGGATAAGAAATATCAAGAAAAATTATGCCCACTTTTCGACATACCATGCTATCACACTTGCTGAATAGCACATAAAGACCAGTATCGGCAAAACACGATTTTAGGCTAAGAGTTATCTGAACTCAATCCTTCTTCGGGTAACCAACTATCTCTGTTTAAGCCTTATTTTTTATTCTTTGAAACCATAATCTATACCTTTACAATATTTGTTTCATTCATGTTAAGGGTAAACCATAATAGGTATCGTCATACCTAGACTTGCAAGCCATTATATATCATGTCATAAATCATAACCCTTTTTATAAAAAAAAGTCATTTAGGTGGCCTCCCCCAATGACTCAAATATTTTATGAGGACACTCTTAATTCAAATCACATGCAGATGTATACAAAAAATCCTTCTGAAACACATTGTCATGTGGTGGCCAATCTTTCTTTAAAACACATGTATCTTTTTTTATCAACAAAATGAACACTTGTAGTTAAGGATAATTTTCTCTCTCATCAAGCCATGACGCGGTGCAATCGCGGTGACCTACTATTTTTTGAAATCTAAACACATCTCAAACCTAATCTAAAAAATTTAAAACTCCCCTGAGACATCCCCTTTAAACCCCTGAACATGAATTAACTAAAAAATCTACATCTCAGGGTCATGAAAATCAATTTAAAAATTATTAAAGTTAAGGGCTTAAAAATATGACTAAGTCTCTTAACACTTAGAAGAATTTCAGGTTGTAAGTTCTCTATGCATGCAACTAAGAGGGGTATCGAGCCGAGAATGTTACAGGGTGTTACATTATCCCCCACTTGGGATCATTCTTCCTTGAATGATGACTCGGGACACAAACAAACACGATCTCAAGCACACTAAGGAAAAAGATAAAGAGAGTAACATATGATTTGTACCTTCAATATCATTATCCATGGTTTCAAAAAGAGCTGGGTACCTTGCACGCATGTCATCCTATGACTCTCAAGTAGCTTCCTCAACTTTTTGATTTTTCTGCAACACCTTAACTGAATCTATTTCTTTACTTCTCAACTTCCAAACTTGGCGATCCAAAATGGCAATGGGTTCTTCTTCATATGACAGAGAGTCTTCTACATTGGTCTCCTCTACATGAAACGCCAAGGAATGATCTCTAATATACTTTTTCAATATGGATACATAAAATACTGGATGAACAGAAGCCAGACTTATGGGAAAATCTAACTAATAAGCAACCTCACCGATCCTTCTCACAATTTGGTATGGCCCTATAAAATGAGGACTAAGCTTCCCTTTCTTTCTGAATCGCATGACTCCCTTCATAGGGGAGACTTTTAGAAATACCTAATCGTCAACCTCAAATTCCAACTCTCTTATTTTAACATTGGCATAGGACCTCTGGTGACTCTGAGCTATCTTACATCACTCTTTAATGACTTTCACTTTCTCTATCGCTTGATAAACAAGGTCAGGCCCAAACAATCATTTTTCAGCCACTTCATACCATCCAATCGGAGACCTATATCTCTTTTCATAAAGTTCTTCAAAAAGAGCCATCTATATACTAGAATGGTAGTTATTGTTGTAGGAGAATTCTATCAACGTGAAATGATCCACCCAACTACCCTTGAAGTCTATCATGCAGGCCCTCAACATATCTTCTATGGTCTGAATAGTGCATTTTTCCTGCCCATCTATCTGAGGGTAGAAGGCGGTACTCATGTTCACTTGGGTGCCTAAACCCCATTGAAAAAACCACCAAAACTGCAAAGAGAATTGCATACCTCAGTCAGATATAATAGATATAGGAGCACCATAAAAATGGACTATCTCTCAAATGTACAACTTAGCATAGTCATCTCCTGAAAAATTCATCCGCACTAGAAGAAAATGAGTGGACTTAGTCATTCGTTCTACAATCATCCAAATGAAGTCATATTGGTTTTTGGATTTTGAAAGCCCCATAATGAAGTCCATATTGATCATCTCCCACTTCCACATAGGCAAGGCTATTTTTTAGGAAGTGCCCCCTGGTCTTAAATGTTCTACCTTGACTTGTTGACAATTCAAACACTTAGAAAAAAAATTAGCAACATATCTTTTTATATTATTCCACCAGTAAATCTTTTTAAGATCATGATAACTTTTAGTAGAATCGGGGTGAACCACATACCTGGAGGTGTGAGATTCATAGAGAATGTTCTCTCGCAAGCCATCCACATTCAGATCATATAGCCTACCTTGGTACCTCAAAATCCTGACACCTCCAATTTTAAATGCCATTACCATTTGTTGGCCAATATCTTTCTTATTCTACATCAAAATGGGGTCCTTGGTCTGTTTCTCCCTAACTTCTACACAGGGAGGATTTAGTAACCTCGTGAACATATACTCCCCCATCTTTGGAATCTAGAAGCCGAACTTCCAAATTTATAAGCCAATGAATATTCTTCACCACATTCCTCTTTCCTTCCTCAACATGAGAAAGACTGCCCATTGGAAACCTGCTAAGGGCGTCGACCACCACATTGGCCTTACTCGGATGATATTGCAGGCTCATATCATAATTTTTCAATAACTCCAACCACCGCCTCTATTGAGATTCAATTATTTATGTGAGAAAACATACTGTAAACTTTTGTGATCAGTGAATATATACAAATAATGATGCCATAGCTTAAGCGTGAATACCACTGCTGCTAACTTCAAGTCGTGAGTGGGATAATTCTTTTTGTTCACCTTTAATTACCTAGATGGATAACCCACCACCTTTCTATGCTCTATAAGCACACACCCAAGTCCCACTCGGGATGCAACATAGTACACAACAAAGCCCTCTGTACCCTCGAGAAGGGTCAAAACTAGTGCAGTAGTCAACTTGTCTTTCAGTTTCTCAAAATTATTAACACAAGAGTTAGAATATAAGAATTTCACCTTTTTCTAAGTCAATCTAGTAAGCGGAGCATCTATGGAGAAAAAACTATCACGACCCGAATCGGGGCCCTAGCCGTGATGAGCATTCCCAAACCTGAAGGCCCAGAACGCACTCTGTCGATATGGTAATCATGAACATAGTTCATGTGATCAAAGTAATACGAAATAGACACAATAATATAGAAACATGGTTAACAATTTAAAATAGTTAAAGGCCTGAAAACATGCCCAACAATATTTAATAAACATCTGCCATAGTCTGCAAAATCTCTACTGACATACTATTTGAATAACTGGGACAAGGCCCCCAGCAGACCAAAAGCCATACTAAAATAAATACCTAAATGACTAGTCCATCTGAAGAAAAGAAGGCTCACCAACTGAACTCTGAGACAACCCTATCTGTTGACTCTACTGAGGATCTGGACCCCTAGACTGTGCCTCAGTACCTGGGAGGAAGGGGGTCAGCACAATTGTACTGGCATGCGAAGCAATTCAAAATAGAGTAATTGAACATATATATATATATACATATAATACGTGAGAGAAAATGTTCATCAAACATTATGCATAAAATAGTTTCTGAAAAATACATGGGAACTTTCTGAAAATATGTAACCTGTTTGTAAATATCAAACTCTGATCTGTGTATTACTTCTGAGTTAGGTGGTATCCCCTACAAGTCTGATATTCCACGGTCAATATGGAATCTGCCATTGAATCGACGCGGAAGTCTCCAACCTGAGTATGCCGCAAGGGTTGGAGTTCCTGAATTTGATACGCCACACGACACTTAAGTCAGCGTATAATAATATATCCGGGTCTGCAAACCACGGTTTTAGGCAATGAGTTGCTTGAACTCAAGCCCTCTTTAGGGAACCACCTAACATCTCTGTATGCTCATTTTTAACCTTTTCTGTACATGCAATATTCTGAATGTCTAAAATCATGATAGTATGAAATATTTGATAGTCTGAGTCTGATATGTCATTGGTCTGAATTGGTAGCGTCGTACCAAGACTTGCAAGTCATTATTTTTTAGCGATAATAAATTAAGCTAAATCTTTCATTTAAAGCATAATTTAGACCACTAAAAACATGCAACTGATATAGAAGATTTCGTGTTTCGAAACTCAAGTCAAAATCATGCAAAAACTTCATCAACATATGGTGGTCTAGTGCCTTTAGAAAATCCATGCACTCTTTCATTACATGCATTATGAACATTAAACATTCATGCTAGATTCCCTCTTTAGTGATTTAAAACCACCTTTAAATCATAACAAGAGTTCAATCATTTCATATAGTGCTTTTCAAGGATGCATTGCAAAACAATTCATATGCTATGAGAAATCTGAAAAAATTCATAATAAGAGGGAATTCACCAAAAATCATGCTCTCAACAAGAATTCATTCTTAAATACATGGTTTCATACATTCATATTCTCAAATTACTTTGGGAAAGGTCAAAAGACCAAAACAATGATAAAACATTTAATACATGAATATATATAGATTCAAAAAGCCCATTCTAAACCATGATTTTTTTATGCTCATGAGAATTTAAAAAACCCCCGCGTACCTCTATTTCAGAAAATAATGGGTGCTTCTTGAAGCTTGTGGATTGGGGATTTCGAATCTCTAATCAATTTTGAAAGCCCATGGTTGAACTTGATTTATTTGGGTTTTTAGTTTGAAACCCTTGGGAGTGTTCTTGAGATTTTTTAGATGAATGTGGATGTATTTTGGAGAATTGGGGACTGAATTTCGTGTTTATGGCTGAATAAGGGTGGGAAAAGGACCATTTGCCCCCAAAGCGGAGTGTTTAAGTCACTTGAAACCATAAGATATGCGCTGCATATGATATCGCATATATTTACATAGGCTCCGCATATGATATCACCTATATTTACATAGGAACCGCATATGATATTGCCTATATTTACATAGGCGCCGTATAAGCTATCGCATATGCTTTCCAGTGGCCATATGCGATTGGTTAGGCGACGCATACTACTTTGAAAGGCCATAACTTCTTGCTCGGGTGTCGGATTTTACCAAAATTGGTATCTTTGGAAAGTTAACTCGAAGACCTATCATTTGACACATAGTACGCTCTCTAATTCGATATATACAGATAGTTATGGTCGATGGAAACTGACATAAATTACAACGTCCACTAAAAATTAATCGATCGAAATAGTTTTAACTCGTCCTTGAGTTGAAGGACCTCTATGGTCTAAATTCATGCTCAAATAGATTCACATACTACATAAACATGCCAAATTGGCATAGGATTTAAGGCTCTGGGATTATCAGCGAATTAGAGTCATGGTTTTTATTCTAGCCTGAAATGCGGGGTGTTACATTATCTCCCCCTTGGGATCATTCATCCCCGAATGATGGATAGAATGTTGAAGTCTTAAGGGTATGGGATAACGCGGACATGATATGTTCCCTAAGAAAGAATACATTGATCGAAAACATGACTATAAGATTAGAACTGCTGATATTTTAAATGCTTATGCCAGACATGCATATCCGAGGCATGGAATACATAACTAAAGCTACTCATAGGCTGAATTCTCATAATGAATCATGCATATCTGATGCATGGATCTGTGACCGAGTTTTTCTCATGAATGCAGGACTGAACACACTGATAAGCTGAACTTTTCTATAGAACATGCATTTCTTATGCATGCATATCTGACTGACCTAACGTATGAACGTATGGCTAAATACGCAATAATAACTGATGTGAAGCTTGTAATAAGAATCTATGCATGCAACTAAATGGGGTATCTCCCCTTAGTACCCTATGTACCTCTATAAATGCTCAATTCACTAAGGTACTCGAAAAACTAAGGCGATGCATAGGGCACCTATGAATTGAATCATATCTGAATATCTGGAATCTGAATTTAATGCATGATGCATAAAATAGGCTATACTCGTAACTACTGGTATACTCTATCTTGGAATAGTAGCATGTCTGAGATTTCGAGTAGCATAAATAAGTACAAAGACGAGAAAATAAGTCATGCAAATCTAACTGCTAAACTGACTTATTGGCCATATAGACTGAATTATACTACACCTTCATACTTAATTGGAGTATCTCTTCATCACAATTCTCTAAAAAATTCTTGCAGTAATAGGAAGCCATGAATCTTGGGTATAAATTACACAAGACATCCAACTGAGGAATCACCACATTGACACTACTCTGCAGTATGGAACATAGGCATATAACTCCTGAATTAGGATAGAATTACCAGGCCTTTGGCATTACAACTTCTTACTTTCAAGCTTAGCACACTTATCAAATATCACTTAACTATACTATTCTCCTTAAATGTCATATTCATTCAACTCAGCTTAAAATTCTCATATAAGCATTGACAAATCTTTCTACTAATGTCAGAAATAACATAATTCATTCGTCGTGATCAAGCCTAACTCTAAGTCACTAAAATACAACATGCCAGACCACGCTATTATTTTAAACCATATGACGCAATCTTCTATATCTCCTTTAAAGATCACATCCTAAGTATAACATGCCTTACCACTTCAATGACTACTCTGAACTCTTACTATGAAGTCGCTAGCGCATATAGCGTTCCCTTACAACAATCTCAACATGTCATTCAAGCCTATCTTTATAACCACATATGAACTTCAAAGCAAACACTCATAAAGGCATACTTCACATATTCTCTAAACCACTATCAATATCACTCCCACGAGCTACCCCAAGAATATACACATACAAAATTCCACTAACCATCACATAAATAAAAACTTGGCCCCAAATCTTACTTCATACTTATGGCCTTATCTAACAAGCGTACTATGATCTTCCATCAACAAGGAATAATTACTCACCACCACTATCATCGCATAAGGAGGAGTCACAAAAAGGTTAGAACATAAGATCTGGAGGCATGAAATGATATTATATGAAGCTTGACACTTATTTGAGGCCTGAGGAATAGCAAAACAACAACAGGGACTCACCAAAGTGCTCTGAATTTAGGGTACTCATGGCTATAAGCTGAATCTCACCAATTATTTGGCGTAAAACATGAGTTATGGAAATAGATCACATTATAAAGCGTGAGTACATGACTCTCTATCATATGTATGAACGTGAACTGATCATGGAACTAAATCGTAAATCATGAGTAGGTATTAGGATCACTGAGAAATACTGAGATAGGAATGGGTTGAGATTCACCCTTACTTTTTGATGTTCTATATCATCATGACATCACTACAAGAATCTGAGAGACTTACTTGGTTATTCGTTTAGTCATCTCCCCTTTAGCTTCAAGCCATCATCTTATGTTTTTGGGAGATACCTTACTAGACTTTAAACTTAACTGCACTAACTGCACTCTGGGTTCTGAAATATGAAAATACACAAAATTAATAAAACTTAACCTGAAAGACCACATATGAGAGTGGAACGCCCACAACTAATACTACCTCCTGAGGCACACTCTATCATTTTGTAACCCTAATAGTTATCATCTATTACTCGAACACTTACTAACTTCAAATTTTCATTAGTATCCCCAAAGTTGAAGTGCATACCCTTTAGTGCCTCTACTCTTATTTCTATTAGCACGACTTTCAAGGACTCGAGCTTAGATTATAACACCTAACATGGGTATCACCAAGTCTTTAATGAGCCACTATATTTCTATCGTAGTCTACCAATATATCAATTTCAAACTTATTTTCCTCTACCATGAGTGTCAAGTTCATATCAAAAGGCTCAACGCTATTAATCAAAGGTCCTTAACTTGGCTATTTAGAACACCATATACAATCTAGCTAGTCTTTTTCCACCTAGCAACTCAACGATACCAGTAGCCGCACACAATATGTAATAGTCTTAGAAAAATACAACAGCGTTATACCACCTTGGGCATACTTCTATATCACATATACAACGTCATACTTCATTATGAATCAAATAAACTTAGGCATTTGCACACACTGTTCAAGCCTATAGATCACTTCCATATAACTAGTATCATTAACCAATAAATCATCACATCTACCTCCATGGCCATCAATTATTTCAAACTTAATGTCTAGTGCTAAACATGATTTACAACCAACCTTACACATAATACTCACTTAGAAACTATGAAATAAACATCAAGAAACACTAGTACACTAGAAATTCATAACCACAGTAATTGATCATGACCTTACGGTTTTCCTTGTCATAATCCATTAGCATGTACTATTTCAACACATCAAGCTTACAAATCTAATCCCACGAAACATGTATCATTAATCTCTTGCCACTATTCACCACCACACCATTTAAATTCAAGCCTATAGTCTAGCATCAATCATTTACAACCAATGAAGAGTAAAACATAACATAAATATACTAATCCTTCAAATTGGGATATTCTACCCAAATACTTCAAAAATATACTACATACTTTCTCACAAGTAGTATTAGTTTACAACTACCAATGAGAACAAGGTTAAGGGGTAAGGTCACATAATAGACATGATCAACCTTAAGCTTATATTATAACCATACAATCATATCTACTTATACGGCTTTCTCACATCACACTTACTTACCCCAATAGGCATTTAGACTACCTTCAGATACCCCATATGACAATGAGTCTATACTTACAACCTACTAGCTAATCTAGCCATTTTCATTCATAGCCTATAAGGGGTTTCTATAGCCACCTTAAGTATCCACTCTGGGCTCTTTCTCTATTTTGAAAGGAAGAAAACAAATAACATTCTGAGTCAACACTTCCTCCATGGACTACCATACAATTCATAAATGGTACCACCACATTAGTCTACCACCACGAAAGGGTAAATCATTCTTAATCAACGGTTATTCAACTATAAATATTTAATCATAAAAGCCACCCCCACTCTGACCTCTAACCTTATGACTTCATATCACAAACTTCTTGGTCTAATTTCACTACCAATAGGTCATGACACCGACACTCTAACTTATACTACTACTCAGGTGCAAATACAGTTCCAACAAACACAAGAACAACAAGATGAACAATAAGTTGCTAGTGAATCAAAATATGCCTCACACGGCTTCACTAGACTTTTGTTTTCAACAACAAAAAGATATCAAGATTACAAGAGATAGAAGTTTGATACACAATAATCAATGATTGAAGAATACACATCTTACTCTTGTCTTAACTGAACGCCTCATAAGAACGAGGACGCAATTTTACACTAGGGAACTCCTCTCCCGTCCTTTGTGGAACTTCTGAAATTTCTGCTAAATAATCGAAGAATATTTGAAAACACCAGAGTGAGGAAGAAATTAGGATAACTTTTTTTTTCGTATGGGTGACACCATAGCACGAATTAGAGTATGAAGGAGGAACATTCTGACTCTATAGCATGAACTAGAACATAAAGAAAGAGAGACATTCCTAAATGCCTTATAGCCTCCTACTTATAAGTGTGGCGCGCTACACACCCATAAACAAGACTCTACCCGATGAGATTTTGCAGACACCCTGGGACCATGAACCGTGTTTTGATACCAATTTTGTCATGATCCAAATTGGGGCACTGGCCGTGATAAGCATTCCAGAACCCAAAGGCCCAGAATGTCCTCTATCTATCTGGTAATCATGCACATAATTCATATGATCAAAGTAATACGGAATAGATACAATAATACGGAAACATGATCAACAATTTAAAATAGTTAAAGGCCTAAAAATATGCCCAAAAATATTTAATAAACATCTACAATAGTTTGCGAAATCTCTACTGACATACTATCTGAATAACTGGGACAAGGCCCCCAGCAGACCAAAAGCCATACTGAAATAAATACCTAAATGACTAGGACTTCTGAAGCAAAGAAGGCTCACCAAATGAACTCTGAGACAACCCTGTCTGTAGACTCTACTGAGGATCTGGATCCCTAGATTGTGCCTCAGTACCTGGGAGGAAGGGGGTCAGCACAATTGTACTGGCACGCGAAGCAATCCAAAATAGAGTAATTGAACATATATATATAATACATGAGAGAAAATGTTCATCAAACATTATGCATAAAACAGTTTCTAAAAAACACATGGGCACCTTCTAAAAATATGTAACCTATCTGTAAATCTTAAACTCTGATCTGTGTATTACTTCTGAGTTAGGTGGTATCCCCTACAAGTATGATATTCCACGGGCGATATGGAATCCGACACTGACGCAGCGGGGAAGCTTCCAACCCGAGTATGCCGCAAGGGTTGGAGTTCCTAAATATGATACGCCACACGACACTTAAGTCAGCGTATAATAATATACCCAGGTCGACAAACCACAGTTTTAGGTAATGAGTTGCTTGAACTCAAGCCCTCTTCAGGGAACCACCTAACATCTCTGTATGCCTATTTTTAACCTTTCCTGTACATGCAATATTTTGAATGTCTAAAATCATAATAGTCTAAAATGTCTATTAGTCTGAGTCTGATATGGCATTGGTCTGAATTGGTAGCGTCATACCAAGACTTGCAAGTCATTATTTTTTAGCGATAATAAATTAAGCTAAATCTTTCATTTAAAGCATAATTTAGACCACCAAAAACATGCAACTGATATAGAAGATTTCGTGTTTCGAAACTCAAGTAAAAATCATGCAAAAACTTCATCAACATATGGTGGTCTAGTGCCTTTAGAAAATCCATGCATTCTTTCATTACATGCATTATGAACATTAAACATTCATGCTAGATTCCCTCTTTAGTGATTTAAAACCACTTTTAAATCATAACAAGAGTTCAATCATTTCATATAGTGCTTTTCAAGGATGCATTGCAAAACAATTCATATGCTATGAGAAATCTGAAAAAAATCATAATAAGAGAGAATTCACCAAAAATCATGCTCTCAACAAGAATTCATTCTTAAATACATGGTTTCATACATTCATATTCTCAAATTACTTTGGGAAAGGTTAAAGACCAAAATAATGATGTTAAAATATTTAATACATGAATATATATATAGATTCAAAAACCCTATTTTAAAACATGATTTTTCTATGCCTATGAGAATTTAGGAAAACCCCAGCGTACCTCTATTTCAAAAAATAATGGGTGCTTCTTGAAGCCTGTGGATGGGGGATTCCAAAGTTATAATAAATTTTGACAACCCACGGTTGAATCTTGATTTATTTGGATTTTTAGTTTGAAACCCTTGGGAGTGTTCTTGAGATTTTTTAGATGAATGTGGATGTATTTTGGGGAATTGGGGACTGAATTTCGTGTTTATGGCTGAATAAGGGTGGAAAAAGAACCATTTTGCCCTAAAAACGGAGTGTTTAAGTCACTTAAAACCATAAGATATGCACCGCATATGATATCGCATATATTTACATAGGCGCCGCATATGATATCGCCTATATTTACATAGGCGACGCATATGCTATCGCATATGCTTTTCAGTGGCCATGTGTGATTGGTTAGGCGACGCATACTACTTTGAAAGGCCATAACTTCTTGCTCGGGTGTCGGATTTTACCAAAATTGGTATTGTTGGAAATTTAACTTGAAGATCTATCATTTGAACATAGTAGGATCTCTAATTCGGCATATACAGAGAGTTATGGTCGATGAAAGCTGACACAAATTACAACGTCCACTAAAAATTAATCGATCGAAATAGTTTCAACTCTTCGTTGAGTTTAAGGACCTCTATGGTCTAAATTCATGCTCAAATGGATTCACATACTACATAAACATGCCAAATTGTCATAGGATTTAAGGCTCTGGGATTATCAATGCATCAGAGTCATGGTTTTTATTCTAGCCCGAAATGCGGGGTGTTACAAAAATTCTCTACAATCCTTCTATAATACCCTGGTCTGGGCCATTTTCTCACTGCCTTAATATTTTAGGGGTCAACTTTAATTGCCTCAATATAAATAATATGTCCCAAGAAATTTTTTTGACTAAGCCAGTATTCATACTTAGAAAACATAGCATACAATTATGATCTTTGAGGGTCTGAAGGACGATCCGGAGGTAATTGGCATGATCCTCCCTAGTCTTAGAATAAACCAATATGTCGTCAATAAAAACTATGAAGAACAAATCTAAAAACTGATGAAACACCCTATTCATCAGGTCCATAAAAGTTGTGCGGGCATTAGTCAGCCCGAAAGACATAACTAAGAATTCATAGTGACCATATCGAGTTTGGAAGGTTGTTTTAGGAATGTCAGTCTACTTAACCTTCAACTAATGATACCCCAAACGAAGGTCTATTTTGGAGAAATATTTGTCACCTTGGAGTTGGTAAAAAACATCATAAATTCTAGGAAAAGGGTATTTATTTTTAACTGTGACCTAATTTAGATGACGATAGTCTATACACATATGGAGGGAGTTGTCTTTCTTACGTACGAAGAGTATAGGTGCACCCTAGAGAGAAATACTTGGACGGATAAAGCCCTTGTCAAGAAAATCTTTTAACTGTTCTTTCAACTCTTTCAATTCGGCAGGAGCCATTTTGTATGGCAAAATAGAAATAGGATGAGTGTCAAGTAATAAATTAATGACAAAATATATCTCCCTATTTGGTGGTTTCTCAAAGAGATCATCTGGAAAGACTTTCGGGAATTCATTAACTACAGGAACAGACTGAAGAGAAGAACTTTCAATACTGGAATCTTTGACCGAATAAGGTGATACATAGAACCCTTGGACATAAGCTTACCAGCTCTAAGATAAGATATAAACTTTCCCTTAGGTGCTAAGAATACCTCTCCCACTCTATCACTAGCTCATTAGAAAAGGATAAAGTGACCTTTTGGGTTCTACAGTCTAATGTGCAATAACATGAATGGAGCCAATCCATTCCTAAAATAGCATCAAATTCAATCATGTCAAGCTCTACAAGATCCGCCACAGTATCTCGATTACAGACAGACATAACATAATTTTTGTACATCTTCCTAGCCACAATAGAGTCAGCAACAAGAGTGGAAACAGAGAAAGGTTCCAAAATATTTTTAGGCTCAAAACTAAAACTAACTGCCAGATAAGGGGTCATATAAGATGAGGTAGACCCGGGATCAAGTAATATATACACATCAAAGGAGAAAATTTGCAATGTACCCGTAATAATATCTGGCGAAGCCTCAGCATCATGGTGGTTAGATAAAGCATATAACCTATTGTGACCACCTCCAGTAGCCAAAGTATTACCCTTGGGTGGTGGTGGAGCTGTGAAGTTTGTCTGAGACTTAGCACTCTTAAAATTCCCCTTTCTAGAGGGACAGTCTCTCTGAAAGTCACTGTCTGACCATAAGTATAGCAAACATTACTTCTGCGGTAGCATCTCCCCGGGTGATTCTTCCTACACGAGTAACAATCAGGATATGACCTGGCAGGCTGAGCCACGCCTCCTTGGGGCTGAGTTCCCTCATCCTTGGCCCACTATTATGTTGAGAGCTATTAAACCGCTGATCAACTGGATGTCTTCGTGTAGGGGCGCTAGCTAAAGACTAAGCGTTACTCCAAAACTTTTTATTCGACCACTTATTACCCCAGTTACTACCTTAGTGCTAACTGTTATTCTGGGTTATAGACCAAGGTATTTTTTTTTGCCTTTCTTTTTCCTTTACCTCAACGAGCCTTTTATTTTGCTCTTCAACCTATTGTATATAAACGGATAACCTGGAGAAATCCATATCTCTATTCATCATTGATCCCTTACATTCCAACACCAGATCATCTAAGAAATCAGATGCAAACTTCCTTATGCGAGCTCTCATGTTACCCACAAATTTTGGAGTATAGCGGGAAAGCTGGGTGAGCTTCAATGTATACTCTTTGACACTCATTTTTCCTTATTTCAAGTTCATAAATTCCTCCACCTTTTCCTCTCTCAGCTCCCGAGAAAAAAAATGATCCAGGAAAGTTTTCACAAACTAACCTCACAAAGAAGGCCCAACATCTCTACCCTTCGAATTATAACACTGGTTGTCCATATTCTTCAATTGATAGACCACCAACTCAACCCTTTCAACCTCATTCATATGAATAATCCTAAAACTTTTCTCCAGTTTATCAATGAACCCTTGGGGGTCCTCCTAAACTTTCGTACCAATAAATATAAGTGGGTTTAGTCTCATGAATTGACCGACCTATGTGATCTCAAATGAACTAGACACAGATCCTACATCTTCAGACCGATGGGCCTGAGAAGCCACCAGCTGAGCAATCATATGCATAGACTGTCGGAATTCAGCATTAGAGACTTCACTCTAGGAAGGCTGAGTACGGTTAGTTTCAGATCGAGTGGACCTTGGTGGACTAGTTTGAGCTGGATGAACTCCCAGAGTAGTAAAAAACTCTGGGGTACGATCTCTATTATGGGTCCGCATCCCATGAGTAGGGTGGATATCCTCAGCTTAGGAATTCTATTCATTGGATCTAAGGGGTGGCATGGTCAACTTCTAAAATATAGAAAATCATTGATGAGGGCATTCAGGCTCTATAGCATGAATTAAATCATAACAAGAAAGAAAAACATTTCTAAATGTCTAGTATCCTCCTCCCTATAAGTGTGGCATGCTACACACCCATAAAAAAAACTCTACCCGACGCGATTTCACAGACACCCTGGGATCATGAACCATCCTATGATACCAAGTTTGTCATGAACCGAATTGAGGCTATGGTCGTGACAGGCATCCCAAAGCATGGAGACTTGAGAGCTCTTCTCTAATTGGCAATCATATATATAATTCATATACTGTAAGGAAATGCGAAAAACATAGCAAAACGGAAACATGGTCATTCTCTTTTACTTCAACTGAAAAATATGAATATAATTTCATAAATATTCAAAAACACATGACACTGGTCTGTGAAATCTCTAACAACATGTAAATGACTTTTTTCTGAAAACTAGGACAAGGCCCCCAGTCGGACTATGCACTAAAATCAAATGATAATGTCTCATAACAAGGTCTTCCGAAATAAGAGAGCCTTGCCGACTGCAACTGCTGATAAACAAATTTATTGCTTAGCAGGACCCCTGGACTGTGCCTCAGATCCTGAAATATAAGGGGTCAATACAAATGTACTGGTATGTGAAACAATCCAAAATAACATGTTTTTATACAACATAATGAGAGCCTTTATATAATGCATAAGTGAAAACATATGGGCATACTTTAATGCACTTCAAAACACTTCTTTGAAACCATGACTCACTCTTTATTTTATTTCTAAGCTAGATAGATCACCCTACATACATGGTAATCAACGGGCTATGTGGATCCCGCCCATAACCCGACGGCCAGACTCCCAATCCAAGTTTACCACAAAGATGAGAAATATCATGAAAAAGTATGCCCACTTTCCGTCATACCATGCTATCCCACTTTCTGAATAACACATAAAGACCCATATCGGCAAAACACAGTTACGGGATAAGAGTTATCTGAACTCAAGCCTTCTTCGAGTAACCAACTAGCTCTCTTTAAGCCTAATTTTTTATTCTTTAAAACCATACTCTATACCTTTACAACATTTATTTCATTCATGTTAAGGGCAAATCATAATAGGTATTATCATAACTAGACTTGCAAGACATTACGTATCATGTCATAAATTATAGCCCTTTTTATAAAAAAAAGTCATTTAGGTGGCCACCCCCAACGATTCAAAAAGTTCACAAGGACACTCTTAATTCAAATCACATGTAGACATATACAAAAAATTCTTCTGAAACACATTGTCATGTGGTGGCTAATCTTTCTTTAAAACACATGCATCTCTTTTTATCAACAAAAATGAACACTTGTAATTAAGGAGAATTTTCCCTCTCATCATGTCATAAACCATGTCAATCACAGCAACAATAGGGAACTTACTTTCAAAACACTAGTTCATGCATTTGAAACAATCCACAACCCATTTAGACAATATTGTTCAGCTCAAGAGAGGGAACTCGTTGATCAATTAAACTTTTCAAAATGGAACACGTATATGCATAAGGGGTATAATTCAATTCCATAAAAATAAGTTCAATGCAATATATATATATATATATATATATATATATATATATATATATATATATTCATCAAAATTATTCCATAACATGCTCTTTGAATCAACATCAAAAACTCTTCTTTGCAACATGATCATAAATCCTTAAACTTGATAAAATCATAAGAACTTGTTCCTATGGAGTTTTAGGATACTCCCACATACCTTATGCTACTTAATTGAAAGATTGGAACCCTAGTCTTGACTCTCTATTTTAAAATCTTGAACTTAGAGGTTGAATTCTTAATCTTGGAGGGAGAGTTAGGGTTATGTTTTTGAGAGAAACTGAGTAATTTTTGGGCATATAATGCCCTAATGACGATTTAATTTGTTGTTATCATAATTTAGAGTTATGGAAAAAAGTCAAAACTACCCTTCAAAATTAAAATTTACAATCAAAGCCCATTTTTAAGGACCATCGCATCGCGCAAGGTGACTCAATTCTATAGGCACCGCGACGCGGTGCAATCGCGATGACCTAGTGTTTTTTGAAATCCAAACACGTCTCAAACCTCATCCGAAAAAGCCAAAACTCCCCTGAGAAGTTCCCTTTACACCCTAAATATGAATCAACTCAAAAATCTACGTCTCGGGATTAGGAGGATCAATTTAAAAATCATTAAAGTTAAGGGCTTAAAAATATGACTAAGTCTTTTAACACTTAGAAGAATTTCAGGTTGTAAGTTTTCTATGCATGCAACTAAGAGTGGTATCGAGTCGAGAATGTTACGGGGTGTTACAGGGGTTAAGGTGTCAAAATATGCTTTATGATTATGATTTTCTTGGCATGATACAACGACATGCAAGTCTTGGTATAACAGTACCAAATGTGAATGCCTTAATGAAAGACTTCATAAATAAAAGGAAGGAAAAATATTTTAATTGGGCTTAAAGAGGACAGTGCAGTTTTACCGAGAAGATGTAGTCCTCGTGACCAACAACGAAAATCATGTTTGCCGATTAGGAAGGTCTTGTCCTGAATGGAGGATGAATGGAGGATGACTATTGGATGCTTGCTTCAAGCAGTTGTATACAATTATGTTTATGATATGATGGTCAAAATATGACTACTTCAGCCCATGCGGCTAACATGGATTGGGGCCCCACCAGTTAGGATACGAACCAGATCCATATAGCCCGTGAATTACTTAATGTCGTTGTAAACTACACAGTCTAAATTTAAAGGTTTTCAAATTGATTATTTTTTTTATCTTTTATGCTTTGGGTCAGTTACTATTATCCTTATTATGAGCTTCTCATATGAAATTGCATAACTATTTTATAAATTTCTTTGGTTCCCTGTCCCTGAGTTGCATGCCAGTACTGATCGTTCCTGGACATTACATCCTTTCATGATGCAGGTTCCGAAGCTCATCCTCATAATCCGATTCAGTATTAGAATTTCACTCGAGACGACAACGGTGAGTCATTACAAGGGCCATGTTCCGACACAGAATTTTTATTCATATTATTAGAGGCTTCAGTCAAACAAAATATTTCCATGACATATTTCAGGACTTAGAGTTTTGGATTGTTGATTCCTTTGAACTTCATAACTTATTGGCCTATTTTTCACATTTTATTTATGACTATGCTTCCGATGAAATGCTTAGGGGTCATCTCATGCCTTCATTGTTCTGGGATTTTCGTCGCGGCTAGGGCCATGGCTCGGTTCGTGACAATATAATATAGATGTTGCATCTGCAATGGACTATCCCCACAATGGTGTGTTGTGATTTGAAGCCAAGTAATGTCATTTTAGATCACGTAAAGGTTAGCTATTTCAGTGATTTTGTCATTGGAAAATTTAGGTGCAGGGGAGACCTTTGTTCAAACAAGGACAATAGCAACCATTAGATATATAGCTCCAGGTATTTTAACTTTTACAGCTCCCTCATGTTCTTATAGTACCCCAAAACATTTATTCTTTTCCCTGGATATCTATGATCAGTTTTAACAAATTCCTCTATAATTAGGATACTTTTTTGATCATTTTCTAACATGATTGCAGAGTGTGGCCAAGAAGGAATAGTATCCACGAGCTGGGATGTTTATAGTTTCGGCAATATGATTATGGAGATGTTTACAAGAATCAGACCAGGTGATGAAATATTTACTGGAGACTTGAGCATACGGCGTTGGGTTAGTGATTATTTTCCAAGTGGGATTCATACAATATGGTGGATGCTAATTTGTTACACCTAGGGAATGAATGAATTGATGCAAAGATGCAGTGTCTTTTATCTATTAGTCATGAAATAGCTTTGCGCTGCACTTTATAGTGTCACCTGATGCAAGAATTAGTATGAAAAATGCTCTTTAAACACTTAAAAAAACCTGGCTCCAATTTGTAAATAGTCGCCACTAGGTGTAATTAGACTATCCGCTCATGATTGATGCTTGATTATATATGTCATTTGCTTTATTTAAGATAAATACAGTATTGTACTTCATCTTGGGTACTCTTGTGCTTTCAAAACATCTCAGATATCTTTCTACCATATCCCAGCTGGAGTGGTGTTTTCGTCCCACCTTTTCCAACTACTAGAGTTTACATTAGTCTAATTATAATCCATTATGTATTAGCTAAAACAATATATTTTAACCAAATCAACAATTAAAAAGCATAAGCAATAAACAAAGGACATCTAAATTATGTTTTCAAGAATCAGTTTAACCTAAATTTTGCACCAAAAAATATGTCTGCACTATGCCATAATCTGATTACACATGAATGTTCAAGTTCATAATGCACTAAAGACCATGTATACAATATCCTTTAATGACAAGCCCAAAAATAAGAAGGTTGTCTTTAAAGAGTTTCAAGTCACTCTTTGTTTCAGATGAATAGTCTTTACTCCTATATACCTCTTTAGACATTTATAAAGCTGAGAGAAATATCACTATATTTTGCCAGAGTAGAAAGACAAGAAACTGTTTTTTTCCATTGGATAGTTTTGAACATTATTAACAAAATGCAAATTAGTCTTGGCATTTCCATTAAAGCCAAAGCCACTGAGGCATGCATGCTAAGTTTCACACTTTTCAAGAATACAATTATTTTTTTCATTCTAAAAAGTTTGATTGTACTTGGATTTTAATCACAAGTGAAGGGACTCATACATAGAGTAATGTTCAAGTTTGGTTAGAAGAATAACCAACTAGTACTTTCTGAAGATTCATACATTTTAGGAAAATATTAATTGTACTTTTCCTATTTTGCCCTCATAAACAATGAGAAAAAAAGGTTTTTAATGAATATTTCAAAGAAAATTAAGGTGCAAATCATTAAAAGAAATAGGAAAAGTTATAAATCATAATAGTTACATGCATTAGGGGGTGCATAATAGAATTTACTCAATAAGGACTTCAAAGGTATTTTCGAGTAACAAATCTCCAAATGTGTTTTTCAACATTTTCTTCCTCTTCAAAGATTAATTTTGGAGATCATCATGCAATGTGAAAGTCGGAATCATGATCAGCACTTAAACATTGTGAAAAAACCCCATATGGTCAATGATGTACTTCATTTTCATACCAAGGATATGGCAAAAGTTTCCAGGAATTCAGAATTCTTCGGGAGTGGGGCTAGGGGCAAGTGGCAAAAACTAGCGAAATGAAAATGCCTTAGAGTGGAGACTGGACCATTGACTGAGCCTCACTGATACAACTTGTAGTACTAAAATAAAAATTGACACTCTTGTCTAAACCAAAAAAGTACGACACCAAAAAATGGGGCCTTTATGCCAAAAAGACTCTTTATTCAAACTATTTTGTCAAATATCCACAAATTTTAAATCCTTTGCCAAATACCCACTTAATTCCACCTCACCACCAACTTTTTCAACTTAACAATTTCAGCCCCAACCTTTATAATAATTCACTTTAACCCAATACTTCCAACTTAATAAATTCACCCACAAGTTTCTAATAATACATTTCAACCCACTCCATCATCCACCACTATATATATAAAAATAATATCTAGGTTTCCAAAAATATTTAAAAAAATAATTCCAAAAGCTAAAAATAGAAAGTGATTATTTTTTCCACCAAAAAGCTCTGATTCAGGCCACTTTTCCGGCATTATTTTCTGGCGATCAGCAGTAAATTAGTCCACAAACATCATAAGCTTGCCCATTGCATCCATTGTTACCCCATTTATTTCCTATCTTCTCAAACACACTTTCCACCATTGTTAAAAAGCTTTAACTCACTCACATTACTCAAAACCACTTTAGAAAGTGCATTACAGCAGCTCAGGCGACTCCAAGTTCATTTCTTTATTCCATAAACCCAACAATCATTGATTACAAGTAATATTTGCAATTTCAATTATTTGTAGGGAAATCTGCGCAGTCATCGACCCGTCCTTGCCAGTTATCGATCGTGCATACAACACGACATAGACCATAAGCATAATCTACCATCGATCAAAGCTTAATTCTAGGATGTCTATTGCAGAATTTATTTTGGTTTCTGGTGATTTCATGGGTGAATGAGTGGAGACTTCAAAATGTTGGAAATGGATATCATCTACCAAGGTCACAATTCCCATTCCTGTTCACCGCAATAGTTCGTACGACGAATTTATTGCAAGCGTAATGCAGAGCGGGGATCTAGATTGCGCTTCGAGCGACGTGGTGATTAGTTATGTAATGCATTTGAGGAAAAAATTGAATCCTACGATCACAAATAGCAATGTACGTGTACTAACGTACATAATGGATGCTGATGCAGATGGCTTTAGGCCAATTTTGAGGATAAATGTGGTTGAGAGGTCCTTTGAAGGACCGCTGAATTCATCAGCACCCCCACCACGGTGCCCGACAGTCGACGATGATTTGATCAATGATGGTTTGAATGATATGAGAACGATATCGATGATACAATTAATATGGAAGATTATTCTATGCATATAGAAAAATTTTCATCAAACTCACAAGATGTTGAAGAAGACCGTGAAATGGAATCATAAGCAGGACACTCCTTCACCGACGTAACCAATTTTTGTTGTGGTCAAATATTCGCCGATAAAAAAGAGCTAAAAATACAACTAGATGCAGCAGCGACGGGGCAGTCTTTTGATTATTATATGGAGAAGAGTTGTATAAAATTGATGAAGGCGCAATGCTTATCTCGTGGTTGTGGCTTGCTGTTGTGGGCAAAAAACTACGACACCTCAGACAGATTTCGCATAGACAAGTATGTCGGGATGCATACGTGCGACATTGAAAACGCCACCCGCAGGCATAAAAAAATCTCATCCGAATTGATTGCTTCAGTATACGTAGATCATTTTTGGGATGGTAAGGATCCAAGCACAAGAGAAATTCAAAGAATTGTATTTAAGGAGTTGCGTTGCAACACAAGCTATTGTATGTGTTGGAAAGGAAGTGTAATTGCGAAGAACATCATTCGCGGGACACCGGAGCACAACTATTTTTGCTTACCGACTTTTTCCAATATGGTGGAGTTATTGAATCCCGAGCCTTCTTACTCTATCATGGTAAATCGGATGGATGGATTATTCGTTTACTACTTCTTAGCATTTGGAGCTTGTATACGAGGATATGCTCACATGAGAAAGGTAATTATCGTCGATGGCACACATTTATATGGAAAGTATGGGAGCGTTCTGCTGAGCGCTGTTGCACAGGACACCGAAAATCATATATTTTCGATTGCCTTTTGTGTCGTTGATAAACAGAACGATGCTTCTTGGACCTTCTTCTTCCAGAAGCTGAAGTCTATCATAGAAGATGAACCAGATCTATGTGTCATCTTCGACAAGCACATTAGCATCGTCAATGACTTTTCCCCTGTATACAGTTGTGCACATCACAGACTTTGCATGAGGCACCTTGCTGAAAATCTTCGCGTAAATCAACACTGCGGAGAACATCTTTATCTATTCTACGCCGCGGCAAAGGCTTATTCCTTTGATGAGTTTAGCGATAATTTTATGGAATTGAAGAGTAAATGTCTCGAGGCAGCTCATGTCCTTAAAAATGTGCTTGGTTTTGAAAAATGGAGTAGAGCACACTTTTCAGGTAATAGGTATGACGTAATGACCACAAACATCACCGAGTCGCTCAACTCGATTTTGATAGATGAAGGGGAGTACCCCGTGTCGTACATATTCAATTCAATTGCTAAAATATTCGGTAAAAGGTTTAGGGAGCAGCATGCATTTGTCGGTGGTAAGGAGAACATATTTGTGCCTTCTGCGGAAAGGATCCTAAGGAATAATAAGAGTGCGAGTGATTCCTTGTATGTGGGTAATCCAAACAGGGTTCTCGATGAGTATACGGTGTTCGGCAATGGCGTTACTGCCAAGGTCAATCTCTTGGAGAGGAGCTGTTCTTGTCAGAAATTTGACTTGGTGAAAATGTTGTGCGAACACGTGATGGCAGCTTTGCGATCAAAGTACGGCGATGACGAAGTTTATGATAACTCCATCTACGAATACTCTTCGCCAATTTATAAAGCTGAAAGTTACCTCCTCGCATACTCGGAAGCAATTAATGTGGTCCCTCCGGAGGCTGAATGGACTGTGCCATAAGAATTGGTAGACACAAAAATTTCTCCACCCTCATACGATCCTAAACTCGGAAGGAAGAAATTTAAATGCACTAAGGGCGTCGGTGAGACATTCAAGTCCAAAAGGAGGAATAGGTGTTCAATATGAAAGAAATCCGAACACAAAAGAACCACGTGTAGAATGGACATCAAATCATAAATAGGCTTTTTTTTAGCTTCAGTTGTAAAGCTACTGTTTTGGGGTATGAATGTGCATTTCTGTAGATTTTAACATTCAATTATTATTGACCTAAAGCTTTGTCTACGATAGACTATCTATAGTCTACGGTATATATAATATATGGTCTATAAAATATTATGTATTGATTATATTATTGCTGATCTAACACGTTATGTTGGTCATTTTTTGGCTTATCTCTTCGATCGATGCAATGAATCATTATTTTCCTTGTTTCCCGTTCCCATTTATTAAAAAGCTGCACAAAACGTCTCTTTATGAGAAAAAATAGCTGGTATACGCATATGAAATATTTTCTCTTGTCAGACACGTCGACCAACCATTGGGTGGATATATGAACGGACGCAATCTATAGGTCTATAAGTATAGGTCCTCTTTCTACGCAACCCTTCAGTTTTCCCTAAATCAAAAATATCAGAAATCGTCTCTTCTTCTTCATCTTCTTCACCCAAATCAAAAAAAATGCCTCCAAGAAGGATACCCCTGCGCCCCATCAGACGTGTTCCTCCGGGGCACTACGACCCCCTACTCCTAAGGAATGATTTGGACCGGTTTTTCTACGGGCTGGGTCAAGACTGCATCTACCTGGAATGGGAGCTCCGTCGAATAGCTCGTTTCTTGAGGGCAATTCTGAAAAGGCTCGGAATGGAAGGCCCTGACTACATCACCCCCCCACCATCCCCATAATTTAGTTTAATGTTTTATTTTTGTATATGTTTTTAAGTTTTTTTTATTTGTTCATTGCTGAAGAAGCTTTCTTTGTAGGATCTTGTTAGAAGAAAGCTTCTTCCATTTTACCCTTTTTGATGTAAATTTTATTATGTAATGCAATGAATAATTTTAATACAACTATCTTTCAGTTTCTTTTAACATTGTGTGTTTTCCATCTTTGTTCTAATCCCTTATTTGAAAACTCGAATCAAATATGTCTGCTTTTTCAAGTTACAGTATTGTGGCTTGACTAATTTCCTGAAGAGTAAAATCTAATGTTTAGATTTTATACAAAGTATTTCATCGACTGTACATATTAATCGATCGTAGACTACATGAATCGATGGATCATCGGGTAAATTAAAACAAATAATAACAGATTTTCAAAAAATAATTTAATTTTAAAAGATTTAAACAGATTATCACATGTTATGTGGCTGGTGGAAGAAAATAATCAAATTAAAAATAATTTAAATAGATAATCACAAGTTTTGGAAATTATGAAAGACAACTATTAAATTAAATAAATAATAGTAACATGTATTTTGGGCTGGTGGAAGAAAATAATTAAATATAATATGATTTAAATGGATAATCACATGTTTTGTGGCTGGTGGAAGAAAATAATTTAATTAAAAAGGATTTAAATAGATGATGTTGGACTGGTGGTGACACTTAATAGACCGTCGTATATCATGTGCTATGTCTTTCATCGATCTGTATGGTATATCGTAGACTTTCACATTTATTATCGCATCGACTGATATCATTATTATGCATAGACCATAGTGATCTATGTACACAGTTATAGACCATCACTTGGATGTAGTTAAAAAATGATTAAATAAATTATAAATAAATATCGTATGGATATCTACACATGTTAAGGAGTGTAAACAAGTCACATAATCATATTAGAGTTTAGACAAATTAGGGAGGGTGAATTAAGAAGTGTGTGGATGGGTAGTGGTTGAATGCTCAATATCGTAAGATTAATGTTTCTCAAAGCACAAGTATGTATTGAGGATGATAAATGTTTTACCACTATCAATTGCACACACTCTTTTGATTTAGGAGTGGTGATGAAAGAAATATGTGGAATGTGTAGGCATCAAATACAATACATATCCTATATACATACTTATGCTTTGTTTAAACATTACTCTTACGCTATTGAGCATTTAACCACTACCCATCTACACACTTCTTAATTCACCCTCCCTAATTTGTCTAAGCTCTAATATGATTATGTGACTTGTTTACACTCCTTCACATGTGTAGAAATCCACACCACATTTATTTATAAATTATTAATTAGTTTTTAACTACATCCAAGTGATGGTCTATAACCTTGTACATAGATCATCGTGGTCTACGCCTAATCATGATATCAGTCGATGGGATAATAAACGTGTAAGTCTACGATAGACTATATTGATCGATGGATGACATAGTTCATGATCTACGAGGGTCTATAAAGTGTCATTACCAGTCCAAGATCATCTATTTAAATCATTTTAATGTAATTGTTTTCTTCCACCGGCCCCAAAACATGTGATTATCCATTTAAATCATATTATATTTAATTATTTTCTTCCACCAGCCCCAAAACATGTTACTATTATCTATTTAATTTTTTTTTAATTTAATTATTCATTTTTTTAACTACCTTCACGTGATGGTCTATAGATGTGTACATAGATCACGGTAGTCTACGCATAATCAGGATATCAGCCGATGCACTAATAAAGGTTTAAGTCTATGGTAAACCATACAAATCGATGGCTGACATAGGTCATGATCTTCATTCTTTTCTCTTTGATATAGGCAGCAATATCCAACACCGCTTCCTCGAGCGCAGCCACACGCTTATGAAGATCCCCAGGAGATGAGGTTCCCACTGCATCTTTGGAGGTTCTCGGAGAATCATCATCATCAACGCGTACTCTAACGGGGTTACCACCTAAATCCCGTCATCATCACTGTCCTTATTTGAAGTAAGGATAGTCACCCCTTCTAACTCTTTCTTCAAGCCGTCGAGGACGTTATTTTTCACCTCGTCCGTATATGTCTTAATTGTAGTCATGTAATCCATCTTCATCTCACGAACCGTAGGGATGATGTACGGGTGCACGTTCTACCAAATATCAATTAACAATTACATAACATTCGATAAAAAAGGTACTATTATTGCATTATAGAAAATAAGTTCATACCTCGGTAACTTTTCCTTTATACTTGAATGAGTCGCCTTTGATTATCTTGTCACTTTTTGAAGTATGCCATCTGAGGATGCGAGGGATGGATAAGGGCTCATCCATTGATTTTCCAGCAAATTCTCCAAGATAAGGAAAGGCCTCATAGATCCAAATTTGTAAGCAATACAACAGTGAAAAAAATAACTATGAGTCTATGACATAGTTTAAATAAAATGATAATCTACGATAAACTCACTAAAGTGTTTATGGTAGATACCATGAATGCCTAGGGAAATCTGAATAAAGCATAGGATGTCTTCTGCTTCTCATCAAATACTTCCTTCTACTTCTTCAGGTCACTTTTCTTCTTCAGATAGTCCATGGTCAGTTGAAATGTCTCTTTTCCCCACGAATACTTCTCGAAGAAACTCAAAGAGTCGACCGTTCAAATCAGTTTTGTATCGACAACCTTCGTCGAATCTTTCGCAAGCAACATAGTGTGCAATAACCACAGTACACAGCACTTGAACTTCTGGTCCTCGTTCAGCTTATTCTCTCTGATCAGGTGTAATAAGTTGGCCGCCGTGATGTTTTTTTTTTGTCACCTTAAAACAAAAATTGTCCCCCTTTGCTAACACCTTCTTTATTTTTTATTCATTAGGGTATGATGAGCAGTTCAATCCTGTGAACAAACAAAACTCTTTCAAGACAAAATAGGCAGGCTTGTTGTTAACGCAGAACCACATCTCATGACGTATTTTATCGTTCTTAATGCGTCGCAACAGAAAATAATGGACCAACTGCCCATTGAACTTGAGATGTTCCGGCAGTTTTCTCAGGTGTCCAAAACAGGACTGCTTGAATCTTTTCTTCAATTCTTGGTCGAAAAGAATTTGCTTAAATTCTCGATAAGCAGCCATTCTTGATCTGACCGATATCTTTGCTGGGAAAGATCCGACCTCATTAATTATCGTTCGAAGGTTATACCGCTCCACAGAAATGCACCTTGAAAGATATGGCACGGACAACGAATCATTATCCCCATCATCACTATTACTCACACTTCCCTTGCACTCTTCACTGTCACCACTGACACTCCGCTCGGCAACATCTTCACTAGAATCGACGTAGTAGTTTGGCTCCTTTAACTCTGAATCTGATTCGGACACTGACGCTTCAATTTTCTTTCTTTTTGACACTTTTTCAACTACCGAAACTCTTCTTTTTCTACTACTACCAGCGGTATCGTCTTTCTATTTAGGAATAACATTTTTCTACCCATTTTCAACACAGTCTACACCTAAAGAACAAATTTTCAGTTTATAGACCACAAGTCTATCAACAGAAATAACTCAATGATCAAATCAACCCTCCCCCCCAAAAAAAAAAAAAAATTAACAAACAACCCACCATTAAATAGTTCACTACACAAACATACAATAATTGAACCAAAATCGAACATGCAAAATATTAAAACACAACAATTTCTAAAAATTAAACTAGTGCACCTAATCAAACTAATTAGCTATTAATATTTCAATTTTCACTATTTCAGCAATCATGTTTTAAAAAAATTTCATACGTCTGAAAATTGAAATATATCTAGGGCATTCTTATTTCATAGACCACGGGTCTACGAATAGACCGCGGGTCTACGGACAGAAACATAACGTTGTTCAAATCAAAATGTCAAAATAACTCTTCAAACAACAATTATACCACCATTCAGCACTTCGTTGCTAAAAAAAAATGATTAAATCAAAACACCAAATTCAAAAAAAAATAAAAAATCCTACATCACTACCAATCGATTAGCAAAAAGAAAAATCATTTAAATGAATCTAGATATGATCGAAACTCGATTTTAACTAACCTTGTGAAGCAACAACGCCCCCTTAGCAGTTGCAGACGAAGAACGTACTAAAATGACATTTTTGGGAGAAGTTGTTTGAAAGCAGGAGTTGGGAATTGAAGAGGAGAGAGAGGGTTTTTTTTTTGGATATTGGAATAAGTGGAGGGGGTTAAGTGTATTATATTAAATTTATAAAGTTGTATAAATAATGAATTGGTACCTTGGCCCACGTGTGGGCCCCACTTTTTTTACTTTTTACACTCTAAACCTAAAAAATAAATCAAAAAAAAATTAAGTGGGTATTTGCAAACAGGACTGAAAGAAGACCAGTTTGTTGCTAAGATGTTTTTACGACCAAAATAAATAAGAGATTTGAATGCAAGAAGAGTAGCTTCATCAGTACTAATATTGAGAACAGTGGATAGTGAAGTGTGGACATGGATTAGCAGAATGAAAACCGCAAAAGCAAAGAGAAGATTGCAACTTCTTCCCATAACTACAGCAGATTGGTTTCTCTTTTTCCTAAAACAAGAATTGATGACGCAACTTCTTTCAGTCCTGTTTGCAGCTGGATTGGAATCACTTGCAGCTCCCGACACCATCGAGTCACAGCTTTAAACGTTTCTAGCATGCAACTTCAAGGTACCATTCCTCCACAACTTGGAAACCTCTCATTTCTTGTTTCCCTCGACATCAGTAACAATACTTTCAATGGAGAATTGCCAGAAGAGTTAACTCATTTGCAGAGGTTGAAAGTGATTGATTTCAATAGCAATAACTTTACTGGTGCCATTCCTTCATTTTTAGGTTTGTCAAGGAACCTTCGGATTTTGCTCCTTTCGAGCAACCAATTTTCAGGGGAAATTCTGTCTTCCTTTTCCAATATAAGAAGTTGAAAGTGTTGATATTGCGGAGTAATTTTCTGGAAGGAGATATCCCTCGGGAGCTCGGTGATCTATGTTACATGACTTTCTTAGACCTTCGGGATAACCTGCTGACTGGCTCTATACCACCATCAATATATAACGTTACACCACTGGAAATATTTGACCTCACCTCCAATAATCTTACAGGTAAGCTTCCAACAACTATATGTGACCATCTTCCAAATTTGAAAGAGCTTTACCTCTCAGCCAACCACTTAAATGGCGTTATTCCGCCAAACTTGGGAAAATGCAGAAAGCTTCAAAAACTGTCATTGTCTATCAATGAGTTCAGAGGAAGTGTACCAAGAGAGTTAGGGAACTTAACAGCTCTTACAGAATTATATCTTGGAGGACTGCACTTGGAAGGTAGTATTGTATTTCTTTACAAGAAATCTTAAATTTTCTCCTTTTTTTTTTGTCTTCTGTAGGCAGCACAAGAAATATGTATTAACTTTTGTTAAAAGTTTAGGCCTCCATTCGATTTTGGCCTTAGACCACTAATGTGCTTGAGCTTCCCTGTTTACTAAAGATATTGTAGTTTATTTAGCATATTTAATGTGTCCATAATAATAGGAAAAAGGCATCGTTTCCACCCCAAACTATAGTCGAAAAGTCGAATTCACACCGAAACTATATAAGTGACCTATTACACACCTTAGCTATAAAAAAGTGATATTTTTTACACCCTGACATTACACCACTTGCATGTAGTGTGGTGTTTTACATGCGCTGCCACGTCAGTACCACGTCAGGATAATCCGAAAAATAAGAAAAAAGACATTGTTTCCACCCTAAACTATAGTCAAAAAGTCGAATCCACACCTAAACAATATAAGTGACCTATTACACACCTTAACTATAAGTAAGTGATACTTTTTACACCCTGTCAGGCATTACACCACTTGTGTGGTGTTTTACACATGCTGCCACGTTAGCACCACGTCAGCATAATCCGAAAAAATAATAAATTTATTATTTTCATAATTTTTTTTCTTTTTAATTTATTTTTTCCCCTTCTTCTTCAATGTCTAAAACCTCCATTGTTGTCAATGTCCAAAACCTCCATTACCTCCATTACACCATATTCACCACCATAAACTTTATCCCACCAACAAAATTACCATAACAATTGATTTCTTCTAACATTGTTCTTCATCTGAAACCCATCGTCTTTTCTTAAAAAAAGAAAAAATCTCAGCTATAATGGCCATTATTGTTTCAAAAAATGGTCATTCGACTGTTGGCCTCTGTGTTTTAAATGGTAATGACCAACACATTTTCGTACTTTTTCTATTTGTTTTTCAGCTATAATTAAAAAAAAAAATCTAATATGGTAGCAAACTACATTTTTGGATGGATTAATAATTAACATACGGAGAGGAGAAAGTCGATGATGAATCCAACATTTTCGATGAGAATTCATCGAAAAACATCCATGCTACAAAATTTTATTTTTTTTATTTTATAAAATTTGATTTTCCCTGTTTAAACATCAAATACAATTGATTTTGTTCATTGTGAAATTGACATTGATTCGATGAAGGTGGAGGATGAATTATGTTATTTGGGGATGGGGTTAGAATTTGGAGGTGGGGTGATGAAGAAACTGTGTTGGTTGGGGTGTGGCTAATGACGAAGAAGATGGTTTGGGGTTGGGGTTAGAGTTTCAGGGTGGGGGTGATGAAGAAGATGATGATTTGTGGGTGGGGGTGATGAAGAAGATGATTGTTTGGGAGTAGGGTTGGGGAGATGAATGCTGGGGGTTGGGGGAGGAGTATTTTAATTTTTAAAATTTTTTCTTTGCATTAATTTTTAATTTAAGCCAAATTTCATTTAAATAATTATGAATTTTTCCACGTCAGATCTAGGGAGTAAAAAGTATCACTTTTTTACAGTTAAGGTGTATAATAGATCACTTATATAATTTAGGTGTGGATTCGACTTTTCGATTATAGTTTGGGATAAAAATGATGCCTTTTTCTGTAATGTTTTTAGTCGTTTACTTTTGTTATTTAATAGGCTGGACGAGCCTAAAATAAGTGTAACATACGCGCCTTAGAATGGGGGTCGCGGGGAGGTAATAATATCACTTTTATATAGTTAAGGTGTGTAATAAGTCACTTATATAGTTTAGGTGTGACTTCGACTTTTCTTGTATAGTATGGAGTGAAAATGATGTCTTTTCCCATAATAATAATAATGTTCATAGAAACTATTACAGAAAGATTTTAAATATTTATTTACTTAATAATGTACTAATAGTATGAAACAACATAATATTATGTCAAAAAGGGAAGGAAGACGTCTATAAATAAATTAAATAAAATAGTAAATTTAAGGAACCATTTTGAACCTACCCTCAAACATAAGGATATACATTTGTTATTTTTTCTCACATTTTAGGTAGAATTTTAACCAAATTCTGTCAAAGTTATTTTTGTGAAGGATGAGATAAAGGTAATTGATATTTGTATACCAAAACTTAGAATAGTGACTTTGGGTAATGAACACAAAGATAGATGGTCATCCATAAAATTTACTCCATCTTCCAGATTTGGAAGAGCTTTATCTCTCATCCAACAACCTAGGTGGCATTATGCATGGAGTAACTGGTAAAGTTGTTGTCATGTGACAAGGAGGTCACGGGTTCAATTCATGGAAATAGCCTCTGCAAAAATATAAGGTAAGACTGCATATAATAAACTCTAGTGGTCCTTTACTTTCCCAAATCCGCGCATAGCGGGAGCTTTATAGTGTACTGGGCTGCCTTACATTTTTTTTAAAGAAAAATACAGAAAGCTGTTAATGAGTTCTTTGGAATTGTACCGAGAGAGTTAGTCAACTTAACAGCTGTTACAATGTTTTTTCTTGGAGAAAAGCACTTGGAAGTTTGTAATTGCTTTCCTCTATATTTTTTCTCCTCCACCATATTGGTACTCATAGATTTCACTTTCTTGACAGGAGAGATACCTGTGGAGCTAGGCAATCTTAATAAACTACAGTACCTGGGATTAGACATAAATGAGTTTACTGGTTCCGTCCCTTCGAGCATTTTCAACATGTCATTATTGAAGATCCTAGCACTTAAAGAAAACAAGCTTTCAGGTACTCTACCTTCAGATTTAGGACGTGGAATGCCAAGCCTAGAATTGTGGATCCAATAATCTTAGTGGTTTCATATCTGCTTCCATCTCAAATTCCTCAAGATTCAGAATACTTGATCTCCCAAGCAACAGTTTCACAGGTCCAATTCTTGAATCACTTGGTAACTTAGAGTACCTTGAGTTTCTAAACTTGGGCGGGAATCATTTTTCCAGCGATTCAGCACTGCGCTTCCTGACATCTTTGACAAACTGTAGGAAACTAAAAGAAGTTGGTTTTGCATGGAATCCATTGGATGGTGTTTTTCCGGCATCTATTGTGAATTTCTCCGACTCTCTACGAGTTTTGGAAGGACATGGTTGTAAATTGAAGGGCGTCATTCCTGAACAAATTGGAAATCTTACAGGACTGATAAATCTGAATTTGTTTGACAATGAGTTGACTGGACATATTCCAAATACTCTGCAAGGCATGCTGAACCTTCAAGAACTTTTCCTAGGTAGAAACAAGTTTGTAGGTATCATACCTGATACTATCTGCAATTTAAGGAATCTTGGAGTATTACACTTGTCAGAAAGTCAGTTTTCTGGTTCAGTGCCACCATGCATAGGGAACGTTATCAGTTTGAGGCTTTATCTAAACTATAACAAGTTGAATTGGAGCATACCCGCAAGCTTGTGGAGACTTCAATATCTCATAGAACTGGATGTTTGGTCCAATTTATTAAGTGGGGAAATTCCTTAAGAGATCGGAAATTTAGAGACTGCAACAATCATTGATATGTCAAAAAATGATTTTTTTGGTAAGATCCCTAGCACTTTAGGGGATCTAGTTAAATTGATTGATCTTTATCTAGCACATAATAGATTGGATGGATCTATTCCAGATTTATTTGGCAAAATGTTGTCCTTGGAATTCTTGGATTTGAGCCATAACAATCTTAGTGGAGTAATTCCGAAGTCACTAGAAGCTCTTGTGTATCTCAAACACCTGAACATCTCATTTAATAAACTCAGTGGAGAGATTCCTTCTGGGGTTCCATTTTCAAATTTCACTAGCAAATCTTTCCTGTCCAATAACACACTCTGTGGTGATTCTAAGTTTAATGTGTCACCATGCGTCATCAAATCTCCCAAGACAAAGAAGCCAATCTTGGTTCTATATGTCCTTTCTGGAGTGGGTATGCTATTTCTTGCATTAGCCCTCGCATATGTATTTTTAATATTGTGAAAGAAGAAGAAAAATGTAGGTCAAGCAGATGTATCTCTAGTAAAGGGGAATGAAAGAATTTCTTACCATGAACTTGAACAAGCAACAGAAGGATTCAGCGAAAGCAACGCACTTGGTAATGGGAGTTTCAGCAAGGTCTACAAAGGGATACTTAAGGATGGTACTCTTTTGGCAGCAAAGGTATTTAATGTGAGATTGGATGGTGCATTCAAAAGTTTTGATACAGAATGTGAGATTTTGCGAAACGTCCGCCATCGAAATTTTGCTAAAGTCATCACTAGTTGCTCCAACTTTGATTTCAAAGCATTAGTATTAGAATACATGCCGAATGGGACACTTGAAAAATGGCTATATAGTCATAACCTTTTCTTATACATGTTCCAAAGATAAGATATAATGATAGATGTTGTATTTGAGATGGTCTATCTCCACAATGGCTGTTCAAGTCCGGTGGTACATTGTGAATTGAAGCCAAGCAATGTTTTGTTAGATCAATAAATGGTAGGTCATGTAAGTGATTTTGACATTGCTAAATTGTTGGTTACAAGGGAGACTTTTGTCCAAGCAAGGACAATTGCAACCATTGGATATATTGCTCCAGGTATTAAAAATTTTTAAAGCTCCCTCATGTTCGTAGTGTTAGGGCATGAGAAGTTTTGATGATAGACAGATGAATGAAACATGTTGTGCAATCTGGTCCATACAAGTGAAACTGCTTCGGACATATGGAGTGCATGCTGAAATCATTACATGCTAAAATTATTACATAAGCTGTCAACACATGGATAAGCAAAGGATGTTCATACGGCTATATGAAGATAATTAGAGCAGTTAGAGTTTGAGTAGATCAAAAAGTCTACAAGGCAGAAAGATAAAGCAAAAGAGTCCCACTCAATTTAGAAGAAGGAGAGATGGTTACAACAAAGAGTGAGTTACTTGAAAGATTCCTACAGAAGATAAAAGTAAAGAAGAAAAAAGACTGCATCTGAGGGAGCATATATAGACGACAAACTGCATTCAAATAACCATTCATGCACTGATAAGAAAATCAACAATCAGCAAAATCGTTCACAAACTTGAAGAAGAACCTAGTTCTCACTTAGTATGTTTTAGACTGCTTGTAATAGGAAGGTTTCTGAGTTGTAATGAGTAAATTGTTCTAGTCTCAGTATTCTATAAGATGAGTTAGGAATCACATCTTCAAGTTAGGGAACTCGAAGACTCGGGAACACTTATCTTGGAAAGATTTGTGTTTTTGTAGTAATAGAAGTTAGAAGTTTTAATTCGTTGTTTACAAGAAGTCTTGTAATTGTGTTGATTGTTGAGGCTCAAAGTTATAGTGAAGATTGGGGTTAAATCCTGTTGAGGTACACGTCGTGGGTTTTTACACCTTTCTGAGCCGGTGTTTTCCATGTAAACATTACTGTGTTAAGTTTTTACTTCTGCAAACCACGTATACTTACTTGTTCCACAGATAGGCAATCAGTAGGGATCATACTCTAACAAGTGGTATCAGAGACGGTTGTCTTACTGGTCACAGTGAAGGTTAATCCACTACTAGACCCCCACTCTTTCATGGTACTCATTTCATCTGGCGGAAAGCCAGGATGGAGATGTTTATTCAAGGAGAAGACTATGAATTATGGAATAGGATTACTGAAGGTCCTACTATCCCTATGAAGACAGAAAATGGTGTGCAAGTCAAGAAAATAAGGAGTGAGTTTACTGCTGATGAGCTTTTGGCTTTAAAGAAAAATGCTAAGGCAAAGAATATCCTAGTCCTGCTGAATATAATAGAATATCTACCTGTACCACTGCTAAGAAAATATGGGATGACTTAGTAAATGCCCATGAAGGTACCTCTCAGGTAAGGAAATTCAGGATCTCTCTTCTTTTTATTGAATATAAAGAGTTTAAGAAGAAGGAAAATGAATCCTTACATGATATGATGACAAGTCTTACTACTCTAACAAATGAGTTAAACTCCTTGGGAAAAGTCATCACTGAATAAGAACAAGTAGAGAAGGTTCTGAGGGTGCTACCAAAGTCAAAATGGAATGTTAAAGTCACTGCAATCAAGGAAGCAAATAAGGATCTCACAGGTATGACTTTGGATGAACTAGTAGGGAATTTAAGAACCTATGAAATGGAAGTTGATGGAATTAAGGAACAGAAGGCTTCTAAAAAAATCTTGGCCTTGAAGTCTTTTGATAGTGATGAAGAGATTGAACTGGATAAGGAACAAATTGCCTTCATAACAAAAAACTTCAGCAAGTTTTTTAAGAAGAAGAAGGGAACAGGTAGCAAGAAGCGAACCAATGACAATCCAAATGGATGTTACAAGTGTGGAAAGACTGATCATTAGATCAGAGAATGTCCTCTATGGGAAATAGAATGGAGGAAGGAAAGAGTTGAAAAAGAACAAAAGGCCAAGAGGAAGGAAAAGGAAGAACATGCCATGATAGCTACATGAGGATCTGAATCTGAAAATGATGATGATGGAGTTGATGAGACAGCATTTATGGATTTTGGAGACTCAGACATTGAGGAAGAAGATGATGCTTCTGAGGTAAGTTTAGTTGAACTAAAAGAAAAATTGTATTTTTTTTTCTAAAACTAAACTTGTTTCCTTGATGAGTGGTTTAATTGAAAATTTCCAAGAATTAACTTTTGATAGGGATGAATTGTTCAACAGTCTCGCAAGTCTTAAATTTGATTTCATTGACTTGAAAGTTTGCAAGCAAAATGTTGACAAAGAAAATTGCACTCTCAAGGAACAAATTACACTGCTTGAGTCCTCAAATAATGATCTTAAGTCTAAAACCCTTAAACTGACTCTCACTGACTATGGGAAAAAGGCCATAAGTAAAGAACAAGAAAATGTTGAACTTGAGTTAACTAAGTACAAACAAGAATGCTATGACTTGACTAAAAAAATTGATAAGATGAGTCAAGAGGTAGCAAGATTAACATTGGATCTATAAAAGTCAAACAGATGGACAAATTCTTCAAGAATTGTTCATCATCTTGGTAAAAGAAATCACAATGAAAAAGCAGGATTGGGTTTTTATAAAGAAGCTGATAATCTTCAAGACTTATGCTATATTTGTGTCAATCTTGGACATCCTACTACTGAATGTCCTATGGCTGCTAAAAGCAGATATCAAAGTCTGAACCTGGCAACAAAACTTTCTCAGACTAAGAAAACAAACACTAAAATTAGTTTGAGAAATAAGGCAGTCTACTTGCTTTCTGCTTGGACTAGAAGGAGTTTAATTTATTCTTTTACTAACAAAACAGGACCCAAGCTTTTCTGGGTTCCTAAGTCTAACCATTGATTTCTTGTGCAGGAGAAGGTAAAGGGAAACAAAAGGCACTGGTACCTAGATAGTGTTTGCTCAAGACATATGACTAGTGACAAGCAAAAATTCCTTTCACTCTCCAAAATAAATGGTGGGGGAGTCTCTTTTGGAAATAGAAAAAGGGGAATCATAACTGGAGTTGGAAAAATTGGCTCATCTGAGTCAAAAGCCGTGGAAGATGTTTATCTTGTGGAAGGACTGAAGCATAACCTGCTAAGCATTTCACAATTGTGTGACAAAGGTAATAAAGTAATTTTCACTGCTGCAGGTGTTAAAGTCAAAAGGATGGACACCAAAGAAATTGTGCTTACTATAAGGAGATACAGGAATGTATACAAAGCAGACATAATGGCAATACCAGGACCTAAGTTGACTTGTCTAAGTGTAATAGAAACTGATCCCCTCCTTTGGCACAGAAGACTTGGACATGCAAGTCTGAAACAACTGAACATACTTTCCTCCAAAGACATGGTATTGGTACTACCCAAGATCAAGTTTAAGGAAGAAAAGTTATTTAGTGCATGTGTAAGGGGGAAGCAAGTAAAATCCTCTTTCAAGTCAAAGATCCATGTTAGCACTACCAAATGTCTTGACCTGGTTCATATGGACTTGTGTGGACCAATGAGATAATAAAGCAGAGGTGGAAAAAAGTATATTTTTGTAATTATTGATGTTTATTCCAGGTTCACCTGGACTTTGTTTATATCCTCTAAAGAAGATGCCTTTGATGTCTTTGAAATCTTCATTAAGAAAATAAAAAAAAACCCAGGCACTTCATTAGTTTCCATAAGGTCTGACCATAGAACAGAATTTGAGAATGCAAAATTCTTAGATTATTTTTCATCAAATAAAATAGATCATAACTTCTTAGCTCCTAAAACTCCACAACAAAATAGAGTGGTGGAAAAGAAGAACAGAACCTTGGAAGATATGGCTAGAACAATGATGCTTGCATCAAATGCTGCCAAAAACCTATGGGCTGAGGCAATAAGTACTGCAGCATATGTCACAAACAGATGCATAATCGACCCTTATTAGAAAAGACTCCCTATGAATTACTAAAAGGTAGAAAGCCTAACATTTCTCACTTTAGAACTTTTGGTTGCAAATGTTTCATACATAATAATGGTAAGGATAATTTGGAAAAATTTGATGCCAAAAGTGATGAGAGAATCTTTTTAGGTTATTCACTTCATAGTAAGGCTTACAGAGTTTTAAACAACAGAACTAACTGTGTTGAAGAAAGCATGCATATGATTTTTGATGAGTTTTATGTTAAGACTAACCTACAGAAAGAAAGCGACACTGAGGAACAAGTTACATCGACTGAAGCAGTCAAACTTGGGGGAACTTTCACAGGGGGAACTGAAGCTGAAGGCATAGTGTTAGGGGGAACTGAGCCATCAACTGCTTCACATCAGAACATTAGAAGTGATCCAAGTAGCTCACTAGGATTGATCCCAAAAGGATACAAGTATCAAGGTTCACATCCCATTGAGAATATACTTACTAATCTCACTTCTGGAATCACCACAAGATCTGGATTGAGAAGTATGTGTGCATTTAAGGTATTTTTGTTAGAAATAGAGGCAAAGAAAGTAAGTGAGGCATTGCTTGATGTTGATTGGATCATATCCATGCAGGATGAGTTGAATTAGTTTGAGAGAAGCAAAGTATGACATTTAGTTCCTCTTCCAAAAGATAGATCAGTCATTGGGACTAAATGGATGTACAAAAATAAAGTTGATGAGCATGGAACAGTCACAAGAAACAAGGGAAGACTGGTAGTTCAAGGATACAACCAAGAAGAAGGAATTGTCTTTGATGAGACTTTTGCTCTTGTAGCAAAACTTGAAGCCATAAGATTGCTGGTTGTCTTTGCCTCTTACAAGGAGTTTATTTTGTACCAGATGGATGTGAAGAGTGCATTCCTAAATGGCATTCTCAAAGAAGAGGTTTATGTGAAGCAACCTCCAGGATTTGAAAGTAGAGAGTTTCCAGATCATGTGTACAAGCTGGATAAGTCTTTGTATGGGTTGAAACAAGCACCAAGGGCCTGGTATGAGAGATTATCAAAGTTTATGCTGGAGCATGGACACACCAGAGGTAAAATTGACAATACCCTTTTCTTAAAAACTAATGGAAAGGATTTGTTAGTTGTGTAGGTGTATGTGGATGGCATTATTTTTGGCTCAACCAATATGAATGTGATTTATGACTTTGCTAAACTCATGAGTTGTGAGTTTGAAATGAGCATGATGGGGGAGTTGGATTACTTCCTGGGTCTTCAAATAAAACAGTCAGCATCAGGATCAATGATCCATCAACAAAAGTAAGTCAAAGAGCTTCTCAAGAAATTCTCCATGGAGGAAACTAAAGAAATAAGTACTCTCATTACCACTACCACAAAACTTGATCTGGATGAAACAGGTTCTGATGTAGAACAAAAACTATATATAGGCATGATAGGGTCTTTATTGTATCTCACAGCAAGCAGACCTGACATTGTGTTTAGCGTGGGACTGTGTGCAAAGTTTCAAGCTAATCCAAAAGAATCCCATCTAAAGTCTGTAAAAAGAATCTTCAGATATTTGAAAGGAACTAGTGATCTTGGGTTGTGGTATCCCAAAGGTAGTAACTTTAATTTGGTAGGATACTCTTATGCTGATTACGCAGGATATTTGGTGGGCAGGAAAAGCAGTACAAGTATGGCACACTTCTTAGGATCATATTTGATTACCTGGTCCACAAAGAAGCAAAATTCAGTAGCTTTGTCTACTGCTGAGGCTGAATACGTTGCTGTTGGGTCATGCTGTGCTCAATTGTTATGGATCAAACAATAACTTCTGGATTTTGGGGTAGATGTTGGTTGTATTCCCATCTTTTGTGATAACACAAGTGCTATAAACATAGCCAAAAATCCTGTTCAATATAAAAGAACTAAGCATATTGATATCCGTCATCACTTCCTTCGAGACAATGTTGAAAAAGGAAATATATCAATTATGCTTTATTTAACTAAGGAACAAATTGCTGACATATTCACTAAGGCTTTGAGTAGGGAACACTTTGAAAAAAATAGGTTAGCACTGGGGATGATTAAAATTGTATAAATCTCCATCAATGATTGACTAGAATATGTTATGCCTGAGTGATTGTTCATTAATTCAGTCTTACACATTTAGTTGTATGTCGTAATTCCAAGATTTAAAGCAATATGATATATATATGTATTGTTTTTTTTGATAGATGGATCATCAAGGCAAGAGTGGTCATGGACTAATCAAACATAGGTATGATTATTGTTTTCCATAGTAGCATTAAGAGAAACGGGTCATCTACAAGGTTCTTTCAATAATGATTAAAACCACCAAAACCCAACAGTCATCTTCTTCAAAAGGCTGCCAGACCTTTTCTATTCGTACTGAACCTTTACATCAGCACGTTTCTCCAAAATCATAGTCCCTTCATCTTTTAACTTCCTTCTCACTCTTCTTAAATACACCACTTTTATCTCTCCTATCTCCACTTCTCCTTCAATTTCTGAATATTCAACATACTATGGCGTCTTCTTCCTCTCCTCATTCTTCTACAAAATCTAACATTAATCCTTCTACACAACTTATTCTCCACCTAAACATCAATTTACCCTCACTTATCCAACCCCAAATCCTTCTCAACCTATCTGATTTCCCATTCTTCAATACCTTACCACACCCCCTCTCTCACTCATCTTTCAAACCCTCACTCTTTCCAGAACCCTTACCACTATCAATAGCTCCTCTTTAAATCCTTGATCGAGATGACATTCCAATTGCCAACTTTATTCCTAGACGGTCAAGATCAACTCTGAAACAAAAACCCTCATTTGTCGCCATTGATGTCCATGATGATACTCCTGAACACTTTTCTCCCGTCATCCCTTCATCTCAAACTCCACATACATCAGAGAAGGAAACAGCAGGAAAATTCTTATTTGGAAGAGGCACTTAGGAAAAGTAAAAACAAATGAGTCATGCTGAATGTTTCTCCTCCCCAATGTGATTCCTCTCCTGACATTCTCATTCGCTCTAAGAGAAAGCTGAAGCAGAAGTATACCATAGCTAAAACATTAAAACCATATCTCTCTCATAAAATGTCCCTCCCTCCCACTCCCAAAGACTCCACATCTTCAAAATCCATTGTCAAAGCCTCTACTGACAAAGTCTCTACTGAAAATCCTCTACTCCTTCTAAAGATTCTCCAAAATCTGTGTCACTTTCGAAGAAACAGGTCCCCAAACCTGGTCCTTCTATCTCATCTGCCTCAGATTTAGACTATCTTCCTGACACTTCTTCTGTGCCTCCTGATGATTCTGATGTTGATATTAATATTGATACTCTTGCTGCTAAAGCTTCTCAGTCAGACCATGTTCTGTATTTTCAGAAATAAAAGATTGTTAGAGGTAGGGTTGTCACTGGTTTTAGAGGTCCTGATATGGAAACTTTGGTCACCAAATTGGGGCTCAGGGGTGGTCATCCTTGCTTCTGCAAGGTAATCATCAAAGAAGGTTTGGAAAAGATGAAGTCTATGAATTTTATACACATGGAGTTGCGATTGGGGAAATGATCTCAACCTCTGTTCATGGAAAACTCATCAATATTTATCCTGCTGATTTGGGTAGAATTCTAAGTGTTCCTACTGGAGGTTGGGGTCACTATGTGAAAGTATCTTGGCCTCCTCTTGACAATCTTCCATCTGCCCTTGATATCTGCAAAAAATTTTTTGGAAATCCCCTCATTCCTTCTTATCGTAGGGTGATGAAAAATGAAATATCTTCTCTCTATTAGTTGTATTTTGATGTGTTCCATAAAATGATCTTACCCAGGAAGGAGAGGCGCACAATTGAAAGCTTTCTTGATCTTACCTTAATGGAACTATTGGATTCTGAGATTCCAATAGACCTTTCCCAACTCATCATTAAGCATATGCAAAGGGTACTCGTCAAAGCTAAGAATGGTCATGCTTTGCCCTATTAGTTCTGTCTTGCCCTTGTGTTTGATGATTTTCATGTCTCTGTCAAGGTGTGGTCCTTAAAGACAACTAAAGATGTGATTGTCCAAGTGAACCATGCTATGTTACCTGCTACTATGAGACATGCAGACAACCCTATGCAAAAGTTGCGAAATGCCTTAGAGGCAAAGCAGGGTGAGCTAGAGGTTGCACAGGCTACATTGAAAGCTTCCCAGGCTATTCATAAAGATGAAAAGAGGGCTCTTAAAGCTCAAATTACTTCCCTCACATCCACTTTGGAGAAGGAAAGAACTGAAAATGCTGCTATCATTCGATCGTTGACCTCTTTTATCCCCTCTACCTCCTCAAAATAAACTCCTCCTTTGTCCCTTATTTTTTTCTTTCTTCTTTGCTGCTTCTTGGTCCAACTTGTTTCTCTTTTTAGTCTTACTGTATAATGATAATTGTATCTATTTTTGTGCATGACACGGACCTCTTTTGCCTCACTTGATATACTTCTGTTTAATTCAATGCTTAGTTATCTCTTGCTCTGACTCTTGCTTGTTTTAATGATAGCCCCAGTCGCTATGGATTATTAAACAGTTTTTCACTTATTGGCTCAGCTTTTTGATGATGTCAAAAGGGAGAAGTATAGATTATACAATGCTTATAACTCAATTGATCTAACCTGTTTCATTCTACTGTGATCCTTTTATTGTATTTCTTATTGAGTATGTCAGGTTCTTGGTAATATTGTGCTATACGTTTGTCATCATCAAAAAGGGGGAATTTGTTAGGGCATGAGAATTTTTTATGATAGACAGATGAATGAAACATGTTGTGCAAGCTGGTCCATACAAGTGAAACTGCTTCAGACATATGGAGTGCATGCTGAAATCATTATATGCTAAAATTATTACATAAGCTGTCAACACATGGATAAGCAAAGGATGTTCACACAGCTATATGAAGATAATTGGAGCAGTTAGAGTTTGAGTAGATCAAAAAGTCTACAAGGCAGAAGGATAAAGCAAAAGAGTCCTACTCAATTTAGAAGAAGGAGAGATGGTTACAACAAGGAGTGAGTTACTTGAAAGAGTCCTACAGAAGATACAAGTAAAGAAGAAAAAGGAATGCATCTGAGGGAGCATATATAGACGACAAGCTGCATTCAAATAACCATTCATGCACTGATAAGAAAATCAACAAGCAGCAAAATCGTTCACCAACTTGAAGAAGAACCTAGTTCTCACTTAGTATGTTTTAGACTACTTGTAATAGGAAGGTTCTTGAGTTGTAATGAGTAAATTTTTCTAGCCTCAGTATTCTATAAGCTGAGTTAGGAATCACGTCTTCAAGTTAGGGAACTCGAAGATTTGGGAACACTTATCTTGGAAAGATTTGTGTTTTTGTAGTAATAGGAGTTAGAAGTTTTAATTCCTTGTTTACAAAAAGTCTTGTAATTGTGTTGATTGTTGAGGCTCAAAGTTATAATGAAGATTTGGGTTAAATCTTGTAGAGATACAGTTTGTGATTTTTTACACCTTTTTGAGCCGGGTGTTTTCCACGTTAACATTACTGTGTTCAGTTTTTACTTCTGTGAACCACGTATACTTACTTGTTCCACAGATGGGCAATCAGTAGGGATCATACTCTAACACTTAGAATACCTAAAACACTAATTCTTTTCCCTGTATATACGTGATTAGTTTTTTTTTAAAGCATATTCCTTGCTTTCTTGATCATTTTCAACCATGATAGCAGAGTATGGCCAAGATGGAATACTATCAATGAGTTGTGATGTTTATAGTTTCGGCATCCTGATGATGGAGACGTTTACAAGAAGGAGACCAGGTGATGAAAGATATACTGGAGATTTGAGCATAAGACGTTGGGTTAGTGATTCTCTTCCAAGAGGAATTCATACCATGGTGGATGCTAATTTGGTACAGCTAGGGGATGAACAAACTAATGCAAAGATGCAGTGTCTTTTATCTATCATGGAATTAGCTTTGAGCTGCACTTTAGTGACACATGAGGCAAGAATTAGAATGAAAGATGCTCTTTCAAAACTTGAAAAGATCAGGCTCCAGTTTGGCAATAGTCGCCACTAGTTGGAATTGGACCATCCGCTCGTGAGTGATGCTTGATTTGTCTGTTGCTTTATTTAAGATGAATACAGTATTGCACTTCGTCTTGTGTACTCTTGTGCTTTCTAAATATCTCAGATTTCTTTCTACCATATCCCAGCTGGAGTGATGATTTTCCAACTGCTAGAGTTTACAACAGTCTAACTATAACCCGTAATAGTCTCCTCTCTTTCACCACAAGACTGAACAAGTTCTATGACGTTGCCATTATGTATTAGTCAAAACAATAAATTTTAAATAAACCAAGAATTAAAAAGCATAAGCAATAAACAAAGGATATCTAGATTATGTTTCAAGAATTAGTTCAAACTACTTTTTGCACCAAAAAGTATGTACAAAAACCGTGTAAACAACGATAAGCGCAATTGAATTAACTTATTTTAACAATGGGTGAAAATCATTTTCACCCCGCAACTTTGTTTAAAAAATCAAACTCCCCCTCAAGATTGAACAATAATCATACTCCCCTCTTTGTCCCATGCAATGCCCATTTTGTCCTTATAATTTTAATTCTATATTTATGTAATATCTTTTAATATTATATGTAATGAATATTTTTTTAACATGGATATTTGTAGAATTTTATTTAAGTTTATTAACTTTATACGCAAATTAATATGTTTTATAAATTTATCACAAAATTCAATATTATTTTTTAAGATCGTTATTTTAGTATTATATGTTATTAATAAGTCGTTTGGTGTGAGGTATAATTATAATAATTCAGAGATAAAGTTCATGATTATTTATCCTGCATTTAATTAGATGTATTAGGTAGTCTCAAAATTATTTGTCGCACTATTTATACCACAGTGATGAGATAAGTTATCACACATACATGTTAGTACAACTTATTTTATAATAACTAATCCTGGAATAACTTGTTTCCAAACAACCCACCTCTAAGTGGGTATATATACATATGTATGTACATGCATGTGCATATATTTTTGTGTTTTATCACTCTCTTACTAAATTTGTTTCGTATTATTTAACTTTTTATTGATACAACACAATCCTTAAAAAGAAATTACTTAGAGGTAGATTTTGCTAAATTAACCTTATTAGTGATAATTTGAAACTTTAAATTTGTCTATAAATTGAAGGAAATGTGTCTTTTAAGTCTTGAATGAAGAATTGGTGACATTGACAAATTTAAAGGATCAAACATAATTAAGAAACTTGATTAGGTTAATTTTGAACTTGATTAATATTTTTTAAACTTTTAATCTTTTCAAAAATAAAAAATTAACCCACACCCACAAAACTTCCCTCCCTCTGCAAATCAATCTCTCTCTCTTCTCTCTTTCTCTCGATAGTCTCTCTCTCTAACATCTCCCAACCAACAACTTTTCAAATTTCTCCCTTCAATCTTGTTTAACTTCAACCTCTGGCAACAAATAGTTTTGAGTTCTTGCCCGTTCCTTTTTTACTTTCAACCGTCAGTCGACGTGACAACATTCTCCGGCGACAACAACTTCTAGTTCTTCATCGTTTCTTTTCGATTTTCACAAGTAAAAAATTAGGGCTTTTAAGTTATGATGAAAATGAGGAACTTGATTTGTTGGCGTTTGTTATTTTTTTATATTTTTTGTTATTTTTTTTAATGTTTGTTATTTTTTAGATGAATTTCTCATCTGAATGTATCTACTACTGCTGTTTTTTAATAATAGATAAAACATATAACGTGAATCCAATAGATGAGTATTTGTTGCAACATATATGACTAATCTGTTGCACAGATTAGTAATCTGTTACAACATATATGACTAATATGTTGCGCAGATTAGTAATCTGTTGCAATATATATGACTAATTTGTTGCAACAAATGAGTAATCTGTTGCAACATATATAACTAATCTGTTGCAACATATATGACTAATTTCTTACAACAAATAAGTAATTTGTTGCAACAAATGAGTAATTTGTTGCAACATATATGACTAATTTGTTGCAACAGATTACTCATCTGTTGGATTTGTTTTATAGTGTTGTAATATAAATCCAACATATGGGTCATCTGTTGCAACAGATTAGTCATATATTGCAATAGATTACTCACTTGTTGCAATAGATGACTCATATGTTGGATTCATATTGCAGGTTCTATCCATTGTAGCAGTAGCAGATACACCAACTAAGAAATTCAACAAAAATTATAATTTTACTTACAAAATAAGCTGTGAAGTAATGTCCAAGTGATATACGAACAAAATTTGACCTAAAAATTTTTTTAAAAATTTCAACAGGGGCACAACGAATAAGTAAAACACATGAAAAATTTCATGAAACAGGTAAAGAAGACAAAAATAATACACCATATATCAAATGCAAAAGGATCAAGGGGACAAACATTTGAGTTCTCCTAAAAACGCTTAAGTTCCCTAATATTTTAATTGGTTTCTAATAGTTGACCCATCTGTTACAAGAGATTTTCTATCTGTTTGATAATTTTCAACAGATGAATCATCTGATGCAACATGCTAGTTATCTGTTGATTCAAATCAAACAATTATTAGTAATAACTAAATTGATTTAGCTAAAATTAAAGACGTCTCTACGATAATGGGACAAACATTTGTGTTCTCCTAAAAATATTTGAGTTCCCTAGTATTTTAATTATTTTTCAACAGATTATCTATTTGTTGCTACAAGTTAGTCATCTATTGCAACAGATGTTTATAACAGGTTAGTCATTCGTTTATTCAAATAAAACAATTATTAATAATAACTAAATTAATTTAATTAAAATTGAAGAAAAGTCTTTAATACAAGACCTTAGACAAGGGAACAAGTGTTTGAGTTCTCCTAAAAATATTTGAGTTCTAGTATTTTAAATTGTTTTTCAACATATATCGAACTCGGAATCAAAATGAGCCATGGAATTAAAAAAGTGACCAAAATAGGCCACCTATTTACAAAGTTACCAAAATAGGCTAAACATAACAATTTATTACGTTTTCTATTTTTTTCTTAACGGTCAACTAACGGAGTTGAATTTTACAAAATTGTAAGAATTTCTTACGTTTTATATTTTTTTATAAAATGTAAGAATTTAACCGAAGAAAAAAATACAATGAATTGTCAAATCAATTAAAAAGGTACTAAAAAAAGAGTTGTTCAACGTAACAAAAAGTTATGTTCTTAACTTTTTTTATAGCAGTGGTCCCCCACCCACAACTCCTTTTTTCATAAATGTCCCATCACTTCTACTTTTTCCTCTTTTTAAATATGATAATTATGAATTTTTTATTAATTAAATTTATTTATATTTTACATGTAGCTCAAATAATTTATTTTTTCCAATAAATTTTTATGTTTTACATAAAAAAAATTTAAAAAAGAAGTATCAATTACCTCATTAACTTAACAATTTTCTTATATTTATTCTATATCAAAAAATGATCACTTCTATCCTTAATTATCCGATTTCTCTTTAAAAAAAATTATACTTTTGAGTTTTTCTCTACTCCAAAATAGTGAAATGTTGAATTATCGTCGATCAAATATGTTACTATATACAAGAATTATATTTTTTTAGGAGTGTTCCTAAAAAAATATATTTTCTTCTATTAATTTAGGAGTGTTCCTAAATTAAATTGTATTTTTTACTCCATTAATTATAATATGAAACGTATTTGTGCATGTGAGTCTCCTCAATATCCTAATCGAAACACTAATTGAAAACTACGATGAATCACTATCCGAAAAAATTAATTTCATATTTTTAACAGACCAAAAAAAATATAATTATTGTATATAGTAGCATATTTGATCGATGATAATTCAATATTTTACTATTTTAGAGTAGAGAAAAACTCAAAAGTATAATTTTATTTTTAGAGAGAAATCGGATAATTAAGGATAGAAGTGATTATTTTTTGATATAGAATCAATATAAGAAAATTGCGAAGTTAATGAGGTAATTGATACTTCTATTTTTAAAATTTTTTATGTAAAACGTAAAAATTTATTACATAGAGAAAAAAAATTATTTGAACTACATGTAAAATATAAATAAATTTAACTAATCAAAAAATTCATAATTATGATATCTAAAAAGAGGAAAAAGTGGAAGTGATGGGACATTTGAAAAAGAAATTGTGGGTGGGGGACCACTGCTATAAAAAAATTAAGAACGTAACTTTTTGTTATGTTGAACAACTCATTTTTTAGTATCTTTTTAATTGATTTAATAATTCACTGCATTTTTTCCTCGTTCATCGTGTAAAATGTAAGAAATTCTTACGTTTTATATTTTTTTTATAAAACGTAAGAATTTTTTACGTTTTACAAAAAAAATGTAAAATGTAAGAAATTGTAAAAGTCAACTCCGTTAATTGATCGTTAAGAAAAAAAATAGAAAACGTAATGAATTATTACGTTTAGCCTATTTTGGTAACTTTTTAAATAGGTGACCTATTTTGGTCACTTTTTAAATTATGTGGCTCATTTTGGTTTTGAGTTCACATATATCTTATCTATTTAATAATTTTCAATCGATGAGTCATATGTTGCAACAATTTAGTCATATGTTGCAATAGATGTCTATATTTATTGGATAATTTTCAATAGATGAGTTATCTATTGCAATAGGTTAGTCATCTGTTGCAACATATGTCTATATATGTTTGGTCATTTTCAACAAATGTCTTTAACTATTTGGTCTTTTTCAACAGATTACTCATCTATTGGAACATGTTAATTGAAATCGTAATTGAACTTATCAATTCATCTTTAATTTTAGTTAAATCAATGTTGTTATTATTAATAATTTCTTAATTTGAATCATTTCAAATAAAATTGATCAATTAACATTTTACTCAAGACGAATACACTTAGATGATCATATAATTACTATGAGATTAATTAAAATCGTAATTAAATTATCAATTCATTTTTAATTTTAGTTAAAGAAATTTAGTTATTACAAATAATTACTTAACTTTAATTATTTCAAATCAAATTGGTTAATTGATCAATCTACTTAAGACGAAACACTTAGTTGATCATGTAATTACTATAAAATTAATTGAAATTGTAAGTGAACTTACTAATTCATCTTTAATTTTAGTTAAATCAATATAGTTATTTCTACTTATGGCTTGGTTTGAATCATTTCAAATAAAATTGGTCAATTGATCACTCTACTCAGGACGAACACACTTAGTTGGTCGTGTAATTACCATGAGATTAATTGAAACAGTAATTGAACTTATTAATACTAGTTAAATCAATTTAGTTATTACTAATATAATGTCTTAATATGAATCAATAGATAACTAAAATGTTGCAAAAGATGAGTAATCTATTGAAAATGACCAAACAAATAAAGACATCTATTGCAACAGATTAGTCACCTATTGCCAACAAATTAGTAATCTGTTGAAAATAACAAACAGATAAAGTCATATGTTGTAATAGATTGGTCATCTGTTGTAAATTACCAACAGATAAAGACATTTGTTACAACAGATGATTAATCTATTGCAACATATGTGCATATCTGTTTGATAATTTTCAACAAATGACTCATCTGTTGCAACAGATTAAATCTGTTGCAATAGGTTATACACTTAAATGATCATGTAATTACTATTAGATTAATTGAAATTGTAATTATTAAATCAATTTGGCTATTACTAATAATGACTTAATTTGAATCATTTCAAATAAAATTAGTCCATTGATCACTCTACTCGGAACGAACACACTAAGATGATCTTGTAATTAATATGAAAATAATTGAAATCATAATTGAACTAATCAATTCATCTTTAATTTTAGTTATATCAATGTAGTTATTACTAATAATATCTTAATTTGAATCATTTCAAATAAAATTGGTCAATTAACACTTTACTCAAGACGAATATACTTAGATGATCGTGTAATTACTAACTATGAGATTAATTAAAATCGTAATTAAAATTATCAATTCATCTTTAATTTTAGTTAAATTAATTTAATTATTACTAATAATTGCTTGATTTTAATTATTTCAAATAAAATTGGTCAATTGATCATTCTACTTAAGACAAAACACTTAGTTGATCATGTAATTACTATAAAATTAATTGAAATTGTAAGTCAACTTTCTAATTCATCTTTAATTTTAGTTAAATCAATATAGTTATATCTAATTATGGTTTGGTTTTAATCATTTCAAATAAAATTGGTCAATTAATCACTCTACTCAGGACGAACACACTTAGTTGATAGTGTAACCACCATGAGATTAATTGAAACTGTAGTTGAACTTATTAATTCATGTTTAATTATAATTTAATAAATTTAGTTATTACTAATATAATGTCTTAATATGAATCAATAGATGACTAACATGTTGCAAAAGATGAGTAATCTGTTGAAAATGACTAAACAGATAAAGACATCTGTTGGAAATAACCAAACAGATAAAAACATCTTTTGGAAATGACCAAACAAATATAGACATATGTTGCAACAAATGACTAACGTGTTGCAATAAATGACTCATCTATTGAAAATTATCAAACAAATATAGATATCTGTTGCAACAGATGACTAAGTTGTTGCAACAGATGACTCATCTATTGAAAATTATCAAACATATACGATATATGTTGGAAAGTAATTTAAAATAGTAAACCTCAGATGTTTTTAAGAGAACTCAAATGTTTTTCCCCTTGTCTAAGGTCTTGTCTTTAATTTTAGTTAAATCAATTTAGTTATTACTAATAATTGCTTAATTTGAATCATTTTAAATAAAATTTATCAATTGATCATTCTATTAAGGACGAATACATTAATTGAAATTGTAAGTGAACTTATCAATTCATCTTTAATTTAGTCAAAATCAATTTATTTATTACTAATAATGACTTAATTTGAATCATTTGAAATAAAATTGGTCGATTGATCACTCTCCTCGAGACGAATACACATAGTTGATCATGTAATTACTTTGAGATTAATTGAAATTGTAAGTGAACTTATCAATTCATCTTTAGTTTTAGTTTTATCAATTTATTTATTATGAATAATGGCTTAATTTGATTCATTTCAAATAAAATTGGTCAATTGATCCCTCTAATCATGACGAATACACTTAGTTGATAATTTAATTACTATGAGATTAATTGAAATTGTAAGTTTATCTTTAATTTTAGTTAAATCAATTTATTTATTACTAATAATATCTTAATTTGAATTATTTCAAATAAAATTGGTCGATTGATCACTCTACTCGGGACGAATACACTTAGTTAACCATGTGATTATGATGAGATTAATTGAAATTGTAAGTGCACTCATTAATTCATGTTTAATTTTAGTTAAATCAACATAGTTATTACTAATAATGGCTCAATTTGAATCATTTAAAATAAAATTGATCAATTAATTATTCTACTAAGGATGAAACACTTAATTGATCATTTAATTATTGAGGTTAATTGAAATTGTAATTGAACTTACTAATTCATCTTTAATTTTAGTTAAATCAATGTAGTTATTTCTAATAATGGTTTAATTTGAATTATTTCACATAAAATTTGTCAATTAATCATTCTACTCAGTACGAAACACTTAATTGATCATGTAATTACTATGAAATTAATTGAAATCGTAATTGAACTTACTAATTCTTCTTTAGTTTTAGTTAAATCAATATAGTTATTTCTAATGATGACTTAGTTTGAATCATTATAAATAAAATTGGTCAATTTAAATCAATATAGTTATTTCTAATGATGACTTAGCTTGAATCATTTCAAATAAAATTGGTCAATTGATCACTCTACTCAGGACGAACATACTTAGTTGATCGTGTAATTACCATGAGATTAATTGAAACTATAATTGAACTTATTAATTCATATTTTATTTTAGTAATCTATTTAGTTATTACTAATAATGACTTAATGTAAATCAATAGATGACTAACATGTTACAACAGATGAGTAATCTGTTGGAAATGATCAAACAAATAAAAACATCTGTTGAAAATGACCAAACAGATATAGACATTTGCTGCAACAAATGACCTATTTGTTGCAACAACTAATTAATCTATTGAAAATTATCAAACATATATAGACATCTGTTGCAACAGATGACTAAGTTGTTGCAACATATGACTCATTTGTTGGAAATTACTAAATAGACAATATATGTGTTTAAAAATAATTTAAAATACTAAAGTTCAAATATTTTTTAGGAGAACTCAAATGTTTTCCCCCATGTCTAAGGTCTTGTCTTCAATTTTAGTTAAATCAATTTAATTATTATTAATAATTATTTAATTTGAATCAACAAATGACTAACCTGTTATAAGCATTTATTGCAACAGATGACTAACTTGTTGCAACAAATAGGTGATCTGTTGAAAAATAATTAAAATACTAGGGAACTCAAACATTTTTAGGAGAACTCAAATGTTTGTTCCATTGTCTTAAAGACTTGTCTTTAATTTTAGCTAAATCAATTTAGTTATTACTAATAATTGCTTAATTTGAATCAACAGATGACTGATATGTTGCAACAGATGATTCATCTGTTGGAAATTATCAAATAGATAGAAAATCTGTTATAATAGATGGGTTATCCATTATAAAGCAATTAAAATACTAGGTAACTTAAATATTTTTATGAGAATTCAAACGTTTGTCCCCTTGATCCTTTTACATTTGATGTATGATACATTATTTTTGTCTTTTGTACCGCAACAAATAGGTGATCTGTTGAAAAATAATTAAAATACTAGGAAACTCAAACATTTTTAGGAGAACTCAAATGTTTGTCCCATTGTCTTAAAGACTCGTCTTTAACTTTAGCTAAATCAATTTAGTTATTACTAATAATTGCTTAATTTGAATCAACAGATGACTGACATGTTGCAATAGATGATTCATCTGTTGGAAATTATCAAACAGATAGAAAATCTGTTATAATAGATGGGTTATCCATTAGAAAGAAATTAAAATACTAGGGAACTTAAATATTTTTATGAGAACTCAAACGTTCGTCCCCTTGATCCTTTTACATTTGATGTATGACACATTATTTTTGTCTTCTTTACCGCAACAAATAGGTGATCTGTTGAAAAATAATTAAAATACTAGGGAACTCAAACATTTTTAGGAGAATTCAAATGTTTGTCCCATTGTCTTAAAGACTTGTCTTTAATTTTAGCTAGATCAATTTAGTTATTACTAATAATTGCTTAATTTGAATCAACAGATGACTGACATGTTGCAACAGATGATCATCTGTTGGAAATCATCAAACAGATAGAAAATCTGTTATAATAGATGGGTTATCCATTAGAAAGAAATTAAAATACTAGGGAACTTAAATATTTTTATGAGAAATCAAACGTTTGTCCCCTTGATCTTTTTACATTTGATGTATGATACATTATTTTTGACTTCTTTACCTTTTTCATAAAAATTTTCATGTGTTTCACTTATTCGTTGTGCCCTTGTTGAAAATTTTAGAATTTTTTAGGTCAAATTTTGTTTGTATATCACTTGGACATTATTTCATAGGTGATTTTGTAAGTATAATTATGATTTTTGTTGAATTTTTTATTTGGTATATTTGCTACTGCTACAATGGATAGAACCTGCAACATGAATCCAATATATGAGTCATTTATTGCAACAAGTGAGTAATCTGTTGCAACATATGACTAATTTATTGCAACAGATGACCCATATATTGGATTCATGTTATAACACTATAATACAAATTCAACATATGAGTAATCTGTTACAACAGATTAGTCATATATGTTGCAACAGATTACTCATATATTGTAAGAGATTAGTTAATATGTTGCAACAGATTAGTCAATATGTTGTAACAAGTTACTCATCTGTGCAGCAAATTACTCATCTGTTGGATTCACGTTACATATTTTATCTATTGTTGAAAAAACAGTAGTAGCAGATACACCCAGATGAGAAATTCAACTAAAAATTATAATTTTACTTACTAAAATCACCTATAAGTAATTCTCAAGTGATATACGAATACAATTTGACCTAAAAAAATTTGATCAAGTAGCAATAGTAGCGGTAACAAAAATGTTCAACAACAAGAAGATGATGATGGTGAACAAGAAGAGATGATAATGAAGAAGAAGATGATGATAATGAAGAAGAAGATGATGAATAAATCAATAACAACAATGAACAACAAAAATCATGAAGAGACAGAAAACTCCAATAAATGAGAAGAGAGAGAAACGTGTCTTTTTTCCCCTCCATTTCTAGTTATATTAGGTTTTACATTGGATCAAAGTGTAAATTAAAAAACTTGTGGGTTGTTTTCAAACTTTTCTTACTTTCTTAATCCTTAATAAAGTAATTATTACCTCCACTCAATTATTAAGATTTGTGTCACCCACACTTCATTTTAAAACTCTTTTGTCACCTAGAGCCCAAGGCCTCCTGTTACTTTATATGATTATTTAACACTAAAGGGTAGAAAAAAATATAATACAATTCTCTTGATTTCATTGAGCAGATAAACTAAAATATTTATTTTTAGCATGAGGATCAAGTGATAAAAAACGATGTTATCTATTGTCTATATCAATAAATAAGTTGTGATACAAGAATAATCATGGATATGAACTTAAGAGAGTGCGTGTTGGACTCGAGACTTGGTGGATGCAAATGAAGTGCAAAGGAGCACATAAATGGACACTAAAATCGTCCATACATAGCACTTCAAGGGCGCCTACTTGAAGCCATTCATTAAAGGGACATTTTGGCCATTTCACCTTACTTTTGTAATAAGTCTATAAATAGACTAATTTAGGTATTTAGTTCTTTAGTTGATGATTATTATAAGTCTCGAACTTTTGAAACACCAGGTCCTCTCTCCTTGAGGCACAAAACCAAAACTTGTACCTAGGATAGCATTCAAGGGTGGAATCTCTTGTGATTGCTTGTTTGTTAGAAACGTTGGTGCTTGAGTGGTGGACTCCGCTCTTATATCATCGTAAGAACTTGGTGCTTATAAACGTCTTTTGTAGGGGTTTTAGAGTTTAATACACTCTTTAGTTACTACTTTACATGTTTTCCTTGTGTCAAGTTATCTATCTTCTTAATCATTAAGTTTGTGTTTGCTTTCTTGTGTCGTTTTGTGTCTTGCTTGTTACGGGTATTTTCGGGTCACTTGTGGACTGTTTTGTGATTGTGGATACCGTGTGTTATTATTTGGTAACAAATCCATCATTGATTTCATTCCCACGAGATCAATCTTGGGTTTGTTCATTCAAAAATAAAAAAAATATTGAAAAAAAAAAACAGAAAAACTCAAAATAGTAATCTGTCCACGGTTTTGTGTTTAGGCCAAAATTTTAAGCCTAGTTTTCTTGTGATTTTTGTGTGTTTTGTGTGTTCTAGTGTTGGATATTTTTTTCCTAACACTAGAAGAGGTGTCCAAGGTCGAAAATCTCACAAAAAGAGTTGTGTTCTTGAGTTTGGTGTTCTTGGCCGAGAAAGTTGGTGTTCTTGTTATTGTCTTGGCCAAGAAAGTTGTTTTTCTTGTTGTTGTCTTGGACGAGATTTGTTCTTTGAGTCTAGATCTAGGTAAATTTCGTGAGTCTTGAGTGTTATTAGTGTTGTTTTGTTCTTCCCTAACACTAATAGAGTCAAGATCCAAGTTGAACTCCTACTTGTGTTATTGTTGTGCGGATTCAAAGGTTGGGCCGAATTGTTGTTGGTCTTGTTGTTGTTGTGGTGGATTCAAAATTTAAACATTTAAAGGTGTGTTGTTAGCATTATGGTTGTGGATTTGTGTTGAAGAGGTGTTGTTGTTATTGGGATGTTCAACTTGAACCTTGGTCTTCAAATCTTGTTGAAGGTTCTTGGTGTTCTTCGCCAATCTTCATGTCTTGAGACAAGAAGAACCTTCAATAAGTAATGTTTGATCTTAATACCAAGTGGAAGAGTGTAGTCTTCTTGTTTATCTTGAAACAAGTTCCAAGACTATACCAAAGTAGTAAGGGACAAAGAGGGATTTCAAAAATACTAGTTACCAAAAGGGAATAAGGAGACTTTTCAAGGCTAACCAAAAGAGGAAAGAGCCAACAACCCTTCAAAAAAGGTGTTTTGCCCAAAAGTTGCAAAGAAAGTCAACCTATTTTGAATGTGGAAAAGTTTCTAAAACTTGTGTATTTCCCCTCCAAAACCGAATTCACTCTTCCACAAGTTGGAAAAAAACTAAAATTGTCAAATTCCACAACCATTACAATGCTTCTATGTCACTATCCGTAACCAATCAAAGGCTGTTACGTCACCCCTTAGTACAACTAACTTATTTGTGTTTTGTAGGTAACTTTTGGCTACAATGGATAATAATGCTCTTAGTGCTATTTTGGCCAGGATTGAAACTCTTTCCCGTGAAGTGGATATAATGAATGCAGGTATTGATAGATTAGGCTCAAATATTACATCGTTTGGTAAGAAGTTGGATCATTTGGAGAGTCGAAAAAACTCTCGTGCTTCTACTCCCAAAACTTTACATACAACGATCAATCCTCCAAGACCACCACAAAATGCCATAAGCCAAGTTTCCAATTATCCTCAAAACCGAGACCTAAGTAGGCCACCTACCTTACAAATTGATCAATTCCAACATGAAGGACTTGGAAGCCAAATTCCTCCGCCAAAACCAAACTCTTCTATCCAAGCTCCAAAACTAAACTCTCCTATCCAAGCTCCAAAACCAAACTCTCCCGTTCAAGCATCACAACTGGAGCTCCACTTCACCAAATCAATCATCTCAATCGAAGCTCCATTTTTTCAAAGCTGATACATCCACGTAGAGGTATATGATAGAGAGGAACATGAAGGATATGGAGTCTATGATGAGCCTTATATAATGGAAGCAGAGTTTAAAGAAAGATATACGGATCAAAAAAGATATCGAGGGCATGGAGGAAGAGTTAGTCAATGGGACCAACAAGGAACCCGCCACCAAGTGGAGATATGGGAATTGAAATGGATGAGATTGAATGAAAATCTCAAGATGGAGAGGAAGCCGAGGTTAAAATGAAGAAGTTAGCCGCAACTTGTGTTGATGAGATCCCGTGTTCCTCATGTACTTTGCGGACTGTTTTGGTGCCATGTCATGTTTTGCAGGATGTTTTGAGTGGTTTCTTTTAAAGTGGCTAATTGAGGGAGGTGAAGCCATGAATTTGTGGGCAAATTTCTCTCAAGAGGGAGAGGATGATACAAGAATAATCACGGATATGAACTTAAGAGAGTGTGTGTTGGATCCGAGACTTGGTGGATGCAAATGAAGTGCAAAGGAGCACCTAAATGGACACCAAAACCATCCATACATAACACTTCAAGGGCGCCTACTTGAAGCCATTCATTAAGGGAACTTTTTGGTCATTTCACCTTACTTTTGTAATAAGTCTATAAATAGACTAATTTAGGTATTTATTTCTTTAGTTGATGATTATTATAAGTCTTGAACTTTTGAAACACCAAGTCCTCTCTCCTTGAGGCACAAAACCAAAACTTGTAACTAGGATAACATTCAAGGGTGGAATCTCTTGTGATTGCTTGTTTGTTAGAAACGTTGGTGCTTGAGCGGTGGACTCCGCTCTTGTATCGTCGTAAGAACTTGGTGCTTGTTAACGTGTTTTGTAGATGTTTTAGAGTTTAATACACTCTTTAGTTACTACTTACATGTTTCCCTTGTGACGAGTTATCTATCTTCTTAATCATTAAGTTTGTGTTTGCTTCCTTGTGTCGTTTTGTGTCTTGCTTGTTATGGGTATTTGCGGGTCACTTGTGGACTGTTTTGTGCTTGTGGATACCGTATGTTATCAAGTTGTGATTGCCATTAATAGAGTACTACATATTTTATACGGAAAAGGCTCAAAAATACCCCTGAACTATTCGAAATAGTTCAAAACTTGATATCGGGTTTTGTTGTGCGGCTAATTTGGTTAATGGGTATCCATTATTTTATCAAAATATTTTGAATGGATGATTTTGATTTCAATCTTTATTTATATTGGTAGATTTTTTCATGTGAGTGTGGGTATTTCCATCAATCTTTCATATAAGTATCAACTAAGTTGCTCGGAATCTTTAAAAATATCTTTGGATGTGTGTTGAATTCTCCAAAAATAGTATATTTGTTAAGAATCTGACATAGATGTGGTAATATTTTTGGAGAGTTCGAGCAACTTAGAGTATCAAAGTTCTAAACGTTTAGAGTAGTAAATTAATAGTTCTTCTTATGAATGTGAGTTTGATAAGAAGAACTCCATTTATTTTTAGGTCAAGTTAAGTAGGAAAGAAAATCTATGTGAAGACGTAAATGTTTTGACACATACACGACTACCTGTTCCATTGATGTATAATACTAATAGGAGTAGTTATTCAGTTAGTTAGTAGCATATTGCTCAGTCAGCTGTATAGGTTGTTAGACAATGATTAGTTAGTGACAATGAGCTGTCAAATAGAGTTTTCTAGAAGAAAGTTAGTTATTAGATATTTTGTATCACTTTCACAGCCTATATAAGGTACAACAATCAAATTGTAACACAAGTTTAAGAAGCAGTTATAATTTTGATCTTTCTCCTCTTCTTAGCTCCATTAATGGAGTCTTAGCAAGTATTTTTACATGGTATCAAAGCCAGGTTCAACACTAAGTGTGTTTGATCACATTTCACTAAGTTTTCTGCGCATTTTGGATCTTTGTCTTCAGCTCTTTTTTTGCAATTTAGATCTATATTACAGCTGCATTTTATCAATCATGGTGCCTAAAATCGATCAACTGATCCACTTTTCATTGGTGCATCTGATAGTTCTAGTGTTGTACTTGTTCCAATCAAGTTAACTGGTTTAGAAAATTATAGTTTATGGAGTCGATCGATGAATATTGCTCTCTTAGGGAAGAGAAAGTTTGGATTTGTCACTGGTACCTGCAATAAGGAATCATATAGAGAGGAACTTCATGAGAAGTAGGAAATATGTAATGCAATTATGCTTTCCTGGATCATGAACACTGTGAGTGAGAGTCTGTTATCTGACATTATTTATCCCACAAATACTTATGTAGTTTGGGAGGATTTGAAGGAGCTGTATGACCAGGTGAATCGTATGCGTATACACCAATTGCATCGTGAAATTAATATGCACTCTTAAGGTACATATTCAATTTCAGCGTATTTTACCAAATTGAAGAGTTTACGGAGTGAGTATGATGTACTAGTGGCAAATCCTAGTTGTGCTTGCCCTACGTCTAGAGAGTACTCAGATCATATGTGTCAACTTAGACTTTTATAGTTTTTAAATGGCCTGAATGAGTCCTATGACCAAGTTAGAAGACAGATATTGCTCAAAGGAGTGACTCCTACTCTTAATCAAGCTTATGCTATGCTTATAGAAGATGAAATCCAACATTCAGTATATATGATGATTGTGAATGACAGATTAGAACCACTTACTATGCAAGTGAATTGAAATTATGGTTTTGGACAAAGCAACTCTAACTATAAAGGCAGAAAGTATGATTATTGTCATCTCTTGGGTCATACCAAGGAAACTTGTTATAAGTTGGTAGGGTATCCAAATGACTGGAAGAACAGAAAGAAATGAGGCTACAACTCTAATTTTAGATCACAGTACACTGGCAGTAATAGCTTATCCACAAACAATGGTGATAATAACTTTGTCAACACTGGTTACAAGTCTATTTCTTAGGCTGAAACTATGGTAACTGGTCAAGTTGATGCTGCTAGTTCTAGTCATGAAGTGACTCACACACCAATGGCCAAGCCTCACACATTCACTGAGGAAGAGTACACTTAGATTATGACCATGTTGAGCAAAGACACAAAAGATATGAAACAAGTAAATACGACAGGTATTGCTACTTGTTCCTTGTCCAAAGCATGTCCTGACAATTGGATTGTAGACTCAAGTGTTACACATCATGTGTCTGCACATAGACACTTATTCAAAAGAGGTACCAGATTATACTTTAAGCATTTGAATAAGTTACACCTTTCAACAGGTGATGAAGTGATAATCTCACATACTGGAGAATCCCACATTTTTATAGTTGATGTGATCAAAGATGTTCTACTTGTTCCAGACTTCAAACTAAATTTGCTGTCTGTTGCTAAGATAACCAAGAAACTTTCATGTTTTGTATCCTTTTATCCTGATTTTTGTATCTTTTAGGACCTCTTCAATGGCAAGGTAAAGGAGACTGGTAGACAAGAGGGTGGACTATATGTTCTTAAAGGTGGTTGGACAAGAGGTACTAATCAGTCAAGATCAGAAACCAGTTGCAAAAGTCTTTACTTCTAGTTGCAGCTTATGGTACCAAAGAATTGGACACCCTGCTGCTCAGGTTCTCAGGTGTTTAGACATTCTGAAGAATCCTAGTGATGTAAATATGTTGAATAAATGTTCTGTGCGTCCACTAGCTAAACAGACAAGATTGTCATTCCCTGTAAGTACTACTAGATGCTCTACATGTTTTGAACTTGTACACATGGATTTAAGGGGTCCATATAGAACTTTTACTTTTGACAACAAGTACTATTTCTTGACTATGGTAGATGACCATAGTAGATACACTTGGTGCACCTGTTGCAGTTAAAGTCTGAGGCCATAGTGGCCATTAAGACATTCATTTCCATGATTAAAACTCAGTTTGGCATAATGGTGAAAACCAATAGATCTGATAATAGAACTGAATTTATTAACTCTCAATATAAGATATTGTTCCAGTCCCTAGGCATATTACATCATACCAGCTGTCCTTACACTCCTCAATAGAATAGAGTTATGGAGAGGAAGCACAGACACATATTAAACATAGTTAGAGAACTCAAGTTTCAGTCTCACTTGCCCATTAAGTATTAGGGACTATGTATAAAGGCTATATTATATCTAATGAATAGGTTACCATCTTCTATTCTAAGTGGTAAGAGCCCATTTCAGTTGATGTTTTCCAAGGCTCCCAAGGTGTCACATCTCAGGGTATTTGGATGCTTATGCTATGTCACTATCCTCCCAAGAGGTGATAAGTTCACAGAAAGGGCCAAACCTGCAGTCTTGGTGGGATATTCAGAATCTAAGAAGGGGTATTTACTGCTGGATATCACCTCAAAGAAACTATTAGTCAGTAGAGATATTGTGTTTTATGAAGATACATTTCCTTTAACTTCGTCACCAGCACAACATACACAAGCTTCCTCATCTGAAAAAGATATCACTTAATTCTTGATCCTCACAGATGAAGGGATATTTCATAAAATAACTACTGAAAGTGTTACTGAAGCAGATCCAACTGAAGAGGATGGAATTTCTGATGCTGCAGTCCCCTGGTATAGCTTTCCCTGGCACCAACCATGAAGAAACATGTCAAAATAAATGTTCCCTACATCAACCCTCTTCCAGTAGACCAATAAGAACAAACATACCACCAGTGTAGATGAATGATTATGTTGATACTTCCAGAAACTAGAGATGCAAACATCTATTAGCCAACAACTTATCTTACAAAAATCTGAGTCCTACTTATCAGTGCTATTTAACCAAATTCTCCATTTTGACTGAACCTCAGCAGTATAAGTAAGCTATAAAATATGAAAGGTGGGTGGAAGCTATAAAGTCAGAGATTCAGGCCTTGGATGCTGACAACACATAGATTATTGTTAATCTACCTAAAGGGAAGAATGCTGTTGGTTCCAAATAGATATGAAAAATCAAATATCTTGCAAATGGTGATGTAGAGAGGTTTAAAGCAAGGTTAGTGGCCAAACGATATAGCCAATCGGAAGGGTTAGATTATCATGAAACTTTCTCACCAGTGGCTAAGATGGTGACAGTCAGGTGTGTGATTGATAGCTGCATCTAAAGGTTGGAATCTTCATCAAATGGATGTGCATAATGCATTCCTCCAATGAGATCTTGAGGAGGAAGTCTACATGGAAATGCCAAAAGGATTTAGAAGACAGGGGGAGCACAAGGTGTGCAAGTTGATCAAATCCTTGTATGGTCTTAAGCAGGCCTCCAGGCAGTGGAATCTTAAGATCACTCATGCCTTACTTGATGCTGGTTTTACCTATAGTGCACATGATTATTCCCTATTCACTCTGTATCAAGGTAATGATACTATTATAGTTCTTGTTTATGTTGATGATTTTCTAATCACTGGAAGCAGTGCCTCCTTGATCAATGCTACCAAAATCAAGTTGCATCAGCAGTTTAAGATGAAAGACTTGGGGGATATCAAGTATTTTTTGGGTATTGAAGATTTAAAATCAACATCAGGGATCATTCTGAACCAAAGAAAGTATATTCTAGAGTTGATTACTGAAACAGGTCTTAGTGGTGCTAATCTTGCTATTACTCCCTTAGAGTCTAATGCCAGGCTCACATCCATTGAGTATGATTAAGCCACATGTGTACAAGGTGATGAACTGTTGTCTGACATTTCCTCTTACCAAAGACTTATTGGTAAACTTATGTATGCCACTATTATAAGGCCAGACATTAAATTTGCTATCCAGGATCTCAGCCAATTCATGCAACATCCTAAGAAGTCTCACTGGGAAACAACTACTAGGGTAGTCAGGTACCTTAAAAATTTTGTTGGCCAAGGTGTCTAGTTAAAGGCTGAACTTGCTAACACTCTCACTTGCTGGTGTGACTTCGATTGGGCTGCTTGTCCAAATACCAGAAGACCAGTTACTAGTTATGCCATTCACTTTGGTGAATCACTCATATCATGGAAGTCCAAGAAGCAACACACTGTTTCCAGGAGTTCTACTGAAGCTGAGTACAGAAGCATGGTTTCAACAGTTGTAGAACTCACTTGGCTGGTTGGATTATTTCAGAAACTTAATGTCCTGTTACCCTCCACATTTTAGTTTATAGTGACAGTAGTTCAGCCATTCAATTGGCTAATAACCCTGTGTTTTATGAGAGGATCAAACACATTGAGATTGACTGTCATTTCATTAGGGACAAAATCAAAGATGGCTTGATTAAAGCTCTATATGTTCAGTCTAATGATCAACTTGCTGATCTACTTACCAAGGGCCTAAGTCTTGCTCAACATGCTTACTTACTTAGCAAGCTTGGTGTGCTAAACATTCTGCACCCTGCATCTTGAGGGGGAGTGTTTTGACACATACACGACTACCTATTCCATTGATGTGTAATACTGATAGGAGTATTTATTCAGTTAGTTAGTAGCATATTGCTGAGTCAGCTGTATTAGACAATGATTAGTTAGTGACAATGAGCTGTCAAATAGAGTGTTATAGAAGAAAGGTAGTTATTAGATATTTTATATCACTTTCACAGCCTATATAAGGCACAATAATCAGATTGTAACACAAGTTTAAGAAGTAGTTATAATTTTGATCCTTCTCCTCTTCTTAGCTCCATCAATGGAGTCTTAGCAAGTATTTTCACAGTAAACTTGATTAAATGAATAAAATGATGTATAGAGATCTTTGAAAGAACCTCTCTACTTATTTAGAGGTAGTGGTATGGACTGTTTGTTGTTTGTTTTGATGTATAGAGATCTTTAACTGTAACAACTCAGACTTTTTAATGAGGGATAAATGAGTAATTTATTCAATTATTATTAATTAAGAGGATTTAATAATAGTCATGTTTTGGCGGCCTCCCTTATTAGATTATCCTTAATTCACGGATAATGATGTGAGATATTAAGGTTTAGTTTAACCTTGAACAATAAGGATATTGGAATTTAACCCCGAATAATATAATTGATATCGTTATTTAATATTTTTGCATAGATTGAAGCTATTGAAGGCTATTTGGTTGTGTTCTACGCATAGTGAGGTTGTGGAACTTGTCTTTACCGAGGTAAGTGAGACTTTAAGCTTTGATGCTTGCTTTTCAATTTTGTTTTATAAAAATTATATTTTTCTGCCTAGTCCATGTGTTGGGACAAACATGAACTTGGTAGAATATGAGGCTTTTGACTAGCTGTGGATATTTATCTTGTGAAGTGTATTGAGAATCAGTTAGAGGTGAAATGTACGGTGAGGTTGGGGCGTTGAATATATTTTCTTTGCTGCCGTTATAGTCTCTAGGGGCATACATAGCTACCATAATATGTTAGGGACATTACCTATGCTGCCGTAATATGTTAGGGGCTTGTATATGCTGCCGTAGTAGACTTTTTGGGGCATTATATATGCTGCCGTGGACTTGTCGGGGTGCTAGGCCGATCACCTTCACTGCCGTTTATGACAAGTCGTGAGAGTGGATTGAGTTGAGATATAGAGTGACATTTTTGAACTTCCTTTTGGATCTTATTAACATTACCTTATGAGGGATATTATGTACATATTATTTGTGTATTTTGTATTTTCTAACACTTGTTCCAGGGGTATTAAAGTAGCGAGTCGAGGATCTTACTGGGTTATATTTATGTATAGCTCACTCCTCACTTGCAAATCTGCAGATACGGCTGCGGAGAGAAATACTTGTGGCTGACGGTCTTTACTTATGGACTCTGTTGCTGAGGTGAACCTTTGCATTATTCGTGGAGGCTGTCATCCAGCTTTAGTCATTTTAGATTATATTCCTTTTCATTGGGTTTGTATGCCCGAACGCTGAACTCATGTAGCTTATTTAGATGCTCCATGGTCTAGTGTGGGGTTTGGGTTAGAGATTGGTTATCTAAACTACCGTTGTTTTCATAAATCGTTATGCAATATCTTTTTGGATAATTACCTTGCGATAATGGTTATTTCATGCATATGGAGTTGCTTATGTTTTTATTTCAGCGACTATAGACATTGTGAATGTATGGGGAATTAGTTCTCCCGACAAGTGTCGTTAGTGGGAGCCAGTCACGCCCATGAGGTTTTCGGGACGTGACATTAACAGTTGCTACTCTTTTTCTTATCAGTATGTTTTTGTTATATTGAAAAATTTTCTGTTGAAAATTTAGTGGGAGATTGAAGATTGAGGTGCTTAAAATGTTAGAATTGATGGGCGTACATGCTTAAGCTTTGTCATCGTATAATAAGCCCTCATCAAACTAACTAATACTAAGACCATGAAGCACATATATGTGTGTGTGAGATATAGGTTCTGTTTTGTGGGCTTATGAAGCATCATATATAAAGATGTAAAAAGAGAAGTGAAAAAGTGAATGGACTTTGTACGTTAGTAGAATGATTTTCTGCATGATGCTCTCGATGAATTAGCAAATTTATTCTCGCTCATAAGGAAGTTATCGTGAATTTGCCTTTTGCTCCTTTATATTGTAAGTGGTTTTCTATTGAGTTATTCTTATATTCTATCAGGTGCTTCAAACTCATGAGTCACTACATTATGTTAGTTTTTCTTCTCACTTTAGTCCCCCATTGTAATTGGCAGGTTGACGTTGTAGACTTAATTGATGAAGAATCATCTTAGATATGAGAGAGAACCTGATGAAGTGAAGGATCTCTAGTTCTCATCTGTAGTCCATAGAGGTAGGCTCTCTTGTGACAACTTATATTTATGTAACAATGAGTCACTACTAGGTTGATTTTGGTGCTGGTATAGATAATAGGTATTAAATGGTTATTGTGCCAGCTAATAATCTTGAATCACTACATTATGTTGATTTCTATTACCGTTGTTTTTGAACCTTTGATCATCATACTGCAACCAGGTGGCTGTGAGTTGTTGTCCACTTTATTGATCGACCAAATGAGCTTTTTTAACAAGATACTTACTGCAGAGATGCAAAATTTTGTTTTCTTGGTTTAAGCTAGATAATTTCTGCATTGTTGTAACTTTTATCTGTGTATGTTATCTAGTTTGTTGTTATTGGAGATTATTTTTCTGAATATCATTTAAGTTTGCATTGAAAATTATAAGCAGATAGTTGTGTTTTTTGCTATATCATAATATTCAATTTTATGAGTACTGTTTAGGCTTGATACAATTTCCAACTACAATATGGAGTTTGTGTAGTCATTTAGAATCTTAACGTAACTGCTTCTGTAAATGGCATTCAGTTTATAAGGGACTATTTACTATTATTCAATAGAGATCGAAAAGGTCTTCTATTTCCCGATGGTACATTTTATACATGGTCATGAGCTCATTTTATTTTTCATGCAACACATTTTCTGTTGCTTGGACCTTTCAAAATGAAAGAAAGTCACTTAAGCTTACTTGGAGCCATCTCATTTTAATTAGAGTTGTGATTGCTTTTCAGTTTACCAATTAGCTATCCTCACACTTAGATGATTTTACTTGTTTAAGTTGATCTATAGCAAAGTCACTGTTTGAAAATACATTATTGCCTTAAATGTTGGATTTATGTCACTTTAACATTAATAAATACTAGTGTACCATATACAAACAATAAATGAAAAATCCTCACCTTGTTACGAAACCCCTCAGGTAATACCCTATTACAGATTCATCAAGCATCCTGCTCAAGTTGCTAAATGGAAAGCATAGGAGGTAAGAGATCCCCTTACGTGAGTCCTTTTAATCTAAATATATTATGTTAATTAGAATGTGTCATATTTTGTCACAAGGGACACCTTACAATGTTAAGGTTACTTTTCTATTTGTTTCCAAGTAAAGAGGTAACCTTAGGTAGGGGCCTTGATAGCAGTTTGGCGACACAATGAGTTCATTGATGAAGAAGCGAAAACAGAGTCCGTTGACAGGTAAGTTTGGCCTCCTTTATAACAATTACATGGCTTTGAAATTATTGAATTCTCGCAAATGCTCTCTTCCACACTCCATACTTGGATGATCTTTCTCAGTGTTCGCATTTGCATTTTTAAACCTATGTCAACCTTCATGGGCTTACATTGATATTGAATTATGTTAAGATATCTTAACAATTCTAGTTTTAGTTAAAAAAAAATCAGCTGGTATTGTGTATTTTTTGGTGTGATTTATGCTATTTTCTTTGCTTCTTTGAAATAGCCTCTATATTCAAGTAGATCACGCTCTCTATTGTTTCTTATAGTCCAGATATAAGGAATTTAGCTTCTATTAAGAATGTCTTTGGCTCTATGAACAGAAATCATAGGTAAAGAATCTCTGTGTCAATATGCAAATCTAATCCCTTTCCTCTGTTTTTCTCCTAGTCTTTTTTCAAAACAAATATGGTTGTTAATTGGCACGACAATGACTATTCAATTGTTAGTATGTTCTTTGAGCTATTTTGTATATGTTTACTTTTTTGGCTGGTATCTTAGTCGTATGATTAAAGTGTATACAGATCTGTCCTGAAAACTACAGTGTAAATTACGAAGTTATTCTATAGCTGGCTGAATGTAATGTGAGTGTAAGCATAGGGCTGTGTTTTGTATAATTTGCAGTTTACATTTGGAATCCTAGTGGATCTTGACACTTCTTTAACTTTTCACCGTTGTCAAAATGCTACAATTAAGGATGAGTAGAGTACAATATACCCTTTGATGATTCAACACTTTCCTAGACCTTGCTCATAGCGGGAACTTTAGTGTACCGAATTGCCCTTTAAGGAGAGTAGCATACAATGCTTTCTTTTGCATAGACTTCTCTGGATTGCCGGTTATAAATCTTCTACAGTGGTTGGCTTGTTGAATACTTGTGTCTTTATGGTGGTTAGATATTTTGATATCCTGTTGTCCTTCTACTTTATCTTATTCAGATTTTGATATAGCAGTTTCAACCAAGTAGAAGAGTGATTTTTCCTCATCATTTGTAACTTGCATTTGTAACTAATCTTTGTGTCATTCTCTTAGGCTGTGGATAACCTCCTCTCTAAATGCAGGATCTAACTTGCCAATTCATCATTGGTCTAAATTTCCGTCGACTTCAACTCATGCTATGTGAATATGGAATAGATTAATCATATTATGTAGTGAAACTTGGATCATTTATAGCAATGATTTATGTATCAAGTTCAGTGTGTTGGTGAATGCTCACCAGTGATGTAATTGATATTAGGAATATAATGATTTTTTTTTTTGCCATGGTTGGATCGTGGCTATCTTTTATATGAATTGAACAAATTAGCCACGGTTCTCCGTGTGGCTAATTAGAAGTTTGAAATTTATTTATTTTTTCCTGTCAAATTTACCCACGAATGAGCCGTGGCTATATTTGCCCAAAATCGTGGCTATCAAAATGTTAGCACGGTCGTCAAAATCGTGGCTACTTTCATTGCGACGCCCCTTTTGGACACGCTTTTGACCGTGGCAAATGAACCGTGGCAAAATACCTTTAGCCACGGTTTATTTGTACAAGGTACTACTATAAACTATCTATTCAAAAGTATAGACATCATTGAAACACCATGAATAAAAAACTCCCTGAGCAGATACAAACGAATACTCTTCCCTAATGTGACAACCGAACTCCTACCCATTATAAAAGCTTAATAATCAAGCCAAAGGTCTAAATAATAAAAGAATAGTTGCACTATATCAAATCCACGTTTCCCTTCATTCTTAAAAAGTAGCTCCTTTGCTTTTTTTTTTTTTTCTTTTGTTTTATAAGTCAAATTCTATAATATAAACTTAAAATAAGATGGTTTAAGTAATCCACATTAAGTGAATCTTGAAAAAAAAAAAAAGAAAACTATAAAAAATTGTTGTTTAATTCTCTAAAGACTTTGAGAATTCATTTTTAATTAAGGTTCGCATTCCCTTTTAAAAAAAATAAAATAATAATAATAATAATAATAATAATAATTATTATTATTATTATTATTATTATTATTATTATTATTATTATTATTATTTTTCATCCATCACTTGAGGTCCTAAAAATGACTCATGAAATCAAGTAGGAAAAACTATCATTTATTTTGAATTTGATGAGAAAATGGAATTGATTTATCATATTCAAAATTATTAGAGTCGATTTTTGAATCTAACGATTATGAACCCACTTACCGCGAAAACTTATGTTTTTTACTATTTTGATATTATTAACTAGTAAGAAACTATCTTTTATTTTAAAGATAAGTCACTATATTCCAAATTAAAGAAGCGATAAAGGTCTTCTAACTACTCGGCTACTAAACTCTAAGAGATATATTTACCTAACAAATTTTAGCCTTTTAATACCTGAATAAGAGGCTAAATTTAATATCTAAGAGGCAAAAAGGAAACAAATAAATTACTATCCATTTAAAAGAATTAAACAATTTCAAATACACGAAAAAACATAAATTTCAAATGATAATGTGCAACATTTTAGTAAGAGAACATTTTAGTAAGAGATAACAATATGTGTATGCGAAGGACAAATAAAAGCTTAGAAGAGGGAAAAGAGGCACTAGACTACTAGATAGAAACACGTAATGATCTATTATTACTTCTCTAATTTGGACAAAGATGGAGTTAATCCATGAGACACAAAATACGCTTCCAAGTGTACATGTAAAATAAAAAGGAAAAGAATTAGTAAATGAATTTGCACTTAACACAAATTAATACATGAACCTAGCAACTGAAAAGAATTCACATCAAGAAAAGAGGTCACATAGACAATATGGGTCTTAAAATATTAAACTTGTTTCATTAACTAACGACTAATATAACGACACTTATGCCATGGAAAGTCTCTCTTTTATACGAGAGGGAACAATCCTCAATGTTACATTACCCCAGTTAACTAAGTCATCCATATGATCACTAAATACTACATGCTTCCTAATTCACATTAAATATGGAAGAAAAAATATTTAAATAAAAGGGAGGCCCTTGGAATCGCGGCAAATAAAAGAAGTAACCTACTGTAGCTACTTCTAACTTATAAAACATGAAGAGGAAAACAATCATCGAACTAATACTTTGGTTCTACTTATATACACACTTAACATACAAGAAATTAAATAATAAGTCTTGATTCCGATAAGTTTCAGGCATATGTTAAATTATAGAAAAAAAATAAGGATGCACATTATTAGGAGGAAAAGATGCTTTTAACCCATTTTAAGAATTAGAAAAAAAAACCCGACACAATCGAAACGAGACTACAACTTCTCTTTTTTTTTTTTTTTCCCATAACTAAAGCTTTTGATCAAATAATCTTACCAGGATTATCGAAATCAATTTGAACAAACAGTGTTGGTTATGAGATATTTTAATATTAATTATTTTCTCATTTCCATGATAATTAGTAGCCATAATAAGTCAGACGTGTGAATGTCTTTTGCCACGCTTTAGTGTCATTCTATAGCATGCATTTGTTTCTTTATTAATATTGGCTACAAGTTACAAAGTGGTCATTATGCTGCACTTTACTCCCATTTATTTTATGGCAATTATTTTTGTGAATTATTGGTAAGAATGTGGACATAAGTTTCTTGTAACTCTTGTAACTCTTGTAACTTCTACCATTATTCTCTACATTATTCTTATAACATATATGTCATTGATATTCTATCTTTATTACCCCTCATTCATTCTTACTCATTGTATGGAAGACTTCCTTACCTATAAATAGTGGTGATTTTTCATATTTTTTTTTAAGTACAAGATAATATAGAGTTAACAAAAGTTAGAAAAAAGTGAGTTTATTAGTTGAAGGGAAGTGTTCTTTTTGTGAAGTTTTGAACTCAACTCTTGTCCAAAGTTGTTGAGTTGTTCTTTGTGAGAAGCCTGTTGTATCCTAGAGGGGACAAGTCAAGAAGATTAATATTGGACTAGTAAAATCATTTTCTGTTGTGGGCTTGAATTTCGTTAAAGAGAGTGTGATATCCACGCCTCAGCCAAGAAGAAGATTTTTTTTTTTCATTTATAATTTTTAAGTTGTAATTTTATTGTGATTTCACCAGCAATCTTAAGGAGAATCAATGACAACAACTGAAAAATCCACCGATGTCAATATGGGAGATCTTAACAAGCCATTTTGATTTAAGGATACTTATTTCAAGAGGTGGAAGGGTAAATTGTTTTTCTACTTAAGTATTCTCAATATTTCTTATGTGCTAATTGAGAAGAACCCCCCAAAAGTAGATAAATCTTTCATGAATGATGAAGAACATGTTTCTCTTCAAGAGAAAGTTGAATAATACGATACTCCTCTAAGTGTCTGTATTTTTTTCTTAATTGTCCATCTGATAATTTTATGATTATTATGATAGAACTTACTCTAGTGTAAAAAAAATTTAGAAAGCATTGCAGAATAAGTATGAAATTGAGGAGGCGGGAGTTAAAAAATATATGACTAGCAGATTTTTTCATTTTCAAATGGTGGACGACAAATCCGTGGTAGACTAAGCTCAGGACTTCATAATGATTGTTAGAGAGTTCATGTCTGAGGAAGTCAAAATCGTAGATAACCTTATTGTTTATGGCATAATAGATAAATTTCCTCCTTCTTGGAAGGAATTTCAAAAGCTGTGCCCCACAAGCAAACAAAAACTTCTCTTGAGACTTTAATAATAAGAATCCACATGAAAGAAGAGACAAGGGGCCAAGATGGACTTTAGCAAACAATAACATTACTCCGAAGATAAATTTAACTACTTCAAATAATGTTGCCCTTAAAACTAATAATATACTTCTTGAAGCCTAAGAAGAAAAAATTCAAGAAAAATAATGGTAGACATCCCAAGAACAATAATGGTGGAAATAACAAACAAAAAAATTAACAAGTTCAATAAAAGGGACCGTGCTTTGTTTGTGGAAAGAGTGGACATATTCCTCGATTTTGCAGATTTTGAAAATATGGGCTTACACCCCAGAAAAACGTTACTGAAGAATCATTTATGGCAATGATAACAGACATAAACATGGTGGAGAATATTGATGGATAGTAGGCTGACTCTGGTGTAAATTGTCAAGTCTATTATGATAAAGATTGGTGTAAATAATATACTCTTTTTATGAGCCCAAAACTATCATCCTTGAAGGTTTCACACAACTCAAGTGCTTGGAATGGGAGATGTTGACTTGAGTTTTACTTTTGAAAGAGTATTAATTTTAAAAGATGTACTTTATACTCCTTCCATAAAAAAAATGGTTTCTAGTTTTCTTCTTAATAAAGCACGCTTCAAACAGATTATTGAATCTTATCAATATGTAATTATGAAAAATAATGTTTTTGTGGGAAAAGGGTATGCTTGTGATGGGATGTTCAAGTTGAATGTTGAAATGAATAAAACATCTACTTCTATTTATATGCTTTCTTCTACTAATTTTTGGCATGCTCGTTTGTGTCATATTAATGATCGTTATGTGGAAATCATGAGTAGTTTAGGATTATTTCCAATGATCAAAAAGAATTTTGAAAAAAATGAGGCTTATAGCAAAGTCAAAATCACTCAAGGCTTCATTTTCAAGTTGAAAGAAAACCGATTTATTAGAATTAGTTTACATTGATATTTATGAACTTGGAAAAATTTTAACTCGTGGAAGAAATAGATATTTTATCACTTTCATAGATGATTTTTATAAGTTTACATATGTTTACTTGATGAAAAATAAAAGTGTTGCTTTTGAGAATTTTAAAACTTTTCTCGATGAAGCTGAAAATCAGTTTGAAAGAAAAATAAAAAGAATTAAAAGTGATAGAGGCCGTGAATATGAGTCTCGTGTGTTTAATTCCTTTGTTAGATCATTGGGTATAATTCATTAAACTACTCATCCCTATTCTCTTGTATCTAACAGTGTAACAGAAAGGAAAAATAGAACTTTAGTTGAGTTGACTAATGCCATGCTTATTGATTCTTGTGCACCTCTAAATTTTTAGGGTGAAGTATTGAAACACCCCGTATTTTGGACCTTAAAAAACTCTTGAGCTTTGAGCTCACTGCCTTGGTTACGACTTGACCCCACGAGTCGTAGGATGTCTTGACGGGTTAGGTGACCCTAACTGTAGGTGACCAGTGTGTGATGTTGAGTTTTTGTTCTGGGTACGACTTGAGTGCATGACTCATAAAGACTCATGACAGGTTGTTATGTAGAGTCGCAACTAAATCACGTAATTTTGTGGCTTGATTCTACTCTGAATAAAGTGCTTACTAAGAGCCGTAGGGATATCTTACAAATCGTGAGATGAAATCATAGGAAGTCTAGCGTTTATTCCATTTGAGTTCTGTGTTGACTACGACTGGACCTTACGAGTTGTAGGGTCTCATTACGGGTTGGTCGGTTGAGTTGTAAGGATAACAATTTGTCGGCTTGGTAAGACTATCCTAGTTACGACTCATGGTGACTAGTCGTAAGGAGGGGTTACAAGTTGATGATTGACTCATAGTCAAAGGCGATATTTTTTCAGCTTTTAAATTAAGGGCATTTTGGAAATTTTTATTTTTTCCCAACTTGAAACCCACGTCTTATAACCTCTTTAGGTTATCCTTAGCCCTGATAAACACATCAAATAGTCTCTCAAAACACTCTTAAATTCTCAAAGTCAAAAACACTTAGGGTTTTCAAAAGGTTAACTAATTGAGACTTCCAAGGGTGATTTCTCTCCGTACTTCTTGGTGTTTAAGGCATGATATTCTTTCCTCATTGACAATTTTGTAAAAGCATGTGATTTAAAGTGTTGTTCATGAACTATTGATGTTGTTTTTGAACTATGGGTTGAGGATTTTTAATATAAATTATTTAAATGCTTCTTCCATGATATTTATGGAACTATTGTGTTTAAATTAATGTTTGGTAAATGCATTGGGGTTTATGAGAATGGTAGAGAGAAATAAGTGTAAAATGGAATCCCCAAATTGGTTGTTTTGGTATGAAAATTGGTAATAAACTCAACCCACTTGCATAATTGATTTTGATTTATACATTACCACTTGGATTGAATTTTTTATTGGAACTAATGCATGGTATAAATGGTTAAATGGTTAAGGATGGTTTTAAAAATCTTATGGGGTACAATGGGATCCACTAAGTGAATGAATTACGAAAATCCTTATGGGGTACATGGGAAACCCCCAAGTGACTTTAATAATGGAGTCTGTGAGTTACATGGGAATCCCCTAAGTGTTGGCTAATGATATTGTTTATCAACTATAGTCGGTATGACGTTACCACTTATAATGCCTTAATAATTGACTCCCTGGAAGTGATGGTTTAGTTATATGTTAAATGTTTTAATTGACAATAATGGGAGTTGTAATAGCTAGCCATGAAGGTGTGAGTCCAATGAACGGATACTGAAAAATCATGTTTGCTGACATGGGGGTGGGTCTTGATGACCGTGTACTTGTGGGGTACAATGGAACCCCCAAGTCTATACATGTATATATGTATCATAGAGGGTGAAAGGTACAAATGAATACCCAACCATTTATGATATCTTCTATTTGTGTGGATAACATACACTGGGGTCTATCTAGGGGGTAGCACTAGACCCATATAGCTCATAGGTGGACTTATAATGGTAAATCTACACTGCCCCGATTAAGGTTTTAAAATGCATGCTAAATCTTGTTCGCTATCTGATACAAGTACGACCTCATAGATGGACATAATTTTGAGCATGTTGAACTCAACCGAGAAGGTGCACACACTTAAGTGTGGTGTAGGCTCCAAAACCATTCATAATGGACACTACATTGGCGCCTAATGCTCACTTGGTCATTAAAAGGCCTTTTTGTCTTTTCACCTTTTATTTGAGATATAATAGAACATTTAGGTCTTTTGCATTTTAGTTAATGATTGTTAAGACTTGTAAGAATGTAATATCTTAGTTCTCTCTTTAGGAGCTCCACCCGAAACTAGGGCTAGACAAGTGAGATTCACTTGTGTTTGCATTATTGTCTTGATACGTTGGTGTTTAGATGAGGTAATGTCCCTCTTGTGTCAATGTTAGAATTAGTTTTGTGTCATGGGTAGTGTTAAGGGTCCAAAAGTCTCACAATTCTCAGGTTCTTAAAATGGTCCCTTCATTTTGTCTAACTATCTATCTTGTATTATTGTTGTAAGTTTTAAATTTTTTGTTGTTGTTAGTATAACTTGTGAGTTTTTTATTGATATGATATTGTTGTTCTCATATTCTGTTTATAATATAGTTTGTGGATCGCTGGAAATTAGGTGTTAAACACCAAAACACCATGTGTTCTTGTTGTTGTTCTTGAATTCGAGAGGGGTTACTCAAAGTGTCCTCGGTTCTCTTGAACTTGTAGACTGTTTTGGGTGCTTGTTTTATGTATTCTTGGTTGATCTTGTATTACTATCCCGGCATGGTATATATAGATATATGTATATACTTATATGCATATGGTTATGTACATTGGTTTGATTGGTTTTGGATTAATCGAATTACTTTATCTTTATTCCTGAGTTAAATGCTAACATTCACCCCGTTAAACATCTTTGGAAGTTGTATCTCAGTGCAATGCAAAAATCGGTCATACTTATATTCTTCCTGGACAGTGACTAGGAGATTTAGGGACAACTTTTGAGTCAGACTGAAGTGGTGAGCTTTCATACTTTAAAAGACCCTATTTTATGCTATGGATTTCCTTAAATCTTACTATTCCTTGGTCTTGGTTTTGGATATGGTCGGGGCCTTATACCGACTCGATATTCTTTGATTTTGATTAGATGCTTTGTCAGACTACTTTGGGCATGGGCGGTGTCGGTATTAGTGTAGGCATTGTCATTAGTATTGGTATTGGTTGGATGTTTGATTTTGACTGGTTGGTTTTGGTTATAGGCTTATTATAATGTCTTAAAATAGATATTCTCTTATCTTGTTATATGTTCATAATTTATCCAACACGGGGTGTGAGATGGGTGATGGTTTGGGTATTAGAGGTGGTCTTTGGTCCTGGTTGAACTTGAGATATCTGACACGGCCATTCCTGGGTTTAGGTCCTTTCCAATTGGTATCAGAGCCTAGTTTCATGGTTAATTGGGTGTCCATAAAGATATGTCAAGTAGAGTCTTTTTTATGGGTGTGTAGCACGCCACGCCTATAAAAGAGAGGTTACGAGGCATTTAGGAATAATTTTTTTTTCTTGTGTTGTTTTTTTGGGCTGTAGAGTCTAAGGTCTTGGATCTCTCTAATTCCTATTTGTTTGACTTTTAGATCATGCCTCTAAGAAGATCTGATATCCATGGGAACCCTTCTCTCTCGTATGAGGATAATGAAAATAGAGCATGTCCTACTCCAAGGGTTTATACTAAGTCCAGGGCCACTGTCTCTGGTGGTCGTAAGGGAGTTCCACTGGTTCCTCCTATCCTTCCTCAAACACCTCAAGCTAATGTGTCTAATGCTAAGTTTCACTAGTAAATCTATATTCTTACTCAGTTGGTTACCTCTCAGATAGAGCATGTGGATTTTGTTGCTCCATCATCTAACGCCACTAGAGCTGGCCAATTTATGACATTGACCCCTCCTATTTTCACTGGTATAAAAATTGAGGAAGATCCTCAATATTTTATTGATGAAACGAAAAGATCTTTTGTGTAATACATGTTATTAAGGTGGAAGGTGTGGAGTTTGTAGCCTACCAGTTGAAAAATATAACGCATCAGTGGTATGAAGAGTGGGAGAAGCTTAGGGGTGTAGATATTGAGTCCTCCTTGTGGGATGAATTTTCTAGATCTTTTCTTGATTGCTTTTTTCTTCGGAGTTGAAGGAGGAGAAGGATGAATAATTCATGAATCAAAGATAAGGCAAATGACAATTAAGGAGTATGCCTTGAAGTTTCATTAGTTGGTACAAAATGCTCCTGAATTGGTATCTAGCATGAGGCTAGAATGAGAAAATTTGCTTCTGGGTTGTCCCGTGATTTGATTTAGAAAGTAAGGATGCCTTGTTGAACAAGGTAATGGAAATTTCTCAATTTATGGTTCATATGCAATAAGTTGAGGAAGATAAAAGGAAGCAATTTGAGATTCAAGAAAGGTAGAACAAGAAATTTTAACATTCAAAACAAGGGGGAGGTCAACAACAGAGTGGCAGGGATAGTGGAAAGCGGTCCAAGATGATGTGGGGCAATTTTGGGTCCTGCTCGATGGCTAGTGCTCCTTAAACAAAGCCGTATAGTGACCGATATTTTCAGAGTGGTAGTGGTTCTATGGCACAAGGTGCCTAATCTTAGGCTAGTGGGCCCAATCAGCTCCATCATATCCTCCCTATAGATTTTATGGTTGATTGCATTAGGGTTTCTGTAATAAGCGGAGGCAAAAGTGCTTCAAATGTGGCCAATCAAGGCATATGCTTCGAAACTATCCAGTGGGTAAGGTTGCTTCTAGAAAAAACAAGGTTTCAGTTGCCTCTTCATTAGCTTCTGCACCAAAGAGTGCACTATCTGGCTCCAGTACAGGTCAGAACTGACTCTATGCTCTCACATCCCGCTAGGAGTTTGAGCCATCGCCTGATATCAAAACTAGTATGTTAAAACTCTTTTCTCATGATGTGTACTATTTACTTGATCTAGGATCTACTCTTTACTATGTCACCACATTTATCACTGTGCATTTTGGTTTTGATCTTGAGTATATTTTGGACCCCATTTTGTTTCTACCTCAGTGAGTGACTTTTTAGTGGTTAAAAGAGTCTATATGGGTTGTGCGGTATCTGTGGGTGGTAAGGAGACTTTGGTAGATCTATTTGAATTAGACATAGTTGATTTTAATGTCGTATTGGGGATATACTGGTTGCACTCGTGCTATGCCTCTTTAGATTATCGGACCCATAAGGTCATTTTTAAATTCCCTAATAAGCTAGTTGTTGAGTGGGAAGGGGGATCTCTAGTTCCTAAGGAAAGGTTTATATCATATCGAAAAGCTTAGAAATTAATTTCCAAGGGGTGTCACTATCATTTGGTGAGGGTTAAAGATTCTAACTCGGAGGGACATTCTTTACATTTCTTCTTCGTGGTAAATAAATTCCCCGAGGTCTTCCCTGATGAGTTTCCTAGTGTTTATCCTGATAGAGATATTGATTTTGAGATTAATCTTATTTTGAACACTCGTCCAATCTCTATTCCCTCATACAGAATGACTCTAGTAGAGTTAAAGAAGCTTAAAGAGAAACTAAATAATCTTTTAGATAAGGGGTTTATCTATCCTAGTATGTCCCCATGGGGTGCACCGGTATTGTTCATGCATAAGGAAGATGGTTCTCTTTAAATATGTATTGATTACCAATAATTGAATAAAGTGACGGTAAAGAATAAGTATCATCTTCTAAGGATAGATGATTTATTTGATCAGCTTCACGATGCTAAGTTTTTATCTAAGATCGATCTTTGATCCGGGTATCATTAACTAAAGATTAGGTAGGTGGACATCCCTAAGACTGCCTTTCATACCCAATATGGGCATTTTGAGTTCCTGGTTATGTCTTTTGGGTTGACTAATACCCCAACGACATTCATGGACTTTATGAATAGGGTCTTTCGTCAGTTTTTGGATTTGTTCTTCATTGTATTTTTAGATGATATTTTGGTGTACTCTAAGAGTGAAGCGGATTATATCGATCACCTTTGCATTGTGTTGAAGACCTTGAAAGACCAACAGTTGTATGCTAAGTTTTCTAAGTTTGAATTTTGGTTGAACGCTGTTACTTTTCTAGGTCATGTCATATCTAGTGAAGAGATCATGATGGATCCACTGAAGGCTGTAGTGGTTAAGAAGTAGCCCATACCTACGACTCCAATAGATATCTAGAGCTTCTTAGGTTTAGTTGGTTAATATAGGAGATTTGTGGAAAGTTTCTCTTCTATAGCTTCCCCATTAGCTAAGTTAACTCAAAAGAAGATGAAGTTCTCATGGTCTGATGCTTGTGAGGGTAGTTTTAAGAAGCTGTAGGATAAGCTAACTTTAGCTTAGGTCTTGACTTTGCCTGAAGGTACTGATGGTTTTATGGTTTATTGTGATGCGTCTTGTGTGGGGATTGGTTGTATTTTTATGCAGCATGGCAAGGTGGTAACCTATGCCTCTAGACAGTTAAAAGTGTAGGAGAAGAATTATTCGACTCATGATTTGGAGTTGTTGGTTGTGGTGTTTGCATTGAAAATCTGGAGTCACTATTTGTATAGAGTGCATGTACATATCTTTTATAATCATGAAAACTTGCAATATGTGTTCATCCAGAAGGAGATGAATCTTAAGCAAATTAGATAGCTTGAGTTGCTGAATGACTACGACATCAGGAAAGACTACCATCCAGGTAAAGCTAATATAGTTGTTGATTCTCTTAGTAGGTTATCCAATGGAGTCTAGCTTATGTGGATGAGAATAAGCAGGAGTTGGTGAAATATGTTCACCATTTAGCTAACCTTGGAGTTCAGCTCTTAGACTCTGAAGATGGTAGTGTGTTTGTTCAAAAGGTGGCAAAGTCATCTCTTGGTGCTAAGGTGGAAGAGAAACAAGCGTTAGATCCTATCTTGATGCTAATCAAGGGGGATGTAGGTGGTTAGAAAGTGATGGCCTTGGAGATTAGTGGTGATTGTACCTTGTGGTACCAAGGAAGGTTATATGTTCCCGATGTAGATGGATTGCGAGAGAGGATCTTGGTCGAGGCTCATGAGTCGCATTACGCCATTCATCCTGGTTTGAGGAAAATGTATCATGACCTTAAGGAGATGTATTGGCGGAACAATATGAAGCGAGATATGGCTATTTTTATGTCTAAATGCATGACGTGCCAACAAGTAAGGGTTGAGCATTTGCGGCTTGAAGCATTGTATTAAGAGATTAAGTTACCTGGGTGAAAGTGGGAAGTGATTAATGTGGATTTCGTTACCGATCTTCCTTAGTCTCAAAATCAGTTTGATTCGATTTAGGTCGTCGTGAATATGATACTAAGTCTACTAACTTTTTGTTGATGAGGACTAGTTTTTTGATGGAAGATTATGCTAAATTGTTCATTGAGAAAATTGTAAAGTTGTATGGGGTGGCTGTTTCCATCATGTCAGATTATGGTGATTAGTTCTTATAAAACTTTTGGTGTTCATTGTAGAAAGTTTTGGGGACCAAGGTGAGCCTTAGTACTGTTTTCCACCCGCAGTCAAATGGGCAGGCGGAAAGGACTATTAAGATATTAGAAGATATGCTTTGAGCTTGCATAATTGACTATGGTGGTAGTTAGGTTGATTATTTTCCTCTTATAAAGTTTTGAATAATAATAGCTACTCTCTAGTATTGGGATGACTATTTGAGGCTTTGTATGGTAGGAGATGTAAATCTCCTATTGGGTGGTTTGGAGTCGGTGAGTGTAACACCCCGAAAATGGGTCCCGGAGCGTTACATGGTGCTTGAGGCTACGAGTAGCCCCAAGCTAACCCTTTGACCCATTTTCATTCAGTTCAACACAAATCAACGGAGTTTTCATAAATAACCCTAAAATATCAACAGAGTAATCATCATCCAAGAATAAAATAATTTTAGAAAGATAACACAATACGACTTATTAGTCAACTCCCAACATCTATACTAGTCTGACAAGCCTCTAAGAAAATCAATAAAACTAGCGAGCCATTGAGACATGCCCCAACTGACTCATACTCAGTTATCAAATGTAAACAATTCCGTGAAACCAACATCAGACATCACATCCTCGGAACTTGAGGACTCACCACAACAGAGGATGTAGAACAACATGCCCAAAGAATCACTGTCGAACCTGAAACTGAGCACCTGAATCTACATTCCGAGAAAATGCAGCCCACATTCGAAGATGTGGGTCAATACCATAGAAAGGAACCGAGTATATGGGGGTGTATGCAGTTGTATAAACATCATCATCATAAATATTTATAAGAAATATGCAGGATGTATGAAAGACTCACATAGCCAGAAGAAAATCATCATAATCATGAGAGGATGAAATAAGTATAATAACACATGTGAGTCATCATATAATTTATCAATCACTTTCAGTTCATCAAGAATATCAATTCTCATAATGTAACTATTATTTAAATCTTTGGAAAGAATAACTTTCACAATTCCACTTTCAAATCACTTCACCATTCACCATATACACAAGGAAACACACACACACACACACACACACACTGGGAGATCATATAACCGACATAAACCATGTGAGCCATATGGTGTCCAACGTCCAACCCACATTGGGGAGAGCCGTCCTATCCTTGCCATCGGAGTAGGACTTCCAATATCAATCCAAAAATACTAGTGATAACTATATAAATTAGCCTTAGGCTCACTCCTACGGGCGCACGTAGTTCTAGGGAAGTAAGGTCACTTTATACCTCCTACTCGGTGTTAAACATTTTTCCCAGACTTAGCTAAGATAATTTCAAAGACAATCCACAACAAAACAATTTCAGTAATATATAAATATACATCGGGAGCCATCATGCTTCCCATCTATCAAAATCAACCAAGTTGTGGATTTCTTTCTTACTCGAGTTCAAAACAACTCCATTATGACCAAAAGGTCAAATCATTCAAAATATCTCAAATATTCAACATCAACGTGCTTATAACACATACTTTCTCAAAAAATACAATTTTCAATGGGGATTCACGACCCAAATATTAAAATCATGATAAATATCTTTTAAGATTCATGCTTTATATCATCATACATGTAATATCATCATACATGTAAACATCAATATTTAATAATAATCATCATAAGATATGGGTTCATGCTTCAGATTCATAAAAATCAAATAAAAATCATGCCTTTGTAAAGAAAATTACTTTTGGGCACAAGAACGAAAGAGAGTTCTTGTTGAAAAAACCCCCACAAACCTTGAATGATGAAATTTAGATCGATACTCATTTTTGAGATGTTAATCGTTCCTTTGAATGATGGTTCTTGGAGTACTTGAACTAGGAACTTGGAATGTTGAATAAATTTGCAGAATTAATGGTGAACTTTGGAGGTTCTTGAAGTTGGATGTAGGAGCTTAGGGTTTTTTTTTTAGGGAATTTGATGAAATATAACATATAATGCTTCTAATAGGCCTTTATATAGGGTTTGGACGGATTTTGGGTGAGGGGGGATGATCAAAACGCCCCTAAAAATCAAATAATTCCCGAATCTGTCCTTTGATGGACTGTTTTGATAGTCTGAAGTAGATCAACCATAACGTTTTACTCCGATATCCAAATCGGATGAAACCAATTTCATTAGAAAGAGGACTCTCATATATTTCCATTGATATATAGTATATCACCCAGATCATTGTGTACAAGGAGTTATGATCATTTGAAATTGACCAAAAAATTCACTTTTGATAGGCTGAAGTAGATCGACCATAACTTTTTTCTCTGATAGACAAATTGGATGAAACCAATTTCATCGGAAAGAGGACTCGCAGATATTTCCATTGATATATAGTAGATCAACCAGATCATTATGTACAAGGAGGTATGATCATTTAAAGTTGGAGTAAAAATACGCCAGGCCTCAGTACTTTTTTTTCCTGCACGTTTTACTGTTCACTACTATTCACGGTTCGATCGGAATGTTCATAACGCGTCGCTCGGGTGTCCGTTTTGGATGATCCATATATCATTGGAAAGATTATTCGATACTCTACGCAATGGTGGGTCATAATCTAGGACATTCCACACGAAAAATTTATAGTTTTTTCTAGAAGATAGAACCTAACACGTTTATGCATAAAATTTCAACGAAAAATTTTCTAGGGTATTACATCATCTTCCCCTTGGAAACATTGATCATCGAATGATGCTAGACATGCCAAGATTAGATAGGGAATAGAGAATACAGTTGAAACCATTCGTTAGACTCATCACCACATCCTTTCTCACTCCGAGTGCAACATAGAATGCATAAATTCAAGAAACTACAGCTGAACACATAATAAATGACAGCTGAACTGCTACAAATTTTATCAAATGTGTATGATTTAGGAAAGAACGGTACCTTTGGCTTGATCGGAGTTCGCAAAAAATAGGTGTGGGTACTTGGATCGCATATCCACCTCATTTTCCCAAGTTGCACCCTCAACAGATTGGTTTCGCCACAACACCTTGACCAAGGGAGTTTCTTTGTTCCTTAGTCTGCGAACACTGAAATCAAGAATCTCAATAGGAATCTCATCCAAAGAAAGATTTTCTTGAATGTCAGCACTCACAGAGGAATCCACTACCACAACATTGCTAATATGCTTTCTAAGCATGGAGACATGGAATATTGGATGAACAGAGGACAACTCGTAAGGCAACTCGACCTCATAAGCTACCTTACCAATACGGCTAAGAATTTTGTAAGGACCAACATAACGGGGACTAAGCTTCCCCTTCTTTCCAAATCTCTTCACCCCCCTCATGGGTGAACTTTTCAGATACACTAGGTCACCAACTTCAAACTTAAGGTCTCTTATTCTAACATCCGTATATGACTTCTGACGACTCTGCGCAGTTTTCAACCTATCCCTAATCAACATAACTTTTTTCCATAGCCTCAAATACTGAATCAGGACCACTCACAGCCGCTTCACCCACTTCGAACCAACCTATGGGTGATCTACACTTCCTCCCATATAAGGCTTCAAACGGAGCCATGCCAATACTAGAGTTGAAAATGTTATTGTAAGTAAACTCTATCAACGATAAGTGATCATCCCAACTTCCCTTAAAGTCAAGTGCACAAGCTCTCAACATATCCTCTAAGGTATGGATGGTCTGCTCAGCCTGACCATCGGTCTACAGATGAAAAGCAGAACTCAAAAGCACTTGGGTACCAAGACCTTTCTGAAAAGCTTTCCGAAATTGCGAAGTGAACTGAGTACCCCTATCCGAAATGATAGACAAGGGAGCTCCATGAAGTATGACTAGCTCTTGGATGTACAATCTAGCATAATCCTCAGTAGTATATGAAGTATGAATAGGCAAGAAATAAGCAGATTTAGTTAATCTATCAACCACAACCCAAATGGAATCATGATAGCATTGGGAAGGAGGTAAACCAATCACAAAGTCCATATTTATCTCTTCCTACTTCTAGGTGGGAATACTAAACTCTTGCATCATACCACCAGGTCTTTGGTGTTCAACCTTAACCTGTTGGCATGTTTCACACTTAGCTACAAACACTGCTATATCTTTCTTCATGCCACTCCACTAATAGATTTTCCGCAAGTCTCGGTACATCTTGGTGGCACCAGGATGAATAGAATATCGCACCCCGTGCGCTTCAGCCATAATTCTCTATCTTAGATCATCAATATTTGAGACACATAATCTACCCTGTAATCTCAGCACACCATCTCCCCCTTGGGAGAAAACCTCTATTTTTTGGTCCTTGACTGACTCCTTCAGTCTGACCAAACTAGCATCTAAGTATTGCCTTTCCTTCACTTTCGAAACCAAGGAGGATTCGGAACTACTCTGAACCCCTATACTACCTTCAGCAGAGTCAAACAACCTAAGCCCCTATCTAGCCAAACGATGTACATCATGAGCCAACTCTTTCTTACCTTCTACCATATACAAAACACTACCCATGGACACTCTACTTAGGGCATCCGCCACAACATTGGCCTTTCTTAGATGGTACAACACACTCATATCATAGTCTTTTAACAATTCTAACCATCGTCTCTGCCTAAGATTCAATTCTCTTTGGGTAAACACATATTGCAGACTCTTATGATCAGTGAAAACATCAACATGGACACCATACAAATAGTGTCTTCAGATTTTCAAAGCAAACACAACAGGAGCCAACTCAAGGTCATGGGCGGGGTAATTTTTCTCAATGGGTTTCAACTATCTAGAAGCATAAGCTATCACTTTAACCTTCTGCATCAATACGCAACCCAACCCAACTCACAAAGCATCACATTACACCACAAAACAACATGAATTAATAGCAAAGAGAGACACATTAAGTACAATAGACTTCTGAAAGAAAGAATCACACTTTTTCCTAAAACGTCTTGTAGCCTCTTGCTCATAGATGTGGCGCGCTACACACCGATGATCAAGACTCTACTTAACGTGGCTTGTCAGACTCCCTAGGACACCTTAAAACCTTAGGCTCTGATACCAAATTTGTAACGCCCCAAAAATGGGTCGTGGTGCGTCACACGGTACTTGAGGCTACAAGTAGCCCCAAGCTAACCCTTTGAGCCATTTTCATTCAGTTCAACACAAATCAACGGGGTTTTCATAAATAACCCTCAAATATCAATAGAGTAATCCTCATCCAAGATTAAAAGAATTTCAGAAAGATAACAAAATACGACTTATTAGTCAACTACCAATATCTATACTAGTCTGACAAGCCTCTAAGAAAATCAATAAAACTAGCGAGCCATTGAGACATACCCCAACTGACTCATATTCAGTTATTAAATGTAAGCAATTCTGTGAAACCAACATCAGACATCACGTCCTCAGAACATGAGGACTCACCACAACAGAGGATGTAGAACAGCGTACTCGAAGAATTACTGTCAAACCTAGAACTGAGCACCTGAACCTACATTCTGAGAAAATGCAGCCCACATCCGAAGATGTGGGTCAGTACCATGGAAAGGCACCGAGTATATGGGGGTGTATGCAGTTGTATAAACATCATCATCAAAAATATTTATAAGAAATATGCAGGATGTATGAAAGACTCACATAGCCCGAAGAAAATCATCATAATCATGAGAGGATGAAATAAGTATAATAACACATGTGAGTCATCATATAATTTGTCAATCACTTTCAGTTCATCAAGAATATCAATTCTCAAATGTAAATATCATTTCAATCTTTCTAAAGAATAACTTTCACAATTCCACTTTCAAATCACTTCACTGTTTACCATAGACATAAGGAAACACACACACACTGGGAGATCCTATAACCGACATAAACCATGTGAGCCACATGGAGTCCAACGTCCAAACCACATTGGGGAGGTCCATCCTATCCTTTCCATCGGAGTAGGACTTCCAATATCAATCCAAAAACACTAGTGTTCACTATATAAATCAGCCTCAGGCTCACTCCTATGGGGGCACGTAGTTCTAGGGAAGTAAGGTCACTTTATACCTCCCACTCGATGCTAAAGATTCCTATCGGACTTAGCTCAGATCATTTCAAAGATAATCCACAACAAAACAATTTCAGTAATATATAAATATACATCGGGAGCCATCATGCTTCCCATCTATCAAAATCAACCAGGTTGTGGATTTCTTTCACACTCGAGTTCAAAACAACTCCATTATGACCAAAAGGTCAAATCATTCAAAATATCTCAAATATTCAACATCAACGTGCTTATAACACACACTTTCTCGAAAAACACAACTTCCAATGGGGATTCACGACCCAAATATCAAAATCATGATAAATATCATTCAAGATTCAAGCTTTATATCACCACACATGTAAATTCATCTTTCAAAATCATAAACATCAAGATTTCATAAATATTATCATAAGATATGGGTTCATGCTTCAAATTCATAAAAATTAAATAAAAATCATGCCTTTGTAAGGAAAATTACTTTTGGGCACAAGAACGTAAGAGAGTTCTTGTTGAAACAAAAATCCCACATACCTTGAATGATGAACTTTAGATCGATACTCATTTTTGAGATGTTAATCGTTCCTTTGAATGATGGTTCTTGGAGTTCTTGAACTAGGAACTTAGAATGTTGAATAAATTTGCAGAATTAATGGTGAACTTTGGAGGTTCTTGAAGTTGGATGTAGGAGCTTAGGGTTTTATTTTTGAGGGAACTTGATGAAATATAACATATAATGCTTCTAATAGGCTTTTATATAGGGTTTGGACGGATTTTGGGTGAGGGGGATGACCAAAACGCCCCCTAAAAATCAAATAATTCCCCAATTTATCCTTTGGTGGACTGTTTTGATAGTCTGAAGTAGATCAACCATAACGTTTTACTCTGATATCCAAATTGGATAAAACCAATTTCATTAGAAAGAGGACTCTCATATATTTCCATTGATATATAGTATCTCACCCATATCATTGTGTGCGAGGAGTTATGATCATTTGAAATTGACCCAAAAATTTACTTTTGATAGGCTAAAGTAGATCGACCAGAACTTTTTGCTCCGATAGACAAATTAGATGAAACCAATTTCATAGGAAAGAGGATTCACAGAGATTTATGTTGATATATAGTAGATTACTCAGATAATTATGTACAAGGAGTTATGATTATTTAAAGTTAGAGTAAAAATACGCCAGGCCTCAGTACGTTTTTTTTCCTGCATGTTTTACTGTTCATTACTATTCATGGTTTGATCGGAATGTTCATAACTCGTCGCTTGGGTGTCCATATTGGATGATCCATATATAGTTGGAAAGCTTATTCGATACTCTACGCAATGGTGGGTCATAATCTAAGATATTTCTCACGAAAAATTTATAGTTCATTCTAGAATATAGAACCCAATACGTTTACGCACAAAATTTCAACGAAAAATTTTTTGGGTATTATAGTGAAGTAGAAATATTTATCTCGTATTTGATTGACAAAGTGATGGAGAAGGTGAAGGTAATTTGGGATAGGCTTAAAGCTGCCCAAAGTCACCAAAAGTCCTATGCGGATGTGAGGCATTGGGAGTTAGAGTTTGAGGTTGGGGATAGAGTGTTCCTGAAGGTGTCTCCCATAAAAGTTTGGGAAGAAGGGGAGGCTTAGTCCCTGGTATGTTCGTCCATATATGGCCTTGAAGATGGTTGGGACTATTACATACGAATAGGAGTTTCCCTCTAGTTTGAGTTCTATTCTCCCGGTGTTTCACGTGTCGATGTTGAGGAAGTGTGTAGGTGATCTATCGCTAATTGTTCTTATCAAAGATATTGATATTTCAAATTCCTTGTCGTATAAGGAATACCAATTGAAATCTTGGATCGATAAGTTCATTGGTTGAGGACTAATGACATAGCTTTGTGTCACGACCCAAGACTACCCTTAGTCGAAACATAGTTCTTGAAACAACAAGTGATCTCAAGCTAACCCATGAACTGGCATACAATTGAGAAACTAATTTATAATATATTAAATAGTTGGTTCTATTGTGCGGAAATATAATCATTACAAAATCTAGGAAAAATATAATACTGCTACAATTTACAATCTAATAAAACTGAAGAGAGAATTGAAATTACATAACTGACACTGACAATATCTATAAAGCCTCTACTATACTGGCTATAGATAGCTGGGAAATGCCTCCAGCTACCACTAATCAATACATATGAGTAATAAAAATAAAGTATATGAACAACATTTGACTGGAGTCTTCGAAATAGGCAAACTCATCACCTGCTGGATGGAAACTGGAACTGTCTGATCATGATATATGGGCTATAATTGGTACCTACATTATGAAATAATGTAGCCACACATACGTACATATGGATCAGTACTTCTAGAATGTACTGAATAAGAGGGGGTAATGCAATAAGTAAGACTGATTTTATACAAGATCTTAATACATGCATGCTAAGGGTAAGTAGACTCACCAAGAGACTGAAATAAACTGAAATCTGAAGTAGCTTAAATAATGAGTAACAAACAAAATCGGATAAGATGGTGAATCTCTATATTTTGTTTATTAAAACTTTGCTTTTGTGGAATAAACAGAATTGAAACTCGGATATAGTAAAACATAGGTACTGTATGAATACTGGGTCTGAAACTACGGGGTGGAAACTGACATAACTCAAGGATCTAAATATTCATATATACTGAGCATGAATGCATGAAAACTATGATATCTGAGAATGTAAGACTAAGTGTATATGTAAGACTAAGTGTATATCTGTTATGTTACTGAGATAAATCTGAAATATGGAAGACTAAAAGCTATAAAACTAAGTATCAGAAAATCTGTATACTTAGTCAAGAAAACTTGAACTGAAAACACACTGAATACTGACTGATACTGTGGGATATAGCTAGAATCGACAAGCTAATCCAACCTGTATCCCTAGTTGGAAGGGTGCCGGTATCTTGCCAAGGGTACAAACACTGACTGATGATGTGGACTCCACAAGGTTGAGCTGGTGTACGAAAGAAAGTGGGTGTCATGCCTAACTAACGAGGGAATCCTCAAAATCTATGGTGGAACCGTAGGTATGGAACTTAGGGACTGCTACTAGTGACTCATGTCTAACTGACGGGGGAACATACCATCCCTATGTTCGCTCGGTGCTAAGTGTTACTCTCAATTGAATGACACTGGTGTTATTAGTTGTTTAACATGACATGGTATTGTACTTGTAAGTTCTCAACATGAACATGACATTCTGGATATGATAATAAAACCATGGTCTGACTGATTTGTTAATTGAAAAATGAAAAATCATGTAAATCCCATAAGTATCGGGTGTTAATAACCCACTAGCACTGGATGATCATAAAGTACAATATTAAAGCTTAAAACTTTGGGATTGAATCATGGTTCAAATACTTAAAAGCATAGACATCTCAACAAACACATGGAGATCATGGACATGGGAATATGATATACATGTGAAAATAATATGAGTGCATGACTAAATCAATAAGTTAGGGATTCAACGTGAAATCAAAGGAATAGGACATGGAAACTTGTAACTCAAAGCATGAATAGATTAATTCACTTGGAAACACTTGTAGACGTGGAAAAGTTCATAATTAGATATTAAAACATGAAATTCAATTGTATACATCCTTGGAATCGAAACTTAACGTAGGAGATAACCTAACTTTTCATAAAAACATCCTTGGACTTGAATTTTGTCAAATTACTAAAGAAATCATGATTTAAATTCATCTTGAACAAATGATACTTTATAATCAAAAGGGAAATTCATATTTTTAATTAAAGAAACGCTTTTTGGGCTCCACGGGTGAAAGGGACCCATGGATGAACTCCCACACACTTTAATAGATGATTTCTTGAGGATTTTATTGAGGGTTTCTTGAACTTGAAATCATGAATTCTTTGTGTTATTGAGAGGAGAAACTTGAGCTTTTTTCATGGGGGAAGGGGAGGGTTTTCATGAGAGTTGATTTGAAGAAGATGGGCAAATTATGTCCTTTTGGATGCTATAAATCATTCATTGGATGTTTGGGGTTGAGGCGAAAGGAACAAAGTGCCCCTTAACCCTTAAGAAGTTGAAATAGCATGGGTATAGACCCTGCATCGTACCCTTTATCTTGGGGAAGTATCCCTGTGACGTACGCTCCAGTCCAGCGCTGTGAGACCCGCGACGCGGACTTATTGCTCGCCCTTACCTTTTCTTATGAAAATGGTTGTAACATCTTTATTGGTTACCAAATTAAGACGAAATTGGTATCTTTGGAAATTTGACTCGATTATTTACAATTTGGTAGGTCTTGAGCTGAAAAATTTAACCAATATCAAAATTTATACACGTTCAAAGTAGACTCTTGTGGAATCGAATACCAAACTTGAGAGAATCAAAGGCTCTTAGATCTACTTTATTCTAAGTGATTCTTATAAATATTTTTCACCTCGAAATCATTTCACACAATAGAATAAGGATCATGACACATGTATTCAAAAGAAATTCATGGGTTTAGAATTTACGAACATAGGAATAATGGTTCGATTTCTACGTCAAAATATGAGGTGTTTTATTATCTCCCCCTTAGAATCATTTATCCTCGAATGAGACCGGTTATACTGAGAGTACTAAGAAAACCAAGATAATATTTTGAACATGCATGAGTTCAAACATGAAGACATAACTGATTCTGAGCATGATATATGAACTGAACTGATTTCATGAATACATACAATGACATGAGAATGGTTATAAGGTTGAGATAGAAACAAGGGAGTCAGTTAATGAGTAACCATTACCTCAAGCTGGATCTTGTTTTGCAAAGAAAAGATGAGAGGTTTTGGACATGAATACTTGGGGTATTATAATACATCTCCCCTTAGGATATTTCCTTCCCCAAATGATACTGACTTGGATGAAATACTATGGAAATACGTATAGTGAGATGATGTACGAGGTACTTATGGACTGAATCATGTCTAAATATTTGGAATATAAAACTGATGCATGAACTGAACTAAATTTACAACATGAATGGTTATGAATGAATTACCTCATGAATAGGAAAGATGGAAAACTATAGGAACTTGTCTGTTTGACTGCTAACTTGGGTTGCTGGCTGTACCAAATTAATCATACTGAAAGCTTATACTAAACTATACATTCCACTTCCAAAACTGCACTTCACTTGAGGCTACTTAAAATCTTTGCATGGGCACTGATAACTCTATCTTCTGAAGTCTGAACTAAACTGAATTCTCTTACTATGTTCTACAAAGTGCACATATAACAGTGTAATACTAATCTAAACTATGAATTCAATACCCCATGCGTTTTCACGATGTCTCATCTCATGAATAATTTTTATTGCTATTTTAATAACTAATTTCAACCCCTTACTAGGAAAATCACTGACGCACAATGCATTTATCCACCTATACACCAACATGACATTCAAGCCTATCTTCATAACCATATATGAACTTCTAGGCAGACAACCACAAAAGCATCTTTTTCACATTCTCTAAACCTCTATCAATAACAATTTTCTTGCACTATTATTAAGAAGACCCACATGGAATTCTCAACTAACCATGACATATATTAAGAGCTCTGCCTCAAACATCCTTCACACTTATAACTTGAGATACAACAAGCATGCAATAAATTTTCCCCAACATAAGACATTTACTGTCTCACCATCTAAACAATTATTCATCTCCACTATCATTACATAAGGAGAGGTCACTAAAAGGTTAGAACATGAGGACCTGAAACATGAAAGCATACTATGCATAACTTGGACACTTAACGGAGGCTTGAGGAATATAGTATCAAAAGCATGAATTCATCAAAGAGAGATAAACTAAGGACATACATGGCATAATTTGAATTTTGCTGATCATTAAGAGTGTAGGATGAGTACCTGGAACTGAACATACTGTAAAACATGAGTGCATGAGTCATGAGATGCATGACCTGAGTTTGGAGTTCATAAATTCATAGAACAAGATTCGTACTGCTGAGTGAACTAAAAGTGTACATGATTCTATGGAAAGTGTGTGATTATGAGCTATGATCATGGAACTAACATGTAAGATGTGAGTAGATATTGTGATGACTGATGTACAAAAATTTGCACGGAGATAAGAATGGGTTAGACATCATCCCCCCTTACTGCCTTTCTACACATACTGGCATCACTACTAGGATTTGAGAAACTGACTTGGTTACTTGTTCTATCATCTCCCCTTTAGCTTTAAGCCATCACTCTAAGTCTGTGAACCACTTAATAAACTCTAAACTGAACTTCAACAACTTTACTCTAGAGCCTGAGTTATATCAATACACATAAACACTAAACTCGCCCTGAAAAACTATATTTTAAAGTGTAAAACCCACTGTTAACACTTTCTTCTGAGATACAACTCTTATCTTTATATTGCCTCAATAGTCATCATATAATAACTTAAAAACTGACTAACTTAGAATTTTTTAGTAGTATCATCATACTCTGAGTTCACACCATCTAGAACTTCAACTCTACTTTTTATTATCTCAATCATCTAATTACATTCTAACACTTAACAACTCAAGGGTAATAACTGAGCACACACACTATTAAAACTTAGAAATAATACAATCCCATATCACCTTGGGTACACATCTAGATCATACAACCATTTCATCATATATAATTTTGAATCAACAAATTTAAATTCTAGCATGTACTGATTCAAGCCTATTGATTCATCTTTGATACAACTAGACCCATGGACACATAATCTACTAAATATAGATGAACACTATCCCCACTTTACTGCTGCTAAACTTCTAGGTTCATGCTTCTAATTCTAAACCACATGCAATCATAGGATTCTGAGAATGGATCTGCAAGCACATCTAACTTTGGCTTAGTGCATAATTTTTATGAATATGAATGAAGTCGTTCAAACTTCAGAACGCAAAACCACTTATGGGAAACTTTTGAGCTGGCGTGCAATCGTATAACTATTTGTGGGGAATATCTGAGAAAACTTTATTTGTAAGGATTTAAGCATCACTATTTCTGTAGCCTCAAGAATAAGGAATTGTTGAAATGAATGGATTAACATGAGGATCTTCATAAATTTCTTAGAGAACATTTCTACTGAATGATTTGAGATACGAAAAAAGGGAAACATTTTCTAAATGCCCTGTAGCCTCTTGAAGAGAAGTACAGAAGTCTCCATACCGTTCCGCAATACTATACTAGACATAACTTTATAAACACTCTAGGACACTTGAAACCTAGATATGATACCAAGTTTTTCACGATCTGAGACTATCCACTAGTCGTAATACGGTGCTTGGAATCACAAGTGATCCCAAGCTAACCCATAAACTTACATACTTTTGAGAAACTGATTTATAATATATTAAATAGTTGGTTTTGCTGTGCAGAAGTATAATCATGACAATCTAGGAAAATATAATACTAATACAATTTTCAATCTAATAAAATTGAAGAGATAATTGAAATTACATGACTGACACTGACCGACATATATGAAGCCTCTACTATACTGACTATAGATAGCTGAGACATGCCTCCAGCTACCACTAATCAATATATATGAGTAATAAAAATAAAGTATACGAACAACATTTGACTAGAGTCTCTAAAATAGGAGAACTCATTATCTGTTGGCTAAAAACTGCAATTATCTGATCATGATATGTGGGCTAAAACTAGTACCTACATTATGAAATAATGTAGCCACACAGACGTACATGTGGATCAATACTTTTGGAATGTACCGAGTAAGAAGGGTGAATGCAATAAGTAAACTGATTTCATATGAGATCTTAAAACATGCATGCTAAGTGTAAGTAGACTCACCAAGAGACTAAAATAAACTGAAATCTAAAGTAGCTTAAATCATGAGTAAAAAACATAATCGGATAAGTTGGTGAATTGCTAAACTTAGTTTCTTAAAAATTTTCTTTGGTAGAATATGCAGAATTGAAGTTGGGATACGATAAAATATTGGTACTTTATGAACCCCGGTCAAAAACTATGGGGTAGAAACTGACATAACTCAAGGATCTGAATATACAAATATATTGAGCATGAATGCATGAAAACTGTGATATATGAGAATGCAAGACTAAGTAAATATCTGTTATATTACTGAGATAAATCTGAAATATGGAAGAATGAAAGCTATAAAATTAAGTATTAAAAAATCTATACACTTAGTCAAGAAAACCTAAACTGAGAACACACTGAATACTGACTGAGACTATATGATCTAGCCATAACCGACAAGATGATCTAACCTATAATCCCAATTGAAAGGGTTATGATACCTTACCAAGGGTACAAACACTATCTGACAATATGGAATCCATAAAGCTGAGCTGATATCCCAAAGTATGAGGGTGTCATGACCAACTGATGGGGGAACTCTCAAAATATACGGTGGCACCATAGGTATGTGACTTAAGGACTGATACTAGTGCGTCATACCTAACGGATAGGAGAGACATCATCCCTATGTTTGCTTGATGCTAAGTGTTACTCCCAATTGAACGGCACTAGTGTTATTAGTTTTTTAACATGACATGGTACTGTACTTATAAGTTCTCAATGTGAACATGACATTATGGATATGATAATAAAACTATGGTCTGATTGATTTTTTACTTGAAAAATAAAAAATCATGTAAAACACATATGTATTGGGTGTTCATAACCAACTTGCAAAGGATGATCATAAAGTACAATATTAAAGCTTAAAATTTTGGAATTGAATCATTGTTTAAAGACTTAAAAGCATATACATTTTATCAAACACATGGAGATAATGAAAATAAATGTAGGAATATGATATACATGTGAAAAAAACATGAGTGCGTGACTAAATTCATAAGTTAGGGATTCAAAGTGAAAGTAATGGAATAGGACATAAAAACTTGTAACTGAAAGCATGAATAGATTAATTCACTTTGGAACACTTGTAGACATAGAAATCTTCATAATTCAATATTATAAAATGAAATTCAATTGGATACATCATGGGAATTGAAACTTAAAGTAGGAGATAATCTAACTTTTCATGAAAACATCCTTGGACATGAATTTAGTCAAATTACTAAGGAATCATGGTTTAAATTCATCTTGAACATATTATACTTCATAATCAAAAGGAAAAGTTTATATCTTTAATTAAATAAAATATTTTTAGCTCCATGGGTTAAAGGGACCCATGGATGAATCCCCACATACCTTAATAGATGATTTCTTAAGGATTTTCTTTAGGGTTTCTTGAAAATGTAATCATGAATTCTTTGTGTTCTTGAGAGGAGAAACTTTAACATTGTTCATGAGGGAAAGGAGAGGTTTTTTATGAGAGTTGATTTAAAGAAGATGAGCAAATAATGTCCTTTTGGATGCTATAAATCGTCCTTTGGACGTTTGGGATTGAGGGGAGAGGAACAAAGTGCCCCTTAACCTTGAAGATGTCGAAATAGCATGGGTATAGACCCTGTATTGTGCCCTCTATTCTAGGGGATTATCCCCTATGCCGCATGCTCTATTTGGCGCTGTGATCCCCGCGGCGTAGGCTTATCGTGCGTCCTCACTGCCTCTCACAAAAATGGCTATAACTTTTTACTCAGGTATCAGATTAAGGCAAAATTAGTATAGTTGGAAAGATAACTGTATTATCTACAAATTGATGAGTTTTGAGGTTAAAAATTCCACCTATATCAAAAGTTATTTATGTTCAAAGTAGACCCTTATGGAATCATATACCAAACTTTGACGAATCAAAGGCTCTTAGCTCAACTTTGTTCTACGTGATTCTTATGAACATTTTTCACCTTGAAATCAATTTACACACTATAATAAGGATCATTACACATGTATTCAAAATAAACTCATGAGTTTAGAGTTTACAAACATAGGAACAACGGTTCAATTTCTAGGTCAAAATACGGGTGTTACAATTCGATTAAGGTTTTATGGAGGAACCAAAAGGTTGAATAGGATACTTAGAAATCCAAAGAGGATATAATGTCCAAGTATCCATTCTTATTTTCTTTTTTGTAAAATCGTGCTTAAGGTATGAGTATTCCCTTACATCTTTGTTTTCTGTCTTTGTTAAAGGAAATTGTAATTTTCTTGGCATCTTTGTTTTCTGTCTTAAAGGAAAGAGTAGTCATATTTGGGGTCTAATCACACTGGTAAATGCCTTGTCCCATGATTCAAGGATGAATGATCCAAGTGGGGGAGAATTGTAACACCCTGAATTTTGGACCTTGAAAACTTCTTGATCTTTGAGCTCACTGCCTTGGTTAAGATTTGACCCCATGAGTCATAGGGTGCCTTGATAGGTTAGGTGACCTTATTCATATGGTGACCGGTATGTGGTGTTGAGTTTCTGTTCTAGGTACGACATGAGGGCACGAGCCATAAAGACTCGTGATGGGTGGTTAGGTGGATTCATAACCAAATCATATAAATTTATGTCTTGATTATACTTTGAGTACGAGTGGCTCACTAAGATCCATAGGGATATCTTACAAGTTATGGGATGAAATCGTAGAAAGTCTAGTTTGTTAATTGAGTTGTAAGGGTCTCATTATATTGACTACGACTGAACCTTAAGAGTTGTAGGGTCTCATTATGGGTTGGTTAATTGAGTTGTAAGGATAATAGTTTGTGGGATTGGTATTACTGTCCTAGTTATGACTCATGGTGATAAGCTGCAAGGTGGGGTCACGAATCAATGGTTGATCCGTAGTCAAAGGCAACATTTTTCAACTTTTAAGTTAAGGGCATTTTGGACATTTTTCTTTTTCCCCAACTTGAAACCCTTATCTCATAACCTTTTTAGGTTATTCTTAGCTCTTATAAACACATCAAATAGACTCTTAAATTACACTCAAATTGTCAAGGTCAGGAACACTTAGGATTTTCAAAAGATTTACCAATTGGGGCTTCCAAGGGTGATTTCTCTCCGTACTTTTTGGTGTTTAAGGAATGCTACTCTTACCTCATTCTCAATTGTAAAAGCATGTGATTTAAAGTGTTATTCATGAACTATTGATGTTTAGTTTTGAACTATGGGTTGAGGGTTTTTAACATAAATTGTTTAAATGCTTCTCTATGATATTTATGAAACTTCTGTGTCAAAATTGATGGTTGGTAAATGCATCGTTGTGAATGGGAATAGTGGATGGAAATAGGGGTAAAATGAAATCCCCAAATTGTTTTTTTGGTATGGAAATCATAATAAACTCAACCCACTTGCATAATTGATTTTGATTTATGCATTACCACTTGGCTTGACTTATTTCTTAAACTAATGCATCGTAAATGGGTAAATGATTAAGGATGATTTTAAAAACCTTATGGGGTAAAATGAAATCCCATAAGTGAATGAATTATGAAAAACCTTGTGGGGTGCATGAAAATCCCCCAAGTTACTTTAATAATGGAGTCTGCGGGGTACATGAGAATTTCCTAAGTGTTGGCTAATGACATTATTTACAAACTATAGTCGGTATGATAATACCACTTAAAAATGTATTAATAATTAACTCTGGGAAGTGTGGTTTGGTTATATGTTAAATGGTTTAATTGGACAATAATGAGATTTGTGATAGCTAGCCGTAAAGGTGTGAGTCCAAAGGATGAATATTGAAAACTCATATATTCTGACATGAGGGTGGGCCTTGATGACCGTGTACTTGTGGGGTACAAGGTAATACCCCAATTCTATACATGTATATATGTATTATTGAGGGCTAAGGGTACGAATAAATCCCATGCCATTTATGATATCTTTAATTTGTGTGGCTAAAATACACTTGGGCCCATTCAGGGGTGTAAAACTACACTCATATAGCCCGTGGGTGGACTTATAATGGTAAATCTACACAACCCAGGTTAATGTTTTGAAATGCATACTAAACCTTGTTCCCTATCCCAGCATAGTATATATGGATATATGTATATACTTATTTGCAGATTTTTATGTACATTAGTTTGATTGGTTTTGAATTAATATAATTACTTTATCTTTATCCCTTAGCTATATGTCAGCGTTCACCCTACTAACCATCTTGAAATGTTGTATCCCCATGCGATGTATGAATCAGTCATACTTTTACTCCTCCTGCACAGTGACTAACAGATTCGGGGACAACTTTTGAGTCAGGCTGAAGTGGTGAGCTTTCATACTTTGAAATTCTCTATTTCATGCTATGAATTTATTTATGTCTTACTATTCCTTTAGTCTTGGTTTTGGATATGGTCGTGATTAAATATTCTTTAGTTTTACTTATAGGCTTTGTCGGACTACTTTGGGCATAGACGGTGTAGATATAAGTGTTCGCATTAACATTGGTATTGATATTGGTTGGATGTTTGGTTTTGAATGGTTGGTTTTGGTTATATATTTATTATAATGTTTTAAGACGGATTATCTTGTTATATGTTTGAAATTCATCTGATACAGGGTGTGAGGTGAGTGATGGTTTGGGTATTGGGGGTGGTCTCTGGTCCTGGTTGGACTTGAGATACCCGACACGTCCAGGCCCGGGTTTGGGCCATGTCAAGTGCTTTTGATTGTTTGTTATGTGTTTAATCGTTTGACTCATAGAAAGACCAAATTAGCATCTTTTGAGTTGTGGAAAGGTCATAAGCTAAATTTGGGATATGTAGGAGTTTGGGGTTGCTTAACCTATATAAGTTTAATGGATCTTAAATCTGTAAGTTGGCTAAAAAAGTTACTACGTGTACTTTTATTGGTTATGCTTCAAATAGTATAGTCTATAGATTTTTTAATCTTGAAGATAGTGTTATAATAGAACATCATGATTCTATTTCTTATGAAAATAAATTTGTTTTAGATTCTAAAAATAGTAAGGTCAAAGGACATAAGAAAATATTTTGACACTACCTACTTCTTCTACTTCTATTTTGAAAAACAATGAAAATGATGATTTTGAGTTAAGAAGAAGTAAAAGAGTTAGAGTATAAGAAGATTTTGATCTTGATTATCATGTTTTTAATGTTGGAGATGATTTTCTCATTTTAAAAGAAGTTTTGTCTTCACATGATACTGTTTTCTGGAAAGAGACTGCAAATGATGAAATGACATCACTAATTTCTAATAAAACTTGAAAGCCAGTTGATTTACAACCACATTATAAAACAATTGAATGTAAATGGGTATTATGTAAAAAATTAAAATCGAATGGATCTGTTGATATATACAAGGCCAGGCTAGTGGCTAAGGTTTTAACCAACTAGAAGGCCTATGATTTTTTGATACTTGTTCTCTGATAACTAGAATTACACCCATTAGACTTTTAGTTGCTATTGCGGTAATATTTAAGTTACAAATTCATCAAATGAATTGTAAAAACTACTTTTTTAAATGAAAACCTAAATAAGGAGATTTACGTGGAATAACCCGAGTGTTTTATTGAATTTGATTAAGAAAGTAAAGTATGTAAACTTACTAAACTTCTATATGGCTTGAAACAGGCACCAAAACAATGACATGAAAAGTCTGTTTCCTGCATGATTGATAATGACTTAAAATAAATGAGTGTGATAAGTGCATATATCATAAGTTTGAAATAATTCGCATGCTATTATTTGCCTACATGTTGATGATTTATTGATCTTTGTCTCTAACATGAATGTTATTGGAGAGACTAAAAATATTTTTAGAAGTTATTTTAATACGAAAGATCTTAGTGAGGCAAATTTTATTCTCGAAATAAAAATTACTAGAACATGTGATGAATTTTCCTTGACCAGTCACATTATGTTGAGAAAATTTTGAAAAAATATAATTTCATTGATTGCAAGTATGTTGTAAATCCTTTTGATTCTAGTGTTCATTTGTTTCCTATTGAAAATGAAATGATGCTATAAATCAAAAGGAATATGCTATTATAATTGAAAGTTTGAGATATGTGACTGATTGAACTAGGGATGATATTGCATATGCAGTAGGAGTACATAACAGGTTTATTAGCAAGCCAGGTAATGAACATTGACATGCTATAATGAGAGTAATGAGATATTTAATTGGATAGAAAACCTGTGGTTTGTTCTTTAAAAGATATCTTGTTGTACTTGAAGACTTTTGTGATGCGGATTGAAATACTTTATTAGGTGATTCTTTATCTACGACTAGTTATATTTTTACTTTGAGTGTTGGTTCTATTTATTGAAAATCTAAAAAGGCAAATTAATATTGCTAACTCTACGACGGAGGCTGAACTAATTGCTCTAGCTTCAGCTAGCGAGGAAGCGAATTGGTTGAGAGTTGTTATTTCAAATACCTTATTTTAAAAAATTATTTTCTTATATTTTAATTCATTGTGATAGCACCGCTGAAATTGGTAGAGTTCAAAATCATTATTATAATGATAAATCAAAACCTATAAGAAGAAAATACAGTAATGTGAGATCATATTTGACAAATTGTTCCATTAACACTGATTATGTCAAATCTTGTGATAATCTTGCAGATCCATTGACTAAGGCCTTACCGAGAGAAAAAGTTTGGAACATATCAAGCGGGATGAGATTGAAGCCTATCAAATCCTAGGTCATATGTGAGGAAACCCAACCCGAGGACTAGCGATTCTATAACTAGGTTTTATGAAAAAAATAAATCACATGGTGACTTATTGTGAAAAATGCATTATTTTTATCCCTTTCTATGGTGTGAGTGCATTTACCTATAATGTTTATGAGGCTGAGTTTAAAAAACTCTTAATAAAAATTTGTAGATTGTATAAGCAGGGTGCTAAACTTAAAGGAGCACCCTCGACAGATTTCACGTATGTGAGTGTGGAGCTAGGCCGCTTCCTATGAGTTAGACTTGTTCTCAAAGACATTCATGAAAATTGGAATAGCACAAGATCGTAATATGCTGGCTATAAAGCTCACGTCAACATCTTGACTATTATGCGTAAACAGTAATTTTTTATTTTCCTTAAGAAGCCATAGTTTAAGTTTGAAACCACTACGACTCTAGAGTAAAAATTACTGTTGTACTAAATTGAACCACATGGTAGTCTTCCTTCGGCGACTCCTTATTATTAAAATGAATGGGGTACTGTTGGTTATTAGACATTTTAATATTAATGATTGTCTCATTTCCATGATAATTAGTAGCCATAATAAGTTAGACGTGTGGATGTCTTTGGCCATGTTAGTGTCATTCTGTAGCATGCATTTGTTTCTTTAATAATACTAGTAAGTATAGCCGTGCCTCACACGGTTATTTGAACACATTAAAAAGAGTTTTTCTAAATAGAGATTTGCAAACACTTCAACAAATTAAAATTTTGATGGATATAGTAAAAAAAATGAATATAAAACACCTATTACTATTAAATTATCTAAGATTTTGCTTCTTTTATTTTTTTTTCAAAGAAGAATCAAGAATTTAAGCATATTTCTAATATGTTTCAATATTTGAAATTCCCTAGGGCCCTAGCTCTACCTAAGTAATTATGGAACGGTAGGGGTGTGTGTGTATATATGAGATAAATCTACTAAAAATTTTGACTTCACTATAATCAAAAGTTACAATTTCATCAGTGCTAAAAAAAAAATTAATTATTCAAACAAAAAATTGTGATATTTTTGTACTTAACAATATTGACCCAACTTTTCAAAATTAAGACCAAGCCTTTTAATTTTATTAAATAATGAAATTAATAATCAACTAATTTCAAAAGAAAAGACAAATTATCCTTATTCTTTTTAATTTATCGTATCTTCAGTAGCCGACTAAGTAAACTATAAAATATATAAACAAAATGATAAAAACAGAAGTAATGAATCATAAAAGAATTTACCAGAGGTAAATAAATAATAAATGTGAGAAACTATGAAAAAAGTAGATGTCTTTCACGTTAGTTAACTCTAGTAAGCCAGTTGCTTCTGCAAGGGTCTATTTTCATGTTCACTCCTTCATTAACATACATCGCCATCAAATCACACAATTGTATTCATGATAGTTGCAACAATCACTTCTCAGCATAAAATAGCATATAACACTATAATTGTTACTTGTGCTTATATATTTTAAAAAATAACATTATCATCCAAAATAAAAAATGTAAATATCAATTTGTGAAGGAGCATTTGATAGATAATATGATAGATACTTGCAAAATGTTATGATAATATATTTAGTTCGCTATAATTTAAGAATAGAGTAAAAAATTTATTTCAAGAAAGGTGGGGGTATGTAACGCACCAAGCTTTTCCTAGCTAAAATTTTGTCCCTAAAGTATTAAGCATTGGCTTTTAAAATGATTTATACTTATTTCCCTATGGAATTCCTTAGATTTCAACTTTTTATTACGTAGATGACTGAATAAGCTTTCCTTCGATATAAGATTAGTCCAAAATGGACACTCGGTAAAGAAGTTATAGCTATTTTATGTGCTAGTCGTAAAACATCATAATTCTGGTGTTTAGCGCGCCGTGGAGAAGGTTTAATTAGGAATTGTCAAATTCCAGTGAGACCTCGTGATAGTGGCGCGTCATGGTGTTTTATAAAATCGGGCACCAGTTATATTTTTACTCTGTCTCATTAAGGGTAAAATGGTACTTCTCCAACCCCTTGTCATCTCTAACGTGGGATTTAATTCCAAGAACACCAAAGTAAGATTATTTTCATCAAAATCTCTCAAGAAACTCCATTAGGGTTTCAAAGTAAAATTCCTCGTAACTCGAGATTTAACTGCGGATTTTAGAAGATAATTGGAGATTTGAAATCCTTACGTCGTAGGCTTCAAGAAGCATCCGTTAATTTCTGAAATAGAGGTATGTGGGGTTTATCCTAAAAACTACATGGGCTTAAAAATATTAGAGCATGATTTTATAATTTTAATGCATGAATTTCAAAGGGGTTTCGGAATCTATGATCTAAATTACGTAATTAATGTTACTATTGTTTTAACCTTGTGGTCCTATCCCCTAAATTGATTTACATATATATGCATATGTATGGAATTTGAGATTTAAGATTGTTGAGAGCATAAATTATGAACTTCCTCTCGTGTATTGAATTAAAGATTATGGTTTTGTGATTTGAAAGATGTTTTCACATTATTATAGCATTTGAGCATGATTTGAAATTGTTGAGAGGGTGTATCTTGATATAAATGTGTTCTTGTGCTTAAGAGAAAGAATTACGTGTGAATTGAGAACTTTGACATGACCACCTTGTACTGTACTTTTGAAATGCTTGACAAAGATGAGTTCCTTGCATGTGTTTACATGAGGTTTGAGAAAGAGTTTCTTTGAATTGAATTATTGAAATGGTGGTCCCAAAACTTGTGTTTTGAAAACAGAGATTTATGATAAACTAATAATGACTAAGAGATGTGACTTGAAAGTTAATGGTATGACGATACCATATGTATTTATGCCATAACAGATTATGTTTTCAGAGCATGTTTTCAAAGTAAGACTTTAGAGGCCGTATGTTTTGATAGAGTTTTAAAAAGGGGCTTAAAGAGGGATAGGTGATTACCCGAAGAAGATATGAGTTCAAGCAACTCTTAGCCTGAAACCGTATTTGCCAATACGAGTAGATTATTATTGTATGATGGTGACGGCCGTGTGGCGTAGTAGATTCAGAGACTCCGACCCTTGCGGCACACTTGGGTTGGGGACTTCGCTGCCAAGTTAATGAAAGTTTCCATATAGCCCATGGAATTTTTCAGAGTTGTAGGGTATACCATCTAACGCAGAAGTAACACAGATTTCTCAGAGTTGTGATGATTTTTGCAGAATCTTTTTAAATGCCTATGTGAATTCTTACTATATTAAACGTTTGTGAAACTGTTTTACATTTCTCTCATATATGTTGAATATAAATTGTTATTTTGGATTTGCTTTACGTACCAGTACAATTTTATTGACCCCCCATCTTCCCAGGTTCTGAGGCTCAGTCTAGCGGTCTAGATAGGCAGTAGATAATTCAGAAAGCCAATCAGATTTTGTAGTGCTGAGCCTTCTCTATTCTAGGAGGCCTATTTTTTTCAGATCATGTCTCTTATTACCGTTTTGGTCTACTGGGGGCCTTGTCCTAGTTTTAGACAGTTGTCAGATTTTCATGTAGTAGAGATTTTGCAGACTGAGTCAGATGTTATTTAGATATAAATGGATTATAGTTTCCATAATCATGTTGAATTCAGAATTGTCCATGTTTCCATAGCAGATTATGTTTCTGCATCTTCTTTATTTATATGAATGTTGTGCATGATTACAAGATTGAGAAGGACGTTCTGGGCCTTCATTGTTCAGGATGTTCGTCACGATCAAGCTCTAGTTTGGGTCATGACAAACTTGGTATCAGAGCACGATTTATGGTCCCAGGGTGTCTACAAAATTATGTTGGGTCGAGCCTTGTTTATGGGTATGTAGCACGGCATAATTAAAAGAAGGAGTCTACTAGGCATTTAGGAATGTTTCTCTTCCTTGTGATTTAGTTCGTACTTCAGAGTCTAATCTGTCCCCTAATCAATGATCTCTTGCTTTTCAGAAAACTAGTTATGCCTCCCCGTCGCACCAACGTTAATGTCCAGGATGATGAAGTCCGTCCCATCCATTGAATGCAGACCTGTAACATAGTGCATACCCTAAAACCTATCCCTACTCCAGGAGTACCTACTGTACCGACCAGTCCTCTCAAAGCTCCCCGAATGGGGGTCAATCACACTCAGCCTCGTGAAGGAGAGGTGTCCAATGCTGAATTCAGACAGTCTAATCACATGCTTGCATAGCTGGTAGCCATACAGACTCAGAGGTCGGAGGATACTGGGTCTGCATCTGTTACTTCAAAAGTTACTAGAGTGGGCCAGTTTATGAGAATGAACCCGCCCAAGTTCTGTGGAGCTAAGGTAGAAGAGGACCCGCAGGAGTTCTTAGACAAAATGGAGAAGATTTTCAAAGTAATACATGTTGATCAGGTGAAAGGTTTTGAGTTAGCAGTATACCATCTAAAGGATGTAGCGAACCAATGGTACAATGAGTGGGAAGAAGCAGAGGGTGACAGTGCTGAGCCCACAGTTTGGGATGAGTTTGTGGAAGCTTTTATTGACTGATTCTTTCCTCTGGAGCTGAGGGACGCTAAAATAGAGGAGTTCATAAACCTTATGCAGGGTAAGATGAGTGTTCAAGAGTATACTTTAAAGTTTAATCAGCTGGCCCGTTATGCCCCTGAGATGACGAGTAGTAAGAGGGCCCGAATGAGAAAGTTTGCTTTCGACGTTTTAGATAATCTGGTGCTTGAGTGTCAGGAGGCTATGCTGAATAGAGATATGGACTTTACTAGACTGTCAGTCCACATGTAGCAAGTTAAGGAGAACAAAAAAAGATAGCCGAATCTAGGGAAGAGGACAAGTAGGCAAAGAGAGCTAGAGCGACAGACCAAATTCATAGTCAGCAGCAGAGTGGCAATCGGAGTGGCAAATGGTAGAAGAAAAAGAACTAGGGTAATGCACAGTTGAAAGCTAGTGCTCCAGTGTCCAGACCCGTAGCTGAGCAGCGCACCCAAAATTTTTAGTCTATTCAGGGGCCGAGGATGCAGGGTATGCAGTCGCAGGGAAGTGTAGCCCAGACCTCTCAGTCCTATCCACGCAATGCGAGATGCGGGAGAAATTATCCTGGGAGACGTCAGTTTGGTGCTTTGGTGTGTTATTCATGCAACCAGCCAGGTCATATCCAGAGAGACTATCTGGCAGCAGGAATAATGTTGGAGGAGCCAAGTCTCAGGCAAATTTTCTACACCACCACCTCAGAAGGGTAGCACTTCAGCTGCCAGAAATGGCCAAAATCGGTTGTACCCCTTGACTAACCGCCAGGAGGTAGAGGCCTCCCTAGATGTAGTTACCGATACATTGCGAATCTTTTCTCGTGATGTTTATGTGTTATTAGATCCCGGGTCTACCTTATCCTGACCCCAGATGTGGCTGTTGGTTTTGGTTTTGAGCCTAATGTTATTCCTGAACCCTTTTCTGTTTCCACCCCGGTGGGGTATAGGGGTTGTGTTGTGACTGTTTGTAGCCGAGATACTATGGAAGATCTTATAGAGCTAGATATGGTTGACTTTGATGGTATCTTAGGGATGGACTGGCTCTATTCATGTTATACCACACTGAATTGTAGGACCCGAAAAGTTACTTTTTTTTTTCGAGTGAACCAGTTATAGAGTGGAAAGGTCATTATTTAGCACCCAGAGGGAACTTTATATCCTACCTCAGAGCTCGTAAACTTATCTTTAAGGGTTCTTTGTACCATCTTATCTGGGTTAAAGACTCTAGTGCCAAAATTCTTTCTCTTCAGTCTATCCCCGTAGTGAATGAATTTTTGAAAGTCTTTCCAGATGATCTCCTAGGAATACCACCTAATAGGGAGATAGATTTTGGTATTGATTTACTACCAGATACCCGTCCTATCTTTATTCCGCCTTATAGGATGGATCCTACAGAGCTAAAACAGTTAAAACAACAACTAGTAGACCTTCTAGATAAAGGTTTTATCCACCCCAGAGTGTGTCCCTGGGGTGCACCTGTGCTTTTTGTGTGAAAGAAAGATGGTTCCCTGCGTATGTGCATAGATTACCGCCAGTTGAATAAGGTTATGATTAAAAATAAATATCCTCTTCCTAGGATTGGTGATCTTTTTGATCAACTTCAGGGTGCTAAATATTTTTCAAAGATAGATCGGGATATCACCATTTGAAAGTTAGAGAGTCAGATATTCCCAAAACATATTTCTAAACCAGATACGACCATTATGAATTCTTAGTCATGTCCTTCGGGTTGACTAATGTCCCTGCAGCTTTCATGGATCTAATAAATAGGGTTTTCCGTCAGTTTCTAGATTTGTTTTTCATTGATGATATTTTAGTTTATTCTAAGAGCGAGGAGGACCATGCCAATCACCTCCGAATCATCCTTCAGACTCTTAATGATCATAAGTTGTATGCAAAATTTTCCAAGTGTGAATTCTAGCTGAATGCTATTGAGTTCTTGGGGTGTATTGTGTCTAGTGAGGGGATTAAGGTTGATCCCCAAAAGATTAAGGTAGTGAGAAAATGGCCTAGACCTATGGCTTCAACCAACATTCAAAGTTTCTTGGGTTTGGCAGGTTATTACAGAAGATTCGTAGAGAGTTTTTCTTTCATAGCTACACCACTTACTAAGTTGACTCAAAAAAGGTGAAGTTTTTGTGGTCTAACTCTTGTGAGGATAGTTTTGAGAAGTTGAAAGACAAGTTGGCTACTGCTTCTATTTTGACTTTTCCAAAGGGTAGCGAAGGTTTTGTGGTATACTGTGATGCTTCTCGAGTGGGACCTTGGTGTGTTCTTATGCAGCACGGTAAGGTGGTGGCTTATGCATCTAAGCAGTTGAAGGTGCATGAGCAAAAATACTCTACTCATGACTTGGAGTTAGCGGTTGTGGTCTTTGCGTTTAAGATGTGGCAGCACTATCTTTATGGGGTGCATGTAGATATTTTCACTGACCACAAGAGTTTACAGTATGTTTTCACGCAGAAATAATTGAATCTCAGGCAGAGGAGGTGGTTGGAACTTTTAAAAGACTATGACATGAGCCTGAACTATCACCCGGGTAAGGCAAATGTTGTAGCTGACTCCCTCAGTAGATTGTCCATGGGCAATCTTTCTTATGTTAAGGAGGAAAAGAGGGATATGGTGAAGGATATTCACTGGCTTACAAATCTAGGGGTGCGGCTCTTGAATTCTGAAGATAGGGGAATGGTTGTTCATGAGATAGCTAAATCTTCCCTTTGTGCAAAAGTTAAAGAGAAGCAGGTTTAAGATCCCATCTTGATGCAAATCAAGAAAGATATGGGTCAACAGAAAGTGATGTCATTTGAAATTGGTGGTAATGGTATTTAGAGATACCAGGGTAGGTTGTGTGTACCAGATATAAATGGTCTCAGGAAGAGGATCCTTGACAAAGCTCACACGTCGAGTTATGTTGTTCACCCTGGCTCTACTAAGATGTATCAGGATTTGAAAACCATTTATTGGTGGAATAATATGAAGCGTGATGTGGCTAACTATGTTGCCAAGTGTTTGAATTATCAACAAGTTAAAGTGGAACATTTGAGGCCAGATGGCTCTTCTCAAGAGATAGCTTTGCCTTTGTGAAGGTGGGAGATGATTAATATGGAATTCATTACAGGACTTTCGATTTGGATGATTGTAGATAGGTTGACCAAGTTAGTTCACTTCCTACCTGTCAGGACTAATTATTCGGGAGAGGATTATGCCAAGCTGTTCATTGCAGAAATAGTTTGTATGCATGGCGCACCTGTGTCCATCATATCTGATCGAGGTACATAGTTTTCTTCATAGTTTTGGAGATTGTTTCAAAAGGGTTTAGGTACCCAAGTGAATTTGAGAACAACTTTTCACCCTTAGATAGATGGGCAAGTTGAGTGCACCATACAGACCCTTGAGGATATGTTGAGGGCCTGTATGATTGATTTTAAAGGTATTTGGGTGGAGCACTTGCCATTGATAGAGTTCGCATATAATAATAGTTTCCATTCTAATATTAAGATAGCTCCTTTTGAAGAACTATATGGGAGGATATGTAGATCTCTGATAGGATGGTATGAAGTAGGCAAGATGCAGATGTTTGGACTTGATCTTTTTCATCAGGTAATAGAGGATGTGAAATTAATTAGAGGATAACTTAAGACAACTCAGAGTCTCCAGAAGTCCTACGCCAATGTTAGGAGAAGAGATCTAGAGTTTGAGGTGGGAGATTGGGATTTTCTCAAGGTTTCTCCCATAAATAGAGTCATGTGATTCTAAAAGAAAGGTAAGCTAAGTCCTCGCTATATAGGACCATATTAGATTGTGAGAAGGATAGGTGGAGTTGCGTATGAGTTGGAATTTCCAGCTAGTTTGGGTTCTGTTCATCCAATGATTCATATATCTATGTTGAAGAAGTGTATTGGAGACCATTCTTTAGTGTTGCCTATCGAAGAAATCAAAGTGACAAATTCCTTATACTATGAAGAAGAGCCTGTAGAAATTTTGGATCGCCAAGTTAGAAGATTGAGGAACAAAGAGACAGCCTCAGTTAAAGTATTGTGGAGAAACCAGAAAATTGAAGAAGTGACTTGGGAATTAGAAGTTGACATAAGAGCTAGATACACAAACCTTTTTGATCCAATGGATGAAGAAATGGAAGGTAAAATCCTTTCTTTATTCTTTCTATTCCTTAGAATGCTTGAAATTATGCTTGTCTATGTCCCGTGTCAACATTCGGGGATGAATGTTCCCAAAGGGGGATATTGTAATGCCCCAAGCTTTTTCTAGCTAAAATTTTACCCTTAAAGTATCAAAGATTGGATTTTAGATGGATTTATAATTATTTCCCTTTGGAATTCCTTAGATTTCAAATTTTCATTACGTAGATGACTGAATACGCCTTTTGTTGATAAAAAATTCATTCAAAACGGACACTCGGTAAAGAAGTTATGGCTATTTTATGTGCTAGTCGTAAAACATCATCATTTTGGTGTTTAGCGCATCATTAAGAAGGTTTAATTAACAATTGTCAAATTTCAGTGAGACCTGGTGATAGTGGCACCTAGGGGAGGATCCCAATTTCGCATTCGTCAATTTCCACTGAGCCACCGCGATAGTGGCGCGTCGCGGTGACCCATAAAATTGGGAACTTGTTATATTTTTACTCCGTATCATTAAGGGTAAAATGGTACTTCTCCAACCCCTTGTCATCGCTAACATGGGATTTAATCCAAAGAACACCAAAGTCAGATTATTTTCATCAAAGTCTCTTAAGAAACTCCATTTGGGTTTCAAACTAAAAATCCTCGTAACTCAAGATTTAACCGCGGATTTTAGAAGATAATTGGATATTTGGAATCCTCATGTTGTAGGATTCAAGAAGCATTCGTTAATTTCCGAAATATTGGTACGTGGGGTTTATCCTAAAAATTACATGGGCTTAAAACCATTAGATAATGATTTTATGATTTTAATGCATGAATTTCAAAGGGGTTTCAGAATCTATGATCTAAATTCCGTACTCCTAATGTTTTAATATTACTATTGTTTTGACCTTGTGGTCCTATAACCTAAATTGATTTACATGTATATGCATATGTATGGAATTTGAGATTTAAGATCGTTGAGAGAATAAATTATGAACTCCCTCTCGTGTATTAAATTAAAGATTATGGTTTTGTGATTTGAAAGATGTTTATGCAATATTATAGCATTGAGCATGATTTGAAATTGTTGAGAGGGTGTATCTTCATATAAATGCTTTCTTGTGCTTAAGATAAAGAATTGTATATGAATTGAGAACTTTGACATGACCACCTTGTTCTGCACTATTGAAATGCTTGACAAAGATGAGTTCCTTACATGTGTTTACATAAGGTTTGAGAAAGAGTTTCTTTGAATTGAATTATTGAAATGGTGGTCCCAAAACTTGTGCTTCGAAAACAGATATTTATGTTAGACTAATAATGGCTCAGAGATGTGACTTGCAAGTCAATGGTATGACGATACCATATGTATTTATGTCATAACAAATTATATTTTCAGAGTATGTTTTCAGAGCATGTTTTCAGAGTGTGTCTTCAGAGGCCGCATGTTTTGATAGAGTTTTAAAAAGAGGTTTAAAGACGGTTAGGTGGTTATCCAAAGAAGGTGCGAGTTCAAGAAACTCTTAGCCTGAAATCGCATTTACCGATACAGGTAGATTATTATTGAATGATGGCGACGGTCGTGTGGCATAGTAGATTCAGAGACTCCGACCTTTGCAGCACACTTGGGTTGGGGGCTTCACTCCGAGTTAATGGCAGTTTCCATATAGCCCATGAAATTTTTCAGAGTTGTAGGTTATACCACCTAACGTAGAAGTAACACAGATTTCTCAAAGTTGTGATGATTTTTGCAGAGTCTTTTAAAATGCCCATGTGAATTCTTACTATATTATGCATTTGTGAAACTGTTTTACATTGCTATCATATATGTTGAATATAAATTGTTATTTTGGATTTGCTTTGCATACCAGTACAATTGTATTGACTCCCCTCCTCCCAGGTTCTGAGGCTTAGTCTAGGGATCCATATAGGCAGTAGATAATTCAGACAGTTGATCAGATTTTGCAGTGCTAAGCCTTCTCTATTTCAGGAGGCCTATTTTTTTTTCAGATTATGTCTCTTATCACTGTTTTGGTCTGCTGGGGGCCTTGTTCCAGTTTCAGACAGTTGTCAGATTTTCATGTAGTAGAGATTTCGCAGATTGAGTCAGATGTTATTTAGATGTAGATGGATTATAGTTTCCATACTTATGTTGAATTCAGAATTGACCATGCTTCCCTAGAAGATTATGTTTACGCATCTTCTTTATTTATATGAATGTTGTGCATGATTACCAGATTGAGAAGGACGTTTTGGGCATTCATGATTTGGGATGTCCGTCACGGCCAGGCCCTAGTTTGGGTCGTGACAGGACATGCTCTGCTCTTCGGTTCTTTCTTTTACATTGTTGGTCCTCCCAATCTCGCAACAATAATTTGATAATAATATGAAAAAAGCCTCTTAGTGACTATATTTCCATAGGAAAGTTTATGGCTTGATTTAATTTTCAATCTTCACCTATTGCATCACAAAGACCGGATCTCATAGCCGGTATACAATTAATTGTGCTTATTCATTTCTAAAGATTATTGCATAGTGCTTATTCACTTGTAATAGCCATCATTAATAGAGCATTAATGAGGAATACAAGTAGAATTAGTTGCTTTTGTTTAATGACCAACATGAGTGATATATTAAAATAATTTTAATTTTTTGTTATAATAAAATGAATTAAAATAGGTAAAAGAAGGCCTCCAAAAAAAAGAAAAAAATATATAATTAAGGAAAAAATTCAGAATAGCATACTTATGTCCTTAATTATGAGTTTCATAGCAAAAGTTTTATAATTACATAATATAGCAAGTTGTATTTTGTATTTTGCAAAATGTTGCTACAAAAATATAAATACATATGATTTTTACTGCCCTTATGATCGATATGTATTTTGTATTTTTGTGAAGTGTTTTTACAAAAATACAAATACATATGCTATAAAATATAATTTGATAAAAGTATTATTATTTTTTATAATTTAATACTTAAGTATGTTACTTTATGTATTTTTTCTTATAATTAATGGTCATAAAAAGGTGTCATATTGCCTTATTTATGTTTCTACTTTTTATTCTTTAAACGCATTTCTATAATCACTAAAACTTATCATTTTATTTTTTTCATTTGAAATACCATAAATTGGTTATAAAAAGATCAAGAAAAAAAATGTCCAACTTATCACATTAATGAAAGTCACCCTTCCGAGAAATCAATTGAGCATATGTTTGAGCAAACACTTTATCTGAGAGTACAAGTATTATTAAAAGGATAAGCACCTAATTATAGATTGGCCTCTATAAGCAAATCGCTTTCTTAAGAACACGAAAGATATTTTCTCATATTTTTAAAAATAATTCAGACAGAAATTAGTCATATGTATACATAATTTTCTCCGTTTAGTGATTGAACCAGATCTATTGTTAGCAAATTTATAGTCATTGTATTTATATGCTTATCAGAATATTGACTCACTTACTACTACAACAGTCGTCCTTTTGGCTTAATGAAATCACTTAATTCTCTCTCCAAATACTGTGGTAGACATGCCTTCCATGGGGTCACAAAAAGTAACTTGCAAGCTTGAACCTCCGAAAAGTTAATGAGAAATACACACTAAAATATAGCCAACAACTCTTGAAATGTTTCCACAAAAGTTATAATCTATTGTCACTCAACTCTGACATAAACACATAATTAATTTATGATAAATCACATATTCAAAATTTAGAAGACGATTTAATTTAGTTTTAAAGTAGAAAAATCATTTTTAATATGTAACTAAGACCCATAAACTAAACATTTTCAAACATAACCAAGCTAACCTTTGATAGGGTGGGAACATGAATAATAGATTGCAATTAATTAGTATAATAGTATCATCACCTCGACAACTACATAATTAAACGCCAAAAATAAAGTACCTAGTATTGGAGGAGCAAATTTTTCAATTAAGGAATGTGAAAAGCATTCCAAACAACCGTATGCTAAGTCCAAATTGAAGAAGAAGAAGAAAAAAAAAGAAGAAGAGCATTAAGAATTGGTCATTTGATATTTTTGTGTGATGTATAGTGAGTAAAGAGAGACTTTATTTTGAAAAAAAGTGATTATTTATTTTCTCATTTACTGCTTCAATCCGTTGCCCTCACAAGCCAAACTACTCATTGTCCTAGCTATTACATTACAACAATAAATAATAGGCTTTTTAGCTCTTTCTTAACTTAATTACAACAATTGTTAATATTTATTAATGACACTCAATAAATATAGTAGAATATTGCTAATTCTTTGATTTGAAAATAAGAAAAAAATAGAAAAATCTCAAAAAAAAGGAGAAAAAGGATAAATAGAAATGATGACCATAGAGAGGTGCCACATCATCCTTGTCTTGTTTCTCCTTTATATATATATATATATATATTACAATTACTTTGTGAATTAATGGTAAGAATATGGACATAAGTTTCTTGCAATTCTTTTAATTTCAATCATTATTCTCTACATTACTCTTGTAACTCTTGTAACACATAGGCCATTGATATTCCATCTTTACTACCACTCATTCATTCATATTGTAATAGACTTTTCTGTAGGAAACAATAAATAGATAAACAAATATTGATCTTTTACACTAAATATACTGATATTACAATAATAAATCTGAAGACAGCCACTAGGAAACTTCTAATACTGTTAGATACAACCTAACACATGTATCAAATTCACTAATACAGTACCTACTACTAAGATTACGTAAATTCCAACATTCCTAGACATTTGAGAGGCTAGAACTCTTCCAGAAGATTCCCTTTTCTTTTCTCAATATCTGTGCCGACTATCCTGCCCCTTTTCTACAAAAAAATCATCCAGTACATGTGTAACTGTCTCAGGACAGTTACTAAGTTTCCCAATTGCTTATTTTGGCCTCCTAAAATAAGTTTTTATAACTTGAGGTAGATCAATTGATAGAATTTTCTGTAGGAAACAGAAAATAGAGAATTAATTATTGATATTTTACACTAGATATATTGATATTACAATAATTAATCTGAAGACATCTACTAGGAAACTGCTAATATTGTTAGATACAACCTAAAAAATTCACTAATACAGAACATACTACTAAGATTACACAAATTTCAGTATTCCTAGACATTCGAGAGGCTAGAACTCTTCCAAAAGATTCTCTTTTCTTTTCTCAATATCTGTGCCCGTTGTCCTGCCCCTTTTTCTATAGAAAAAAACACCCAATACATGTGTAACTATCTCATGACATTTACTAAGTTTCCCAATTGCTTATTTTTGCCTTCTAGAATAAGTTTTTATAACTTGAGGTATAGCAATTGATAGACTTTTTTTTTTTATAGGAAACAGTAAATAGAGAAAAAATATTGATCTTTTACACTAGATATACTGATATTTCAAATATAAATCTGAAGACAACCATTATAAAACTGCTATACTATTTGATACAACCTAACATATGTATGAAATTCACTAAAACAGTATATACTACTAAGATTACATAAATTCCACCATTCCTAGACATTCGAGAGGCGAGAACTCTCCCCGAAGATTACCTGTTCTTATCTTAATATCTGTGCCCACTGTCCTACCCCTTTTTCTACAGAAAAAACACCCAATACATGTCTAACTGTCTCATGACAGTTACTAAGTTTTCAAATTTCTTATTTCGGCCTCATAGAATAAGTTTTTATAAGTTGAGGTATATCATTACCTGCTCCTATAAGAGTCACCTTTTCCTCAATGTGAAAGTCAGGAAATTGCAGATTAATGATTGCATATTCCTTACAAGTGTTCTCAAATTATGGTCCACTTAATTAACACTTCCTACTTACCATTCATTAGCTTCCTGGTCTGCCTCACTATTTCAGTGTAATACCCCATAACTTTTCCAAATCGTTAGAGTGTTTAAAGTATGCCAAGAGAAGCTTAGCACTCAAAAATTTAGCTAAATATTGAGACTTCTTCATTTCATAAGCATTCAAAAATTTTATGAATTATTTTATGACCTTCCCGAAACCTGATTTTTTTGATTTTTATGTTGCATTTCTATGGGTCAAGGTCATAGTACATTCCGAATAAATTTCAAAATTTTCGAAGTCCATTTAGGGTGTGTTTGGATTTAAAACCAGTGGCAGCACGCGATTAGCATGCGACGCATGATCCAACGTACTGGGATAGCATGCGATAGAGAATGGGTTGCATGCTCCAGTGCGGTAGAATAAAGCATGCAATGCATGCTCCATAGCATGCTTCTAAAATTTTTAGTTTCCAGCCCAGCAAATTAAGGGAAAATTGGACTTTTCCCCACCACTATATAAGTCTATAACACGGAATTAAACACTATATCATCCAAATTACATTGCTTTCTCTCCAAAATCTCACAAGAACAACCTAGGGTTTCAACCCTAAGGTTTAAGGACTCAAGAATTCCACCGTCAAGTCTCTCCAAATCAGGAAACTAAGGTATGCAAATGTTGATTCTTGGGTCCCTTCCACCCAAGAATCTCAAGAAACTTTTTTCATAAATTCAAGATTTATGTTTTATGAGATTTCATGATGCATGTGAATTGAGGTTAAAGTTTATGTTGATATTGATGTTTTAATTCATGTTTTGATTATAAAGATTCAAGATTTGATCTTAGTAGGTGTTGATTATGTGATGTTCATGATAAAAGTCCTTCAAGAAGCATGTTTAATTATGTAATTATGTTAATTATGGGTATTGGATGTTGTATGATCAAAGTATGCTTTTCACATGTTTGATAATTTGCTTGTGTGAAGGAACTAGGGCGATTATAGCATGTTAACTAGACGCCCCCAATTTGGTATAAGCCATGCATGCCAAGTATTTGTTAAAAAGCTTTAGAGAATAAAGTGTGGCATGTTAGCATGAATTCCTCAATCATGTACACTTGAATTCATGTTATGTGTTTATTTTAAGACCTTGTAAGATGAGTTATGAGGTATTGGCATGCATTCCTAATGTAAATATATTTTAGTAATTCCAAGTGCTTCAAGAGATGTCTTTTGAATGTATGGTGAATCTATTGTTATGATGTTGATGATTGGTCATGAATTCAAGAATTCATGTTTTGTCAGTTTCCTTCTATCGGGTAAGTACCCAAAAAATATAGTTGTGTGCTTAAAGCCAATTCAATTTCAAGATGACTTTAGTCGTGCTATGGTCCATAGAACTTAGTCAGTTACAAAATTTAGAACTCTCAGACATTTATAGAACTTAAGAAATCTCAGTAATCTCAGTATCGCTAGCATTCCAGCTTCTGTTCAGTACTCAGCTCAGATCTCAGTAGCATTCAAGAAATCAATTTAAAACTTAGTATCATTCAGTCAGATGATAGATTCAGTAGTATTCTGTCAGATAATGGACATCTCAGTCAAGTAAGATAATCAATAATAGATTCAGCTCAGTCTAAGTACAATCTAAGAATCAAGTCAGTGTCTTTCAGTTGGGAGTAGGAACTAGCACTGAGTGAGTATGGAGATGACGACTTCCCCGTTAGAGAGGCAAAGTCGTTAGCAAAAATCCCTATACTCTAGAATTGCATAGCCAATGTAGGACTAGGAGTCACCCATCAGATTAAAGCTTGACATGACTATTATATTTCCTTACGCTTGACTTCCTGTTTAGGGTCACCCGTTAGAGAGGCTTGACCATAATAGAGATCTCTACCTATGGCACGGTATTGATACCCTCCCAGTGGGGTTAAATATTGGACCCCCACCAGTTCAGATTCGGGGAATGTTGGTTAAGTGAGCACTCCTACAGTTATAGTTTCAGTATCAGTCTTCTGAGTAAAACTCAAAAATCAAGACTGTCAGATACAATCATTAATCTCAATAAGGAACACAGATAGTTCCATAGATTTATAGACTACCCGCTAGATAGGCTTGGTCTCATATAAAGTTATTCATTATCAGAACCTACAGAGATTACCTATCAGATAGGCTTGATCTCAGTCTCAGATTCAACTGAGTATTATTAATATCAGTTCCAAAGATCACTCGTTATTTAGGCCTGATCTCAAGCTTAGTGAATCTTAATCATTATTAGAAGATTTAGAGATCATCCCGCTAGATAGGTTTGATCTCAAATTCAGCAAGTCAATATCAATTACTAGTAGACTCATTTATCCAGTTTATCAGTATTAATAAGTACAGATTTCAATTTCAGTAGCTTCAGATATGTATAATCTCAGTTTGTTAAGTAGTTATAGATTCTCTATGTGTGCTAATCCAGCTCTTACATATCATTCAGTTAGTTATTGTTTATGCATAAGCCCTTCCATTTATCATTACCTTATTTTCATACTCAGTACATTCTCATACTGACGTATTTGTGCTATGGTGTTTTAATTGACGCCATAAGTTCAGAGGCATGAGCCCCAAAGCACCCCTAGCAGTCCAAATCCAGTAGGCAGCAGTAAACGTAGCAGTAAGTCCTCTTCATTCGAGGATGATCCTTATTTTACTATCTCATTAGATTTAGATTATTTTTAGTAGATGGATTTAGTTGTGGACATTTCCCATCAACTCCACAATTCAGATAGTTAAAGGCTTTTTAAACAAATGCATTAGTATTTTGATTTCAGTTTTGAGTATTTTAGACATTTTAGACCTTATGGTATGTTTTCTCTAGCTTTCTGTATTTATTATATTATATTATTCAGTGCCCAGGTACAGATATCAGAAAAGGGTTAGCTTATAGTCCCTTGGGATCATGACCATCGTGTGTCATTTCGATTTTAGAAAATCCGAGCGTTACAAACTTGGTATCAAAGCCAGGTTCAATAGAGTCTTAGGAAGTCTAAAAAGCCACATCTAGTAGAGTCTTGTGCATGGCTGTGTTGCGTGCCACATTTATGTACAGGAGGCTATAAGATGTTTTAGGAACAGTTTCCCTTCTTTCAGTATTTATGTCGTGCTAGTTAGCAAAAGATCAAGTTTAACTCTCAGTTTAATCCTTATTTCTCTTTCATTTGCAGAACATGCCTCCTCACAAAGATAATGCCCGTAGGAATGACAATCAGACACCTCAACTCGTAGATCCTCTAAATGAGAATTGTGTCACATACAGAGTTCTGGGTAGCTTTTCAGGCACTAGCCCAAGCTATGAACACTAGTGTTCAGGTCAACCGTCAGGCTGCAGCCCTACCTCAGTAAGATGGGGATTCAGCCATAGCCAGGATAAAAAATTTCATAAGAATAAACCAGCTAGAATTCTTTGGGTCAGTGGCTGGTGAGGAACCACAGCTATATCTAGAAGAGGTGAAGAAGATCACCCAGATTATGCATGTGTCAGAGGAGGAGAGTGTGGAATTATCATCCTATAGGCTGAAAGATATTGCTCATGATTGGGTAATGTTGTGGAAGAAGAGCAGAGGGGAAGATGCAACTCCCATGACTTGGCAGATATTTCAGGATGCCTTCTTAGATAAGTTTTTCCCACTAAAGATAAGAGAAACTAAGGTAGAAGAGTTTATGAACCTGAGACAAGGCTCCATGATAGTGAAGGATCATTGTATTAAGTTCAATTAGTTAGCTAAGTATGCTCCTAATTTGATAGATGATCCTAGAGCGAGTATGAGTAAGATTGTGACTAGTGTGTCCGGGTTGGTGTTGAAGGAGTGTAGAACATCTATGCTCAATAGAGACATAGATCTTGCTAGGTTAATGATGCATGCCCAGCAGATAGAGGCAGATAAATCTAAGGAGAGAGAGAGGTCTAATAAGAGATTCAGAACAGGTAGTTACAACTTTTCTCAAGACGGGTCACAGGGTGGAAATCATTCTCACCTTAGTCAGAAGACTTCAGTCCCAGCTCCATCCTCAACTAGTGTGCCTGCACCAAATTTTAGAGATATCAGTCATGATGGGGCGCCAGGCTCCAAAACCCAAAGTAGTGCTAGAAGTGAGCGCACCTATCCGCTTTGTGGAGAGTATGGAAAGAACTATATAGTTGCGTGTAGAGCTAATAGTCAGGTATGTTTTGGATGTGGTAAGACAGGTCATAAAGTGTGGGAGTGTAGAGTATTAGCTTAAAAAGGTAGACATTCACGTCAACAGGCGCCACTCTTAGTACCAATAGTGGTTAGCGTTAAAACCGACTCTATTCACTTCAGACTCGCCATGATCTAGAAAGTTTCCCTGACATAGATTCGGGTATGTATGAATCTTTTATCTTCATGATATACTTTAGTTTCATACTCTTAAGGTTTATTTATAATTTAGTTCATAGATGCCCTGTGCATCGCCCTAGTATATCAGTGAAGTAAGTGTTCTTAGAGGGACATAGAGTCCCAAGGGGGAGATACCTCATAATTCCCCCATGCTCTCATGTTCCTAAGACCCATTCAGTTTTATGCTTCTATTCTCATTAAAAGCTTTACATCAGTCTTTATTGCATAATCAGTCATACTTTCAAGAATCAGTCCAGTCATATGCTCATACATTAGATATGCGTGTTCAGTAGAAAAGTTCATCTTATCAGTGTATTCAGTTATGTGTTCATGAAAGTGACTCAGTCAAGTACCCATGCATCAGATATGCATGTTCATTATGAGAATTCAGCTTATCAATAATTACAGTTGGATATTCTATGCATCATTTATGCATATTCAGTAGAATTTCAGTATATTAATAGTTCCCGTCGTATAGTAAGGTTTCAGATGTTCACGTCCCTTAAGTAAGTTCAGTCTATCAAAAATATCAGCTTAGTCATCCAAATTCGAGGATGAATGATCCCAAGGGGGAGATAATGTAATACCCCGTAACTTTTCCAAATCAGTAGAGTGTTAAAGTATGCCAATAGAATCTTAGCACTAAATAATTTGGCTAAGTGTTGGGACTTCATCATTTCATAAGCCTTCAAAACTTTTATGAATTATTTTATGACCCTCCTGACCCCTGATTTTTTGATTTTTAAGTTGCATTGGTCATAGTACATTTCGGGTAAGTTTTGGAATTTTCGGAGTCCATTTAGGGCATGTTTGGATTTCAAACTAGTAGCAGCATGCGATTAGCATACGACGCATGTTCCAACGCACTAGGCTAGCATGCGATGCATGCTCTAGTGAAGTGGACTAGAGCATGCGACGTATACTCCATAGCACGCTGCTGAAATTTTTAGTTTCCAGCCTAGTGAATTTATGGGCAAATTGGACTTTTTCCCCACCACTATATAAATCCATAACACAGAATTAAACACTATTTCACCCAAATTACATTGCTTTGTCTCCAAAATCTCTCAAGAACAACCTAGGTTTTCAATCTAAAGGTTCAAGGACTCAAGAATTCCACCGCTAAGTCTCTCCGAATCAAGAAACTATGGTATGAAAATGTTGATTCTTGGATTCCTTCCATCCAAGAAGCTCAAGAACCTTTTTTCATATATTCAAGATTTATGTTTTATGAGATTTCGTGATGCATGTGAATTAAGGTTGAAGTTTATGTTGATATTAAAGTTTTAATTCATGTTTTGATTATAAAGATTCAAGCTTTGATCTTAGTAGGTGTTGATTATATGATGTTCATGATAAAAGTCCTTCAAAAAGCATGTTGAATTATGTAATCATGTTAATTGTGTGTATTGGATGTTGTATGATCAAAGTATGCTTTCCACGTGTTTGATAATTTGTTTGTGTGAAGGAATTAGGGCTCTGATAGCATGTTAACTAGAAGCCCCCAATTTGGCATAAGCCATGCATGCCAAGTATTTGTTAAAAAGCTTTAGAGAATGAATTATGGCATGTTAGCATGAAGTCCTTAATCATGTACACTTGAATGCATGTTATATGTTTATTTTAAGACCTTGTAATATGAGTTATGAGGTATTGGTATGCATTCCTTATGTAAATATATTTTAGTATTTCCAAGTTCTTAAAGAGATGTCTTTTGAGTGTATGGTGAATCTATTGTTATGATGTTGATGATTGGTCATGAATTCAAGAAGTCATGTTTTGTCAGTTTCCTTCTATCGAATGCTGGGGGTACTTGTACCTAAAAAATATAACTGTGTTCCTAGAGCTGAGTCAGTCTCAAGATAATTTCAGTCGTGCTACGATCCATAGAAATTAGTCAATTACAGAATTTAGAACTCTTAGGCAGTTATAGAACTTAATAAATCTTAGTAATCTAAGTATCGTTAGCATTCTAGCTTCAGTTCAGTACTCAGCTTAGATCTCAGTAGCATTCAACAAATCAATTCAGAACTTAGTATCATTCAGTCAGATGATAGATTCAGTAGTATTCCATCAGATAACGGAACCAAGTGAACTCAGTTAGCTCAGTGAAGTAAGATAATCAGTAACAGATTACACTCAATCTAAGTACAATTCTAATAATCAACTCAGTGTCTTTAAGTTGGGAGTAGGAACAAACACCGAGTGAGTATGGGGATGACAGCTCCCCCGTTAGAGATGTAGAGTCATTAGCAGAAATCCCTATACTCCAAAATTGTATAGCCAGCGCAGGACTAGGAGTCACCCCCTAGATTAACACTTGACATAACTATTATATTCCTTTAGGCTTGATTTCCTGTTCAGGGTCACCCATCAAAGAGGATTGACCATAGCATAGGTCTCTACCCGTGGAGTGGTATTGACACCCTTCTAGCTGGGGTTACAATTTGGAACCCCATTAGTTCAAATTTGGGGCATGTCGGTTAAGTGAGCACTCCCACAGTTACAGTTGCAGTATCAATCTTCAGAGTAGAACTCAAAAATTAGGACTGTCAGATACAGTCATCAATCTCAGTAAGGAACACAAATAGTTCCATAGATTTGTAGACCACCCGCTAGATAGGCTTGGTATCACATAAAGTTATTCAGTATCAGTACCTACAGAGGTCACCTGTCAGATAGGCTTGATCTCAATCTTAGATTCAGTTTAGTATTCCCAATATCAGTTCCAGAGATCACCTATTAGTTAGGCCTGATCTCAAGCTTAGTCAATCTTAATCATTATTAGAAGATTTAGAGATCATCTCGCTAGATAGGTTTGATCTCAAATTCAGCCAGTCAATATCAATTACTAGTAGACTCAGTCATCCGGTTTATCAGTATTAATAAGTACAAATATCAGTTTTAGTATCTTCAGATACGTATATTCTTAGTATGTTAAGTAGTTACAAATTCTCTGTGTATGCTAATCCAACTCTTGCATATCATTCAGTTAGTTATTGTTCATGTATACGCCCTTGCATTTAGCCTTACCTCATTTGCATACTCATTACATTCTAGTACTCATGCATTTGCACTATGGTGTTTTAATTAATGCCATAGGTTCAAAGGCACGATCCCCAAAGCACCCCTAGTAGTCCAGATCCAGTCGGCAGGAGTAGACATAGCATTGATTCCTCTTCATTCGAGGATGATCCTTATTTTACTATCTCATTAGATTTAGATTATTTTTAGTAGAGGGAGTTAGTTGGGTACATGTCCCATCAACTTCATAGTTCAGACAGTTAGAGGCTTTTCGGACAGATGTATTAGTATTCAGATTTTAGTTTTGAGTATTTTAGATGCTTTTGACCTTATGGAAAGTTTTTGCTAGCTTTCCATATTTATTATATAATATTATGCAGTGCTCAGGTAAAAATATCATAAAAGAGTTAGCTTGTGGTCTCTCGGGATCATGAACAGCGTGTGGCATTCTAGTTCCAGAAAATTGAGGCATTACATTTAGGTTCAACTTGAAGCTCCAAATCTTGGGTAAGAAATGGAGGCAGGTTGTGAACAGGAGTAGTTGGAAGGAAGTATTTTCTCAACTGTGAAACATGAAACACTGAATAAATGCGAGTTCCAATCGGTAACTCCAATCGATAAGCTTCGGGACCAATCCTTTCTAGAATCTTGAAAGGGCCATAAAAATGGGGACTGAGTTTTTCACTGATCTTCTTAGCAAAAGAATATAGTTTATAGGGCCTAATTTTGAGATATACCATTTCATCAATCTCACAAATCACTTATCAACAATGTCGATCAGCTTGATTCTTCATTCTTTGTTGTGCTTGCAGCTGATGTTCATTGAGTTCAATCAAGATCGTATTTCTAGTGCACACCTGCTCATTTACTTCTTCTACCAATGAAGTCATGTCATCCATGTGAAAAATTGATGGTGGATCCCTCCATATAATGACATAAAGGGCATCATACCAGTCACACCCCTTTTTACAACCAAAAAGATTTCAATCTTAAGTTCGAAAAGGGTTTTTATTATCAAGTAACAAAAGAAGAATTTGTTCCAAAAAGGAACTTTAACAAGAAAAATCAGAGTCGCCACTTGGCATAATCCGGTGTTCCAAGTCACCTTTGGAAAATCCTTTTCAAAATGATTTGACTCTAAAAACTGATCTGCAAATAGAGATTTCGATTAAGGAATTCCATTGACCGGGGGAAGGTATTAGGCACTCCTCGATCCCGTGGTTTAACAACGATCGCTTAGTAGAGCATATCAGCTAATTTTGACACTAAGAATGTATAAACCACACAAAATAATCAATCAAACATAATATGTACAATTGGCTTCGGGGCATTCCCCAGCTAAATGAATACATTTCCAAATGTGAGAAAAAAAATCATTCAACAAACATTCCACATTACTCAACAATCCACAAATTCTAAATTTGGCTACCCAAGCCTACCGCTTGCCTATCCCGGCCCCTCCGACCTATCATGATATTATCGCGTTCCAACAATACTCATACTTATTCCGAATTAACAAAGAATACAATAAACCAAAAATTAAACCGAATTCACCATTTTTATCAATTCCTCTATTCCGTCCCAAATTTCCTTGTAACATGATTAAACCAATTATATACGCAATCCACCAATCAAGTTTTCATATCCAAATTCAACATCAACTAACACACCACGAAGATTCAAACATGCCAATCACATCATTCATAATTACATAAAAATTAAAGAGAAGAAGAGAGAATTGGACCTTAATTTTTATTTCAATCCCAATTGTTTAACAAAGCTACCAATGGAATACCCAAATGGAACCTCAACAGTGACCAACAAGTTAAAAAACTTTGAATCACCCTCCATTCAAATCGAAAGCCAATGGAAAAATTATAGAATCAGAAATCAAACTGACCTGAAATAGATATCGCAAAAAATAGATCAACCCGAACCCATTTTCACACGTCACACTGCTGGCTCATCTTTTGTCCATGGGTTGTGATTGAATCAAAGTTGGTTTGTTGTTGTTACTTAGCCAGAGCTTCGATGAGCTCAATCGGCTGCAGGCGTGACTAATTTCAACACTTTACAAAGATCCTAACTTCATTCCGATGACCTTTGCTCCATTTTTCTACTCACTGGTCTATCTATAGATATCTTTTTGTTTTTCTAATCAACCTCTTTACACCATCTTTCCCATATTCATGATTTTCCCTCTTTTTCTATGCTCTCCCTGTTTTAATCTCTTTCTCTTCTCTGCGATCACACCCTTTCTCTCTTGCCTCTATTGGTTTCTCTCTATTTTCTCTCAATTAATATGTGGTTGTGCGATTTTTGTGTAAATATGGAATCTCTTTATTGTCGATCCAAGAAAAGAAAATAAAAATGGATGATGGATGATGATCTCTGATGTAATCATGAATGGGAACCAAAAAGTGGGTTCTCCATGTATGTATATATTTGGTAGTATGGTGAGTGTGCTCTATTCTTTATGGGGAATATGTTGTGGGGTCCGTTTTCTCTTTTGTATTGTGGTCTTTTTTTTGTGAGGTGTTGTATGTATATATTTGTATATGATAAAAAAATGGTAAGGGTGATGGAATGGGTCCCCTCTTTATTTTTGTTGTTAATGAGAGTGAATATGTTAATGTGTGTATTTACCTGTGAGGAACACGTGAACGGTGGGAGTATTTGGGGTAGGGGTGAGGTAGGGTAAGGTGTTGGGTAGTGATATGTTGTCCAAAATTGATAGGAGGAGTGGTTAATTTTGTTACCAAAAGAATAATTGAGATTAGGTTTGTTAGTGGGTTTGTTATTTTTTTGTATTTTTATGGGATATAATCACATAGGTGAGGGTGCGTGATAAGCTGAGCCTAAAATAGATAAAATTAGACTTCGAGAGGGACACAATTTGGTGTCTAAATCATGCCCCTTTTTTGGTGTAAACACAGAGTGTTTTCAGACAACAAAGTAGGCAACGAGACCAAATTTTGATCTGACCTTCAAAGGAAGAAATAGAAGGAAGAAAGACTACCGAGTTGGACGGTCGAGTGAGGTCTTGTCGAGGTTCCAATATGCGGCTCTGTCATTACATCAAAAATGAAAATAACAAGTTAAAACATAAATGAAATTACAAAAATCCTATCTATGCAACTTCTTTTAGACTCTTGACTTGCTACGTCATCACCCTATTCTTCAGGTGGGCTCCTGACTTGTAATTTCTTCGCCCTATTCTTCAGGCGTGTTCTTGACTTGCTATTTTTCAATATGCTGACTTTCAATATTTTCACCTTATTTCTTAACTTTTAACTTCTTCACTATGTTGCTTGACTTTTCGTTTATTCGCCCTGTTCTTCAGGCAGGCTCTTGAAATCACATCAAAACTAAAAAGAAAATTATCCCAAACAATGATTATTATAAAGAAATTTCATTGCCAGAAAAATGAAGTTCCAAAGAAAGAATTAAATTTTTCCCGAGTTTATCATCAAAGGACTTTTGTGAAAGTCACATCATTATAGTAATCAAGGAGAATGACTAGACTAAAAGGTATGTCTTATAGGAATCAAAGGATATGACTCGACTAAAAGGTACGTTTTCTAGGGGTCAAGGGGAATAACTCGACTAAAAGGTACATATTATAGGAATCAAAGGAGATAACTCGACTAAAAGGTATGTCTTATAGGAATCAAAGGGAATGAATCGACTAAACGGTACATCTTAAGGAATCAAGGGAGATGACTCAACTAAAAGGTACGTCTTCTAGGGGTCTAGGAGAATGAATCAACTAAAAGGTACATATTATAGGAATCAAGAGAGATAACTCGACTAAAAGGTACGTCTTATAGGAATCAAGGGAGATGAATCAACTACAAGGTACGTCTTATAGGAATCATAGGGAATGACTCGACTAAAATGAACATTTTATAGGAATCAAGGGAGATGACTCGACTACAAGGTACGTCTTATAGGAATCACAGGGAATGACTCGGCTAAAAGGTACGTCTTCTAAGGGTCAAGTGGAATGACTCAAATAAATAGGAATCAAGGGAGATGACTCGACTAAAAGGTACATCTTCTACGGGTCAACGGGAATGACTCAACTAAAAGGTACGTCTTATAGGAATCAAGGGAGATGACTCAAATAAAAGGTACGTCTTATAGGAATCAAAGGAGATGACTCGACTAAAAGGTATGTCTTATAGGAATCAAGGGAGATGACTCGACTAAAAGGTACATCTTCTAGGGGTCAAGGGGAATGACTCAACTAAGAGGTACGTCTTATAGGAATCATAGGGGATGACTTTACTAAAAAGTATGTCTTATAGGAATCAGGGAAATGACTCAGCTACAAGGTACGTCTTATAGGAATCATAGAGAATGACTAGACTAAAAGGTACATCTTCTAGGGGTCAAGGGGAATGACTCGAATAAAAGGTACGTCTTATAGGAATCAAGGGAGATGACTCAACTAAAAGGTACATCTTCTAGGGGTCAAAGGGAATGGCTCGACTAAAAGGTATGTTTTATAGGAATCAGGGAAATAACTTGACTAGAAGGTATGTCTCCTAGGAGTGAAGGTTCAATTTAAGAAGTGTATCACCTAGAAAATAAAAACTGAAATCCCTGGACAAGTGTGTCTTTGAGGGATATAGGATGATAAATTTTACCACAATTTTATTATCAAACCTGTACAGCAACATTGCTTCCTGTATTTGTAAAAGTGAGGCATTGCAGCCCTTGATGTTTATGCTCTGAAGTTTTTGCTTTGAAGGTAGTATGTTTCCTGTTTCATCAAAGAAAACTTGTGAGTTTGAAACATGGTGGCTGATTTGTGGCCTTAGCTTTCGTGGAGGTCGCTCTTTCCCTCGTCACATTTAACCTTGCTTCCAACTATTAGCATATATCATTGACTTGTTATATCATTGACCCAAACTCAGGTTATTAAGAGTGACTCTGAAACAAACACTGTATCTATGCCTTTCCCTGTTTCTCAGATAAACCCTTTCCGAACCTTGGTATTTCATGAGTTTCCAGACTTGTTTGTTGACAAAACTTTCTGCTTGCTTCATTTTGGCTCACAATCATGGCTCTTTTAGGTGTTATCTTTTGTCTTGCTTTGCAATTGAATAAGCTGGTAGCCAGTTTTGGAAAATTTTCTCCCTTATTTTGACATAGAATTGACTCAAAGACAAGAGAAAAAAATGATAATGATTTTATTTGGTTAACTGACTCAAGAAAATAAAATAAAAATAAAGAGAAATGGAAAAGACATTGAATGTCCCCATTTGAAACAAAAAAATGAAAAATTTATCTAAAAATGACAGTTAACTCTAATGATTATGCCATGCATTTGGATTAAGCTGTCTGATTTTTCCATCCAAACTTTATACCAATTGTGGTTGAGTTAATGGCCCTAAAACTGAGTTACTTTCTTGGACCAATTATATTTAAGACCTCACTCGGCTTGTGACACCTTGAAAGGTTTTCGCCAATAAGTCTCTCTCATTCTTCTCTTTGCTCACCATCACCTTATGGTGCCCGTGAGGGTTTTCACCAATAAGACTCTCATTTTTATTTCTCTCAACTTAACATCACCTTACGGTGCCCGTGAGGATTTTCACCAATAAGGATCTCTTATTTTTATTTCCCTCTAAATTCCTTACACTAAGAAAGACAAGTAGTTCTCAAATGCATCATCATATCCATTGCATGCTTAGCCTTAACATTCTCAAAGATTGATCTGAAGGTTATTCTTTGGTTGTAACTTGACTTTTGGATAAGGTTAGAAAGAAGGAAGTACATGAGGCTCAAATGACACTTGAAGTATGGTAGGATTTAAAACTTTTGGAATCGACTCAAACAATGAGGATCAGCTTATTCCCCAGTTTCTTTTGACTAGGAAATGCTAAATTGTTCATTTAGTCTGACCAATCCCAAAATAGGGCAGCCTACGTATCTCACCCCCGAGAGAGGAGAATCAGGTCAAGCGTAGTTCTGATAGCTTATTATTTTTTCTTGATTCTGACTTGTTTTTTTTCTTCTATCTCTTTTTTCTTTTTGATTTTTCTGAATCTAATTTCTTGACACTCTTTTCTTACTTCTTGGACACATTTTTCTGTTTTTTTTTTGAAACTTCCTGACTCTAATCTCTTGCTCGATACTTTTCTTTTGAGCTTTGCTAGCTTTGTCTTGATTCTAAAAGTGGGTATGAAAGAAAATAACACTAAGGCTCAAATGGGGTAAACAAAGGATGACACAATATTTGGATAGCAGAATAAAATGCTTTCATTGTATCAATCCTTGAAAATACTAGTACATGGCATGCAATGTGAAAGTGCACGATCAACATCACTTATGGCATGTTTTACCACACTAACTTGCCCTGAACATGTGTGTCACCTCTTTTTCTATTCTTGTCGAACATACAACACCATATTTGTTGTACATCCCTCACATTGAATGACTCATCATACTTTTGTGGAGTTGATTTTCTTTCTGTTCCTCTTAATAGGATCACGCAAACACTGTTTGACCTAATTGAGCTATGCTTTTCAATTGATGAATAAATTATTCTTGTGATTCTCAAAATAATTGCCTTAATTTTGAAAGAAGGCTTCAACTTGTCACCAAATGTCTCAGCACTCTACCTATTTCCAGATGCTTTTTCTAACCTTAGCCCTCTGATTCCATGTTTCATGGTTAAATTAGACTTTACGAACTGGATAAAAATTCTGCAAGCATGTCATATAACTAGAGTCAACATAAAATGTAATGTATAAAGAAAACAAACAAACAACACATATTTAAAACACAAAGGAAAAGGGATAACTCATTTAGTTGAAATAAAAGATAGAAGGGTTTGAACATAAATGACAAAGGGACAAAACAAGATAGATCCCGGACTACAACCCTGAAATAATTCAGAAAATAGAAAAGAAAAAAAAACTAGTAGACCTCTTCTTAGTAGGGAGAGGGGTGACTTCTCAATTGCTCAGCCTGACAACTTAGCCACCGGTTTGCATATCAGCATGACTAGAGCTTCCCTCACTGTCAGTGTTCTGCACCATAATTAATCCATCTTGAATTATCTTTTTAATTTCTCTTTTCAAATTGCAAAAATCTTTTATACTATGACCCTAAACATCAGAATGATACGCACATCGTACATTAGGATAAAAAATTCTTGAACGCCAATTAAGAGTGCACCCAAGGAAAGGAGTGGTCATACCCCATTGTACTAATCTCAGAAATAAACTGGCATATGACTCTCCAATTAGTGTGATGATATCTTTCGACTTCTGCCTTATTTCATCGTTTGGCTTGGATCAAAACTCAGGCTTAGAAGGGTTTTTGGTATGTTTGTAGAGTTAGAGGATGAATCTGAGGAGTTAGTGTGTTCCACTATGGGTAATATGGGGTTAAACATATGGTTGTCCATTATATACTGGATATAGAGGTGGATCAGTAGAGTATAATGGATTTTGGGAGTGATTATATGTAGCTTGGGCATGAGCTTGGTTTTGAGCCTGAAAGTGATGACAATAGGGTCTTGTTGACTGTGCCCGCTGTCCAACTATAATAGAATATGCATCTTCCTCATTCTATCTCCCCAACACTTTTGAACCTTTTTGAATTGCTTGAGTTGTCGCTTTTAATGTTGCAAAACTCATAATGTGACGAGTCCTAATTCCTCCTTCTATCATCTCCCTCATTTTAAGAACCTCAATAAATGACTTCCCTAATGCAGGTAACAAGTGTTGATAATATGTTTCATCCTGCGCTTGAATAAACACCTCCACTATCTTGCTTTCTTTCATTGGCGGTTCCATCCTAAATGCTTGTTCACGCCATCTGATCGCATACTCCCTGAAACTCTCAGCATTCTTCTTCTTCATACTGGTTAGGGATTTTTTGTCAATGATCAATTCCACATTATATTGAAATTGTTCCAAAAATTCATTAGCTAAATCATCCCAACTATTCCATCTATCAATATCCTGATCAACAAACCACTCTGAGGCTAGACCCGAAAGACTCTAACCAAAGTAAGCCATGAGCAGTTCTTGTTTGCCTCCAACACCTCTTAATTGGTTACAATAATGTCTCAAATGCACCATTGAATCCCTGTATCTATTGTATTTCTCAAATTTTGGCATTTTAAAGCCGAGAGGAAGGTTGACACCGAAAAACATGCATAAGTCCCCCTATACGAGACACTTTTATAACCCCCAAGTCCTTGCAAGTTATTTATAGCCAGTTCCAAACTTCTCAATTTTCTAGTCATTTTCTCTTGTCCTTCTGTCATAACAGGCTTCTCAGTATTAGGAGAAAATTCAGTTAGGTGAGTGTAGCCATAAGTCCATCCGACTTAAATATTGGCATGGGAGCATAATACTGATCACTAGAAATATTCAATACCGGCTCACTTTCAGAGTGGGAAGGCATAACCGGTGGATAAACCTCAAAATTAGGAGCTTTGGGCGGGGGTTCTGCTGCAAAAACATGAACAGTGGGTAGAGCCGAGCATGTGGTAGTTTTGTTTTGAGGAGTGAGGAAATGAACATTGGAAGTGTTTGGATATTCTTGCCCCGGAGTCAATCCTGATGCATATTGTGTCGTGTCAATAAAAATAGGGAATTGAGCATGTGACACTGGAGGTAAGCTAGAAAGATATTCCAGATTATCAATAGAAAATGGAGGTGGCGGCAACCCATTAGCCCAAGCTCGATGCATTTCTATCATTTGTTTCCTTAAATTACGACTCTGTTCATTAGCTCCTAAATTCTCATTCCTCGAACTCTCTATCTGATTAGTGATCACAATCTCAGTATTCTCGTTGGCCATAACTTTCTCTTCAGTTAGGTGCAATATGAAGGATCAACCAAAATACCACAAACCAACCACCTAAAACTAGCTAGACAAAAGATAGAAAATGTGTTAGAGTTCAACACTTTCACAAAACTTCTTTTTTTTAAAGATCGTTGAACCCAAGGAGGGTGCCTACGTATCTCACCCCTAAAAAGGGAGAATTAGGTTGCGTAGTTTGTGAAGTCTTGCCAAAATGGCTGATTAAACACTTTTGCCTCTCTTTTTCCATTTTCTTGAAGCTTTAAAAAGAAAAGAAAATAATAAATTGTCAAAAGAATTGACAAAATATCCTTTTTTCAGTTTTAACATCCCTATACAAAATGAAACCTATGCTTACCAAAGAAGATTCTTTTTGGGTTTTCAATTTTGAATTTCATACGAAAATAAAATTTGAACCTATTAAAGGAAAATCTTTTGTGGTTTTCGATTTTGAATTTCATATGACAAACAAATTTAAAAACTATTAAAGAAAAATATTTTTGTAATTTTCTTTTAAAGATGTATATGTAACACCTACTCTTAATGAAGAGTGAATAAAATATTTTTGGATTTTTAAAATAAGATCCCCGAATCAACAATAGGCTGCCTACGTATCTCACATCCCGATATAGGAGAATCAGGGGTGCGTAATTTGTCCAGATAGGAAAATTAAGGATTAAATAACCAACTGAACCCTGACTTGAGAGACGAGACTACAACAATAAAAATCATTTTTGAGGTTTTCACTTTGACACTATACATAAAACTGACACCAACAACTATGAAAGAAAAATCTTTTTGGTATTTTCATGAAATGTACAAAACTCCTACAATTTTTGTATTTTTCTTTTATAAAAACTCCTATGAATGAAAAATATTTTTTGAAGTTTTAGAATTGTGAATACTTGCTAAAGGAAACAAAAGAAAAATCTTTTTGATATTTTTGATTTTGACAAATGAGTGCAAAAGGTAAAAATCTTTTTGAATTTTTGGATTGTGAAGAACAAAAGCCAAAAAAACACTAAAAAAAAACTACGAAACTCTTTTTCGATTCACCTTTTCTTTTTCTCTTTTTATTTTTTATTTTCCACTACTTACACACTTTACTTCTAAAACATACTTTTCCTGAATCAGTCCGTCAAATAACCACGTTATCCTTAAAGATGCAACATTTAGCATATAGGAATGTTGTAGAGGTGAGTCTCCTACAAAGGACCAAATGGGCCCCGCTAGGTCTCAATATGACGCACATAAGTATGATCTAAATCCTTACCTATGTTGGGGTTCACTAACAAGGCTGTTTGGGGGAGCGTATAGTCGATAGTGGTTGCTTTGGCTGTCCACCTACTCCATACCAGCCGATGGCTCCCCTCCTAAAATAAGGGTGAGTCAACTATAGGTCATTTACACAGTGTGTACTACAAACTTGTTGTAGAAAGAATTAACTTGGGTTATGCACATGATGCCAGTAATAAAGTGGTAACACATAAGAGAAAAACTGTAAATAAAGAGCACATAGGCACTCAACAATGATAAAATAAACAACAAACGATAACACAAACAATGTCTACACACCCATAATGTCAAACTAAGCCGATACAACTCCAAAACAATAAGCTCGAATTCAGAAAAAATCCCTAGCAAAGTTACCAGAGCTGTCACGCCCATTTTTACTAACAAAAAGATTTTAATTTTAAGTTCGAAAAGGGTTTTTATTATCAAGTGACAAAAGAATAATTTGTTCCGAAAAGGACCTTTAACAATAAAAAATCAAATTCCCCACTTGGCATAATCCGGTGTGCTAAGTCACCTTTAAAAAATTCTTTTCAAAATGATTTGACTACAAAAATTGATCCGCGAACAGAGATTCTGGTTAAGGAATTCTATTGACTGAGGAGAAGGTGTTAGGCACCCCTCGATCTCATGGTTCAACCACGATCGCTTGGTAGAGAGTATCGGCTAATTTTGACACTAATAATGGATAAACCACACAAAACAATCAAATAAACAAACAAAACAAAACAATTCTGAAAAAATGATGTTCAGTCCAATTATTATAGCCCGAAATAAAAAAGTATTGAAAAGGAAACCTACACTAATCATAAACTATGATCCCATGCTTTACCTGATGCCTCGAGCCTTTATGACAAACCTCCTGTGCATCTATGATACGTCGAGGTATTCCCAGGTGAATACGTACAAGTGGCTTCGGGGCATTCCCCAGTTAAATGAATACATTTCCAAATGCGAGAAAAAAAAAGAATCATTCAACAAACATTTCACATTACTCAACAATCCACAAATTCTAAATTTGCCTACCCAAGACTACCGTTTGCCTATCCCGTTCAACCTATCATGATGCTATTGCGTTCCAACAATATTTACGCTTATTCCGAATTAACAAAGACAACAATAAATCAAAAATTAAACCAAATTCACCTTTTTTATCAATTCCTTAATTTCATCCCAAATTTCCATTTAACATTATTCAACCAATTATATATGCAATCCACCAATCAAGTTTTCATATCCAAATCTAACATCAACCAACATACCACGAAGATTCAAACATGCCAATCACATCATTTCATAATTACGTAAAAATTAAAATAAAGAAGATATAGAATTGGAGCTCAATTTTTATTTCAATCCTTAATTTTTTGACAAAGCTACCACTGGAATACCCGAATTGAACCTCAACAGCGACCAACAAATCGACAAACTTCGACTCACCCTCCGTTCCAATCGAAAGACAATGGCAAAATCACAAAATCAAAAACCAAACCGACCTAAAATAGATATCATGAAAAATAGATCAACCTGAACCCATTTTCACATGTCATGCCGTTGGCTCATCTTTTGTCCATGGGTTGCAATAGAATAGAAGTTGGTTTGTTTTTGCTTCTGAGCCCAAGCTCCAATGAGCACAAAACTATAGGCGTGACAAATTTCAATACTTTATGAGGATCCTGACTTCATTCCATGACCTTTGCTCCATTTTTATCCTCACTGGTCTCTCTCTGGATCTCTTTTTATTTTTTTGATCAATCTCTGCACACCATCTTTATCGTATTCATAATTTTCCCTTTTTTTTATTCTCTTCCTATTCTATCTCTCCGATCACACCCTTTCTCTCTCGACTTTATTGGTTTCTCTCGGTTCTTCCTCAATCAGTGTACGGTTGTAAGATTTATGTGTAAATATGGCATCTGTGTATTGTCGATCCAAGAAGAGAAAATAAAAATAGATGATGGATGATGATCTCTGATGGAATTGTGAATGGGAACCATAAAATGGGTTCTCCGTGTATGTATATATCTGGTAGTGTGGTGAGTGTGCTCTATTCTGTCATGGGGAATATGTTGTGGGGTCCCTTTTCTCTTTTGTATTGTAGTCTTTTTTTCGTCAGGTGTTGTATGTATATATTTGTATATGATAAAAAATGGTAAGGGTGATGGAATAAGGACCCTCTTTATTTTTGTTGTTAATGAGAGTGAATATGTTAATGTGTGTATTTACCTATGAGGAACACGTGAACTGGTGAGAGTATTTGGGGTAAGGGTAAGGTAGGGTAAGGTGTGGGGTGGTGATGTGTTGTCAAAAATTGAAAGGAGGAATGGTTAATTTTGTTACCAAAAGAATAATTAAGATTAGGTTTGTTAGTGGGTTTATTATTTTTTTGTATTTTTGTGGGATATAATCACACGGGTGAGGGTGCGTGATAAAATGAGCCTAAAATGGATAAAATTAGACTTCGAGAACAACAAAATTATGTGTCTACAATACCTGCAGATCTGTTAAAGGATATATTAAAAAAAATACTCTGTCCAAGATAACTAGTGGGACCATTGTTTAGTATTTCCTCCATCCATACAATAGAGATATGTCTCCAAACTTCTATTCATGACTTTTGTTTGCCCATCGATTTCTGGATTATATGAAGAGGTATAGCATAATGTAGTACCTGTTATTTTGAATAGATCTTTCCAAAATTGACTTATGAACATACGGCGACAAACAGACACAATAGATTTAGGAAATCTATATAGTTTAACCACTTCCTTAATGAAAACAACATCCATATCTTTAGCATTAAAAGGGTGTGAAAGTGGAATAAAATGTACATACTTAGTAAGATGATCCACCACAACCAATATAGTATTAAACCTATGGGATTTAGGAATTCCAGTAATGAAGTCCATAGTTACATCCTTCCAAACAGGATAAGGTATAGGCAATGGTTGAAGTAAACCCGCAGGACTCAAAGATTGAGACTTATTCTTTTGACAAATTTCACACGTGGAAATGAAGTCTTGAATATCCCTCTTCATACCTTCTCAATAGATATTCTCAGACAACCTATTATATGTACGAAGATACCCCAAATGGCCTATTATAGGAGAGGAATAAAATTCTTTCAATACACCAGGTATACGAGATAATCCTTATGGAAAAACCAAACGTTCTTTGGATAGCATACATCCATTATTCAATCTATATTTGTCATATTTTTGTGGTCCTGAGATTAATTTCTTCAAAATAGAAGTCATATTGGTGTCTCATTGTACTTCCTAGTTCCATTCATTCTTGTCTTCATATTTCCAAATTGAAAATGCATATAACTCTGCAGATTCCCCACATCTTGACAATGTATCAGCCACTCTATTTTTAGCACCCAGTTTGTACTTTATCCCAAACTTATCACCCATGAGTTTGGAGACCCATTTTTATTGATTCTCATCCATGAATATCTGTTCCAACAAAAATTTAATGGCTTTTTGATATATTTTGATGATGAAATGGTGGCCCATCAAGTAGTGATTCCATTTTTTGATAGCTAACACAATATCCATTAGCTCCCGTTCATATACCAAACATTGTCTAGATCTAGAAGAAAGCATTCGACTGAAATAAGTGATAGGTTTACCATTTTGCGTTAAAATTACACTGACACCAAATCCCAAAGCATCAGTTTCAATTATAAAAGGCTAAGAGAAATTTGGTATTGCTAAAATGGGCACTTGAGTCATAGACAACTTCAACGCTTCAAATGATTGTTGGGCTCATTCTCCCCATGAAAAGGCATCCATTTTAAGTAAATCAGTCAAAGTGGCAGCGATCTTACCATAGTATTCAACGAATTTTCTGTAATATCCAGTGAGTCCTAAAAATCCCCACAAAGACTTGATATTTTTAGGAACCGGCCAAGATATCATACTCTCAATCTTGGAGAAATCAGCTTGCACTTCTTTAGAGGAAATGATATGGCCTATATATTCAAGTTTAAGTTGATCAAACATGCACTTTTTTTGTTGATCACTAGTTGATTCTTTTTTAGAGTATCCAAAACAACCTTCAGATGCCCAAGATGTGAAGCATAGTCCTTACAATAAATCAAAATATCATCAAAGAATACTAAAACAAATTTTTGCAAATAATTCCTAAAAATATCATTCATCAGTGATTGAAAAGTCAAGGGTGCATTGTTCAAGACAAATGGCATGACCATAAACTCATAATGTCCCTCATAGGTGCGAAAGGCTATTTTTTTGTCCATCTCAAGATTGAATGCGAATTTGATGATAACCTGGCTTAAGATCCAACTTTGTAAATATAGTGGCTCCCCTAGCTCATTCAGTAACTTATCAATTCATGGTATTGGAAATTTATCGAGGATAGTGATATCATTAAGAGCCCGATAATCCATGCAAATTCACCAACTTCCATCCTTCTTCTTAACCAGTAATACTGGACTAAAATATGGACTAGAACTAGCCTTAATGATTCCAGCAGCCAATATTTTATTGACCAAATGCTAGATCTTTGCTTTTTAAGAATGAGTATATTGATATGGATGAATGTTCGGTGGTTGTGCTCCAGGTTGAAGAGTAATAGCATGATCCCTCAAATGATGTAGTGGTAAACCCAAGGTTTTCTCACCTACTTTTGGATAATCATATAATAACTTTTAAATCCCCCCTGTTATAATAGCATCTTCATTTTCACTTCTTATTACTTGATTCAACTTGACCAAAAATCCTTGGTTCCTTTTCTTTAGTAATTTGGTCATAGATTTGAGTGATACTACTGTTCGAACCATGGCTAGATCCCCTCGAAGTAACACTGATGTTCCTGCATCATTGAATTTCATGGTTTGAAGTTTCTAGTTTACCCTCATTTCACCTAATGTGACCAACCATTCCATCCCTAAAACCAAATCAGTTCCCTTTAATTCGAATAGAAAATATTATTGGTTGATTTGGATTCCTTGCACATCCATCCTTACCTCTTTGCATACTTCATTCCCGCTAGCCTGTTTACCATTACCAATTGCTACTTCATATCTTTTGGTCTTCTTATTAGGTAATTGGAGTTGATAAGCAAGGGTGGAAGATATAAAATTATGGGTAGCCTCATTATTGACCAAAACAATTACGTTGTGCCCATGAATCTTCCCTACAAATTTCATTGTTCTACATCCAGTAAGTCCTATACCTGAATTCATATTCAACACCATCATAGTACCCTTTGTTTCCACTTCAATGTAAAAACAGGCAGCCTAACCTATTGATTGTTTCAGAGTTAAAGCTATTCGACTTTACGGCAGGATGTAATTGTTTAGTGTTATGACTTGTTGGTCCGACTCTTGAGTCCCGTGTTTAAAGAACATTTGCAACTTGATAATAATTGGTTCTAAAACCAACCATTTTATTGTTTAAACTTCCTCTGGTTAGTTTAAATTTAGAACTATGAACTTGTTGCAACACAAAATTATCAACACCATCATAGTACCCTTTGTTTCCACTTCAATGTAAAAACATACAGCCTAACCTTGGTTCTGTATCATGCTCATTTACGTTGGGTGTCTCTGAAACAATCAATAGGTTAGGCTGCCTGTTTTTACATTGATGATTGGGGCTAAATTTTTCATCACATCTGAAACATAACCCTAATTGTTTTTTTTAGTAAATTATAAATTAGTCAACCTTCTAAATTTTCCCTCAGATTTTTCTACTAAAGAGTTAAAGCTATTCGACTTTGCGGCAGGATGTAATTGTTTAGTGTTATGAGTTGTTGGTCCGACTCTTGAGTCCCGTGTTTAAAGAACATTTGCAACTTGATAATAATTGGTTCTAAAACCAACCATTTTATTGTTTAAACTTCCTCTGGTTAGTTTAAATTTAGAACTATGAACTTGTTGCAACACAAAATTTTGATCCTCCAACTTTTAAGCCAACTCCATTATCTCCCTCAATGTTTGAGGCCGTAATAGTATCACTTCTTCTCAAATTTCCTCTTTCAATCAATTCAGAAATGCTCCTGATAATATTTCATTAGACGACTCAGTCATAGATGCTGACACTTTTTCTAATTCTTTACGAAACCCAACGACCGTGGTCATATGCCTCATCCCCATTAATACATCATATTGGTTGATCTTTTGAGTATCATGAAATCGGTTAAATAACTCTCTTTTGAAGTTTTCCCAGGTAGATAATTATAGCTGAGATTCTATCCAATAATACCAATTTAAGGCTTTTCCTTCCAAACAAACACGTGCTGCCCGTAATTTTTACACTTTAGAAATTTCATTCACTGCAAAATATCATTCCACTCTTAAAATCCATCTTAAAGGATCCTCTCCTTCGAAAACTGGTAATTGTAGTTTCTGAAACTTCTTCCCATCTTTTTCTCCAGCCAAGTTGACATTGCTTCCTTCTTCTTGGTTTTCGATGGATTTAGTTTGAGAAGAGGATACTTATGCCATCATAGTTCGTCCTTGGGCTTCAATTCTTTCAAGAGACTCTCTCATTTCTTGAAACCATCCTTCTGGTTTTCTGACATCTTCCCTTACCCCTGTTAAATTAGTCTCTACTTGTTCGACGTGTCCCTCTATTTTACTTACCATACCTGAACGTTACTGCCCTGATACCAAATTGTTAGACTTTTCTGTAGGAAATAGTAACTAATGAAACAAACATTGATATTTTACACTAGATATACTGATATTACAACAATAAATCTGAAGACAGCCACTAGGAAACTGCTAATACAGTTAGGTACAGCCTAAAACATGTATGAAATTCACTAATATGGTACATACTTGTCATGACTTGAGCCGAGGCCCTGGCTGCGATGTACGACCTGAACCGTGAAGGACCAAGAGCCCTCTCTAATTGGAAATCATTTACATATTTCATGTACTGCAAGGAAAATGCAGAATAACATGACAAGACGAAAACATGGTCCTTCTTTTGCCTCAATTGAACAATACATAAATGGATTCATTAAACATTCAAAACACCTAACACTAGTATGCGAAATCATTACCAACCCAAAAATACTACTGTCTAAATACTGGGATAAGCCCCCAGCCGAACTATAAACCAAAATAAAAATATCAATGTCAAATAAACAAGGCCTTCCGAAATAAGAGAGGCTCGCCAAATTCAAACTTTGGACAACCCAATGTACTGCTTTGCGGGACCTCTGGACTAAGCCTCGGGCCCTGAAATATAGGGGGTCAATACAAATATACTGGTACATAGAGCAATCCAAAATAATGTGTTTACATATATATAACATAGATGAGATCAAGTATGAAATATCATGCATGAAATAGTTAAAAACACATTGGCAATTTCATTGAACTTAAAATGATTTTGACAATGCAGTTCTAATATTTGTATTACTTCTGAGTTAGGTGGTACACCCTATAATTTATGACCCCACAGGCTATATGGAGTTCGCCCTCGACTCAGTGGCATAGCCTGCAATCCAAGTTTGCCACAAGAGTTAGAGTTTTTGATTTTGATTCTGATACGCCACGGGGCACTAGGCCAACATATAATCTCTCTTAGGGATACAATAACCCTCATCGGCAAAACACAATTATGGGCAATGAGTTTTCTGAACTCATTCCTTCTTTGGGTAACCACCTAACATCTCTTGAGTCCATTTTTAACCTTTTCTGAGCAATCATCATTCAAAACTCACATTCTGAAAATATAAGTAAAATCTGACTTCTATTATGTCCTGAATCTGTTATGGCATTATCTAGGATGGTTTTGTCACACCAAGGCTTGCTAGTCATATTTCTAAGCCATACAATATCATAGTAAAGTATCTTCTTTCAAGCATAAGGTTTGGACCACCATACTTCCAATAATTTACGAAAATTCATACTACAAAGTATTTATCAAATTATGAAAAGATCACTCTTTTCAACATTTCAACAAACATGTGGTGGTCATGAAGTTTGTGACTTTCTCTATATATCTTCAACATTTATCAACATATAAAAGTACCCTCTCCTCAATTCAAAACCATAATCAAGTCATAAACAATATTTAAGACATTTGTATCTTGCTTCTCTAAATGCAATTTAAATAGCTCATAACATACGAAAATAAAAAGCTTAGTAACAAGAGAGGGTTTATAATTATTCATGCTCTCAATTAAACAATAAATATCAATTTCATACATACGTACATATGAGTACAAATCAATTTAGGGGAAAAGGCCTCAAGACCAAAACAATAATATCATTTACAGAGTTCATAATGCATAATTACAAATGCAAATTCCAAAACCCCTTTATAAATTCATGATTTTTATAACTTTAAACCTTATTCAATGTGTTTTCAACAAGCTTATATATTTTAGGAAAACCCTACATACCTTAGATTACAAGGTTTAAAGAGTAAAAGTCGAATCTTGATTCGTTCCTTGGAAATCTTGGACTTAAGGAGTGATCTTCTTGATTTCTTGTTCTTAGAGAAAACCCTAGTTTGATCTTATATTTGAGAGTGAAAAGAGGATTTTGATGTTGTATAACTGATAATGATTGACTAATAATGTTTAGGGTGTAATTTACTTCATGGGAAAGGCTTTTGGAGTGAGAAAAAGACAAAAATACCCCTAAGGAATAAAAAAATTGCAGAATTTCATCAGTTGATGACCAAGGTTGATGGGCCGCCACTCAGGTGATAGGCCGTCAGTTCTGGGATGGATTTTACCACTTTTTTCCCTATTCTGATGACTAGGTCTTATAGTCCGTCATCTAGTTGATAGGTCGTCAGCCTTATCATCATATTTTGGTAAACAGATACTTCAAAGTAAAATGAGCATAACGTTTTACTCTGATATTGGATTAAGGTAAAACTAGTTGCATTGGAAAGAAGACGCAAGGACCTATCATTTGATATATAGTAAGATATCTAAATCATTATATGCAAGAAGTTATGATCAATGGAAGTTGACCTAAGTTTAGACGTTCATCAAAACTTAATCGCTAGAAGTGTTTTCAACTCGTGTTTGAGTTAGGGGATTCTTGTGACCTCAATTCATTGTAAAAGGCATTCACACACTATAGGATTGACCATTAAACATATATTAATGAAGAATCATTGGGTTCTGGTCTATACGTATACAGAAGATGATTCAAACTTTAGCACAAATTATCTCCCCTTGGTATCATTCGTCCCCGAATGATGGGTAGGGACTTTTTGAAGCTCTAAAAGTATAGAATAAAGAACGTAACATCGCATTGAATATTTTTCCTCAAGAAAATATGGGAAGGAATTCAACAAGCTTCATGATAACCCCAAGGGAAACGTGTAAGCATGAAACATGATGTAACAAAACTTGATGTCGACATGATCTTGGCATGTGTTTTATGGAATATGATCAAAATATTGTAAAACATGAATTTTCTTAAGAATCCTCGGCCTGATTAAGATTGGCACAAGACATGAGATGAGATTCTCGCAGGACATAAGAATAGAAACATTCTCCACCTTACAAGATACAACAAAAATACTTATTAGAGACACTACTTGTCTATGCCCCAAACAATAAATTACAAGCCTCATTATTTCAAACATACAATTCTCCTAATACACATCTAACCACACGAGTTTGAGTCGCACTATATAATACTCCTATGTTAAAGATTAAATCGGAGAAAAGAGGCACTAGTTTAAGCTATGAGACTCCATATTCTACACCCTTTTAAGAAGATTTACTTCACCTTATCACTACTGTCAAATACACTTAAGTTTTAAATCAAGGAGTAATAACCATACAATGAATTGGTTTGTATTTTTAACAATCACAACATTCAATCCTAATCATTACTACACTCACTACATGGATCTCCCCATTAAGACCAGCCAATTCAATTATTTTCAATAAGGTTTATTCCACATAACTCCTTCTTAACTATCTTACGCAACGAAAGTTCATCTCCTTATTCCCCCTTATCCTATAGCCTTAGCTCAAGAAATCACATCAAAATTTTCATTTTCAAAAACATCTACTCCCCTACCTAACACACTACTATGCTTCCACAACCACCATTATACTAACATACGGAGGGTCATTAAAGGACCCGAGCATAATCATCAAGAATGGAAGTAACATTATCTGACCATCACTCATACTTATTGCACTACTCAAAGAGGTACATGAGGTAAAGATACGATAGAATAGACACGAAGTGCACCATATATCAAGTGTTTGGATCATAAGTAAAGAGTAGTTTGGCATAAACACAAAACTACATTATTTCCTTGGACAGACCACAATGAGAAACATGGGTACCCATATTCTGAGCTATATAGCATAAAGAAGGAATTTATGTAGTTAACAACTAAGACAAAGATTGCCGCTTGAAGCAATTTCTCCTCATTTAAAGAACTAAAATTTACCATGAGTTTGAATAAATTTTTATAGCTTTGGCTAATCTTGACATAAAATGAATCAGTAACATATGAAAACATAGTTTCTTAGAACCAAGCATGATTTGGGACACAGACTTGTGGTGCATGAGCAACATAACATGGAGCTTGGATACTTGGAATTTCGAGTCATGGAGGGACATTGTTGCTTCTAGTTTTGAGGTCGAGACATGAAATGAGTTACATAGAGAGCTCAAACCTTAGACATAGGAAGGACTTGAATACATAGACATTGGTAAATGTCCAGTCAAATCATTGTAGGAGGAACTTGCTTGAATAAGAATTGATTTATCATGATTTTTACTTGAAATTTGACACCACAAGAAAAAAATTGGGAACTACTGAAATCTATCATCTCCCCCTTAGGTCATTGTCACACTCCTAAACTTGCAGACATAACCTCACATCAAAATTTATAGCCACAACTCTTAACGTAAAAAAGACATCACTGTATACTTAAACTCTAAACTCTCCCTGATAAACTATACTCTGAAGGCACTACTTTCATAAATGCTACTCTTAAATTTCGCTATCCTCTATAGCCATCACTCTACAACTCCCACTCTCATAAGTGTATGCATCCGAACTCTTTATCACAAAAGGGGGGGTATCAATATACACATGAACACAAACTCCCCTCAATAATCTCTAATACAAAGACACTAAATTCTTTCTAGGACATCCTTTTTCAGGGACACTAATGGTAATTTATTCTAACTTCCAAAGTCATCAACTTATGACTAATATCTTCATGGTCATAGACACCAACACTTCTAAGCACTTAATGCTCCCTCTTCAATTCCTTAGTATACTATCATTGCACCTCTAATCACATAAGCTACAACTTAACAAAATCTGTAAAACTATACCAAAGGCGCATATTGCCTACCTATATTTCCCCAATTAAACTCTAAAGAACACTATGCAACAACTTCCCAAACTTATCCATACTACAAGATTCAAGAATCAAATCTAGGTACACAAAATACTTATACACATAAAACTTTATTTAACAACCTGCTACTTGGGGTTCAACTTATTCCTATATACTCACACTCCTGTCCACTTAATAACTTAACCACAATTCATCGTTTTAACACTAGCCCTCATGTACACATATACCTCACGATTACGACCTAAACTTTTAATAAATTATTAACCTAGGCCATTTCACACATCACATCAAGCTTGATAATTAATTCCAACAAAACATGCATCATTAATCTTAGTTTACTACTCTTACCACCACACTCCAAATCTAAAGTTCAAGCCTATTGTCTAACAACACCAATGAAATAGGTCACGCACTATACTATTCCATCAAATTGGGTTATCAACCCAACTACGCCATTTAACTTAACTATCACCCACAAGTTCATTCTCTCCACAACATTACTGCCACACCTTAGATTCTACCACACATTTTCTCATGTACAGTACTAGCTTACAACTATTGAAGAAAGATAATCGGGGGGGGGGGGGGGGGGCGCAAGTCACATAGTAGGGACAATTATTCTTAATCTTAACAACCCATTACAATGTTATCTACATATTTCACTTCCTCACATCATACTTAATTACCCATGTATGCACTCTAACTATCACCAAATTCCATAAACACCAATGAGTCTCTACCCATAACTTATTGACTAGTCTACCCCTTTCCATTCACAACCTATAACTAATTTCTATAACCACCATAACTATACACTCTAGGCTACTTTCCTAATTGAAATAATTAAAGATCATATCCTGCCACTTTCTTCACAGACTACCATATAATCTACAAATATTGCTACCACATTAGTCTACCACTATAAAATGGCAAACCATTCCTCCATCAATGGTTATACAACTAAAACTATTTAGTTATGTAAAAATCATCCTCACTATGACTTCTAACCTTGTGACTTCATATCACCAACTTCTTGGCCTAACTCACTACCAATGGGTCATAATACTTTAACAAATACTACTGCTCAGGTGGAAATACAGTTCCAATATTCTACTGCACGCTATTACCCTTATGCATGACATCTGCAATAAGAATTTTAAAAAGGGACTGAATATATTTCATACCTTAGGCTGGAAAGCACGATTTCATAATGATAAAGGTGTATGCTAGAATCAATACACCTTGAAGCACTAATGGACTCCTCTCAAGTCATTGTGCAATCTCATAACTTGTATGGATAACTCAATTATGGAGAACCACCTCATTAGGGAAGCTAGACTCTTAGACTTGTATTGCCTTAACATTGAGGCATGGCCAATTAAACTAGAGTAGGAAAGAAATTTGGATAACTTTCTTATAGACGACGTTGTAGTATGAACTGGAGTCTGAAAGAATAAGAAACAACTCCTAAATACCTGGTAGCCTCCTGATTATAAGTATGGTGCACAACACACCCATAAGTAAGACTCTACTAGACACAATTTTGCAGACACCCTGGGACCTTGAACCATGCTATGATATCATGTTTTTCATGATGAAACTGAGGCCCTAGCTGCAATGGATGTCCCAAACCATGAAGGCCCGAGAGCTCTTCTCTAACTGGCAATCATATATATATTTCATATACTATAAGGAAAATGCAGAATAACATGACAATATGAAAACATGGTCGTTCTTTTACTTCAACTAAACAATACATAAATTGGTTCATGAAACATTCAAAACATCGGACACTAGTCTGCGAAATCACTAATAACTCAAAAATACTACTATCTAAATACTGGGACAAGCCCCCAGTCAGACCATAAACCAAAATAAATATATCAATGTAAAATAAATAAGGCCATTCGAAATAAGGGAGGCTCACTAACTGTAAACTTCAGACAACCCAGTCTCCTACTTAACGGGACCTCTGGACTGAGCCTCAGACCCTGAAATATAGGGGGTCAATACAAACGTACTGGTACACAGAGCAATCCAAAATAATGTGTTTACATAAATAAAACATAGATGAGAGCAAGTCTGAAATATCATGCATGAAATAGTTAAAAACACATGGGAAATTTCAATAATATTGAAATGATTTTGATAATGTAGTTCTAATCTTTGCATTACTTTTGAGTTTGGTGGTATGCCTAATAATTCTATGATGCCACGGGCTATATGGAGTACGCCCTTGGCTCGACGGCCAAGCCCCCAACCCAAGTTTGCCGCAAGAGTTGGAGGTTCTAATTTTGATTTTAATATGCCATAGGGCACTAGTGTAATGCCCCACATAATCCTCTTCCAGTCTGAGCCTTGGAGCGGATTTGGTAAAGTGAAAATCTGAGTCAAAATGTTTCAGAAATATCCTCCCAAGTATGAAATACTTTAAATTATGTGGAAATATATTTGAGCATGAATTAATATCATAGAGGTCCCCTAACTCATGGATGAGTTGAAAGCTTTTCTATCGTTTAAGTTTTAGCGATCATCAAAATTTGGGTCAACTTCAATAGACCATAAATCCTTGTATATATCGAATTAGAGGAACTACTATATATAAAATGAAAGCTCTTTGAATTATATTTCCAACGATACTAATTTTGCAAAAAGCCAATATCAGAACAAAGAGTTATGCCCATTTTACTCTAGAATGTCTAGCCAGGAAACTGGTGACGACAATTGTGACAAGCCATCACGCCCGTGATGACCTATCACCAGATGTCATCAGACCTAGGCAGAAAATCAAGAATAGGACCCCTTTTTGTGACGACAATTTGTGTTGGCTTATCACGGGCCTAACGGCCTGTCACGGATATCGTCAAGAATATTTTTCTAGCAATTTGAGGGAATTTTTACAAGGGTATTTTTGTCATTTCTTACCTTTTTTGAGCCTCTATAAATATGAGGAACCCTCATTCAAACCCTAATTTCATCATTTTATCTTCCAATTCTCTCAAGAATATCTAATTAGGGTTTATCAATAACCCTAATCTTCCAAAATTCATCCATAAATCTTCAAGCTTTTTTCAATAGCTAAGTTCCTCATAGTATGGACTTCAAGAATTTTCTTATTACAAGTGCGGATAGAGTCTCAAGCATTAGAATTCATCCAATTTCAAAGGTTAAGGCATGTAGATGTTGATTCTTGGGTTCCTTTTATCCAAGAAGCTCAAGAACCCTTTTTAAAACTCAAAGATATTTATGTTTATGAATTGTTAATGATTTGTATGAGTTGAAATTGATGTTCAATGTATTTTTGAGTTTTGATTTATGTTTGTCTACAAGATTTATAAGCTTTGACCCTAGTATGTGGAATTCATGTGATGTTTATGATAGACACTCTTGAAGTTATTTTCTATGTGATGTGTTCATGATTTTTGGGGTGTAGAAATGGTTGAATAAGAGAAGCATGTCCCCCATAGGTTTGATAAAGAGCATAGGTGAAGCACAAGAGCCATTATAGTATGTTGGTTAGGAAGCCCCAAATTGTGAGCTAGTCCATGCATACCTAGTATAGTATGGGATCCACATCAAAGGTGTCACGTCAGCTAAAAATGTTGACAAAAGATGCGACATCAGCTGAAAAGGTTAACGAAAATATGCTAAATTTTAGTTTTGGGGTAATAGGGCCCCCGTGAAGTTGGAATGTGTCGTAGCAAATTTGGTCATAGTTTAGGGGTACTAGATGTGTTACTCTTAAAAGTAAGATTACCATTTTATTCCTATACTAAATTAAAATATATTCTTAATTATTATCTATAACATTAAACGTTCCACATTTCATCTTTCATACAACTGTACCTCGTTTCTATATTAACCATTAATTTAACCAACTTATTCATGAGAAATCTGAGGAGTGCTACGATTATGGTTATTGTAGGTATATCTAGGTTAAGTAGGTTAAGGGACAATTCGCAGGATGCGTCGGCGTAGGGCGACGGGGCCAGACGAGATTTCAGTGGCTTTTTGGAAAAGCACTGGCAGGGTATGTTTGGAGTGGTTGACAAGGTTGGTTAACGTCATTGTTAGGGTGGCAAAGATTCCTGAAGTATGGAGATGGAGCAAGATGATTACATTATTTAAGAACAAGAGAGAGATTTAGAGTTGCAACAACTATAGAGGTATTAAGTTGTTGAATCATACTATGAAGGTTTGGGAAAGGGTGGTAGAGTAGAGGCTTAGAAGGATCTTGACTATCTTTGAGAATCAGTTTGGGTTTATGCCAAGTCGCTCGACAACTAAGGCCATTCAGCTTGTCAAGAGATCAGTGGAGCAGTTTCGGGAAAAAAAGATAGATTTGCATATGGTGTTTATTAAACTTAAGAAGGCATATAACAGAGTTTCTAGGGAGATTTTATATAGGTGTTTGGAGGCTAGAGGGGTGCCTGTGGCGTACACTAGGTTGATGTAGGACATGTATGATGGCACAAAGACTCGTATAAGGACGGTAAGTGGAAATTCGAAGCACTTTCCAATTTTGATAGGGTTGCACTAGGGATCGATTCTTAGCCCTTTTATATTTTCCTTGGTGATGGATATTTTAACACGACATATTCAGTGAGAGATGCCTTGGTGTATGTTATTTGTTGGTGATGTGGTACTAATTGATGAGACTCAGGAGAGTTAATGATAAGTTTGAGATTTGGAGACAGACCCTTGAGTCTAAAGGATTTCGGTTGAGCAGGACCAAGCCGGAGTACTTGGAGTATAAGTTTAGTAATTTGTCGCAGAAGGCTGATGTGTTTGTGAAGCAGGACTCAGGCCATTCAGAAGAAGGAAAGTTTCAAGTATCTGGGTCTATGATTCAGGGCAATGGTAAGATTGATGAGAATGTCATACATCGTATTGGGGAAGAATGGTTGAAATGGAGGCTCTTTTAGGGAGTTTTATGTGATAAGAAGGTGCCTCTAAAGCTTTAAGGTAAGTTCTACAGAGTGACAATCCGACGGTCTATGTTGTGTGGAATGGAGTGTTAGCCAGCTAAGAAATCCCACATCCAAAAGTTGAAGGTGGCGAAGATGAGGATGTTGCAATGGATGTGTGGCCATACCAGAAAAGATAGGGTGAGGAATAAAATTATTTGAGAGAAGGTGGGAGTGGCGTTGGTGGAGGAAAAAATGCAAGAAGTGAGGTTTCGTAGTTCGGGCACGTGATGAGGAGGGGATTTGATGCTCCAATGCAGAGATGTGAGACATTGTCTTCGAATGGTTTTAGGCAGGATAGAGGTAGGCTAAATAAATATTGGATGGACATGATTAGGCATGATACGGAGTAGTTCTAGCTTACGGAGGACATTACCCTTGATAGAAAGTTGTGGAGGACACGGATTAGGGTAGAGGTTAGGGGTGGGAGTGCGTCGGTAACAGTAGGGGAGAGTTCTTTATTTGTGTCTAAAGTTCTTGTTCGTGGTGTTGAGTGATGTCTATGGTTTCAGATATATAGATTTTAGTACTAGCTTGTGGTTGTAGTGTTATCTAGTGGCTAGCGGTGATAATTTATTTTTCATACTGTACTAGTTTATATGCATTGATGTTTTGAGTTTGTTATATTGTTATTGGTCTTAAGCCGAGGGTCTATCCGAAATAGCCTCTCTACTTCACCTAAGGTAGTGGTATGGTCTGCATCCACTCTACCCTCATCAGACTCTACTACGTGGGACTACACTGGATATGTTGTTGTTGTATTCATTAATAAAAACCTGTATAATTTCAAGAGTTAGCAGTACTTAAATGTACACAAATTTTTAATTGGTAGATACATGGAAGGGTCCAAAAACCACCAAAAAGGAAGAGTAGCGTTAACCTCTTTAACAACAACACAAAAAAAATTGTTCGGATAAACATATACTAAGAGCCCTTTGGTCTGATAGCATTTGCTTATATTTTAATTCTTTGATACCTTAGTATAAAATATTGTTTTGATATTCTTTTTTCTTAAAATTTAAAACGATATGTTGTAGGGATTTGTCATGACCCAAGCCGAGGCCCTGACCGCAACGGACAATCCCAAACCTTAGAATGGCAGGAGAAAGCTCCTTAGCATGGATCATATCATGGTTAAAATCAAGCAAGTTGTGGAAAGATAAACTCAGCCAAGAGATTCAATTACAAAAGCAATGATCTCAAACTCTGAAAATTTATTACGTAAAATCGATAACCAAATCCCGTCCACGAAGCCTCTAACATAGTGAAATTTGTCTAAGCCGAGACAAGGACCTGACCATACCATAGAAAGAAGTAAATAACAAATGTCTAATTCACTTTCCGGAAGATGGAGGGATCCCTAAGTCTGATGATGTCTCAAATATATTATAATAGTGTGTTGAATCGTGAGAATGGGCCTACGAACCTACATCATGAAATGATGCAACCGCTCGAGGATAGTCAATACGTGGAATGTATTGACATGTAGAAAGGTCAAATAAAAAAAATAATTTAAATAACACTTATAGAAAAAAAAAACTTTGAATAAAACATTTAACGAGGCTAGGAGGCAACTTAGCAAAATATAGACCTAAACTCTACGTTAAAAATTTAATTTCTGAGACCCTATTCTGATTTCTATAGTTCTAAGCTAGATGGTGTCGTTGTCATTTTTGAAAACCCCATGGGCTATATGGGGTATGTCATGTCCTATTTTTATCAAGATTAAAAAAGCACGACTTATGGACTTTAAAAGAATTAAAGTTTGTACAAAGTCGCCCCCTAATTTTTAAGGAAAATAAGGAAATCTATTTATTTATTAACACATATGATTAATATTTTAGTCTGCAAAAAATCAATTGAGATTCTAGGTAAGGGTTCAAATTATCCCAAAGGAAAAAGGTTAGACACCCTTTAGGATCTATAAATGTGGTATACGACTAGACTAAATTTATCAAAGAGGGAAAAGTATATTTAAAATAATGTAAAAGGTGTATGTGGATTAAGTACAAAATAATTCTTTTGAAAAAATATAAATGCAAAGGTATATGTATATTAAGTATAAAATAATTCTTTTAAAATAATATAAATGTGGAGGTATATGTATATTAAGTATATAATAAAACATATGGTTGTCAAACACATGTAAAAGATACATATAAAAATGTACAAATTAGATGTGAAAAAAATTATCTTGTGATGTATGGAAAGAAAAATGTCCTTTGTATAATTAAAAAAGAAAATTATTTTTTACAAGTAACTCTATCTACTTGATCGAAATTATGAAGAGAAAAGATTCTAATTGAAAAAAAAAACCTACATAATGATGTAAATGTGCAAATTTACTTAATTGAATTTATTTGTATAGGTGTTAACGATCAAAATTTGCCTACATAGACGTTAATGAATATATAAATAAAGAACATCCCTGCCCAATGCCTAAAAAGGTAAAGTTACACCATACTTAATGTATACAATTTATACAGAAAAATACAAGTATAAAATTCTTTTGAATGTAAGTATTTTCAAGAATATGTAGAAACACGTTAGTAACAAAGTAAAATAAATTAAGAACTATGTGTGAAATATGTATACAAATGTACATAAAAAATAAAATTATTTTTGTTAAAACATGAGCTCGAATTAATTTTAAATACGCTATGGCTACGAAATAGTTGCTCGATTTATCGATCATCCTAAATTTCCTTGCCAAAATACGAATTATAAAATTCTTTGTGTTATCATGATAATATAAAGTTTTCATCATCGCCCGAATTTATTAATCTGTCTTTTATTTGTGGAGACCTTGAAAATCGACAAAAATTTCTTCATTGGTCATTATTTGCACTTGGTATAAAGTAAGTAAATTTGAAAAGTAAAATCCATCTTCTGTTATGGAGTGACCTCGAGTATCCGATAGAAAGATAATGTCATTAGCCATATATTGACCCTTGATGTAAAATAATAAAGTTGACAAAAAAAAAATAATAGGAATAATCAAAGCAACGCTAGCAACAAGTAATTGACATAATAACAAAAGTAATTACAAACAATATTACAATCATGGTAAAAAACAACACACGGAAATGTAAACATGATAACCATGAATAATCAAATAAAGGCTCACGGATGGAGTCAAAAGCAATAACGTTCACTGGAGTTCAACTTGCTCAGCAACCAACAATCAATTAATCAGATATAAAATTTAAAAATACAAGAGGTATTAATCTGGCCAATTTTGTAAGAGAACACCTTAAAAAATTAAAAGAAAATAGTCGAGGTAATCAACAAAGTCATAAAAACAGTGAATGGTGGAGCCTTGCCGATTTCAATAGAGCTCGATCGGAGAATGAGTAACTCCAACCAGATCTGGGAAACTAAAATCAAACAATCATATTTAATGTATCCTACAAAACAAAGCAGTGACCGGAGCGGCGTTGCTTCAACCGCTTTCGTCGAAGCAGCGACTCAAACGTTGAGAAGCTGGCCAAGTCAGGCCCGTTGTTGATGTGACAGTGGCAGAAAGAGAAAGAAAAGGGAGACACATGGATGTGTGGCTGGACGTTGATATTGTTCGCCGATCATTCGGCGGTTTAATCCGGCGACGACACGTGATGGTGCATTTGGCCGAAGTTTGCCTGCCGGTGGTCAGATCTGGCGTGGCGCGACAAAGGAAGGTGAGAGATGGGTCATTTTGGTGGTGTCTGGAAGCTCGCCGGTCATCACCTCCGGCGAGCCCGTGTGGAGCAGCGGAGGAGGGAAAGGGGAAAAGGGGCAGCGCATGATGGTGTTGGCCGGTCGTTAGTTCTCCGGTTCTTGTTGGCAGTGAAGAGGAAAAGGAAGAGAGGGAAGAGAGATCTGTGTGTTGGGTATTTAAAAAGAAAAAAACACAATTCATCTTTTAAAAAATGACAAGATCTTAGACTTAATTAAAATGAATCAATATTATTTTTGTAGACTGTATAAACTAAGGTAAAAAAAAATAAAAGTATTGAAATATAATTACAGAAAAATGTAAATAGATATAATTATATTTGAAAAAATGTATCATGCTATAAATAATTAAAATTATAATATGTAAAAAGAATTATAGTGTTAGGTTATGTACGTATGCAGATGATTATGCAAAAAATATTAAAATGATAATAAACTTATAAAAATTTCAATGTATAGAGTATTATTAATAAATTATGAAAACTAAAAATATGGTAAAAAATTAATGAAAATCCTAAAATAAGAATGAATATCAGTAATTTGTCAATAATTATAAAAAAAAATATGAAAATTGTATTTTGTACCCCTTTAATGATCAAAAAGCCTGAATATGTTAATTTTAAGTGTGGATAGACAAAATTAGGAGTTAACAGGGTGTAGCTTTACCTCGTTAGCCAAAACTTCAATTCAATTTTGCCGTAAGGATTAGAGTATCTGTAGTCTGGTAAGCATAAAACAAGTATACAATGATTATCCGTATTTCAGGATATAATCAACCCCACATCGGCAAAACGTATAGTTTTGATCTATAAGCTTTTCAACTCACGCCTTCTTAGTTAGCCATCTAACGCTCTTTAAGCCCTTATTTTAGCCCTTTTTAAAACATTAATCTTTCTGAAAGCTCATTCTATTTCTTAATGGCGTTTCTGATTTAGTATCATCATACTAAGACTTGAAAGTCACATAAACCATTTCATATTGCCTATTTAATCTCTTACATACCATGAATCATTGACCACCATAAACTTGTTCAAAGGTTTAATCATAATACTATATAAATCAGTGTGACAATTTAGGCAAAAACTTTTCTCATTAAAGATTCCTCTAGCCCCTTTCAATTGTATTCAACTAAACACCATGAGAAACAAAGGCAACATGAACACAAGTAATACTCTTCGATGAAGGAACATTTAAAACTCCATTGTTTTCATCAATCACATTATAATATACATACTTAGAAAAAGTTCATATTTTAAAGGCATAAATGTGGATTGAAAAAACAAGTTCTTGTAGTTAAAGGGAATCCCATAATTTACGCACTAAAAAAAGTTTAGAAGAATATAAATTCAAACTGTATATCTTTTAGATCATTCTACATACCTTCAGATGGAGAGAAATTGAACAAAGCTTGATCTTAGGGCTCTCCTACTGAATTTGCTTATTTTTTATCGGAGAGGGGGAGAAGGATGTTCTATCAATTTAGGATCAATCCTACTTAGGGGAAATATCATAGGATATTAGGAGACATTTTTGTGCATAAGGACCAAAATGCCCTTAAAGATACTTAAAAATTTTGAAATCCTATTTGGTAAACGAGGAGTGCAGTGCACACCCCAGTGAGTGACCACTCCCTACATAGTGTAAGGCCCAACGCGTGCCTTGCCTTGTGCGGTGTGCGTCTATCATGTGGCATGCCTTGTATGGTGTAAGTCCTCCGCGGGGTTGAGGCAGTAGACCCTCACGGTGGTTTGTGCAACATGGGGCTGATCCGAAGTTGTCCTCGTGTGATGCAAGGCCCATAATTTTACCTAAAAACTCTTCTAAACACTATACACATCATTCCCAGTCAATCTACTCATTAATGATGTTCTAAAGGTTCATTTTAGATGTAACATAGCGTTCAAACATGCAGGGTGTTTCAAGAGCCGAGTGGGGTAACAAAAACTATTGAAATATTTAAAAAAACTAGTTTAAAATAAATTGGGGTGGAGGGGGTAGAGGTGGGGTCGAGTAAGGGAGGGTGGGCTATAGAATTTTTCTTGAAATTGTTTAAAAGAAAATAATATTTTTTAAAAAAATTATTTTGGGGTGGGGGTGGTTGATTTTGAGAGATGAACATTACAACTTGTTTTTCCTACTTTGTTTAAGAAAGTCATTTTCCTTAGTAATATCCTACCCAATTTGCATCTTCATATCCTTCGAGGTTTATAGACGATGTTGAATGAAAGAATAAACCCAAACTAATAGTACCATGAACATAGAGAATGATCCTGAGGAGGGTAGAAAAGTTATTAGCATAGATTTATAATTAATTGGCTTAAGACTTGAGCTAGATAAAAGATGTCTAGTCTTGTTATTGTCAGATAAAATTAGACAAATAACGAGTGTCTGTTACATTGTTGGTTCTTCCAGAGGGTCCCCATCATCATTTTTGTACTTCACATTGATATCCATGGGTGTATGGTACCTTCACTTAAACATGCATTTGTAATGGTCTTCCAAATACTTCCTTTGGCATGGTATGATCTCTTAAAATACTAAAATTGGGCTCAAAGAGGGCTTGATGGAAAACTGAGAAGGCACGAGTTCAAATAACTGGTAGCCCGAAACCATGTTTTGTCGATATGGGTTTTAAGACAGATTGTCCCAAAAAATGGGAATTACTGTATACCAATATGCGCTAAGAAAAACTTCGATCCTTGCGACAAACTTGGATTGAGGGATTGACCCCTGAGTTAAGAGCGGGCTCATATAGCCCGTGGGTGATGAGGTTGAGACGCCATCTATCCCAGAAGTAAAACAAAGAGTAAGCCTACATTTTATAAGTTTGACCATGGTTTTCATTTTAATTATTCCCATGTGCTTAAAATCTGTTATGTCAAATTATTTCCAAATTGCTCTCGATTATTTTACATGAAATATAAGTAATTTGGATTATTCTACACACCAATACTTTTTGAGTATTGACCCTCATAATACAGGTTCTGAGGCATAGTCTCGTGGTTCAGCTTAGTAGTAATTTCTCTCAGATTCTCATAATTGTTCAGCCTCCCTTACTTCGGAAGGTAATCTATCCATATGTTAGCTTGCGTCAGTTTTATAGTCCAATCGGGGGCCTTTTCCTAACCTAGACAGACTAGTATTTTCAATTAAATAGAGGATCCAAGATTGTTTCAGAGTGGATTTGGATTTCATGGGTAGATAATATGATGAATTTACATTTGATTATGACCCCTTTAATCTTTCAGTTGTTTTCCACACTATTATTCCATATGGACTATGCTTAAGATAGTCTTCTAAGAAGTTTCCCGGGCCCACGTGGTTCGGGAGGCCCATTGCAGCTAGGGCCTCAGCTTGGATCGTGACATTGAGTAACTTTCACGTGATCAAATTAGTATGTGAATATTTGCTGCATAGTCTTTGTACCTTTCGAAGTTATGATTATACAATATTACACCTTGCATTTTCGGGCTACAATTCAAACCATCGTTCATACGTGTATAGACTCGAACCCAATGATTCATTGTTAATATATGTGTGATGATCAATTCTATAGTGTGGGAATACTTTTGGAATATAAAAAGTGGTCACAAAAATCTCCTAGCTCAAAGACGAGCGATTAAGTTTTAGTGAACATTTCAACTTGGGTCAACTTCCAATGATCATTACTCCTTGTATATAACGAGTTACTTGAACTACTATATACTACTTTCCAACTCAATTAGATTCACCTTAATCCAATATAGGAGTAGTAATTTATGCTCGTTTTACCTTATTGTGTCTGTCTATCAACAAGGTGATGACTAGAGGTGATAAACCGTCAACTAAGTGACGAACTATCAACCTCATCATCAGCCTTAACGAGAATATGATTACATTCAGATACAAGGTGACAAATTTGTTGACAAGCCATCAACTAGTTGACAAGCTATCAACCTCTTCGTCACCCTTAAACAACAAGGGTCCAAGTTCATTTGAGGGTTGACGACTTCGTTGATAAGCCATCAAGTTGACAAGCTGTCAACTAATTCATCAACTAAAAATTTCAGTAATTTTTATTCAATTTCTTTAGGGGTATTTTAGTCTTTTACTCACCCTAAAACCCTACCCCGTGACTTAAAACATGGCTTAAATACTATTTTGCCATCATCATGTTAGTTTCTTATCTTTCATTCTCCTCTCCACTCTCAAGAGGGAAAAGTTAGGGTTTCTTCCAAAAACCCATGCTTTCAAAGCTTAGATTCAAGATATCACAAATTTTGTTCAACGAAAAGGTATGTGGGACTATCCTAAATTTCATAGAAATGATTTTATCATTTTAACAAGTTTTAAAGATATATATGCATGTATACGAAAAGGGTTTTAGAAATCATTTGAATAGCATATATCATAAACCCATTTTGATAGAAGTATGTAATTATCACGGGGCTTTTCCATAATCTTGATTTACAATCTTGTGCATACATGATTGGAGTTTGAATAGTGATTTATGAACGTGATTTGTGAAATTCTTTTTCCTATGATAAAATTAGTGGTCTTAATATGTTATGATTTGTGAATTGGGTTTGAGAGCATGAATTATAAGCCCCCTTTTCATCATGTGATTTGCGTATAACTAATGTTGGGGTTATTTTTATGAATGAAGATGATTCTTGAGTTTAAATGTGTAACACCCCGAAACATTCTCAATGTAGTACCACACTTAGTAGGATGCTTAAAGAGCCAGCAACCTAAAATTTTTCTAAGTATTAAAAAGGACATAGTCATACTTTAGGCCCTTAACTTCAACAATTTTTAAATTGACCTTCCCAACCCCGAGACGTAGATTTTTAAATTGATTCATGTTAAAGGGTGTAGATTTTTGAGTTGATTCATGTTTTATTTTGGATTGATTTTTATGGAATTTAAATATAATTATATATATATATATATATATATATATATATATATATATATATATGATTTCATTTGTAGTGAAAGATTTAATAGAGAGCATGATTTATGAGACCTCCCTCTCAATGTGGATTTTTCTTGATTTATACGATATGTGGTATTTACTTGCATGTTTTGAACTTTATTGTTATTTGAAGGTTATCCAAACTTGGGTTGAGGTTGTTTGTGAATTGATAAGAGGGAGTTTTTTTGTCTTAACTATACCCTTTGCATGAAAACGAAGAAGTACATGAGATTAAATAATTTACGTGGCCACCACATATTTAAGTTATAAACCATTTGGGTGGTTATTTGCATGTTTAGAATGAGAAGGGCTATGGAATTGATATGACTGGCTTGCAAGTCTGGGTATGATGATACCCGGTGATAGCGTGCCCTTAATAAAATAAGTGTTGAATGTTGTGAAAGCATGAAAGTATGATCTTAAAGAATTGAATATTTGGTCTTAGAGAGGGTTAGGTGGTTATCTGAAGAAAGCACGAGTCGTGAGACTCAATATTGGAAATCATGATTTCTCGACACGGGGTTACGATACCCTGCTTTGTAGTCTGGTGTACCTTAATTCATATTGTTCCAACTTGGGACTAAGGTTAGTAGCCTTGCTTTGTTGACTGGTGCACTACTATCACATGTTAATTAATTGGGAATATGACACCATATTGTGTGGTCTTGTGTGTCTCCCTCCCTGAAACACTAATCCTTGCAGCAAACTTAGATTGAGGGCTTGGCCTCCAAGTCAAGGGAGGATCTCATATAGCCTGTGGAATGATTAAGATTGTAGGGTGTACCATCTAGCCCAGAAATAACCAGAGAATGAGTCATAATTTCTAAGAGATTTTTAAAGTTCTTATCAGTATGCCCATGTGTTATTACTTATGCATTATTCTCATTGTTTTATAAAAATGTTCTCATTATTTTTTATAAAACATGCTATTTGGGGTTATTTCATATACCAGTGCAATTGTATTGACCCACTATATTTCAGGATCTGAGACTCAGTCCCTGGGTTTTACTAAGCAATAAATTGGTGTGTCTGAGATCTTATAGTTGGTGAGCCTTTCTTATTTTGGAAGGCGGGTTTATAAGACATTGTTATTTATTTTGATTCATGGTCTGACTGGGAGCCTTGTCCCAGTTGTGCATTTAGATAAATATTGATTCTTGTAATTGTTAGAGATTTCACAGGTGTTAGATATTTTGAATGCTAAGAGTTTTTTATCATATTGTCCAATTGAATTATGGAATTGACAATGTTTCCATTTGTTAAAACTTTTGTATTTTTTATATTGTTTGTATATTGTACATGATTGCTAGAAAGTAAAAAAGGTGCTCGGGCCTTCATGGTTAGGGATGCTCGCCGCGACCAGGGTCTCGGTTTGAGTTGTGACAAACTTGGTATCAGAGAATGATTCTTGGTCTTAGGGTGTCTGCGAAATTGCGTTGGGTAGAATCCTGTTTATGCATTTAGAAATGTCTCTCTATCTTTCATGATTTAGTCTGTGCTACAGAGTCTGAATGTCCTCTAATCAATGATTTCCTGTGTTTTAAAAAATTGATAGTGCCTCCTCACAGAACCAACGAGCAAAACACCCAAGCTGAGGATGTCCGTCCCACTCATGGGATACAGACCCATAATAGAGCTCATGCCCTAAAGTTTGTTCCTATTTTGGGAGTTTCTCTAGTTCCAACTAGTATACCTCGGGCTCCACAGACTAGTGTTAACTGTCCCCAGCCTCCTCAGAGAAAATTTTCAAATGTTGAGTGTTGACAGTCCATCCATATGAGCTCAACTGGTAGCCTCTCAGACTCGTTGGTCTGAAGATGTGGGTCCTGTACCTGGTTCATCTGAAGTTTCACAGGTTGGTTAATTCATGAGGTTGAACCCATCTATGTTTACTGGAATGAAGGTTGATAAGGACCCCTACGGGTTCATTGATGAATTGGAGAAAGTTTTTAGAGTTATACACGCGAATGAGGTTGAAGGTGTTGAGTTGGTAGCCTATCAGTTAAAAGATGTGGCCAATCAGTGTTATAATGAATGGAAAGATTCAAAGGGTAGTGATGTTGAGCCTTATGTGTGGGGTGAGTTTATGGAGGCTTTGCCAGACCATTTCTTTCCTTAGGAATTGAGGGAGTCAAAGGCTAAAGAATTTATGAATTTGAAGCAAGGAAAAATGAGTTTTAAGGAGTATACATTTAAGTTCACCCAGCTAGTGAGGTATACTCCAGAATTAGCGGGTAATATGAGAGCCTGCATAAGGAAGTTTGTATCATGTCTCTCGGATGATCTGGTATTGGAATGTAAGGGAGCGATGTTGGATAGAGATATGGATTTCTTTAGGTTGTCCATTCATATGTAGTAGGTTGAAGAACAAAAGAAAAGGCTGGATGAGGTAAGGGTGAAAGAGAGACAAGCTAAAAGAGCTAGACATACAGACCAAAGTAATAGTCAGCACCAAGGTGGTAACAATTGGGGTAACAAGTAGGCAAAGAAAAGTTTTGGAGTAATGCTCAGTTTTCAGCTAGTGCCCCAGCGCCCAAACCTCCAGTTGATCAGCGGTTTAAGAGTTTTCAGCCCAACAATGGCAAGGGGGAACATGGTACTCAGTCCTAGGGGAGTGTGACTCGGTCACTTAGGCAGCATCCTTGTTGTGCTAATTTCGGAAAAAACAATTCAGAGAGGTGTTGTTCTAAAATTCAGACATGTTATTTGTGTGGCCAAATGATCTATATTCAGAGGGACTATCCTTCATCTAAAGGGAATTTCAGTGGTGCAAATTCCCAAGAAAATTCCTCAGTGCCACCACCACCACCCAATGGTACCACTTCAGTTACCGGGGGGTGGTCACAATCAATTGTATGCTTTATCTAACCGCCAGGATACAGAGGCTTCTCCAGATGTTGTGATGGGTACGTTACAAATTTTCTCCCGTAATGTGTATGTGTTGCTTGATCTAGGGTCTACCTCATCTTATGTGACCCTGTATGTGGCTTTTAGTTTTGGTTTTGAGCCTGAAATTATTTTGGAACCTTTCTTTGTTTCCACTCTTATTGGTGACTCTATTATGTCTAGGAGACTGTATAGAAACTATATTGTGTCTATCTGTAATCGTGATACTATGGCGGATCTGGTAAAGCTGTATATGATTGACTTTGATACTATTTTAGAAATGGACTGGCTCCATTCATGTTATGCCACACTAGACTGTAGAACCCAAAAGGTTATTTTCTCATTTCTGAATAAACCAGTGATAGAGTGAGAGGGGTAATCTTTAGCACCTAGGGGGAAGTTCATATCTTGTCTCAAAACCTAAACTTATGTCTAAGGGCTATTTGTATCATCTTATTTGGGTTAAAGATTCCAGTACTGAAATTCCTTCCCTCTAGTCGGTCCCTATAGTTAATAAATTTTTGGAAGTTTTTTGCATTAGCTTGTTTCCGAACATTTGTCCTATTTCTATTCCTCCATAAAAAATGGTTTCGGCTGAATTAAAAGAGTTGAAAGAGCAGTTAAAAGATCTTTTTGACAAAGGCTTTATTCGCCGTAGTGTTTCTACTTGGGGTGCACCTGTGCTCTTCATGCGTAAGAAAGATAGCTCCCTCTGTATGTGTATAGACTACCATTAGCAAAATAAGGCCACTGTAAAAAATAAATACCCTCTTTCTAAAATTGATGGTTTATTTAATCAGCTACAAGGTGCCAAATATATCTCTAAGATAGATCTCTATTTTTCTTCTCTTATGATATTTCATTTTGGGGTACCATCAGTTGAAGGTTGGGGAGGCTGACATTCCTATAATAGCTTTCCAAACCCGATATGGCCATTATTAATTCTTGGTTCTATCCTTCAGACTAACAAATGTCCCTGCAGCTTTTATGGACTTAATAAATAGGGTGTTCCGTTAATTTATAGACATGTTTGTCATAGTTTTCATTGACGACATCTTAGTTTACTCCAAGAATGAGGAGGATCATGCTAGTCACTTCAGAATTATCCTTCAGACCTTCAAAGATCATGAATTATATGCAAAGTTATCCAAAATTCTGGTTTAGCACTATTGCTTTCTTGGGGCACATTATTTCTAGTAAAGTAATCAAGGATGACCCCCAAAAGGGCGAGGCAGTGATAAATTAGCCCAGACCCCATGATTCCAACTGATATTTGGAGCTTCTTAGGCTTGGCAAGGTATTATAGAAGATTTATAAAAAGTTTTTCCTCCATAGATACTCCACTCACCAAATTGATACAGAAAAAGGTAAAATTCTTGTGGTCCGGCTCTTATGAGAATACCTTTGAGAAACTGAAAGACAAATTCACTACCACGCTAGTTTTGACACTTCCCGAGGGAATAGAGGGTTTTGTTATGTATTGTGATGCATCTCGGGTGGGACTTGGGTGCCTAATTATGCAGTATGGTAAGGTGACGGCTTTTTCAACTAGGCACAATTGATGTTGCATGATTGAAGCTATCCCACCCAAGATTTGAAGTTAGCAGCAGAGGTATTTGCCTTTAAGATATGTCATCATTATTTTTATGGGGTACATGTTAACATATTCATTGATCACAAAATTTTGTCGTATGTTTTCTCGCATAAAGAGGTGAATCTCAGGCAGAGGCAGTGGTTGAAGTTGTTGAAATACTATGACATGAGCCTGCACTATCATCCGAGCAAGACCAATGTGGAAGTCAACGCCCTTAGAAGGTTATCTATAGGCAGTCTTTCTCATGTTGAGGAAAAAAAGAGGGAAATGGTGAAAGATATTTACCATCTTATAAATTAAGGAGTTTGAATTCTGAATTTTAAAGATGGAAGAGTATTCATTTAGGAGATAGCTAAATCCTTCTTATGTGCTGAAGTTAAGGAAAAGTAGGCCGACAAACCTATCTCGATGTGAATTAAGAAAGATATTGGCCAACAGAAAGTGATGGTATTTGAAATTAGAGGTGATGGGATTCTAAGGTATCAGGGTAGGCTATGTGTACTGAACATGGATCGTTTGCGAGAGAGGATCCTTGATGAAGCTCATACCTCAAGGTATGTTGTTCACCCAGGCTTAACGAAAATTTATCATGATCTTAATACTATGTATTAGTGGAATAATATGAAGAGAGATGTTGCTAATTTTATTTCTGAGTGTTTGAATTGTGAACAAGTCAACGTAAAACATTTGAGATTGGGTGGAACTTCTCAAGAAATAGCTTTGCTAGTGTGGAAATAGGAGATGATCAATATGGACTTCATTGCGGAACTTTTGAAGTCCCAGAACCAATATGACTACACTTGGGTGATTGTGGATCGAATGACCAAGTCTGCTCATTTTCTTCCCATGCATATGAATTATTCGGAGGATGACGATGCTAAGTTGTACATTCGAGAAATAGTCCATTTGCATGGTGCCCCAGTGTCTATTATATTTGATCATGGTACGCAATTCTCTTTGCAGTTTTGATGCTCTTTCCAAAGGAGTTTAGGTACCCTAGTGAACTTGAGTACTGCCTTCTATAAAAAGACTGATGGGAAAGCTGAGTGCAGCATTCAGACCTTTGAGTATATTTTGAGGGCCTGGGTGATTGATTTCAAAGGTAGTTGGGTGGATTATTTGCTGTTGATAGAATTCACCTACAATAATATCTACCATTCTAATATTCAGATGGATTCTTTTGAAGCACTTTATGGGAGAAGATGTAGGGGTGCTATGTAGTGCGTGAAACATGGTTGTTTGGGACTAACCTTGTTTACCAGGCAATGGAGAAGTGTAAGATCATTATGGAGCGACTTAATACTGCTTAGAGTTGCCAAAAGTATTATGTCGAGGTTAGAACAAGGGATTTAGAAGGCTGATGATTGGGTATTCCTAAAGGTTTCTCTTATAAAGGAGTCATGCGATTTGAAAAAAAAAGGAAGCTTTGTCCTTGTTATGTAAGACCATATCAGATTGTGAGGAGGATAGGTAGGGTTGCTTATGATTTAGATTTGCCCATAAGTCTGCCCTCCGTGCATCTTGTGTTCTATGTGTCAATGTTGAAAAAGTTCCTTGGAGATCATTCCCTAGTGTTTCCTGTAATAGAGATCAATGAGAAAGTCTCCTTGTTATATGAAAAAGAAACCACTGCCCTTCTGGATCGCCAAGTTTGGAAACTAAGAAGTAAGGAGATAGCTTCGGTTAAAGTGTTGTGGAATAATCAAAAAGTTTAGGAAGCTACTTGGGAGTCAGAAGATGACATTCAAACAAGATACCCAAACCTCTTTGAGACCGTGGATAACGGCATAGAAGGTACAAATCTTTTGCTACTCTCCTTATCTTTTCCTTAGTGTGTTTGCATTCTTTCTTGTCTGTATTCCGAGCCATCATTCAGTGATGAATGATCCCAAGGGGGGATAATATAACATCCCATAACATTCTTGACTTAGTACCTTACTTAGTAGCATGCTTAGGGTGCTAGCAACCTGAAATTTTTCTAAGTGTTAAAAAGGACTTAGTTATATTTTAGGCCCTTAACTTCAATGATTTTTAATTGACCTGACCGACCCCGAGACATAGATTTTTGAGTTATTCATGTTCAAGGATGTAAGATGGTTGTCTCGGGGGAGTTTCAGATTTTTCGAATAAGGTTTGAGGCGTGTTTGGATGCCCAAAATAGTAGGTCACTGCGATTGCGATGCGTCGCGGTGCCTATAGCGGTAAGCCACTTGGCGCATCGTGGTAGGGCCCCAAATTGGGTTTTTGCTAAAAGTTTTAAAAAATCAGAGGCAATCTTGAATTTTCCCTACGACCCCTAGTCGTAAAAATAGAGGATTAAAACATTACAGGGCATTATAGACTCAAAAGTAACAAGTTTTTCTCAAAACAAAATCCTAATCATCTCCCAAATATCAAGAATCAATCTTCTAAGCCAATAATTTCAAGAAACAAGTCAAAGGTATGTGGGACTACCCTAAACTCCATGGACATAAGTTTTTTTGTTTTTATCAAGATAAAAAACCTATAAATTTATTTACAAAGGATGTTTGAGAATATTTTAAAAATATTGTATCATGGAATTGTCTTAATGAAAACATATGTTGTTTTGGACTGATTTTCATGGAAATTAAATGTAATTATGTATATATATGTGATTTCGTTTGTAGTGAAAGGTTTAATGGAGATCATGATTTATGAAACCTCCCCCTTAATGTGGATTTTTCTTGATTTATGCGATATGTGGTATTTATTTGCATGTTTTGAACTTCATTATCAATTGATGGTTATCCAAACTTGGGTTGAGATTTTTTATGAATTGATGAGAGGGAGTCTTTTTGTCTTAACTATACCCTTTGCATGAAAACAAAGAAGTACATCAGATTAAATAATTTAAATGGCCACTGCATGTTTAAGTTATAAACATTTTGGGTGGTTATTTGCATGTTTGGAATGAGAAGGGTTGTGGAATTGATATGACTAACTTGTAAGTCTAGGTATGACTATACCTAGTGATAACTTGCCCTTAATAGAATAAGTGTTGAATATTGTGAAGGCATGAATGCATGGTCTTAAAGAATTGAAAATTTAGGCTCAGAGGGGGTTAGATGGTTACCTGAAGAAAGCACGAGTCGTGAGACTCAATGCTAGAAATTGTGATTTGCCAACACGGGGTTACGGTACCCTGCTTTGTAGTATGATGTACCTTTATTCATGTTGTCCCAACTTGGGACTAAGGTTAGGATCCCTGCTTTGTGGACCGGTGCACTACCATGACATATTAATTGATTGGGAATATGACACCATGTTGTGTGGTCTTGCGTGTATCCCTTACTAATACTCCAATCTTTGCGACAAACTTGGATTGGGCGCTTGGCCGCCGAGTCAAGGGCGGATCCCATATAGCCTGTAGGATGATTAGGATTGTACGATGTACCATCTATCCCAGAAATAAATAGAGAGTGAGTCACGTTTCCAAGAGATTGTTGAAGTTCTTATCAATATGCCCACGTGTTTTTACTTATGCATTATGATCATTATTTTTTTTTAAATATTCTTATTATGTTTTATAAAAACATGCTATTTGGGGTTATTTCACATAGCATTACAATTGTATTGACCTCTAACATTTTAGGATTTGAGGTCCAATCCCAGGTCCTGCTAAGCAGTAGATTGATGTATCTGAGATCTAACCACCCTTCGCTAAAGGTGGTGGTTCGGCCACTGCAGGGAAGGGCTCCACTACAAAAGTATATTGTACGCAGTCGTACCTTTTATTTAGAGCAAAATTCAGAAACTATTGTATCACTGATACAGAGCAAAATTTAACTCTCACTACGTTTGATAATTAGGCCTCAAACTATTGCTATTTCTGGATTTTCCCAAAAAATATCATTACTTTAAATACTACGAAAAGCCAAAGTATGGTGAAAGATGTACCCAGTTTTTCATGTCAAAGAAATGGCCAAATTTCCATGAATTCAGAATTCAGAGGTGGTGGGGGCCAATGGCAGAAACTAGCTAAAAGAAAAAGCCGTGAGTGGACTGCCGACCGAGTCTCACTAATACAACTAGTCGTACTAAAAATTGACACTCTTAAGTCTTAACCAAAAAACACTCCAGAGGCTAACAAGAATACATAGCTATTCAATTAATTGATTTCATTAGTTATATAGATCATTCAAAATCATTGATAAGCCCTCATCAATTCTTGTTTTAAGAAAAAAGAGAAATCCGTCTGTTATAGTTATGGGAAGAAGTTGCAATCTTCTCCTTCCTCTTGCAGTTTTCATTCTACTAATTCATTTCCATACTTCACTGTCCACTGTTACCAATATTAGTACTGATGAAGCTTCTCTTCTTTCCTTCAAATCTCATAGTATTTCTTTTGGTCCTAACAATATCTTAGCAACCATCTGGTCTTCTTCCAGCCCTGTTTGCAGCTGGATTGGCGTCACTTGCAGCTCCCGCCACCATCGAGTCGTAGCATTAGACATTTCTAGCATGCAACTTCATGGTACCATTCCTCCACACCTTGGAAACCTCTCATTTCTTGTTTCTCTCAACATCAAAAATAACACTTTCCATGGAGATTTGCCAGAAGAATTGGCTCATTTGCAGAGGTTGAAACTGATTGATGTCACAAACAATAACTTTACTGGTGCCATTCCATCATTTTTAGGTTTGTTACTGAATCTTCGTATTATGATCCTTTCGAATAACCAATTTTCTGGGAAACTACCCTCCGCACTTTCCAATCTAACAAAGTTGGAAGTGTTGAGAGTGCAGAGAAATTTTCTTGATGGAGAAATCCCCCGAGAGCTTGGTGATCTTCGTTACATGGCATTCATAGACATGCAAGGTAACTGACTTACTGGCTCTATACCAACATCAATATTTAACATTACGACAATGCAAATCATTGCTCTTACAACCAACAATCTGACTGGTAAGCTTCCAATAACTATATGTGACCATCTTCCGAACTTGAAAGTGCTTGACATCTCAAACAACTACCTAGATGGTATTATTCCACCAACCTTGGAGAAATGCAGAAAGCTCCAAACTTCGTCATTGTTTAGAAATGAGTTAACTGGAACTGTGCCAAGAGAATTAGCCAACTTAACAGCTCTGACAGAATTATATCTCGCTGCACAGCACTTGGAAGGTAGTATTGTTGAAATTTGAATTAGTTACTGCAGTAACTTTTAGCTAATAAGTTGATTTTTTTTTTTGGCTGATTCATACCACTAGATAGAGTATCTAGCGGCCTTTTATTAATAATAAAAAACGTCAGGGATAAGAACAAGCCAGGGGTGCTAGGTCTTACCAATCTTAATGAGGTAGTAAACTGTCACGACCCGAACCGAGCCCTGGCCATTACGAGCATCCCAAACCATGAATGCCCGGACACCCTTCTAACTTGGAATTATATACACCATTCATACACAATAAGGAAATCCGGAAATATATGTAATAACGGGATCATGGTCATAAGTCTGATATAAATTTAGAATGAAAGTCAAAATCTAGAACCATCTAACAACGTCTGATAATCGTCAGCGAAATCTCTACTACATGATCAAATATCAACTGTCTGAAACTGGGACAAGGCCCCCGGTAGACCAAAACCATAGAAATGATAAATAACTGTAAGACATTAGGCCTTCTGAACTATGGAAGGCTCACCACTGAGCTTTGATCTGTTGTCCAAAATATCTACTGCTTGTCAGGACCCCTAGACCGAACCTTAGAACCTGAGAGGTAGGGGAGGGGGTCAATACAGATATACTGGTACGTAGAGTAATCCAAAAACAAAATAGAAATTTTTATATAATATAAATAAGAGCTACTATAAAACACCTTATCGCAAAATAGTTCAAAACACATGGGCATAGTATAATGATTTTTTAACAACAATGCAACATTACTGAGCTAGGTGGTATACCCTACAATTTCATGTTCTCACTAACTGCCAAATATCGGGTGCCGCCCAGATTTGGAATATTAGTGCCCAGATTTGGAATATTAGTGAGGGAAGGAACACAAGATCACATAGCAGAGTGCCATACCCTATCAATATGTCATGGTAGGGCTCAAGATCACAAAGCAGGGCTCCTAACCTTTAGTCCTAATTTGGGATGACATAATACTAGGTACGTAAGATCACACAACAGGGTACCAAGTTTCCGTATCGGCAATCATGGTTTCCAGCATAGATTCATTTGACTCGTGCTTTCTTCGGGTAACCACCTAACTCACACAAATTTAAGCTTTAAACTTGATTCAAGGCAAAACATCCATCTTACTTTGCGGGGTATCATCATACCCCAACCTGCAGTCATCAATACTGCATCAACTCTCCAATTTCTTATGCCATTCTCAATATGCACACGCACGAGACTTCCACGCATCAAAAACATACACGATGGTACTCAACATGTAATAGTTCAAGAAGTTTTATCATTTATAAAGTGGTATGAAACCAGTTGCAAAACTCATTCTCTCGATAATTTGACACAATTATCATGTGGGGTACTAAAATATTATCATGGGGAATTTAAAGACTTCACAATTCATATTCATCACATCCTTTGAAATTCAATTCACATGTCCACAAATTCAACACATTGAGATATATGGAAAATAACCCCATGATATTTCAATACTCCTTTCAAAATGATATCACAAAATATAGTATTGGCAATAAAATGAAAACCCCACTTGTAATACATGCATATACTTGTATGAATATTAAAGTCTTGAGTAAATTCTTTTCAAAATCATTCCCATGAAATTTAGGACAACCCACGTACCTCTGTTTCGAAAAAAAAAAATGGATGATTCTTAAAGCTTACTGATTGGGAATTTCAAATCTCTAATTATCTTCTAAAACCCACGGTTGAATCTTGATTTATTTCGTTTTTTAGTTTGAAACCCTAGAGAGTGTTCTTGGAGTAATTTGATGAAAATATCAATAATGATCATTTGGGATTAAAATCCCATGTTTAAGGTGAAGAAGGGTGGTGGTGGTGGTGGAAATACCCATTTTGCCCTTAAAAATGCGAAAACAGAACCTGAAAATTTGCTCCGTCGCACGCTTAACCCATGACCCCACTGCCACACTCACAAAAATAATCATAACTTTTTGCTTGGGTATCGGATTTAGGTGAAATTGGTATCGTTGGAAAGCTAATTCGAAAACCTTTCATTTGATATATAGTAGGACCTCTAATTCATCATATACCAGGATTTATGGTCGATGGAAGTTGACTCAAGTTTTAACATCCACTAAAACATAATTAGTAGAAATGTTTCCAACTCGTCTTGAAGCTAGGGAATTTTTGTGACCTCAATTCATATTCAAAGGTATTCTAACACTACAGAATTGATCACCACACATATATTAACTAGGAATCATCTAGTTCGGGTCTATACGCGTAGGGACGATAGTCTTGATTCTAGCCCGAAAGTACAGGGTGTTACACAAACGTCTACTAATTAACAAGTATGATGAATATAAGAGATAAAGGTAACTGGGTATTTTATGATCATCACAAAGTTTGTAATAAACTCTATGATGATATTACAAATGAGAATGCTTAAATCATGCAAAAATAAAAAAGCCAAGAAGAAAGTTGAGAAATCAAACTCAATCTTCCTTTAACAAATGTATAAATTCAAAAAGAGCGATTGCTTATCTAAATTAACATGAAGTGTTTTCCTCGTGTCTTCTTCTTCAAATCTATCCAACAACAATTGATAGTTCATTATTTCTTCTTGGATTTACTGGATCTAGCTGAAGATATTAATACTGTCATATGATTTTCCTTTGCCAGTCGCATCAGAGGTGCCTTGGGACAAACTCCCCATTCACTTTACCATCCCAACTATGCTGCCTTTCATGTATCTTCTTTTTATTTTTGGTGCTTCCACTTCTTTTCAGCCTAGTTGACATATCTCCATCCCTAGCCACTTTATCAAAGCTTCCAACATATTATCTTACTCATCCTCATCAAAAGAATCCTCGCCCAAATCAATATCATAAGTGTTAGTAGGACTAATTAGTCCTGACACTAAGGCCCCTGACTCATTCTTCTTTGCAATCGCACTTTTAGGCACCAGTTCATCAAGAAGAGCCCTATCTGAAGTAGTGATTTTCTGAAAATTTGTACCTGATAGTCGCCAATTCTTGCTGTCCCAAATGCCCTTGAGCTAGCTGCTGCCCTGTACTGTTTATCAATTTTTGTCCAGACTTATTGGCAATCTGTGTACCCCACCCTTTATGCTGCTGATTGCTACCAATTGGAGCAGCCACCAACGGTGTGATTTTTTCACTACTCTTAAGCAAAAATATTGGTGCATTATGATTGAGATATTTTTCACTGCTCTTAGGGAAAAAATTGGTGCATTATGGCTGAGATTACTGCCCGAAATTTCTGAGCAATTCTCCTGTAAATTTTCTCTTCCGCTACCCTTATTTTGATATTTTTCATCTTCAACCTGTTCTGCCCATGTCTTGGACTTGGGCGAAACCTCATCAATTACCTGAACTAAATCGTTATTTAGTTCCCCAGATTGCTCCTGGCTCATCTCCATTGAAGTTGAATTTTTTGCATATATGGATAACATAGACAAGGTTCGTTGAGAAGGCCCCTGAAAATCTTGCTGGTTTTCTTCTTGAAGCCTACTTATACCAACTTCTTTTGTGGGCAATGAATTACTAAACTCGTGTGTTTGTGAAGGTACTTCTTGTTGTGAAGTGTTCGGTAACACAAGAGGTTGTTTAGTAATAGGATTCAAAGTTCCACAATTTATCTTGGCATATGACTGCTCAAATTGTATTACTTGACTACTATGGGCAGCATTATTAACAATCCATCTCCATACAATGGTCCAGCTGCCTTTTTCCAGTTGCCGACAGTGGTTCAAAAACATTCCGAGTTGGTAAAATTAAATTAGGATCGATGCACAACTGATAATTTCCAGTCTCATCCTTTTCACGACTTAGAGAATTACTTTGACTAGTTGGGGAACGTATACGACTACCAGCTGAATTTTTGTGAGCAGCCAAAGTCCAATTTCCAGCTGCATTATCTTCTTTGTTGCTGCACTTTTCAGCTTGCAAATCAGTATGTTTGTCATTTGTTTAGCCGCAATTGTTCATCATTGCCCTGTCCAACTAAATTGGCCTTACACAACTCAGAATTTTCAGCAACTTCACCATCATCTGTAGCAAATAGTTTCTGCCCCCCAATCAGATATCAACTATGTTGCTCGGACACTTCAAAAATGTCAGCGGGTGCATGCCGGATTCTCCAAAATAGTATATATTTGGAGAATCCGACACGGGCGTGGCATCGAAAGTGAAGAGTCTGCACAAGTTAGTCTATCATGCATCTTTTACCACTGGCAATATACCAGCAACTGGTTTTAACGCTGTAACACCTCTGTTTTGAGGTAGTTGCTGCGCCAATTCAACATTCGACGCATCTATCAAATTAGTGTCATTATTATGAACTTCAACTGTAGCATTTCCCACAACCTTGCCAACATTAGAATTAGTTGAAGCTACTTCCTTTGTTGAAGATACTTCATCATTTTTGTTTCCAGCCCTCTATGCATTCAAATATGCTCTTGCATCCCCTTTCAGTTGCTCAACATTGTTTGCCTCAACAGAAGGCTGTACAAGGCCTTCTTGAACATCAGATTTGGATTTAAGATGGCAAGAACTCATCTCATATCCTTGATGTTTGCAAACCATACAGTACAAAGGAAGAGCATCTACACAACTTTTTGATATTGGTCCAATACTTTCCCAGTTTTCTCATCTAAATAAAATAACTTACTTCTTTTTGCATGCTTGTCAAGAAGATCAACCAAAACTTTTACTCTAGCCGTACTAGGTCTCGATCTAATCCGTGTCTCCTTTTTAATTGCTAAAAGTTTTCCAACTGCTGAGGCGATGGATAATAAAGCTTTTCCTGCAAACATACTAGCTGGTAGGCTTGGAAAAGAAATCCATGCAAAAGCTGTAGAGTTTTCTTCCTTAGGGTTGAATCATTATGACCATGAAACATCCTATATAAGATTTCTTCACCCTTAAATTGTAAATAACGTAAATGCATAGAAAGTGCTACTACAAAAACCTCAAATTGATCGAATTTGATTAAGAAGTGTCTATGGGCAAGCCAACCTACCAAGCAGTTGCCTTTGATGCCAAGTTGCTTGGGTATTAAGCTGTGAATGTCATTCAAATCAGGATGACCATAGGAGAATTTGATATCTATTGCCTGGTGTAAACCTTCTTCTCTTTTGGATTCAACAACCTCATCCATATTAAATTTGATATTAGGTTCACCATGGACCTGATAGCATGTTGGACAGCTTACACATCTTGATTTAATGGATGAAATAATATAGAATAGTGTATATATTTATGTCATAGTATTGTGTTGTATATGTGTGTAATTATATAGACTTAATATTGTAATCAAACATATTTGGAAGGATAGAATAGCTGGTTTAGAGGGATAGAAAAGTGGATAGAAAGTCATTTCAATCCATTCAGAGTTGTTGCCCATCTTTTTTAAGAAGACCAACAAGTATGATATTCCTTGAAAGAAACCTGATTCTTGCGTTCTTTTTTCTCTTGGGCCAAATTGAGAGAAATATCATGGAGGCTAGGTAATCTTAAGAAACTAGCGACACTGTCATTACCCCAGAGCGAGTTTACTGGTTCTGTTCCTGGAAGTATTTTCAATATGTATGCACTGCAGTTCCTAGGACTTTATGTAACACCCCGCATTTTCGAACTAGAAATCAAACCGTCGTTGTAACACCCCCGCAAGAAATCCACCATATGTTATCACCTAGTAGCATGCTTATAGAGTTGAAAACTTGAAAATTTTTCTAAGTGTCAAAGAGACAGTCTCATTTTAAGCCTCTGAACTTTGGAGATTTATTTGACGATCTTCCCGACCTTCGTTTTTGGATTTTCAAGTTGCCTTGTGATGGGGAATGGTCGTAGTACATCCCGGATAAGTTTCGGAATTTTTCGGATAGCGTAAGGGCATGTTTGGGTTTCTAAAACAGTAGCTCAGGGCGATAAGCCCGCGTCGCCCAGGTTAGAGCACCAATATTGCCAGTCTTCGCACGAGAAACTCCACCTTTATTGCCAGGCGTTGTCCAGAAAGCTCCACCACTATTGCTAGGCATAGCCTTGCAAGTCCGGTGCATGCCCAGTTTTCAGCATTCAACCCCCTAGCATTTAGGGGTATTTTTGTCAATTTCCCTACCTTATAAATAGTCTATAACACAGGATTGAGCCTCATTTCACCCAAAACATATGGTTTTCCCTCAATTTTGTTCAAGAATATTCATAAAGGTTTCAAACTAAACATTCAAGTAACTCAAGATTTAACTGTGGGTTTTTCATAATTCTTCAAGATTCGGAATCCCTATTGTGAGGGCTATAATATGCACCTATCAATTGTTTGAATAGCATCCCTAAAGATTGAGTTCATTCAAGAGTCCAAATTTAAGGTACGTGGGATTTATCCTAAAAACTACATGGGCTTAAAACCATTAGAGCATGATTTTAAGGTTTTGATGCACGTATTTTATGGGGGTTTTGAAAACTATATTATTGATTATGTATTTTGAAAGTTTCAATGTTATTATTGTTTTGACCTTGTGGTCCTATCCCCTAAATTGATTTACATGTACACGTGTATGTATGGAATTTGAGATTTAAGATTGTTTGAGAGCATAAATTATGAACTCCCTCTCGTGTATCGAATTAAAAATTATGGTTTCATGATTTGAAAGATGTTTTTTCAATATTATAGTATTTGATCATGACTTGAAATTTTTGTGAGGGTGGTTCTTGATAGAAATGTGTTCTTGTGTTTAAAAGAAAGAATTGCATGTGAATTGAGAACTTTGGCATGGCCACCTTGTACTGTACTATTGAAATGCTTGACAAAGATGAGTTCCTTGCATGTGTTTACATGAGGTTTGAGAAAGAGTTTCTTGAATTGAATTATTGAAATGGTGGTCCCAAGACTTGTGTTTTGAAAATAGAGATTTATAATAGACTAATAATGTCGCAGAGATGTGACTTGCAAGTCAATGGTACGAAGATACCATATGTATTTATGCCATAACAGATTATGTTTTCGGAGAATATTTTCAGAGCATGTTTCAGAGTATGTTTTCAAAAACTTCATGTTTTAATAGAGTTTTAAAAAAGATCTTAAAGAAGGTTAGGTGGTTACCCAAAGAAGGCGCGAGTTCAAGCAACTCTTAGCCTGAAACCGTATTTGCCGATACAGGTAGATTATTATTGTACGCTGGCGACGACCGTGTGGCATAGTTGATTTAGAGACTCCGACCCTTGCGGCACACTTGGGTTGGGGGCTTCGCTATTGAGTTAATGGCAGTTTCTATATAGCCCATGGATTTTTTAGAGATGCAGGGTATACCACCTAACGCAGAAGTAATTTAAATTTCTCAGAGTCGTGATGATTTTTACAAAGTCTTTTAAAATGCCCATGTGATTTCTTACTATGTTATACGTTTGTGAAAACTATTTTATATTGCTCTCAGATATATTGAATATAAATTGTTATTTTGGATTTTCTCTGCATACCAGTACATATGTATTGACCCCCCTCTTTTCTCCAGGTTCTGAGGTTCAGTCTAGGGGTCTAGATAAGCAGTAGATAATTTAGACAGCTAATCAGATTATGCAGTGGTGAACCTTCTCTATTTCAAAAGGCCTGTCTTTTCAGATTATGTCACTCATTACTGTTTTGGTCTATTGGGGGCCTTGTCCCAGTTTGAGATAGTTGTCAGATTTTCATGTAGTAGAGATTTTGCAAACTAAGTCAGATGTTATTTAGATATAGTTAATTTACAGTTTTTATATTTATTTTGATTTCAGAATTGACCATGTTTCCATAGCAGATTATGTTTCCGCATCTTCTTTATTTATATGAATGTTGTGCATGATTACCAGACAGAGAAGGGCATTTTGGGCCTTCATTGTTTGAGATGTCTGTCATGGCTACGCTCTAGTTTGGGTCATGACAAACTTGGTATCAGAGCACGGTTGATGGTCCCAGGGTGTTTGCGAAGTCACTTCGGGTAGAGTCTTGCTTATGGGTATGTAGCGTGCCACATTTATAAGAAGGAGGCTACTAGGCATTTAGGAATGTTCTTCTTTCATACTCTAATTCGTGTTATGGTGTCGCCCATACGAAAGTAACATTCACCCCTGTTCTTTTCATACTCTGATGTTCTCAGACATGTCTTATTATTGGGCTGATTCATGTACAGAAGTTTAGAGACTAAATTGTATGGTTCTTTCTGATTAAATCATATAAGAGTTTTGCAAGGATGTGGGAAGAGTCCTTTAGTGCTTCAGGGTGTATTGGTTTTGGTGTGAACCTTGATCTTAATGAAATCGTGCTTTTCATCTTGTAGTATTATGAGTATTTGGTCCTTTTCAAAATTTATGTTGTAGATGTCATACTTCAGAGAGAATAATGTGTAGAAGAATGTTGGAACTGCATTTCCACCCGAATAGTAGTATAAGTTAAAATGTCAGTGTCATGACCAATTGGTAGTGAGATTAGACCAAGAAGCTGGTGATATGAAGTCACAGAATTAGAAGTCAGAGTGAGGGCGACTTTTGTGTAAATAAATATTTTAATTGAATAACCGATGTTCGAGGATGATTTACCTCTCTATAGTGGTAGACTAATTGGTAGCTAGTAGCATGTATGGATTGTATGGTAGTCTGTGGGGGAGGTGTTTGACTCAGATTTTTATTTATATAGAGTAAGATGTGTATTCTTAGATCATTGAACAACATGTGTCAATTTTCTATCTCTTATAATATGCAATCTTGTTATCATGTTTTTTTTTTTAAATTATCAAAGTCTAGAAAAACCGTGTGGGGCTCTTTCAATTCACTAGCATAGTTTCCTTGTCATTCATCTCCTTTTCTTATTCAAAATGCAAAAATTAAAGTCTAGTGAAGCCTTGTGAGGCCTATTTTGATTCACTAGAAAGTTGTTGTTCATCTTGTTGTTATTGTGTTGGTTGGAATTGAGGGTTTAGAGGTCTAAGAGCAAGAAAAGTGGTAAGGGCGATTTATTGAATTTATGTATAGCCAAATCTTTTTGCATAAGGGTGAGTTAGTATTGGAGTGATACGTTCCTATGAATTATTTTAGTAGAAGGTAGAGAAGGAGTTATTAGTTAAGGTAAATTATTGTTTGCTTGAAGTATTAAAAGAGTTGTTGACGGTGTTTGTTGTGAGCAAGGAAGGTATAGTTTATTGATGAAGGTACTTGGTGGAAGAGTGCTGTCAAATTAGATGCTCCTGAGATTGTAAAAGGGAGTTTAATTGAGACTTATAGAGATTTGCCCTAATTTTAGCTGTATAAAGGGTAGATAGTAATGTTGTGTAGAAGGAGGATGTGTTAATGGGTTTTAAATAAGATAGATCATAGGATTGTGATTGATCCAAACTGTTATGAAGTTTTGGTAGATTAATGTTTTTAGGTGTTTGGCATGTAAGAATATTGTGTGAAGTTGCGGTTCTTCGTAGCTAGAACTAGACACTAATTTAGAATAGTAGATGGTGATCAAGGTGGGTATAATGAATAATGTGTTAGATGTTAGTTGTGTGAAAATGACCTAGTAGGCTTGAACAGTGTATACAAGAGCTTAAGTTTATTTGATTCAAAATCAAGTCTGGTGTTGTAAGTATGATGTAGAAGTACGCCCAAGGTGCTATGGGGCTATATTATTTTTGAGGATCATTGCATGCTGTGGGGATTAGTAGTACCATTGAGTTGCTAGGTGGAGAAAGAATAGTTAAATAATATGTGATGTTCATGATAGCTAAGTTATGGAGTTATGATTAAGGATTTTGATCCTTTTAAAGTATGATTTTAATTCTCATGGCTTAGAGGAGAGATATAAGTTTTGAGATGCGATACCAATAGACTATGGCATAAGAAGTATGATGTGTTGGAGGTTGATGATATCCATGTTTAGTGTTAGAATCTATGTTAGTTAGTGTTAAAGTTATTATATGATGACTTTTGGGGCTATAGAAGCCTAAGGGTTGAATCTAAGAAGGAGATATTAGTATTGGGTGTTATACACGAAGATACAGTCTTTCAAAGTAAGTTTAGTTTTATGTGTACTGTATATCCCAGACTCTAGAGTAGAGTGATTTCAGTTTATACCAGCGTGTACACAGTGGTTCACCGACTAAGAGTGATGGCTTAAATCTAAGGGGGAGATGATAGAATGAGTAACCAAGTCAAGCGTTTAAATTCTAATTATTGTACCAGTAAGTAGTGGAATAGCCATGAGAAGAGTGATGCTCAATCTTTTGTTATTTTAGCAGTTTGCTCCAATTATTCCAATTCATACTCATGCTTTATGTTTCAGCTCCACGATCATAGTTTGTATTCATGAATATGATAGGGAATCATGTACTCTCCTAGATCCTAGTATGATGAGTTCCCAATTGGTGCAACATTCAGAATCATCTTCCGTAAGTTATGAATTCCAAAATTCAGGTCATGTAGTCCATGACTCTTGTAAACATGTGATACTCTTAACGATCAGTGAAAAAAAATTTAGATTTTATATCAGGTATGTCCTCAGATTAGATCTCTTTAATGAGTCTATGCCGTGAGTGCTCTATTCCTCACGCCTCAGAAGGGTATCAAGTTATGCTTAGTACTCCCCTTATGTTCCGGATCTGATATTTCAACTTTTCAGTGACCTTTCCCTTAGGTCGAGATAGTATTGATGAACAATTGTCTAGATGGGAGAGAGTAAACATTTAGTGTTGATGAAAGATGGTTGTGTGCTTATTTGAGATAAGGCAGTAATTGTGGAGTAAGATTAAGTCCAAGTCGATAAGTTTGAAAGAACTTTGAGGTGAAGTTTCGTGTATGGCTTGGTTAGTTGAGCATATTTTATTTGTATCATCTGAATAGTGCAGGGAAGTTATTATGGATAGAAGTAATAAATAGTATGAGGAAGGTGCTTTACGAGTTTTTGTTTAGAAGTGCATATGTGGGTAAGAATATAGGATGGAATGTAATGTTTGTATACATACGGATGGATGCTTTGAGTGTTTATGAATGTCTAATCTGAAGTTGAAGGTGATAGTGGGAGTGACAATAAGAATTATGCATAAGATGAGGAATTGTGAAATGTAGGGTATACTGAATTTATGATTCAGACTAGTTCTACAATATTATGTGGTGCGTCTTGTGGTTTGAGTTAGGCTTAAAGACAGTGAGAGGATTTAGTTCAGTTTAGACATTAGTAGATGGAGATATCAACGTCTATGTGAGGAAAATAAGTGGAATCAATGAGCATGATATTTAAGGGGAAAAGTATAGTTGAGAGAGTATTTTAGAAGTGTGGCTAACCTGAAAGTAAGAAGTTTCTTTGCTTAAGGCGTGGTAATTCTATCCTAGTTTATGAGTTATATGTCTATATTCTGGGTTAAAGAGTAATGTCATTGTTGTGATTCCCTTGTTGGATGTCTTGTGTAACTTATGCCCAAGATCCCTTGCTTCCTAAGTCTACTAGAACTTCATTAGAAAGGGTGTTGACGAGATACTCCAGTTAAGTATAAGTGTTTTGTGTAATTCAGTCTGTATAGCCAGTAATTCAGTTTGACAGTCAGGCTAATCAGTTACTGTAGTTTTCCACCTTTGCACGCAGTCCGACTATCCAAAGTCTTATGCGTAGGACTATCCCAGGATATAATTTATTCCATCCATGTAAATTGTGAATTCAGTTTATTCCAAGCATCATGTTTCAGATTTAGCTATTTGGTCATGGCCCGTGCATAAAATTTCAGTGAATAATCTCAAAGTTTCTAAGTATTTTATCTCAGACAGTGTAATGCCCTTGTGCAACCTAAGTTTGGTTGTCTCATGATTCATACTTTCATAAGTTATCACTTCTCAATTCAATATGTATAATTGGATCATGAACACTTACTAAACTCTCAGCATGAATCAGCTTCTTGAAGCGAGTAAAGTCAAGTCAGTTTAGACTTCTATTTCAAGATAGAAGTTTAAATATTTCAGATCGGATATATCTTCCTTAGAGGACATATAATGTCCGCGTTATGCCATACCTTTAAGCATCAACAAGCTCTTACCCATCATTCGGGGACGAATGATCCCAAAGGGGAGATAATGTAACACCCCGCATTTTCGAACTAGAAATCAAATCGTCACTGTAACACTCCCGCAAGAAATCCTCCATATGTTATCACCTAGTATCATGCTTATAGAGTTGAAAACTTGAAAATTTTTCTAAGTGTCAAAGAGACTTAGTCTTATTTTAAGACTCCGAACTTTGAAGATTTATTTGACGACCTTTCTGACCTTCGTTTTTGGATTTTCAAGTTGCGTTGTGATGGGGCAAGGTCGTAGTAGATCCCGGGTAAGTTTCGAAATATTTTCGATAGCATAAGGGCATGTTTAGGTTTCCAAAACAGTAGCTCAGGGCGATAATCCTGCATCGCCCAAGTTAGAGCACCGATATTTCTAGGCGTCGCCTGGGAAACTCCATCACTCTTTCCAGGCATTGCCTTGCAAGTCTGGCGCGTGCCCAGTTTTCAGCATTCAACCCTCGAGCATTTAGAAGTATTTTGGTCATTTTCCCTACCTTATAAATAGTCCATAACACGAGATTGAGCCTCATTTCACCCAAAATATATGGTTTTCTCTTAATTTTCTTCAAGAACATTCAAAAGGGTTTCGAACTAAAAACCTAAGTAACTCAAGATTTAACTGTGGGTTTTCCATAATTCTTCAAGATTCAGAATTCCCATTATGAGGGCTATAATACGCACTCATCAATTGTTCGAATAACATCCCTAAAGCTCGAGTTCATTCAAGAGTCCCAATTTAAGGTACGTGGGGTTTATCCTAAAAACTACATGGGCTTAAAACCATTAGAACATTATTTTAAGGTTTTGATACACGTATTTTATGGGGGTTTTGAAAACTATATTATTGATTATGTATTTCAAAAGTTTCAATGTTATTATAGTTTTGACCTTGTGGTCCATCCCCTAAATTGATTTACATGTATAAGTATATGTATGGAATTTGAGATTTAAGATTGTTTGAGAGCATAAATTATGAAGTCCCGCTCGTGTATCGAATTAATGATTATAGTTTCATGATTTGAAAGATACTTTTGCAATATTATAGCATTTGATGATGATTTTAAATTATTGAGACGGTGGTTCTTGATATAAATGTTTTCTTGTGTTTAAAAGAAAGAATTGCATGTGAATTGAGAACGTTGACATAACCACCTTATACTGTACTTTTGAAATGCTTGACAAAGATGAGTTCCTTGTATGTGTTTACATGAGGTTTGAGAAAGAGTTTCTTGAATTGAATTATTGAAATGGTGGTCCCAAGACTTGTGTTTTGAAAACAGATATTTATGATAGACTAATAATGTCGCAGAGATGTGACTTGCAAGTCAATGGTATGATGATACTATATGTATTTATGCCATAATAGATTATGTTTTCAGAGAATATTTTCAGAGCATGTTTTCAGAGACTACATGTTGTGATAGAGTTTTAAAAAGGGGATTAAAGAGGGTTAGGTGGTTACTCGAAGAAGACACAAGTTTAAGAAACTCTTAGCCTGAAACTATATTTGCCAATACGGGTAGATTATTATTGTACGTTATTGACGGCTGTATGGCCTAGTAGATTTAGAGACTTCGACCCTTGCATCTCACTTGGGTTGGGGGCTTTACTGTCGATTTAATAACAGTTTTCATATAGCCCATGGAATTTTTCAGAGTTGTAGGGAATACCACCTAACGCAGAAGTAATTCAGATTTCTTAGAGCTGTGATGATTTTTACATAGTCTTTTATAATGCCCATGTGATTTCTAACTATGTTATACATTTGTGAAAACAATTTTACATTGCTTTCACATATATTGAATATAAATTGTTATTTTGGATTTGCTTTGCGTACCAATACATATGTATTGACCCCCCCTCCTCTCTCCAGGTTCTGAAGTTCAGTCTAGGGGTCCAGATAAGCAGTACAGAATTCAGACAGCTGATCAGATTATGCAGTGGTGAGACTTCTTCATTCTAGAAGGCCTGTCTTTTCAGGTTATGTCACTCATTACCGTTTTGGTGTACTGGGGCCTTTTCTCATTTTTAGACAGTTGTCAGATTTTCATATAGTAGAGATTTCGCAGACTGAGTCAGATGTTATTTAGATGTAGTTGATTTATAGTTTCCATACTTATGTTGATTTCAGAATTGACCATGTTTACATAGAAGATAATGTTTCTGTATCTTCTTTATTTATATGAATGTTGTGCATGCTTACTAGATAGAGAAGGGCATTTCTGGTCTTCATGGTTCGGGATGTCCGTCATGGCCAGGCCCTAGTTCGGGTCATGACACATTATGAAAACAGGCTTTCAAGTCCCCTACCTGATTTAGGCCGTGGATTGCCCAGTCTTGAATACTTTCTTTGTACAGATAATAATCTAAGTGGTTTTATCTCGGCTATAATCTTAAATTCATAAAGACTCAGATTAATTGATCTCTCATACAACAGTTTCACAGGTTCAATTCCTCAATCACTTGGTAACTTAGAATACCTTGAGGATTTGGCCTTGCAAAAGTACAATATTTTCAGTGATTCGACATTGATCTTTCTGACTTCTCAAATAAACTATAGGAAACTAAGATTACTTATATTTGATGAGAACGCATTGGATGGTGCCATTCCAAGATCTGTTGTAAATTTCACTGACACTCTACAAATTCTTGGAGGACAGGGTTGTGAACTGAAAGGTGTCATTCCTTAAGAAATTGGTAACATAACTAGAGTAATAAAGATGAGTCTGTTTCACAATTAGTTGTCTGGATATATTCCAAATACCATAGAAGGAATGCTTAACCTTCAAGAAATTTACCTCCAAGGTAACAAGATAGAAAGAACCATACCAAATGTTATCTGCAAGTTAAAGAATCTTGGAGCATTAGACTTGTCAGAAAATTAGTTTTCTGGTTTTGTGCCCCTATGTTTAGGGAATGTTACCACTTTGAGGGAACTTTATTTAGCTTCCAACAGGTTGAATTTGATAATTCCTACAAGCTTAGGGAACCTTCAAGATCTCATAGAATTCAGTGTTTTATCCTATTGGGAAGAAAGAACAGAACTTAATCTGTATAAAGAAAAAAAGTAGATGTTGTACTAATAAGAGAGAGCAGAAAAGCTTTGTTTTATTTCATTGCTTATTGAAATGATCACTGCCACATTTATACTTTAAACCATAACTAAAAAAGCTTAATTAAAGGAGTAAAATAAGCTATCATATCTCTAACATTATTGCCTAAAGATCAGCCATTGGTATAAAATTAGAATCTGCATAATTGCAACCTTATTTACCTAAACTTAATCCAATCTTTAAAGCTGTAAGCTGAATTTCAGTAGCTAGTACAACTAATCTACAGCTCTTGAGGCACTAATCTTAACACTTCTCCTTGACTCAAGAGCTGTAACACCAAGTCTATCTGTGAGAAACTTGAATCTTTCTCGAGGCAGAGACTTAGCTAAAATGTCAGCATTCTGAAAAACAGTGTTGTGGTGCATCATGATTATGTCTCCATTCTTTTACACCTCCCTCAAAAAATAAAGCTCGATCTTGAAATATTTTGTCTTTTCATGAGAAACAGGATTATTTGCAATTGAAATTGCAACTTCATTATTCACAAGGACTTCAGTACTCTTCTTTTGTTCTATGTACAAATCTACCAGCAGCTTTTGAATCCAAAGAGCTTGATTCATAGCTAAAGTTGTTCCATTTAAAAATGGTGTTTTTTAAGGTCCTCCAACGTCCGTTTGAACAATTTGCAGCTTATTCTTTGGCCTCCATGATAAATTCTGAAAAGGAAGCCTTGTTTTCTTCCTCTACCGACAAGCTTCACAAGCAGGCTGATTTTTCTTAAGGATCAGGAGACCTTCTATCAGTAGAGTTTCTTTCATTAAGAGTATGGCATCATGATGATAATGTTCGAATCTTTTGTGACATAACTCGGAATCATTTTCCAACGTGACAATTGTTGATTGCTCCTCGTCCAATAGATTCAAGGAGAAACTCCTTCCTCTTATCTTTATATTGAATATCTCTTTATTATCAGAATCCTTAAAGACACATGTTTTGTCTTTAAAAAAAACTACTTTGAAGCTATTTTCAAGTAGCTGCCCAATACTTAAGAGGTTTTGATCAAGATAAGGAACAAAGAAAACATTAGTTATTAGTTTCAAACCTGTAGGGCTTTGAATTGTAATTGTTTCTTTGCCTTTTGCATCAAGGTATTTGTAATACCCCGATCATTTCCTAAGCCTAAATCTGTCTTTTGAGTGGATATGTATGAATTCCAAAGTGATTAATATTTAAACCATGTTGTATTTCGCTAATTTCCACTTTTTGTCATGTAGAGGATTAAATAAGCTTTCCGTCGATACTACTTTCATCGCAATCCGACATCGGATGAGTGAGTTATGGCTGTTTTACTGAATGCTATTGGATCGCCCCAGGTTTGACGGTCGATTTGGTGGACCGTCAGGTCCTTTATGGACCGTCAAGTGTCCCATCAAGCCAAGCCAGTAGCTTTCCTTTTGGGATGTCATGTGACGGTCAAAGTGGTGGACGGTCACAAAGTTGACGGACCGTCAAGGTTTGTATTAGACCGATACATAATGTCTCATTTTTGGCCCTCAAGTGACGGATGACTTGGTGGACCATTACTTTTCTGACGGACCGTCAGGTCAACCATCACATCGAGGCAGAACGTTCCAATTTTGGTGTTGGAGTGAAGGACGACTTAGTGGACCGTCAGTCCCTTTGATGGACCGTCAGGTCGACCGTCACAGGCCCCGATCAGCAAATTTCAACTTTTTTTCAATGGGGAATCTTTGTTATTTCCTCTCCTTGTGGCCTTATATATATATATATATACGTAGAGAAGAGAAGATCATTTCTCTCCATTTCTCTCCAAATTTCTTTCACGAATTCTCTAGAAACCTAGGGTTTTTTCCAAACCCAAAAATCAAATCATCTCCAAGAAATTCAAGAAATCTCCCATAAGTTTCTTCAAGTTGTTCAAGAACTAAGTTCCTCAAGTCAAAGGCAGCAAGTTCTTGGTCTAAAAGTGTGATAAAGAAGTTTCAAGAAAGTTTCTATATCTTCAAAATCAAAATTTAAGGTATGTGGGGTTTGAACAAGAACACTTCTTTCGTTCTTGCGCCTAAAAATTTACTTTCTATTATTGATTTACATGATTTAGCAAGTGGGTTTGCACCCAAATTTCTTTATGTATGATTTATGATACTTGAGTTGAATAAGCTTGATATTTATGGTTATTTCACCATCATGTTTCTTAAATTGGGATTTTATTCCATGAGTTGTATATTGTCATTATGTATTGATGATTTCTAAGCGATTTAAGACAAGTGTCATGAGTTATACCTTTCCATGAGAAATTTGACTATTGAATATATATCGATATTTGAGATTGAAAGTCAACAATGAGTCCTATGATGTTTCCTTGAAGCTTTTGGTATTTGAAAATGATTCGAAAAGCAAATGTACTTGATTTTGAGAAAGATTATGCTGAGTTGAGTCGAGTTAGGAATCCACAAGATGTTTATGATTTATAGATGAAATATATATATATCTATGTTTTGATCTTTGTAATATACCCATGAGTTGATATTGATTAAGGTGAATTTCCTAACGCATTTTGAGCTGAGTCTGGGAGGAGTATTTAGCATCGAGCGGGAAATTTGGTATTTTCCCAAAACTATGTGCCACCGTAGGATTGATGTTGATAATTATGGGCCAAAGGCCGAGTGTGGGATTGTGATTGTGAAATTGAGGTTGTACTACCTGGCAGGAGTACAACTCCTGCCAATATAGGGTTCTCTCCTTAGGAGGGCAAAACGTTGGACTCCATGCGGCTCACATGGTGTAGTTATGTCGATTACAAGAAACTCCCACGTCCATAATGATCTATGTACTATGAGTTACCGAGTCACTCTAAGTCATGCTTCAAAGAGTTTGAGTTGAGTTAAATGATTTACGAGATTTATGAAGAATATGTTATTACTGATGACTTCTGAAAATGATGTTTTAGATAATTCAAGCGAAGAGAGTTGTTATTGTCAGCATGCATGATTTTCTTATACATTTATGATATTATTCAAAATATTGCATCCACCCTCACATACTCAGTACATTCCCAAGTACTGACTCCCATACTCTTTTGCATTCTATATTCCTCTGAATATAGGTTCAGGTGCTCAGTCTTAGCAAGGACAGTGATCTCTGAGTATCCTTATCTACAATTCTGAAGTCGACGAGTCCTCGTGGTTCGAGGACCTATATCTCTCATTTTGTCTTATTAATAAATGGATATTTTCTTTCAGTTTAGTACAAGTCAGTTGGGGATCTGTCCCAATGGCTTCCTAATTCTATGTAGTAGAGGATTTGTCAGACCAGAGTACTAGTATATACAGAACTATAGTATTTTGATTGCACAGGACAATATTACTTTGTATCTTAGTATGTTCAGGACATGGTTATTCCTCTTTATCTTATCATGATTTATGTTATAATGAGTTCTGAAAGTGATGATATACTTAGAGGGTTATCTTGAGGCCACGTGTGACCTTAAGCACCGTTCTTGGTATCAGAGCCTAAGGTTCAAGGTATCCTAGGGAGTCTGACAAGCCGCATTGAGTAGAGTCTTGATCATTAGTGTGTAGCATGCCACATCTATGACCAAGAGTCTACGAGACGTATTAGGAAAAGTTGTTTCTTTCTTTTAAGAGTCTATCGTGCCTATGAATGTTTCTCTCTGCTGTTAATTCATACTTTCTTATGACATAAAATGCCTCCTCGTAGAGCTCGCTGAAATAACAAATGATTTCAACCCGTTGATCCTTTAGGTTTGATGGTGTCTCACACTGAATTTTGGGTAGCTTTCCACGTGCTAGTCCAGGCGGTCACCGCCAATGCTCTATCCAACACCCAGGTTACTATTCCACCTCTGCAAGGGAATAATTCTGCTATAGCTCGGGTTCGTGACTTTATGCGAATGAATCCACCTGAGTTCTATTGGTTGAAAGTAGGTGAAGACCCACAAATGTATTTAGATGAAGTGAGAAAGATCACTCAGATTATGCATGTGACTAAGGAGAAAAGTGTTGAATTGGCTTCCTATCGAATAAAAGAGGCTGCTTATGATTGGGTAGAGATGTGGCAAAAAAGTAGAGGGGATAATGATGCTCTCGTGACTTGGAAATTATTCCAAGATGCCTTCTTAGACAGGTTCTTTCCCCCTAAGATGAGGGAATCGAAGCTAGAAGAATTAATGAACTTGAGACAGGGCTCCATGACAGTTAAGGAGTATTTTCATAAGTTTAACTAGTTGTCTAAATATGCTCCTAGTATGATGGATAATTCTAGAACTAGTATGAGTAAGTTCTTGGCTGGTGTATCTGGTTATGTTATGAAAGAGTGTAGATCCGCTATGCTTAATAAGGATATGGACCTTTCAAGACTAATGATCCATGATCAACATATTGAAGAGGACAAAGTGAAAGATAGAGAGAGTGAGAGGGAATAAGAGAGTTAGATCTGAGCAGCAGGGGTTTGGTCAAACTAGATTTTTTGGAGGGATCTGCCCTTAGTTTTAGAGTCGTTATCTTGTGCTAGCGCCTTCGTCAGCCAGTACTCATGCATTCAGAATCAGGCAGGAGCAGGGTATTAGGCCTTCCGTGTCCAGGTTCTAGGACAATGTAAGTAACAGTCCTCGTCCTCCTCCATGTCCGAAGTGTGGTAGAGACCATACTGGGGAGTGCTTAATGGATTAGAGGGGTTGCTTTGGTTGTGGTAAGTTGGGCCACAAATTCAGGGATTACCCATATACTAGACAGGGGAGTCACGATATTCATCCCCAGAATCAGACTATTAGTGCTCCATCCCCTGTAGTTTGTCCTACTCCTTCTCAGGGTGCCTCATCTAGTAATACAGGTGGTTAGCGCCAAAATTGCTTTTATGCTATACCACCCTATCAGGAGTAAGAGGATTCACTAAATGTTGTTACTGGTACGCTCCGTGTATTTCATTTTGATGTGTATGTGTTGATGGACCCTGGGTGGTCAAGTCTTTCTTATGTGACTCTATTGGTGGCTGTCAAATTTTGAAATCAGTGCTGAAAATATTTCCGAGCCTTTTTTAGTCTCTATACCAGTGGGTGAATCTATTGTTGCTAAGTAAATATATAAGAAGTGTCCTATCACTGTTCTTAATAGAGTTATGTTTGCAGATTTGATTGAGCTAAACATGGTTGATTTTGATATTATTCTGGGTATGGATTAACTACACTCTTATTATGTATCTATATGTTGTCGTACCCGGGTAATTAAGTTGTAATTTCCCAATGAGCCAGTTTTTGAGTGGTCTAGAAATTTTGTATCTCCTAAAAGTCATTTTATATCCTATCTTAAAGCTAGGAAATTGATATCCAAGGGTTTTATCTATCATTTAGTTCGAGTTAAGGACACTAAGTCTAAGACTCTGACTATTCAGTCTCTTAGTGTTGTCAATGAGTTTCCTGATATTTTCCTGTAAGATCTCCTAAGGGTACCTCCTGATAGAGAGATAGAATTTGGAATTGATCTTTTTCCTGATACATAACCTATTGCTATTCCTCCGTATTGTATGGCCCCCGTAGAACTAAAGAAGTTGAAATAGCAACTCAAGAATCTTCTTGACAAGGGTTTTATAAGGCCTAGTGTGTCTCCCTAGGGTGCACCCATTTTATTCGTGCAAAAGAAAGATGGTTCATTACGTATGTGCATTGACTATCATCAGCTTAACAAAGTCACAGTTAAGAACAAGTACCCTCTTCCTAGAATGGATGACCTATTTGATCAACTGCAAGGTGCCAGCTACTTCTTGAAAATAGATTTGAGATCCAGTTATCACCAACTTAAAGTCAGAGAGTGTGACATTTCAAAGATAGCTTTCCATACTCGTTATGGTCATTTTGAATTCTTGGTCATGTCCTTCGGATTAACTAATGCCCCAGCAGCTTTTATGGAACTCATGAATTGGGTGTTCAGACCATACCAGGATATGTTCATTATTTTGTTCATAGATGATATTCTTGTGTACTCCCAAAGTGAGAACGACCATACAGATCATCTTTGAATTGTCTTACAGACCCTTAGGGATCAATAGTTGTTTGCCAAATTTAGTAAGTGTGAATTTTGGATTCAGTCAGTTGTCTTTCTGGGTCATATTATTTCTTTTGATGGTATTCGAGTTGATCCTCAAAAGTTAGAATCTGTGAAGAATTATCCTAGACCTATTTCCCCATTTGATATTAGGAGTTTCTTGGGTCTAGGTGGCTACTACCATTGTTTTGTTGAAGGTTTCTCTTCCATTGCTGTTCCTTAGACCCGGTTGACCCAAAAGAAGGTTAAATTCTAGTGGTCAGATTCTTGCGAGAAGAGTTTTCAGGAGTTGAAGACTCGACTCACTTCAGCCCCTGTGATGACCTGCCTAATGGTGTAGATAATTTTGTGGTATATTATGATGCTTCCAGAATTACTTTGGATTGCGTGTTGATGCATAAGGGTAAGGTTATAGACTATGCCTCCAGGCAGTTGAAACCACATAAAAATAATTATCCAACCCATGACCTCGAGTTAGCTACAGTGGTTTTTGCTTTGTGAATCTGGAGACACTATTTGTACAGTGTTCATGCTGATGTATTTACAGATCACAAGAGTTCGCAGTATGTGTTTACTCAGAGAGAGTAGAATCTTTGGTAGAGGTGATGGTTAGAATTACTGGAGGACTATGATATGAGTGTGTTGTATCACCTGGGCAAGGCCAATGTAGTGGAAGATGCCCTTAGTAGGTCGTCCATGGGTAGTGTAACATATATCGAGGGAGATACGAGAGAGTTAGCTCGTGAAGTACATCATTTAGCTAGGTTAGGTCTTAGATTACTTGACTCAGCTGAGGGTAATGTTTGGATTTCGAGTAGTTCTGACTCTTCGCTAGTTTTGGAAGTGAAGGAGAAGAAGGATATGGATTCTCGTTTGGTCGAACTGAAAGTGTAACGCCCCGCATTTCAGGCTACAATATAGACCATGATTTCGATGTGTTGATAAATCCCGAAGCCATAAAATCCTATGCCAATACGACATGTTAATTATTTCTGTAGCATGTGAATCCATTAAATCTTGAATTTAGATCATAGAGGTCCTTCAACTCAAGGACGAGTTGAAACTATTTTGATCAACTAAGTTTTAGTGGACGTTGTAAATTGTTTTAACTACCATAAACCATAACTCTCTGTATATGTCGAATTAGGAATCCTACTATGTGTCAAATGATAGGTCTTCGAGTTAGCTTTTAAACAATACCAATTTTGCTAAAATCCGACACCCGAGCAAGAAGTTATGTCCTTTCAAAGTGATATGCATCGCCTAACAAATCGCCCATGGCCACTGGAAAGCATTGGTGATAGCCTAGTCGGCGCCTATGTAAACATAGGCGATATCCTAGGTGGCACCAATGTAAACATAGGCAATGGGATGGGCGGTGCCTATGTAAAGAATTCAAGTGACTTAAACACTTCGTTTTTGGGGCAAAATGTCCTTTTCCAACCTTACTTAGCCCTAAAACACGAAACTCAGTTCCAAGGACCCCAAAATACACCTTCATTCATCAAAAGTGCTCAATGATTCTCCTTAGGGTTTCAAAATAATAAAAACTAAGCGACTCAAGATTCAACTGGGGGTTTTAGGAACTAATTGCATATTGGGAATCCTCTCAGCGTAGGCTTCACGAAGTATCTAATACTCATAGTAATCGAGGTACGTGGGGTTATCCTAAAATATAATAGGTGTAGTTTTTATGAACATGCATGCTTTTAAATGGAGGTTTTCAATCAAATGCTAATAACTTGCTTTCAATATGATTTCTAAGTCATTTTTCTTTATGTCATGGGAATTATTTGCCTATATACTTCAATGGTTGAAACCATCCATATGTGATTTGAGATATTCCATGAAAGTTTGATAAATATGAATGATAAATTACTTTCAAATTCCTATGATAATGTCTTGATACCCCATATCATATTGTGACCAACAAAAGAGAGCATGAATTTGAAATAAATATTGTTCACCACTTTTAAATGATGAAACACCTTTGTTTTTACATGATAATGTATATGTGGAAGTGATATTGAGGACTTGTTAGTCGGGTATGACGATACCCTACAGAATATGATATGTGATTGAATCAAATGAAATTCGAATGTATTAATTTTATATGAGATAGTTGGATGCCCGAAGAAGGCGTTTGAGTGTAAGGGCTCATCGCTGGAAAACGTGTTTGCCGACACGGACATTTGGTACCCGGCTAACTGATCTTGTGTACTTCACTTTATGTCATTCCCAAATTGGGACTATAGGTAAGATCCCGGGATAAGTGATCTTGGGCACTACCATTGGGTTGAGATACTATGGTTTGTGGTCTTATGTGTCTCTCCCTCACTTATACTCTAATCTCGGTGGCAACCGAGGTAAGACAGTTGGTGTAAATTATGTAGGGTATTCCACCTAGCTCAGTTGCATTTCATTGTTGTTGAGAAATGATTGGATTATGACTATGCGTTTTTAAATGATTTGATACGAAATTGCTTTATAACGACTCTCGACTATATTTTGTAAAAATATTATGTTTTGTTTTGATATCTTTGCATGCCAGTACTTTTGTGCTGACCCCCTCCCTTCTCCAACCTTTCAGGTTCATAGGCCCAGTCTAGGGGTCAAAAGAATCAGTAGATCATTCAGAAAGAGTTGCAAAGACAAGTGGTGAGCCTTCTATGTTTTGGAAGGTCTTATGTCCTGCAGTCCTTTAGCTTATATTTAGTTTTGGGGTCTACTGGGGGCCTTGCCCTAGTTTATATACAGTTACTTGACACAGTCATTTGTTAGAGATTTTCACAGATAGTTGTTTAGAGGTTGATTGATATTGGGGGAACCTTATTTCCCCGTTATTGTTTCTTTTCATATTTAAGACCATGTTTCTGAATTATTGTGTTTCTTCCGCATTACCTTGATCATATGAATTAGGTGCATGATTACCAGACTGATAGGGGTGTTTCGGGCCTCGATGTTTTAAAATGCTTATCACGGCCAGGCCCTGCTTTGGGTCATAACAAACTTGTTATCAAAGCACGGTTCATGGTCCCAGGGTGTCTGTGAAATCACATCGGTTATATTCTTTTTTATGGGTGTGTAGCGCGCCACACTTATAAGCAGGAGACTACTAGGCATTTAGGAAATATTTCCCTTCTTTGTGATTTAGTTCGTGTTATAGATTCTGAACTGTCCCCTAATCAATGATCATTTGTGTTTTAGAAACACAATTATTCCTCCACGTCGTATTATCGATCAGAATGCTCAGGCAGATGAGGTCCATCCCACCCATGGGATGCAAACCCATAATAGGGCTCACACTTCAGAATTTGTCCCTACTTCGGGAGTCCCTCTAATCCCGACCATTCTATCTCAGGCTCCGCAGACTAATGTCAATCGTTCTCCAACTGCTCAGGGAGATATAATACAAAATTCAGACGTTCTATTCATAGGTTGACATTGTTGGTAGCTAACCAGGCTTAATAATCGGAAGATGTTGGGTCTGCATCTGTTACGCGTGAGGCTACTAGAGTCAGACATTTCATGAAGATAAACCCACCTAGGATAACTGGCACCAAGGTGGAAGAAGATTTATCGGTGTTCGTGGATGAGATGTAAAAGATCTTTAAGGTGATGCATGTGGATGAGGTTGAAGGGGTGGAACTAGCAACCTATCATCTCAGGGACATTGCAAATCAGTGGTATGCCGACTGGGAAGATGCAAAAGGTGAGAGTGTTGAGCCCACAGTTTGGGGCAAATTTGTGGAAACTTTCCTTGATCGATTCTTTCCTCTGGAGTTAAGAGATAACAAAGCGGTAGAGTTTTTGAATCCGAAGCAGGATAGTATGTGTGTCCAGGAGTACATTTTGAATTTTAATAAACTAGCCTGCTATGCACCAGAGTTGACCAGTAATATGAGAGCTCAGATGAGGAAATTTGCATCTGGCCTTGCTGATAACTTGGTACTTGAGTGCCAGGGGGCTATGTTTAATAAGGAGTTACACTTTGTTCGACTGGCCGTTCATATGCTACAGGTGGAAGAGAAGAAGAAAACGATTGCTGAATCTAGAGAGAAAGATAGACAAGCTAAGAGAGCTAGATCTATGAACCAACACCACAGTCAGCTGTAGAGTGGTAACTGGGGTAATAAGTGGTCAAAGAAGAAGAAGTTTTGGAATAATGCACAGTCAACAGCCAGCGCCCCAGCTCCCAGACCACCAATAGACAGACAAACTCAGAGTTTTCAGACTCTTAATGGATCCAAAGCTCTAGGTACACAGTCTCAGGGAAGTGTGGCCTAGCTGCGTCGTACTTATCTGTGGTGCAAGCCTTGCAGAAGGAATCATCTAGGGAAGTGCTGGTTTGAGGGGAGAAACTGCTATACTTGTGGCAAAGTGGGTCACCTTTAGAGAGATTGTCCTTCTGCCAGAGGAAATATGTGTGTGTGTGGGGGGGGGGGGGATAAGTCCCAAGATGCCTCTACAGTTTCTCTTCCTAAGGGTTCCCCTTCAGCTGCTGGGAGCGTTTGCAACCGGTTATATTTTTTGACTAACCGCCAGGTTGCGGAAGCTTCACCAGATGTTGTCACCGGTATGTTACAAATATTTTCTTGTGATGTTTAAGTATTTCTTGATCCGGGGTCTACTTTATCTTATGTGATCCCTTATGTGGCTATTGGTTTTGGGTTTGAGCCCGAAGTTATTGTAGAACCATTCTCTGTTTCTACTCCTGTAGGTGATTTTATTGTTACTAGAAGGGTGTATAGAAATTGTATCATGTCTATTCATAGTAGGGAAACTGTGGCAGACCTTATAGAACTTGAGATGATAGATTTTGATGCCATCCTTGGGATGGACTGGATCCATTCGTGTTATGCCACCATTGATTGTAGAACCCGAAAGATTACTTTTTCTTTCCTGAATGAGACACCAATAGTATGGGCAAAGTGTTCTATGGAACCTAGAGGTCACTTTATCTCTTATCTTAGAGACTGAAAGCTTATCTCCAAAGGTTGTATGTATCATATAATTCGAGTAAAATATTCAAAAGTTGAAAATTTCCTCTGCAGTCAGTCCCTGTAGTGAATGAATTCCCAGAAGTCTTTCCCAAAGATCTCCCAGGGATACCCCCTGATAGGGATATAGATTTTGGCATTGATATATTGCCAGATACTCATCCTATTTCTATTCTTCCATATAGAATGGCTCCCGTGGAACTAAAGGAGTTAAAGGAACATCTTGCAGACCTCCTAGACAAAGGTTTTATTCGTCCTAGTGTTTCCCCATGGGGTGCACCCTTAGGATTGACGACCTTTTTGACCACCTTCAAAGTGCCAAGTGTTTTTCAAAAATAGACCTTCATTTGGGTTATCATCAATTGAAAGTTAGGGAGTCAGACATACCCAAGATAGCCTTCCGAACCCGATATGGTCACTACGAATTTCTAGTCATGTCCTTCGGGTTGAATAACGCCCCTGCAACCTTCATGTATCTTATGAATAGAGTATTCCATCAGTTTCTTGACTTGTGTTTCATTGTATTTATTGATGATATTCTAATCTATTCTAAGAGTAAAGAGGATCACACCAATCACCTCCAAATTATTCTTTAGACCCTTAAGGATCATCAGTTGTATGCCAAATTTTGTAAGTGTGAATGCTGGTTAGATGCTATTGCCTTCCTGGGGCATATTGTGTCCAGTGATGGGATAAGAGTGGATCCACAGAAAGTTGAAGCAGTGAGAAAATGTCCTAAACCCACGACTCCAACTGATATTCGGAGCTTCTTAGGTTTGGCGGGGTATTACAGAAGGGTCATAAAGAGTTTTTCTTCCATAGCTGCTCCACTTACAAAACTGACTCAAAAAAAGATGAAGTTTGTGTGGTTTGACTTGTGTGAAAATAGTTTTGAGAAGTTGAAAGACAAGCTGACTACTTCTCCTGTTTTGACCCTTTTCGAGGGTGTAGATGATTTTATGGTTTATTGTGATGCGTCCCGTGTGGGACTTGGTTATGTAATGATGCAGCATGGTAAGGTGATAGATTATGTATCTAGGCAGTTAAAGGTGCATGAGTGCAATTACCCCACTCATGACTTTAAGTTAGCAGCCGTGGTGTTTGCACTTAGAATCTGGAGGCACTATCTCTATGGAGTACATGTTTACATTTATACTGACTATAAGAGTTTGTAGTATGTTTTCTCACAGAAAGAATTGAACCTCAGGCAGAGACATTGGATGGAGCTTTTCAAAGACTATGATATGAGGCTGCATTACCATCTGGGAAATGTTGTAGCTGATGCCCTCAGCTGGTTGTCTATGGGCAGCCTTTCTCATGTAAAAGAAAGAAAGAAAGAGATGGTGAAGAATATTCACCGCCTTGCAAATCTGGGAGTGCGAATCTTAGATTCCAAAGATGGAGGGGTGATTGTTCATGAGTTAGATAAGTCATCCCTTTGTGCTGAAGTTAAGGAGAAGCACATTGAAGATTCCATCTTGATGAATATCGAGAAAGATGTGGGTCAACAAAAGGTTATGTCATTTGAAATTGGTGGTGATGGTATTCTAAGATTTCAGGGTAGGTTGTGCATTCCGAATGTTGATGGGCTACGGGAAAGAATCCTTAATGAGGCACACACTTTGAGGTATGTTGTTCACCCAGGCTCTACTAAGTTGTACCATGATCTGAAAACCTTGTATTGGTGGAATAACATGAAATGTGATGTAGCTAATTTTGTGTCCAAGTGTTTGAACTGTCAAAAAGTGAAGGTAGAACACATGAGTCCAGGTGGTAATTCCCAAGAGATAGCCCTGCCTTTATGGAAGTGGGAGATCATAAACATGGACTTCATTACAGGATTTCCGAGATCCTAAAACAAGCATGATTCTATATGGGTGATTGTAGCTCGGTTGACAAAGTGAGCCTACTTTTTGCCTGGGAGGACTAATTTTTGGGAGAGGGTTATGCTAAGATTTACATTGACGAGATAGTTTGGTTGCATGGGGCACCAGTTTTCATTATATCCGATAGAGGTACGCAGTTTTCATCTCAGTTCTGGAGATATTTTCAAAAGTGTTTTGGTACACAAGTGAATTTGAGCACAACTTTCCACCTTCAGATGGATATGTAAGCTGAGCGTACCATTCAGACCCTCGAGGATATATTGAGGGCATACGTCATTGATTTCAAAGGTAGTTGGGTAGATCACCTGCCACTGGTTGAATTTGCCTACAATAATAGTTACCATGCCAGCATTAACATGGCTTCTTTTGAGGCTTTGTATGAGAGAAGATGTAGGTCTCCGATAGGATGGTATGAAGTGGGTAAGACTCAGTTGTATGGGCCTGATCTTGTTCATCAGTCGATGGAGAAAGTGAAGATCATTAGAGAAATACTCAAGACTGCTCAGAGTCGTCAAAAGTCCTATGCCGATGTTCGGAGAAGAGAACTAGGGTTTGAAGTTTGTGATTGGTTGTATCTCAAGGTTTCTCCAATTAAAGGAGTTATGCGGTTTGGAAAAAGGGGGTAAATTGAGCCCTCGCTATATAGGGCCATATCAGATTCTAAAAAATATTAGTACAATTGCATATGAGCTAGAATTACCTGTAAGTGTGGGTTCCGTTCACCTGGTATTCCATGTATCAATGTTAAAGAAATGCATTGGAGATCATTCTCTGGTATTTCCAGTAGAGGGTATCAAAGTGACAGACTCCTTGTCTTACGAAAAAGAGCCCGTTGAAATTTTAGATCACCAAGTTTGAAAGATGAGGAGCAAAGAGATAGCCTCAGTAAAGATATATCTTCAACTTAGCTTTCCAACGATACCAATTTTGCTAAAATCCGACACTCGAGCAAGAAATTATGGCCTTTCAAAGTGATATGCATCACCTAACCAATCGCCCATGGCCACTGGAAAGCATAGGCAATAGCCTAGGCGAAGCCTATGTAAACATAGGCGATATCCTAGGTGGAAAATATGTAAACATAAGCGATAGTCTAGGCGGCGCCTATGTAAGCATAGTCAATGGGATGGGCGGCGCCTATGTAAAGAATTCAAGTGACTTAAACACTCCGATTTTGGGGCAAAATGGCCCTTTTCCACCCTTACTTAGCCCTAAAATACAAATTTCAGATTGAAGGACCCCAAAATACACCTTCATTCATCAAAAGTGCTCAAAGATTCTCCTTAGGGTTTCAAAATTAAAAAAACCCAAGCAACTCATGATTCAACCGGGGGTTTTAGGAACTAATTGCATATTTGGAATCCTCTCAGTGTAGGCTTCAAGAAGTATCTAATACTCATAGTAATCAAGGTACGTGGGGTTATCCTAAAATCTAATAGGTGTAGTTTTTATGAACATGTATAATTTTAAATGGGGGTTTAATCAAATGCTAATAACTTGCTTTCAATATGATTTCTAAGTCATTTTTCTTTATGTCATGGGAATTGTTTGCCTATATACTTCAATGGTTGAAACCATGCTAATATGATTTGAGATTTTCCATGGAAGTTTGATAAATATGAATGATAAATTGCTTTTAAATTCCCATGATAATGTCTTGATACCCCATATCATATTGTGACAAACAAAAGAGAGAATGAATTTGAAATAAATATTGTTCACCACTTGTAAATGATGAAGCATCGTGGTTTTTACATGATAATGCATATGTGGAAGTGATATCGATGACTTCCAATTCGGGTATGATGATACCCTATAGAATATGATAAGTGATTGAATTAGATAAAATTCGATTGCATTGATTTTACATGAGATAGGTGGATGCCCGAAGAAGGCGTTTGAGTATAAAGGCTCATCGCTAGAAAACGTGTTTGCCGACACGGATATTTGGTGCCAGGATAAGTGATCTTGTGTACTTAACTTTATGTCATTCTCAAATTGGGACTGTAGGTAGGAGCCCAGGCTAAGTGATCTTGGGCACTACCATTGGGTCGAGACACCATACTTCGTGGTCTTGTGTGTCTCTCCCTCACTTAATCTCGACGGCAATCAAGGTTAGACAGTTGGTGTAAATTATGTAGGGTATTCCACCTAGCACAGTTGCATTTCATTATTGTTGTGAAACTATTGCATTACGCCCATGTGTTTTCAAATGATTTGATACAAAATTGCTTTATAATGGCTCTCAACTATATTTTGTAAGAATATTATGTTTTCTTTTGATATCTTTGCATGCCAGTACTTTTGTGCTGACCCCCTCCCTTCTCTAACATCTCAGGTTCAGAGGCCCAGTCTAGGGGTCAAAAAAATCAGTAGATCATTCAAAAAAAGTTGCAAAGACAAGTGGTGAGCCTTCTATGTTTTGGAAGGTCTTATGTCCTGCAGTCCTTTAGCTTATATTTAGTTTTGGGGTCTACTGGGGGCCTTGTCCCAGTTTATATACAGTTACTTGACTCAGTCATTTGTTAGATATTTTCCCAGACAGTTGGTTAGAGGTTGATTGATGTTGGGAGAACCTTATTTCCCCGTTATTGTTTCTTTTCATATTTATGACCATGTTTCTGAATTATTTTGTTTCTTCTGCATTACCTTGATCATATGTATTAGGTGTATGATTACCAGACAGATAGGGGTGTTTTGGGCCTCCATGGTTCGAAATGCACATCATATCCAGGCCTTGCTTCGGGTCATAACAAACTTGGTATCAAAGCACGGTTCATGGTACCTGGGTGTCTATGCAATCACATCAGGTATAGTCCTTTTTATGGGTGTGTGGAGCGCTACACTTATAATCAGGAGGCTACTAGGTGGTTAGGAAATGTTTCCGTTCTTTGTGATTTACTTCGTGCTATAGATTCTGAACTGTCCCCTAATCAATGATCACTTGTGTTTCAGAAACACAGTTATGCCTCCACGTCGTATCATCGATTAGAATGCTCAGGCAGATGAGGTTCATCCCACCCATGGGATGCGAACCCATAACAGGGCTTACACTTCATAATTTATCCCTACTCTGGGAGTCCCTCCAGTCTTGACCAATCACCTTGGGCTCCACAGACTAATGTCAATCGTCCTCCAACTGCTCAGGGAGATATTTCAAATGTAGAATTCAGATGTTCTATCAATATGTTGACATAGTTGGTAGCTAACCAGGCTCAACGATCAAAAGATGTTGGGTTTGCATCTGTTATGTCTGAGGCTACTAGAGTTAGACATTTCATGAAGATGAACCCACCTAGGTTAACTGGAACCAATATGGAGGAAAATCCATAGGTGTTCATGGATGAGATGGAAAAGATCTTTAAGGTGATGCATGTGGATGAGGTTGAAGGGGTGGAACTAGCAACCTATCAGTTCAAGGACGTTGTGAATCAGTGGTATGCCGACTGGGAAGACGCAAAAGGTAAGAGTGTTGAGCCCATAGTTTAGGGCAAATTTTGGAATCTTTCCTTGATCGATTTTTTCCTCTGGAGTTGAGAGAGACCAAAGCAGTAGAGTTTATGAATCCGAAGCAGGACAGTATGAGTGTGCAGGAGTACACTTTGAATTTTAATAAACTAGCCCACTATGCACTAGAGTTGACCAGTAATATGAGAGCTCAGATGAAGAAATTTGCATTTGGCCTTGCTGATAACCTGGTACTTGAGTGCCATGGGGCTATGTTTAATAAGGAGTTAGACTTTGCTGGACTGACCGTTCATATGCAGCAGGTGGAAGAGAAGAAGAAAAAGATTGCTGAATCTAGAGAGAAAGACAGACAATCTAAGAGAGCTAGATCTACATACCAGCACCAGAGTTAGCTGCAGAGTGGTAACTGGGGTAATAAGTGGGCGAAGAAGAAGAAGTTTTGGAATAATGCACAGTTAGCAGCCAGTGTCCCAGCTCCCAGACCACCGACAGATAGACAAACTCAGAGTTTTAAGACTCTTAATATATCCAAAGCTTTAGGTACATAGTCTCAGGACAGTGTGGCCCAGCAGCGTAATTATCCACGGTGCGAGTTTTGCGAAAGGAATCATCTAGGGAAGTGCTGGTTTGAGGGGAGAAACTGCTATACTTGTGGCAAAGTGGGTCACCTTTAGAGAGATTGTTCTTCTGCTGGAGGAAATATGGGGGGGGGGGGGAGGGGTAAGTACCAAGCCGCCTCCACAGCTCCTCTTCCTAAAGGTGCCCCTTTAGCTGTCGAGACAGGTTGTAACCGATTATATTCTTTGACTAACTACCAGGAGGCGGAAGCTTCACCAGATGTTGTCACCGGTATGCTACGAATTTTTTCTCATAATGCTTATGTATTGCTTGATCCCGGGTCTACTTTATATTATGTGATCCCTTATGTGGCTATTGGTTTCGGGTTTGAGCCCAAAGTTATTATAGAACCATTCTCTATTTCTACTCATGTAGGCGATTCTATTGTTACTAGAAGGGTGTATAGAAATTGTGTTGTGTCTATTCATAGTAGGGAAACTGTGGCAGACCTTATAGAACTTGAGATGATAGATTTTGGTGCCATCCTTGTGATGGACTGGATCCATTCGTGTTATGCCACCATTGATTGCAGAACCTGAAAGGTTTCTTTTTCTTTCCTGAATGAGACACCAATTGTATGGGCAAAGAGTTCTATAGAACCTAGAGGTCACTTTATCTCTTATCTTAGAGCCTGAAATCTTATCTCCAAAGGTTGTAGGTATCATATAATCTGAGTAAAAGATTCAAAAGTTGAAATCTTTCTCTGCAGTCAGTCCCTATAGTGAATGAATTCCCAGAAGTCTTTCCAAAAGATCTCCCAGGGATTACCCCTGATAGGGAGATAGATTTTGGCATTGATATGTTGCCAGACACTCGTCCTATTTCTATTTTGTCATATAGAATAGCTCCCGCAGAATTAAAGGAGTTAAAGAAACAACATGTAGACCTCCTAGACAAAGGTTTTATTCGTCCTACTGCTCCCCCATGGGGTGCACCCTTGCTCTTCGTGCGAAAGAAGGATGGGTCCCTTCGTATGTGCAAAGACTACCGCCAGTTAAATAAGGTCATGATTAAAAATAAATATCCTCTTCCTAGGATTAACGACCTTTTTGACCAACTTCAGGGTGCCAAGTGTTTTTCAAAAATAGACCTTCGTTCGGGTTATCATCAGTTGAAAGTTAGGGAGTCAGACATACCCAAGATAGCCTTCCGAACCCGATATGGTCACTATAAATTTCTAGTCATATCCTTCGGGTTGACTAACGCCCCTTCAACCCTCATGGATCTTATGAATAGAGTGTTCCATTAGTTTCTTGACTTGTTTGTCATTGTATTTATTGATGATATTCTAATCTATTCTAAGAGTAAAGAGGATCACACTAATCACCTCCGAATTATTCTTTAGACCCTTAAGGATCATCAGCTGTATGCCAAATTTTCCAAGTGTGAATTCTGGTTAGATGCTATTGCCTTCCTAGGGCATATTGTGTCCAGTGATGGGATAAGATTGGATCCCTAGAAAGTTGAAGCAGTGAGAAAATGTCCCAGACCCACGACTCCAACCGATATTCGGAGCTTCTTAGGTTTGGCGGGGTATTACAGAAGGTTCATAGATAGCTTTTTTTCCATATGTGCTCTGCTTACAAAACTAACTTAGAAAAAGATAAAGTTTGTATGGTTTGACTTGTGTGAAACTAGTTTCGAGAATTTGAAAGACAAGCTGACTACTACTCCTGTTTTGACCCTTTCCGAGGGTGTAGATGATTTTATGATTTACTGTGATACGTCCCGTGTGGGACTTGGTTGTGTATTAATCCAGTGTGGTAAGGTGATAAGTTATACATCTAGTCAGTTAAAGGTGCATGAGTGCAATTATCCCACTCATAACTTAGAGTTAGTAGCCGTGGTGTTTGCACTTAGAATCTGGAGGCACTATCTTTATGGAGTGCATGTTGACATTTGTACTGACTATAAGAGTTTGCAGTATGTTTTCTCACAGAAAGAATTAAACCTCAGGCAGAGGCGTTGGATGGAGCTTTTGAAAGACAATGATATGAGTCTGGATTACCATCTGGGAAATGTTGTAGCCGACTCCCTCAGCAGGTTGTATATGGGCAACCTTTGTCATGTAGAAGAAGGAAAGAAAGAGATAGTGAAGGATATTCACCGCTTTCTAAATCTGGGAGTGTGAATCTTAGATTCCAAAGATGGAGGGGTGATTGTTCATGAGTTAGCTAAGTCATCCCTTTGTGCTGAAGTTAAGGAGAAGCACGTTGAAGATCCCATCTTGATGCAAATCAAGAAAGATGTGGGTCAACAAAAGGTTATGTCATTTAAAATTGGTGGTGATTGTATTCTAAGATTTCAGGGTAGGTTGTGCATTCCGAATGTTGATGGTCTACGGGAAAGAATCCTTAATGAGGCACACACTTTGAGGTATGTTGTTCACCCAAGCTCTACTAAGTTGTACCATGATCTGAAAACCTTGTATTGGTGGAATAACATGAAATGTGATGTAGCTAATTTTGTGTCCAAGTGTTTGAAATGTCAACAAGTAAAGGTAGAACACATGAGTCTAGGTGGTACTTCCCAAGAGATAGCCCTGCCTTTATGGAAGTGGGAGATCCTAAACATGGACTTCATTACAGGACTTCCGAGATCCTAAAACAAGTATGATTCTATATGGGTGATTGTAGATCGGTTGACAAAGTTAGCCCATTTTTTGCGTGTGAGGACAAATTTTTGGGAAAGGGTTATGCTAAGATTGACATTAACGAGATAGTTCGGTTGCATGGGGCACCAGTGTCCATTATATCCGATAGAGGTACGCAGTTTTCATCTCAGTTCTGGAGATATTTTTAAAAGGGTTTTGGTACACAAGTGAATTTGAGCAGAGCTTTCCACCCTCAGATGGATATGTAAGCTGAGCGTACCATTCAGACCCTCGAGGATATGTTGAGGGCATGCGTCATTGATTTCAAAGTTAGTTGGGTAGATCACCTGCCATTGGTTGAATTCGCTTACAATAATAGTTACCATGCCAGTATCAAGATGGCTCCTTTTGAGGCTTTGTATGAGAGGAGATGTAGGTCTTCGATAGGATGGTATAAAGTGGGTGAGACTCAGTTGTATGGGCCTGATCTTGTTCATCAGGTGATGGAGAAACTGAGGATCATTAGAAAATGACTCAAGACTGCTCAGAGTCGTTAAAAGTCCTATGCCGATGTTCGGAGAATAGAACTAGAGTTTTGAAGTTTGTGATTGGGTGTTTCTCAAGGTTTCTCCTATAAAAGGAGTTATACGGTTTGGAAAAAGGGGTAAATTGAGCCCTCGCTATATAGGGCCATATCAAATTCCGAAAAAGATTGGTACAGTTGCTTATGCTCTAGAATTACCTATAAGTTTGGGTTTCGTTCATCCGGTATTCCATGTATCTATGTTGAAGAAATACATTGGAGATCATTCTCTGGTATTGCCAGTAGAGGGTATCAAAGTGACAGACTCCTTGTCTTATGAAGAAGTGACCGTTGAAATTTTAGATCGCCAAGTTTGAAAGCTGAGGAGCAAAGAGATAGCCTCAGTAAAGGTACCGTGGAGGAATCAGAAAGTCGAATAAGCAACTTGGGAGTCAGAGGATGATATGAGAATTAGATATCCCAATTTTTTTGCTTCGATGAAGGATGAGACAGAAGGTACTATTCCTATCTTATCTTTCCTAGTCCTTTATTATGATTGAAATCGTGTCTATCTGTGTCCTACATCATCATTCAGGGATGAATGATCCTAAGGGGGGGATAATGTAACCCCCCGTATTTCAGGCGACAACATAGACCATGATTTCGATGTGTTGATAAATACCGAAGCCATAAAATCCTATGCCAATATGGCATGTTAATTATTTGTGTAGCATGTGAATCCATTCAAGCTTTAATTTAGACCATAGAGGTTCTTCTACTCAAGGACGAGTTGAAACTATTTCGATCGACTAAGTTTTAGTGAATGTTGTAAATTGTGTCAACTTCCATCGACCATAACTTTTTATATATATAGAATTAGGAAGTCTACTATGTGTCAAAAGATAGATCTTCGAGTTAGCTTTCTAACGATACCAATTTTGCTAAATCCGACACCCAAACAAGAAGTTATGGCCTTTCAAAGTGATATGCGTCACCTAACAATCACCCATGGCCACTGGAAAGCATAGGCGATAGCCTAGGCGGAGCCTATGTAAACATAGGCGATAGCCTAGGTGGAACCTATGTAAACATAGGCGATATCCTAGGCGGCGCCTATGTAAACATAGGCAATGGGATAGGCGACGCCTATGCAAAGAATTCAAGTGACTTAAACACTCTATTTTGGGGCAAAATGGTCCTTTTCCACCCTTACTTAGCCCTAAAACTCGAAATTCAGTTCCAAGGACCCCAAAATACACCTTCATTCATCAAAAAATGCTCAAAGATTCTCCTTAGGGTTTCAAAATAGAAAAATCCCAAGCAACTCATGATTCAACCGGGGGTTTTAGGAACTAATTGCATATTTGGAATCCTCTCAGCATAGGCTTCAAGAAGCATCTAATATTCATAGTAATCGAGGTACTTGGGGTTATCCTAAAATCTCATGGGTGTAGGTTTTATGAACATGCATTCTTTTAAATGGGGGTTTTCAATCAAATGCTAATAACTTTCTTTCAATATGACTTCTAAGTCATTTTTCCTTATGTCATGGGAATTGTTTGCCTATATACTTCAATAGTTGAAACCATGCATATGTGATTTGAGATTTTCCAGGGAAGTTTGATAAATAAGAATGATAAATTGCTTTTAAATTCCCTTGATAATGTCTTGATACCCCATATCATATTGTGACCAACAAAAGAGAGCATGAATTTGAAATAAATATTGTTCACCACTTGTAAATGATTAAGCATCGTGGTTTTTACATGACAATGCATATGTGGAAGTGATATCAATGACCTGCAAGTCGAGTATGATGATACCCTACAGAATATGATATGTGATTGGATCAAAAAAAATTTGAATACATTGATTTTACATGAGATAGGTGGATTCCCGAAGAAGGCGTTTGAGTATAAGAGCTCATCGCTAGAAAATGTGTTTGCCAACACGGATATTTGGTACCAGGATAAGTGATCTTGTGTACTTAACTTTATGTCATTCCCAAATTGGGACTATAGGTTGGATCCCAGGCTAAGTGATCTTGGGCACTACCATTGGGTCGAGACACCATACTTCGTGGTCTTTCACCTAGCTCAGTTGCATTTCATTGTTATTGATAAACTATTGCATTACACCAATGTGTTTTCAAGTGATTTGATACGAAATTGCTTTATAATGGCTCTCAACTATATTTTGTAAGAATATTATGTTTTGTTTTGACATCTTTGCATGCTAGTACTTTTGTGCTGAGCCCCTCCCCTCTCCAACCTCTCAGGTTCAGGGGCCCAGTCTAGGGGTCAAGAGAATCAGTAGATCATTCAGACAGAGTTTCAGAGACAAGTGGTGTGACTTCTATGTTTTGGAAAGTCTTGTGTCCCGTAGTCCTTTAGCTTATATTTAGTTTTGGGGTCTACTGAGGGCCTTGTCCCAGTTTATAGACAGTTACTTGACTCATTCATTTGTTAGAGATTTTCGCAGACAGTTGTTTAGAGGCTGATTGATGTTGGGGGAACCTTATTTCCCCGTTATTGTTTCTTTTAATATTTATGACCATGTTTCTAAATTATTGTGTTTCTTCCGCATTACCTTGATCATATGAATTAGGTGCATGATTACCCGACAGATAGGGGTGTTTTGGGCCTCCATGGTTCGAAATGCTCTTCAAGGCCAGGCCCTGCTTTGGGTCATAACAGAAAGAATTAGTCAAAGATCAAAAGGTAGAGGTTTTCTCCCAATGGGGAGATGGTGTATTGAGATTTCAGAATAGATTATCTGTGCCTAGTGTTGATGATCTGAGAAAGAGAATTATGCTGAGGCCCATGGCATGCGGTATTCTATTCATCCCGGTGCTACCAAGATGTATTGCGATTTTTGAGAAAATTATTTGTGGAATGGTATGAAGAAGGATATAGCGAAGTTCGTAGAAAAGTGTGCAACTTTCCAGCAGGTAAAGATAGAGCACTAGAGACCCGGTGATGTGATTCAAGAATTTAACATTCCTACTTGGAAGTGGGAAGTGGTGAACATGGATTTCTTGACCGATTTACCTCTTTGTCGTCGTCATCACGATTCTATTTGGGTTATTGTAGATAGGTTGACTAAGTCAGCACATTTTCTACTAGTGCATACATCTTTCATCGCAGAGGACTATAGTAAGCTGTATATTTGAGAGTTAGTCAAGTTGCATGGAGTTCTGTTGTCTATCATCTTCGATAGAGGTACTCAGTTTACTTCTCAATTTTGGAGAGCCTTTCAGAAGGGTCTTGGCACCTAAGTTTATCTTTGCTCTGCTTTTCATCCGTAGATAGATGGTCAGGCTGAGAGGACTATCAAGACTTTGGAGGATATGTTAAGGGCTTGTGTTCTTGATTTCAAAGGAAGTTGGGATGAACATTTGTCGTTGATTGAATTTGCCTACAACAATAGTTTTGATTCTAGTATTGGAATGTCTTCGTTTGAAGCTTTGTATGAGAGGAGATGTAGATAACCCATAGGTTGGTTCGAAGTGGGCGATGTCGTTGTGATTGGACCCGATGCTGTATTTGAGGCTATGGAGAAAGTTAAGTTAATTCGGGAGAGGTTGAAGACAGCCCAGAGTCACCAGAAGTCGTACGCAGATATACGAAGAAGAGCTCTTGAGTTTGAAGTTAATGATTTGGTGTATTTGAAAATTTCACCAATGAAAGGGGTGAAAAGATATGGAAAGAAAGGGAAGCTCAGTCCCAGATATTTTGGCCCTTATAGAGTTTTGAATCGTGTTGGGAAAGCAGCTTATGAGATTAAGTTTCCTGCAGAGTTGTTAGCTGTCCATCCTATGTTTCATGTTTCTATGCTCAAGAAGCACATTGGAGACTCTGTTGTTGTTGATCCGTCCGAAGGTTGTAATGTTTAGGATAGTCTTTTGTATGATGAATTTTCGGTTGAAATCCTAGATTATCAAGTCCATAGACTGAGGAACAAGGAAGTTCCCTTGGTTAAAGTTCTGTGGCGAAATCAATCTGTCGAGGGTGCCACTTGGGAAGCAGAAGCAGACATGCGAGCTAGTTACCCTCATCTTTTCTCCACGAGTTCGAATCAAGATGAAGGTACTATTCCCTTAATTTAGTTTCCTCCTAATCTAATGTATTTAGCTATATGGTTATTTCATCTATGATTCGTGTATTTGGTGAAGTACTCAAAAGTTTATAGTAAAGTGAGCCCTTAGATATGAGTCGTTACAGCTATACGTCCTCATTTTTTCTTGTTCTTGGCCTATTTGGCAACATTTGAGGACGAATGTGTCCAAGGGGAAGATATTGTAATACCCCTATCGTTTCCTAAGCCAAAATCCATTTTTGAGTGGATATGTATGACTTCCATAGTGATTGATGTTTAAACCATGTTGTATTTATATAATTTCCACTTTTTTTCATGTAGAGAATTGAATAAGATTTCCATCGATACCAATTTCATCAAAATTTGACATCGGATGAGTGAGTTATGGCCGTTTTATTAAATGCTATCGAATCGCGCAGGTTTAACGGTCAACCTAGTGGACCGTCAGGTCTTTGGTGGACCGTCAAGTGTCCCATCAAGCTAAGGCAGTAGCTCCCGTTTTGGGATGTCGTGTGATGATCAAAGTGGTGGACCATCACAAAGTTGACGGACCATCAAGGTGTCCGTCAAACCGAGACTGAATGTCTCCTTTCTGGCCCTTAAGTGATGGACGGCTTGGTGGACCGTCACTTTTTTGACAGACCGTCATGTCAACTATCACATCGAGGCAGAATGTTCCAGTTTTGGTGTTCAAGTGACAGGCGACTTGGTGGACCGTCAGTCCCTCTGACGGACCATCAGGTCGACCGTCACAGGCCTCGATCAACAAATTTCAACTTTTTTTCAAAGCGGTATCTTGGTCATTTCCGATCCTTCTGGCCTTATATATATATATATATATGTATAGAAGAGAAGATCATTTCTCTCTATTTCTCTCCAAATTTCTTTCAAGAATTCTCTAGAAACCCAGGGTTTCTTCCAAACCCAAAAATCAAATCATCTCCAAGAAATTCAAGAAATCTCCCATAAATTTCTTCAAGTTGTTCAAGAACTAGTTTCTCAAGTCGAAGGCAGCAAGGTCCTAGTCTAAAAGTGTGAGAAAGAAGTTTCAAGCAAGTTTCTATATCTTCAAAATTAAAATCTAAGGTATGTGGGGTTTGAACAAGAACACTTCTTTCGTTGTTGTGCCTAAAGATTTACTTTTTAGTATTGATTTACATGATTTTTCAAGTGGGTTTACACCCAAATTTCTTTATGTATGATTTATAAGACTTGAGTTGAATAAGCTTGATATTTATGGTTATTTCACCATCATGTTTCTTAAATTGAGAATTTATTCCATGAGTTGTATATTGTCATTACGTATTGATGATTTCTAAGTGATTTAAGAAAAGTGTCATGAGTTATGCCTTTCCATGAGAAATTTGACTATTGAATATATATCGATATTTGAGATTAAAAGTCAACAATGAGTCCTATGATGTTTCCTTGAAGCTTTTGATATTTGAAAATGATTCAAAAATCAAATGTACTTGATGTTGAGAAAGATTATGTTGAGTTGAGTCAAGTTAGGAATCCACAAGATGTTTATGATTTACAGATGAAATATATATATATATGTATATATCTATTTTTTGGTCTTTGTAATAGACCCATGAGTTGATATTGATTAAGGTGGATTTCCTAACGCATTCTGAGCTGAGTCTGGGGGGAGATTTAGCACCGAGCGAGAAATTTGGTATTTTTCAAAAACTACGTGCCACCGTAGGATTGATGTTGATAATTGTGGGCCAAAGGCCGAGTGTGGGATTGTGATTATGAAATTGAGGTTGTACTCCCTGGCAAGAATATGATGCTCCCGCCAATGTGGGGTTCTCTCCTTAGAAGGGCAAAACATTGGACTCTATGCGGCTCACATGGTTTAGTTATGTCGGTTATAAAAAACTCCCATGTCCATAATGATCTAAGTACTATGAGTTACCAAGTCACTCTAAGTCATGAGTCAAAGAGTTTGAGTTAAGTTAAATGATTTACAAGATTTATGAGCATATGTTATTACTGATGACTTCCGAAAATGATGTTTTAGACAATTCAAGCGAAGAGAGTTTTTATTGTCAGCATGCATGATTTTCTCATACATTTATGATATTATTCAAAATATTGCATCCACCCCCACATACTCAGTACATTCCCAAGTACTGACTCCCATACTCTTTTGCATTCTATATTTTCTTCGGACATAGGTTTAGGTGCTCAGTCTCTGCAGTGATAGTGATATCTTAGTATCCTCATCTACATTCCTGAAGTCGGTGAGTCCTCATGGTTCGAGGACCTGTATCTCTCATTTTTTCTTGTTAATAGATGGATATTTCCTTTCAGTTTTGTACAAGTCAGTTGGGGATCTGTCTCAATGGCTCCATAATTCTATGTAGTAGAGGCTTTGTCAAACCAGAGTACCAGTACATACAAAACTGCAGTATTTTGATTGCACAGGATAGTATTACTTTGTATCTCAGTATGTTCAGGACATGTTTATTGTTCTTATCTTATCATGATTTGCGTTATAACGAGTTCTGAAAGAGATGATAGGCTTAGAGGGTTAGCTTGAGGCCACGTGTGACCTTAAGCACCGTGTGACATATCGGGATAGGTTCTCGGGGTGTTACAATATTCTCCATTTCTAATTTTGACTTTGGATATAACTGATCTATCTAGTTCCTTAAAGAGCTCATGATCACTAGTCCTATGATTTGTGCATCCACTATCAATCAACAAATTTTAGAAGTTTTTTGCTAGAAAAACAAGTTACTACAAACAATTGCTCTTCTTTATATTGATTTACAATAGCCTTGGCTTCTTCTTGTTGCAGTTGTGACTTGCCTACCCTCTCCACATGGACAAGTTGACCACATTTGTTGCACTTGACATCTGGTCTCCACCAACATTTCCGTTGAGAGTGATTTGTCTTTTCCTTGTATGACTTGTTCTTTTATTTAGCTTGAAAAGAACCTTTAACAAAACCTTCTTTCCTCATTATTCTCCTTTTCTCCAATGCCTGCAAAGCATTAACAAGTTCTGCCAAGGTAAGCTTGACAGATCCTTATTATTATCTAAAGAAGAGATTGTGGCTTCATATTTCTCAGGAAGTGTGACAAGAATTTTTGGAACAATTCTTTCATCAGTAAAATCCTTACCAAACAATGTCACCTTATTGGCTAAGTCAAGTAGTTGATCTGCATAATCTTTTATGGTTTCTGGTTCTTTCATTCTCTTTATTTAGAATTCCCGAATTAGATTCATCACTTGAATATTCTAAACTCTTTCATTTCCTTGGTATTTCTTTTCAAGATACTCCTAAATTTCTATAGCGGACTTCACTTGCATTATTCTAGTAAGAATTGAAGGAGATACTGCAGAGAAAAGGCATGATTTGGCTTTGGCTTTCCTTGTCTTTCTTTCTTTGTGATATCTCATCTGATTCGCTGTTGGATTATCTCCAAGAAGAGTTACTTCATAATCTTCTTCTACTACTTCCCATAGATTAGTGCTTCAAGAAGAACCATCATTCTAATTGCCCAAGCTTGATAATTCTCACCATTGAATATGGGTGGAATTAGAAAGCTTATTTCAGAATTCATTTTCTATAAACTATTTAAGATAATAGTTTAAATAATGGTTATATAGAAAGAACTTGTGCTTTTTATTCACTCTCTTCTCACAGGTCCCTCCATATGACAATGCTCTTGATACCAATTTGTTGGAAAGAAAGAATTGAACTTAATCTGTATAAAGAAAAAAAATAGATGTTGAACTATGCAGATAGAACAGAAAAGCTTTGTTTTATTTCATTACTTATTGAAATAATCACTTCCACATTTATACATAAAACCATAACTGAAAAGCTTAATTAAATGATCAAAATAAGCTATCATATCTCTAACATTATTGCCTAAAGATAATCAGAATCTGCATAATTGCAGCCTTATTTACCTAAACTTAATCCAATATTTAAAGCTGTAAGCTGAATTTCAGCAGCTAGTACAACTAATCTACAGCTCTTGAGGAACTAATCTTAACACATCCAATCTATTAAGTGGGCGAATCCCTCCAGAGGTAGCAAATTTAGAGGCCGTAACACTAATTGATCTGTCACAAAATGATATTTCTGAAAAGATCCCTAGCACTATAGGGGGGATATATAAATGGATAAAACATTCTCTAGCACATAATAGATTGGATGGGTCTATTTCGGATTCTTTTGGCAAAATGCTATCCTTGGAATTCTTGGATGTCTGTTTTAACAATCCTAGTGGTGAAATTCCAAAGTCATTAGAAGCTCTTGAGTATCTTAAATACATGAACTTCTCATTTAATGAACTTAGTGGACAGATTCCCACTAGTGGCCCTTTTAGAAATGCCACAGGTCAGTTTTTCTTGTCTAATGATGCGTTCTGTGGTGATACAAAGTTTCATGTGTCACCCTATGTCATCAAATATACCAAGAGAAAGAAGGCAATCTTGGCTTTGTATGTCCTTTTGAGAGTTGGTCTTCTATTTCTTGCATTAGCCTTCACATATGTCTTTGTAAGATTATGAAAGAAAAAGAAAAATGCAGGTATTTGACTCTGGACGGGCATGAAAAAATTTCCAATTATGAACTTGAACAAGCAACAGAAGGATTCAATGAAAGCAACTTGCTTGGTAACGGGAGTTTAAGCAAGGTCTACAAAGGGACACAGAAGGATGGTACTCTTTTGTCAACAAAGGTATTCAACATACAATTGGAGGGTGCATTCAACAGTTTTGATAGAGAATGTGAGATGTTGTGCAACCTCCGCCTTCAAAATTTGACCAAACTCATCACCAGTTGCTCCTATCTTGATTTCAAAGCCTTAGTGTTGGAATACATGCCTAATGAGACACTTTATAAATGGTTATTCTTTCACAACTTGTTCTTGAATTTGTTGTAGAGATTAGAAATAATGATAGATATTACATCCATAATGTTCTATCTCCACAATGGCTATTCAAATCCGGTGGTACGTTGTGACTTGAAGACAAGAAATGTCTTGCTAGATCAGGAAATGGTTGGCCGTGTTAGTGATTTTGGCATTGCAAAATTATTGGGTGCAGGGGAGACCTTTGTTCAGATAAGGACAATAGAAACCATTAGATATATTGCTCCAGGTATTACAACTTTTATAGATTTTTCATTTTCTAAGAATACTCAAAACATTAATTCTTTTCCCTAGATATAGATAGGTATGACCTATCTTAGCACATTCCTCAATAAGTAGGAAGTTTTTCTAATCATTTTCAACCATGTTTGCAGAGTATGGATAAGATGGAATAGTATTGATGAGCTGTGATATTTATAGTCTTGGCATCCTGATGATGGAGACATTTACAAGAAATAGACCAAGTAATGAAAGATTTACCAGAGACTTAAGCATACAATGTTGGGTTAGGTACTCTCTTCCAAGTGGAATTCATAATGTGGTGGATGATAATTTGGTACAGCTAGGGAATGATCCAGCTGATGCAAAGATGCAGTGCCTATTATCTGTCATGGAATTAGCTTTGAATTGTACTTTAGTGACAGCTGAAGCAAGAATTAGTATGGAAGATGCTCTTTCTGCACTAGGAAAGATTAGGCTTCAGTTTGTTAGTAGCTGCCGCTAGGCGTAATCGGACAGTTGGAGCTCCATTTTTTCTTGATTACCTATATGTGTGCTGTTATCCTTTCAATTCTACACTAGTAATTAAGTTCGTTGTATCATGGATTGTAATGAAACAAGTCACTTCTTTATGTGTGTAGTTTTAATGATATAAAAGAGGTCTAAAATGATACTCCCTCCATTTAAAAAAGAAGTTCGTTTAAAAAAGAATCACCCTTTTCCTTTTTTGGTAACACTTTAATTTTAACTTTTCACATGACATGTTTAGGAGCATAAGACTAAAGGGCATTTTGGTACATTTGACACAACTTTAATTTAAGACCACAAGATTCACAAGTCTTCTTTATTTTCTTAAACTTTGTGCCAAGTCAAAGTAGGTCATTCTTTTTGAAATGGAGGGAGTATTTGAAATGTTATTAGGTACTAAGTTTCCTTTTTTCTTTCCCTTTTCAATATAATAGCTACTTTACCTTCTCAAACATATAAGATTTGAAATAGGTTGAGAGCAGAGAAGAAATTAATATGGAAGTTGCAGATGCAATTCTTTTTTACCTTTTTATGACGATGCAATTCTTTTTTTCTTTTTTATGAGAAAAGAAGATATATAGATATAAAATCTCTCATCTAAAGAAATGGAAATCTCATTAAATATAACGATATTTCTTTTGAGAGGAAAATATTAATATGATACCATCAGCCTGATATTGTGCTTTTGAACACTTGGGATTTGTTTAGAAATAATGGTCAAAACCACATCTAAATTACACTTTCTCGCTAGCTTCACACATCAATTGTAGTTACTCCCTTTATATATCTAAACTATCACCATTTATGGAATATAACAGACATCAAAATTCACAGGACAAATGTATGAAAAGAATTACCAATAGGTGCGTGAGAGATTAATTTATCCATAAAACTTATCCACATGGCATATACAAGGGCTATTTGAGCTAACTAGTTGAATTTTTTTGAAAAAAATTTATCCACACGTGTTTTGAGTAAACAATCATAAAGCAATAAAGAAGATAATGCAATTTCTATTTAAGAAAAATGAGATACATACTTTCAGAAGAAAAGCACAAAAAAATATGTAAATAAAAATAAAAAGTTTCATACTTATGAGTTACGAGTGCCAAAACATTAAAAAAGTGATGCATATTAGTGAAAAAAGAAAAATGTTGTGAATGGCAAGGTAGAGAGGTGATACAAGCCAAACTGCCTCCAAACCTTTGGATGAGATAGGTATAATGCTTGAGGTTCTTAATGACTCCTTACTGCTATTAAAAGATGCCATATGGATGAAAATTACCATTAAGGAGGGTCAAAAGACTTTGACGAGGTCGAAGGAGTGCAAAACGGGGCTCGAAAGCCCCTTGGGAGAGTCATCCTCCCAACGCACTTTGGATCCGCTTTTGATCTTCTCTAGCATTTCAAGAGCGGGTCAAAATATCCCTCAATTGGCCTTTTCTTATATTTGGGTCACTTTTGGGCCCTAATTTTGTAATATTTAGCCAAACTATAAATACTTAGTATAGACTTATTTCCTTATTTAGTTTTTGTTGATTGATAATGATGAATTCATGAACATCCATTGGGAGTTTTTTGAGAGTTTGGAAAAGTAAATGTTGATTTTTGATTAGAAACATCGATTGAAAGGGAGATTCAATCCCCTTTGCAGTCACATAAGAGTTAGGTGCTATTGGGTAATCTTTAAGGAAGGTTTATGGGTCTGATACACCCTTTGATTTCCCTTTTGTTTTCATATTTGTGTATATCTTTCTATCTTTGATATTCTATCCCACAATCTTTACTTTTTCATATTTAGATTCGAGTCTTCGTGGCAAGCATCATATCATTTAGTATTAGAATCGAGATTGATTTCATTTCTACGAAGTCAATCTTGGGTTTGTTATCTTAGATTACCATTGTAGATTCGACGAAGGAAATCTTAGATGCTTGCAAGGCTTGTGAAGGACCTTTACACCAAGGAATATAAGAATATTCTCATGAACTTCAAGGTAAAATAGCTAACTCTTACATTTTTGTACATGTGAATGATGATTGTATGGCTAGTAACACATTAAGTGTGAGTAGTAGCTTATATATATATGAGTCTTATGATTCTTTGCCTCTTGTTGATGATGTACCTATTAAGAGTGTGGAAACACTAGTTAATCCTGTTGATGACCTCATTAACTCTTCTAGTAAGATAATTTGAGTCCACCTAGTGTTGAAGGCAATGTGATGAATGGTGATACATTGTCTTGTGAAAATTATGTTGAACCACTTGAGGGTGAAACTAGAACACCACATGTGTAATACCCTATATTTCCCTAGCTAAAATTAAATCTAAATCCATGAGTTATCTAATGTTAAGTTTTTGAAATACTGAGTATTTTTCACTTTAGAGCTCATCGATGCATAGGAAATTCAGTCAGCTTTCCAACGATATAAAATTCACCCAAATCCGATACCCGAGTGAAGAGTTAGAGCCATTTTATGAAACAGTGTACCACTTGGTACTTCAGCGTGTCGCAGAGGTAGTCCAAATGACAATTGTTATTTTCCAGTGAGCTAACGTGATACCATCACGTCGCACCACCCGCCAATTTCCTAATTATCACTTTTCAAGTTTTACTCTGCGATAATGGTGCATTGCGCCAAGGCCCAGTTTCCCATCCAGTGAGGCACAACGATTGTGCCACATCCCCTCACTAGCCTAGTTCCCAATTTTCCACTTTCTAGTGAACCGGAGTGATTGTACCGCGTCATGCCAGGGTGAAAAATCAGGCTTTCCAGCTTCCGTTATTCAATTTCAGGGGCTGTTTGGTCAATTCTCAAAAACCCTAATCAGCCTAAACACGGGATTTATACCCTAAATAACCTAGTATCTTATTATTCACTCACTTTTCTCAAGATTTAAAACATTCTATCTTAAGAGGCAAAAATCCTAGCTTCAAGAATCAAGGTCAATCCTTAAGAAATCCTCCAAGAACTTCAAGAACTCTTCTTCTCAGGTATGTTAGGTGTTCATTCATGGGTTTCTTTCACCCATGAAGTCAAAGAACCCTTTTTAAGCATACAAGATCTTAGATTCATGATTTCTATATTTGAATTAGTTTGAATTCATGTTCATGATCTTAGTTGGGTTTCAATCCATTATTTAATTGCAAGTTTCATGAAAATTGAATAGCATGTGTTATGAATATGTGATTATCTTGATAAACCCTTGAATTTACAAATTGATTAATATGACACGATGTTTATGTGTTGGCCATTATCATGTAAATAATCCATTCTCCGTAAGTGTTTGCTAAATTGCCTATGTGAATTAAATAGTAGAATCATGGCATGTTATTATATGGTCCCAATCAGGTAAAAACTTATGCCCTACAAGTGTTTGATAAAATTTTTATGTGAATTGACTAGTGAAAGCATGACATGCTGTTATATGATCCCATTCATGCACAAGTTCATGTATATCAAGTGTTTGAAAAAATGTCTAAATGAGTGCATTGTTAGCAAGAAAGTATTGTTATGCCTTTATGATCATGTTATGTCTTTCTTTTTATGCTCTTGAGTCCTGGGGGTATTTAATACTCGACAATCTAGATGTTTACCTAGATCCAGTATCAGTTACAGAATAGTATTAGTCATGTCATAATCAGTAGAATTCAGTTAGCTATAGAACTCAGTCAGTTACAGAACTCAAGAAAACTCAGAAAACTTAGTGTCAGTCTAGTCCAGTTCCATATACTCAGTTCAATTACTTTTAATTAGGAGTAGGATTTAGCACCGAGCGAGTGTAGGAATGACAACTTACCCATCAAAGAGACAGAGTCATTAGTAGCTGTCCTAATACTCCAAAACTGTGTAGACAGTGCAGGATGAAGAGTCACCCATCAGACTAGGCTTGACTACCTCCCAGGGGTCACTCGTTAGATTAGTATTGGCTCCGCCCAGGTGTCACCCATTAGTTAGGCTTGGCATCTTGATTTTATAGTATTAGTACCCGTGGCATGGTATTAGTACCCTTCCAACTGGGGTCATAGGTTGGACCCCTATCAGCTTAGATTTAGGGCATATCGGTTAAATGATTACCTCCTATAGTCTTAGTTTAGAATTTAGTTCAGTCCTACAGAATAAGGACTGCCAGATACAGTCACTCAATATCACTAATTCAATTATTAGTAACTTCTGATATCAATTACTCAGTTATCAGAACTTAGTACTTCACTTCAGAATAGCTCAGTTATAGTATACACATATGCACAGTACTACATACTTAGTATTTACTGCAGTTTTAGTTATCCATGTACTATCATATTCAGTTACTCTATATAATTCAGTTAGTCACTGTTCATGTATATGAACCCTTGCATTCAGACTTACTTGATCTAGCATACTAGTACATTCCATGTACTAATGCATACTCTTTCTTTGCACAATGATGTCTCATATCATAGGTTTGGGCGCTCAGGTTCTCGATCTTTTCTTAGGTAGATCTAGTCAGTAGTTGCAAATTTAGTAGTGAGTCCTTATCTATTGAGGATGTGCTTTTATTTTAGGTTTTCGATTTATCAGTAGTTCAGTAGTTGGGGGCTTATCCCATCAACTCCATCTTCAGACAGTTTAGTTTGAGGCTTTCAGACTAGACCAGTTCAGACAGTGTTTAGTTTTCAGATATTTCTACCAGATATTATTATTTATCAGTATTTAGATTTTGAGCCTTATGCCAATTCAACTTAATTCCGTATTTATTTTAGTATTATTATTCAGTGCTCACAGTAGATATTATTCATAGGTTAGCTTATGGTCCCCCAGGACTGTAAGCACCATGTAATGCCCTAGGTGTACTCTTAGGGTGTTAAAAAATTGGTATCAGAGCCTAAGGTTCAACAAAGTCCTAGGGAGTCTGAAAGCAGCATCTGATAGAGTCTTGTGCATGGGTGTGTAGCGTGATACACTTATGAATAGGAGGCTATGAGTTGGTTTAGAACAAGTTTCCATTCTTTCAGTAATCATGTCATCTGAGTAAGCATGAGCTCAAGCTAAATTCTCAGTCTAATCCTTTTCTTCCTTCCAATTGCAGAACATGCCTCTCAAAAAGACTAACGAAATAAGAACTAGAAATTAGTTAGAACCTCAACCCGTTCAGGCAGATCCCCTGGATAAGCATGTCTCTCATGCTAAATTCAAAACTTCTTTCACTACCTTAGCTTATTCAGTAGTTTCTCAAAATAACCTACAGGTTGTTGTATTATATAGGATTGGGGTTCGTATTTAACAGAGCAAGTGGGAGAAGTATGGGAAGAAAAATAAAAATAATAAGAGAGTAAGAAAAAGTGGTTTTAGGCCAAGGTCAGAGGGTGGTAACCATTTCCAATTCCATCAGAAATTCTCAGCCCTAAATCCTTCTGTATCTAGGACTCCAGTGCCAAAGTTTAGAAATGTCAATTGAGGTAGCACGTCATATTCTAAGTCTCAAGGTAGCATAAAAAGAGGTTGTACCCACCCAATTTGTTAGAAATGTGGTAGAAATCATCAAGGGGTGTGTAGGGATGGCAGTGACATATGTTTTAGATAAGGTAAGCCGGGCCACAGTATGCGGGAGTGTAGAGTAATGGTTCAGAGGGGAAAAAATTTGAGCCAGCAGGGTCAGTCCAACCATCATTCAACTTAGTCCAGTCTCCCTAACCAACAAGCTTCCACTTCCAGTGCCATCAGTGGGCAATGTCCAAATAGGCTCTATGCCCTTTAGTCTAGACAAGATCAGGAAATTTCTCCTGATGTGGTCACTGGTACGTTATAGATCTTCTATTTACATATTCATGCCTTATTAGATCTAGGATCTTCTCTATCTTTTGTAACTTCTTGCATAGAGGTCAACTTTAAAGTCAGACTAGAAATCTTAACAAAACCTTTCTTAGTGCTTACCTCAGTGGAAAAATCTATTCCAGCTAGACGAGTATACAGGAATTGTACAGTTACTATATTTCAGAAAATCCCTTCAGTTAATTTTAGTAATAGAGTCGTTCCATATTAGTTTCTTGAAGAACCAGTCCTTAAATGAAGGGGTACTACCTCAGTTTCAGTTGATTTATGTTTGAATCTCTAGATTGAACTAGTTGAAAGAGAAGTTGAGAATTCTAAGTTAGTCAACGTTAAGGTTGCTATATGATGATTATTGGGGCAATAGAAAACTAAGAATCATGTATCAGAAGAAAGTACTAGTAGTGGACCTTGCATTATTAGGAGTAGTCCTTCAGAATGAGTTTAGTGTTTATGAGAAATATCATATCTCAGACTCTAGAGTAAAGTGGTCTCAGCTTGATTTAGAGTTTATTAAGGGGTTCACAGACTTAGTATAATGGCTTTAAGCTAAGGGGGAGATGAAAGAACAAGTAACCAAGTTAGATTTTCAGATTTTAACCAAGAATGCCCAACCTATTCTTACCTTAGTGCAAAGTCTTGCACTTCAGATATCACGATATCAACTCATGCCTTACATGTCACCTCTATGATCATAGTTCCTATTTGGGAACATTATAAAAAATTATGTACGTTTACAGTCTCTAGTATAAGGATTTCCAGTTTCCTCAGTATTACGAATCATATTCCATGAGTACAAAAACTCAAAACTCAGGTCATGCAGCTCATGACTCATGTACTCATGCCTTATAGTGTGCTCAGTTTCCATGAGTTATGCTATACTCATAATGATCATCTAAATTCTGATTTATGTCATATATATCCTTAGTCTAGATCTCTTGATAAATCCACGAGGTTGATATTCTATTCCCCAAGCCTCAGTTAAGAGTCAAGTTCAGTATAGTGTCCATTCATACTTTAGGTTCTCATGTTTAACCTTCAGTGAACTCTCCTTATTAAATGATATAGTGATAAGAAGTTGCTTAGAAGGTAGAGAGTAGATGTTTCATGTTAAAAAAAGATTGTTGCATGCTAGTTTTACATGAGTCTACAGTTATGAAGATAGGCTTGAATGTCTTGTTGATGTATAAGTGTCTAAATGCATTTTGGAGATTTGAGTAGGCTTGAACATAGTCGGAGAATTAAGTCCAGCTCAAACCTCAAGAGGTAGAGTTATTAGTGCCCATATTACATAAGTTTTGCCATACTGTGGATTCTTATTCAGATGTCTTATTTAGACCATGCCAAGATCTCCTTGCTCTTTAAATTCAGTAGAACATTATAGAAAGAGTGTTAAGAAACGGCCCAGTTGAGTATAAGTTTTCATGATGAGTTATTCCGTAAAACTAGAAATTAAGTTTAGAAGTTAAGCGGATAAGTTCGTACAGTTTCCCCATCTTTCCATCTAGTCGTACTATCCGGAGTCTCATAAATATGAATACCCAAAAATGGTACAACCAGGTTGTTACAAGTTTATCCCAGTTCATATGTCATGCCTTAGTTTAAATCCTAAATATTCAGTCACGATTCAGTTCATAGGTGCTCCATGTATCGTCTTAGCTTTTCCTCAGTATCTTAGCCAAGTCAGCATTCTTTGAGGGACATAATGTCCCAAGGAGGAGATGCACTATAACCCCCAAGCTTTCATGTCCTAAAACTTTCAGTTTCTCTTCATGCAACAAGATCTAGTTTGAAGTAACAGGTACTTATAAGTTGACTCTCTCATTCAAATCTCAGCCGTATGACCATTCCATGGCATGAAATGTATTCAAGAAATTAGTTCAGTTCATATATCATGCTTCAGATTCTGTCATGTTCTCATGTTCCTGTACATGTATGTTCAGTAAATGATCTCAGGTTCATTAGGATTCTCAGCCTAAGGTAGCAGCCTTTCTTAGATTACTCAGTTCCATGATAAAGTTACAGTTGTAAACTTGGTATTCCCTACCATTACACGTTCAGTCATGCATTCATGAATCAGTTCAGTCATGTATTTCATGCATTATATATGCATGGTCAGTATATAAACTCAGCGTATTAGTAGTTTCAGTTAGTTAGTCAAGCTTCAGTCGTGCATGTTTAAAGTGTAAACTCAGTCTATCAGTGTTCCTCAACCTAATCAGTCTCATTCGAGGATGAATATTCCCAAGAGGGAGATATTGTAATACCCCATATTTCCCTAGCTAAAATTAACTCTCAGTCTATGAGTTATCCAAAGTAAATTTTTTGAAATACTAGTAGTTTTTAGTTTAGAGCTTACCAACGCGTAAAAAATTCAGTCAGCTTTCCAATGATATAAAATTTTCCTAAATCCGATACTCGAGCAAAGATTTAGAGTCATTTTTGTGAAAAAGTGTACCACCTAATAATTCAGTGCGTCGTGGAGGAAATCTAATTAACAATTGTCATTTTTTAGTGAACCAACGCGCTACCACCGTGTCGCGCCACCAGCTAATTTTTGAGTTGTCACTTTTGCAGTGTTGCTCCACGATAATGGCACATCGCGTCAAGGCCCAGTTTCCTATCCAGCAAGGCACCGTGATGGTGCCTCATTGCGCCATCAGCCCAGTTCACAGTTGTCCATTTTCCAATGATCTGGCACGATTGTATTGCATTGCATTGGGGGTGAAAAATCGATATTTCCAACTTTTGTTATTTAATTTCAGGGGATGTTTGGTCAATTCTCAGAACCCCTAATCAGCCTAAACACGGGGTTTTATACCCTAAATAACCTAATATCTCATTATTCACTCACTTTTCTCAAGATTTACGACATTATCTCTCAAGAGGCAAAAACCCTAGCATCAAGAATCAAGATGAATCCTTAAGAAATCCTCCAATAACCTTCAAGAACTTTACTTCTCAAGTATGCTAGGTGTTCATTCATGGGTTCCTTTCACCCATGAAGTCCAAGAACCCTTTTTAAACATACAAGATCTCAGATTTATGATTTCCATGTTTGAATTAGATTTAATTCATGTTCATGATATTAGTTGGGTTTTAGTCCATGATTTAATTGCAAGTTTCATGAAAATTGAATAGCATGTTTGATGAATATATGATTATCTTGATAAGCCCTTGAATTTATATATTTATTAATGTATCGTGATGTTCATGTGTTGGCTATTATCATGTAAATAATCCATGTTGCCTACGTCTTTGCTAAATTTCCTATGTGAAGTAAATAGTGTAATCATGACATATTATTATCTGGTCCCAATCATGTACAAACTTATGCTCTACAAGTGTTTATGAAATGCTTATGTAAAGTGACTAGTGAAAGAATGACATGTTATTATGTGATCCCATTCACGTACAAATTTATGTATATCAAGTGTTTGACAAAATGTCTAAATGAGTGCATTTTTAGCAAGAAAGTATTGTCCTGCCTTTATGATCATGTTATGTCTTTATTTTTATGCTATCCAGTCTTGGGGTATTTTATACCTAACAATCTAGTTGTTTATCTCAAGCCAGTGTCAGTTACAGAATAACATCAGTTATATCACGATTAGTAGAATTTAGTCAGCTACAGAACTTAGTAGAAATCAATCAGTTACAGAACTCAAGAAATATCAAAAAATTTAGTATCAGTCCAGTCCATTTCCGTATACTCAAATCAGTGTCTTTCAGTTGGCAGTTGGATTTAGCACTGAACGAGTGCAAAGATGATGACTTTCCCATCTGAGAGGTAGAGTTGTTAGTAGCAGTCCTTGTACTCTAGAACTGCGTAGCCAGGGCATGATGAGGAGTCACCTATCAGACTAGGCTTGACTACTTCCCAGGGGTCAGCCTTTAGATTAGGCTTGGCTCCGCCTAGGTGTCACCCATCAGTTAGGCTTGGTATCCTAGTTTTCCAGTGTTAGTACCTTTGGTATGGTATTTTCACCCTTCCATCAGGGGTAACAGGTTGGACCCCTATCAACTTAGATTTGGTATATGTCGGTTAGATATTTACCTCTCACAGTCTCAATTTTAGTCTTAGTTTAGAATTCAGTTCAGTTCTACAGAATTAGGACTGTCAGGCACAGTCACTCAGCATCAGTAATTGAGTTATTAATAACTTCAAATATAAAATATTCAATAATCAGAACTCAGTACATAGCTTCAGAATAGCTCAGTTATAGTATACATATATGCACAGTAATACATAGTATTTACAGTAGTTTTAATTATCCATATACTTTCATATTCAGTTACTCTATATCATTCAGTTAGTTACTATTCATGCATATAAACCCTTGCATTCAGACTTGCCTCATCTAGTATTCTAGTACATTCCATGTACTGATGCATACTATTTCTTTGCGCTATGATGTCTCATATCATAGGTTCGGACGCTCAAGTTCTCGACCGCGCTTAGGCAGATCTAGTCAGTAGTCGCAGCTTTAGTAGTGAGTCCTCATCTATTAAGGATGTGCTTTCATTTTTAGTATTTTAGTTTATCAGTAGTTTAGTAGTTGGAGTTAGTTAGATGCTTGTCCCATCAACTCGATACTCAGACAGTTCAGCTAGAGGATTTTAAACTAGACCAGTTCAAATAGTGTTTAGTTTTTAGATGTTTCTTCGAGATGTTATTATTTATAAGTATCTAGATTTTGAACCTTATAAAAATTCATCTTAATTGTGCATTTATTTTAGTGTTATTATTCAGTGCTCACAATAGATATCAGTCATGGGTTAGCTTGTGGTCCCTCAGGACTGTAAGTACTGTGTGACGCCCAGGGTGTACTCTCGGGGGGTTACAACTTAAGGGTGATTATAATATGATTAATGAACCTAAAGTTAGTGATGATGTAAAAATGTTAGTCGAGTATGTAACGCCCTAAGACTACCCCTTGGACATCACACGATGCATAGGACCACAAGTGATCTCAAGCTAACCCATGAACTGGCATATTGTTAAGCAACTTATTTAAATATGTATAAAATAACTGAGTTTACCATGCGGAAACATAATCAAGATGAAATCTGGGGAGAATAAACTACTAATACAATCTTACATTCTGATAAAACTAAGATCAAATACATCAACTCCACTTATTGTCTATGAAGCCTCTACTAATATTGACTATAGGTAGCTGGGACGCAACTCTAACTGCCACTAATCAATACATATGAGTAAGGAAGTAAAGTACGTGAAATAAAATCTAACTAAAGCCGCTGAAGTAGGAGGACTCATCATTTGCTGACTGAAATGTTCAATTGTCTGATTCTGATATATGGACTACAATTGAACTAGTACCTACATTATTAAACAATGTGGCACATAGATGTATATGTGGATCAATAATTTTGGAATGTAATGAGCATGTGGGGGTGAATGCATAAATAAAACAACAACTCAATGTTCATATAACTTGTAAAGGATGCATACCTAGTGTAAATGACTCATTTTTTCCTGAATGACTGAAAGCTGAAAATCATAAATCATGAGAAATAAAGCATGCTGTATAAATCTTGTGAGCCATAACACTTAGTTCTAAAAGCTATACTTTTACTCTTTCTGCTAGTGGAATAAGTTGTACTGATGTTAAGTTTATTTTCAAATCATACAGGCTAAGTGTAAAATGGACTCACCTTTATCATCCATAAACTGAAAGATAAAATCTAATAGCTAATGTCTTTTGTAAAACAATATCTAAATAAAACTGTGAGCCTTTACACTTGACTTCTAAAATCTATTCTGCTATTCTTTTTTCTGTTAGGGATATTCTTTTAACTGACATAAACCATGTAAGCTATCATGGAGTCCAATGCCTTATTACCCTAAGTGGAACACCTCACATTGGGGAGAGGTGTCATACTTTTGCTGTAATACCCAAAATATTTCTAGCTTAGTCCAGCCTTTAGTACGTACTTATAGCACTTGAATCTGAAAAATAAAGTTATGAGTTGAGGGACTTAGTCATTTTGACTCCTTTTAAACATCAGAGATTTTTAAGTTTACCCTCCGGGCTCCGAGACAATGATTTTTGAGTTAAATTACATTCAGGGGTGAAAATAGCATGACTCAAGTAAGATTCAGAATTTTTGGACAAGCATTGGATCACATTTGAATTGGCAAAATAGAAGCTCACCGCGATTAGGTAGTGTCACGGTGAGTATCATGGATAGGAGGCTACCGCATCACGGTGGAGGACAACTCGGCATTTTTCAATTTCTAGAGGGTCACTACAATTTCACTGCATCGCAGTGGGTATCATAATGACCCACTCACCGCATCGCGGTAGGGCCTTAATCGACGCTCCAAATGCGGGATTTTAAATCCCAAGGATAATTTTGTCTTTGATCAAACCCCCAAATCGTGTAAACAGAAGATTAATCATAATATTGAGCAAAATATGCTCATTGCTCATCAAATTCCTCTTAATTACAACCCTAGGCTTCAACATTCAACTTCAAGAATCCCCAAATTTCCAACATTCTTTTCCCAAAATAGTTCAAAATTCAAAGTTCCCAATTCAAGAATTCAAAGAATCAACCTTTAAGAGCACGAATAAGATCTCAAAACCAAGCTTCTTCATCTAGTTCATCAATTAAGGTATGTTGGGTTTTGAACAAGGATAAATCTTTCATCCTTGTTTCCAAAACTAGTTTCAATTACAGATTTATATGGTTTTATATGAATTTCAATTTAGGGTTCATACCCATTTATTGTTAATTGAATATTTTGAGATTTAAAGTGCTTTGGATGTTGAATTATATGTCTATTTTTGTAAATTGACGTGTATAACTATATTTTCTAGTTTTTGAGTTGAATTATGAATATTTACATTATCAAGCATGAACATTATGATGTTTTGACTTGAATTTGAAACATTGGTTACTAAGCCCTAGTTGATTGTGGATATTTCAAGAAAGATTATGCTTTTAAGTATTCCATGATATGTTTATAGACAACTTTGAATAAAGATTTGATCTTTTGATCTTTAGCTAAGACAAAGAATCCACTTTACAGATTAAATTTAGTTTTGAATGAATAAATGCACAGTTAACTTTCAGTATAAAATATTATGACTTTTTAAAGTTGATTTTCCTATAGAATGAGCATATATATTAAAGGGAGTAGTATTTAGCACCGAGCGGGAAAGTGTGGGTTTAGCGCATCCTACTTTCTTAGAACTACGAGCCAACATAGGTATAAATTCAGTATTCCCATTTCTATATGGATGACAGTTACAGATGTGATTACTTAGGTAAGTGTATGATACTTCTTCCTAGCTTGAGGTTTTCCCCTTACGAGAACATGACGTTGGACTCCATGATAGCTTATATGGTTTATGTTAGTTAAGAGAACCTCCTTACTACTAAAGAATAATTGAAAAGATTTTAAAAGAATTTCCCTAACACTAAAGATCTTCAAAATAGTTTTAAAAGTATTTTCCCTATAGTTTAACAAAAAAGAATGACAGATAACCATTTAGCTTTTAAACTTTAAATATAATGGCTCTCCAGATTTATATAGTATATTTTATTATTCATGATTTATGATTTTCAGGTTTTAGTTATTCCATCCATATGAGTTATTACATACAACAAGCATATTCTATGAAATTTTATAAAATTAAGATATTGACTTACTGTGCATTCATCACCATATACTCAGTATATCCTCAAAGTACTGATGCACATATACGTCTATGTGCTACATATTCTTATAATGTAGGTTCAGGTTCTTATTCTCAATAGCGTGAGTGATTTCAAGCATCGTTATCAACATCCCGACAGTTGGTGAGTACTCATGGCTTGAAGGCCCATTCATCTAGATTTCTAGCTTTCAGAGTATTTGATTAGTTTTTTTCAGTTAAGTAAGTACTCATGGTTTGAGGGCCCATTCATCTAGATTTCCATCTTTCATAGTATTTGATTAGTTTTTTTCAGTTAAGTATGAGTCAGTTAGGGGTTTGTCCCAATGGATATTTAGTTTCTTAGTAGTAGAGGCTTGTCGAACTACTAGCTATTATTTTCATACATTCTGCATTTGTTATCCAGATAGTATGCTTAGTTGAGCTCAGATAGTTTTAATATAATTAAGAATTAATGCTTGATTTGTTTACCTTAATGGGAGTTATAGATCTAGTAGTAGGCTTACATGGTTAGCTTGAGGCTACTCATAATCTTGAGTATCGTGTGGCATCTCGGGACCAGGTTTTGGGCATTACAAACTTGGTATCAAAACCTAAGTTTTATAGAATCCAAGGGAGTCAGACAAGTTTCTTTACGTAGAGTCTTGATCATGGGTGTGAAGCATGCCATATTTATGACCAAGAGGCTATGAGAAATTTTAGGAAAATTATTTCTTTCTTTCATAATCCATGATGCTTATAGCTGTCTCTATTTGCTATTAACTCATTCTCTTTTATGACAGAATATGCCTCCTCGCAGAGCTAATTTCTACAGGAATAATAACCAGCTAGCCCATCCTGTTGATCTTCTAAATGAGAATATTTATCATGCAAAATTTCGAGCTGTCTTTTAGGCGTTAACCCAAGTTGTGACTGCTAATGTTTATGCTAATAATCAGGCTACAATTTTATGTTAGTAAGAGGGTGATTTAGGTGCACCTAGACTTTATGACTTTATGAGGATGGATCTGCTTGAATTCTTTGGGTCAAAGGTAGGTGAGGACCCATAATTGTATCTTGATGAGGTGAAGAAGATCACCTAAGTTATGCATGTTATTGAAGAAGAGAGTTTGGAATTAACTTTTTATAGGTTTAAATATGTTTCTTATGATTAAGTTGTTATGTGGAAGAAAGGTAGGGGTAAGAATGCAGCTCCCAAAAGTTGGCAGGTATGTCAGGATGCTTTTTTAGATAGGTTCTTTATCAGTAAGTTACGGGAAGCCAAGATTGAGGAGTTCATGAACCTGAGGTAGGGCTCAATGATATTAAAGGAGTACTGCCTTAAGTTCAACCAGTTATCTAAGTATGCTCTTGAGTTGATGGGTGACACTAGATCTAGTATGAGTAAGTTTGTTACTGGGCTATCTGGATTGGTAGTCAAGGAGTGTAGAACTGCCATGCTTATTTGATATATAGATCATGCAATATTTATAATTCATGCCCAATATATTGAGGTAGAAAAGTTGAAGAGAAGAGATACAGGAAATAAGAAGGCTAGAACTGGGCAATTTGAGTATGGCCAATCAAGATTTACAGGAGGAAATTGTTTGTAGTTTCAAAGTCATCCAATTTTGATAGCACTATCTTCATCTAGTGACCTCGTACCCAGAACCAAGCAAAAAAGTAGGGTAAGAATTCTATGTCCATATTTTATAATAGTATGTGTGGAAGGCCTAGTTATCCTTCATGTGCTAAATGTTGTAAGAATCATCCTGGTAAGTGTTTGTTGGGTCAGAAAGGTTTCTTTGGATGTGGTCTATTGGGCATGGCATCAAGGAGTGACTATATTCTAAGAAAGAAAGTTGGGATGTTCGTCCCCAGACTCAGGTTACTAGTGCACTAGCTCCCATAGCTCGCCCAATCCCTTCTCAGGGTGCATCATTTAGTACTGGTGACAGTTAGTGCCAAAATTAGTTATATGCTTTAACATTCTATTAGGAGTAGGAGAGCTCCCTAGATGTTGTTACTGGAATGCATTCTATCTTTCATCTTGACGTTTATGTGTTGTTGGACCATACTTCAAGTTTCTCTTATGTGACCCCACTAGTTAAAGTTAATTTTGAAATAGGTCCTGAAAAGATCCCTGATCCCTTCTTGGTTTCTACTCCAGTGGGTAAGTCAGTTGTTGCTAAATAGATCTATAGAAAGTGTCCAATTACTGTCCTTTATAGGTTTATATTAGCAGATTTGATTGAAATAGATATGGTTGACTTTGACCTTATTCTTGGTATGGATAGGCTCCGTTCTTTTTATGCATCCATAGATTGTCACACCCGAGTTGTGAAGTTTTAGTTTCCTGATGAGCCAGACTTTGAGTGGGAAGGCAATTTAGTGTCTCCCAATCAACATTTCATATCTTATCTTAAAGCTAGAAAGTTGATATCAAAAGGGTGTATCTATCATCTAGTTCGAGTCGAAGACACTAAGTATGAGACTCTAATAGTTTAGTCAGTCTACTTAGTCAATGAATTTCCTGATATGTTTCCCGAAGATTTGCAAGGGGTACATCCGGACAAGGAAATAGAATTCAAAATTGATTTTCTTCTAGATACACAACCCATCTCCATTTCTCCATATCGTATGGCTCCTGTTGAGCTTAAAGAGTTGAAGATCAACCCAAAGACCTCTTAGATAAGGGTTTCATAAGGGCCATTATTTCTCCATAGGTCACTTCCATCCTATTTGTGCTTAAGAAAGATGGTTCTTTATGAATGTGCATTGACTATTGTTAGCTGAATAAAGACAAAGTTAAAAACTGATATCTTTTTCCTAGAATTGATGACTTATTTAATCAACTCTAAGGTGCAAGTTATTTTTCCAAGATAGACCTTAGGTCCGTATATCATCAGCTTAGAGTAAGGGAATATGATATCCTAATGATAGCTTTCAGAACCTGTTATGGTCATTTTGAATTACTAGTCATGTCTTTCGGGTTGACAAATGCCCCAGTAGCCTTCACGGACTTGATGAACTGTGCATTCAAATAGTAACTAGACATATTTGTCATAGTCTTTATTTATGATATTCTTGTCTATTGTTGTAGTGAGGATGATCATGCAGACCATCTTACAATTGTGGTGGAAACTCTTAGAGATTACTAGTTGTTTGCCAAATTTCACAAGTGTGAATTTCGGCTTAGGTCAGTGGCATTCCTCGATCATATTATTTTCAGTGATGGAAATAAAGTTGATCCCTAAAAGACTGAAACTGTGAGGAACTGGTCTAGACCCATTTCTCCATTAGACATCAAAAATTTCTTGGGTTTAGTTGGCTATTACAAATGGTTTGTTAAAGGGTTTTCATTCATTGCGTCTCCTATGACCTGATTGAATTAGAAGAAAGTTAAGTTTCAGTTGTTAGATTTTTATGAGAAGAGTTTTCAGGAGTTGAAGACTCGACTCACTTTAGCCCCAGTATTATCATTACCTGATAGTACAGATGGATTCATTGTGTATTGTGATGCTTATAGAGTTGGCTTGGGTTGTGTTTTGATGTAAAAAGGTAAGGTCATAGCCTATGCCTCTAGACAACTTAAACCTTACAAAAAGAACTATCCTACTCATGATCTTGAGTTAGCTAATGTTATGTTTGCTTTGAAAATCTGGAGGCACTATCTTTATGGGTGCATGCGGATGTGTTTAAAAACCATCAAAGTTTGTAGTATATATTTATGTAGAGAGAGTTAAATCTCCGTTAAAGAAGGTGGATAGAATTTTTGAAAGATTATGACATTAGTATTTTATATCATCAGAGCAAGGCCAATGTTATGGTAGACACCCTTAGTAGACTGTCTGTGGGTAGTGTTGCTCATATGGAGAGTGATAAGAAGGAGTTAGTTCGGGAAGTTCATCGATTGTCTAGATTAGGTGTTCGTTTAGTTGATTTGGATGAGGGTAGCATTTGGGTGCAGAGTAGTAGAAAATCTTCCTTACTTTTAGAGGTGAAGGAGAAACAGGATCAAAATCCTGTCCTAGTTAAGTTGAAGGAGTCGATAAGAGATCTGGAGGTGGAGGTTTTTTTCCAAGAGGGAGATGGCGTGTGGAGAGACCAGAGTAGATTGTGTGTGTCGTTCTTTGATAATTAAAGATAGTAGATTATGGCTGAAGCTTCTGGTGTGTGTTACTCTATACATCTTAGTGTCACCACCCAAACCAGGGCCTGGGCATAACAAGCATTTTGAACCATGGAGGACTGTAACACCCCTATCTGTCTGGTAATCATGGACCTAATTCATATGATCAAAGTAATGTGGAAGAAACACAATTATTTGGAAACATGGTCATAAATATGAAAAGAAACAATAATGGAGAAATAAGGTTCCCCCAACATCAATTAACCTCTAAACAACTGTCTACGAAAATCTCTAACAAATGACTGAGTCAAGTAACTGTATATAAACTGGGACAAGGCCCCCAGTAGACCCCAAAACTAAATATAAGCTAAAGGACTGCAGGACATAAGACCTTCCAAAACATATAAGGCTCACCACTTGTCTCTACAACTCTATCTAAATGATCTACTTATTCTCTTGACTCCTAGACTGGGCCTCTGAACCTGAGAGGTTGGAGAGGGAAGGGGGTCAGCACAAAAGTACTGGCACACAGAGATATCAAAACAAAACATAATATTTTTACAAAATATAGTTGAGAGACATTATAAAGAAATTTTGTATCAAATCATTTGAAAACATATGGGCGTAATGTAATAGTTTCTCAACAACAATGGAATGCAACTGAGCTACATGGAATACCCTACATAATTTACACCAACTGTCTAACCTCGGTTGCCGTATATATTAGAGTATAAGTGAGGGAGAGACACATAAGACCAAAAAGCATGGTGTCTCGACCCAATGGTAGTGCCCAAGATCACTTATCCCAGGCTCCTACCTATAGTCTCAATTTGGGAATGACATAAAGTCAAGTACACAAGATGACTTAGCCTAGTACCAAATCTCCGTGTTGGCAAACCCGTTTTCCAGCGATGAGCCCTTACACTCAAACGCCTTCTTTAGGCATCCAACTATCTTATGTAAAATCAATGCATTTGAATTTTATCTGATTCAATGACATATCATATTCTGTAGGGTATCATCATATCCGAATTGCAAGTCATCAATATCACTTCCACATATGCATTATCATGTAAAAACCAAGGTGCTTCATCATTTACAAGTGGTGAACAATATTTATTTCAAATTCATGCTCTCTCTTTTGTTGGTCACAGTATGATATGGGGTATCAAGACATTATCATGGGAATTTGAAAGCAATTTATCATTCATATTTATCAAACTTCCATGGAAAATCTCAAATCACATATGCATGGTTTCAACCATTAAAGTATATAGGCAAACAATTCCCATGACATAAAGATAAATGACTTAGAAATCATATTGAAAGCAAGTTATTAGCATTTGATTGAAAACCCCCATTTAAAAGCATGCATGTTCATCAAAACTACATCCTTGAGATTTTAGGATAACCCCACATACCTTGATTACTATGAATATTAGATGCTTCTTGAAGCCTACACTAAAAGGATTCCAATTATGCAATTACTTCCTAAAACCCCCGGTTGAATCTTGAGTTGCTTGTTTTTTTTTTTTGAAACCCTAAGTAGAATATTTGAGCACTTTTGATGAATGAAGGTGTATTTTTGGGTCCTTGGAACTGAATTTCGTTTTTTAGGGCTAAGTAAGTATGGAAAAGGACCATTTTGCCCCCAAAACGGAGTGTTTAAGTCACTTGAATTCTTTACATAGGTGCCGCCCATCCCATTGCCTATGTTTTTAAAGGCTCCGCCTATGCTATCACCTATGTTTACATAGGCTCCGCCTAGGCTATCGCCTATGTTTACATAGGCACCACCTAGGCTATCGCCTATGCTTTCCAGTGGCCATGGGCGATTGGTTAGGCGACACAAATAACTTTGAAAGGCCATAACTTCTTGCTCGGGTGTAAGACTTTAGTAAAATTGGTATCATTGGAAATCTAACTCAAAGACCTATGATTTGGCATATAGTAAGATTCCTAATTCGACATATACAGGGAGTTATGGTCGATGGAAGCTAACACAATTAACAACGTGTACTAAAACTTAGTCGATCGAAATAGTTTCAACTCGTCCTTGAGTTGAAGGACCTCTATGGTCTAAATTCAAGCTTGAATGGATTCACATGCTACACAAATAATTAACCTTCCATATTGGCATAGGATTTTATGGGTTCGGGATTTATCAACACATCGGAATCATGGTCTATATTGTAGCCTGAAATAGGGGGCGTTGCATTATCCCCCCTGAGGACCATTCATCCCCGAATGATAATGCGGGACACAGACAGACACAATTTCAAGAATAATAAAGGACTAGGAAAGATAAGATAAGAATAGTACCTTCTGTATCATCCTCCATAGAAGAAAAAAAATTGGGATATCTAATTCTCATGTTATCTTCTGACTCCCAAGTTGCTTCTTCGACTTTCTGATTCCTCCACAGTACCTTTACTGAGGCTATATCCTTGCTCCTCAGCTTTCGAACTTGGCGATCTAAAATTTCAATGGGCTCTTTTTTGTAAGACAAGGAGTCTATCACTTTGATATCCTTTATTGGCAATACCAGAGAATGATCTCCAATGCATTTCTTTAACATGGATACATGGAACACCGGATGAACGAAATCCAAACTTGCAGGCAATTCAAGCTCATAAGCAACTATACCAATCTTTTTCTGAATCTAATATGGCTTTTATAGCGAGGGCTCAATTTACCCCTTTTTCCAAACCGCATAACTCTTTTCATAGGAGAAACCTTGAGAAATACCCAATCACCAAATTCCAACTCTAGTTCTCTTCTCCGAACATCGGCATAGGAATTCTGACGACTTTGAGCAGTCTTGAGTCATTCTCTAATGATCTTCACTTTCTCCATCGCATGATGAACAAGATCAGGTACATACAACTGAGTCTCACATACTTCATACCATCCTATCGGAGACCTATATCTCCTCCCATACAAAGCCTCAAAAGGAGCCATCTTGATGCTGGCATGGTAACTATTATTGTAAGCGAATTCAACTAGTGGTAGGTGATCCACACAACTACCTTTGAAATCAATGACTCATGCCCTCAATATATCCTTGAGGGTCTGAATGGTACGCTCAGCTTGCCCATCCGTCTGAGGGTGGGAAGCTATGCTCAAATTCACTTGTGTACCTAAACCCTATTGAAAAGATCTCCAGAACTAAGATGAAAACTGCGTACCTCTATCGGATATAATGGAAACTGGTGCCCCATGCAACAAACTATCTCGTCAATGTATAGAATAACCCTCTCTCGAATAATTAGTCCTCGCAGGCAAAAAGTGGGCTGACTTTGTCAACCGATCTACAATCACCCATATAGAATCATACTGGCTTTGGGATCTCGGATGTCTTGTAATGAAGTCCATGTTTATCATCTCCCACTTCCATAAAGTAAGGGCTATCTCTTGGGAAGTACCACCTGGCCTCATGTGTTCTACCTTCACTTGTTGACAGTTCAAACACTTGGACACAAAATTAGCTACATCACGTTTCATGTTGTTCCACCAATACAAGGTTTTCAGATCATGGTACATCTTAGTAGAGCCTGGGTGAACGACATACCTCAATGTGTGCGCCTTATTAAGGATTCTTTCCCATAGCCCATCAACATTCAAAACGTATAACCTACCCTAAAATCTTAGAATACCATCACCACCAATTACAAATGACATAACCTTTTATTGGCCCATATCTTTCTTGATTTGCATCAAGATGGGATCTTCAACCTACTTCTCCTTAACTTCAGCACAAAGGGATGACTTAGCTAACTCATGAACAATTACCCCTCCATCTTTGGAATCTAAGAGTCGCACTCCCTAATTTAAAAGGTGGTGAATATCCTTCACCATCTCTTTCTTTCCTTCTTTTACATGAGAAAGGCTGCCCATAGACAACCTGCTGAGGGTGTCACCAACAACATTTGCCTTGTCCGAATGGTAATGCAGACTCATATCATAGTCTTTCAAAATCTCCATCCAACGCCTCTTCCTGAGGTTCAATTCTTTCTGTGAGAAAACATACTGCAAACTCTTATGGTTAGTATAAATGTCAACATGCACTCCACAGAGATAGTGCCTCCAAATTCTAAGTGCAAACACCACAACTTCTAACTCCAAGTCATGAGTGGGGTAATTGCACTCATGCACCTTTAACTGCCTAGATGCATAAGCTATCACCTTAACATGCTCATCGATACACAACCAAGTCCCACATAGGATGCATCATAATAAACCACAAAATCATCTACACCCTCGGGAAGGGTCAAAATAAAAGTAGTAGTCAGCTTGTCCGTCAACTTCTCAAAACTATTTTCACATAAGTCAGACCACACAAACTTCATCTTTTTCTGAGTCAGTTTAATAAGAAGAGCAGCTATGGAAGAAAAAATCTCTACGAACCTTCTGTAATACCCCACCAAACCCAAGAAGCTCCGAATATTGGTTCGAGTCGTGGGTCTGAGCCATTTTATCACTACTTTAAATTTCTGGGGATCCACTCTTATCCCGTCACTGGACACAATATGCCCTAGGAACGCAATAACATCTAACCAGAATTCACACTTGGAAAATTTAGCATACAACTGATGATCCTTAAGGGTCTGAAGAATAATTTGGAGGTGATTGGCGTGATCCTCTTTACTCTTAGAATAGATTATATTATCATCAATAAATACAATGATAAAAAAGTCAAGAAACTGACGAAACAATCTATTCATAAGATCCATGAAGGCTGCAGGGGCGTTAGTTAACCCGAAGTACATGAAAAAAAATTCATACTGACCATATCGGGTTTGGAAGGCTGTCTTGGGTATGTCTGATTCCCTAACTTTCAACTGATGATAACCCGAACAAAGGTCTATTTTTGGAAAACACTTGGCACCTTGAAGCTGGTCAAAAAGGTTGTCAATCTTAGGAAGAGGATATTTATTTTTAATCGTGACCTTATTCAATTGGTGGTAGTCTATGCACATACGAAAGGACCAATCCTTATTTCGCACGAAGAGCACGGGTGCACCCCATGGGGAAACACTAGGACGAATAAAACCTTTGTCTAGGAGGTCTACAAGCTGTTCCTTTAACTCTTTTAGTTCGGCGGGAGCCATTCTATATGGTAGAATAGAAATAGGACGAGTGTCTGGCAACACATCAATGCCAAAATCTATCTCCCTATCGGGGGTATCCCTGGGAGATCTTCGGGAAAGAATTCTAGGAATTCATTCACTACAGGGACTGACTTCAGAGAAAGATTTTCAACTTTTGAATCTTTTACTTAGAATAGATGATACATACAACCTTTGGAGATAAGCTTTTGGGCTCTAAGATAAGAGATAAAGTGACCTCTAGTTTCCATTGAACTCCCTTCCTATGCAATTGGTGTCTCATTCGGGAAAGAAAAAGTGACCTTTCGGGTTCTGCAATCAAGGGTGGCATAACACGAATGGAGCCAGTCCATCCCAAGGATGAATCAAAATCTACCATCTTAAGTTCTATAAGGGCTGCCACAGTTTCCCTACTATGAATAGACACGACACAATTTTTATACACCCTTCTAGCAACAATAGAATCACCTACATAAGTAGAAATAGAGAAGGGTTCTACAATAACTTCGGGCTCAAAATCAAAACCAACAGCCACATAAGGGGTCTTATAAGATAAAGTAGACCCGGGATCAAGCAATACATAAACATCATGAGAAAAGATTCGTAACATACAGGTGAAAACATCTGGTGAAGCTTTAGCCTCATGGTGGTTAGTCAAAGAATATAACCAGTTGCGGCCGCTCCCAGCAGCTGAAGGGGAACCCTTAGGAAGAGGAGCTGTAGAGGTCCCCGTATTTCCTCCAGCAGAAGGACAATCTCTCTGAAGGTGACCCACTTTACCACAAGTATAGCAGTTTCTCCCCTCAAACCAACACTTCCCTAGATGATTTCTTCCGCAAACCTCGCACCACAGATAAGTACGACTTTGCTGGGCTAAACTTCCCTGAGACAGAGTACCTAGAGCTTTGGATTCATGAGGAGTCTAAAAACTCTGAGTTTGTCTGTCTGTCAGTGGTCTGGTTGCTGGGGCACTGGCTGCTGACTGTGCATTATTCCAAAACTTCTTCTTCTTCGACCACTTATTACCCCAGTTACCATTCTACAACTGACTCTGATGCTGGTCTACAGATCTAGCTCTCTTAGCCTGTCTGTTTTTCCCTCTAGATTCAACAATCTTTTTCTTCTTCTCTTCCACTTGTTGCATATGAACGGTCAGTCGAGAAAAGTTTAAATACTTATTCAACATAGCCCACTGTCACCCAAGTACCAGGTTATCAGCAAGGACAGATGTAAATTTCCTCATCCGGGCTCTCATATTACTGGTCAACTCTGGTGCATAGCGGGATAGTTTTTTAAACTTCAAAGTTTACTCCTGGACACTCATACTGCCTTTTTTTAGATTCATAAACTCTTCCACTTTGGTCTTTCTCAACTCCAGAGGAAAGAATCGATCAAGGAAAACTTCCACAAATTTTCCCCAAATTGTGGGTTCAGCACTCTCACCTTCTGTATTTTCCCAGTCGGCATACCTCTGATTCACAACATCCTTGAGATGATAGGGCGCAAGTTCCACCCATTCAACCTCATCTACATTCATCACCTTAAAGATTTTTTCCATCTCATCCACGAACACCTATGGATCTATCTCCACCTTGGTGCTAGTGAACCTAGGTCGGTTCATCTTCATGAAATGTCTGACTCTACTATCCTCTGACATAACAGATGTAGACCCAATATCTTTCGATTGTTGATCCTGTTTATCTACCAACTATGTCAACATATGAATAAAACGTCTGAATTCTGCATTTGAAATATCTCTCTGAGATGTTGGGGGATGGTTGACATTAGTCCGTAGAGCTCGAGGTGGATTGGTCGGGACTGGAGGGACTCTCGGAGTATGGAAAAATTCTGGAGTTGTGAGCCCTATTATGGGTCCGCATCCCATGAGTAGGACAGACGTCATCTTCCTGAGAACTATGATCGATGATACGATGTGGAGGCATAACTGTGTTTCTGAAAAACAAGTGATCATTGATAGGGGACAGTTCAGACTCTGAAGCACGAACTAAATCACAAAGAAGGGAAATAGCAACCTAGGGTTATGTCTACTTTATAGTTTTCAATACTTTCTAACTATGTGCGTTACGAATTCATACATGAATTATGTTTATAGAGAAACATATTGTATTTAATAACATAATCCTAGTGTTTCTCAACCATCAAGGACTAATTCACTTTAGTTCTCTCAAAGCAAAAGCGTTTAGCAAAAACAATACAAAATCTCCAAGTATTTAATCCTGCTAAGCCATTAACTGATGAAATAGGGGTTGGTAATCCTATTTTCTTGGCACTACTGTCTTTTCCAAACAACAACCTTTCTTTCGAACAAGTTGCGTTTTAAGGCATATCCTCTATGTTTGCAACCATGAGAATTCAAGATAAGCGAACAGAGTATGATATAAACAAGTTAATGCATAATGAATTTAAAACCCAAAGTAATAGATTGTATGCTACAAGGATTCCATAACCCTAACTAATAAACTTAGCTACTCATGAATAAAACAAAAATCATCATAAGTATATTCATTATACCAAAAACTAGAAGATGAACTTGGTGTGCGAATGGTGAAAGTAAGAGAGAAGAAAAATGTTTCTCTCTCGCCACCCTAAGCCGCTATTCTCCTCTCTATAAATAATACATAACAATGAATCCTCCTTAAAAATTCAGAATTAAGCCTTTTAATAATCTCTTCTCTTATAATTTCATTCTAGGTCGCTGAACTAATTATAAATGACAAACTAGTCTTGGACATAGTTTCTAGGCGCCGCATTTGGTCCAGATTGTAGTTTCTAGGCGCCATATTTGGTCCAGGTTGCTACTCTCTCTTGTGTCATATGCCATACGTATTCCATAGTCCCATAATATCTTCATCTACCTCATTAATACCTGAAATCATGCTAATCACATTGGTTATCTCAATTACATAGAAGTAGAGTAAAAATATAAGAAACTAGGCACTTTGTTCTCTAAACATAGCTAAAATATGGATAAATTATGATGAATAGGTGTATAAATACACCCAAGATCACCACCCCACACTTAAATCTATGTTTGTCCTCAAAAAACATATCTATTTATACATACTACACAAGCCTTAGCACCCATAAAGGAAGACAAGATGCTCAAATAGGCTCACACAATAATTATGAACAATAAGTAGATTCAGGAATCATTACTAGAGACAACCTATCCTCAAGAATAGACTCATTAAGTTGGCAATTTCATGCATATTATTTAAGCATAAAAATCATATAAATTACCTAATCTTCATCAACCATGTGCCCTTACAACAAGAAAGTTACCCATAATCACTCACAATAATGCAATTTATAACAAAATGGGTACAAGAATCAAGTTGCGCTCACTCTCACAAAGAATTCTCAAATTACAACTGATGAATATATGATTTTCCTTAGTGTAATACTCCACTAATATCAGAATGCTAAGATTAGGATCATATAGGTCTTTTACGGGTTGTAATGTAGGCTAAAGGATGGGTAGGAACTATTTTGGCCAAAAATAGTGACTATCTTCCCTAAGCGCTTTAATACACTACATTCTGCAATCAAGACCAATCTCTAACTACCAACTTCCACTTCTGCTATCTTCACTGATTTGCTTTTCACCCCAACTCATTAAGCTTAAATAATAACACTATGGTAGGAGTATGCAACCCTTTCAAATATATATATATATATATATATATATATATATATATATAAATTTTTCACCCTTTTCACGTTACGCACCCTTATAATAGCCACCCTCAACTTAAGCTATTTGCCTTAGTTGAGGTGCACAATGTCCAAGAAGGACCAGAGCCAAAACAAGTTCATTGTAACATGTACGGGATAAAATTTTGAACTTTTTCAACAATTTTAGCTACTCCCAACCACATCAATTACTCACGCTAATAACTAGACTTTGGGGCATTAATTTCACCTTATTCCTCTTATTGTCAAACTCCTAACTCACATTGATTTTACATTAAAGCGCTTAGGAGATTTTGGATCAAATTACGGTCTATTAAAGAACGGAATAGGCTACATATGAGGATAACAAAATAACAAGCTAAAGGCTCAACGGGGCTAGCTAAGATAACGTACAAAGGTAGTTCAAAATAAGGTATGAACAATGGCTTTCAAAGAAATGCCTAAATCATCTCCTAAACTCACAATATTTATTTCGCTTTGCACACACACCAGACAAGTTCTAGCATCAGTTGCAATAAGGAATATACAATAGTCTTACATACTCATGGAACATGGTCAACTCAATTAGGAGCATTGTAGATTGTCGACCCAACAATTACATGAATTCAAATAAAACCAACAATCACAATAAGAGTCACAACTAGAGCCTAGGTGTTTCAAACGTAATGATCCATCACATACTTATGTTATAATGTCATGTAACCCACAAGAACAGTTACATGCAATTAAATGACTAATTTTCTCTTAAGACGGTCATCATCCATCCATCATCAAGAAAAGCACCTAATTATGACTATATAACTAAAAAATAAACAAAATAGCTAATCCTATCACAGAAAAATGCTACGGAGAAGGTTCTATTTTCTTACATAACTAGTAAAAAAGTACCCAGCCACCCCACACTTAAGCTTAGCACTATCCCTAGTGCAAATAACAAGATAAATAACCTGGCTAGTAGTACTTCTAATCCACATTAGGATTCATGCCACCTGCATGGAGATCATCATTGAAGCAAATAGCAAAATTATTTGGTACTATTTTCTTAAGAAACAAGTAGCAAAGTAACCAGCCAGTAGGCATAGGATATTGGAAATGAGGCGCATACCCTATCGCCTATGTGAGGCAGTGAGCATAGGTAATGGTATAAACGGTGCCTAACCTATCGCCTATGTTGACATAGGCGGTGCCTAAGTTATCACCTAAGTGAGGCAGTGAGCATAGGCAATGGTATAAACGATGCCTAACCTATTGCCTATGTTAATATAGGCGGCACCTAAGCTATCGCCTAAGTGAGGCAGTGAGCATAGGCAATAGTATAAGCGGTGCCTAACCTATCACCCCCGCACCCCTATCATGGTCAATGGTGGGCTTCGGGATCGAGCCTATTGGCCCAATCCCTATGCTACCACCACAGACCTCATTGAAAGTCATAAAATAAAGTCACACTGCAAAACTTTTTGGGTCGGATTAACGTAATTTAAAGCGTGACTCTAATGCAAATCATAGTTGGGCCTTACATATATGACCACTCTAACTTACCTGTAATGTTTCTATCACTCCTAAAATTATCACCATTGACATGGCTCTCTTTCAAATCAAAATTGGTATTAATCTTCTCCTTAGTACTTCGTCCACCTACACTTAATCAAAAACAACAAAAATTATTAGAAAGATGGGTTGCCTCCCACGAAGTGCCGTAGTTTCGGTCATGGCTTGACTCTTCTTTTTGCATTTTTGTTTAACATAATAAAGTGAAAATAAAATCATGGGTTTCCTTCCATACAATGCCTAATTTAATATCACAGCACGACTCAATTATCTTGACTACTCTAATTTTGTTAAGATACATCGATGATACCTTTTGTACCTCATTTGCTGGATCAAGAAAATGCTTTATTCCTAGTCCAACCACTTTGAAGTCACTCACATCCTTTCTTGCAAGTTTAACCAAACCAGCAATGGTATCCACAAAAGACATATCCTTAACAGGTACATCTCGCTCTCTTCATAGAATACATTAACAATCGAGAAGACAATAATCTCTTTTTGTTGTTTTATAGACTGACATACTTCAAAGCTAACTTTTTTCTCATTGAGCCTAAATTTCAGCTCATTCAGCTCCATGTCAACTAACACTCTCTCAGTTGTTAAGAATGGCCTACCTAAAATTATGAGTACTTCAAAGTACACTTCGTAATCAAGAATTACAAAGTCGGTAGGAAATATAAAATCAACAACTTTTACAAGTACATTATGTGGAATCCCAATCGGCCTTTTTATCGATCTATCCGCCATTAGAAGCCACATATTAGTGGACGTAGGATCTCCTAAACCCAGTTTCTTGAAAACCGTCAATGGCATAAGATTGATACTTTTCCCAAGATCACAAAGGGCCTATTCAAACTTTAGCAATCCAATCGTACATAGAACAGTAAATGCTCCCGGATTAGCTTTCTTCTGGATAATAGATCTTATAGAAATAGCACTACAATGATGAAGATTGTCTACCGTTTCATAGCTTACAGTCCTTTTCTTTGTTAACAGGTCTTTCATAAACTTAGCATATCTGGGCATCTGTTCCAGTGCTTCAACTAAGGGCACCTTCACTATAAATTGCTTTAACATAGCCATGAATTTGCTAAACTTGCCAGCATCTTCTTTCTTATTTAATCATTGTGGAAATGGAGGTGGCGGCCTTGGTATTTTAGTTGGATCAACTTTTACCTCATTTCTTATGCCTTGCTCTACATCACTAACATGCTTTGGTTTAGTTGGTTGTTCAACTTTCGCACCCTTATTTTTCAAACCTCCCAACTGCATAGGCACCACTAGAGAATAATCAACCATCTCCCAATCTATTTCAACCTCATCAATATAAGAGGTAGATCCCAAACATGGACTAGATAACATCTTACCTCTCCTAGTAGTAATGGCCATACATGATCCATCAGTCCTTGGATTCTAAATTGTATCACTTGGTAGAGTCCCATTCTGTCTTTGGTTGAATGCTGTGGATAATTGGCTCATCTACTGCTACAATTGTTTAATAATGACTGAGTGCGAATCTACTAGTTGACTCATGGAAGATATTTCACTCTTTACAGTAGTCAACCCAGAATTTGTCGCCTCAACTCCCTTTAATAGTTTCTCCATCATGTCTTCCATGGATATTTTGCCTAAATTTGTGGAAGCACTATCACGATTTCCAAGAGGCACATACAATGTACTCCTATCACTTTTACTCTTCCAATATCCTTGATGGTTCCAACCATAGTTTCCTTGGCCACCACCTCGAAAGCCCATCTGATTGTTCAAGTAATTGGCTTCTTCCTCAGGATTAGAGTCATCCCTCCCCTGTGATGCTGTAGATTTAACCTTCTTTGTCTTTCCTGATAATAGATGCTTAGTGAGAAGATCTATTTGTGTCTTCATGTTAGCCATGTCCTGGTCATGCTCTTCTTCTCTTCACCTCTGTTCTGCAGCTATGCCAATAGATACAGTATAGATTGCTACCTCAGAATCCCTGGTATGCCAAGCTCTACTCTGCTTTATCATCTGATCAAGCATCTTAGAAGCTTTATTTGAATTGCATTTTGTCCAACCCCTGGGTTGTCAAATGACATGAATGTTGAGACAAAATTAACCAAATGCATATTCGGGTCATCACCTGGAAGTCTACCAAATAACACTTTGAGTTGCAACAGCTGTATCATAGTGCTTGTAATATTAAACTTGGCTCTGGGTGCTAAGGGTGGAGGAATAATAACCCCTGTTGCACTGGATCCATCTGAGTCATCATCATTATCCTCCAGATTAAAATGCATAGCTTGGCGTTCAAGTCTTGCTCTGAAAGGATGATTTATGTTTACATTTATGTTCACTAGTGCAGCTATATCCTCTGAACGCCTTTGATTAACTGGCCCCAACAACTCATCATCTCCCAGGTTGTCTTCGTCTGGATTAGGTTCCTGATCTGGGTTATTATCATTTTGGAGGTTTAATTGAGCATTAGCCAAAGCGTCTAATCTTTCAGCTTCCTATTGGTTAGCCATTCTTTTAATGAGATGAGGTTTAGGATTGAAGGGTAATAATGCTTCTCCAGAACTTTTGGTTTATGGCATAAACAACAATTATCCTAAAATAAACAAAAACAACAAATAAATGTAAAATAAGGAAACTTGACTAACAATTAACTTACACACATAAACTCAATCGAAAATCATATTCCTCGGCAACGGCGCCAAAATTTGATATGCCCAAACTCCACCTCTCTTATGAGAGACTAAGCGGTCATTGTCAAATATATAACATAACTAGGTTGAGGTCGAATCCCAAAAGGAATATGGTGATAATGAAGTTGTATGCAGATTAGTTGACTTTTAATCATTTGTTTTCGTAAAATAAATAGGGAGGATTTGATTCAGTTCACAAATTAATGGTTTCAGTTTATCAAGATGAAACAAGTGTAGTAGTATTCAAATTCAGAGAAATAGCAAGCTAGGGTTATGTCCACCTTATAGTTTTCAATACTTTCTAACTATGGGAATTATGAATTCATACTTGCATCGTGCTTACAAAGAAACGTATTGTATTTAATAACCTAATCCTAGTGTTTCTCAACCATCAAGGACTAATTCACTTTAGTTCTCTCGAATCAAAAGCGTTTACCAAAAACAATATGAAATCTCCAAGTAGTTAATCCTGCTAAGGCATTAACTTATTTAATAGGGGTAGGTAATTCTATTTTCTTGTCACTACTCTCTTTTCCGAGAAACAACCTTTCTTTCGAACAAGTAGCATTTTAAGGCATATCCTCAATGTTTGCAACCACGAGAATTCAAGTTAAGCGAAGAGAGTATGATATAAACAAGTTAATGCATAATGAATTCAAAACCCAAAGTAATAGATTGGATGCTACAAGGCTTCCATAACCCTAACTAATAAACTTAGCTACTCATGAATAAAACAAAAATCATCATAAATATATTCATCATACCAAAAACTAGAAGACGATCTTGGTGTGCGAATGGTGAAAGTAAGAGAGAAGAAACGTTTTTCTCTCTCGCTACCCTAAGTCGCTATTCGCCTCTCTTTGAATAATACATAATGATGAATCCTCCTTAAAAATTCAGCATTAAGCCTTTTAATAATCTCTTCTCTCATAATTGCATTCTAGGTCGCTGAACTAATTATAAATGACAAACTAGTCTTGGACATAGTTTCTAGGCACCACATTTTGTCCAGATTGTAGTTTCTAGGCGCCATATTTGGTCCAGGTTGCTACTCTCTCTTGTGTCATATGCCATACGTATTCCATAGTCCCATAATATCTTCATCTACCTCATTAATACCTGAAATCATGCTAATCACATTGGTTAGCTCAATTACATAGAGGTAGAGTAAAAACATAAGAAACTAGGCACTTTGTTCTCTAAACATAGCTAAAATATAGATAAATTATGATGATTAGGTGTACAAATACACCCAAGATCACCACCCCACACTTAAAACTTTGTTTGTCGTCAAACAACATATCTATTTATACATACTACACAAGCCTTAGCACCCATAAAGGAAGACAAGATGCTCAAATAGGCTCACACAATAATTATGAACAATAAGTAGATTCAGGAATCATTACTAGGGACAACCTACCCTCAAGAATAGACTCATTAAGTTGGCAATTTCATGCATATTATTTAAGCATAAAAATCATATAAATTACCTAACCTTCATCAACCATGTGCCCTCACAACAAGAAAGTTACCCATAATCACTCACAATCATGCAATTTATAACAAAATGGGTACAAGAATCAAGTTGCGCTCACTCTCACAAAGAATTATCAAATTAAAACTGATGACCATATACTTTCCCTTAGTGTAATACTCCACTAATATCAGAATGCTAAGATTAGGATCATATAGGTCTTTTACGGGTTATAATTCAGGCTAAAGTATGGGTAGGAACTATTTTGGCCTGAAATAGTGACTATCTTACCTAAGCACTTTAATACACTACATTATGCAATCAAGATCAATCTCTAACTACCAACTTCCACTTCTATTATCTTCACAGATTTGCTTTTCACACAAACTAATTAAGTTTAATTAATAACACTATGGTGGGAGTATGCAACCCCTTCAAATATATATATATATATATATATATATATATATATATATTTTGCACCCTTTTCACGTTTTGCACTCTTATAATAGCCACCCTTAACTAAAGAAATTTTCCTTAGTTGAGGTGCACAATGTCCAAGAAGGACCTGGGCACATGTCCAGGATGAAACAGTTCATCTTTTAGACTTTAAATGTGATAGTTATTCCAGCCATGTGAGTCATCACATACAACATGCATATTCTATGAATTTTTATAACATTAAGATATTAATTTACTGTGCATTCACCCTCATATACTCAGTACATCCTCAAAGTACTAATCCACATATACGACTATGTGTTACACTGTCTCATAATATAGGTTTAAGTGCTCAGTCTCAATAGCATGAGTGGTTTTAGGCATCTCTATCTACATCTTGATAGTTGCTGAGTCCTCATTGTTTGAGGGCCCATTCATCAAGATTTTTGGCTTTTATAATATTTGATTAGTTTCTTTTAGTTAAGACCAAGTCAGTTAGGGGTTTGTTCCAATGGCTCTCTAGTTTCTTACTATAGGTTTGCCAGACTACTAGCTATTATTTATAGACTTTCCATATTTATTATACAGATAGTATACTCAGTTGATCTTAACAGCTTTGATATAATTCAGTATTGATGCTTGATTTGTTTACCTTAATGGGAGTTATAGACCTAGTAGCAGGCTTAGAAGGTTAGCTTGGGGCTACTTATAGTCTTGAGCACCGTGTGGCATCTCGGGACTAGGTTTTGGAGAGTTACACTTGCCAGGAGTATAACCTGGGCTAAGTGATCACTGTCTATAGCTACATCCATATAAATAGGAATAATCTGAATCTATACCTACGTGACTCATAGTCTGGGGAAGTAGGATGCACTAAACCCACACTTTCTACTCGGTGCTAAATATTGCTTCCTTTAATCTGTATGCTCATTCTGTAGGAAGTCCACTCTAAATAACATAAGGATTCATACTGAAAATTAGTTATGCATCTGTTTGCTTTAAATTAAAATTCAAGCTATAAAGTGAATTCCTTATCTTAACTAAGGATCAAAAGATCAAATCTTGATTCAAAAACTGAATATAAACTAATCATAGGGTTCTTAAAAGCAAAATCTTCTTGGAATATCAATATTCAAACTAGGCTTGATAACCCATGTTTCAAACATATGTCAAATCATCACCAAGTATTCTCAATAGTTAAAATCATGAAGTTCTTGGAAAATTCTAATCAAAATAGTGAAATTCAACCCTCAATATGTCTAAAATCACTTCACATGCATACATGTGCAAAATAGGCACACAATTCATCATCTAAAACACTTGTAACATCAATATCTTCAAATAATAATAGTTGTTTATGAAACCTATTTTGAAATTTATGTAAATGTATATAATTCAACTTTAAGAACTAATTTTGGGCACAATAATGAAAGAATTATCCTTGTTTATAACCCCAAATACCTTATTTAATTGATTGGATATAAAAGCTTGAACTTTGAATCTCTAACGATGTTCTTGAAGCTTCTTCTTATAATTCTTGAATTAGGAAGCTTGGGTTCTTGCTTTTCTTAAAGTAAATTTTATGAAGTTCTTGCTGTTCTTGAGGTGGCTAGCATTTTCTTTGATTGAAAAGGATGAATTATATATCTAATGCTTTTGGTGACAGAAATTTGGTGTTATGGATGGATTTGGGTGAGGGAAAGTGACCAAAGTACCCTAAACCCTTTAGGAACTAAAAAACAATGCAAAATAGGTCTTTATCACATTGGATATAGTGTTGGGGTCATAAAATGAAATACCCGTGCCTTTTTCCTAGCTTGAAATCATCTCAAGGATGTTAGAAATTTCTTTGGAATATGAATCCATTTTCGTACACGTGGTATTTTTAAGATTTTTACATTATATCACGTGAAAAATTGAATAAGCCTTCCATCGATATCAATTTCATCAAAATTTGGTATCGGGGGATGAATTATGGATATTTTATGAAAGTAGTTCAAATAGCCCAGAACGATGACCAGGTAAACGGACCACCGCCAGCTCGACGAACCATCAAAGCTTGCCGTCATACTGAGGCAGTGGACCTACTTTCTGCCTAAGGATGATGGTAGCGGTTGATGGCTCATTGTTAGCTCAGCGGACCATTGGAGACCACCGTCGCACTAAGACAGTGGGACTAGTTTCTGCCCAGGTCCGACGGTCAAGACCGATGAACTATCGCAATTCCAATGGACTATCGTCCTAGCCCATCGCACCATACATTCAATATTTCTAGGCCATTTTATCGGTGGTATTTTGGTCTTTTACCACCCACCAATATGTACCCTGTATATCCAATTTAAGCCATTGTTCCTTATTATTTCATAACATAAAGATAGGTTTCTCTCAAGATCAAAAACCATGAACTAGGGTTAAATCCTTCTTCAAGAAATTTAATAAAAATTCAAGAACCAGTCTAGAAATTCTCTAAGAACCTTCACGAATCTTAATGCAGGTATACGTAGTGTTTATTCATGGACTCCTTTCGTCCATGAAGCCCAAGAATCACTTTTCCAACTTTAAGTTATAGATTTTCTTTATGATTTCATGATTGGGCTATTCTTATTCATGTTGATAAATGAGAAATTGAATTCTACTCCATGTTGGGTGATAATTTCTATGTGGGTTTAATTATTATAGATATAGATTCATGCAAACTTATGACTAAACCCTTGATGAAATTAGAATTTAATCATGATGTTTAATTGTTGTACAATGATGTTTACATGTACTATGCCTACAATATGTTTGATTAAATGCCTAGATAAAGGAAAAGTGCCTAACTAGCATGATATCTTGAAATGCCCATATATGTACAGGCTTATGCCTATCACATGTTTGATGAAATGCTTACACAAATGTATTATGGATTATAATGTTAGTCAATATTCAGATTCAGAAATCATGTTATCATGATTTTAGTATCAGTTTTTATATCTTATACATGTATTCTCACGCTTATGATAGTTAGTCAGTTATTATTATTGTTCATACATATAAACCCCATGCATTCAGACTACCTAACATATATACCAGTATATTCAAAGTACTGATGCATTTGCACTAAGGTGTCTTATACTATAGGTTTAGAGACACGAGCTCTAGAGCAGCAGTAGATCCTAGTCTTAGTAGTCAAAGTTACAAGTGATTCCTTATTTTTTGAGGATATGATTATTTCTCTATTATCTCATTAGTTAGTTTATTAGTTGGGGTTAGTTGGGGACATATCCCATCAACTACTAACTTAGATAATTTTAATCAGTTAGAGACTTTCTAGACTATATTTTATCAGACTTCAGTATTTTTAGTTTTGTTTTGGGTATTCTATTACCCCACACAGATGTTATATTATTCAGATTATGTTCAATATTAAAACTTATGGCCTTTCAGTATATGTTTTACAATATTAAGTATTTTATGCAGTTACAGGTATAGATATCAGTCATGGGTTAGCTTGTGGTCCTTTGGAATCATGAGCACCATTTAGTATTCTAGGTACTAGATTTGGGGTGTTACAAACTTATTATTAGAGCCTAAGGTTCAATAGAGTCCTAGGAAGTCTAAATGCCGCATCTAGTAAAGTGTTGTACATAGGTGTGTTGCGTGCCACATTTATGTGTAGAAGGATATGAGATGTTTTAGGAACAATTTCCCGTATTCATGTCATGCTAGTGAGCATAATCTCAAGTGAATTTTTTAGTCTAATTTGCTTCTTCTCTCTATTTCAGAACATGCCTCCCACGAGAAGAACCCAGCCTATCCAAGAAGATCCGTTAGACAATTATGTTTCTTATATGGAGTTTAGGGCAGCATTCACTACTCTTGCTCAGTTTGTCACTACCCAAAATGAATGACCAGCTGTCATTCTGACCAACCCAGTGGCTAATTCAGCTACATCCAAGATTTGAGATATCACCCGAATAAATCCTCCAACCTTTCTAGGGTCTAAGACAGATGAGGACCCTTAGGAATTTCTAGATTAGGTACAAAAGGTGAAAAATATCATGGGGTGACTACGGTTGAGAGTGCTGAGTTAGCTGCATATCAGTAGAAGGATATTGCTCATACTTTGTTAAAGCAGTAAAAGTTAGAAAGGGCACATGATGCAGGGTCAGTTGAGTGGGAGGAGTTTTTGTCTTCTTTCCTTGATAGATTCTTTCCCCTAGATCTTAGGGAAGCCAAGGTGCTAGAATTCATCAACCTTAGTCAGGGAAATATGGCAGTGAAAGAGAATTATCTTAAGTTTACTCAATTAGCCAGATATACCCCTTACGTGGTTGCAGATAGTAGGGAAAGAATGAGTAAGTTCATCTCAGGGGTGAATGATAACATTGTTAATGAGTGCAGATTTACTATGCTAAATAGTGAAATGACTTTAGCCAAACTTATGACCCATGATCAATAGATAGAGGAGCAGAAGATTAAGATGAGGGAGAAGCAGAATAAGAGAGCAAGGACAGGTAGATACAACTTTTCTCAGCCAAATTAGAAGGAGGAAACCATTCTTAGTTTAGACCTAAGTCATCAGTTCTAGCTCCTTCGTCAGCCACTACTCCAGTGCCAAAATTCAGAGATGGCAACAGAGATAGAGCACCAAGCTCTAAGACCTATGGCAGTGCTAGCAGTGCCTGAACTAATCCTCTTTATCAGACTTATGGTAAGAACTAAAAGGGTGTGTGCAGAGCTGGCAATGACGTGTATTTTGGTTGTGGCAAGATAGGCCACAGAGTCAGAGATTGCCCTCTGTTAGGTTATCAGAGTTAACTTCGATCCTCATCTCAGTTCGATCGCCTAAATCAGCAGGGTGCCACCTCCAGTGCTACTAGTGGGCAATGCCCAAATCATCTCTATGCTTTTCAGTCCCAAAAGGATCAGGAAAATTCTCCTGATATGGTTACGAGTATGTTAAAAATATTTCACATACATGTTTACGCTTTGCTAGATCCAAAAACTTCTTTATCTTTGTTACTCCTTATATACCAGTTGATTTCAGAATCAGTCTTGAAATTCTAGGAAAACCATTTTCAGTCTCTACCCTAGTGAGTAAAACCCTCATAGCCCGACGAGTATATAGGAACTGCCGGTTATGATATTTCAAAAAGTTAATTCAGCAGGCTTAGTCGAATTAGAGATGACTTATTTTGATGTAATTCTCAGCATGGATTGGGTTCATTCCTACTATGTCACAGTCGACTACAGAAATAAAATAGTTCAGTTTCAGTTTTCGAATAAACTAGATCTAGAGTGGAAAGGTAGTGTATCCACTTTTAGAGGCTAGCTTGTTTCCTACCTTTGGGATGTGTATCTAAGGGATATGTCTATCATCTTGTTCTTGTTAAGTATTCCAGTTCTGAGACACCTAGTCTTGAATCAATCCCAATAGTGAATGAATATTCAGATGTCTTTCCCGAAGATCTTCCTGGAATTCCTCCCGAAAGAAAGATAGACTTCGGTATTGATCTTCTTCTTGATACTCATCCCATATCTATTCCATCATACAAAATAGAACCAGCAGAACTTAGGGAATTGAAAGAATTGTTGAAGGATCTACTAGATAAGGGATTCAGCAAACCTAGCATTTCCCCATGGGGTGCACCAGTCTTATTCGTGTGCAAGAAAGATGGTTCTATCAGAATGTGCATTGATTACCGTAAATTCAATAAAGTCATGGTCAAGAGCAGATCAGAGTCAGAGAATATGACATTTCAAAAATAGCTTTCTGCACTCGGTATGGTCAGTTCGAATTCCTAATCATATCATTTGGTCTTGCCAATGGCCCAACCGTTTTCATGTACTATATGAACCATGTGTTCAAGAACTTGGACATGTTTATCATATACTTCATAGATGATATTCTGGTCTATTCTCATAGTGAGCAAGATCATACAGACCATCTCAGAATAGTACTTCAGACTCTCAAAGATCATCAGCTATTCGCCAAATTTAGTAAGTGCAAATATTTTCAAAGTTCAGTAGCATTCCTTGGTCATATTATTTCCAGTGAAGGCATTAAGTAGATCCTCCAAAAACCAAAGCAGTAAGAAACTGGCCTCGCCCAGTCTCTCCATCAGATATTAGGAGTTTCATGGGTTTAGTTGGCTATTACAAATGGTTTGTTGAGAGATGTTCTTATATTGCATCTCCTATCTCTAGATTGATTTAGAATAAATTCAAGTTTCAGTGGTCAAATCCTTATGAGTAGATTTTTCAGGAGTTGAAGACTTGACTCACCTCAGCCCTAGTTCTACCATTTCCAGATGGTGTAGATGGATTCGAGGTGTATTGTGATACATCTAGAGTAAGTTTGGGTTGTGTCCTCATGTATCATGGTAAGTTCATAGCCTACGCCTCTAGACAGTTAAATTTCTATGAGAAGAATTATCCTACTCATGATCTTGACTTAACAGTCGTAGTCGTTTTCTTGAAAATTTGGAGGCATTACCTATACGGTGTTCATGTAGATTTCTTCACAGATCATAAGAGCCTTCAGTATGTATTTTCTAAGAAAGGTCTCAATATTCATTAGAGAAAATGGTTAGAGATCTTGAAATATTATGACATGAGTTTCCTTTATCATTCGGGCAAGGCCACCATAGTGGCTAAAGCTCTCAGTAGACTATCCATAGGTAGTGTTTCTCATGTTGAGGATAGTAAGAAGAAGTTAGCTTAGAAAGTCCATCAGCTTTCCAGACTAGGCGTTCGCTTAGTTGATACAGAGGAGGGTGATATATGGGTTTAGAGTAGTTCAGAATCATCTTTAGGTTTTGAGGTGAAAGAAAGGCAAGATAGAGATCCTAGCCTTGTCAAGTTGAAAGAGTCATCCAGAATTAGAAAGTAGAGGTTTTCTCCTAAGGGGGAGATAGTGTTCTGCGTTGTCAGGGTCGTCTCTGTGTTCTAGCTGTAGATGACTTAAGGTAGTGAATTCTTGCAGAAGCGCATGGTGAGTGCTACTTTATTCATCCAGGGGCCACTAAGATGTGCCATGACTTACAGGAGATCTGTTGGTTGAGTGGGATAAAGAGAGATGTTTTAGAGTTTGTGGCTAAGTTCTCTACATGTGAGCAGGTTAAGATAGAGCATCAAAAGCCTAGTGGTCCTATGTAAGAGTTCATTATTCCTACTTGGAAGTGGGAAAAAGTGAACATGGACTTCGTGATGGGTTTGCCTCAAAATCGTCATTATCATGATTCAATCTGGGTCATTATAGACAGAATTACCAAATTAGATCATTTCCTTCCATTTAATTTCTATTATTCAGCCGATGAATACGCCAAACTCTACATCAGGATGTTGGTCAGATTGCATTGTGTTTTATTATCCATTATCTCAGATAGAGGTACCTAGTTCACCACTTATTTTTGGAAAGCATTCCAAAAGGGTCTTGGTACCCAAGTTCATCTTAGTATAGCCTTCCATCCCCAGACAGATGGTCAAGCAGAGAGGATCATTCAGACTTTAGAAGATATGCTAAAAGCGTGTGCAATTGATTTCTAGGGAAGTTGGGATGACCACTTGCCTTTGATTTAATTTGCATACAACAAAAACTATGATTCCATTATTCAGATGGCTCCATTCATAGCTCTCTATGGTAGGAGATGTAGATCTCCTATCGGTTTGTTCATAGTTAGTGAGGCCTCAGGTACAGGGCCTGACTTAGTATTTGATGTCCTAGAAAAGTCCAGTTGATAAGAGAAAGACTCTGGCATTCTCAGAGCCGACAGAAGTCTTATGCACATGTACGTAGAAAGGATCATGAGTTTGAGAGCAGTGATCATGTCTATCTAAAGATCTCTCCCATGAAGAGAGTGAATAGATTCAGAAAGAAGATAAAGCTCAGTCCCTGATATGTCGATCCCTTCAAGATTCTCAGTTGCTTTGGCAAGGTAGCTTATGAGCTTGAATTGCCTATAGATATAGCTTCAGTTCATCCATTCTTCTATGTCTATTTTCCTAAGAAGTGCATAGGTGACCCAACACTTGTAGTCCCTATTCAAAGAATAGATTCCCAGAAAAACATCTCTTACGAAGAGATTCCAGTCAAAATCATAGACTTTCAGACTTGTAGATTGAGGAACAAAGAAGTTCCTCTAGTTGAAGTTCTTTGAAAAAAATCAGTCCCTTGAGGGAGATATTTGGGAAGCAGAAGCATACATGCATACCAAGTATCCTCACATCTTCCCCGCCAACTCAGATCAAGCTCATGCTTAGTGTTTATCATAAACTCGGTATCAAGTACCATTGACTATTTAGTCATGCATTCATGTATCAGTTTAGTTATATAATTATGCATCAGACATGCATTCTCATTATGAGAAAAACTTAGTTCCTGAGAATACTCAGTGATGCATTCATGAGCCAGTTACACATGCATCAGATATACATGTTTAGTATTATATGTTCAGCTTGTCAGTTATATCAGTCATGAGATCATGTTTCAGTCATTCATGTGTAGTTCATGTTAATCTTACTATTTCCCCTCTCAGTTAGTCTCATTCAAGTATGAATGTTCTCAAGGGGGAGATATTGTAATACCCATGCCTTTTTTCTAGCTTTAAATCATGTTGAGGATGTTAGAACTTGCTTTCGAATATAAATCCATTTTTTTACACATGGTATTTTTAATATTTTCACCTTTTATCACTTGGGAAATTGAATAAGCTTTCCATCGATACAAATTTCATCAAAATCCGATATCGGGGGAAGAAGTTATGGATATTTTATGAAAGTAGTTTTGACTGCCTAGAATCGATGATCAGGTTGACGGACCATTGAAGCCTTCTATTGCACTGAGGCAATGGAACTGCTTTCTACCCAGGGATGATGGTAGTGGTCGATGGACCGTCACTAGCTCAATGAATCGTAGGAGCTCACCATCGCACTAAGGCAGTGGGACTAATTTCTGCCCAGGTCCGATGGACCATCGCAGTTCTGATGGACCTTTGTCCTAGCTCATTGCACCATATATTCAGTATTTCCAAGGCATTTTATCAGGGGTATTTTGGTCTTTTACCACCCACCTATATATACCCAGTTATATCAAATTTCAACTATTGTTCATTATTATTTCATAACATCAAGATAGGGTTTCTCTCAAGACCAAAAGCCAAGAACTAGGGTTAAATCCTTCTTCAATAAATTTAAGAAAAATTCAATAACAAGTCTAGAAATTCTCCAAGAACCTTCAAGAATCTTAACCCAGGTATGCATAGTGTTCATTCATGGACTCCTTTCATCCATGAAGCCCAAGAATCCCTTTTCCAACTTTAAGTTTTGGATTTTCTTTATGATGTAATGATTGGGCTATTGTTGTTCATGTTGATAAATGAGAAATTAAATTCTACTCTATGTTTGGTGATAATTTCTATGTGAGTTTAATTATTATAGATATAGATTCATGCAAACTTATGACTAAACGTTGAATGATGAAATTTGAATTGAATCATGATATTTAATTGTTGTACAATGATGTTTATATATACTATGCCTACAATATGTTTGATTAAACGCCTATATGAAGGGAAAATGCCTAACTAGCATGATATCATGAAATCCCCATGTATGTACAAGCTCATGCCTACACATGTTTGATGAATTTCTTCAACAAATGTAATATGGATTATAATGTTAGTCGTCTATTCAAGTAAGTCATGCTTTTTAGTTTCCTTCTACAGAGTCCTGGGGGTACTTGTACCCGAAACATTAGCTGTGTTCCTAGAGCCAGGTGATGTTTTTACTATACTCTCAGTCAAACTACAAATCCTTAGACTTTAGATAGTCGTATGACTCAGAAAATCTCCATGATCTCATGAACACAGTCAGTTGTCAAATATCAGTAGTATTTCATCAATCAAAAAAATTCAGTAACTCAGCCCATGTTCAATTCAGTAAATTATGTTCAGTGTCTATTCAGATGGGAGTAGAAATTAGCACCGGGTGAACCCAGGATAGGGACACACACTATCAAATGAGGGTGTAATCCTTAGAAGTCATCCTTGCATTCCAGAACTATGTAGCCATCATAGGTTAAGACATCAATACTGTCCGATGAGGGTTGATGAGGTAGATAAATATTGTCAGATAAGGGCCCCACTATTCTTGTATAGGGGACACTATCAGATGAGGGTCACTCACAGCTTGTCTTTATCGGTGGCTCTGTATTGACACCTTTCTAATTGGGGTTACAGATTGTAACCTAACTTAGCTATATTGCTTTATTTGGGGCATGTCGATTAGATGACTACTTCCCATAGTTTATGTTATAGAATCAGGACTGTCCGATACATTCAATCAGTTTCAGTAATAGAACTCAGATAGTTCTTCAGATTCTAGAACTGTCAGATACTGTCAACTCAGATACAATATAGAAATTAGATAGTTCCATCAGCTTCAGAACTGTTAGATACAGTCACTCATTTTATCAGTTATATTCAAATATAGTCACTCATGTTATCAGTCATGTCAATTATTCATATGTCATGTCATCAGTATTCAGATTCAGAAATCATGTTATCACGATATTAGTGTCTGTTGTTATATCTAATGCTCATAATAGTTAGTTAGTTATTATTATTTTTCATGCATATGAACCCTATGTATTCAGCCTACCTCACACGTATACCAGTATATTCAAAGTACTGACGCATTTACGCTATGGTGTCTTATACCATAGGTTCAGAGACACGAGTTCCATAGCAGCAGTAGATCCCAGTCTTAGTAGTCAGAGTTAGAAGTGAGTCCTTATCTTTCGAGGACATGATTATTTCTCTATTATCTCATTAGTTAGTTTATTAGTTGGGGTTAGTTGGGGACATGTCCCATCAACTCCTAACTCAGACAATTTTCGTCAATTAGAGGCTTTTTTACTATCATGATTCATACTTCAGTATTTTTAGCTTTGTTTTGGGTATTCTATTACCCCACACAAATGTTATATTATTCAGATTATATTCAGTATTGAACCTTATGTCCTTTAAGTACAGGTTTCACAATATTAAGTATTTTATGCAGTTACAGGTATAAATATTAGTCATGGGTTAGCTTGTGGTCCTTTGGGGTCATGAGCACTGTTTAGTGTTTCGAGTACCATATTTGAGGCTTTACATCAATGCATCACATCACTCATAGCATCCACAACCAACTCATTGCATCCCAATCACATTGGCTTACTTTCTCACACAGAAAATGCCATAAATTTTCACTCGGTTGTTGAATTAAGGAGAAATTGGTATCGTTAGAAATATAATTCAATTATATACACTTTGGTGGCTCTTGATCTGCAAAATTCTACTTATATATAAATTTATACACGTTTAAAGTAAAACCTTGTAGAATCAAATACTAAACTTTGGACGAATCAAAGGTTCTTTTCTCAACTTTGCTCTAAGTGATTCCTATGAATACCTTTCACCTCAAAAATACTTGACACACTAGTATAATGATAATGAAACTTATATTAACATGGGACTCATTTGAACTATAGTTTACACACGTAGGAACAATGGTTACAATTCTAATGTGAAAATACGGAGTGTTACAGAGTAAATAGGAGTGACCTTTTTTAGCATGTCCTTTAGTGAATATCCTATTGTTTGTCTTGATCATAGGGATGATTATGTGTTTTAAAATTCTTTGGAACTTGATATTTGTGTTATTGATAGGGAATTTACAAGTCCTAATCCTTCTTCATGGATTGATCCTTCTCTCTTTAAGTACAATATCATGTTCAAAGGTGGTAAAATCACTCCTAGTAATCCTAGATGTGTTAATAATATTGATGGTGTAGCTCATGTTGAGGGATATAGCCTGTATGACAACCCACTATGGTGTGATTACATTCCTCCAAAAGATGGAAACCTCTTTCTCAAAGATGAGAGAACTCTTAAGGAAAAGAAATATGAGGTTTTGTAAATGTATGATCAATTGGGTGATGATAACTTTGATTTGCTTGAATATTTAATAAACCCAATTAGTGGTTGTTAATATGAAAATGCTTGTGGTTGTGATATTTTGTATGACACCTCACCCCTTTTTGATAATTAGGAGGATGAATTGTTTGATTTTTGCGATGACTTGAGTAATGATTGTTTTGATATTAGTGGTGGTATGTATCTACTTGAGGATTCTTCCTTTGAAAGAGAAAGTATCAATTTTTTGGAAACCATTTATTATTTTCTCTTTGTGTGCTCCTATTGTTAAGAATATTTGTGGCGATGATCTTGAATCAAAAAGTAAGTATATACATGAAGATATATTGGTTGACATCAACTTGAGTGATATTTTTCTCAACTCTCCATTTGCTTTTAATGGTTCTTACGCTAGTGCAGGAACTATATCTTTTGATTTGGGTGATGTGTTTGAGGGAAAGAAGTGTTGTCTAGACCTATGTTTATGGTCACTCTATTTATTTGACCCCGGTGACAAATTTGAATGTGGTGATTTCCACACACCCAACTTGATGCTTTGTCTAGTTGACATGAAAAATTTAGATGAGGACGCTGAAATCCTTCACTATGATGGAAAGTCGTTCTTAGGGATTTACAACCCACTTGATAGACCCAAGTTGTGCATGAGAGGCATTTCCAACAAAGATAAGAATTCATTAATGAAGAGAAGTAAAGAAAATTTCCAAGAGAATTCAACATTTGATGTTTTCAATCTTGACCAAGGTTTCACTACTTGTAGGTCAAGGAGAGACTCTCCTCTTGAAAACACTTTGGATGGATTCCATGCTTATGATCCTTTTATTTTTGAATTGGTTACAATTGGTGATCCCTTTCTAAAGTGAAGTTGTTTGAAAGGAAAAAGTCGTATGTGGTTAAATATTTTTATTCCATCCTTGTGTGCATTATGTGCTATATATTTTGAGCCAAATGGTCTTTTTGTAGATAATAGCACCTTTGATATTGCTTTTACAATTGATTCCTTTCTAACTACCTCTTTGCTTATGATGATATCCATGTTACTTGGTTTATGTAGAGGTAAGGAACTTATTGGTTGGTCCACTTGTTTGAATGGCAATGATATAAGGATCTTGTGGACTTTAAACCAATTGAGGCACCACACTTGGTGTGGTCTCTTAAGGAGGTGATGAAGCAATTGTGTCTTATGGCTCCTAGGTTAAAGGTAGGCTTACCTTTTGGATTTAGTAATGCCATTATGACCTTTGTAGTTTTCTTACCTCTTGGTGATTCCCATAGCCAACTGTCACGACCTTGGCCGGGGCCCTAGGCATGGCATGCACCCAATACTATAGCTAGTTCGAGTGAACATTCTGGCATATCACCTAAGCATACTTCTCATTCAAATGAATAAAGTGGAAGTAATATAGAATTCAATGATGATTTTCTAAGTAGATAAAACTTCACCCAAGTTTATTAATACCGCATAATGTCCAACAATACCAATAGGTATGAGAAATGAAGACTAGGAATTATGAAGTTTGCCTCATGATAACGCTCAAATTACACTCTTAAATGGGTGTAAGCGATCGTTGTCAATATAAAACCCAACTAGGTTGAGGTCAAATCCCTTAGGGAATAAGTTGTGAACTCAAGTCGTTTGCGACTTAATTCACAGATAAGATAACATTTCCTAAAATGGGGGTTCAAGTTTCAAAAATAATTATTTAACACTTTAATTTCGATGTTTTTAACTAAGAGTTTATGAAATAACCAAAATTATGTTCACTAGGGCTTACGGTACATGACAGATGCTAAAGGTGACTCAAGATTCTCACGATGGTTAGGATAACAAGCCATCTTTATCGATGATATGCTCAAATGTCTCTCGACCTATTCAAGTTTTTAATTTCCTAATCCTCTTAGACTTAGGAAATTTTTGTTTACTGCGCAGATTTTACCTCAGGTTAACCAATCTTAATACAACACTGATTATTAAACAAAGTATTTCTGAGTCCCTATTGATAACTCACTTCCTACTATATTTGATTTCATTCTCAAGCAAATCAAAGCAAGTGTGTCTACTGTTTGCAACCAACAAACGTTAATTAAAACTTTAGAATTATCAAGAGATCCTAACACCTATTGAATCTTGAGTATTTAGCATCTCATCATGACCTAACCCTAGATCCCATAATTCGGGTTAATGGAGTTTAGCAACTCATGATGCAATAAACAAAAAACATAGTTGAGTTCATAATTGAGAAGATTAACTTACAGAGATTAATAATAACCAGTGAATCGTAAATTAGATCACCAAGGAAAATAATCAAAATAGTTGTGTTGTTCGAGTCCAAGAAGATAAAGAGAAAAATATCAAAAATAATTCTCAAAAACTCAAAGTATCGAACTCTTTTCAAAATGATTATGATAATAGAACACCCTAAAACAAAGTTTTAAATAGTTCACCCTAAAAAAGGAAACAAAATAAAAGTTTCAGCCTTTTCTCAGAATAGACGACGACATCTGTGATAGCTTATCAGGAGTCTAATGACTTATCACGGATGTCGTCAGCTCCTCTGCACTTTTGGCTTCTGCTGTCTAAGGCTGACGACAATGATGACGCCTTATCACCATCTTGACGACTTGTCACAAAATGTCAACACAAAAATGTCTTCAACTCTCATTCTCTGGTTAAGGTTGACGATGGCCGTGATAGCTTATCACTAGGCTGACGACTTATCATGAATGTCATCAGCCAGAATTTTCCTTTATTTTGCATCACATTTCAGCCTTTTTGCTTCCATTATTTTTTGTTCTTCTATATCTCAACATTTACTGCAAAAAAAATCTAAGTAAACTAATAAAAAACAACTAAAGTTGCTCAAGACCTTGCAATTATTTAGAGTTAAAAGATTCAAATGTGTTAGCATAGGCTCACACATCAACACGCTTAACTTAAACAATTGCTTTTCCTCAAGCAACCATAACATAACTAAGAGAATACAAAGTACAATTTGGCAGCTAACTACTCATATTAGTTCATAATACATTCACCATCTCCAAGGTCAGTCAATTTTAAAGCTCACTATTGATGTTTTGAAGAACAACCATGCAACTCACAAGAATCAACATACGACAAATATTCAGCAATAACAAGCATACCATACCAAGATCACACTTATCTGAACAAGTCAGTGACTAGAAACATACTAGTGTGCCCTCACAACAAAGAAATCCCTTTTTCACTCATATCAGAATTCAAATACATAAACAGAGGGATGAAACAAGACTTACTCCCAGAATGAAGTTCCAAACACTGCATGTCAAATGCCATAGGCTTGCTCTTATAGTCAGTACCAAAGTCTTCAAATAGGCTAGTTAGGATCACTATAGGACTTTTCTTAAGGTTTTAATGTAGGTCAGGGGCGGGTAGGATATTCATGGATATTTTAAAGTGACTATGTCTCCTTGAAACTACACTAACTCTTAGGGTTTCAGTGACCAACCTTATTTTCTTCCTCTATTTTATTGATCATACATACTCAAGATGGATGCGGCTTTTTTAATTATCCTTTACACAGCTTTCTCTTTTCTTGTTCCCTTTTCACCACACCCAACTTTTTATTCTTTTCTTTTATTCTTCCTCTCTTCATACTCATTTTGCATCATGCACCCCTATGATAGCCACCCTCAACTTAGGTTGTTTGCCTAAGTCAAGGTGCACAGTGTCCAAGGAGGACCAAGGCCAAAATAGGTTCATTGTGATGTAAACTAGAAGGAGAGAGGTGTCGTAGAAATAAATAGGCTAATTAGGATCAAAACAAGGATCAAGAGATATTATGCACATAGGGAAGGTCATTTTGTCTAAGGTGGGCTAAAATAAAAAACGTCCTATGATACTTTCCTAACTCCTATCCTATGACCATGGCAAGACTAATAGGGCAAGTTCTACCTTAAACATACAATGGGAACTGAGTAAGACCTTACACACACATGGCACACAAGTGTCTCGCATATCACTAGTTATCCGGATCATGCACTTGTTTAACAAGGGTTATTCAGTGCCAGACTAATGCCACAAAAAGATACACTATTGTACCAAATGGGTGTAATTCACAGAGTAAACAATATATCAGATCAATGGAGAGGTGCTCAAAAATCACAAAATACGCTAACTGTCTCAAGTTCTTGCATTACTCCTAATTTTCTACAAAATATTCTACAACAAAAACCTACCCTACACCCTTACATAAGATCAAAATTAAACTATACTAAGGGTTAGGATATACCTGAAAGCAATCAAGTATATGGATCCTGGGTCTCCAACCCTGCTACTGCATCATATGCTGTCTTCTCTCCCTCGGGAGCATCTAACCTTGCAATGGTTGGAGCCTTTATAGATAAGGCACCTGCAGCCCTAGCTCAGATGGCTGCCTTCCATTTCTCGTTATCAACTAAGGACTCTATTTTTTCCCTTTTTAGCTCCTCCTTCTCCTTCTTCTTTTTTTCCCTCTTCTCTATTTTTCTCTCTTCATCACTGTCAGGCCTCTCTCTTCCCCTTTCCTTTCTTCTCACTTTTATTCTTCTTTTTCTTTGGTGAATCTCCAATAAGGTCAAGCATTGGAATTTCTTCCTCATATTCATGCATGGCCTGACCTATGAGCATCATGAATTGGTGCTACGTCAATATCCCAATATCTACTTTTACCTTGTCCAATGCCACTCTGAATTTAGCAAGATCAACCACTGATATTGCATTTTCCCGTGCATTAAATTGGTTCTCCAGATCTGCAACTCGCTCAGGCAAAGTCATAAAAGGCTCAAGGACAACCTTGATTCTCTTGTCCACTTCAGCAGCAAACTATTTGGCAAAAACATATAGTTGTGCCTCACACCACTTGGCTTTCTTAGCCACATTTTTGATATCAATCGGATGAAATGCAAATCCTACTAATGTAGTAGAAACTGAGGGGCTAGCCTCATTATCAGGCACTGAACCTTCCTGTGCTGAAGAAGATGGTGACATAGTCTCAGAATCTTGCACGTCCACATTAGGTGATGAACCGGCATCTATAATTGGAGGGTCTGCTGCTACCTCTGTACCTATATCAAGGCTCAATCCTATTTGATTTTTATCATACCATATGGGGCTGTGAGTCTTTCGGGCAGGAATTTCATCATCAACTCCTGCAATCTTGGGCACATTAGCAACTCGGCACAACTCTGTGTTAAGACAAGAAAAAGAATAAGCAGTGTCAGTTCTCGACACCCTAATCTTCATCTCATCAGAAATGATCTCCCCAAAATTGAGGGGGAGCTTTTGCACCATACTTGCTACTAGGATAGCTTGATCATCACCGAGAATATTGTCTCCATCAGGGGGCATCAGCCATATACACGCTATGCCCCACCAAAACCTTTCCTCTTGAGTCAAAAAAGACTTAAAGATTCTCTCATTTGGGTTGGTCGCTCATGCTGGTTCTTCTTTGGCTATGATATTGGCCAACCACGACCGTTGTTTTGCTTGATTCTTCATCCAAGCATAGACTGATGGTGCAGTGGTCTAAGGAGTGAATTTGGGGTTATGATAAAACTTGTTTATTATTCTGATTGACACATCAACCCTAACGCCCCTCACCTGCACTCTATCCAACAGGGGCTGGTCTGCTACTCTTTCACCTGACCTGCACATGTTTTCCAACTGAGCCTGGTAGTTTGTGTAGAACTCCTAAACCAGTGCAGGGAAAAATGAACCTCCTTCTTTTGTGTTCATCCCAAGCCATACTCTTGGAACTTCTATTCCACTTCAGGGTACCTACTCAACCCTGTGGTGATAATTATCTTTTCTTCTTGAATCAGCCTCTTAGCACTCCTTCTATCAGTTCTATAGAGCCCAGCAGTGAAGATGCCCTCTGCCCTGGGAATTTACCATCTAGCATTATCTTGAACATTGGGGTTCTTACATTTGATAAGTGTTCCCCGAGTTGGAGACTCTTTATCATCTTGTTGTTTAGTGGACGGGGATCCAGATATAGTTCCCTTAGTCTTAGACTCCTCAGACACTTCTTGGTCTTTTTCTTCTTCTGATTCAGCATATTTAGACTCATGCTATTCAGAACCCTTTTGCTCAGAAGCAGTATGTTCAGAAGCTATACTTTTTGATGGTGTTTTAGTCTCAGTATCATCACTATTTCCTACTTCAATGAGTGGAGGTGGTATAGGTTTCTTCAGACTTAACTTCTTTTTTTGCTTCCTGAGTAGGGGTTCCTCCTCATCGTAATCAGACTCCTAATTGATGAGATTGCGACGTACACTTTCTTTGGTTGCTTTCTTTGGTGCTTTAGGTCTCTTTATTTTTGGTTCCATTATAAAGTTCCTATAGCAGTAGAAAAATCATTGGTCAGTCCTCAATAGTGCAAACATAAAAACATTAATCATTTAGGCTATTCATGCTTCAGGTTCCAGGTGTGATGACATTTTGTGATAATTCATCATGACTGTAATAGCTTATCACAATTGTTGTCAACCATAGATAGAACCTTCAAAACTTTATCAATTTTTGATGATATTCCTTATAAGCCATCATAATTGTGATAGCCTATCATGAATGTCATCATCCCTAAATAGAATCCAATTCATTCTCAACAGCCTTTGATGATATTCCTGATAAGACGTCATAGTTATGATAGCTTTTCATGAATGTCGTCAGCTCTTATCAGACCCCACTTTTGATTTTAACTCAATTTTTAGTCCCCATTACTTCTCAAAATCCACTTGAATTCCAATTTGTGAGTTGTCTTTTAAATCTTAGGCCTGCACAGCAAACCCTAGGTTTGATTTTCAGCTCCTTTCCAAGTTGAACTTGGTTCAAGCTTCTTGGGGACTTGGGTTGTTATCACTCTATCATTTACCATAAGAATAAAAAAGTTAAGTTTAGAGCATACCTGATGGAAGCCCTCACCGAGATTACAAGAACAAGAGAAAGTAGAAAGAAATTCTTGATTTTGAATTGGAAACCCACATTCACAAGGAAGGTTCTTTCTTGAAGTGTTTTGAAAAGAGTAGGAAATAAACTAAGGAAGGAAATAAACTAAAAAAATAAAAATAAATCTAACGGAAATCTGAAGAGGTTTCACTGCTGGGCCGGGTTGGATTTTCTTTGAACAGGGCCCAAAATTCTTCTTTTAATTCTTTGGTCTGACAACGTATGGTGATGGCTTATCACAAGTGTGATAGCCGATCACCAATGTCGTCACCCTTAACATAGGTTGTCTCAAGTTTAACCTATCTGACGACATTCTTAATAGCTTATCACAGTTGTGATGGCTTATCAGAAATACCGTCATGACCTTTTAGCTGACCTCCTTATTTTTTACCTTCTCTATACTAAATCCTCATTATAAAATTAAGAACACTTGATTAAACATAAAAACTTTGTGTTGCCTCCTAATAGCGCCTGATTTACTATCGCGACACGACTTGGTTATCTTGACTACTCAAACTTTGCCAAGACAACCTGTTGATACCCATGTACCATCATCATAGAAGACGTCAATGATTGAGAAAACACTCATATATTGTTGTTGAATCATGGATGAGTGTATTTTGAAGTGTTTTTCTTTGTCATTAAACCTGAACTTTATCTCGTTCAACTCTATGTCTACTAGCACTCTCCCAGTTGCAAGTAATAGCCTACCCAAGATGATGGGCACTTCAAAATCCCCTTCGCAATCTAGGACCACAAAATTAGTTGGCAGAATGAAATTAGCTACCTCTACCTAAACATCGTGCAGTATGACCACAGGCCTTTCACAGATCTATCTGCCATTACCAACCTCATATTTGTTGAGGTAGGATCCCCCAAACCCAATTTCTTATACACACAGTGGCATTAGATTTATACTGGCTCCTAGATTGCATAGTGCTTTCATGAACTTCACGGAACCAATAGTACACGGGATGGTAAACGCTCCCGGATCTGTCTTATTCTGCACTAAAGACCTTGTAGACATAGCGTCACAGTGGAGAAGATTGTCCTATGGCTCATGGCTAACCTTCCATTTCTTGGTTACAAGGTATTTCATGAACTTTCGTATCCTAGAATTTGCTCAAGTGCCTCAACCAAAGGAACATTTATTGTCAATTGCTTGAGCATTGCCATGAATTTGCTGAATTTTGAATCATAAACCTTTTTCTTTAATCATTGAGGAAAGGGATGTAGTGGTCTTGGGATGGTTTTCAGGACCACTTCCTATTTCTTCTCTTTTTCCTTATTCGAAGTATCAACAGAATTATCCTGCTTCTCATACTCCACTGGATTGCTTTCTTCGAAGTCATCAACAGCTACCTTACCATCTACAGATTTTCCCACAGACGAGCCAAGTAATATCTTACCACTTCTAGTGGTAATCTCCATACATGAGCCATCATTCCGTAGATTCTAAACCATATTACTAGGTAAAGTACCACTTTTTCTCTGGTTCAAGGTTGGGAAAAGTTGGCTCATCTTTTTCTCCAACTGCTTGATAGAAGTGGAGTATGAACTAACCAACTGACTCAGAGTAGAGAATTCACTCTTTATAGTGGTCACCCCTGAGTTGGTAGCCTCCACACCCTTTAATAATTTTTCCATCATGTCCTATATGGACAACTTGCCATGGCTAGTTGGTGCAACATCCCAACTTTCAGGAGGAGCATATAAACCACTCCTATCATTATTGCTTCTCCAGTGTCCTTGATCCTTATCTTTATAATCAGGCTTGTCATAAAAGTTCTGAACTTGATTCCCTTGGCTATTGCCTCAGAAACCCCCTGATTACTCACATAGTTTGCCTCCTCATCTGCATTAGTAGCAACAGTGCCCTCAGATTCTACAGCCTTAACCTTTTCAGTCTTTCCTGATAGCAAGTACTTTGTCAGCAAGTCCATCTGTGTCTTTAAATGGGCCATATCTTGGTCTCATTCCTTATCTCTTATGCGCTACTCCTTAGTCATACCAAGAGAAACAGTCAGGATAGCTACCATAGAATCTCTGGTATGCCAAGCCTGACTCTTTTTGGTTATTCTATTCAGCATGTCTAAAGCATCTTAAAAAGAAAGGTCAATGAACGAACCACCTGTACAAAGTCTCCATCAAGTGTAAGTCCGTCATGTTGTGGTTCAGACATTATGCCACCTTCTTCATGAATCTCTCCCAGGTTTTATGTAATACTTCAGTCGGGAGCTGCCTGAAGTTACTAATTTTATCCATCAATTGTACCCTCATGGAGGGTGAAAAGAACCATTCTAGGAATGCTTATTTCAACTCCCTCCAGTGGGTGACAGAATCAGGTGTAAGCTCATTTAACCACATTGTTGCCTCCCCAAATAGAGACAATGGAAACAATCTCAACTGGATTGCATTCTGGATCATTCCTGAATTATCAAAAGATTTGCAAATGGTGATAAATTTCACCAAGTGCATGTTCGGATCATCACCAGGCGGGCATCCAAACAACCCCTTCAGATTCAGGAGTTGGATCATAGAACTTGTTATGCTAAATTTTGCACCAGGTGCTAATGGTGGAGGATTGATAGCACCCATTGCACCTGATCTTTCCATTCCTTCATCATCGTATCAACCTTGTATTGGGTAGTTTGTTGACCATACATTTCTCTGACTGGACGGTTTCTATTGAAATTTCATTATACTGGTGCAGCAAGTTGCTTAACTCACCTTGGGTTTTAAGGATTCAGCAATTCCTCATTAGCAAAGACTTCATCATTAGGGTTCGGATGATGTACTTGTCAACCCTGGTTTTGTACGTTCACTTGAGCCCTGGCCAAGGCTGCCAGTCTGTCAGCCACTTGCTGCTCTGCCATTCTCCCGATCAACTGTGGTTCTGAATTAATTGGTAATAATAGTTCTCCGAAACTTCTTGTTTTTGGCCTAAACAACAAGTATCTTGTAGTTAAACAAAAACAACGAATAAACTTAAATCTAGGAAAATTAACTAACAGTCAATTAGCACACACAAACTTTCAGTTTACAACCGTATTCCCCGGCAACGACGCCATTTTTGATAACTCTCAAATTACACTCTTGAATTGGTGTAAGTGATCATTGTCAATATAAAACCCAACTAGGTTGAGGTCGAATCCCTCACGGAATAAGGTGTGAACTCAAGTCTTTTGTAACTTAATTTACTGATAAGTAAATGTTTCCTAAAATAGGGGTTTAAGTTTCACAAATAATTGTTTAACACTTTAATTTCAATGTTCGTAACCAAGAGTTTATGAAATAACTAGAATTATGTTCACTAGGGCTTACAGTACATGACAGATGCTAAAGGTAACTCAAGATTCTCACGATGGTTAGGATAACAAGCTATCTTTATCGATGATACATTCAAATGTCTCTCTACCTATTTTGGTAACTTTTATTTTCCTTCTATGAAAAAGTAAAAATTAAATATAGTAAGAAAATCAGGACAAAAAACCCTAACAAAGCTCTCCTTTTTGGCTTGATTTTTTTCACTTGATCCGTCTTCTGTTCATATCACGTATGTGAACTTTGTTCTTGATATAATCTTTATAACTGCTACTTGCCATGGCTAAAAATAAGGCTTAAAATATCATGGTTAAAAATTAGTTTAAAAGTAATGTTTTATTTTTATTTTTAAAGATGCAGCAGCAGGAGTGTTGAAAATATGGTTGAAACTTATTCTCCACATGTAGCTCGACAAAAATCTTCATTATCATCCAAATTATTTCACCTTGATTTTGAAAATGCTTTAAACTTGTTTAATCTTGTCTCACCATACCATTGGACCATTGAACCGTAAGCTTTGATACCACTTGTTGGGTTCGAAATTGAGAGGGTGTCATGCGGAAGTTATTAGTTGCAAATTATGAGGTGATAAATAAGATGACAATGAAAAACAATACAAAAAATATTATTTTAAAAGACTACATTGTGGATATTCTTGTGTGTTATGGTATGAGAAGGGGGTCTTCTATTTATAGATGTCCAAAACCTTCCTCCAAGAAAGAGGTTAGCCAAATATGAAAAATAATTATATTTTTTTCTTTCAGGAAAAGTTAAAGTAATTATGGTAACTTTTATTTTCCTTCTAAGAAAAAATAAAACTTAAATATAGTAAGAAAATCATGAGAAAAAACCCTAATAGGGTTTGTGACTCTCTTTCAAGTGGAATTCATTAGGTGATGGATGCTATTTTGGTGCAGCTAGGGAATGAACCAACTTTATGAAAAGATGCAGTGTCTTTTATCTATCATGTAATTAGTTTTGAATTGCACTTTAGTGACACCTGATGCAAGAATTAGTATGGAAGATGCTCTTTCTGCACTAGGAGAGATTAGTCTTCAGTTTGTTAGTAGCCACCGCTAGGTGGAATCCAACTATAGGACCCCTGTTCTTGCTTGATTACCTCTGTGTGCTATTATCCTTTCAATTCTACAGTAGTACGTAGGTTTTTTGTATCATGGATTCGAGGGAAGCAAGTTACTTCTTTATATGTGTAGCTTTAATGATATAAAAGATGTCTAAAATGATATTTGAAATATTATGTGCTAAGTTTCCTTTTATTTTCTTTTCAATACACTATTTACTTTACCTTCTCAAAAATATGAGATTTGAAATAGGTTGAGAGAAGAGAAGAAATTAATATGGAAGTTGCAGATGAAATTCTTTTTTTCTTTAAGAAAAGAATAGATGCAAATATAGCATGGAAGATCTTAGCTTAAAAAAAAATAGAGATCTCATTAGCAATAATGATATTTCTTTAGAGATAAAAATATTAATATGATACCATTATAATGACTTGAGCAAGATGAAGCAAAAGATACTTTTATCAATCAATGATACATTGAAATACATACACAAGGAAAATAAATGATACAATAGAGTCCTCTCCTATAATGGACACTATCCAGAGATATTAGGGAATAGTCAAAATTGAACTCCTAAAATAGTGAAAACTGATAACTACCTATACAGTGAAAACAAAGCTGTAATAGTCAAACAATGTTCTTATACACCCCTCTCAAGCTAGATGGTGAGCAACAATGCCTAGCATGGACAAATGGTGATGAAATAGGTTTTTGGAAATAGTTTGGTGAGAGAATAAGCCAATTGGTCGGAAGTGCGAATGTGCTAGAAGGTAAGATGCTTATTGTAATTAAGCAAGACAGTTGTAAGCTTCTAGAAGGTTTAGTAATGGAGGAAGCACGGAATTTGATAGTATTAGAGAGAGGAAGGAAGAAACAGAGGTAGAGAGAAGATGAGAGAGAAGAGAATAGACTTGTGTATTGACTAAAATAGTTACATCTAAAAAATGGAAGCAAGTCTTCTCTATTTTCCCTTTGAGTCTACCACCTTCTCTATATCTTCAAAACTCCCCCTCAAGCTAGGAAGGTGAAAAAACATCACAGATTCCTAGCTTGTTATTGAGATGAGCTTGTTGAGCTCTTGTCAGCCCTTTATTCAGCAGGTTGATCTTTAGTGGCAATGTAGTGAGTCTTGATTATTCCTTCAACAATTTTTTCCCTTATAAAGAAACAACCAATATCAATATGTTTTGTTCTCTTATGATATATTGGATTAGCTGATATTTATAGGGTAGACTTGCTATCACTAAACACATCCACAGGTAGCAACACTTCACTCCCAATCTCTTTCATTAGACCTAGAATCCATATCAATTCTGCTATTACTGCTGCAAGACTTCTGAATTCTGCCTCAGCTAAACTCTTTGATATAGTGGTTTGTTTCTTTGGTTTCTAGAATGCTACTAATTCTCCAATCTTCACAAAATAATCAGTCACAGATCTTCCAGTTTGAGGACAAGATGCCGAATCTGCATTACAGTAGGTACTCACTCTATTACCTGAGTTACTAGACAATAATACACCCTCACCTGGTTGTTCATTGATACTTCTATGTGTGACTTCTTAGGATCTTAAAGGAATTGACATAGTGTTTGAACACAAAAGTCTATGTATGGCGTTGTCATAGTTAAGTACAGCATCTTACCAATCAACTTTTTATAAGAAACTTGATTTTCTATTAGATCATTAGTAGTCTGGTTTTTCTTGACATGCTCATCAAACTGTCTAGATGTCAGCTTAATATTGTAGTCCATAGGAGTAGTTGCAGCAGTGGATGCTGTTAAGCCTAGTTCAGATAGTAATTCCAATGCATAATTTCTCTTATGCATTAATATTCCTTCGTGAAACCTCGCAAACTCTATTCCAAGGAAATATCTCAGCTCACCTAGATCCTCCATCTTAAATTTTTGATATTGAATTGTCTTTGTTTCTTCTATTGGATTTAGACTGTCTCCGGTGATCAACATGCCTTCAACATACAATAGCACAAGAGTGATTCCTTCTGTTGTCTTTCTGATACACAAGGATGGATCATATTTTCTCTGAATTGTAATATCCCGAAAATCCAAATCACTATTAGAACCTTGCTTTAAGCCTGGGAGAAATAAATTTCAGTATTTTGGTAGTTTCATAAGAGAATTTGATGTATATTAATGTAACACCCCGTAAATTTTTTCGTACACTTATTGTGATTATATGGAGTCCTAAAGGCTTGCGTATGGGTTAAATTAAGTGTATGGTGTTCAGAAGTATCCTGTCAATAGTTGTATGTGTAGGTATTGGAATAATCTTTCCAACGATATAAAGTTTGCCCAAAACAGAGGAGTATTTCATATAAGCGAGCACATTCGAAATTTCAAATCGGTGGCCGGGAAGCCTGTGAACAGTAAATCTGCAGGAAAATTACTGCAGCTAGGCAATCCAACTTTAGACGATCATAACTCCTTGTACAAAAAGAACTGTGTGAGCTGCTATATATAGAAGAAAATATCCGAGAGTCTTCTTTCCGATGAAATTGGTTTCATCCAAATCCAATGTGTAAGTAAGGAGTTATACCCGTTTTACTACAGCCTATCAAAAAAAAAAAACAGAATTGTGGGACAGATTTTTGGGTCAACTTTAAACGACCATAACTCCTTGTAAAGGAATAACTGTGTGGTATACTTTATATGAAAATGAAATACCTTTGAATTATCTTTCCAATTCAATTGGTTTCACCCAAATACGATACCTGAGCAAAGAGTTATGATCGATTTACTTCAGCCTATCAAAACTGTCCACTGGGGACAGATTCTTGATTTATTTAAATCTTTAGGGCAAAATGGTCATTTTCTATTACCTCTTGGACGAAAATTGGTCTTTATAAACCTGCACTTAGCCTCATATATCAGATATCATCCAATTATTAAGAGAAGGTGAAATCCTAGCCTAATTTCAACTTCAAATATTTTGTGATTCAACCGTAAAAAATTCGAATTGGTTCCGTAGTTGTGTTCACCATCTCGAAAGCTTCGAGAAGCACCCCTTGATTATGTAAGGAGGATTCTAAATACAAGAGTTCATTGTTAAGGTATGAATATTGTTTATTCTTGATTCTTATCCATGAATAAGTATTGATAAAGGATTATGAGTATTGTCTTGATGTTGGGAGATAACTAGAAACATAGTTATGAATTGTTGTATATAAATTGTTAGTAGTAAATTATGGAAGTTGTTGTATTGGATTATGGAGGATGAATTGTGGTGATATATCATTATATTAGTGTTTATGTATGCCTAGTGATCATGTTGGTATTGGATGGTGATTAAGAAGGGAAATAAAGGCTAAGAGTGATGTTGAGGGATATTTCATGAAAATGCATGATATGTGAATGTAATAAGAGTATAAGAGGATGTATGTGGTATTCTTATTGATGAGCTAAAGGATTACTTCCTATACATTATTTGGTGAAGTTAATACCTAAATGGTAAGGTTTGGTTGCTAATACTAGTTTGCCACAAATGACTTATTGTAGATAAGTGTTCGAAGAATACGGGAAGTCACTTGTATTGAAGTGGTTATATCAAGGTATGTAAGACATACTCTATCTAATCTTTGGCATGAATAATGACCCATGGCACTCTCAAGTAAGCTTCCAACATTGTCCTATGACACATGACACATAATAACATCATATGATCTTCGACACTACCAATTGAACTTGTTTTCACTTTTAAGATGTCCGGCTAGTCAAAAAAATGTCCATATACTATTGTTGACTCCGAAATGGTTTAATGAGGTATCCATGATTCTCTACTTCATTTTCATGATATTGATTACCTATTTACATGTTTTTCCTATTGAGGTATCATGGTTTCAAGTTCCATAAAGTGTGACCACAAAGTAACCAATCTTAAAGATTAATTGAATTAAGAAATGGAATGTCTGTATTTTAAATGGATGATATGATGTATTGTATTAGTACCACTGATAAGTTGGCCATTGTATTATAAAGATTATGTATATATGCTATTCCAGGGGTGGTCCCTGATGTATTGTATGAGTACCACTAATCAGTTGTCCATTGTATGACATATGTTATGTATTGATAAGGATTACGGGAAGTAATGATATGAAAGTAATGTGCAGGTATCCCATCAGTTCTTTTAAGTGTGGTTTACTCATACTGTTTATTCACTGGTATCTGGGTTCTTTTGACCTTTTGTATCTCATCTTGATACTCACTGCCTTACTTACTCAGTACATATTTTCGTACTGACGTCCTTCACGGGGGACCTGTATTCATGCCTGCAGGAACAGGTACTTCAGGTCGTACACCTCCGCAGTAAAAGCCAGGAAATTCTTTTGTTAGTGGTGAGCTCCAGTTGTTTTGGGGCATCCCAAGTCATCTCTATATGTACTTTTGGTATTTGTATAAAAGTCTTTTATGGGCGGGAGTTTGTCCCGACCCCAACTCAATTGTGTATCTATGTAGAGGCTTTTGTAGACATATTGTACAGCCATAGGAGTGTTTGGTTGATAGACGTGATGGCTCTGACGGCCAATTACTGTTCATATATATATTTATGCATGTCTGCTAGGCTGATATAGGTACTGTTTTCTTCTATTTACAACGAAGTGCTGCCCAAATTTCTAATTTTCATAAGTAATGTAAATGTGAAAGTATAGGTTATGAATGGGTTCTCCCGGGCCTCCTCGGCTACGGGTGCCAGTCCGCTCCAATGGGATTTGGGGTATGACAGAAGTGGTATCAGAGAAGTTCGTCCTAGTGAGTCTACAAAGCCATGTCTACGTAGAATCTCGTTTATCGGTGTGTTGTGCACCACATCTATAAATAGGAGGCTATTGGACATTTAGGGATTGTTTGCACTCTCCATTTCTTAGATCGTGCAATAGATCCCATATTAGAGATAAAGTCATAATCAATCGCTTAATCCAATTGTTTTTTTTTTATTTATTATAGTGACGATGCTGGTTGCAAGGAGAAAAAATAAGTGGAAGCGAGTAGATGTAGTGGCCGGAGAAGGTACTAGTAAGTCACCACCGGCACAAGCTGAACAAAGTGAGTCTCAAGCTGAGCAAATATCAGGCGCTTCTTCTCCTCTGGAAGGGCCGTCTATTAATGCTGTTGATCGAAATTTGACGGATGCAGTACAACTTCTGACGCGTATAGTTGCCGGTCAAGTTCAAGGGCAAGCTATTCCTACCATGGGTTCTAGTGGTACGGATAGAGCAGCTAGCCTTCGGACACAGGATTTTCTAAAACTGGATCCTCCTACTTTTACCGGATCATATATTAACGAAGACCGAAGGACTTTGTCGATCAAACCCAAATGGCTCTAGATGTTATGCACTTATCTGGTAAAGAGATGGTTGAACTAGCAGCATATAGACTGAAAGGAGAGGCTATATTGTTGTACAAGGATTGGAAACGATCTAGGGGTATTGATGCACCTCCAACTACGTGGGGAGAGTTCAAAGATGGATTTATTGATCATTATCTTCCATTTGAGAATTGTCAGGCCCGTGCAGATCAATTCTTAAATCTTCGTCAGGGTAATATGAGTGTAAGGGAGTATAGTCTTTGGTTTAACTCCTTGTCTCGATATGCTTGTAATGTGGTAGCTACTATGGATGACAGAGTTCATCACTATGTGGATAGATTGGAACCATACTTGGTTAGAGATTGTACCATTGCTGCTTTGAACAAGGACATGGATATAGCGAGGATACAAGCTTTCGCTCAGAAGATGGAAGATCAGAGGCAAAGAAGAAGAACCCAGGAATCAGAAAAAGGATATTCTAAGCGGGCCAGAGCTATAGGGCAGCTTATGGCATCTCTGGAAGGTTTTAGGCCTTCGTTCTCTCATAGATTGCCTAGCCCGTTATCTTCTTATCCTGCAATTAGTGCTCCACCGCAATTTCAAAGGTTCAGAGGTAATCAGTTTGGGCAAAGCAGTGAAAATTAGAGTTCGTGAACAATGGGGTATCAAGGGCAAGGGAGTATGAGTCAATTGAGACCTCCACGACACCCGTGCCCCATATGTTGAAAATTTCACTTTGGCGAATGTCGTCTTAGGACGAACAATTGCTTTTGGTGCGGTAAGCCGGGGCATATGGCTAGAGATTGACCACGCAGGACCACAGATGGTATAACACGACCTACCGGATCAGCTGTTGCATCATCTTCGGTGCCTCCTTTGAGTAGGGGTGCACAACCTTTGGGTCACGGTAGAGGTGATAGAGGAGCAGCTAGTGCTATCAGAGCTCAGAACCGTGTGTATGCCCTAGTAGATCGGCAGAATTTAGAGGCTTCTCCAGACGTGGTTACAGGTACGTTGTCCATCTTTGCATTTGATGTGTATGCCTTAATTGATACTGGTTCTACATTATCGTATGCTACTTCTTTGGTTGCAGGAAGGTTCGGAAGAACACCTGAATTATTAGCCAAGCCATTAAACGGATCAACGCCAGTGGGGGAATCTCTTATAGCTAGGAATGTTTATCGAAATTGTGTTGTGAATATTTGTGGTCGTGATACGATGACCGATATTGTTGAGTTATAAATGGTAGATTTTGATGTTATTATGGGCATGGATTGGTTAGCGTCTTGTTATGCTGCAGTAGATTGCCGTTCTAAGAAGGTATATTTTCATTTCCCAAATGAGGCAGTCCTTGAATAGAAGGGTAATGTTGGCGCGCTGAGAGGTAGATTTATTTCTTACTTTTAGGCAAGAAAAATGATTTCCAAGGGGTACATATACCATCTGGTTAGAGTAAGGGATACAGAGGAAGAGCCGCCAACTTTTCAGACCATTCCGGTTGTGAATGAATTTCCTAATGTATTTCCTGAAGAACTACCAGGTTTACCTCCTGAACGAGAAGTGGAGTTTGGTATTGATATGTTGCAAGACACACAGCCAATCTCAATTCCTCCTTATAGAATGGCACCAGCAGAGTTGCGAGAATTGAAAGAGCAACTGAAAGACTTGCTAGAGAAGGGATTCATCAGGCCTAGTATGTCCCCTTGGGGAGCACATAGTTCGCTGAGGATGTGTATTGACTATCGGCAATTGAATAAGGTGACTATAAGGAATAAATACCCTCTTCCCCAAATTGATGATTTATTTGACGAGTTGCAGGGTGCCCAGTGTTTTTCCAAGATTGACTTGAGATCAGGCTATCATCAAGTGAGAGTCAAGGATATAGATATACCCAAGACAGCTTTCTGAACACAGTATGGTCATTATGAATTCCTGGTTATGTCATTCAGGCTGACAAATGCACCCGCAGTTTTTATGGATCAGATGAATAGGTTGTTTAAGCCGTTTCTAGATGTGTTCGTGATAGTTTTCATAGATGATATTCTGGTCTACTCTAGATCAGAAGAGGAACATATTAATCACTTAAGGCAGGCGTTGCAGATTCTTCGTGATCGTAAGTTGTATGCAAAGTTTTCTAAATGTGAGTTTTGGCTCAAGTCAGTGGCATTTTTGGGCCATATTGTATCCAGTGAAGGCATAAAAGTTGACACTCAGAAGATTGAGGCTGTGAAGAGTTGGGCAAGACCCACGACGCCTACGGAGATTCATAGTTTCCTCGGGTTGGCAGGTTATTATAGAAGGTTTGTTGAAGGTTTTTCTTCTATTTCTGCACCCTTGACTAAGTTGACGCATAAAGCCTCCAAGTTTCAATGGAATGATGCCTGTGAAAAGAGTTTCCAGGTTTTGAAGAGCAAGTTGACTTCTACACCGGTATTGGTACTTCCTGAAGGCACAGAAGGGTATGCAGTGTACTGTGATGCTTCGAGAATTGGCTTAGGATGCGTACTAATGCAACATGGTAGAGTAATAGACTATGGCTCTAGACAGTTGCGACCACATGAGAGGAATTATCCCACGCATGATCTTGAGCTAGCTGCAGTTGTATTTGCTTTGAAGATATGGCACCACTACTTATATGGGGTTCATGTTGACATATATACCGATCATAAGAGCCTGCAATATATCTTCAGTCAGAAAGATCTAAACTTGAGGCAGCGGAGATGGCTTGAATTGTTGAAAGATTATGATGTTGATATCTTGTATCATCCAGGGAAAGCGAATGTGGTAGCGGACGCACTGAGTCATAAGTCTAAAATGGCATCTATAGAAAAGCAGGGGATGATTAAGGATCTTCACCAACTAGCTAATTTGGGAGTTCGACTTCTCGAAACTCCAGATGAAGAGGTTATTGTACGTAATGCAGCGAAATCTTTATTGATAGATGAAGTGAAAGAGAAGCAGTATGCAAATCCAATTTTATTGCAGCTTAAGGAGGATGTCCAGTGTGGCGCGACAAAGGCATTTGAGCTTACGCGAGAAGGAGTGCTTCAGTGTCAGAATCGTTTATGTGTACCTGATGTAGTTGAGCTAAGAAAGAGAATTATGACAGAAGCACACTGTTCAAGGTATTCCATCCATCCAGGGTCGACTAAGATGTATCAAGATTTGAAAGCAATATATTGGTGGAATGACATGAAGAAGAATATTGCCGAATTTGTAGCCGAATGTCCGAATTGTCAAAGAGTCAAAGTAGAACACCAGAAACCCGGTGGTTATATGCAATGTATAGATTTTCCAGTCTGGAAGTGGGACAAGATCAATATTGATTTCATCACGGGTTTGCCTCGTACATATCGGAAGTTTGATTCCATATGGGTGATCATTGATAGGCTTACCAAATCTGCACACTTCTTACCAGTTAAGACAACTTGTACGGCGGAAGAGTATGCGATGTTGTATATTAAGGAGATCGTTCGGTTACATGGAGTTGCGATTTCCATTATATCCGATCGAGGAGCCCAATTTACCGCGAATTTCTGGAAGTCTTTTCAAAGGAGTTTGGGGACACAAGTAAATCTAAGTACGACTTTTCATCCTCAAACGGACGGACAAGCGGAACGTACCATCTAGACACTTGAAGATATGCTACGAGCATGTGTATTAGATTTCAAAGGCAACTGGGATGATCACCTACCTCTTATCGAGTTTGCCTACAATAATGGCTATCATTCAAGTATCAAAATGGCACCATATGAAGCATTGTATGGAAGAAAGTGTAGATCGCCAATAGGATGGTTTGAAGCACGTGATGCGGTCTTGTTTGGACCAGATCTTGTTTATCAAGCAATGGAGAAGGTTAAAGTGATCCAACAACGGCTTGTAACAGCTCAAAGTCGACACAAATCTTATGCGGATGTTAGAAGAAGAGGACTTGAGTTTTCTATCGACGATTGGGTATTCTTGAAAGTATCACCAATGAAAGGAGTGATGAGGTTTGGTAAGAATGGAAAGTTAAGTCCACGATACATAGGTCTGTATAAGATCATTCAAAGATTTGGACAAGTTGCTTATGAGTTAGAGTTACCTCAAGAGCTCTTAGCAGTTCATCCCGTATTTCATGTTTCGATGCTTCGCAAGTACATCGGAGATCCATCGAACATCACTACTACGGAAGATGTACAAGTTACAGAAGATCTCACTTTTGAAGAAATGCGTATTGCTATTCTTGATAGCCAAATTAAAAAGATAAGGAATAAAGAGATAGCATCGGTAAAAGTACTTTGGAGGAATCAACAAGTTGAGGAGATCACATGGGAAGCTGAGGAAGCGATGAAGATTAAGTACCCTTACCTATTCAACGATGAGGAGCAAGTTCATGAGACGGAAAAAGAACAATAACAAGTAAGTGTTTATTTTTATGCAAGTAGGTTATGATGATGAATATGTTAATTGTAAGCTTGGACATGTCTTAATTGAGTAACTATGCTAACATTTGAGGACGAATATTCTTAAGGGGGGATAATGTAACACCTCGTAAATTTTTTCGTACACTTATCGCGATTATATGGAGTCCTAAAGGCTTGGGTATGGGTTAAATTAAGTGTATGGTGTTCGGAAGTATCCCGTCAATAGTTGTATGTGTAGTTATTGGAATAAGCTTTCCAACGATATCAAGTTTGCCCAAAACAGAGGAGTATTTCATATAAGCGAGCACATTCGAAATTTCAAATCAGTGGCCGGGAAGCCTGTGAGCAGTAATTCTGCAGGAAAATTACTGCAGCTAGGCAATCCAAATTTAGACGATCATAACTGCTTGTACAAAAAGAACTGTGTGAGCTGCTATATATCGAAGAAAATATCCTAGAGTCTTATTTCCGATGAAATTGGTTTCATCCAAATCCAATGTCTAAGTTAGGAGATATACCCGTTTTACTACAGCCTATCAAAAAAAAACAGAATTGTGGGATAGATTTTTGGGTCAACTTTAAACGACCATAACTCCTTGTAAAGGAAGAACTGGGTGGTATACTTTATATGAAAATGAAATCGCTTTGAATTATGTTTCCAATGCAATTGGTTTCACCCAAATACGATACCGGAGCAAAGAGTTATGATCGATTTACTTCAGCCTGTCAAAACTATCCACTGGGGACAGATTCGGGATTTATTTAAATCTTTAGGGCAAAATGGTCATTTTCTATTACCTCTTGGACGAAAATTGGTCTTTATAAACCTGCACTTAGCCTCATATATCAGATATCATCCAATTATTAAGAGAAGGTGAAACCCTAGCCTAATTTCAACTTCAAATATTTTGTGATTCAACCGTAGAAAATTCGAATTGGTTCCGTAGTTGTGTTCACCATCTCGAAAGCTTAGAGAAGCACCCCTTGATTATGTAAGGAGGATTCTAAATACAAGATTTCATTGTTAAGGTATGAATATTGTTTATTCTTGATTCTTATCCATGAATAAGTATTGATAAAGGATTATGAGTATTGTCTTGATGTTGGGAGATAACTAGAAACATAGTTAGGAATTGTTGTGTATAAATTGTTAGTAGTAAATTATGGAAATTGTTGTACCGGATTATGGAGGATGAATTGTGGTGATATATCATTATATTAGTGGTTATGTATGCCTAGTGATCATGTTGGTATTGGATGGTGATTAAGAAGGGAAATAAAGGCTAAGAGTGATGTTGAGGGATATTTCATGAAAATGCATGATATGTGAATGTAATAAGAGTATAAGAGGATGTATGTAGTATTCTTATTGATGAGCTAAAGGATTACTTCCTAGACATTATTTGGTGAAGTTAATACCTAAATGTTAAGGTTTGGTTGCCAATACTAGTTTGCCACAACTGACTTATTGTAGATAAGTGTTCGAAGAGTACGGGAAGTCACTTGTATTGAAGTGGTTATATCAAGGTATGTAAGACATACTCTATCTAATCATTGGCATGAATAATGACCCATGGAACTCTCAAGTAAACTTCCAACATTGTCCTACGACACATGACACATAATAACATCATATGATCTTCGACACTACCAATTGAACTTGTTTTCACTTTTAAGATGTACGGCTAGTCAAAAAAATGTCCATATACTATTGTTGACTCCGAAATGGTTTAATGAGGTATCCATGATTGTCTACTTCATTTTCATGATATTGATTACCTATTTACATGTTTTTCCTATTGAGGTATCATGGTTTCAAGTTCCATAAAGTGTGACCACAAAGTAACCAATCTTAAAGATTAATTGAATTTAGAAATGGAATGTCTGTATTTTAAATTTATGATATGGTGCATTGTATTAGTACCACTGATCAGTTGGCCATTGTATTATAAAGATTATGTATATATGCTATTCCAGGGGTGGTCCCTGATGTATTGTATTAGTACCACTGATCAGTTAGCCATTGTATGACATATGTTATGTATTGATAAGGATTACGGGAAGTAATGATATGAAAGTAATGTGCAAGTATCCCATCAGTTCTTTTAAGTGTGGTTTACTCATACTGTTTATTCACTGGTATCTGGGTTCTTTTGACCTTTTGTATCTCATCTTGATACTCACTACCTTACATACTCAGTACATATTTCCGTACTGACTTCCCTCATGGGGGACCTGTATTCATGCCTGCAGGAACAGGTACTTCAGGTCGTACACCTCCGCAGTAAGAGCCAGGATATTCTGTTGTTAGTGGTGAGCTCCAGTTGTTTCGGGGCATCCCAAGTCATCTCTATATGTACTTTTGGTATTTGTATAAAAGCCTTTTGTGGGCGGGAGTTTGTCCCGACCCCAACTCAGTTGTGTATCTATGTAGAGGCTTTTGTAGACATATTGTACAGCCATAGGAGTGTTTGGTTGATAGACGTGATGGGTCTGACGGCCAATTACTGTTCATATATATATTTATGCGTGTCTGCTGGGCTGATACAGGTACTGTTTTCTTCTATTTACAACGAAGTGCTGCCCAAATTTCTAATTTTCATAAGTAATGTAAATGTGAAAGTATAGGTTATGAACGGGTTCTCCCGGGCCTCCTCGGCTACGGGTGTCAGTCCGCTCCAATGGGATTTGGGGTATGACAATTAAGTCCAGGAGTAACTCCTAGCTATTAGACGAATCAAAATTTCCCGTACCAATTGAATTCTTGAGAAGTATGTTGCCATAGTCAACTTCAAACAAGCATATATGTAGTTTTACTAAAAAATTTTGAGATTATGACCCATCAATGGGTAGATAATTGAATTATCTTTCCAATGATACCAATTTTGCCTTAATCCAATACCCGGGTGAGAAGTTATGCCCCTTTTAAAGGAAGTGGCTCACCGTAATAATGTTGCGTCACGGTGATGGTCAAATTTGAAATTGTCCTTTTTCCAGTAACCCACACGATATGCCTTTGTTGTGCAAATAATTGCGGTGAAGCAAGTACCACATCGCGATGGAGTGAATTTTCGCACTCATCCCTTATCCAGTGAGGCGATACGATTTCACAATGTTGCGATGATGGACAAAATGGGACTCGTCCCTTCACCAGTAGACCAACGCAATAAGCATTGGATCGCACTAAAGAGTAAAATCGCGCTCGTCCGTTTTCTAGTATGGAACCACGATAAGTACCAAGTTGCACCAAGTGTAAAAATAGGCTTCCAATTTTTGAACTTGATTTTTAAATGGTAATTTAGTCTTTTACCATGATCCCAAGTCATGAAAAACACATAATTAAACCCATTCTAAGAATAATATACTCTCTTTTAATCAATTTTCTCTTCAAGAAACCCTAGAACTTCAAACCTTGGACCTCAAAAAATCCAATGTCCACTATTCTTTTTCATAGATAACCCAAAATTCATGATTTTCAATTCAAGAACTCCAAGAAACTATCTTCAAGAGCACAAATAGGAACTCAAAGTCAAACTTCTTATCTAATTCATAAATCAAAGTATGTGGGGTTTTGAATAAGGATAATTCTTTCATCCTTCTGCCCAACACTTTCTTTTAATTATGTTTTTACATAAATTTACATGAATATACATGAATTTAAATTTAGGGTTTATACCCAATGATTATTATTTGAAGATTATGCTATTACAAGATATTGGAATGGTGATTTTCATCTTTATTTCTACATGTCCATACGTTTGGCTTGTTTTACATAAATTGAAAATTGAATTGCATTATTATGACTAGAATTGTGCAAAATCCCCATGATTTTGGCTATTGACTATGATTCATGATGATTTTCCTTGAGTTTGAAATATGGGTTATTAAGACCTAGCCTTGTTATTGATTATCTAAGAAATTATGCTTTTAAGAATTCAATGATATGTTTGTGATCAGTTTTGAATAAAAATTTGATCTTTTGATCTTTAGCTAAAGATATGGAATCCCCTTGTAGCTTAAATTTAGGTTTTAAACTAATAGATGCATAATTAGCTTTCAGTATGATTGTTATGTCATTTAATGTTAATTTCCTACAGAATGTGCATATAGATTAAAGGGAGTAATATTTAGCATCGAGCAGGAAGTGTGGGTTTAGGACATCCTAATTTCCTAGAACTACGAGCCAACGTTGGTATAGTTTTAGATAAATTCCATTTCTATATTGATGACAATTATAAATGTGATCACTTATCTTAGGTTATACTCCCTGGCAAAAGTATGACACCTCTTCCCAATGTGAGGTTTTCCCTTTAGGGGAACTAGACGTTGGATACTATGATAGCTCACATAGTGTATATCGGTTAGATGAACCCCCATACTAGTAAAAAAATAATAGAAAAGCTTTTGAAAGAATTTTCCTATAGCCTAAGTCCTAAAAGCAGAATAATAGTTTAACTTTTAGTAGTAAATGTGATGGCTCACTAGATTTACACAGTATGTTTTACTATCCATGATTTTTGATTTCAACTTTCACTTATTCAGGCCAATATGAGTCGTTAAATTTAGAATGCATTCTTTATGAATTTTGATAACATGTATGTATATTATTTTACTCATGCATTCACCCCTACATGCTCAGTACATCCTCAAAGTACTAATCCATACATATGTGTATGTGCTACATTATTTAATAGTGTAGGTTCAGGTGCTCAGTCTTAGTAGCGTTACTGATTTGGGAATCTCTATCTACATCCCGACAGTTGGTAAGTCCTCATGGTTGGAGGACCCATTTATTTAGATTTTTAGCTTTCATAGTATATGATTAGTTATTCTCAGTTTAACTTGAGTCAGTTGGGGGTATGCCCAATAGATCTCTAGTTCTTAGTAGTGGAGGCTTTTCGAATTGCTAGCTATGTTCAGCTAATCTCAATTTAGTTTCAATTTAGTTTCAGACAAAATTAAGTATTTTAGTATTTCTACTTTCTTAAATTACTTTAATGTGAGTTACAAACTTAGTACCAGTCTTATAGGGTTAGCTTGAGACTACTCGTAGTCTTGAGCACCGTGTGACATCTCAGGACCTATTTTTGAGGCATTATAAATATGGTATCAGCGCCTAAGGTTTAGAGAGTCCTCTAAAGTCAGACAATCCATGTTACGTAGAGTCTTAATCATGGGTATGAAGCACGCCATATTTATTAGCAAGAGGCAACGAGACATTTTAGTAAATCATCTATTTTCTTTCATAATATTTTGTGCTTACAGCTACCTCTATTTGATTTTAATTTGTTCTCTTTCATGAAATAATATTCCTCCTCATGGAGATAATGCCCGTAAAAATTACAGCCAACCACCGTAGCCTATTGATCCTCTAAAAGAGAATGTGTCTCATGTTGAATTTTGGGTTTCCTTTCATGTATTGGCCCAAGCTATGACTGCTAGTATTCAGGCCAACCATTAGGCTGTAGCCCTATATCAGTAAGAAGGTGATTTATCTATAGTAGGCTTTATGAATTCAGGAGGATAAATTTGCCCGAATCTTTTTAGGTAGAAGGTAGGTGAGGACCCATAGTTGTATCTTGATAAGGTGATAAAGATTACCCAAGTGATACATGTTACTGAAGAGGAGAGTGTTGAATTGACTTCGTATAGGCTGAAGGATATTGCTTCTATTACGTTTTTAGGTGGAACAAAGGTAGGGGTAAGAACGCAGCTTGTATGAGTTGGCAGGGGTTTCACGATACGTTTCTAGATAGGTTCTTTCCGCATGAGTGGCTAAAAGTAAAGATTGAGGAGTTCATGAACCTGAGGCAGGGCTCAATGAAAGTGAAGCAATACTGCCTTAAGTTTAACTAGTTATCTAAGTATGCTCCCGAGTTAATAGCTGACACTAGGTCTAGTATGAGTAAGTTTGTTACTGAAGTGTCTGTATTGGTAGACAAAGAGTGTAGGACTGCCATTCTTATTGAATATATAAATCTTTCTAGGTTGATTACTCATGCCCAATAGATTATGGAAAATTAGTGGAAGGAAAGAGATAGAGGAAATCAGAAGGCTAGAACTGGGAAGTTTGAGTATGGTAATCAAAGTTTGTAAGGGGAAATCATTTGCAATTTTAGAGTCGCCCACCTTTGTCGGCGCCATCTTCATCTAGTGTTTCCGCACCTAGAACAAAGCAGGAGCCATGGGGTAGGACTTTTATGTCCAAGTCTCAGAATAGTGTAAGGCCTTGTTATCCTACGTGTGCTAGATATGGTAACAATTACCTTAGTGAGTGCTTGTTGGGACAGAAAGGTTGTTTTGGATGTGGTAAGTTGGGTCACTAAATCAAAGAATGCCCATATGCTAAGAAAGGAAGAAGAGATGTTCGACCCCAGACTTAGGCTGCTAGTGCACCTATCACATCCCAAAATAATCCCTAGGCGTGACTGGCTCCCAATAACACCACTTGCCAGGAGAACCAATTTTCTATACATTCACAATAAATACAAACACTAAGATAAAGACATGTGCTACTTCAAGTGCGTGAATATACTATTAAACGTAAAGGATTAATCCACCAAAACCTTGGAGCATCTAAAAAGAGTTATATAAGTTCAACTTTAGGGCATGCAAACACAACATAAGAATTATAAACTAAAATAACTAAAGTTGGATGACTGACTCCACGAACAATGTGAAGGCTCACCTTAGCAACAAAATCTACACGTAAAGACTTTCAGCCACAAGTATCTCTTTCCGCAACCATATCTGCAGGTATGTAAGGAAGGAGTGAGCTATATAAATAAAATGCAGTAAGGTCCTCGACCCGCTACTTTAATACCCCTGGAACAAGTGTTAAAAATACAAGGCATAACAAAATACATAAATAATATGTACATAATGTATCTCATAAGGTAATCTCAATAAGATCTACAAGAAAGTTCAAAAATGTAAGTCTATATCTCCACTCAATCCCCTCTCACGACTTGTCATAAACGGCAGTGAATGTGATCAACCTAGAACCTCGAAAAGTTGATGATAGCATAAGTAATGCCCCTAACATATTATGGCAGCATAAGTTATGCCCCTAACATATTACGAAAGCATAAGTAATTCCCCTAACATACTACGGCAGCTATGTATGCCACTAGAGACTATAAAGGCAGTGATGAAAAATATATTCAACACTTCAACCTCACCTCACATATTATCACTAAACAACTTTCACTAAATTTTACAAATACATATCCACAAATAATCAATACCACCGATTCTACCAAGTCACACACTTGTTCCAACACATGGACTAGGTAGACAAATATAATTTTTATAAAGCAGGTTTGAAAATCAAGCATCAAAGCATAAAGTCTCACTTACCTTGCTAACGACAATTTCCCCAACTTGCAATATGTAGGACATCAACCAAACAACGACAAACGAGATCAATCTATTTTTTTTTAAATGACAATATCAATTATGCTATTCCGGCCAAGCTTCAATATCCTTAACTTTTAAACTTATAGCTATACCTTAGCATCTCACACTATACCTATTCGTTTAACAAAAATTTCCTAATACAACTATCTAATATGACACCAACAATGAGAAAAGGAAAAATTTCTCAAACAAAGGTTCATTTTAACAAACATTTCCACCATAAAGATATGTCCTCTTAAAAATCTTTAAAGGGTCAAAACTTTCAGTAACACAACAAAATCAGCACTTGCAAGAGTAAGAATATTTTTCATCAAAGGACGTGACTATTCAAGAATGTAACAGCCATCACCAGTTAGATTTAACTGTTCACCATTATATATCATTCCAAATGTCATAACCTCCATTATATAAGTGCTCCACCCAAATTTTTAGGAAGCAAACATGTCCTAGTTATTTCTAATCTAGCTTGCTGCACTAATTTCATGAACAACACATCACTGTTGTACGTATATTTTAATTCTATGCGAAAGATCAGTAGAAAAAATTTCATACTTTAATAACTGAGAAGCTTTAATCCCACCTTTATGTTCCCCAACTTATTTTTTTTTCTTCCTATGCTTCCTGCAGATTTCTTCCAAGGATAAAGGAAACAATATATAGCCCTAGTAGTATACTTATAATGTTATAAACTTGAAACTGAAGAAGTTTTTTGACTTGCCCCTTTTAATTACTTAATTAATATTAATAATTGGTTATAATTATCAATTAACCCTTATTTAAAAAGAAATAATAAGATGGATATTACATTCTCCCCCACTTATAATAACATTCGTCCTTGAATGGGTCTAGAATCATACCTAAAATGCCAAATAAGTATGGATATCTTCGCATCTCCTCCTCGGACTCCTAAGTAGCTTCTTCGGTTGGATAATTATGCCATAATACCTTGACTGAAGGTATCTTTTTTGACGTCAACTATTGTACTTGCCTATCAAGAATAGCTATCGGGCTTTCCTCATAAGTTAGATTCTCATCAAACTCTACATCCTCTGGATGAATCTTATGGAAATCATCATGAACATACCTTTTAAGCACAGACACGTGAAACACAGAATGAACTACAATAATCTCAGAGGTAAACTAAGCCTATATGGCACCAATCTTATTGGGTCAAAAATCTCATAAGGACAAATGTATCTAGGACTTAGATTACCTTTCCGACCAAATCTCATAACTCCTTTCATGGGAGAAACTTTCAGAAAAACTTTTCTCACTTTTTCAATCTCCAAATCATGGACCCTCTTATTTGCATAAGACTTCTGCCTACTTTGTGACGTTTTAAGTCGGCCCTATATCACTGCAACCTTCTCCAATGCTTGCTGAACTAAATTCGGACACAATAACTGCGCTTCTTTGGGCTCAAACTAGCCAACTAGTGAATGCCACTTGCGACCATATAGAGCCTCATATGGTGCTATTTGTATGCTCGAGTCATAACTATTATTATAAGCAAACTCCGCTAAAGGAAACTGGTCATCCCAATGGCCACAAAGTCAATAGCACAAGATCTAAGAATGTCCTCCAAGATTTTAGTAACTCGTTCGGACTGCCCGTCGGTCTGCAGATGAAAAACTATAATCAACTCAACCTACAAACCCAATGATTTCTGAAAGAATCTCCAGAAATCAGAAGTGAACTGTGCACCTCAATCAGATATGATTGATATAGGCACACTATGAATCAGAACTATCTCCTAAAGATAAATCTCCACTAACTGCTTCGGGCTATAAGTAACCCAAACTGGTATGAAATGAAAAGATTTTGTAACTCTATCCACTATCAACCATGCTGATTCGTTCTTGATGAATGTATTTGGGAACCTGACAATGTAATCCACAGTAATCCTTCACCACTTCCACTCCAAAATAATCAATTTTTTGCATTACTGTGCTAGGTTTTTGATGATCATATTTAACCTGCTGACAATTTAAACAACTATTCACATATTTCAAAATATCAACTTTCATACCTTTTCACCAATACAATCCACGCAAGTCTTGATATATTTTTATAGCATCAGGGTGGATAGAATATTACGAGATATGAGCCTCATCAAAAATTAGCTGCCTCACGTCACCCATAATAGGAGCACACAATCTTCCATGATGACATAGCACACCTTCGCCATCAATAATAAACGACTTAACACCACTACTCTATATTCGATCTCAAATCCCAACAAGGTAGGGATTATTATATTGACAAATCTTAGCTTTCCCAACTAAGGACGACTAAACCACCATAACAACAAGTAACTTTCCAGGCATAGAGTGATAAATTCGAACTCCATGATTGGCTAAAGACTGAATATCCATAACCAAAGGTCGCTTATCGACAACAAATTAGGGCAAGCTGCCCATAGAATTCCTACTCAAAGCGTCTGCTACTATATTTGCCTTCCTAGGTGTAACACCCTGATTCGTTGAACCAGAATGCTACACGGTGCTTCTGACCCTGAGGGACCACAAGCTAACGCATGACTGATATCTGCATACTGCAAATCATGATATAATAATGCGGAACACATAGAACTGTAAGGCCATAAGGTTCAACTGAATAAAATCATGTGGGTGAAAATACCCAAAACAACTTAATTTGAAAGTTAAGTCTGAACGTAAATTTGAACATAAATCTAAATGTAAATCTGAAAACCTCTAAACTATTTGAATAAGGAGTTAAAGGAACATGTCTCCAAATAACTCTGTAAAACTGAACTGAAGAAATAAATGTAGCAAATTATATTGTCCTTGAATTAATGAGAACTCACTGTGTCTCTGCGACTGGAATGCTACCGCTACGGCTAGGTTGGAACTCGTGTCTCGGAACCTATGGTGTAATATAAAAAGAAAGCACCATAGCACAAATGCATCAGTACAACTGGAATATTGAGTATACGAGGAAGGTAGGCTGAACATAAAGGGTTTCATGCATGAACAACACTATTTGACTAATATGAATGTGGGAGTGCAAACACACGTATATAGAAACTGGGACCGTGAATACGTGATAGCATGACCTGTAAGCTAATACATGGTTTACTGATAACTGTCATGACTGATACTTAAACTAATAACATAAAAAACTGTATCTGACAGTCTTATATATACTGAAATCTGAATAACGCCCTGAGATCTTTTATTGAGGCTGATACTGAAACTATTAACATGGACGACTGTATTTGACAGTCCTATATATACTGAAATTTGAAGAATGCCCTGAGTTCTCTTACTGAGACTGATACTTAAACTATGGGAAGTATTGTTTAACCGACATGCCCCATGATGCCGTTATGGCTTAGCTGGGGACCAATCTCTTCCCCTACTGGAGGGGTGTCAATACTGTGCCACGGGTATGGACAGCCTGTGAGTGACCCTTATCTGGAGGGTACTCAATGAGAATGGTGGGAACCCTAAACTGATGGTATAAGAGACCTCATCAACCCTGATCTAACGGGTTAAGATGTCTCAACCTACGCTAGCTACGTAGTTCTGGAACACAAGGATGACTACTAAGAATCACACCCTGAACTGGCGGGTGATTTCCCTCCTTGGGTTTACTCGGTGCTAACCTCTACTCCCATCTGGAGGGACTGGACATGAATAACTAACTGTGCATGACTTAATCTTACTGAATTCCCTTGACTGGTAGAATGTTACTGATATATGACAACTGACTAAGATTATTAGGTTTTCCTGAGTCACATAACTGAATGAAGTCTATGGAATCATAGCTTGAGTTCAGATATCGTGAAACATGACATGGATCTAGGCACACAACTATAGTTTTTGGGTACAAGTACCCCAAGGACTCGATGGAAGGAAACTGACACACATGACTGACTTGATCATAAGAGTAGAGTCCATAATTTATAATATCATAAGTAGGGATCTTATACTAAGCATGGTTATCAATAATGTATTACATGGAAAAGATTTCATATCACATGGAAGTACTTGCACAATCTTAATATCATATTTATTGCATAATCATATTAGCAACACATACCAATAGCATGGAAGTTCATGTGGATTGCATGATTATCATACATCTTGTTCATAAGTAGAATTTGCAACTAAACATAGCATAATCTCATAAGAATAGTTCATGAGTATTCCAAAAACATTTACAAGGCACATTATCAACATAGAAGTCATTGGAATGTAAGGGCATATCATGAATCCTTCACTTAGTCACAATTTAGCTATATTGCATGATTTCTAGTTTCTTAGGTATTTTATCAAACACCTTACATGCACATCTTAAGAATAGGTGAAATCATCAAATTATACTTCATGAACAACCAAATTTACATGTTTCCAATTCATATGATATCATGAATTCATAAAAACATATAAAGATTCCATCTTGGGAATCACCCAATATAAACAACATGATCATCAACACCCAACAATATAGAAATCATATTTTATAATGAAAAAGAGGGTTTTTGAGCTTTATGGATGAAAGGGATCCATAAATCAACACAACGTATACCTTAGAAGGAAGATTATTGATGATTGACGGAGGAATTTCCTTAAAATCAGATCTTCAAGCTTAGTTATGCAACCCTAGTTGTTTTTTTCTTTTAGTGCTCTTGGATGATGAGCTTTGAGATTATAATAGGGTTGTAATATGTTTAAAAGCTATATATTTTGTAGGGTTAAGTTTAGGGGCGTGTAAGGAGTGTTAAAAAATTTAATTACCCTTAAAATAACTCAAAATAGAGTGTTTTTGGCACCTGGAACTGACTTAGGTGGCGTCCAAGTGATTGCCTAAGCTAGGTTGGGCGGCACCTAACCAATCTCCTGTGTTTGGTTGGGCAGCGCCTAACCAATCGCCTATCCTTATTGTCTCTCATGAAAATGGGCATAACTTTTCGCTCGGGTATTGGATTAAGGCGAAATTGGTATCGTTGGAAAACTAATTTGATTCTCTACAATATGGTTGGTCTAAATAATCAAAAATACCACATTAACATTGAGTTATAACTGTTTAAAGATGACCCTTGCAACATCAAATACTAAAACTTGATGGATTCCAAAACTTTTAGCTTGTATTACCTTAAGTGACTTATATGAACATGCTTAATCCATCATAAGCTATCATATCACTAGGATATTCATTGTAAGTCATGTACTCAAGTATGAATCACTGGATAGGAGATTTCATATGTAGGAATACTTATTCACTTCCTAGCTTAGAAACATGCGGGGTATTACACTAGGATGAAACAAGATAGTGAGACCATAATCTTTAAGTTACTCTAACCACTGTTGTTGTCTTACATTTAGATCTCTTTGCTTGAAAAAGTATTGTAAACTCTTTTGGTCAGTATAGATTTCACATGGCTCACCATAAAGATAATGATGCTAGATCTTGAGTGAAAATACAACTGTGGCTAATTACAAGTCGTGAGTTGGATAATTCTCATCATGGACCCTTAGCAATCGAGAATCATATGCCACCACCTTACCATTCTGCATTAAAGAAAAATTCAACCAAATTTGATATGCATCACAATAAATAGTGAAACCACCCTTTGTCATAGGTAAGGTCAAAATCGGAGCCAAAATTAATGCCGTCTTTAATTTTTGAAAAATTTCTTCACATTTATCGAACCATTGAAAAATGACAAACTTTTGAGTTAAGCACATCAATGGAGCATCTAACTTTTAGAAGACCTCTAAAAAACTCCTATAATAATTAACTAAACCCAAGAAGCAATGTATCTCTGTAACAGTACTAGGTCGAGGCCAATCTCGGACTACTTTAATCTACTTTAGATCAACATAGGTCCCATTACATGACACCATATGACTGAAAAATGAAAACGTGCCCAACCAAAACTCACACTTTGAGAATATGGCATAAATCTTTTGTTATATAAGTGTCTGAAACATAACCCTCAAGTGTTGTCTATGCTCCATCTCACTCCAAGAGTAAACCAAAATGTCATCAATGAACACAATAAAAAATTGATCTAAATACAGCTTGAATACCATGTTCATGAGGTCCAAAAATGCTATAGGTGTATTAGTTAGTCCAAAATACATCACTAAAAATTCAAAATGTCCATACTGATGTGCGAGCTTGATGCTAACACATTTAAGGATTTTAAGTCAAAATAATTGTAAATTCTTACGCAACTTTTCTGGTTTTTGATTGTTTTTTCCTTGATAATGAAGGAAAGTCAAGATGCAAGAAAACCATTGACAATAAGACCAAAAGAGGTGAATTTGGAACAAGTGGCCATAAAAGTGTAGTGGACGATTTGTCTGATAAGTTGTCAAATTTATGATAATTTATCAGAGTCATCATTATCTATAGACAGTGTGAGGAAGTTGGAGAAGAATTATGATGACATCTCTGATAAGTCATCACAATTCTGATAAGCCATCAAGAGTGCCGTCATCCTATGGTAGTACATAAGATTTGAAGTGAAATACGTGATAACAGTGTTTGATATGCTGTCAAAGTCCTAATAAGACATCAGGAGTTGCCTTCAGCCTAATGCAGAAATCATCAAACTTGGAGAAGGATCTGACGACAATGTCTGCTAAGTCATCAGACTCCCGATAAGGCGTCACAGTTCGTTGTCATCTGTGTGTGAAAAATTATATTCAGTGATTTGATTCCAAATTTAGCTCTTGGTATTTAAGGGAAATTTCTTAGGTTTTATTAGGGATTCATGTTGAATTTTTTTTACGGACTTACACTATGTTCTCGCTAGTTTTCTCTTTAACTTTACAATTAACTTTTGAGAGATTGTTATCATAATTTTTTGGGGATTTCTACTGCGATCTAATTTGAGAAACACTTGTTGATATTCATTATTATGTAAGTTATCATTTATCAAATTATGATTACAAATTGTCTTGTTGCTTTTTACATTATGAGTAGTTAATCCCTTTAACCCGAGTTGTGGGATCTATAGGTTTGGTTTTGTAAAGTAACAAGGTGTTCAAGATTCTAAAGGAAGTAGGAACTCCTTGGTAATTCCTCTGTTTTACATATTGTCTATTTCTTGGAAACGATAGGTCATGCCTACTAGTGATTTGCTTGAAATAAGAAATCAACCTTAGTAGGAAGTGCGTTATCAAGAGAGACTTGGAAGAGTCAAACTTTTATTTAATAATTAACATGTAACAAGGTTAACTAACTTGAGACAAAATCCTATTATGAAATATAATTTCCCTAAGTTCAAAAGAATTAGGTAATTAAATGTCTAAATAGGTTGAGAAATATTTAGAAATTACTTCGACAAGGATAATCTGCTATTCCTACCCACCACAAGAATCTTGAACCGCTTCCAGTGACTGTTAAATACCAATAGTCATAGTGAACACAACTCTGGTTTTTCATATAATATTGATTACAAACACTAGCACTGAATTGAGAGATAATTACTTGTTACTCTTCCAACCCCCCCCCCCCCATTTACAGGAAACTACTAACTATCAGTTGATTGACTCACGAAAAACTTAAATTAATGCCACATTCCCTATGGGATTCATCCCTAACCTAGTTGGGTTATATATTTGACAACGATTACTTACTCTCTCGTAAGAGAGTTATAATTTGGGAGTATCAAATTTTGGCGCCGTTGTCAGAGAATACAATTATCGATAAAGTTTATGTGTGTTGATTGACTGTTAGTCAGGTTTCCTAATTTTACATGTTCTTGTTTTTTTTGTTTATTTCAGCTTCAGGGTTGTTTATGTCAAGTACCAGAAGTTTAGGAGAACCATTATTATCTCTCAATCCTGAACCCTAACTTATTGGCAGAATAGTAGATCAACAAGAAGCTGATAGGCTAGCTGCCTCAGCTAGAGCTCAGGTTAATCTATAGAATGATGGTCAACAAGCCCGTCATTCAAATTCGGACGATGATGACTTGGTAGATGAGGAATTTCTGAATCTTCTTAACCGAAGGTATGCAGAGGAGGTAGCTTCATCGAAGAACATAAATGTTAACAAAAAGTATCCTTTCATGGCAAAACCTAATTGCCAAGATGTGAAATTTGATCATAATGAGGATAATGATGGAATGGATGGAGCTGGTGCTACTAGAGCTATTATTCCCCCACCTCTAGTAGCAGGAGTGAAGTTCAACATTACTAGTACAATGATTCAATTCCTTCACCTGAAGAGGTTGTTCGGTGGACTCCTGGGAGTTGATACCAATATGTATTTAGTGAACTTTGTCACTATTTACAAGTCTTTTGATTATCCGGGAGTGGTACAGAATGACATCCGCCTGCATTTATTTCCGTTGTCTCTGTCTAGGGAGGCAAAATTGTGGCTTAATGAGCTGATGCATGATTCTATAACCAACTGGAGGCAGTTGAAAGAGGCTTTCCTAGAAAGGTTATTTCCACCTTCCAGAAGGGTACAATTAAGGGATGAGATCAGCAACTTTAGACAGCTCCCAATCGATGCTCTCCATGAGACATAGGAGAGGTTCAAAAAGAAGCTGATATAGTACTTGAACCATAACATGACAGATATTCACCTGATGGAGACTCTATCAGGATTTTAACTCTATTACGAAGCCAGTAGTTGATAATGCTACAGAGGGATTATTTGTGGATCTTACTTTTCAAGAGTCCTCAGAGATACTTGATCAGATAACCAAACAAAGTATAGCTTGGCATACCAGTAATTCTGTGGTAGCAAGCCCTACTATGTCTGTTGGAATAACTTTGAAACAATGGAAGAAAGAGAAAGAATGTAATCAAGACATGGCACACTTGAATAGAAAAACTTTTTAGAAAGGTGACTTGGTACTCCTCTTCAACTCTAGACTGAAGTTCTTCCCAGGTAAGTTGAAATCAAAGTGGTCCGTCCATTCAAAGTGAGTCAAGTCTACTCATCTAGAGTATTTGAACTTGAGAATGTGGTAGGGAACATATTTAAGGTAAATAGGAAGTGAGTGAAGCTATACATTAGTCCAATAGACTCGATAAAGTGTATGCCACCATTTATCTCGATGAAGTCTGAGTATTTGAGATAACTGAGTCATGCTGCGACATTAAATCAGGCTCTATTGGGAGGCAACCCAAAGTTTTTATGTTTGATGTAAGTTTTTTTATTTATTTAGTTTCATGTTTAGTTTAAATATTGTTATCGTAATAAACTGATAAGGTGAAATCGATATGGTCAGCAAGGTGTTTTGATGACCAAGTCTGATAGGATATCACACTTGTGATAAGTCATCACATAAGGTATTCAGAGAAACTAAGCTTGAGGCATATTCTATTTAGGGCTGACGGCAACACATGATGGGCTATCACAGTTGTGATAAGCTGTCACACAAGGTCATGAACTGAGCAAATTTTGAGATATATTCTGGATAGAGTTGATGACAAAATGTGATGGGCCATCACAACTCTGATAAGACATCAATCTTGACCGTTATATATGGTGAAATAAGGCAACACTCTGCCTTGAGATGACGTCAAATGTGATTGGCTATCACACTTGTTCTAAGACATCAGCTAATTCTAGGCCTAGAGGAGGAAATCCAACCTGGCTCATAGGTCAAGTCCTTTCACCTTCCTACTTTTCTTTTTCTTTAGTTATTTCCTTTCAATTTTTAGTTTATTCTATTGCCTAGTTTCATTACTTCCTCGTAAAACAAGAAAATTTCTTTCCTTCTTGCCCGTTGGTTTTGTTTCAAAAACAAGTGGTCTATTTTCCCTTTTCCTATTCTTTACCTTAATCGAGAATCAGTCTTGGAATTCCTTCATCTCTTCTAAGTCAACTAATAGATATGCTTAGAGCTCATCTATTTTCTTCTTTGATAAGTAGGAACCTTGGTTTTTCATGGGTATTGAGTCAATTTTAGCAAAGAATTGAGGTAAAAACTGAAAACCAGGGTTTGCAATTATGGCTCGAGCACTAAAAGCTGGAGTCTCAGCCCAAGAATGCAATTCCATGTGTTGTCGAGAAGAATTTGGGATGATGATCATGTTAAAATTGAGCTAGGGATTGTGTTCTAAATTGACACCATTGGGCTGATAAGCATCATAAATATGATGGGATATCAGATTATGTCATAAAAATTTTCCATAAAAGCACTGATAAAACCCTACCAAGGAATTAGAATTTGATTAGCATTGTTGTGTTCCTTAACCCTGGATACTAAATAATTGCTTTTGTATTGTTGTAGAGTTCAGTATGCCTCCTAAAGAAAAAGGGTCAAAATCAACAAATAAGGTAGCTAAGGGGAGCGTGCCTCAGAGGCTTTTTGATGAGTTTGATTATGAAGAAGAAGAACCACAGCTAAAGAGGCAAAGAAAGAAGAAGAGTCCAAAAATGCCTTCACCACCTCCACAACCTGAGGAGGAGGAGAGTGAAGAAAGTGAATCTGAGGAACCCTCAATATCGAAACATAACCTTAAAGCAGACAACTTCTGAACAACCTAATTCTGAGCACCCTAATTTTGAGCAACCTGATTCTGAGGGACCACCATCAAGGTCCACTCCTTCAAAACAACATCCTGAGGATAACACTCCGATGACAGGACATCAGATCAAATACAAGAAACCAGGTGTCCGAGAAAGTGTTAGATGGCAACTTCCCAGGGAAAAGAAGATTTTCTATGATGGACTTCTCAGAACTCAAAGAAGATCTGTTAAAAGAAATTTTTTTGAAGAAATCACAATCATTACAATAGGGTTGAGAAAATATCCTTCAATGGAGCAGACATTCCGAGACTACAGTCTGGCATGGACTACACAAAGAGGTAATTCCTTCTTCCCTGCACTTTTCAGGAGTTCTACACGAACTACTAGGCTACCGTGAAAAAACATGTGTAAGAAAAAAAAAGAAAGATAAGCCCACGTTGGAGAAATTTTTGATGAGGGGCATAATGATAGATATTATAGAAAGAACCATCAATAGATTCCTTCATGGTCCTAACTTCACTCCTCAGGTCATATCACCAATATTCTACTCTCGGTTGAAGGATCATGAAAAACAACATCCATGGTTAGCCAACGTCATAGCTAAAGGAGAACCAGAATAGTTGACCAACCCGAATGAAAGAATAGTCAAGTCCTCTCTTACTCAAGAGGCAAAGTTTCGGTGGGAGGTTGTACACTCCAGGTTGATTCCTACGGCGGGAGATAATATTCTGGGTGACAATAGAGCAGCGTTAGTCGCAAGCCTCATGGCTAAGCTTCACTTAAACTTTGGGGAGATTATTACTGATGAAATAAAGATTTGGGTATCAAGAACTTAAATTGCATATCCTTTCCCTTGTCTCATCACAAAGTTTTGTCGGGCTACAAATGTACCAGAAGTTGCTGGGGTAGACGATGAACTTCCTACTAAGAAGAATCATGACCCTATGAGATTTGATGAAAACAAGCCTAGGCTGGTGCTAGACAAGGGATCAGGGGTTGCATCAAACCGAGTGAGGGTTGCAGAATTGCAACCAGATGTTATGGGTGCTGACTCAACACTAAATGTAGAGGTGCAAAATTCTGAAGTGGTACAGTCAACACCCCTGTGAGGGCAAGCTTAGTGCATGAGGATGAATCAAACCCCACAAATATAGCTCAAGTATCAACATTAACTTTTAATGCTCTAAATTTTAGGAGAGTGGCAAAGCAAGCAAAGAAATGCGAGGCACAGCTACAATAATTTGCCAACTAGTTTGCCTCATTTGTGGATAAGAGGATCAAGGCTGCCCTTAAACCCTTTCAAACTTTGCCTGGGTGGATTGATGAGTAAGAGAACCATTTTAATGCATGGTTAAGAGAAATGTTGGCCCCAGATCTTGCACTATTTAGAGAAATACTAGATAAGTAAAAAGATGATATTGGGGCATTGGAACAGCATCAACTTTTGATATCTGGGGATCCAGTTGCGGATAAGTCTGATGATGAAGTTTCCTTGCTTGATCTCAGTAGGGAACAAGTGAAGGAAAGAAAGAAGAAGGATGATAAGAAAGATAAGGGTAAAAGAAAAAGGCCTGATAGCGACGAAGAAAGAAAAATAGAGAAGAAGGCGAGAAACAAGGCTAAGAAAACAGAGATAAAATAGGCGACGCAAGCATCCTTAGTGGACAATATGAAGTGGTAAGCGGCTCTACAAGCAAGGGATGTAGGTTCCTTAACAAGTAGGCCTCCAACAACTACTAGGCCAGATATGTCAAAATGGAGAGAGTCTCCTGATGAGGCAACTGAGGATGTAGCAGTAGGATCAACTACCCATAATTCGCGCGCTTGATCCCCTGCAGGTATGTCCTAACACCTATGATTTTGATTTCTTTTTAGACATGCATTGGGGACAATACGTGTTCTTTTTAGTGAGGGTGGGATATCTATTTGTTGATTATGTGGGTAGTTTACTCAGTGTTATATTTAACTAGAAGAGTTCGTAGGGCAGTTATCATTATTGGTCACTACTGATTTTTTATTGGAACACCACTCCAATGGTCTGTTTTATAACTAGGTGATATGAATCCATGGGTGACCACTATACATCTTATTATAGAATTACTACTAGTGATATGATAATCATTGATAACAAATTGCATAATCCGGATAGATAGTAACTTGCAATGTACATGTGTGCTATGTGTGAGTGAGACTTTACTTGGTCCCCAATGTGTGTAAATCCAAAACATGCCCGATTGGTCTTGTCTTGGTTATAGGATAGTGGCTAGGAAAGGATCATAGGCCGTTGTTAATGTTAGTCCACTTTTCAACTAAATAACCTTCCCTGTATGAATGATATCCCTTGATCCCGATTTTGAGCCGAAATGCCTCTTTTTTTTTATCCCTATCACCTTCTCATTTTTATCACAATGAACCTGTTTTTGCCTTTATTATCCTTGAACATTATGCACTTTGAATTAGGAAAATAAACTAAGTTGAGGGTGGCTATCGTAGGGGTGCATGATGTAAAATGAGTAGGAAGAAGGGTAAAATAAGAGAAAAGAGTAAAACGCTGGGTGCAACGGAAAATGAATAAGAAAAGAAAAACGTTGTGAAAAAAGAAGAAATGATTGATGAAAAGAACGCACCCAGCCAGAGTATGTTGTTATCAAGAAAGGATAAGATTAGGTAATGGTTAATAAGTGAGACCCCAAAAGTTAGTGTAAGTTCTAGTGAGGCTTAGTCACTTTAAATATCATCGAGTATCATACCAACCCCTAGCCTACATTACAAGCCGAAGAAAAGACCTATATTGATCCTAGCTCACTTATTTGAAAACCTCGGTAATGAAAATAAGTGCAAGCTTATGGTATTTGACTTGCATTGACTAGAACTTCTTTCTGAGAGTGAGCGTCTCTTTACTGTCCCACGTTCACATATGTGATTTCTTATAATAAGTGAGGAGGGACTTCTTTGTTGTGAGGGCACACTAGGTATATTGCTAGTTGCTAACTTGTTTGGGTAAGTGTAACTTGTACGTATGCATGGTGATCGTTGCTAGTTCGATGCCATATCTTGATTTCCTTGTGTCACATTGTTGAACTTCATCTAGATACACAGTTGGGTTTAAAATTTTTATACTTGGAGAGGATAACATGTTTTGTACTGAGATTGATGATTGACTGCCGTATGTACTTCACTTTCTCTTAGTTTAACATTGTGGTACTATAATGTGTTAGTTTCTTGAGGAAAAACAATTATTTTAAGTTGAGGGTGTTGATGTGTAAGCTTAATGCTAGCTCATTTAAGGCTTTTACCTTAGAGTAATTGTAAATTCTTAAGCAACTTTTGTGGTTTTTGATTGTTTTCTCTTTGATAATGTAGGAATGTCAAGATGCAAGAAAACCAAAGACAATAAGAGCAAAAACCAAAGACACAATAACAAATTGATCTAAATACAACTTCAATACCCTATTCATAAGGTCCAAAAATGCTGCAGGTGCATTAGTCAGTCCAAACGACATCACTAAAAATTCAAAATGTCCATACCTGGTCCGAAAAGCCGTCTTGGTAATATCATCGGCCTTGACTCTTAGCTGATGATAACCTGATCTCAAGTCAATCTTAGAAAAGTAGGTAGCACCATGTAATTGATTGAATAAATCATCAATTTAAGGTAAGGGAACTTATTCTTGACTATCACCTTATTTAAATGCCTATAGTCAATGCACATTCTCATCGTGCCATTTTTCATTTTTAGTAAATAACATAGGTGCACCCCAAGGTGACACACTAGGCCTGATGAATCCCTTATCAAGTAATTACTAACGTTGAACCATCAATTCCCTCAACTCAACAGGAGCCATATGGTAAGGTAGAATAGAGATAGTTTGAGTCTCTGGCACTAAATCAATGCTAAACTTAATTTCTCTCATCCGAAGTAACCCGAGAAAATTATCTGGAAACAAATAAATAAACTCCCGAACAATGAAAAAATTATTTATAAAAACTCCCCCTTCTCGAGTTTCATGAACGGTAGCGATAAAATCCAAACAACCATGGTTAATCATCAGATGGGTTTTTACATAGGATATTATCTTCCCTTGAGTCACAGTAGTTTTACCTTTCCACACTAAAGGTGGTTCTCTAGGAATATCAAAATTTATAAGCTTAGCATAAAAATCAATCAATGCGTAACATGATGCAAAGCAATTCATACCTATAATCACATCAAAATTATTCATTGGCAACACAGGTAGATCAAATACGGTATCCTTGTCCTGAACAGATGTCACAGAACCTCTATAAACTCTATTCACTGATATGGTCTCCCCGACTGGGGTTGTAATAATAAATGGCTCAAAAAGAGTCTCAAACCTTCTCTCTAAGAATAAAGAAAAATATGGGGACACATATGAATGCGTAGAATCCATATCAATAAAAGAATAAGCCTCATGAGAGTTTATAGTAATAATACCTGTGATTACTGCATTAGATGCCTCAATGGTTTATTTGTCCATAATAAAGAATCTCGGTGGTCCCCCTACTGTCTAAGAACCGTGAGTACCTTCTCGGCCCTAATGATGGGCAACGTATGGAGTATTCCTAGCTGTCTTTGTGTGATTATGAGTACTTGCAATATATCTCTATATCTGTGCAGTAGTTTGAGTAGAACCAGAATTTCCCTTAAGACAAAACTTAGAAATATGCCCTCCTTAACCACAAGTATAACAAGGACCGCCAACTCCAAAGTAACTTCCACTGTGATTCTTGCCATAATTAGAACATTTTGAATGCTGCTCAGACTGAAAGAAATTATTGCTATTCCTCTGTACTTGCTACTCCTATCCCTATCTAGCTGGATAACTACTCCTTGAAGATTGGACCACTGACTCTGACTGCGTAGGCCTAGACTTTCCATGATCAAAACTACTCTTGCTCCCAGGCAGAGCACTACTAAACCCACCTAAGTTATGTGCCTTTTTATTTTCTCGATTAATCCTTTCCAACTCATAATAGGACTCAGAATGGAGAGTAGTGTGAAACACCTTAGAATAGGATCTATTACGCATATCACGCATCAGTGGACCATGATAACGAGCCTAAAATCCATCTACAAATCATCTTACTTTGTCCCTCTTATCTATAACTAAAGATGGAACATACCTGGATAACTCAGTAAACTTAGCTTCGTACTAAGTGACTATCATGGATCCCTGTTGTAACTCATTAAGTCGGTATCTCATGTCATCTTGTTTGCTCAAAGGAATAAATCTGTCCAAGAACATAGCTAAAAACTCTAGCCAAGTAATTAGTGGTATCCCTGCTTGTCTACCCCTTAAAATGGAAGTCCACCAAGACCCAGGAGACCCTGAGAATAGAAGAGTAGTAAGCTTTACACAATTAGTCTTCTTCAGTCACAAAGTAGTCAGTATCTTCTTGCATAGATCTAAAAACTTTTGAGGCTCAACCAAAGATGGTGTAGCATCAAAATCTTGTGGCTTAAGATTCAGGAAATTCTTTAGATACTTGGGTTGTCCTATAGCTGTAATCCAATAATCAACTGGTAGAGGTGCATGAGAGGTTGCAACATTCAATAGAACTTGTGCTTGCGTCTGTGAAGTAGCCTGAGGAGTTGGAGTTCTACCCTAATTAGGCACCAGTGCCTCAAGTACATACAACATTCTTACTATTACATCTGCAGGCAAAGTAATAGTAGGTGTTACAACTGGCACTGCATCTAGAGTATCTATACCAATCTGGTCCTGTGCTTGCTGAGAAGCCACAACTTAGGGATGGTTCCCATTCCCAAATCTAGTATGAGCACCAGTTTGGATCTTAGTTCGAGGCCTAGTTGGAAGAGACCCAACATAACTTCTCCACCACCACGGGTAGGATCTTGTCCAGCACCACGTCTAGCAGGTACATTAGGTCGACTAGCGAAGGAATAGCCACGTCTCTTAACCATCTGTAAAACAATATTTAAGGGTTAGACTTATTCAACTCAACGTACGAATAATGAATAAAACGGGGAAGCTTCCTAGATGTTTCATAGCCTCAAGTTCATAAGTATGGGAGCCTATATACCTATGAACAAGAAACTACTAAATACTGCTCCATGACCCGGGACCTAAAGCCTATGCTTTGATACTAACTTTGTCATATCACAAAATAATCCCTAGGCATGATTGGCTTTCAAAACACCACTTTCCGGGTGAACCAATTTTCTTTACTTTATAATATATACAAAAACTGAGATAAATATATGTGCAACTTCAACTACATGAAAATATCAATAAACGCAAAGTATTCACCACCCTGTTACCGTAATATGATTTATGAAAACAACAATACTTAAATAATAATTCTCTAGCCTCAAATCCGACATCAAAACAATGGAGCATCTAAACAGAGTTATCTGAGTTCAACTTTAAGGCATGCAAACCCAACATAATAATTATAATCTAAAATAATAAAGGCTTGATGACTGTCTCTACGAACGCTGTGAAGGCTCACCTTAGCAACAAAATCTACACATTAAGACTATCAACCATAAGTCTCTCTCTCTGAAATCGTATATGCAGGTATGCAAGGAAGGAGTGAGCTATATACAATAATCAAGTAAGGTCCTCGACCAACTACTCTAATACCGCTGGAACAAGTGTTTAAAATACAAAGGAACAACAAAATACACAAATAATACGTACATAATGTATCTCATAAGGTAATCTCAATATGATAAAAAAGAAAGTTAAAAAATATCACTCTATATCTCCACTCAATCCCCTTTCACGACTTGTCAGAAACGACAGTGAAAGTGATCGGCCCAACACCCCTACAAGTTCACGACAGCATATATAGTGCCCCAAAAAGTCTACTACGACAGCATGTACAAGCCCCCAACATATTACAACAGCATAAGTAATGCTCCTAACATATTATGGTAGCATAAGTAATGCCCCTTACATATTATGGTAGCTTAAGTAAGGCCCCTAACATATAACGATAGGTATGTATAACCCTAGAGACTATAACGGTGGCGAAGAAAAATATATTCAACATTTATACCTCACCTCACATATTATCACTAAACAACTTTCCCTAAATTTTACAAATACATATCCACAAATAATCAATACCACCGATTCTACCAAGTCGCATATTTTTTCCAACACATGGACTAGGCAGACAAATATAATTTTTATAAAACAGATTTGAAAAGTCAGCATCAATGCTTAAATCCTCACTTACCTCTCAAAGGATAATTTCCTCAACTTGCAATAAGTAGGACATCAACCAAACAACGACCAACAAGATCAATCTAAAAAAAATTTTAAATAACAATATCAATTATGCTATTTCGGCCAAGCTTCAATATCCTTAACTTTTAAACATACAGCTAGACCTTAGCATCTCACACTGTACCAATTGATTTAACAATAATTTTGCAATACTACAGTCCAACATGACACCAATGATGAGAAAAATAAAAAAAATTCTCAAACAAAGGTTCATTTCACAAACATTTCCACCATAAATTTATGTCCTCTTAAAGTCTTTAAAAGGTTAAAACTTTCAGCAACACAACAAAATCAGCACTTGCAAGAATAAAAAAAATTATTTTCATCAAAGGACATGACTATTCGAGAAAGTAACAGCCATCACTAGTTAGATTTAATTGTTCATGATTCTACATCATTCCAGATGTCATAACCTCTATTATATAAGTACTCCACCTCAAATTTTCAGTAAGCCAACATTTCCTAGTTATTTGTATTGTAGCTTGTTTCCTTAATTTCATGAACAACACAACACTGCTATTCTTATATTTTAATTCCATGCTAAAGATCAATGGGAAAAATTTCATACCGTAATAACTAAGAAGATTTAATCCCACTTTTATGTTCCCCAACCTATTTTTTTTTCTTTCTATGCTACCTGTTGAATTATTCTAAGGATAAAGGAAATAATATATAGCCCTAGCAGTATACTTATAAGGTTATAAACCTGAAACTGAAGAAGTCTTTTGACTTGCCCTTTTTGATTCCTTAATTAATATGAATAATTGGTTATAATTATCAATTAAACCTTCAATAAAAAGAAATAATAATATGGATTTTACATTCTCCCCCACTTAAAATAACGTTCATCCTCGAATGGGTCTAGAATCATACTTGAAATGTCAAATAAGTGAGGATATCTAACTCGTATCTCCTCCTCGAACTCCCAAGTAGCTTCTTTAGTTGGATAATTACGCCATAATACCTTGACTGAAGATATCTTCTTTGACCTCAACTATCGCACTTGCCGATCAAGAATAGCTATCGGGCTTTCCTCATAAGTTAGATTCTCATCAAGCTCTACATCCTCTAGCTGAATCTTATGGCTATCATCACGAACATATCGTCTAAGCATAGACACTTGAAACATAGGATGAACTGCAGAAAATCCTGGAGGTAAAGCAAGCCTATATACCGCCAATCCAATTGGGTCAAAAATCTCATAAGGACCAATGTATCTAGGACTTAGCATACCTTTCCGACCAAATCTCATAACTCCTTTCATGGGAGAAACTTTGAGAAAAACTTTTTCCCCTTTTTCAAACTCCAAATCATGGATCCTCTTATTTGTATAAGACATCTTCCTGATTTGTGACATTTAAAGTTAGTCCCATATCACTGCAACCTTCTCCAATGCTTGCTGAACCAAATCTGGACCCAATAACCAGCCAACTGGTGAACAAGACTTGAGACCATATAGAGCCTTATATGGTGCCATTTGGATGCCTGACTGGTAGCTATTATTATAAGCAAACTCCCCTAAAGGCAATTGTTCATCCTAATGGCCACCAAAGTCAATAGAGCTAGCTCTAAGCATGTCCTCCAAGATCTAAAAAATCAGTTTAGACTGCCCGTTAGAATGCAAATGAAAAGATGTACTTAACTCAACTTGCGAACCCAATGATTTATGAAAGGATCTCTATCACTTAGCAGAGAACTATGCACCTCGATTAGATATGATTGAGATAGGCACACCATGAAGCTAAACTATCTCCCCAAGATAAATCTCCGCTAACTACTTCGCACTATAAGTAACCAAAAGTGATATGAAATGGGCAAATTTTGTAAGTCTATCCACTATAAACCAGACTAAGTTGTGCTTTCTCAATGTATTTGGAAACCCGACAATAAAATCCATAGTAATTCTTTCCCATTTCCACTCTGGAATAATCAATTTTTGCATTACTCCACCAAGTTTTTGATGTTCATATTTAACCTGCTGTCAAATTAAATAACTAGTCACATGTTTCAAACTATCAAATTTCAGACCTTTACACCTGTACAATCCACGCAAGTCTTGATATATTTTTGTAGCACTAGGGTGGATAGAATATTATGAGCTATGAACCTCATCAAGAATTAGCTGCCCCACATCATCCACAACGGGAACACACAATCTTCCATGACGACGTAGCACACCTTCACCATCAATAGTGAAAGACTTAACACCATCATTTTGTACTCGATTTCGAATCCCAACAAGGCAGGGATTATCACATTGACAAGTCTTAACTTGTCAAACTAAGGACGACTGAACCACCATAATTGGAAGTAACTTTCAAGGCATTGAGTGATCAATTCTAGCTCTATGATTGGCTAAAGATTGAATATCCACAGCCAAAGATTGCTTTTTAATAACAAATTAGGCCAAGATGCCCATAGACTTCCTACTCAAAGCATCTTCTACTGCATTCTTCTTCCCAATATGATACAAGATAGTGAGATCATAATATTTAAGTAACTCTAACCAATATCATTTTCTCAGATTTAGATCTCTTTACGTAAATAAGTACTACAGCCTCTTGTGATCAGTATAAATTTCATATGGCTTACCATAAAGATAATAACGCCAGATCTTGATTGGAAATACAACTGCGGCCAATTCCATGTCATAAGTCAGATAATTCTTCTCATGGACCTTTAGATGTCGAGAAGCATATGCCGCCACTTTACCATTCTACATTAAAACATAACCTAACACAATTCAAAATACATCACAATAAATCATAAAACCACCCTCTATCATAGGTAAGGTCAAAATTGAAGCTGAAATCAATGCCATCTTTAATTTCTAAAAAATTTCCGAACATTTATCTGACGATTGATAAACGACACCTTTTTGAGTTAAGCATGTCAATGGAGCAGCTACCTTTGAGTATCTCTCTACAAACCTCCTATGATAATTAGCTAAACCCAAGAATCTATGTATCTCTATAATAGTACTAAGTCTAGTCTAGTTTAAGACTGCTTTAATCTTCGTTGGATTAATATAGATCCCATATCTTGACACCATATGCCCTTAAAAAAACCATGCCCTACCCAAACTCAGACTTTGAGAACTTGGAATAAAGATTTTATTCTTTAAGTTTCCGCATCATAACTCTCAAGTGTTTTTTCGTGTTCCACCTAACTACGAGAGAAAACAAAAATGTCATCAATGAACACAATAACAAATTGATCTAAATACTGTTTGAATACCCTATTCATGAGGTCTATAAATGTTGTAGGTGCGTTAGCCAGTCCAAAAGTCATCACTAAAAATTCAAAATGTCCATAACTTGTCTGAATAGTCGTCTTAGTAATATATTCGTCCTTGACTCTCGGCTAATGATAACCTGATCTCAAGTCAATCTTAGAAAAATAGGCAGCACCTTGTAACTGATTGAATAGATCATTAAATTGAGGTAAGGGAATTTATTCTTGATTGTCACCTTATTTAACTGCCTATAGTCAATGCACTTCTCATTGTGCCATCATTCCTTTTCATAAACAACATAGGTGAACCCCAAGGTGACACAATAGGCCTAATAAATACTTTATTAACCAATTCCTAAAGTTGAACCTTTAATTCCCTTAACTTAGTAGGAGCCATACGGTAAGGTGGAATAGAGATAGGTTGAGTCCCTAGCACTAAATCAATGTTGGACTCAATTTCTCTTATCGAAGGTAACCTAGGAAAATCATCTAGAAACACATCAATAAACTCCTGAATAATGGGAACATTATTTGTAGAATGTTTTTCTGCTCGAGTGTCATGAACGGTAGCAATAAAACCCAAACAACCATGGTCAATCATTCGGTGGGCTTTTACATAGGATATTATATTCCCTTAAGTCACAGGAGTTTTACCTTTCCACAGTAAAGGTGGTTCCCTAGGAATATCAAAATGTATTAGCTTATCAAAATAATTAACCAATGCATAACATGACACCAACCAATTCATACCTATCATCACATCAAAATCAGTCATTGGCAACACAAGTAGTCAACTATGGTATCCTTACCCTGAACAGATATCACACAACCTCTATAAAATTTGTCCACTGATAAGGCCTCCCCCACTGGGGTCATAATAATATATGGCTCAACAAAAGTCTCAATCTTTCTCTCTAAGAATAAAGCAAAATATGGGGACACATACGAATACGTAGAATCGAGATCAATAAGAGAACAAGCCTTATGAGATTTTATAGTTATAATACCTATGAACACTGCATTAGATGTCTTGATATCCTGTTTTTCCATAGAAAAGAATCTCAGTGGTCCACCTGCTGTCTGAGAACCCTGAGTAGCCTGTCAACCCTATCCACGAGCACCCTGTGGAGTGTTCCTAGCTGGCTAGGTATGGGTATGAGTACCTACACAATCTTTTTGTATCTGTGTAGTAGTTGACTAGAACCATAATTTCTCTTAAGAAAAAACTTAGCAATATGCCCTCTTTCACCAAAAGTATAACAACGAGTTCCAACTCCAGAATAACATCTACTATGATTCCTGCCATAATTAAAGCATTTTGAACACTTCCTAGACTGAAAGAAACCACTACCATTCCTCTGTTCCTGTTTCTATTGTCCCTGTCAAGCTGGATAACTAGTCCTTAAAGATTGGCCCACTGACTATGACTGCGTAGGACTAGACTATCCTTGATCAAAACTAATCTTGCTCCCAGGCAGAGCAGCACTAAACCTACCTTGGTTACGTGCTTTTTTGTTTTCTTAATTAATCTTTTCCATCTCATAATAGGACTCAAAATGGAGAGCAGTGTCAAACACCTCAGAATAGGATCCATTATGCACATCACGTATCACTAGACCATGATAATGAGCCTCAAGTCCATCTACAAATTGTCTTACTTTTTTTCTCTGATCTGTAACTAAAGATGGAACATATTTGGACAACTCAGTAAACTTAGCTTTATACTCAGTGACTGTCATGGATCCCTATTGTAATTAATTAAACTGGAAAATCATGTCATCTTGTTTGCTTAAGGGAATAAATCTGTTCAAGAACATAACTAAAAACTCTAACCAAGTAATTAGTGGTAGCCCTACTTGTCTGTCCCTCAAAATAGAAGTCCACCAAGCCTCGGGAGACCCTGAGAATAGAATAGTAGTAAACTCTACACCACGAGTCTCCTTCAGTCCCAAAGTAGTCAGTATCTTCTCTCAGTGATCTAAAAACTTTTGAGGCTCAACAAAAAATGGTGTAGAATCAAACTTTGGTAACTTAAGATCCTTTAAATTCTTTAGATCCTTGGGTTTCCCTACAACTGCAATCCAATGATCAACTGGTAGAGGTGCCTAAGAGGTTGCAATATTTAACAAAACTTGTGCTTGGGTCTGATAAGTTGCCTGAGGAACTAGAGTTTGACTCTAATTAGGCACTAATGCCTTAAGTACATTCAACATTCTTACCACAACGACTTTAGGAAAAGTAATAGTAGGTGCAGTGACTAGCATTGCAACTGGAGTATCTTGATCAACCTGGTCCTGTTCTTGCTGAGAAGCCACAACTTAGGGTTGGTCACTATTCCCAACATCAGTCTGAGCACTAGTTTGCATCGTAGTTCAAGGCCTACTTGGATGAGACCCAACTCGACCACCACCACGAGTACAATCCTGTCCAGCACCACGTCCAGTAAAGGTATTAGATCGACTAGCGGATGAATAACCATATCTCTTAATCATCTTCAAAACAATACTTAAAGGTTAGACTTAATTCAACTCAACGCACGAATAATGAATAAAAGGGGGAAACTTCCTAGATGTTCCTTAGCCTTAAGTTCATAAGTATGGGCGCCTAAATACCCATGAACAATAATCTACTAAACCGTGCTCCATGACCCGGGACCTAAAGCCTATACTTTGATACCGACTTTGTCACATCCGAAAATAATCCCTAGGCGTGACTGGCTCTCGATAACACCATTTGTCAGGAGAACCAATTTTTTATACATTCATAATAATTCAAACACTGAGATAAAGACATGTGCAACTTCAAGTACATGAAAATATTATTAAATGTAAAGTATTCATCGACTCGATTATTGTAATATGATTTATGAAAACAACAATTCTTAAATAATAACTCTCTAGCCTTAAATCCCACACCAAAACCATGGAGCATCTAAACAGAGTTATATGAGTTCAACTTTAGGGCATGCAAACCCAACATAAGAATTATAATCCAAAATAACTAAATCTGGGTGACTGCCTCTACAAATAATGTGAAGGCACACTTTAGCAATAGAATCCACACATAAAGACTATTAGCCATAAGTCTCTCTCCCCGCAATCGTATCAGCAGGTATACAAGGAAGGAGTGAGCTACATAAATATAACCTAGTAAGGTCCTTGACCCACTACTTTAATACCCCTAGAACAAGTGTTAAAATATACGGCACAACAAAATAAACAAATAATATGTAGATAATGTATCTTATAGGTAATCTCAAAAAGATCCAAAAAAAAGTACAAAAATGTCACTCTATATCTCCATTCAATCCCCTCTCATAACTTCTCATAAACTACAGTGAAGGTGATCCGCCTAGCACCCTGACAAGTCCACGACAACACATATAATACCTAAAAAATTCTACTACAGCAGCATGTACAAGCCCCTAACATATTACGATAACATAAGTAATGCCCCTAACATATTATGGCAGCATATGTAATGCCCCTATTATTTTACAGCAGCATAAGTAATGATCCAACATATTATGATAGCTATGTATGCCCCTTGAGACAATAATGGCAGCGATGAAAAATATATTCAACACTTCCACCTGATCTCACATATTATCACTAAACAACTTTCACTAAATTTTACAAATACATATCCACAAATAATCAATACCACCAATTCTATCAAGTCGCACGCTTGTTCCAACACATGGACTAGGCAGACTAATATAATTTTTATAAAGAAGGTTTGAAAAGCAAGCATCAAAGTTTAAAGTCTCGCTTACCTTGCTAACGACAATTTCACCAACTTGCAATATGTAGGACATCAACAAAACAACGACCAATGAGATCAATCCAAACAAAATTTTAAATAACAAAATCAATTATGCTATTTCAGCCAAGCTTCAATATCCTTAACTTTTAAACATACAACTAGACCTTAGCAGCTCACGCCTTACCAATTGATTTAACAATAATTTTGCAATACTATTGTCCAACATGACACCAATGATGAGGAAAAGAAAAAAATTCTCAAACAATGGTTCATTTCACAAACATTTCCACCATAAAGTTGTGTCCTATTAAAATTCTTTAAAGGGTTGAAACTTTAAGCAACACAACAAAATCAGCACTTGCAAGAATAAGAAATTTTATTTTTATCAAAGGACGTGACTATCCGAGAAAGTAACAACCATCACTAGTTAGATTTAACTGTTCATGATTCTATATCATACCATGTCATAACCTCCATTATATAAGTAATCCACCTCAAATTTTTAGGAAGCCAACATGTCCTATTTATTTTTATTCTAGCTTGTTTATCTTATTTCATGAACAACATATCATTGTTGTACGTATATTTTAATTCCATGCTAAAGAATAATATAATGGAAAAAATTTCATAACTCAATAACTAAGAAGTTTAATCCCATTTTATATTCGTCAACCTATTTTTTTCCTCCTATGCTGCCTGCGGATTTCTTCCAAGGATAAAGGAAACAATATATAGCCCTAGTAGTATACTTATAACTTATAAACCTGAAACTCAAGAAGTCTTTTGACTTTCCCTTTTTAATTCCATAATTAATATTAATAATTAGTTATAATTATCAATTAACACTTCATTAAAAAGAAATAATAAGCTAGATATTATAGTACCAGCTCCTTTAGGCTGCCCAACCCCTCCTCAGGGTGCATCATCTAGTACCGGTGGTGTTCAGTGGCAGAATTGGTTCTATGCTTTACCATCCTTCCAGGAATAAGAGAGTTCACTAAATATTATTACTGGTATGTTTCGTGTATTTCATTTTGATATTTATAAAATGTTAGAACTTGGGTCAATTTTCTCTTATGTGACTTCGCTAGTTGTAGTAAATTTTGGAATAGATCCTGAAAAGCTTTCTAAGCCCTTCTCTGTTTCTATAATACATCTATAGAAAGTGTCCTATCACTGTCTTTCATAAGACCATGTTAGCAGATTTGATAGAATTAGACATGGTTGACTTTGCCTTATTATTAGTATGGATTGTCTTTATCCTTGTTACACATCTATTGATTGTCGTACACATGTCATAAATTTTCAGCATCCTAATGATCCATTCTATGAGTGGGAAATTAATTTAGTGTCTCCTAAGAGTCATTTCATATCCTATCTTAAAGATAGAGGGTTGACATCAAAAGGGTGTATCTATTATTTAGGTTGAGTCAAAGATGCTAAGTTTGAGGCTCCAACCATTCAGTCAGTCTGGTTAGTAAATGAGTTTTCAAAAGTCTTTCTTGAAGAGTAGCAAGGAGTACCTCCCAAAAGGGAAATAGGATTTGAAATTGATCTTCATCCTAATGCTTAGCCCATCTCCATTCCTCCCTATCATATGGCTCTTGAAGATCTTAAAAAGTTATAAGAGAAACTCAAGGACCTCTTAGATAAAGGTTTCATAATGACTAATATTTCTCCATGGGGTACTCCTATCCTATTTGTGCGTAAGAAAGATGATTTTCTGCGAATAGCATTGACTATCGTCAACTGAATAAATTAACAGTTAAAAATATATATTCTCTCCATAGAATTGATGACTTATTTGATCAACTCCAAGGTGCAATTATTTCTCTAAGATTGACCTTAGATCTGGCTATCACCAGCTTAGAGTAAGGGAAAGTTATATCTCAAAGATATTATTCAGAACTCGTTATGGTCATTTTGAATTTCTAGTCATGTCTTTCGGGCTAACAAATGCCTCATCAAACTTTATGTACTTGATAAACCGAGTGTTCAAATAGTACTTAGACATGTTTTTCATTGTCTTTATCAATGATATCTGTGTCTATTCCTATCGTCAGGATGGACATGAAGACTATCTTAGAATTGTACTGCAAACACTTTAAGATCACTAGTTGTTCTCCACATTCAAAAAGTGTGAATTTTGGATAAGGTCAGTAGCTTTCCTTGGTCATATCATTTCTGGTGATGTCACTAGAGTCGATCCCCAAAAACCAAAAGTAGTGAGTTACTGGCCTAGACCTATTTCTCTATCAGACATCAGAAGTTTCTTGGGTTTAGCTGGCTATTATAGATGATTTGTTGAGGAGTTTTCATCTATTAAATTACCCATGACTAGATTAACTCAGAAGAAAGTTAAGTTTCTATGGTCAAATTCTTATGAGAATAGTTTTTACGATTTAAGGACTTGACTCACATCAACCCTAGTCTTAGCATTACTTTAAGGTACAGATAGGATCGTTGTCTATTGTGATGCCTCTGGAGTTGTTTTGGGTTGTATTTTGATGCAGAGAGCTAGGGTAATAGCTTATGCCTCTAGACATCTTAAGACTCATGAAAAGAATTATCCTACTCATAATCTTAAATTAGTTGTTGTTGCATTTACTTTGAAAATTTGGAGGAACTGTCTTTATGGGGTGCATGTTGATGTGTTTATGGAACACAAAAGTTTGCAGTATATGTTCACGCAGAGAGAGTCGAATCTACACTAGAGAAGGTGGTTAGAATTGTTGTAAGATTATGACATGAGTGTTTCATATCATTCGGGCAAGGCTAATATTGTAGAAAGCACCCTTAGTAGTCTGTCGATGAGTAGTATTGCTCATGTAGAGGATGATAAGAAGGATCTGGTTTGAGAAATTCATCAATTGGATACATTAGGTGTTTGTTTAGTTGATTTAGCTAACGGTAATATTTGGGTTTAGAGTAGTGCAAATGTTCTTTAGTTTTGGAGGTGAAGGAGAAATAAGATAAGGATCCCATCCTAGTTAAGTTGAAGGAGTTAGTTAGAGAATAAAAGGTAGAGGTTTTCTCCCAAGGGAGAGATGGTGTGTTTAGATACCATAGTATATTATGTGTGTTGTGCATTTATGATTTGAGACAATGGATTATGGATGAAGTACATGGTGTGTGTTACTCTATTTACCCTGGTGCTAGTAAAATGTACCAAGATTTGTGGGAAGTCTATTGGTGGAGGGGTATGAAGAATGATATTGCGGAGTTCATAACTAAGTGTTCAGTTTGTCAATAGGTTAAGGTTGAGCACCAAAGGTCGGGTGGAGCCTTTCAAGAGTTCAATATTCCTACTTATAAGTAGGAAGAGGTGAACATGGATTTTATAACAGGGTTACCTCATTCGTATCGTCAATATGATTCGATTTGGGTTATTGTAGACAAGTTAACCAAATTAGCCTATTTACTATTAGTTCATACATCCTACTCAGCTGAAGATTATGCTAAGCTGCATATTAGAGATTTGGTTCAATTGCATGGAGTTCCTTCGTCTATCATTTTAGATAGGGGTACTCAGATTACCTCTCACTTTTGGAAGGCCTTTTTGAAGGATCTTGGTACCCAAGTTCATCTTAGCTAAAATTTTTATCCTCAGATAGGTGGTCAGGTAGAGAGGACCATTCAAACTCTAGAAGATATGTTGAGGGCACGCATACTTGATTTTAAGGGTAGTTGGAGTGAGCATTTCCCATTGATTGAGTTCACCTACAAAAACAGTTACCATGCTAGCATTTAGATGGCCCCGTTTAAGACTCTTTATAGGATGAGTTGTAGGTCACCTATCGGTTGGTTTTAAGTGGGTGAGGTAGCATTGATTGGGCAAGATAGGGTGTTAAAAGCTATGGAGAAACTCCATGTAACACCCGATAAAATTCGTGCGTGTGTTAACCTCTAGTAGTATACTCAAAGAGTTGAAAAGACTTTAAAATTTTTCTAAGTGTTAAAGAGACTCAGTCTCATTTTTTGCTTCCAATCTTTGGGGTTTTTATTCTTGACCTTCTCAACATCCAATTTTCAATTTTCAAGTTGTGTTACAATTGTAAAAGCTCATAGTACGTCTCGGGTGAGTTTAAGAATTTTTAGATTATCTTAAGGGCATGTTTGGTATGCCAAACTAGTAGCTTAGGGAAATTATCCCATGGCGCCCAGGTTACTCCCCCGGACTAGCCAAGGTGCAACCTAGGGTAGTCCCCATGGCTAGGCAGGGCGCTGCCCTGGGTACTCCCCCTGGCTAGGTAAGGCGCCGCCCTAGGAATTTTGACTTGGCTAAATTTTCAATTTTCCATCCAATCCATTAAGGGTATATTGGGTATTTTCCTACCCCTTATCAACCTTAACACATGATTTAATCTCCCAAACACTAAAATAACATTACTTTCCCCCAAAATCACCACTCCTTTGGGTTTTAACCCAAAGATCAATATATCTTAAGATTTAACCATAGCATTTCAATAATTCTTTAAGATCCTGAATCCCCATTGCGAGGGCTACAAGATGCACCCACCAATCATACGTACACCATCCCAAAATCTATAGTTCATTGAAAAGCTTCTAATTTAAGGTACGTAGGGTTTTTCTAAAATCTCACGGGTATGGAAATCTTGATTTTGGCCTTTAGGCCTTGCCCCAAATTGATTTAAATATATATATATATATATATTTTGTAATCATATGTTTTAAGGTTGATGATTGAAATGAGAGCATGATTCATGAAAAATCCCTCTCTTGTGATGATTTCCATTAACTTATGATATACTATGTAATCATTAGAATTCATCTTGAAAAGCATGTTATGAAATGTCTTGAATAATGTTATATTTAGATTATGATTTTGATTTCAAAAGAGAAAGGGTTGTTTATGTTGATGAATGTTGAATATAATCGTATAATGAGAAGAGTTGCATGGTTTGTTAAAGATTACATGACCACCACTTGTTTATTGAAAGGATGGAAATTTTACATTGTTTTGACTTATGTCTTCGGAATATGAATTCTCATTGTTAAATTGCATGTTTGGGTAGTATGAACTATGTTTTAATGAAAGATCATGCTTAGTGCTTTATGGCTCTGAAAACATAACTTGCAATTCTTGGTATAACGATAAAAAATCAGACAATGACATAATAAACTCAGACTAATATAGAAATTAGACTTTATCAAATTTCATGATTTAGACTTTAGAATGATTCATATTCAAAATAGGCTAAATTGGGCATAAAGAGATGTTAGGTGGTTCCCCAAAGAAGTCATGAGTTCAGACAACTAACTGCCCAAAATTGTGATTTGTCGATTCGGTTATATTATAATAAACTGGGCTGGTTCCCTATGGCATATCAACTTAGACACTCCATCCCTTGTGGAACACACGGGTTGGGGGCTTCCCTGCTGATTCAATGGAAGATTCCATATAGCCCGTGGAATATCAGACTTTTAGGGAAGTACCACCTAACTCAGAAGTAATACAAAGATCAGAAATTGCTTTTCACAAAAAGGTTTTTATGTTTTCTTAGAATGCCCATGTGTGTTGAAAATTATATGTTTCATGATGTTTATGAGTAGCTCTCAACTATTTTATATATATAAAAGCTTTATTTTGGATTGCTTTGAATACCAATAAACTATATTGACCCCCCTCCCTCCAAGTTCTGAGGTACAATCTAGGGGTCCTGATAATCAGTGGATTTCATCAGGCAGGAGTGAAGAATACTAGTTGGTGAGCCTTCTATATTTCAGAAGGCCTAGTTTCTTTTAGACAATTATTATTTATTATGGTTTTGGTCTACTGGGGGCCTTGTCCCAGTTTCCAGACAATTGTTATTTGATCATGTAGTGGAGATTTTGTAGACTATTTTTTTTAGATGGTGTTTAGTTGATATTAGATTTTATTCTTCATTATTAAACTAAATTTAGATTATGACCATGTTTCTGTAGAATATTTTATTATTGTATTTCCTATTTATATATGAATGGTGTATATGATTACCAGTTTGAAGGGCTCTCGGGCCTTCATGGTTTGAGATGTCCATCACGGCCAGGGCCCTAGTTCGGGTCATGACAAACTTGGTATCATGTCACGATTCATGTTTAAAGATTGTCTACAAAATTGCGTTGGGTAGAGTCTTGTTTATGGGTGTGTAGCGTGCCACGCTTATAAGTAGGAGGCTACTAGGCGTTTAGGAATGTCTCTTTTTCTTCATGTTCTAGTTCATACTATAGAGTTAGAATGTCCCTCTTCCATCCTCTAATTCATGCTATGGTGTCGTCCATACAAAAGTAAAGTCATCCCAATTTTTTACTCTGATATTCTCAAAGATATCTCATTATTGATGTAATTCAAGTGCAGAAGTTTAGAGTACAAATGGTATGGTCCTTTCTGATTGATCCATATAAGATTTTAAAAAAAAATTATTCAAGGACTTGAGAAGAGTCTGTTAGTGCTTCAGGGTGTATTGACTACTGTGTTAACTTTGATTCTGATGAAATCATGCTTTACAACCTACAGTATTAAGTATATTCAGTCCTTTTCAAAAATTTATGCGGTTGATGTCATGCTTAAGAGGGAATGATGTGTAGTAGAATTATTGGAACTGTATTTCCACCCGAATAATAGTATGAGTTAAAGTGTTAGTGTCATGAACTATTGGTAGTGAGATTAGACCAAGAAGCTGGTGATGTGAAGTCATAAAGTTAGAAGTCAGAGTGAGGGTGACTTTTGTATAAATAAATATTTTAGTTGAATAACCGATGTTTGAGGATGATTTACCCCTTTATAGTGATGGACTAATGTGGTAGCTAGTAGCATGTGTGGATTGTATGGTAGTACATGAGGGGGGAGTGTTTGACTTAGATTTAAATTTATACAGAGTAAGATATATATTCTTAGATCATTGATTATTGTGTGTCAACTTTGTATCTCATGCAATATTGTTATCATTGTGTTGTTGAAACTCAAAGTCTAGTGAAGCCATGTGGGGCTCTTTCAATTCACTAGAATAGTTACCTTATTATCCTTCTCATTTTCTTGTTCAAAAAAAAAATCAAAGTCAAGTGAAGTCATGTGAGGCCTATTTCGATTCACTAGCAACTTGCTCATCTTGTTGTTCTTGTGTTGGTTAGAACTGGGGGTTTAGAGGTGTAATGGGAAGAAAAGTGGTAAGGGAGATTTATTGAATATATGTATAGCTGAATCTTTTTGCATAAGATTGAGTTGGTAATGAATTGATACGTCTTTGTGTGTTAGTTTAGTAGAAGGTAGAGAAAGAGTTGTTAGTTAATGTGAATTGTTGTCTGCTTGAAGAATGAAAATGGCTAAATGAGCCAGTAAGTTATAATTATAGACTCATCGTTGTTGTGGAATTTTAAGGCAGTCTAAATGTACGCTTGGGTAAGTAAGTGTGATGTGAGAAAGGTATATAAGTAGATAAGATTGTATGGGGATATAATATAAGATTAAGGTTGACCATGTCTATTATGTGACTTTAACCCCCTTGACCTAGTTTTATTTGGTAGTTGTAAACTAGTAATACTTGTGAGAAGGCATGTAGTAGATTTTTTGAGGTATTTAGATTGAATTTCCCAATTTGATGGACTAGTATATTATGTTACATTCTTCTGTGGTGGTAGAAGATTGATGCTAGACTATAGGCTTGAATTTATTGTAGAATGTTGATGTAAGAATAGTGGCTCAAGATTAATGATGAATGTTTATGAGAATTGTGTGTAAGGTTGGGTTGTAAATCATATTTAGCACTAGACATTAAGATTGAAAAGTTGATGTCTATGAAGGTGGATGTGATGATTTCTTGGTAAATGATACTAGTTTTATGGAAGTGATCTAATAGGCTTGAACAATGTATGCCAAGCTTAAGTTTGTTTAATTCGTAATAAAGTATGATGCTATATGTATGATGTAGAAGTATGCCCAAGGTGATATGGGGTTGTGGTAATTTTTCTAAGGCTATTACATGTTTTGTGTGGCCAGTAGTACCGTTGAGTTTCTAGATGGTATATGGTGTTCTAGATATCTAAGTTAAGGAGTTCTGATTAATAGTGTTGAGCCTTTTGATATGATCTTGAATTTTCATTCTAAAGAGATATAAGTTGGAGTCGCGATATTGATATGCTATGAAGGAAGTAGTATGGTTCATCAGAGGCTTGGTGATATCCATGCTAAGTGCTAGAATCTAAGTTTGAGTTTTTGAAGATTAAGCTAATACAAATAAAAGTTAAAGCGCTAGAGGGTGTACATTCCAAATATAGGGATACTTATGAAGATCCAAAGTAAGTAAGTTTTCCAGTATTTTGTGATGACTATTGGCTCTATAGAATGATAGAGTGTCTCTTAGAAGGTGGCATTAGCAGTGGGTTTTCCACTTCCAGGTGTAGTTATTCGGATTAAGTTCTATTAATTACATGTATTGTTGTATTCCAAACCCAAAGGTGTAGTGAGTGTAGTTCAGTTTAGAGTCTAGTAAGGGATCTCTCAAACTTACGATAATAGCTTAAAGCTAAGGGGGAGATGATAGAAAAAGTGACCAAGATAGGCTCTCAGATTCTAGTAGTGATGTTAGTATGATATGGAACATCAGAAAGTGAGGGTGAGGCTCAACCCATTCTTATCTTAGTATTTTTCAGTTATCCCAATACTTGCTTATGCCTTACATTTTAGTTCCATGATCATAGTTCATGTTCATGTATATGATAGAGAATCAAGTTCTCTTCCAGTTCCTAAATGAGGAATTCCAGTTCATTTAGTAGTCAGAATCACATTCTTTATGTTATGAACTTCAAATTGAGGTCATGCAGCTCATGAATCATGTACTCACGCTTTATAGTGTGCTCAGTTCCCATAATTCAAGATATACTCTTTATGATTGATGAGATTCAGCTTATAGTCATGTATGCCCCAATTCAGATCACTTTGATGAATCCCTGATGCTGATTTGCTATTCCTTCGGCCTCAGTTAAGTGTCAAGTCTCGTATAATATCCTTCCATGCTTCAAGGGTTTATGTTCTAAACATTTAGGGACTCTTCCTTATTTAATGATAGTAGTGATGAGTGAATGTTTCTTGTTGATAAAAGATCATTGTATGCTTGTTTTATACAAGGCCATAAGTGTGAAGTAATATTGGGGCCAAGCCTTTGATACCTATGATGGTTAGTGGAATTTTTGTTTGTGTGTGTACATTCTTGGGGTAGCGCAAGAGAAAGGTATTGATAGTGGTTTAGAGAATATATGAAGCATGTTTTTATGTGTGTTTGCCTTGAAGTTCTTATGTGGTTATAGAGATAGGCTTGAATGACATGTCAGGATTTAAGTGGAGAAACGCAATATGCGCTAGTGAATCCATTGTAAGAGTTCAGAGTTGGTCATTAAAGTGATAAGGCACGCTATGCTTAGGGTGTGATCACTAAAGAGGATATAGAAGATCAAATCATATGGTTTAGACTAGTATCGTAGTATGGCATGTTGTAATTTTAATTTAGAATTAGGCTTGATCACAGTGAAAGGATTTAAGCTACTTTAGATATTAGTAGAAAGAGTTATCAATGCCCACATAAGTATTATAAGCTGAATCAAATGAGTATGGTATTTAAGGGGATAGTATAGTTAAGGGAGTATTCGAGAGGTGTGCTAAGCTTGAAAGTAATAAGTTTTATTGCCTGAGGCCTTGTAATTCTATCCTAGTTTATGAGTTATATATCTATATTCCATGCTATAGAGTAGTGTCATTGTTGTGATTCCTTAGTTGGATGTTGTGTAACTCATGCCCAAGATTCTTTGCTCTCTAATGCTACTAGGACTTCTTTAGAAAGAGTATTGAAGAGATACTCCAGTTAAGTATAAATGTCCAGAATAATTTTGTCTGTATAGCGAGTAATTCAGTTTAATAGTCATGCAGACAAGTTACGGTGGTTTTTCCACCTTTACACCCAGTTGATGATAGGCGAATTTACACGCCTATATCAATATATTTTGCCCATATTTTAGCCTAGTTTTGAGAACAAGTTATATATTTCATGTACTTTTAGTCCTTTTTCCTATAAATGAGCTAACGAACATGGTTAGTAAAGTTTCAGGTATAAATGATGCAAAATTCAGCATTTTATGGCTTACTTGACGCAAAAGAAAGCTCACGAAGGAAGGAAAGGGAGTTTACACGCCTAAGGACCAAAACTGCTGCTTGGAAAATCTGTCCCGGGCTAAAACAACATTTCCGAAGACTTTGGGGACCTGGACCAAAACTGCTGCATGGAAAATCTGTCCCGAGCTAAAACAACAATTCTAAAGACTTTGGGGACTTACAGACACAAAGCTGGATTTGGACAATGATATATTAACCTAGTACAATTGGGTTATGTATTTCATTAGTTTATTTGGATTATGATAATGTTACCTTAACCTAGTACATTTGGGTTAAGTATTCCATTAGCCTATTAGGATTTGGTTATTTATTTCATTAGCTTAGTAGGAGTAGGATATGGGTATTATAAATACCCTATCATGCTAGAGATTTTTAATTAACTCCTCCCTTAGTGGAGAGAAATACATCTTCTATTCAACAATTAACCTTATTCCATCCCTCTCTTCTTCCACCACAACAATTCTACAACTCTTCTAATCTTTCCATTAATTCTATTCTTCTTCTATTCTAAAATTCCACAACAAGAGAATCGTTACTTGCTAAGGAATCACACCTCACGCCTATCACTTGATCTACATGCCATTACTCAATATTGTGATATAATAACAATGTCAATCGTGATCTCCTTCACATTCATGGGTTACTAAACCTCTCCGTTGGGGTTATGGAAGCCGAATGAGATACTATCTATTGCTATGAGTTTGTCAGTTCGTGACACGTATATTGCTTATATCATTATTCTCTTCATCTTAATCTACATTCTTTGCGGTTGCAAACGCAAGAATACGCCAGTCTAACATTTAACTTGTTCGAGAGAAAGGTTATTTGTCTGGAAAAGAGATAATGTCAAGGTAGTAGGACACCCTTTCCTATTAAAAAGCTAGTGCCGTAACTGGACTAACCTCTTGGAGAATTCGTACCGTTAGACACGCTTTAAGCTCGAGAGAGTTAAAGTGAAATAGTCCTTGTTGAGGTCGAGAGACGCTTGGATTTACCATAGAATACAATTCTCTATAAGCACATGCATGTCAAGACTCTACACACTCATAGCCAATAGAGACGTATACCTCAGAAGGTGGACATAACCCCAACGCTTCAATTCTCATTGTTTACAACTCACGTAACAATTTCTCTCTCTTATTTTCAGCTTTTTTTTACATTACTTGCAAAACAAGAATCCCCCCTTTTTACGAGACTTGCACCAAAAGTCTATTAATTTTACTTACTTGTTGGCCAAGCTATTCCCTGTGGGATCGACACCCAACCCATGTTGGGTTCTATTTTTGCTAACGACCGCTTTACACTCACAAGAGCTGTAGATTGAACGTTATCAAAAATTGGCGCCGTTGCCGGGGAATACGAGTGTCAATCAAGTTCGTGATAATTACTAGACCCTTTGGTCAAAGATTCTCGTACTTTTACTTTTAGTTGTTGTTTTTTTTTTTTTAGGTTTATTCAGTGCATCAATGGAGGCACAAGCTGAAATCGACAGGATGGCTGCTCAACACGAGCAAGCATGATTAGCTGCTCTTGCCGCTGCTCAAGTCCAACAATAAAACATTGATAATCCTGGGCGAGCAACAAATCCTGACGATGAAGATTTAGGTGATGACGAGTTGATAAACCCAAGGCATGTTGCTAAAACTACAACACCTGCCAACAGAAGAGGTCGACAAACTCGGCATAGGTATGATCGCCAACCTTTGCAGCCAGCTTTCGACGATGATGATGATGATCTTGATGGTGCCGGAGCCACTGGAGCTATAATTCCACCACCATTAGCGCCCGGAGCCAAGTTCAACATCACTAGCACTATGATTCAGTTATTGCAACTCAAGGGATTATTTGGTGGATTAGCAGGCGATTATCCGAATATGTATCTCATCAACTTTATTTCTACATGCAAGTATTTTGACAATCCTGGTGTTGCTCAGAATGCTATCCGATTATGTCTATTTCCATTGTCTCTGTTTGGGGAGGCAACACTATGGTTGAATGGGCTGACTCCTGATTCTATTACAAATTGGAGGCAATTGAGAGATGCTTTCCTAGAAAGATTCTTTCCGCCATCCAAAAGAGCACAATTGAGAGATGAAATCAGCAACTTTCGTCAGCTTCCCTCTGAAGCACTTCATGAAACATGGGAGAGGTTCAAGACAAAGCTAGTGAGATGCCCAAACCATCACATGACTAATGTTCACCTCATAGAGATATTGTATAGAGCCTTGAATTCAATAACTAAACCAGTGGTGGACAACGCAGCTGGAGGTTCTTTCATGGACCTCACCTTTGGTCAAGAAAGCAATATGCTAGATCGTATGACCAAACAAATTAGAGCTTGGCATACCAGGGATTCTGAGGTACCAAGCCCCACTTTATCTATTGGCATGACTGCAGACCAACTAAGAAGAGAAGAAGAACGTGATCAAGATATGGCGCACATGAAAACCCAAATGGATCTTCTTACAAAGCATCTATTGGGGAAGACTGAAAAAGTGAAAGCTATTGCGTCAAAAGAAAGAGACGAATCTGATTCGGAAGAGGAGGCCAAACACTTGAACAATCAGGGGGGTTTCCGAGGGAATACCTATGGAAACCAAGGTCGGAACTATTATGATAAATCTGGAAACAAAGACCAAGGTAGTTGGAAGAACAAGAATGAAAAGAGTGGTTTGTACGTTCCCCCTGGCAGACGTGATACCACCATATCTAATTCTGGAAGTATGGAGGACATGATGGCTAAATTATTGAAAGGTGTGGAAGCAACGAGCACGGGAGTAACGGAGGTAATTAATGATTTGTCCGCCATGAAACAATTAGTAGATTCACATTCCACTTCAATTAGACAACTAGAGCAGCAATTCAGTCAATTTTCAGTAGCACTCAACCAATGAAAGGCCGGCACTTTACCTAGCGATACTGTGCAAAACCCAAGGAATGATGGGTCATGCATGGCCATCACTACCAGAAGTGGTAAGGTGCTGGAAACTTCAGCAAAAGTCGAGAAAGTGATTGACGAAGTTGTGGACATGGATGACAATGCAAAAGGAGAAGATGCCACAGCAACTAATCCTGACGTCAAGGACGCCACATCCAGCACTGTGCAGCCTGAAAAAGTGGAAAAACGGAAGCAAGAGGAGAAGAAAACCGTGGAGAGAACACTTCCATACCCACCACCACCTTTTCCCCAAAGATTGAAGAAGGTGGTAGATGACACAAAGTTCAGCAAATTAATGACTATGCTCAAGCAGCTGACCATTAATGTTCCATTGGTGGAGGCACTTGAACAAATGCCTGCGTATGCAAAGTTTATGAAGGACCTGTTGACAAAGAAGCGGGCAGCAAGTTATGAGTTGGCGGATAATGTTCATCATTGTAGTGCAATCGCTACAAGGTCGCTAGTTCAAAAGAAGGCAGATCCTGGAGATTTCACTATTCCTTGCACAATTGGATCGTTGGATTTTGCCAAGGCGTTATGCGATCTAGGTGCTAGCATCAATTTGATTCCACTATCCATCTACAAGAAGTTGGGGTTAGGCGATCCAACACCAACCAATATAAGGCTCGTGATGGTTGATAGGTCGGTAAAACGACCTGTGGGTATCTTGAATGATGTGTTGGTGAAAGTTTCTTCATTTATCTTTCCTGCAGACTTCGTTATTCTGGATTGTAAGGAGGATTCTGAAGTTCCCATAATCTTGGGACGTCCTTTCCTTGCAACTAGGAGTGTGCTTATTGATATGAAAGATAATGAGCTTTTGTTTCGAATTAATGACGAAGTGGTACGATTTGATATATGCAAAGCAATGAAGCAGCCCAGCGATATGAATGAGTTATCTGTAACTGATGTTCATCATAAGGATATGAAAGCATTATCTATAGAGAAACAGCCTACTGTTGAGCCATTGTCTGCTGCGCCACTGAATTTTGAGCATGAGGACAATGAAGAACTTATGGGTGATCTAATAGAAACAGAGCCGTATACTCCTAAGCAACCGGAATGTGATCTCAAGAATCAACCAACAGCGAAGACTCCCATTGATGAGCCACCAATGCTAGAATCACAAGAGCTCCCCGACTATCTAAGGTATGTGTTCTTGGAAAGTAGAAATATACTTCCGGAGAGAGAAGATGATTTAAGTAAACAGAACGTAGAAGCTCTCATCTCTGCTCTGAAGAGATACAAGAGAGCTATGGGTTGGACTATTGATGATATAATTGGTGAGTCTCCGGGGAAACGTATGAGCCATCTTGAAGAAGATTGCATGCCCACAGGTAAGCCTCATTGTCATCTAAATCCTTTCAAAAAACGATCCATCACTTACCTCGACGAAGTCTGAGTACTCGAGGTAACTATGTCGAGCCACGACAATAAATAAGGTGCTAGATGGGAGGCAACCCATCATTTTATCGTTTTATCATTTTATCATTTTATTGTTTTTTTCTTTCGTTCTAGTACTTGTTTTGTTCTTGATAAATGAAAATCCAAAAATAAGAGTCATGCCACGACCAAAACTAAGGTGCTTTGTGGGAGGCAACCCATCGTACTAATCGTTTTCATTTGGTTTTGAGCAAAAATAGGTGCAAGAGGTATTCAACAAGGAGATTGATTTCAATTGACGATTTGGACGCATTGTATGGTAAAGTCGGTAAGTTAGGAATGGTGATGCATAAGGCTATGGATTGAGCATTTCTCACGTCAAAATAGGCATCGAGGAAGGCTAGGCCTTGGTAAAACTAGGCCACGAACGATGCACAACCTATCCTATAGCCTAAGGTCTCGGAATCTAGTGTGCTATACACTATGCGCCGCCTATTCCTAGGTATGCTTTTGACTATGCTCCGCCTATGCTATGGCATTTGGTCTCAGTATCTCATATGCCATAGACTATGCGGCGCATATGTCTACAAATGCCATAGACTATGCGGCGCATATGTCCCATTATGCCATAGACAATGCGCCGCATATGACATTGATATGCCGAGTGAAATGCGCCGCATATGTGGCATTTTTGTCTCCAAAACCGATTGTAAATGGGTCAAAACCCGACCCATTCTCTTCCTATATAAAGGGGACTTAGTCTTGGAACATAAGAACATTGCAAAGTGACCTAAAGGGGCCACATATTCATCCAAATCCTCTCAAAATTTTCTTCTTTTGCTCTTCCAATTCACAAAACCATCCCCACAAGCTTCAAGCAAGTAAGTGCTCTCTTATTCTTCATTTATTTCTCGTAAGTACTACGTTGCTATGTCTATTATGAATTGCTAAACCGTATAAGATTGTTGGTGATATTCATGTGTTTGGATTGTTGATATAAAATCATGTGAGTGGACATATACGTAGGAAAATCTTGACTTGTTTCCGACTTGAATATGGTTTCAATAGCATTGTTATACTATTTGCGGAATTGCTATAATCTTGAACATTGTTTATGATTGCTACTTGGATACTTACATGTTAGGCTATCCCGTTCATCGGGATAAAACTTATAGTGCCTACCGACATAGGAGGTTGTGATTGTTGAAAGAATAACTATTCCATGTGGTTACCCCTATGTAGTAGTGTTGTTATATCTAACATGAAAGTAGTCCAATGGCTGCAAGTAAGTGATGCATTGCTGATTTTCTTGTCAGAATATAATCCTAAAACGTATGTCGATGAAGTCTAAGTAATCGACCACTTTCACTTCACTGATTTGTATCAACAAAATTAAGTGTGGGGTGGTACCCCTATTGCTTGTGTATAGATTGTATCCATTGAGATTGTGCTAAAATTAACACTATTTCAAGTCTCAGGTACAATGGCACCTAAAGAGAGACAAGGCAAGGAGAAGGCTACCACTTCCCAAAAGGGCAAGAAAAGAGGCCGCAAGGAGCAAGGAGAACCCTTCTCGCTGCAAACACCTCGACTCATGCTTGGAATTAAGTGGGATACTTATGAGGAACTTCTAAGGATGATGACTCTGATGATGATTCCAATGAAAGGGGTATGACCCTAGACATAGAGAATAAGTCCGACCAACCAGGTTCTTCGTATTTATTTTCCACTGAGGACAGTGTCCCGACTAAGTGTGGGGTGGCGGTATCGCATGCTATACTTATTTGTTTGCACCTATGTTTGTTTGTTTACTTTTATCATTTTTTTATGTTTTTTTAGAAGTAAATTTTTTCTAGCTTCGCATGAAATTATTTTGACAGGCAGTATGAGATTATAACAAGAGTATGTGTTACAATTGTGACTATTGAGACGTTTAGACTCTAGTTGTGACTCATTATGTGATAGTGTGTGGTTCAATTCCTTCACTTGTTGGGTTGAGAGTCTATATTACTTCCAATCAAGTCGACCATGTGCCTTGTGTGTGCGAGATAATAGTATATTCTATGCTTATGGCTGATGCTAGAACTTGCCTGGTATGTATGCAAAGCGAAAATAAGGAGTGTAAGTTCATGATATGATTTAGGCATTTCTTTGGCAACCTATATTTGCTTACCTTCAGTTTTACCTACCCATGGACATCATCGTAGTTAAACCCTTTTGAGCCTTTAGCCTATTTCTTTGACAACCTCGTATGTAAGCCTAATCCATTTTTTTCAAGACCATAATTTGATCCAAATTCCTAAGTGCTTTAAATTAAAAAAGTCATGTGACAACATAAGAGGAAATTGGGTAAGTATGATGCTTTAAATTGTAAATGGTTCTTGAATGTGTTATGGAAAAGAAAGTGCTATCATAAAAGGTATGTTGTGAAAAGAAAAAGGAAAAGAAAGCTGAAAAGTGAGTTGTTCTTAAAATTGAAAAACAAAAGAGGAGAACAAGGGTGGTAGAATAAAAGAAAGAAGAAAGGTTGAAAGAAAAAAAAATGTCAATGATACAATGTGATGTATTAAAGTGCTTAGGAACCTAGTCACTATTCTTGGCCAAAATAGTCCTACCCGTCCCTTAGTCTACATTACAACCATCAAAAGACCTACTTGATCCTAATCTTAACATTCCGACATTTTGTGGAGTACTACACTAAGGGCAAGCCTATGGTCATCAGTTGCTACATATGAATTCTTTGTGAGAGTGAGAGCAAGGACATTTTGATACCCATGTTTGAAAAACATGCTATATTTGTGAGTGATTATGGGTACTATATTGTGAGACACACATGGTTTATGAGCTGTGGATAGTTGTATATGATTCTATGTACCTTAACGTTTGCATGCGAGTTGATCACCATCACGAGTCTATGCTATAGGTTAAATTGTTTCCACTTATAATCAGAAAGCTACTCTTTGTTGATAATTGTTGTGCTTGGTAATTGATGTTTAGAAGGACATGATATTTTGTTCGAGGACGAACAAAGCTTCAAGTGTGGGGTGTTGATGATAGGCGAATTTACGCGCCTATATCAATATATTTTGCCCATACTTGTGCCATGTTTTGAGAACAAATTATATATTTCATGTACTTTTAGTCCTTTTTCCTATAAATGAGCTAACAAACATGATTAGTAAAGTTTCAGGAATAAATGATGCAAAATTCAGCATTTTATGGCTTACTTGACGCAAAAGAAAGCTTACGAAGGAAGGAAAGGGAGTTTACACGCCTAAGGACCGAAACTGCTGCATAGAAAATCTGTCCCAGGCTAAAACAGCATTTCTGAAGACTCTGGGGACCTAGACCAAACTGCTGCATGGAAAATCTGTCCCGGGCTAAAACAGCATTTCTGAAGACTTTGGGGACTTACAGACACAAAGCTGGATTTGGACAATGATACATTAACCTAGTACAATTGGGTTATGTATTTCATTAGTTTATTTGGATTAGGAGAATGTTACATTAACCTAGTATAAATGGGTTAAGTATTTCCTTAGTTTAGTAGGATTTGGTTATTTATTTCATTAGCATAGTAGGAGTAGGATAGGAGTATTATAAATACCCTATCATGCTAGAGATTTTAATTACGTCCTCCCTTAGTGGAGAGGCAAGTCCTCCCTTAGTGGAGAGGCAAGTCCTCCCTTAGTGGAGAGACACATTCTACTTCTCAATTACAACTCTTATAACCTTTCCATTAATTCTATTCTTCTTTTATTCTTAAATTCCACAACAAGAGAATCGTTACCAAGCCAAGGAAACACGCCACACGCCTATCACCTAATCCACACGCTATTACTCAACAATAACAATGCAAATCGTGATCTCCTTCGCATTCATGAGTAACTAAACCTCTCTATTGGGGTTATGGAAGCCGAATGAGTTACTATCTATTGCTGTGAGTTTGTGAGTTCGTGACACGTATGTTGCTTATATTATTATTCTCTTCATCTTAATGCAAATTCTTGTGGCTGCAGACGCATAGAATAACGCCAGTCTAACATTTAACTTGTTCGAGAGAAAGGTTATTTGTCTGGAAAAGAGATAATGTCAAGGTAGTAGGACACCCTTTCCTATTAAAAAGCTAGTGTCATAACTGGACTAACCTCTTGGAGAATTCGTACCGTTAGACACGCTTTAAGCTCGAGAGAGTTAAAGTGAAATAGTCCTTGTTTAGGTCGAGAGACGCTTGGATTTACCATCGACTACAATTCTCTATAAGCAATTGCATGTCAAGACTCTACACACTCATAGCCAATAGAGACGTATACCTCAGAAGGTGGACATAACCCCAACGCTTCAATTCTCATTGTTACAACTCACGTAATATTCTTTCTTTTTATTTTCAGCTTTTATTTTGATACTTTATTTAATTACTTGCACGACAAGAATCCCCCTTCTTAGGAGACTTGCACCAAAAGTTTAGTAATTTTGCTTACTTGTTAGCCAAGCTATTCCCTGTGGGATCGACACCCAACCCAGGTTGGGTTCTATATTTGCTAACAACCGCTTTACATTCCTACGAGAGTTGTAGATTGAGCGTTATCAAAAATTGGCGCCGTTGCCGGGGAATACGAGTGTCAATCAAGTTCGTGATAATTACTAGACCCTTTGGTAAAAGATTCTCGTACTTTTACTTTTAGTTGTTTTTTTTTGTTGTTGTTTTTTTTAGGTTTATTCAGTGCATCAATGGAGGCACAAGCTGAAATCGACAGGATGGCTGCTCAACACGAGCAAGCAAGATTAGCTGCTCTTGCCGCTGCTCAAGTCCAACAACAAAATATTGATAACCCAGGACGTGCAACAAATCATGACGATGAGGACGATCTGGACGGACCTGGTGCCACCGGAGCTATTATTCTTCCGCCATTGGCACCCGGAGCAAAGTTTAATATCACAAGCACCATGATTCAGTTATTGCAACTCAAGGGATTATTTGGTGGACTAGCAGGCGATGATCCGAATATGCATCTGATCAACTTTATTTCCACATGCAAGTCATTCGACACTCCGGGAATTGGACAAAATGCAATTTGATTATGTCTATTTCCATTGTCTCTGTCTGGGGAGGCAACTCTATGGTTGAATGGGCTGACTCCTGATTCTATTACTAATTGGAGGCAATTGAAAGACGCTTTCCTAGAAAGATTCTTTCCGCCATCCAAAAGAGCACAGTTGAGAGATGAGATCATAAATTTTCGACAGCTTCCAACTGAACCTCTCCACGAAACATGGGAGAGGTTCAAGACGAAGATAATGCGGTGCCCAAACCATCATATGACCAATGTCCACTTGATGGAGATATTATGCAGAGCTTTGAATTCGGTGACTAAGCCAGTGGTGGATAATACAGCTGGAGGATCATTTATGGACCTCACCTTTGGTCAAGCAAGCAATATGCTAGATCGCATGACAAAGCAAAGTAGAGCTTGGCATACCAGGGATTCTGAGGTAGCAAGCCCCACTTTATCTATTGGCATGTCTGCAGACCAAAGAAGAAGAGAAGAATAACATGAGCAAGACATGGCGCACATGAAAACACAATTGGATCTTCTGACAAAGCACTTATTATCAGGGAAGACCAAAAAAGTGAAAGCTGTAGCGCTAAAAGGAAGAGACGAATCTGATTCTGAAGAGGAGGCCAACTACTTGAACAATCAGGGGGGTTTCCGTGGGAATGCCCAAGGAAACCAAGGTCGGAACTATTATGATAAATCTGGAAACAAAGACCAAGGTAGTTGGAAGAACAAGAATGAAAAGAGTGGTTTGTACGTTCCCCCTGGTAGACGTGATACCACCACATCTAATTCTGGGAGTATGGAAGACATGATGGCTAAGTTATTGAAAGGAGTGGAAGCAATGAGCGCAGGAGTTAAGGAGGTGATTGATGATTTGTCCTCCATGAAGCAACTAGTTGATTCTCATTCCACTTCTATCAGGCAAATAGAGCAGCAATTGAGCCAACTTTCAGCAGCATTCAATCAAAGAAAGGCTGGCACCTTACCAAGCGATACTGTGCAAAACCCAAAGAATGATGGGTCATGCATGGCCATCACTACCAGAAGTGGTAAGGTGCTGGAAACTTCAGCAAAAGGCAAGCAAGTGGTTGACAAAGTTGTGGACATGGACATTACACCTAGTGATGTTACAAAAGGAGAAGAAGTCGCAACAACTACTCCCAACGTCAGGGATGTTTCACCTAGTGACGTGCAGCCTGAAAAAGTAGAAAAATGGAAGCAAGAGGAGAAGAAAACCGTGGAGAGAACACTTCCATACCCACCACCACCTTTTCCCCAAAGATTGAAGAAGGTGGCAGATGACACAAAGTTCAGCATTTGTCATGACTATGCTAAGCATTATGCGCCGCATATGTGGCATTTTTGTCTCCAAAACCGATTGTAAATGGGTCATAACCCGACCCATTCTCTTCCTATATAAAGGGGACTTAGTCTTGGAACATAAGAACATTGCAAAGTGACCTAAAGGGGCCGCACATCCATCCAAATCATCTCAAAATTTCTCTTTTGCTCTTCCAATTCACAAAACCATCTCCACAAGCTTCAAGCAAGTAAGTACTCTCTTATTCTTCATTTATGTCTCGTAAGTACTACATTGCTATGTCTATTATGAATTGCTAAATCGTATAAGATTGTTGGTGATGTTCATGTGTTTGGATTATTGATGCAAAATCATGTGAGTGAACGTGTACGTAGGAAAATCTTGACTTGTTTCCGACTTGAAATTGGTTTTAATAGCATTGTTATACTATTTGCGGAATTACTATGGCTATTAATAGTGCTTAAGATTGTTGTTTGGATACTTACATGTTAGACTATCCCGGCCATCGGGATAAGACTTATAGTGCCTACCGACATAAGAGGTTGTGATTGTTGTAAGAATAACTATTCCATGTGGTAACCCCTATGTAGTAGTGTTGCTATATCTACCATGAAAGTAGTCCAATGGCTGCAAGTAGTGATACATCACTGATTTTCTTGTCGGAATACAACTCCTAAAACGTATGTCGACGAAATCTGAGTAATCGACCACTTTCACTTCACTGATTTGTGTCAACGAAACTAAGTGTGGGGTGGTACCCCTAATGCCTGTGTATAGATTGTATCCATTGGGATTGTGCTACCATTAACACTATTTCTAGTCTCAGGTACAATGGCACCCAAAGCAAGACAAGGCAAAGAAAAGGCTACCACTTCCCAAAAGAGCAAGAAAAAAAGGCCGCAAGGAGCAAGGAGAACCCTCCTCGCCGCAAATACCTCGACTCACGCTTGGAATTAAGTGGGATACTTATGAGGAACTTCTGAGGATGATGACTCTGATGATGATTCCAATGCAAGGGGTACGACCCCAGACATAGAGGATGAGTCTGACTAACCAGGTTTTTCTTATTTATTTTCCACTGAGGACAGTGTACCGACTAAGTGTGGGGTGGTGGTATTGCATGCTATACTTCTCTATTCGCATCTATGTTTGTTTTCTTCTGTTTCATTTTTGTTTAGTTTTATTTTTTTTTAGTAGTTAAAATTTTTTTTCTAGCTTCGCATGAAATTATTTTGATAGGTAGCATGAGATTATAACAAGAGTATGTGCTACAATTGTGACTATTGAGACGTTTAGGCTCTAGTTGTGACTCATTATGTGATATTGTGTGATTCAATTCCTTCACTTGTTGGGTCGAGAGTCTATATTACTTCCAATCAAGTCGACCATGTGCCTTGTGTGTGTGAGATTAATAGTATCTTCTATGTATGTAGCTGATGCTAGAACTTGCCTGGTATGTATGCAAAGCGAAAATAAGGAGTGTAAGTTAGGATATGATTTAGGCATTTCTTTGGCAACCTATATTTGTTTACCTTCAGTTTTACCTACCCATAGACATCATCCTAGTTAAACCCTTGTGAGCCTTTAGCCTATTTCTTTGACAACCTTGTATGTAAGCCTAATCCATTTTTTTCAAGACCGTAATTTGATCCAAATTCTTAAGTGCTTTAAATTAAAAATGTCATGTGACAACATAAGAGGAAATTGGGTGAGTATGATTCTTTAAATTGTAATGGTGCTTGAATGTGTTATGAAAAAGAAAGTGCTATCATAAGAGGTATGTTGTGAAAACAAAAAGGAAAAGAAAGCTGAAAAGTGAGTTGTTCTTAAAATTGAAAAACAAAAGAGGAGAACAAGGGTGGTAGAACAAAACAAAGAAGAAAGGTTGAAAGAAAAAAGTGTCAATGATACAAAGTGATGTATTAAAGCGCTTAGGAACCTAGTCACTATTCTTGGCCAAAATAGTCCTACCCGTCCCTTAGCCTACATTACAACCATCAAAAGACCTAATTGATCCTAATCTTAACATTTCGACATTTAGTGGAGTACTACATTAAGGGCAAGCCTATGGTCATCAGTTGCTGCATACAAATTCTTTGCGAGAGCGAGAGCAAGGACATTTTGATACCCATGTTTGAAAAATATGCTATATTTGTGAGTAATATGGGTACTATATTGTGAGACACACATGGTTGATGAGCTGTGGATAGTTGTATATGATTCTATGTACCTTAACGTTTGCATGCGAGTTGATAACCATCACGAGTCTATGCTAGAGGTTAAATTGTTTCTACTTATAATCAGAAAGCTACTCTTTGTTGATAATTGTTGTGCTTGTCTTAAAGAATGTTTTGTGTTGTTGTTGTAAAAACCCTAAGTTGATATTTAGAAGGACATGATATTTTGTTCGAGGACGAACAAAGCTTCAAGTGTGGGGTGTTGATGATAGGCGAATTTACGCGCCTATATCAATATATTTTGCCCATACTTGTGCCATGTTTTGAGAACAAATTATATATTTCATGCACTTTTAGTCCTTTTTCCTATAAATGAGCTAACAAACATGATTAGTAAAGTTTCAGGAATAAATGATGCAAAATTCAGCATTTTATGGCTTACTTGACGCAAAAGAAAGCTCACGAAGGAAGGAAAGGGAGTTTACATGCCTAAGGACCGAAACTGCTGCATAAAAAATCTGTCCCGGGCTAAAACAGCATTTCTGAAGACTCTGGGGACCTAGACCAAAACTGCTGCATGGAAAATCTGTCCCGGGCTAAAATAGCATTTCTGAAGACTTTGGGGACTTACAGACACAAAGCTGGATTTAGACAATGATACATTAACCTAGTACAATTGGGTTATGTATTTCATTAGTTTATTTGGATTAGGAGAATGTTACATTAACCTAGTACAAATGGGTTAAGTATTTCCTTAGTTTAGTAGGATTTGGTTATTTATTTCGTTAGCATAGTAGGAGTAGGATAGGAGTATTATAAATACCCTATCATGCTAGAGATTTTAATTACGTCCTCCCTTAGTGGAGAGGCAAGTCCTCCCTTAGTGGAGAGACACATTCTACTTCTCAATTACAACTCTTCTAACCCTTCCATTAATTCTATTCTTCTTCTATTCTTAAATTCCACAACAAGAGAATCGTTACCAAGCCAAGGAAACATGCCACACGCCTATCACCTAATCCACACGCCATTACTCAACAATAACAATGCAAATCGTGATCTCCTTCGCATTCATGAGTAACTAAACCTCTCTGTTGGGGTTATGGAAGCCGAATGAGTTACTATCTATTGCTGTGAGTTTGTGAGTTCGTGACACGTATGTTGCTTATATCATTATTCTCTTCATCTTAATGCAAATTCTTGTGGCTGCAGACGCATAGAATAACGCCAGTCTAACATTTAACTTGTTCGAGAGAAAGGTTATTTGTCTGGAAAAGAGATAATGTCAAGGTAGTAGGACACCCTTTCCTATTAAAAAACTAGTGCCGTAACTGGACTAACCTCTTGGAGAATTCGTACCGTTAGACACGCTTTAAGCTCGAGAGAGTTAAAGTGAAATAGTCCTTGTTTAGGTCGAGAGACGCTTGGATTTACCATCGACTACAATTCTCTATAAGCAATTGCATGTCAAGACTCTACACACTCATAGCCAATAGAGACGTATACCTCAGAAGGTGGACATAACCCCAACGCTTCAATTCTCATTGTTTACAACTCACATAACATTCTTTGTTTTTATTTTCAGCTTTTATTTGATACTTTATTTAATTACTTGCACGACAAGAATCCCCCTTTCTTACGAGACTTGCACCAAAAGTTTAGTAATTTTGCTTACTTGTTGGCCAAGCTATTCCCTGTGGGATCGACACCCAACCCAGGTTGGGTTCTATATTTTCTAACGACTGTTTTACACTCCTACGAGAGCTGTAGATTGAGCGTTATCAATTCATACCCTGCATCTTTCTTCACAGACTACCACACAATCTACAAATATTGCTGCACATTAGTCTATCACTATACAATGGCAACCCACTCCTCAATCTATGATTATACAACCATAATTATTTAATTATACAAAACTCACCCTTACTCTGACTTTTAATATTGTGACTTCCTATCACCAACCTTTTGGCCAATCTCGCTACCTATAGGTTATGACACTTTAACATACACTACTAATGGGGTGGAAATACAATTCCAATATTGTACTACACATCATTACTCTTATACATCACATCCCCAGCAAGAATTTTATTAAAGAAGAGTGAATATAGTCCATACCTCAGGCTCAACTGTACAACTGATACAGATAGGGGTATATACTTAAATAAACACATGTTAAACCACTCATGGACTCCTCCCAAGTCTTTGTGAAAATTCATAACTTTATGTATAACTCAATCAGAGAGAACCATATCATTTGGGGAGCTAGATTCTTAGACTTGTACTGCCTCGACAGTGAAACATGACCCATCGAATTAGAACAAGGAATGAATTTGGATAAATTTACTAAGGATCACTCTATGGCACAAATTATAGTATGAAAGAATAGAAAATAACTCCTAAAATCCTTGTAGCCTCCTAATTATAAGTGTGGTGCACAATACAACTATAAGCAAGACTCTACTAGATACGATTTTACAGATACCCTGGCACCATGAACCGTTCTTTGATGCAAATTTTTTTGTGACCCAAACCAAAGCTCTGGCCATGATGAACATCCCAAACAATGAAGACCCGAGTGCCTCTCCTAACTTGTAATCATATACACCATTCATGTACAAAAAGCAAAAATACGAAAATACATAGAAAATGGAATCATGGTAAAATTTTATTTCAAACTACTCAATACTAAAATGAGTTCAGAAAGATCAAAAACATCTAACACTAATTGGAGAAATCTCTACTAACTGAAAATAACCTCTGTCTGAAGACCGGGACAAGGTCACTAGTCGGATAGTAAATTAAAATAAAATAATAATGACTTATACTTTAGACATTTTGGAATAAGGAAGGCTCACCAACTGCAATTCTCTGACCAATCAATCAATGGCTTAGCGGGCTCCTATAATTGAGACTATGACCTTGAAATATAGGGGGTCAATACAGAAGTACTAGTATGCAAAGCAATCTAAAATAATGCCTTTATATATATAATATAAATGAGAGAAGGTCATGAAACATCATGCATGATAAAGTTTAAAGTACATGAGAAATCTTTGATAATCATAAAACATTCTTGTTAATGCATTTCTATTCTTTGTATTATTTCTGAGTTAGGTGGCACTCCCCTATAAATTTGATATTCCACAAGATATATGGATTTCACCATTGACTCGGCGGGGAAGCCCCAGCCCAAGTCTGCCGCAAGGGTTGGAGTGTCTGAGTCTGATATGCCATAGGGCATTAGGCTAGAGTAAAATCCCTCTAAGGGACATAATAACCCGTATCGAAAAAACACAGTTTCGAGTAATGAGTTATCTGAACCCAAGCCTTATTCAGGGAACCACCTAATGTCTCTTTATGCTCAGTTTTAACCTTTTCTAAACATGCAACTTTCTGGATTCAAAATCTATAAGTCTGAGTAGAAATTTGATTTCTATTCTATTTTATGGCATTATCTATTTTGGTATCGTCATACCAAGACTTTTAAGTCATAATTCTGATCCATAAAAATATCATGCATAATTCTTTCATTTAAAACAATGTTCAGACCACCAAATCATTCAAACTATATAAGAGAATTCAAGTTCAAAACATAAGTCAAAACCATGCAAAGATTCTGATTTTTTTTCAACAATTCCAACAAATGGTCGTCAATTTATTAAAGCATTCCTGAAATTCCTTCAATTATCACATTTAGCATTTAAATCATGATTATATACCCCTCTCCAATTCTCAATAATCATAAAATTCATATAAAATAATAAGACTCTTAATTCATTCTTTAAATAATGCAATTTATGAATCCATAACTTGCAAATCAAGTAGTAAAATAATGGGAGGGGGAAAACATTTAATAATTTAGTCTCTCAATTCATATTTCATGACTTAAATACATACATACATATATACTAGTTAAATCACTTTCAAGGAAAGGCCTAAAGACTAAAACATTATTATCAAGGGCTTCAAAACATGATTGTAGTTGTAAATCCAAAACCGTTTTGTAAGTTCATGATTTCTAAACCTTTAACATGATTAAGAAGAGTTTACTATGCCCATTTAGTTATAGTAAAACCACACATACCTCAGATTTCATAGTTTGAGGAATGGAATCTGAATCTTAATTAGTTTTCTTGGAATACTTGATCCTAGAGATGAGTTCTTGATCTTTGAGGAAGGAGTTAGGGTTTTGATTTTGAGAGGAAGAGTTAATAATAGGCAATTTCTGCTTCATGGGGCTGAAATTCTATGGTATAGATAGATTTTGGGTGAGAAAAAGTGACCAAAATGCCCCTAGACCTTTTAGGAACTGAAATAATGCATAAAAATCTTTATATTTATGTCATGTTTCATGTCGGGGCACAGTCAACGTGACAATTCAAGATCACATTGGCTTACTACCTCATACGGAAAATGCCATGACTTTTTGGTCGGTTATCGGCTTTTGGCGAACTTAGTATCATTGCAAAGTTAATTCAATTATCTACAATTTGATGGGTTTGAGCTGAAAAATTGTATGTGTATCAAAAGTTATACACATTTAAAGTAGACCCTTGCAGAATCAATATCAAACTTTGGATGAATGAATGACTCTTAGCTCAACTTTTCTCCAAGTGATCTTTATGAACACTTTTCACCTCATAATCACTTAATACACTAGAAAAAGGGTCATGACACGTGAATTTAAATATGAATCATGGAACTAGAGCTTCGCACATAAGAATGATGGTTCACTTTCAAGCTCAAAAATGCGGAGTGCTACAGTAAACTCTTACACAAATAATTAGATGTGAATATATGTGTCATGATAATTTACCTAGTGTTTTAAGTTCTATCAAGGTGAAAAATGCTCATAGTAAGTACTTAAAGCAAAGTTGAGTTGAGAACTTTTCTATCAATTAAGTTTTAGTAAATGTTTCAACAAGGGTCAACTTTAAACGAGTGTAACTGTTAGACTAAAAATATTCATGTTTCATACTATATAGCAAATAAAAGATCTTAGAGTCTTCTTTTTAATGCATCTTATTTCACATTAATCCAATATTAAAGTGGAAATTTATTCTTATTTTATCTAATCATGTCCGTCTATCAACAAGATGATGACTTTAGGTGACAAGTCGTCAACTAAGTAAAGAGTTGTCAACCTTAACAAGAGTTCCTACTACAAGGTGATGAATTGAGGTGATAAGCTATCAACCAAGTGATGAGTTGTTAACCTCATCGTCATCCTTAAACAGAAAGATAATTAAGTCCAACTACAAGGTGACGACATGAGATGATAGGTGACGAATTGAGGTGACAAGCCGTCAACTAAGAGATCAAATATCAACCTATTCATCAACCTAAAATAGCAAGGGTTCTAGTCTATTTATTGGTTTATGACTTAGTTGATAAGCCATCAACTAGTTGACAAGCTATCAACTAAGTCATCAACTAAAAAATCTAGTGATTTTTATTTATTTTTCCTAGGGGTATTTTGGTCTTTTCCTTACTTCAAACCCTACCTCCCCATGACTTATAACCCTCAAAATATGCTTATTTTCACCCAATTCTCAAGTTCTTAACATGCTACTTCCTCTTCCATAGTCAAGAACAACTATCTAGGGTTTCTTCTTCAAGATCATCTTCCATGTCTCAAGATTCAAATTCAAGAATATCAAGAACATCTAGATTAGGGTTCCTCATCTAAAATTTAAGCATCTTTTATTAAGAATAATAATTCAAGCTTCTTCTCTTAAGAACACAAGGATTTAAGTTTCGAATTCAATATTTTTTTAAGAATCCAAGAGTTCAAGATCCCAAGTTTAAGAAATCTTCAAGAAATATCAAGAATAGGGTTTATTTCACAAGTTAATCATTCAAGTCCCAATATTCAAGCATTCTACATAAGTCAAGAAACTTAAGGTATATGGGATTTATGAACAAGGTTATTCTTTTATCCTTGTGTCCAAAACTTATTTTAAAGTTAAAGTTATATGATTTTCAAATTAGGGTTCATACCCAAACTATCTTGTCTTGAGTTTATGAGATTATCATGTGATTGAAGAATTAAAGTGCATACATGTTCTCATCTATTTATGTTTGGAATTCAAGATTCTCTATTATGATTTGTATATCATGAGTTTGATTTGAACATTGATAAAATATTTTCAATTGAGTTTTAATCATGATACTATATTATGAGTTATATTAAAGAAAGTATAAGATTCAAGGCTTGAGTTTGAGCACTAAGTTTACAAGAAAAGTTTAAATCTTTTGATTCCAACATAAGTCTTGAAATCTGAAATCATTTATCATCCTTATGATACAAAGGAAAGATTGATCTTTTGATCTTAAGGTAAGATATGGAATCTACATTTGTTGATCTTGATTATGATTTAAAGTAAATAAAAACATAAGTGGTTTTCATTCTATAAACCTTTATGCTATTTTAAGGTGGATTTCCTAAAGTATGAGCATATAAGTATTTTGAGAGTAGTATTTATCACCGATAAAGGACTATGGACGAGTGTATCCTTAATTCCTAAAATGTACAAGCCAACGTAGGTTATGATTTTTTCCATTATGGATGAATTTTAGTGATTACTTAATATTAAGATTCTATTTTGATGGCAAGGGTAGAATAACTCTCCCCAATATGAGTAAGATGTTGGACTCCATGGTAGCTCACATGGTTTGTATCAATTTGAAGAAAATCCCAAATAAAAGAATAAAAAGTAAATCTTTTAGAAACTAAATGTTATGGATAACAAAGTTTATCCATAAGCTTCAATACTCATGTTTATGATTTTGTAGTGTTTGTTTTATTCAAGCTCAAGGTGAGTCAGTTACACTTTGCATGCATTATTGAAAGTTTATATGAATATTCAATTATTGTTTTACTTATACATTCACCCCCATACTCAATATATTCCAAAAGTACTGACCCACATATATGTTTATGTGATACATTGTCTTATAATGTAGGTACCAGTTGCAACATAACTAAATCAGATAGTTAGCAGCTTCTAGTTAGCAGGTGACGAATTCTTTTGATTTGAGGACTTGAGTCAACTCTAGTTCTAGTAGAATTTTTTTAATTAATCAATCATATTTATTAGGGATATTTAGGGGTCATGTCCCAGCTACCTATAGTAAGTATTAGCAGAGGTTTCATAGAAAGTCAATAAGGTTGATGTATTTAATTTTAGTTTTGTATTGTACATATTTTGTAAAGAAATCTCTTCCACTTATTTCTTTTAGATTTATGTAACATATTTTGCTGCTCATGAGTTATGTGAGTATCATGGGTTAACTAGGATAACTTATGGTTCTAAACACTTTGTGACGTCTAAGGCATAGTCTCGGGGTGTTACACAAGGTTTGCCATGTCTATATAATTTTTTGTAATATTTAGTCTCCTTCGTTCTTATACAATGGAATCAGTTCAATTTTATGCCAGGTTACTCAAATACTAAGGCCATTTACCTTGTGAGGAGATTAGTGAAGCAGTTTCGAGAGAGCAAGAAGGACTTACACATGGTGTTTATTGATCTTGAGAAGGTATATAATAGAGTTCCCAGGGAGATTCTATAGAGGTGTTTGGGAGACAGGGGGGTTCCTATGGCATATACTAGGTGATTCAGTACATGTATGATGGTGCAAAAAATCAGGTGAGGATGGTAGGTGGAGATTCAAACTTTCTTGTTTTGATAGGGTTGTATGAGGGATCGACTCTGAGCCCTTTTTTATTTGCCTTTGTAATGAATGTTTTGATGTGTCACATTCAAGGAGAGGTGCCTTGGTGTATGTTATTTATCGATGATATGGTACTAGCTGACAAAACTCGGTGAGGAGTTAATGATAAATTAGAGATTCAGAGATAGACCCTTAAGTCTAAAGGATTTTTGTTAAGAAGGACTAAGATAGAGTACTAGGAGTGTAAGTTTATTGATATGTCATAGGAGGCTAATGTAGTTTTGATGCTGGACTCTCAGGCTATCCAAAATAGAGAGAGTTTCAAGTATCTTGGTCTATGATTTAGGGAAATAGTAAGATTGACGAGGATATCAAGCATCATATTGAGGTAGAGTGGTTGAAATAGAGGCTCACTTTGGTAGTTTTATGTGACAAAAAGGTTCCTTTAAAGATTAAAGGGAAGTTCTACAAAGTGGCAGTCTGACTGGCTATATTATATTGAATGGAGTGTTGTCCAATTAAGAACTCGTACATCCAAAAGTTAAAGGTGTCGTAGATAAGGATATTACAATGAATATGTGGCCATACCAAGAAAGAAAGGGTAAAGAATGAGATTATTTTAGAGAAAGTAGGAGTGGCCTAGGTTTAGGACAAGATACGAAAAGTAAGGTTATGTTGGTTCGGGTATGTGATGAGGAAGGTCTCTAATGCTCCAATGCAAAGGTATGAGATACTAGCTAGGGATCGTTTTAGATAGGGTAGAGGTACACAAAATAAATAATAGAGGGAGGTGATTAGGCATGATATAAAGCAGTTACAACTAACGTAGGACTTGACTCTTAATAGGATGGTGTGTCGGATGTAAATTAGGGTAGAGGGTTACGGGTAAGAGCGCGTCGGTAACAATAGGGGAGTATTCTTCTTTTCTTTCTGAAGTTTTTTGTTTGTGGTGTTTAGTGTTGTGTATGGTCTTGGATAGCTAGTTTTGAGTTTTATCTTGTGCTTATAGTATTATCATATGGCTAGTTGTGTTAGTTTATTTTGTAGATTGTACTAGTGTATATGCATTTATGTTTGGTGTTTGTTATACTACTATCGGTCCTAAGTTGGGGGTCTATAGAAAATAGCCTCTCTACTTCATCTGAGGTAATGGTATGGTTTGCGTACACTCTACCCTCCCCAGACCCCACTATGTAAGAATATACTGGGTATGTTGTTGTTGTTATAGTGGCTAAAGGAGTGGGAGAAGGTCCATCAAGATGGCCAAATAGACTATTGTAAGACCCCGCAAAATCTTGCATTTAAATTCAGCTCGTTTAGCTTCTTGAAACTCTTTAAAAGATCTAACACTTAGAAAATTTTGATAAGTTTTCAACACTTAGTTTCATTTTAAGCCTCCAAACTTTGGGGATTTATTTGAAGACCTTCCCGACCTTCGCTTTTGGATTTTCAAGTTGCGTTCCGATGGGGCAAGGTCGTACTATATCTCAGGTATGTTTCAGAATTTTTTGGATAGCATAAGGGGGTGTTTAGATTTCCAAACCAGTAGTGAAAGGAGTTTATCCCGTGTCACCCAGACTAGAGCACACCTCTAAGTAAGGCGCTGCTTGGCTACAGCGGGGGACTAGCAAGGCGCCGTCCTGCTACTCCTATGGGTGCCCAGTTTTCAGCATTTTACCTCTGTATTTTCAAGGGCAATTTGGTCAATTTTCCTACCCTATATAAGCCTAATAACACAAGATTTGGCCATAATTCAGCAACTTATACACTATTTCTCTCAAAATATCTCAAGAACAAGCCCTGGGGTTTTCATAGAAGGATCAATTCCAAGGAAATTCACCATCAACTTTAAAGAATCTCTCCATCAATCTTCATTAAATCAAGAAATAAGTTATGTGTAGTGTTCATCCACAGATTCCTTTCATCCTTGGAGTCCAAGAATCATGTTTTTAATAATATATCGTTATTTGCTTGTTGTGATTTGATTATGTTCAAGTTGATAATGGCTATTTATGTTTATAGATGGTGTTTTGATGAAGTTTCATGAAGTATGTGAGCGTGTTGATTTAAAACCTATGAATTTCGGTAGTTTTAGATTGTAAAATTGATAAAGATACCTATGCTCAAAGTTGTGCATGCAAGGTGTTCGATAAAATGCCTAGAATGATAAAAACCATGTTTTCATCACTCAATAGGGCTTACATAACAAGTCCATTCTACATCCCTTATGATTCAACACAAGTTCCATGCTATTGTTGAGTACTTATTGTTGTTCCATGCCTATGTTGATAGAATTCTAATGATGTTAAAGAATGGAATTCTGCTATGAATTTTTACATTCTTATTCATGAACAAGACTGTGATAACCATGTGTTGTATGAAATTCCCAAGTTAGTGTATTATGAATTGTGGATCTTGATTATGTATTCAAGACTTGTCAAGTTTCGTCTATTTCCTTGCATCGAGTCTTGGGGGTACTTGTACCCAAAAATATAGTTGTGTGCCTAAGCCATGTTATGTTATCACGATACTCTCAATCAAGCGATGATCTATAGAATTCAGTTAGTCATATGACTCAGAAAAACTCAGAAATCATAGTAATCTTAGTAGTTCAGTACTCAGTAGTCTCACTAATTTCAGTAATAGCAGTATTCCTAGTTATCTCGTTAATTTTAGTACTCTTAGTCATCCCTCACAACTTGGTATGTTTCATCAGTCAAAGGAACTCAGTAAATTTTTTTTAGATCCTCTAAACAATACCACTAGTATCAGTTCAGCTAATGAATTTAGTTTAGTGTCTTTCAGATAGGAGTAGGATTCTACACCGCATGAGCCTAGAGATGGGAACTCAACCGCTAGATAGGACTGATATCCTTAGAAGCAATCGCTAAGTTCTAGAACTATGTAACCAGTATAGGAACGAGATTTTACCTATTAGATAAGACTGACAAACTCAAGGATCACCTATTAGCACATGCATTCAGATGGGACTATTCATGCATTCAGTCATACTGATGCATTTGTGCTATGGTGGTTTCTTTTATGTTCACCATAGGTTCAGAGGCATGAGTTCCATAGAAGCAGTAGCATTGCAGATTTCAATAGTCAGAGTTAGAAGTTAGTCCTCCTCCTTCGAGGACATGATTATTTCTCTATTTTCTCATTAATTAGTTCATTAGTTGGAGTTAGATGGGGACATGTCGCATCAACTCCTTATTCAGCTAACATAGATAGTAGAGGCTTTTAGACTAGATGTAGACTAGATTTTAGACTTGGTTTGGACTTCAGTATTTTTAGTTTTGTTATGGTATTGTGATACCAACTTATTCAGATGTTATATTATTATTTAGATTATGTTCATTATTAAACCTTATGGCCTTTTAGTTTATGTTTTCTCATTACCAGGTTATATTATGCAGTGTATAGGTACAGATCCCAGTCATGGGTTAGCTTGGGGTGCCTCATGTTCATGAGAACCGTGTAGTATTCTGGTTTAGAAAATCAAGGCATTACAAACTTGGTATCAGAGCCTAAGGTTCAATCGAGTCCTAGGAAGTCTGAAAGCTGTATTTAGTAGAGTCTTGTACATATGTGTCTTGTGCACCACACTTATGTGAAGGAGACTATGAGATGTTTTAGGCATAGCTTCCCTTTTTTATGTATTCATGTCATGTCTGTGAGAAAAATCATAAGTCAATCCCTTAGTCTAATCCTTTTCTTCTCTTTATTTCAGAATATACCTCCTAAGAGATGAAATTAGTCAGCCCCTAAGCCCAAAGAACCTTTAGGTGATCATGTTTCTCATGGGGAGTTCAGGATCGCATTCACCACTCTTGCTCAGTCAGTACCTACCTATAATGAATGACCATCTATCACTTTGGCCAACACGATGGCCAATTTAGCAGCAGCTAGGATTCAGGACTTTAGCCGAATAAATCCTCCTCTTTTCACAGGGTCTAAGTCAGATGAGGACCTACAGGAATTCCTAGATCAGGTTCAAAAGGTAAAAGACATCATGGGGTGACTACTGTTGAGAGTGTTTAGTTAGTTGCATATTAGTTGTAGGATATGGCGCATACTTGGTATAAATAGTGGAAGTTAGAAAGGTTAGATGATGCTGGTTCCATAGAGGGAGAGGAGTTTGCATCTATTTTTCTTGATAGATTATTTCCATTAGTTATTAAAGAAGATAAGGTGCTAGAGTTCATCAACCTCAGGCCGAGAAATATGACATTGAAAGGGTATTCTCTAACGTTTACTCTGTTAGCCAGATATTCCCCTCATGCGGTTGCAAACAGTAGGACTAAGATGAGTAAGTTTGTGTCAGGGGTAAATAATAGTATGGTAAAATGAGTGTAGGTCTATGATGTTAAATAGTGATATGACAGTATCTAAGCTTATGAATTATTCAACAGATAGAGGAGCAGAAGAGTAGGATAAAAGAGAGATAGAGTAAGAGAGAAAGGATAGGTAGTATCAGCTTTGCTCAATCAAAGTCACAGGGTGGTAACCGTTCTCAGCATAATCAGAAGTTTCTAGTGCCAGCTCCATCCTCAACTAGCACACCAGTACTTAAGTCAAAAAATGATCGTCATGATGGGGCACCAGGCTCCGAGGCACAAGGTAGTGGGAATAGAGGTCTTATTATCTGCTTTTCGAAGAGTATGGAAGGAATCACCTAGGTGCATGTACGGCAGGTAGTGATGTATGCTTTGGGTGTGGCAAGCCAGGCCACAGGGTAAGAAAGTGTTGAGTTCTAGCATAGAGTGGTAAAGATTTACATCAGTACGACACTAAGAGTGGTCAATATCAGAATAGATTTTATGCACTCTAGACCTGTCATGATCCGGAAAGTTTCCGTGACCTATATTTAGGTACATTACAAGTCTTTCATGTTCATGGTATACATCGTTAGATCTCCTTCTTTCATTTAAGCTTATGTTCCAGCATGAGTTAGTTAGTAAAGTTAGCAAGTCAGTTTAGAAATCAAGCAATTAGATATGTATAGTTTATTTTCTTATCTTTGCATCTATTCATGCTATCCTAAGTCTCAAGGAATGTAACTATTCCAAGGTAGAACCACCTAGTAGTTGCAAGTTCAGTGTTCATTTCATGCATTATGCATTAGTTACAGACTCCCAAGGTTCAGTTATAATCTTGTTCGTAAATGCCTTGTGCATCACCCCAGTGTCTTAGCAAGGAGAGCATTCTTAAAGGGGCATACTGTCCCAAGGGCGAGATACCCCAAAATTCCTCAATGCTTTCATGTCTGAACTCATTCAGTTTCTCTTCGCACAACGAATCTAGTTTAGAGTTGAGGGCACTCATAAGTTGACCGTTAAAATCCCAACCTCAGTTGTAAGACATGTACTCAGAGGCTCAGTTTAGTCCATGATGCTCAATTCATAGGTCACGTATCATACTCGGATGTTTTCTTATGTTTCCACGCATGCATGTTTAGTAAATGATCTCAGGTTTATTAGCATTCCCGCTTTAGGTAACAGTCCTCTTTAATCTTATTCAGCTTCATGCTCAGTATCCAGTACAAACTTGGTATTCAGTTTCACACTAATATTCTTGTTATAAACTTTTTATCAAGTACCATTACATAATCAGTCATGCCTCCAGGAGTCAGTTCAGTTAAACATTCATGCATTGGATATGCATGTTCAGTAAAGAAAGTTTAGCTTATCAGAACGCTCAGTTATGCATTTATAAATAGTTACACATGCATCAAACTTGCATGTTCAGTATGAATCAGTCTATCAGTCTATCAGTCATGTAAGTCATGAGATCATGTTTCAGTCATTCATGTTCAATTTATGTTCAGCTCATTGTTTCCACTTCTAGTCAGTCCCATTCGAGGACGAATGTTCCCAAGGGGTAGATATTGTAAGACCTTGCAAAATCTTTTGTTTAAATTAAGCTCATTTAGCTTCTTGAAGCTATTTAAAATATCACACACTTATAAAATTTAGATAAGTGTTTAACACTTAGTTTTATTTTAAGCCTCTAAACAAGGAGGATTTATTTGAAGACCTTCCCGACCTTTGTTTTTTGATTTTCAAGTTGTGTTGCGATGGGGCAAGGTCCTAGTATATCCCGGGTAAGTTTCATAATTTTTTGGATAGTGTAAGGGGGTGTTTGGATTTCCAAACCAGTAGAAAAAGGCGTTTAGCCCGCATCGCCCAGCCTAGAGCACTGCTCTAAGCAAGGCACCGCCTGGATACAGTGGGGGACAAACAAGGCGCCGCCCTGTAACTCTGGTGGGTGCCCAATTTTTAGCATTTGACCTTCGTTTCAATGGCAATTTGGTCAATTTACCTACCCTATATAAGCCTAATAACACGATATTTTTCCATAATTCAGCAACTTATACTCTATTTCTCTCGAAAACTCTCAAGAACAAGCCCTAGGATTTTCATAGAAGGATCAATTCCAAGGGAATTCACCATCAAATTTCAAGAATCTCTCCATCAATCTTTATTAAATCAAGAAATAAGGTATGTGTAGTGTTCATCCATGGATTCCTTTCATCTGTGGAGTCCAAGAATCATGCTTTAAGTAATATATCATGATTTTCTTATTGTGATTTGATCATGCTCATGTTGATAGTGGTTATTTATGTTTCAAGATGGTGTATTGATGAATTTTTATGAAGTATGTGAGTTTGTTGATTTAAAACCTACGAATTTAGGTAGTTTTAGATTGGTCAATTGATAAAGACACCTATTCTCAAACTTGTGCATGCAAGGTGTTCGATAAAATGCATAGAATGATAAAAACCATGTTTTCATGACTCAGATATTCTTACATGAAAAGTCCATTCTATATCCCTTATGATTCAACATAAGTTCTATGCGATTGTTGAGTACTTATTGTTGTTCCATGCCTATGTTGATAGAATGGTCATGATGTTAAAGTATGGAATTATGCTATGAATGCTTTCATTCTTATTCATGAACAAGACTGTGATAACCATGTGTTGTATGAAATTCCCAATTAGTGTATTATGAATTGCTGATCTTGATTATGTATTCACGAATGGTCAAGTCTTGTCGGTTCCCTTCTAGCAAGTCCTGGGGGTACTTGTACCCAAAAATATAGTTGTTTGCCTAGAGCCATGTCATGTTATCATGATACTCTCAGTCAAGCCATGATCTATAGAATTTAGTCAGTCATGTGACTTAAGAAAACTCAAAAACACAGAAATCTTAGTTGTTCAGTAATCTCAACGATCGTAGTACTCAGTAATCTCTGTAATTTCAATAGTAGCAGTATTCCTAGTAATCTCAGTAATTTCAGTACTCTTAGTCAGTCCTCAGAACAAGGTACGTTCCATCAGTGTTAGGAACTCAGTAAATTTTGCTTAGCTCCTCTAAACAATACCACTAGTAGTAGTTCAGTTAATCAGTTCAGTTCAGCTAATCAAGTGAACCTACGGATGGGGACTCGCCCGCTAGATAGGACTGAGATCTTTCAAATCAATTCCTAAGTTCTAGAACTACGTAACCACTGTAGGAATGAGATTTCACCTATTAGTTAGGATTGACATACTCAGGAACCACTCATTAGTACATTTAAATAGATAGGACTGGTCCCAGGGGTCACCCGCTATATTTAGACTGACTCCACAGCAGTTGTCTTTACCAGTGGAATGGTACTAACACCCTTCCAACTGGGTTATAGGTTAGACCCCAGACCAGCTGGAAAGGGGCATATCAGTTAGATTAATATATCCCATAGTTTCAGTTCTTAAATCAAAACTATCATATATAGTTAATTCAGCTCAGTAGTACAGATTTGGGACTGTTAGATATGGTCAATCCTTATCATTATAAATAGACTTCATGATCACCCATTAGATAGGACTAATCTTAACTATGGTCAATCATTATCAATATCATCATATTTAGAGATCACCTGCTAGGTAAGACTGATCTTAGTCTAAGTCAAATCATTATTATTATCAAGATACTCAAATATCACCCGCTAGATAGGACTGATCTTAGATTTAGTTACTCCATACAGAACGGAACTGATATACTTCTATCAGAACTTTGATTGTCAGATACAGTCACTCAATATTAGTTACATCGGTTATGCCGATCATCACAGTCATATCAATTATATTAATCATCATAACTCATGTTATCAGTATTCAGTTTTAGGACTGTTAGAAACAGTCAATCAAACTAGTTCTTCATAATTTGAACTGTCAGAAGTAGTTGTTCATCTATTAAGTATCTTAGTATCAGTAAACTTATGTTGTCGATATTCAAACTCAGTAGTCAGTATCACCACGAGTTTAGTTATAGGTACTTATGCATGTATGTATTCTCATGTTCATATTAATCAGCATTTTTCATACATATAAACCCTTTGTATTTAGCCTACCTTACTCATAAAATCAGTACATTCAGTTGTACTAACGCATTTGTGCTATGGTACTTTCTCTTATGTTACACTATAGGTTCAAAGGCATGAGTTCCAAAGCAACAGTAGCATTTAAAATTTCAGTAGTCAGAGTTAGAAGTGAGTCCTCATCCTTCGAGGACATAATTATTTCTCTATTTTCTCATTAACTAGTTCATTAGTTGGAGTTAGTTAGGGACATGTCCCATCAGCTCCTTATTCAGATAACTTAGACAGTAGAGGCTTTCAGACTAGATGTAGACTAGATTTCATACTTGGTTTGGACTTCAGTATTTTCAGTTTTATTTTGGTATTGTGATACCACCTTATTTAGATATTATATTTTTATTTATATTATATTCAGTATTGAACCTTATAGACTTGAAGTGCATGTTTTCATATTATTAGGTTATATTATGCAGTGTACAGGTATAAATATTAGTCATTGGAAAGCTTGTGGTCCCTTAGGATCATGAGCACCGTGTAGCATTTTGGTTCAAAAATTAGGGTGTTACAACTATGTCCACACATGAGTATAAAAAACTAGGTCTTATATGTAGTGAATTTATGGCTGCCAATAAGCTTTATCGGTAGTTGGGACACAAGATTAAACTGAAAAACATTGTTATAGTTACTGCTAGTGGCTGAGACCGTATTTAGCATATTCTCAAGCATTTCAAGAGTGAGTTTTTAGTGGTAGATAAAGGATCGAAAGAAAACTCAGATGAATTAAGGTGGGATCTGATACCATATAATGACCTGAGCAAGATAAAGTAAAAGATACTTTTATTAATCAATGATAAACTGAAATATATACACAGAAAATAATGGATACAATAGAGTCCTCTCCTACGATGGACACTATTTAGATATTAGAGAATATTCAAAATTGAACCCCTAAAATAGTGGAAATAGATAACTACCTATACAGTAAAAATAAAAAAGTAAAAGTAAGAAAACACTGTAATAAATAATGTTCTAATAACCATTAACCTGATTTTGTGCTTATGAATGCTTTGGATTTGTTAAGAAATAATGGTGAAAGTCGTGCCATAATTATACTTTATCACTAGCTTCACACCTCTACTATTGTTTTTCCCTTTATATATCTAAATGTCATCACCTGAACTGGGGTCCTGACCGTGAGGAGCATCCTAATCTAACCTAGCCTTGAGACTAGAGTGGTCGTTTCGGTTCTTTGAGCCTATCTTAATGGGTTCCTACTTATTTGGGTTGTTTTTTATGTGGTGATTTTGGGCACTATACAAGGTATTTCCCATAGTTTATACTGAGTGATGCTTTATTAGTTGCTCTAGGAGATTTTAGATCCCAGTATATTATTCCATAAGATGAGCTCGAGACAGGAGTTTTCAGTACAGTAGCCACAGGTATGGTTCTTGGTTCTTGGTACACCTTTGTTATACCTTAGTTGTGTTTGACTATGGTTCTATATTATCCTATGTGATTATATGTTCGGCTTTGAATACTTATATGAATCATGGATTTTTTTGGAGATGTTGATTTTTGTTATCCATATATATTTTCTTAGTGGTGGATCTGGTGTGATGATCCTATATTTGAAATTCGTTCAGAGTGAATCACTAAGTTTGTCGTAATTTCCTTGAGTATTCTAAATTTTTGTCATTTGAGTATAGTGCTCTTAATAATTATGTTGTGTAGTAGTGGTAGATCGATTCTAAGGTTTTTGTATACTCTTAAAGTGTAGAATGAATATGGCTTGTGGTTTTGACATCTATTATTGTAGTGTGTATTGTGGTACTCATTATTTGTAGAACCAATAATATCCTAGACCTGTGGTGTGTTTGATGTGAAAGGATGGTGAGTAAGGAATTTTTGTTGGTTAAGGAAATATTTCATGCATTTAGGCCTTTAGATTTGCTACTTCCTTAGTATTTAGCTTTTGTCTGCATGGATAAGCTATTTCGTTTTGAGATACTCATTGATTAGCGTTGAAGGATTTCAGCTCATAAGGATTTTTGCTTTTGACGTAGGAAGATTCTTGAATGAAAATAGGCACTTAGTGTGTTCCATTCATTACTCTTGTAGCTATGGGCTTGGTGGAATATTTTGCTCATAAGTTTCGATTTGAGTATGTGTTATTCTTCGTGAATATTGTATCAAGCATTGCTAAATAGGAATTAAGTGGGTTTAAGTTTTATTTTATTAGTCTATGACTGTTGAATTAAGGAATATTTAATGGAAAGAGATTTAAGGAAAAGGCAAGGATCCTCGTGTTTAAAAAAAATTGGTTATGGTTAGAGTTCTATAGAATTTTGGGGTTCTATGGTATGGTTCATCAGTAGTAGTTGTGCAGAGTCTACCAGTCATTTTGATCAAGTTTTGATTGATATTTAGGAATTCATCGAAGAGTTACAGTGCTTGATACTCTTTCTCCACGATTTGATTGACTCTAGTATGATAAGTTGCTTATGTGCTTGAAGTTGTAGAGACCTTTCGTTCTACTAGATTATTGAGGACTTGAGGTGACTGGTGTCACTAGAGCATGATGATTTCATGGTATATTATGATTAGTTGCTTGAGAATTTTATGTTTTCTATAGATTTTGTGTCCATGGTATATAGAAATCAGATTTTTTGAGGACTTTGGGTTGTTTGATGGTTTTTGGATATTAAGGGCTACACGTGCCACCATGATCATTTGCTTTCATATTTGATGTTATTCAGAGATTTCACATCCATGGTATAGAGAGTTTATTAGTGTTTTTTGTCTTCCTTAAGGGTTGAGCATAAGTATATGATGGTGGATTAGTGACCTATGAGTGCTAAGTATGCTCGTTTGAGTTTTGGGATAGTTTTGAGACCAAATTTTGTTTTAGCAATTTTAGCCAGTAGCTATAACATTATGTGAGTCGATGTGATAGTATCGACCTCAGGTAGGTTGAGTTAGTGTTTTGCTGAGTAATTCCATGTTATATGGATTTTCTTGACTTTTGTGGGTTCGAGGATAATTTTTGGTCTTGTTATTATTACTAGTGTTTAGTGATGTCTTGGTTAGTTTTAAGATTACCCATGCATGTGTAGGACTTCTATTGTGTTGGACCTAGTCATTGATACAGAGGAAGTTCAAAAACATGAAATTTAGGTTTATTGATGATTTAACCTGTTGATGCTAGTGTTATAACTTGGTAAGTCCTTATATGATATATTTTTGGTTCCATGGTGTGACTGGTAGTTCAATGGTTGTGACTTTATGTTGAGTTCTTCTTTGATGTTTGTCGAGAGTATTTTTACACCCTATACTTGTTTTTGGCTTTCTTGCTTGTACGTTCAAGGATGAACATGAATATTGGTGGAGGATATTATAATGGCACAGATTTGGATGCTTTTTTATGTTTTTTGACCATTTTTTTACCTCTTCTCATGGTTGTGCGATCTTTTTTATGGGTTACGGGAATGATTGGTGTAGTTCCAAAGGTCTCCGAGAAGGTTTTGGGTAAGTTCAAGGTGAGGCTTTAAGAGTTAATAGTTGACATTATTCAACATATCAATACTCGAGTTTCAGATGGCAAAATGGACTACTCCAGTAGATCTGAAATGTCGAATTTGAATTATTAGGGAGGTTGGTTCAATTTTGTGGCTTTTAGAACCTATTTCAACACTTGATTTTAAAATAGTGTAAATAGGGTCCAAGGATTAATTTTGTGATAATAACCTTTTCCATAATTTGATGATTCCATTAGATCCGACATGTGTATTCCAATTAATTTGCACTATTAGATCATGTTCATAGGGTTCCAAATGAGTTTCAGGGGTCAAAAAATACGTTTTAAAGGTTGTTGGTGTTGGTGTGGCCGCTAAAGAAGTAGTTGGCCATTTGACTGACTGCTAAAGCCCTTTTTTGGCCACTTTAGCGATACTTTGAGCTGTTCACCAGACCTCTTTAGCGGCCATCGCTGAGGTTAATTCCACAATCAAGCCCATTTCATATTTTTGATATTTTTGGCGTTATGGAGCTACAATTTTGATGATTTTTTATGTATTTTTATCTTATAATCATTTTCTATCAATTTAAAGCTCTATTTTTTCCATTTCCCAAAAACTCCTATTTTATTTTTCATGATTTCTTCCCAACTTGAGAATCAAAACCCCATTTTCACCATATTTGGGGCTTGAGACCTCGAATTTAGGCGATTCCAGGGTGGTTTTAGAGATTTCTTTCATGGGTAACTTTATTAGTCTTATACTTATTATTTTTCCTTGATTTTATCTTCAAAACAACTTCAAATTCTTGATTTCAAAATGAGTTTCGGAGGGGGGGGGGTTGCCAATAAAGCTTAAAAATGATTTTTCTTTGATTTGAACCTCATTTTAAACTCATTTTTACATTGTTTTTCAGCTATAGACTCCTATGAGTATGGAGAACATAGTTCTAAAATACAATTATGGTTTTATCCCTTTCAGTCTTGAACGTATTTTCAGGGTCCATTTTTAGAACCGTCTTGAATAGAGTCAATGCAGTTATTATTCATTTTCTTTTAATGCATAGATATTATATTTGATAGTTTGGTCATGGCCAGAGATGTTTTTGAAGGACTTGAGCTTCCAGTTGAGGATTTTGTGTAGTATTTGAATTTGTGGATCTTTTGTTAAGGCAAGTTGAGATGTGCCTAGATCTATTTCCAAAGTATTTATGTGTTATTTGCTTGATTGTTGGTATGTTATGATTTGCTTAGGTTTGGGTTCCCGCTTAGACAACATGAAGAGCATCTCTGTAGGTATCGGAGTCTTAAAAAAGGATCTTAGCTAGTTTATTACCTTAAATAGATAGTATAATTTCTTGTGGATATCCATAGAATATATTATAGTTAATAACCCAGATTTGGACTATTATTATTATTATTAGATGCTTACATTAGGACTTTAGAATATATGTAGCAACTTTTATTGTGATGAAAAGTTTAGCGAACTCTAGGGGACTATTATTCTATTACAAAAATGATAGAATGATCGAGCCTTAGACAATGCCTAGGGTATAAATGAGCTCATATTTGTTGTTGAGGCTTAATATATGAACGAGTTAGGCTTAGGATGTTTCACGATACTTTGTCATTGGAATTTGTATTTATTTTGTGTTGCCATGTGTAACTTATGTGAAATATCTATGAACTTGAGTAATTAATAAAGTTTGTATTCCGTGTGGGGGCTTATTTATCTATTACTAATGTTATGACAGTGTTTTCGGGCTTCTATTATTGTTTTTGGTCACTTGAGGTGATATTGGTTGTGTGTCACCTGATGGAGGTTTTATATGATATTATTGGACTTGTATTTGCATTTTGTGCCATGGTAGTTAACATAATGCCCGAGTGGAAGCTTAAAATGACATTAGTTATTCCTTAATTGCATGACTGTCCCAATGGTATCTTACTTATATTAAATCGTGGATGGTTGACATAGAGTGGATTCTGAGATCACGTGTATATGTGATGAATGGATTTGAGATCCTTATAATGGTCAGTTGTAAGAATTACATCCTCATATCATACAGACACTCATTAGACATTGGTACCACGGTGGAAATACTATTTTTGACAGAAATATGACACCTTTAAAAGCCCTCTATGAAAGTTTAAGAGTCATATGGGTTGTGAACTCACTATGGATCCTACCTCAGTAGCAATGCGCAATAGGTGTATATGGAGGTTATGCGATAACATCGAGTCTATCAAACTACCATCATCATCATTAACATGACAACACTGTGTTGTATTACATGCATTGCATTGACCTTCTTGTTATAGTTGATACTATGTTTGTGTTTACTCTTGTACTGTATTATCGTGTTATTAAATTATTTGTGATATTGCATTTTGAGCATCCATTTTACTTCTTTGCATTACTTTACATCATCTTATATGGATTTGGGGTTGAGATATTATAAGACTTGGGGTTAGGGCTTCTCTTAATATAAGAGATTGTTGGATTGTACCTTTGATGGGATCTTATTGATTCATTACATAATCTCTCCTTAATTGATCTCACAATAGTTGGTTAATATCATGTGAATAAGCCTAAAATGTATTTGTTGTATAATGACTCTTGTATGTAAGTATTTCTATTTAATTATGGATCATGAAGTGGTTAGTGTTGACTCACCTAGGTTATAGTGTATACCATATTGTGGTTTTGCTTGTTGATCATTATTTTGGGTTACCCTAGTTGGATTGAGTTTATGATTTGGCGGGTTGTAGATTAATTTGATACCTTGGGTAGATAGTGTTGTGGTTCTCACCATATCTTTATATTAGGGTCGGTTATCAATGATGTTTACTGAGTACACGTGGATTTTTATACTTACCCTTGCTTTTCTTTACTTTTTGGTTCTCTGCACGGTGCAGGTATTGTATCGAAGAGTATTTTGTTGACCAATTCTTACTGCATTGACTTTTAGGAGATCAAGGTAGTGGCGGACAAATTTCAAGCTTACCCGTCTCTCTTTCTTGTTATCTTTTGCTTACTTTTGCATACAAGATGTGTTAGTACACATGTTACAGAATTTTATTGGAGTCTTGTATTAGTGATAACCAGAATCGGGGATGTGTAGTGAATATTATTTCTTTCTTATTTATATTTTGGGTTTATTTGTCTGGTCTTCCACTTCATCATTCTTAAATTATATTTTTTGATTGGAATAGGCATACCTGTACTGGAGGGTGCACAAGTGTCATCACATGCCTATTTTGGCTCGTGACATGTTGAGTTATTAAAATTTGGTGATTAAATGGGTGTTAGTGATGTTGAATAAGAAGAAGTATTTGTAGGCCTAATTTATGTGGATTCTAGATGGATAATAGTCATAAGTTTGTGTAATGTGGAAGAGCTATTGTCACCTATATATAGTAGTAAACTTTTGTTGATATTGAGGTGTAAAAGATAGTGGTTGTGAGATGTTGATGCTACTTTTATAGAATAAATTTAATAGTCTCGATTGAATTCATGTTGGTATTTGAGTTATGTGACTTTTAAGTCGAGTGCTGGCTTAAATATGATCAAATGTAGATTCCCTATAGGGTAGTCTTGGATAGAAACTGGTCCACGTGTCTCAGGGAGTGCTTGTGGGTTGGATGGATTAGATGTTACTTGTCTAGCATTGAAATTCAAGTTGTAGATTCATGTAGCATATCATAGCACTTTTCATAATTGAATTTGAGGCTTTGGAACTCTAATAATGAAAAATAGGTGCTTTAGGATGTTTTTCTTCTTTAAGGTGAATATTTTAGCCATATTTATATGATTTGACTCATAAAACTCAAGTTTGAGACTTAGAACATTGAAAGGAGAATAACTGACTCATACATAAATGTTTGGCTCCATATCATCATATTTTGAAAATTCTTAAAAGAATGATTGAGTATAGAATGTGATTTGGTTGATAAGGATATCAAGTGAGTGAGGGGTGCAATATAAAAAACTCTATTAGTAATTTTTCTCTAATTCTAACCTCGTGCTTCTCTCTACCGAATGTCTATTTAGCGATGAACGGATGGTAAATTGGTATCTGGTTGTAACGGTCCATTTTGTTGTTACTAAATTTTCTGTGATAAATTCATAAAATTTCTTAATTTTCATTCCTCGATATTAACTTGAGTCTAAAAGAGCTATCATTTTATTTATTATGTCACCTAAAGCTTTCCGATGAAGATTTTAGCCTTTCAATGTGTCTAGATAGACTCAGGTCCAAAGAATTTAATTATTCATGAGTACTATTATCGATACTTTAGTTTAAAAGCTCTTTAGGTATAAATTAAGGTTGTAAAATACCCCTAACACAAAGTTAAGTTGAAAACTTTCTTAGTAATGGAGCTTTGATATGTGTTCTACTAGGGCCAGCCTCAAATGACCATAACTCCTAGAATATAACGAGTTAGGGGCCCTAACACCTAATCAAATTTCTCTTATTTTTCTTTCCAATTCAACCAACTGTTCATTAATCTGAGTTCAATATAAAAAGTTATGACCATTTTACTAAGCACTATCTAGACGCAAATGGAAATTTTGTAGTTTAGGGTGAAAATCCTTTGTTGTGGTAAGTTTTTTCATCACATTCTTCGTCTTTTAATCCATTAACATCTTAGAATCCTTAGAAACATTTTTAATGGTGGATTTTTTGTGAAAAACTAATGGGTGTTCTTATATCACCTAGATCTAATTCTAGATTATAAATTAAATATTTCTAAATGAATTTGATAAACTAGATTATGAATTTTGGTGTTTAGTAACCTTGAATTCAATAATGATGAGACCTTTAGCAACTCTATTACTGAAGATGAAAATAGCTTGAAAGAACTAGTTAATAGTTAATTGACCTTGGTATAGACCTTCAATTAAGAGTAGAATTATTGATTTTGAATCTCCAAGATATGTGTTTGAAGAGTAATTGCTTAATTACTCTTATTATTGCTTGATTTTTAGATGATTGATTATTCCAAGGCATGAAGAAAAAAAGAAAAGAGAATCTTTGTTGCAACTTGCTTCTTTCAAAAGCTTGGCATCCAGGTAGACTAGGTATAATGAGTAGAACACTATGTTAATTCATAATTTCATAATGTAGATTGATGTAAAGATTCATGTCTAGGGTTGTGGGCATGAAGTTGAGGTGTATAAAATTATTTAAACTTTATTTAATCCTTTAAAACTATTTTCTTGATTATGTTTTATTTTCATGATACTAAGTGTTATCTGCTAAAGAAAATTATTAGTAGATGAAGTGTGCAAGTGTGAGTCATTTGGTTGTTTATTGATGAATCTAGTTGAGTTACAAAGGTATTACGTTATATGTATTGTACAATAATGTGAATACAATAATTATGCTAGGGTCTAATATTGATGAGCTTGGTAATATTTAAGGGATAGATTGTAACACCCCGTATTTTGGGGCTAGAGTTTAGACCCTCATTCCTATGTATATAGATCCGAACTGAATTATTCTATATTAACATACGTTTGGTAATCACTCCTATCGTAAAGCCCCATAAAATTCTCGAGTCGATTTCAATTTTAGTGTTATGTCTGAGGGGTTAACAACTAGAATATTTTTCTAAGTGTAATGAGGACTTAGAGTCATTTTAGCTGGCAATCATCGGAATATAACTTTTAAACCTTTTCGACATCCATTTTTAGATTTTCAAGTTGGTTTATGATTGGAAAAGCTCATAGTACATCTCGGATAAGTTTTGAAATTTTTTGGAACGCATAAGGCTGTGTTTGGATTTTAAAACAGTAGCAAAACGCATAGCCTATTGACCACTTTTCAGAATTTCAGGGTCAACTTCAAACGATCATAATTCTCTGAATATAATGAACTGGGAGAGCTGCTACCTATCAAATGTAAGATCTTTGAGTATTCTTTCCAATTCAACTGGTTTCATCAAAATCCAACCTCTGAGAAAGGAGTTATACCCGTTTTACTTCAGCCTATCAGCTTATCAACTGAGGGACAGTTTCGAATTATTTATTTTCTTAGGGTCATTTTAGTCATTTCACCTCACCCAAATTTCGTCTATAACACCAGATTTAGCCCCCAATTCATCAAAATTTAAGTCTTTTCTCAAATTTTCTCTCAAGAACACCCCTTAGGTTTACAAAATAAAACCCCCAATAACTCAAGATTCAACCATGAGTTTTCAAAATAAATTGAAGATTTGGAATTCCCGCAACGTAATATTCAAGAAGCGCCTATCATATTAGCATATGGAGGTACGTGGGGTTATCCTAAAATATCATGGCTTTAGTTTTTACAAACATGCATGCTTTTAAATGGGGGTTTTCAATAAAATGCTAATAATTTGCACTTAATATGATTTCTAAGTCAGTATTTGAATGTCATGAGAATTGTTTGCCTATATTCTTCAATTGTTGAAACTATGCATATGTGATTTGAGATTTTTCATGGAAGTTTGATAAATATGAATGATAAATTGCTTTCAAATTCCCGTGATAATGTTTTGATACCCCATATTATATTGTGACCAACAAAAGAGAGCATGAATTTGAAATAATTATTGTTCACTACTTCTAAATGATAAGGCATCTTGATTTTTACATGATTATGCATATGTTGATGTGATATTGATGACTTGCAAGTCGAGTATGATGATACCCTACAGAATATGATATATGATTGAATTAGATGAAATTTGAATGCATTGATTTTACAAGAGATAGGTGGATACCCGAAGAAGGCGTTTGAGTGTAAGGGATCATCGCTGGAAACCGTGTTTGCCGACATGGGATTTTGGTACCCTGCTTTGTGATCTTGCGTACCTGTCTTTTTGTCATTCCCAAATTGGGACTATGGTTAGGAGCCCTACTTTGTGATCTTGTGCACTACTATTGGGTTGAGTCACCCTACTGTGTGATCTTGTGTGTCTTCCCCTCACTTATACTCTAATCTCGGTGACAAATAAGGTTTGACAGTTGGTGTAAATATAATATGTAGGGTATTCCACCTAGCTCAGCTGCGTTACATTATTGTTGAAAAACCATTACATTACGCCCATGTATTTTCAAATGATTTGATATGAAACTGCTTAATAATGGCTCTCAACTATATTTTGTAAAGATATTATGTTTTGTTTTGATATCTCTGCATGCCGGTAGTTTTGTACCAACCCCCTTCCCTCCCAGGTTTGGAGGCACAGTCTCGGGGTCCAAAAAATTAGTAGATTTCCTCAAACAGATTCGTAGAGTCACTTGGTGAGCCTTCTATATTTTTGAAGTCTTGATATCTGGCATTTTCATTTATCATTTATTAGTTTTGGGTCTACTGGGTGCCTTGTCGCAATTTTTAGATAGATATTTGTTTCAGTCATATAGTAGAGATTTCACAGACTTTATAGAGATGTTGTGTTGAGATTGTGGGACATTATTCCCCATTATTGCTTTCGTTTGATTCCTGACCATGTTTTTATAATATTGTTTATCTTCCGTATTTTTTTATTATATAAATTATGTGCATGACTACCAGACAGATAGGGGTGTTTTGGGCCTTTATGGTTCGGATACTCATCGTGGCCAAGGCCCCGATTTGGGTCATGACAAAGTTGGTATCAAAGAACGGTTCATGGTCCCAGGGTGTCTATGAAATTATGTCAGGTAGAGTCTTGTTTATAGGTGTGTAGCGCGTCACACTTATAAGTAGGAGGATACTATGCGTTTAGGAATGTCTCTCTTTCTTCATGTTTTAGTTCGTACAATAGAGTCAGAATGTTCCTCTTTCATACTCAAATTCATGTTATGGCGTTGCCCATACGAAAGTAATAGTCATCCCAAATTCTTTTCTTACTCTGATGTTCTCAGACATGTCCCATTATTGGGGTGATTCAAGTGCAAAAAGTTTAGAATCTACATGATATAGTCCTTTTCGATTGATCCATATAAGATTTTAAAAAAATTATGCAAAGACTAGAGAGGAGTCTGTTAGTGCTTCAATATGTGTTCATTTTGATGTAAACATTGATCCTGATGGAATCGTGCTTTCCAGCTTAAGGTATTAAGTGTATCTAGTCCCTCTCAAAAATCTTAGTATAGATGTGGACGATGTATAGCAGAATGTTGGAATTGTATTTCCACCCGAATAGTAGCATAAGTTAAAGTGTTGTTGTCATGAACTATCAGTAATGAAATTAGAACAAGAATTTAGTGATCTGAATTCACAAAGTTAGAAGTCAGAGTGAGGGTGATTTATATGTAAATGAATATTTCAGTTGAATAACCGATGTTGAGGATGATTTACCCTTTTATAGTGATAAACTAATGCGGTATCTAGTAGCACGTGTGGATAGTATGGTAGTCCATGGGGGAAGCGTCTTACTCAGATTTTTATTTATACAAAGTAAGATGTGTATTCTTAGACCATTAAATATTATGTGCCAATTTTCTATCTCTTGTAATATGTAATCTTATTATCATAGTGTTTTTTTTTTGAAAAGAAATTATATATATAAAAAAATTATAGTGAAGCCGTGTGAGGCTTTTTTGATTCACTAGCATAGTTGCCTTGTTATTCATCTCATTTTTTGTTTCAAAAATACAAAATCAGAGTCTAGTGAAGCCACGTGAGGCCTATTTCGATTCACTAGCAACTTGTTGTTCTTGTGTTGGTTTGACATGTGTGTAGCTAAATCTGTTTGCATGGGATGGAGTTGGTAATGAGGTAATTCATCCTTGTGTGTTAGCTAGTAGAAGGTAGAGAAGGAGTTGTTAGTCTGGGTGATTTGTCGAGTTCTTGATGTGTGAAAAACGGCTATACTAGCTAGTAAGTTATAATTATAGACTCATGGTTGTTGTGGAAATTTAAGGTAGTCTAAATGTATGATTGAGTGAGTAAGTATGAGGTGAGAAATTCGTCTAAGTAGAAAATATTCTATGGGGTTATAATATAAGATTAAGGTTGGTCATGGCTATTATGTGAGTTTACCCCTTGACTTTCTTTTCGTTGGTAGTTGTAAACTAGTACAACTTGTGAGAAGGTATGTGGTGGATTTTGAGTGTTTGAATAGAATGTGCCAATTTTATGGACTAGCATATTATGTTGCACTCGTCATTGATGGTAGATGATTGACGCTAAACTATACGCATGAATTCAAGTGTAGAATGTGGTGGTAAAAATAGTGGCATGAGATTAATGATGTATATTTTGAATTTAGTAGGCTTGATGTGTTGAAATAGTACATGCTAATGAGTTATGATAAGGAAGACCGTAAGGTCAAGATTGATTATTGTGGTTATGAAGTTCTAGTGTACTAGTGTTTCTTGATGTTTATTTCATGGTTTTCAAGTGAGAATCTTACGTAAGATTGGGTTGTAAAATCATGTTTAGACTAAACATTAAGTTTTGAACAGTTGAAGTCCATGAAGGTGGATGTAATGATTTCTTGATTAATGATGCTAGTTTTATGAAAGTGATCTAATAAGCTTGAATGATGTATGAAATGGCTTAATTTTTAGTTGATTCGTAATGAAGTATAATGTTGTAGGTATGCTGTGTAGGTATGCCCAAGGTGATATGGAGTTATGGCATTTCTCTATGACTATTATATGTTGCATATGACTAGTGGTACCGTAGAGTTGCTGGTTGGAAAAAGACTAGTTAGATGGTATATGGTGTTCTAGATAGCCAAGTTAAGGATCCTTGATTGATAGTGTTGAGCCTTTTGATGTGATCTCGATTCTCACAATAGAGAGATATAAGTTTGGAGATGCAATATTGGTATGCTAGGACGAAAGTGGTATGGTTCATCAAAGGCTCGGTGATATCCATGTTAAGTGTTAGAATCTAATCTTGACTTTTAAAGGTTGAACTGAGAGAATAAGTGTGCAAGCATTATACTACGACTATTGGAGGCTAGGAAATATATAGTGTATCCCGGAAGGTAGTCATTCGGATTAAGTTCTATGATATGCATGTATTGTCATATTTTTAAGACCTAGAGTGCAGTAAGTGTAGTTAGGTTAGAATCTGTTAAATGATCTCCCAAACTCTAGATGATGACTTGAAGCTAAGGGGGAGATGACAGAACGAATGACCAAGTAAGGCTCTCAGATTCTAGTTGTGATGCAGTATGGTTTAGAACATCAGAAAGTGAGGGTGAATCTTAACCAATTCCTATCTCAGTATTTTCTGTGATCCCAATACATACTCATGACTTACATGTCAGTTCGATAATCGTAGTTCATGATCATGCTTGTAATAGAGAATCATGTACTCTTCCAGTTCTAAAATGAAGAGTTCCTGTTCATTCAGTAGTTGGAATTACATTCCATATGTTACAAACTCTAAATTGAGGTCATGCATCCCATGAAATATATGTTTGCGCCCTATAGTATGCTCAGTCTCCATAACTCATGTTTTATGCCAAATAATTGGCAAGATTCAGCCTATAGCCATGAATACCCTAAATTCAGAGTGCTTTGATAAACCCCGAATGTTGATTTTCTATTCCTCATGCCTCAGTTAAGTGTTAGGTTTCATTTAATACCCTTCTATGCTTCAAAATCTTATGTTTTAGCTTTTTGTGACTCCTTCTTATGTGAGGATGGCTGTGAGGAGCAAATGTTTTCCTGTTGATAAAAAGCATAGTATGCTTGTTTTAGATAAAGCCTTAAGTGTTACGTAAGTTTCAGGCCAAATCTTTGACATATGTGATGGTTAGTGAGAATTTGTATGGGTATGTTCTTGGGGTAGCACGTGGTAGTTATATTGATAGTGGTTTAGAGAATATGTGAAGTATGTACTTATGGATGTTTGCCTTAGAGGTCATATGTGGTTATAAAGATAGGATTGAATGACATGTTGCGATTTAAGTGGAGGGACACAATATGCTCTAGTAAATCCATAGTAAGAGTTTAGAGTTGGTAGTTGAAGTGGTAAGACATGTTATGCTTAGGGTGTGATCTCTAAAGAGGATGCAGAAGACTGAATCATATGGTTTAGACTAGTATCGTGGTATGGCATGTTGTATTTTGTGATTTAAAATTAGGCTTAATCACCATGAAAGGATTTAAGCTACTTTAGACACTAGTAGAAAGATATATAAGGATTATAACTTGAATCAATAAGTATGGTAATTAAGGAGAATAGTAAGATAAGGGATACTCAAGAAGTGTGCTAAGCTTGAAAGTAAGAAGTCGTATTGACTAAGGCCTGGTAATTCTATCCTGATTTATGAATTATATGTCAATATTCCAAACTGCAGAGTAGAGTAAATGTTGTGATTTCCTCAGTTGGATGTCTCGTGTAATCCATACCCAAGATTTGTGGCTCCCTATTACTGCTAGAACTTCTTTAGAGAGAGTATTGAAGAGATACTCTAGATTGAGTATAAGTTTCAAGTATAGTTCAGTCTATGTGGATAGCAAATCAGTTTAGCAGTTAGATTCGTATAACTTATTTCCTCATCTCTTTATTTAATCATTCTACCCAAAAATCTCATATATGTTACTATTTCAAGATATAGTATACTATTATTTGCGAATATAGCTTAATTCATGCATCATGTACTAAATTCAGATTCCAGATGTTTAGTTATGATTAAATTTGTAGGTGCCTAGTGCATCGCCTCAATTTTCTGAGCATCTTAGTAAATTGAGCATTCATAGAGGGACATAGGCTCCCAAGGGGGAGATACCCCATTCAGTTGCATGCATAGATTCATATTACAAGCTCCGCACTAGTTATCATTGCATATTCAGTCATACATTCATACGTCAGTTCAGTCAAATATGCACGTATTAGAAATACATGTCCAGTAGAAAAAGTTCAGCTTATCAGTGTATTCAGTTCTGCGTTCATGAGAACAACTCAGTAACAAATCCATGCATCAGGTATGCATGTTCTTTATGAGAACTAAGCTTATGAGTAGCTTTAGTCGTGTATTCCATGAATCAGATATGCACGTCCGGTATAAGAATTGAGAACATCAGTAGTTCCAGTCTTATAGTCATGTTTCAGATCAGTGTATTATTTCTTAGATAAACATATCATGTCCGTGTTATTCCATACCTCTAAGCTTCAATATGTTCCTACCCATCATTCAAGGACGAATGATCCCAAGGGGGAGATAATGTAACACCCCATATTTTTGGGCTAGAGTTTAGACCGTCGTTCCTACGTATATAGACCTGAACTGAATTATTCTTTATTAACATACGCATGGTAATCACGGCAATCGTAATGCCCCATAAAATTCTTGAGACAATTCCATTTTTAGTGTTATGTTTGAGGGGCTAACAACTAGAATATTTTTCTAAGTGTAATGAGGAGTTAGAGTCATTTTAGATGGCAATCTTTGGGATACAACTTTTCAACCTTTCCGACATCCATTTTTAGATTTTAAAGCTGCATTACGATCGGACAAGCTCATAGTACATCTCGACAAAGTTTTGGAATTTTTTTGGAACGCATAAGGCTGCGTTTGGATTTCAAAACAGTAGCAAAACGCATAGCCTATTGCCCAATTTTCAGCATTTCAGGGTCAACTTCAAACAATCATAACTCTCTGAATATAATAAACTGGGAAATTTGCTACCTATCAAATGAAAGCTCTTTGAGTATTCTTTCCAATTCAACTGGTTTCTTCTAAATTCAACATCTGAGTAATGAGTTATACCCGTTTTACTTTAGCCTGTCAGCTTGTCAACTGAGGGACAGTTTCGAATTTGTTTATTTTTTTAGGAGCATTTTAGTCATTTCACCTCACCCAAATTTCGTCTATAACACCAGATTTAGCCCCCAATTCATCAAAATATAATCCTTTTCTCAAATTTTCTCTCAAGAACGCCCCTTAGGGTTTCAAAACAAAAAATCCAATAACTAAAGATTCAACCATGGTTTTTCAAAACAAATTGAAGATTTGAAATTCCCACAACGTAGGCTTCAAGAAACACCTATCATATTCACATATAGAGGTACATGGAGTTATCCTAAAATCTCATGGGTTTAGTTTTTATCAACATGCATGCTTTTAAATAGGGGTTTTCCATAAAATGCTAATAACTTGATTTTAATATGATTTCTAAGTCATTATTTGAATGCCATAGGAATTGTTTGATTATATACTTCAATGGTTGAAACCATGCATATGTGATTTGATATTTTCCATGGAAGTTTGATAAATATGAATGATAAATTGCTTTCAAATTCCCATGATACTGGTTTGATACCCCATATTATATTGTGACCAACAAAAGAGAGCATGAATTTGAAATAATTATTGTTCACTAGTTCTAAATGATGAAGCATCTTGATTTTTACATGATTATGCATATTTTGATGTGATATTGATGACTTGCAAGTCGGGTATGACGATACCCTACAGAATACGATATGTGGTTGAATCAGATGAAATTTAAATGCATTGATTATACATGAGATAGGTGGATGCCCGAAGAAGGCATTTGAGTGTAAGGGATCATCGCTGGAAATCGTGTTTGCTGACATTGAAATTTGGTACCCTTCTTTGTAATCTTGCATACCTGATATTATGTAATTGCAAATTAGGAATATGGTTAGGAGTCCTGCTTTGTGATCTTGTGCACTACCATTGGGTCGAGACACCCTGTTGTGTGATCTTGTGTGTCTTCACCTCACTTATACTCTAATCTTGGCGGCAACCGAGGTTTGACAGTTGGTGTAAATGTGATATGTAGGGTATTCCACCTAGCTCAGCTGCATTACATTGTTTTTGAAAAAACATTACATTACGCCCATGTGTTTTCAAATAATTTGATATGAAACTGCTTTATAATGGCTCTCAACTATATTTTGTAAAAATATTATATTTTGTTTTGATATCTCTGCATACCAGTACTTTTGTATTAACCTCTTTCCCTCCCAGGTTCAGAGGCACAGTCTAGGGGCCCAGAAAATCAATAGATTTCCTCAGACAGATTCATAGAGTTACTTGGTGAGCCTTCTATATTTTTTAAGGCCTGATATCTGGTAGTTTCATTTATCATTTATTAGTTTTGGATCTACTGAGGGTCTTGTCTCAGTTTTTAGATAGATATTAATTTTAGTCATGTAGTAGAGATTTTGCAGACGTTACAGAGATGTTGTGTTGAGATTGTGGGACATTATTCCCTATTATTGCTTTCGTATGATTCCTGACCATGTTTCCGCAATATTGATTATCTTCTACATTTTTTTTATCATATGAATTATGTGCATGACTACTAGACAGATAGGGATGTTTTGGGCCTTTATGGTTCGGGATACTCGTAACGGCCAGGGCCCTGGTTCGGTTCATGACATATATGATTTGAATCATTGTGATGATTGTATTATATAAAAATAGTTAAAGGATAATAATGCAAATTGAATGTGCTAGCAATAAGTGGTGATGTTAGAATTCAAGATGCAATGTTTGAGAAGGTAGTGGTATTTTAATAATTAATGAGTAATGAACGCTCCAACAATGACGTGTATTCTTAAGTATTGAATTATGATTTATTTTATGACATTCTTGATTTGGTATCGATAAACATACTGTATCTATTGAATGTTCATGAGAGGTAAAATTGGTGATAATGATGATTTATTGAATTTTTCCAATGAGAGACCTTTTTAATAATGATAACTCCTTGAATTAATGTCATGAATGGCTAGTTGATGATCATGATGAATTATTGAAATAATAGTCATGCGAGGCCTAAAATGTTGATAAATAAAAGATTTTAGATCCCTATTAATAATATGATTGAAAACAATTCCTTGAGTAAATAAGGTTCGTGATATATCTTCATAAATGTTGAAAAGTGAAAGATGAATATTTATTAAGAGCTGAAAAGTGGAAAGATTATTAGTAGCAATGTGGTCAATGTTAAATTTCGGTATGTCTATCTTATTGATTTCTCCAGCAATGTGACTGATGTAAAATTATTGTATTGCGAACTTGTTGATTTCACAAGCAATGTGTCTGATATTAAATTTTGATATTGCTATCATATAAATTTTTCAAGCAATGTGGTCAATGTTATATTTCGGTATTGCTACCTTATTAATTTATCATGAAATTTGGCCCAAATTAAATTTCGGTATTCCTAGCTTTTTAATTTCTCAAGCAATGTGACGAACGTTAAATTTTGGTATTGATATAAGATGTGATTGGATCGGTTCCACGAGTTGGAATGGTGATAATAATAATAATAAAGGAAATAAAAATAAAGTAATATAAAGAGATGAATCCAATGAATAGTCTCAAAGAAATGATCCCAAAATTTCAATAATTAAATTAATCCTTCTTCAAGAATATCTATAAGGTTTGCTAATGATACTTGAGTTCTCTAGTGTGCTTTACTGATATGTGAGTTGACTTAGATTACCTACTTTATTATGTCCTTGAGATTTATTGTGTGCCATGTTCTTGAAAAAGTAATAGTTTGTACTTACTTGCTATATGTTGGTCAGCTTGCTATACTTATACTTTTTGTAATCGTAGCTTACGAGATCAGCTAGTTATTATTTCCTAGTGTTATAAGAGAGTGTTTGGTTGTTAGCCCAAGAGTTTAGTGTGAGTTGTCTATGATTACTAGGTTGATTCTATAGATGTGGGTAATGAAAAAGGCAATGCAAATAAAGGAGTGATAGTGATGGTTAAGTGTTGGATTGTGGTGTATGGTTAAGTGTGAATCAATCTCGTTAATAGAGTTGGAAAATTGTAAACTATATAGGAAAAGTGTTATAGTGATATTACAGCCTTAGTTGAATTATATTTCATTTAAGATATCATGATTTATTTTCTGTGATTTTATTTTCTGATTATGTTTACTAACATTGGTAGGCTGATGATTCCTACCAGTAAATGTGTTTGTATTGACTCTACTCTTCTATATTCGTTCTTGGCGGCAGACTAGATGCAGGTTAGTTTGCAATTCCTACATGGATGACGATATTCAACACTAACTTCTGCATTTCCATCCTGAAAGATGTTTGAGTCTTTGTGTTATTATTTTATCAGTCCATTTTATAATAAGTAGCTCTTATACATGTCTAACCAATTCTTGGGGTAGTGAAGGACAGTTGTAAGAAGTTTTTGAAAAAGTTATTTATTAGTATTTAATTTACTTTGTTATATTTAATCTAGTACTTTCTTAAATATAAAAGTCTTTTGCATATTTTTAATTGGGTAATAAGCATTCTCCTAGCAACTTAGGATAGTGTAGGTGCACGCATGATTCATAAGTTTGGGTCGAGATACTGTTACCGATAGATCAATTAACTACGTGACCAAATAAGGAATAAATAAACAAGGAACCGAGTTAGAAAAATGTAAATAATGCTTGTCGGAAGCCAGATTAAATAAACAAAGAACTGAGTTAAGAAAAAATTATGAATGCTTGTTGTAAGTCATGTGAGAACGTTCCTCGAGGATTAACGCCTCCTACAAGAGGTCCCAGTGAGCCAAGGTCTGCATAACAATGAGAAAGCAAGAATAAAGGAAAATCTTGGAGATTAAGTAAAAAAATATTGGATTGCTATGTTTTATTACAAGTTGTTTCACATACGAAAGAAAACACTAATTTACAAGTTACAAAATATAGATGTTGACCAGTCAAAATGCTCTATTTATGGTGCCCTAATAATAATTTTATTAATAAAATAATGTCAGGTGTCTTATCCATCATGGATTTCAGCCTATACCTAAGGCTAAGACAGACAGGTATAGTGTACGTCCATGCAGCGGACAGTTCTGTCGTCCTTGTTCTATCTTATTCTTCCATGTTATTTGAGTATTCTGGTGAAACTCCTATTCTCTCCTTTGCTCTTTGCTTACCATATCACATTTAACCTCACAATATGTTTCTTATCGTTCCCAAAAATCTTTACCCAATACATGTAATCCCCCTCTTCTACACTCTTCAATTTTATCGTAAAACTTTGCGAGAAGAATAGGGTTTCACTTATCTAAATGCATCCCACTATTTGGAAAACCATCTCATTTGTTCTAGTTATTACGCTGTGTTTGAAGCAAGACTGCACTTCAAAACATCTTATTCTACTTTATTCCCCTTAGCTTTGTATGAGAAAATTGTTCACCACATCCTGTGGTTGAAAGAGAGGAGTTCTCTCCTAGCTAAATAAAAAAAATTGCTACCAGGTTGACAAGTTTGTATACATCGGACCACTGACCTTATTCCAAGTTGCCACATCTCGGAGGAGCAGAACTATAAATGTGAACACCTTTTTTCCTTTCCTAGTTAAGTCTTTCTGTCACGGTCCAACTGGTCATGCTTGACAACCCACCCTCACCTATGGTGATAACCATACAAGTCTCACCTTTACTCATGTAAGTGTTACTCTAACATTTATATTATATAAATTTTTATGTATTAAACAAGAGAAAAAAGGATATCTATTCATTAATTTAAATCGTTCGTCCTACCAACATCAATATTTAACCCAGTAGAGTGTCAAACCCTCTATTTATTACATCCATGGGACCTGAAGCCACCATGCAGAAATATCTAGTAAGTAACTAAGTATGAAAATAACTAAAATATCCAAAACATAAGAAAATAATCATCTTAGTCATGAAATAACGGACATCAACATAACAAAATGATCTTAAGGTTGCCCAGACATAGTTCTCACCCTCTAAGTAAGATTTGAACTGCTAACTAGAGTCAAGGTCGTGTCAATCATTGGAAAATGTTCTGAACTCGACCAAAAGAAGAGTACAGGTAGCATCAGTATATCAACATATATAGGTAAGTAATTTAGGCCGAATAACTCAATAATGTAAAAGTAAATTACTGGAAGATGTTCTTCACTCAACAAAAAGAAGAGTACAGGTAGCATCAATACATCAATAAGTACCGGTAAGCATTATAGGCCGACTAACTCATTAATGTAGAAGTAATCAAACCAGACAAGTATAAAAATGATTATAATAGAACTCATAATCATTGATATCATTCAACTAAATACATCATATATCATCACATAATTACAACCCATAAGTTTACTTTCATTGACTTTACACGGTTATTTTCATCAACAACTCAGCATTATGTATAATCATCATAATTCACCCAGTGTATGTGTATGATTGCATGTATGCAAGATATTCACATCATCTATTACCATTCTGAACCTCATTAACATCGTTATATCGTATCAGCATGGTACCCTTCCCATTACCATAGCATATCATATTTGTACCAGCGTGGTACCCATCCCATTATCACAAATATCATATTCATACCGGTGCGGTACTCAATCTATTATCTCAACATATCATCAAAATGCAAATGAAATGTAATGTAGTCATTAAATCACATGTCATGCTAGAATTCAATCATAGATTTAAAATTCACAAATAAGCATAAAGCCAGGAGAGTCTGAGTGTAACAATAAAATGATAGCCCACCTCAACTCTTTTGTCCAAAGTCACCTTTAAGCCACCCTTTTTCCCATTTGATCTCATTCTTGATATATAACAACATGAATATATAGTCATTTCAATAATTCATCCATTTTCTTAACCATTAAGGGGTCGTGTGGTAGAGTGTATAAGAATAATGCAAAATATGGTGTATTAGTAAGGCTTGTATTAGTAATGCTTATGTTAGTTATGCTTGCATTATTTATGCTTGTATTTTTATTATGTAGTGTTTTGTTTGATGTATTAAAAACAATATGAATTACATAATTTAAATAAAGAAAAAAAATTATGTTGGAAAGGATCCATTGCATTTTTTAGGGTGCATGCATTAGATCCATTGAATTACTAATGCCATGGATTTTGAGGTATTAGTAATACACACCTCAATACACAATAGAGTATATAACTAATTGTTGCATTAGGTATACATAGGGTACAAAGGTATACCAAACAAGGTACTACTAATACACATTAAACTAATGAATGTATTAACATTCTAATACACTCTACCAAACGACCCTCAAGGAACAAAATCCATTGATTTTAGCCATACATTTACTCTATTTCATCATCACAGGGTTTTCTATCTCTTAAACCTTATGAATTTTACTTGAATTAACATAAACAACTGTGATTCTAGTCTCATTAGTGTTTTCAAACACACATAGGATCATTACATATTGAATTTATAAATAATCTCGTCATTTCTCATCAATTTCCACAAACTAAGGTTGAACCCAAAAAATCATCATTAATCTATTTTCTAGTGATTGTCTAAGGTTAAATGAAGTAAATTCAAGTCTAGAATATAATTACATACTTCTAAAGATGATAACTCCACAAACCCTCAGCAAATTTCCTTCTCCAGACCCTTATTGCAATTTTCAAAAAAAGGGAATAGTAAAAATATTTTCTAATTTTAAAAAAACACAAATTTTACTGTGTGCTACCACAGGTTGCGCCCTTTTTCCTGAAGACCACTACTGCAGTTTCTATGACCGTTGCCCTTTTTCTAATTTTATAACATACTTCATGAATTTTGACACTGCAAACTAACTGCTCCATGATAAATGTTATAATCAAAGTTCTATAACTCTATTTCTTATGTCAAAAGTTGTTTGAATTTCTATGTCCGTTGGCAATCCAATAATAATATTGAACACCTCTATTACCAACCACATTAGCAATATATTTGTTTAACAATCACACCCTTAAAAATAATTGAATACTAGACTAGCCCTAAGTTCGTCGAAATTCCACTAAGGGAATTCTAGGTGTAATTTCTATCTCCTATTTCAGCGTAACACTATTTTGGGTCGTTACACTTTCTTTTGATGGTGTGTTCCTACCACGATTATTTTTTCTTCTTTTGTTTCCTCCAACCATAGGGTATTGCCATTAAAACATGTGTTAATACTATTTTTGACTTGGTTATTGCCACAGACTCTGCTAAATTTTCCTATTTTTCTTTTACAAACATAAACACAAATATAACATATTTACACAAAAATACTTTAAACATACTAAATATGTTGATTCTACTAGACAGTACATCCGAGGGAAAAGAACCACCACAAAAATTCTCAAGTTGTGAGACAGACATATAGGTACCCCAACCCTATCAAAAGGCATGCATTGTCCCTAAGGCATTATTAAAATAATATGATGCTAGAGGTAGGACATATCTATGGCACCCTAGGCAATTGTGTCTAGTTAAACAAAGTGGGCTGCAACATCAGTCGCAACATCATTAATCAAGGCACTAGTGGTTATTGTCGTACTCAAATTAACATCATAAGTATTAGTTGGTGTATGGAGAATCCATACTCATATTTACACTAGCGCTCTGGTCTGTGACCTCGGGTACCATGCTAATGAGGTTCCAACAACTCGAGTCCTCCTCTCTTTATTTGCTTTATCTCTTGATTCCATTGACAACTTTTATGCTTTCTACAACTCTATTTGTTCTTTCTTCTCTACCTTTTTTAACTTTTTCTGGTTCTTCTTCTTCTTCTTGTGCCATATTTCACCTAGCTTCGAGAGGTCTATTAACAAGTTAATGAAAGGCTCATACTCCTCTTACTACTCAATTGTATAGATCAGAAATGTCTGGTCTAGTCTATTTTGTAACACAACAATATCAGTTTGGGCTTTTGCCAATTCAGCAGAAAACATAACCAAGTTAGGAACTGTCAAAGCCTTCCACCTATCAGTCATACTCTCTTCCATGTTATTAATTCGGCTATGGAGATACTCATATGGTACAAAGGTAGTAAAAATGGCCCAATCTATAAATGTGTTAGCTTTCTACAAATAGATTCAATTGATTCTAACATTTTTGGATTATTTAATCCATCTCATGAAATTTTATAGAGTGAATAGATAGGATTAGTTTACACCTAAAGCAGCTATAGTATCAGCTGACTCATGGAGGTAGTAGTCGGTGCTGATGTGAGGGCTAACTCCATACCTATAGTATCTCCTGATGCTTTTGTAGAAACTGGAGGCTCTCCAACAATGGCGACAATATTTGATGTGCTTAGGTTACACCTCTAAGTTGAAGTATAAAGTGGTCGTTGTCAAACATAGAACTCAACTAGGTTTGGGTCAAATCCCACAGAGAATAAGGTGAAGAGGATATCTTATGCAATTATTCAACTATTAGCCAATTATTTCCTTAAGGGGGTTGTAAAAGATGGAGTTGTTTCAATATAAATTGTGAATAAGTAACAATCGTAATTTTTAAGAGAATGAATTTACTTAAGAGATATAACTAGGTTTATGTTGACCATGGTTTCGTGATACAAAAGAGTCGCTAACAATGGTAGACTCTTTTAGCACTATACTTACAAAGCTATTTATACCTTAGTTCATCGAAGTGTTTCCCCTACTCAGATAATTATCAACCTAATATTCTCAGTCTAAGAGTGATTGCACTACAAAACAAAATAATTGTCTTAAGTTGGTCAATTTTATTACAAAATTAACCATTAGATGAGGGCTAGAAACCTCGAATCCTTGTCCTTAACTCTTTCTCCTAGCCTTAACTTCTTTTCTCAAGCAAGTTAAACCTAAAGTGGGTTCTAATATTTGCAACCATTTTAAATTATACAAAATGAAGTAACTAATGGTACGAGCAATAGCAATAGGAAAATCTACACCGACACCGTTATTGACCCTAAATATGTCAATTCACCATGGCTCCCACAACCCTAATTGTGGGGTTTATCCACTTATAGCTTTAGGAACAAACAAATCCATAGAAATTAATCATGAGAAAAGAATAAACTTACCCAAATAAAATCACAAGAACCTAATTTATATTTCGAAACTCAAAAAATTGTTAAAATCCCACAAAAGAATGAAAGAGCACTTGTGTTCTCTCTCCAAAGAGGAAGATGCATAAAATAAACTCTAATAGTAGCTATGTATAGTTTAGGGGAATTTAAATCTAATTAAACTCAAAAAAGACCACCTCACATCTCATGTCTAAGTTGACGACCCATTGCCTATGTGACGGTCAATCACCTTTGCAATCGCCTCTATCCACTGAATATTGCTTGGAGTTTGCTTAAGCTCCACGGTCTGGTCAATGATCCATTGAGGTAGTGATGATCCATTGGTTTATTCATCACTTGATGTATTACACTTACTATATGTTAGTTAAGTGCTACAGTTTGGGTGACGAGTCATCGAAAGGATAATGGTTCATTAATTTATGCGTCAACTTGCCAACACTTAGCATTACAAACTATTTAAGAATCATGGCCTAGAGGATGACCCATCAAAGGATTGACTACTCATCAAGTGGATCATCAAGTTTCCTTTTCACACAATTCATATTATCCTTAACACATTCTCCTGCATATAAGACACAAAAGTGATCAAATCTAATAAAAGCTGCTTAAGAACTTCCACTTCTTTAAGGTTAAATGCATTAAATATGTTGTAAAATGCCTGCTCATCAATATCATCAGAATATACATGGTCCATTATTTAAGAAAAAATTGGTTTGGTGCTTGAATGATAATAATGACTATTTTTTCCTTTTGGGGTCTTACCTTACTCTTATATTCCGAGACATGAATTACACCTGAAATCATAGAGGCACTAGGCAAAATTTTATTTTTTCTTTTGAGACTAGATTTTGTCACAATCATATCAAGGGAAAATGGCTAGATAAAAATAAGAAAAAGAGAAAAATGAGGGGTACTCCCACCTTAGTACTGAATCTTCTTCAAAATGCCCGTGTCATTTCTTCTAATCAATCGGTGCACACAAACCCTCATACCAATACTTCCAAGGGTTCTTCCTTGAATGGGGCAAAGAGAGATCAACCCATGTTTTTGAAAATCTTGGAAGGGATTGATGTCATGCCCCATAGGGACATAACTAGCACTTGATACCAACTTAGACCTGAGCCAAACCTTACTTGGAAACTATGCTTCTAGCATAATACCAACAACAAAATCATTAAAACAAACATATATATCTAGTCTTAAAAATAAGACCTCAACCAGCAAAGCCCTAGTCAGCATAAACTGTAATAAATTATGCTAATCTCAGTTATTTATATAAAACAGAAACTACATCCTGTGTGGACCTTCGAGACCACCCTCTTATCTATAATCAAGTAATAGAATGCAAACCATAGAAGCTACCATGATATCTAGAAATATATTCAGTAAGTATATACATACATATATGATCAAGGTCAACATGTTTGTCTTCTAAAAGGGAAAAAGACTACGCCAAAACATCCAACAATGCACATCTATTGATAAGTGTGTCATGGGCTTGAGACTATTTACTAGAAGCCAAGCTCGAAAAAATGGATACAGTTGAGCTTGTTGCAAACTCACCCAAGGGAGTGTATTCATTGACATTTGAGGGCTGACCTTGGGTTCTCAAATACACCCAAGTCTGCCCCAAAACACTCCACACCCGTCACCCTTCATTAAGGGTAAAGGGGTCCTTTTGTAACACCTTTGTAATAGCCTATTTAAATATTTTCCTTAGTCTTGTTCCTTAGTTAGATTATTTTTGAATCAGTATTGTAACATTGAAACACCATTCTCTCAAGAGAGAGTAGACCGCCATTGCCATCACAAGAGACAGTTTTCTTTTTGTGTTGTACGTATCGGCTAAAAATGTGAGTTCTTGAGTGAATCGGGTTCCCCTTGGGTTTGTGTTAGAACTTGGTGATTGTTAACTTGTTTTTTAGAGTTTTATAGTTTGATAAACTCTTTAGTTGCTACCTAATGATTTCTCTTTGTGTCAAGTTACCTATTCTTTTATTGTTTATGTTTGTGTTTTCTTCCTGTATCATATTATTGTCTTGTTGTTGCGGGTTTAGGTGTGTTGTTGTGATTGTTTACGGATATTTTTAGTGTAGTAGACACCATTTGGTATCATAGTGAAGGTTAGTCATGTTATTACACTACCAATCTTGGGCTCTTCTAGTTGAAAATAAAAAAAAGAGTTGTTGGGTGTCTTGTGTTTGGCTGAGAAGCTGTCAAGATTTAGGTGTTATTTTGATTATCTTAGTAATTTCATGTGTTAGCTTGTTGTTCACTAATACACTTGATTCTAAAGTCTAAGATTTGACTTACTGTTTAGTTGTTGTTGAGGGGTTGGACGGATTAGATATTGTTGTTGTTCAAAGTGTTCTTGTTGTTGTTCATATTGTTCTTATGTAATATTCAACAAACGGCCATGTTTGATTTGAAAAAAAAAAAGAGACAAAGTCTTGTGTTTGTCTTAGGACTAATTTCAAGGCAACACTAAAGTGTCAAAGAAACAAACATCTCCCAAAAAGCTTGTTTACCAAAAAGAGTGTCAAACATCTTTCAAGAAAGGCAAAAAGAGGAAAGGGACAAAGACAAGGCGAAAAGGTGTTTTGCCAATTTAGTGCAAGTTGATGGACACCTTTGAACCTTGGAAAAATAGTCCAAAATCTTGAATCCTCACTCCAAAACCGAAAATTATGACCAAACAAGAAGATTGAACAACTCTAGATTAAAAAAACATCATACTTCAATAACAATTCCAGAAAGCCGAAAAAAAAATGTGGACCACACCAACAACAAAACTCAAGCTCTTGGACATTCATAGTTTCTTTCCTTGTATCTACTAGGTTCTTTCTATTGACTCCTAAACTAGTTTGAAACGAAGTAACAACCTACTAAGTTGTGAACTAGTTTTTGAGTGCATCTTTCGTGTTAACGTTCCTTGTGGTGCTTTGCTCGTTTATAATTCACAGTTATTCTTGGTTTAAGTGCGCACAAAACTTCCTTGAGTCTTCCAAAACAAAATCCATTCTAACTAAATATTAGATTAATTCCCAAGTACTCACAAGTTGATAGCCGTGTTACAACACTTGAAGGGCCAAGTGAGGAAGACGAGTGAAAATAGTGAGTGAGAGTATTTTGAACTAATGTTTGCTCGTTTTGTAGGTACATATGCAAATTGAACCACCAAACATGGAACCCGAAACATCCAATGCCTAAACCATGGATCATAATGTTATGAATGCCCTTGTAGCTATTCTTGAGTCCTTGTCTCAGGACATGGCAAGAGTGATTGTTACGGTTGAGAAATTAGGTGTGGAAGTGACCTCTATTAGTGGCTAGGTGGAAAGGACAGAAAGCCATTGGAGTTCTTGACCCTCAACTGCTCAAAACACATCCCCAACAATTACCCCTGAATCCATGCACCAAAGACTGTAACCACCAAATGCCATACCTCAAGCCAACTATTACTCACAAGGTCGAGGCCTTGAGCGACCTAGCCATTCCCTACATCACCAAGTCCTACATAAAGGACATGGAACCCAAATTACACCCTTAAATACGAACCCTCCAAACCAAAATCATCCAATCAAAATACCTCCACACTAAATGTCAATCCACCATACCAAATTCCAAATGTCCAAAACCCGCCAATACAAGAAAGGGGATTTGTGAGGGAGAATCGAAGGGGAGGGTATGGAATGTATGATGATCCTTATTTGAGGAAAGATGGTATGAGGGGAAGAAGGGTAGAACAAATACAAAATCTAGGGCGTGAAGGTAGGGGCGGCCGAGGAGTTAGGGAAAGGGATGTTGTCCTCAACACCATCAAAATGGGGCTTTCGATCTTTAAGGGAGAAAGTGATACCAAAGAGTTTCTTGTATGGTAATCCGCATACGAGAGAGTATTTTAAGTGGATTATCTCATGGGAGATAAGAAGAGTTGCTATGCCATTGCTCATTTTGAGGGATATGCGACCACGTGGTGGGAGTATGTTAAATATTTTGTAAATGTATTGATTGAGGGGCAACCATCACCTCAGTTTTGATTAAGGAATCTTATGAAGTAAAGGTACCTTCCCAAAAGTTATTAGCATGAAATACTTAAGAAATTGTACAACTTGAAGTAAGGAAAAAGAAGTGTGGCAGCCTACTATGATGAGTTTCAATAACTCATCTTAAAACTTGATCATAGGGGAGAACAAGTGAGCCACAATATCATCCGGTTTAAGGTAGGCCTAAACAAGGGAATCTCTAAGCATATGACACTGATAACACTCAACTTACACACCAATTTAGTGCAAGGCGGTCGTTGTCAATATATTTACCCAACTTACGAGTCGAGGTCGAATCCACAGGGAACAATATGAGTGGCGATTAGACTAATTTGAAACTACAGCTACAAATTAAATTACAAAAAATGATATGAAAAGATAAAATGGTGTTTTTCAATTTACCAAGTAGTTGTTGGTACTTTAGTTTCAGTGTTCGTAATCAAGAGCTTATGAAAAACTAGAATTATGTTCACTAGGGCTTTTGGTACTTGACAGATGCTACTAGTGGTTCAAGATTCTCATGGTAGGTAGGTGATGATAGGAGAATTTACACGCCTATAGCACTAGATTTTGCCCATGTTTTAGCCTAGTTTTGAGAACAAATTATATAATTCATGCACTTTTAGTCCTTTTTCCTGTAAGTGAGCTAACAAACATGATTAGTAAGTTTTCAGGTATAAATGATGCAGAATTTAGCATTTTATGGATAACTTGACGCCTAAGAAAGCTTCACGAAAGGAGGAAAGCAAAGCTTGGATGCCAAGGACTAAAAGTGATGCATGGAGAACTTGTCCCGGGCAAAAACAGCAATTCTGAAGACTTCGGGGACTAGCAGTAACTTATTAGGATTAGGATAATGATACATTAACCTAGTAGGATTTGGTTAAGTATTTCATTAGCTTAGTAGGAATAGGATGAGGGTCTTATAAATACCCTATTTGGCTAGAGATTTTTAATTCATTATTCTTCCATCAATTACAACACATTCTACTTTTTATTCTTCTTCTATTCATCTAATCAATTCTTAATTTCCACAACAAGAGAACGTTACTATTGCAAGGGAAGTTCACGCCTAACGCCTACCACACTATTACTACACGAAATATTTATTGTGGTATAATAACAATGTCTATTGTGATTTCCTTCGCACTCATGGGTAACTAAACTTCTCTGTTGGGGTTATGGAAGCCATATGAGATACTATCTATTGCTATGAGTTTGTGAATTCATAACACATATGCTGCTTATATCATTATTCTCTTCATCTTAATCTAAATTCTTTGTGGTTGCAAACGCATAGAATACGCCAGTATAGCATTAACTTGTTCGAAAGAAAAGTTATATGTCTGGAAAAGAGATAATGTCAAGGTAATAGGCTCCCATCCCCTATTAAAAAGTTAGTGCTGTAACTGGATTAACCTCTTGGAGAATTTGTACCGTTAGATACGCTTTAAGCTCGAAAGATTTAAAGTAAAATAATCCTTGTTGAGGTCGAAAGACGCTTGGATTTACCATCGAATACAGTTCTCTATAAGCACATGCATGTCTGAATTCCGCATAACTCATAGCCAATAGAGACGTAAACTCAGAAGGTGGACATAACCCCAGCTCCTCAATTCTCATTGTTTTACAACCTACTAAACATTCTTTCTTTTTACGTTGCTATTTGCAGTTTTTACTTTAATATTGTGGTTACACATTACAATCCCCCCTTTTACGAGACTTGCACTAAAAGTCTAGTAATCCTTGCTTACTTGTTGACCAAGCTATTCCCTGTGGGATCGATACCCAACCCAGTTGGGTTATATATTTGACAACGACCGCTTTACACTCCTACGAGAGCTGTAGATTGAGCGTTATCAAAAATTGGCGCCGTTGCCGGGGAATACGAGTGTCAATTAAGTTCGTGATAATTACTTTTAGTTTTTGTTTTTGTTCTCTACAGGTTTTTATTCAGTGCATGCCCCATACTCGAAGTTCTGGTCAACCGTTATTACCTATCAATCCTGAACCACAACGTATTGGCAGAATAGAGGAACAACACAAAATTGAAAGGATGGCTGCTCAACAGGAACAGGCGAGACTAGCTGCTCTAGACGCCGCTCAAGTGCATCAACAGAATATTTATAACCCTGGGCGAGCAATAAATCCTGACGACGAGGACCTAGGTGATGACGAGTTACCCTAGGCATGCTGGTAAGATTGCAACACCTGCTAACAAAAAAGATCGTCAAGCTAGGTTTAGGCATGAACGCCGAGTTATGCAACCATCTTTCGACGATGATGATGATGATCTTGATGGAGCCGGAGCCACGGGAGCCATTATTCCTCCACCATTGGCACCCGGAGCCAAGTTCAACATCACAAGCGCCATGATTCAGTTATTGCAACTCAAGGGATTATTTGGTGGACTAGCAGGCGATAATCCGAATATGCATCTCATCAACTTTATTTCTACATGCAAGTCTTTTGACAATCCTGGCGATGGTCAGAATGCAATTCAATTATGCCTATTTCCATTGTCTCTGTCTGGGGAGGTAACTCTATGGTTGAATGGGCTGACTCCTGATTCTATTACAAATTGGAGGCAATTGAGAGACGCTTTCCTAGAAAGATTCTTTCCGCCATCTAAAAGAGCACAATTGAGAGACGAAATCAGCAACTTTCGTCAGCTTCCAACTGAAGCCCTTCATGAAACATGGGAGAGGTTCAAGACGAAGCTTATGAGGTGCCTAAACCATCACATGACCAATGTCCACCTAATGGAGATACTATATAGAGCCTTGAATTCAATAACTAAACCAGTGGTGGATAATGCGGCTGGAGGATCTTTTATGGACCTCACCTTTGGTCAAGTAAGCAATATGCTAGATCGTATGAAGAAGCAAAGTAGAGCTTGGCATACCGGGGATTCTGAGGTAGCAAACCCCACTTTATCTATTGGCATGACTGCAGACCAAAGGAGAAGAGAAGAAGAACGTAATCAAGATATGGCACACATGAAGACACAAGTGGATCTTCTTACAAATCATCTATTATCAGAGAAGACCAAAAAAGTCAAAGCTGTTGCGTTAAACGGAAGAGACGAATCTTATTCGGAAGAAGAAGCCAACTACTTGAACAACCAGGGGGGTTTCCGAGGTAATACACAAGAAAACCAAGGTCGGAACTATTATGATAAATCTGGAAACAAGGACCAAGGTAGTTGGAAGAACAAGAATGAAAAGAGTGGTTTATACATTCCCCCAGGAAGACGAGACACCACCACATCTAGTTCCGGAAGTATGGAAGACATGATGGCTAAACTATTGAAAGGAGTGGAAGCAACCAGCGCAGGAGTAACGGAGGTAATACATGATTTGTCCTCGATGAAGCAATTGGTTGACTCACATTCTACTTCAATAAGGTAAATAGAGCAGCAATTGAGCCAACTTTCAGCAGCACTCAATCACAGAAAGGCTGGCACCTTACCTAGCGACACTGTGCAAAATCCAAGGAATATCAGATTATGCATGGCTATTACTACCCGAAGTGGTAAGGTGCTGGAAACTTCATCCAAATACAAGTAAGTGGTTGACGAGGCAGCAGACATCGATGATAAGGCAAAAGGAGAAGCTGCCCACGACGTCCATGACGTCACACCGAGTATGTTACAGCTTGAAAAGGCTGAAAAACGGAAGCAAGAGGAGAAGAAAGCCAGGAGAAAACAATTCCTTATACACCACCACCTTTTCCTCGAAGACTAAAGAAGCAGGCAGATGATACAAGGTTCAGCAAATTCATGACAATGTTAAAACAGCTGACCATTAATGTGCCAGTGGTGGAGGCACTAGAGCAAATGCCTAGGTATGCAAAATTCATGAAGGACCTTTTAACAAAGAAGCGGACGGTAAGATATGAGCCGGCAGATAATGTTCACCATTGCAGTGCAATCGCTACAAGATCGCTAGTTCTGAAAAAGACCGACCCTGGTGCCTTCACTATTCCTTGCACTGTTGGATCTTTGAATTTTGCCAAGGTGTTGTGCGATCTGGGTGCTAGCATCAATTTGATGCCACTATCCATCTATAGGAAGTTGGGGTTAGGCGATCCGACACCAACCAATATGAGGCTCGTGATGGCCGATAGGACGGTAAAATGACCTGTGGGTATCTTAAATGATGTGTCGGTGAAGGTTTCTTCATTCATCTTTCCTGCAGACTTTGTTATTCTAGATTGTGAGGTGGATTCTGAAGTTCCCATAATCTTGGGACGTCCTTTCCTTGCAACTGGAAGTGTGCTTATTGACATGAGAGCTAATGAGCTTTTATTTTGGTTGAATGACGAAGTGGTCCGCTTTGATATATGCAAAGCAACAAAGCATCCCAGCGATATGGATGTGTTCTCCGTAGCTTATGAGGATAAGAAAGCATTATCTGTAAAGAAACATCTTACTGTTGAGCCATTGTCTGCTGCACTGCTGAATGTTGAGCATGAGGATGATGAAGATTATGAAGAAACTATGTGCGCTCTAACAGGAATAGGGTCCTATTCTCATACCCCTAAGCAGCAGGACCTTGATCTTAAGAATCAACCATCACTAACAGCAAAGACTTTCATTGAAAATCCACCAGAGCTAGAATCGAAAGAGCTCCCCAATTATCTAAAGCATGCATTCTTGGAAAGTGGAAATACACTACCGGTAAGTGTGGCAGATGATTTTAGTGAGCAACACGTAGAGGCTCTCATCTCTGCTCTGAAGAGATACATGAGAGCTATGCATTGGACTATTGATGATATAATTGGTATCCCCCCTGAGGTATGTATGCACAAGAGTCATATCGAAGAAGATTGCATGCTACAAGTAGGTATCAGCATCGTCTGAATCCATTCAGAAAACGATGCCCCATCTATCTCGATGAAAACTAAGTAATCAAGATAGTTATGTCGTGCCGCGACAATAAATCAAGCGCTTGGTTGGAGGCAACCCATCATTTTTAAATGTTCTTGTTGTTTTTTTTTCCTAGGATTTTGTCGAGCCACGACCAAAACTAAGGCACTTGATGGGAGGCAACCCATCGTTCTAATCGTTTTTGTTGTTTTTGAGTGAATGTAGGTACAAGAGGTGTAAACAAGGAGATTGGTTGCAAATTTTGATTTGGAAGAATTTCATGTTGAAGGTGGTAAGTTAGGAATGAAGAAGCAAAAGGCTATGGGTTAGGCATTGCTTATGAAAATATAGGCATCGAACAAGGCTAGGCCGAGGTAAAACTAGGCCACGAACAAGGTAAGGCCGATACTATGGCCTAAGGTTTCGGAATCTAGTGTGCCATAGCATAGGAGCCGCCCATGCCCAAGTATGCCATAGCATAGGCGCCGCCTATGCTAATGCCTTTTGTCTCTGAATCTCATATGCGATGATAAAGGCGCCGCCTATGCCTAGGAATGCCATGGCATAGGCGCCGCCTATGCTAGACAATGATTTGCAAAAGGCACCGCCTATGCCAAGCATAGGCAAAGCCTTAGGCGCCGCCTATGGTCACTTTTGGTCTCCAAATCCGATTTTAAATGAGTTAAAATCCGACTCAAGTTTGTCCTATAAATAAGATACTTAGTCTTAGACCAAAAATATATTGCAAACCTAGCATAAGCGCCGCCTACCTATCCAAATCCTCTCAAAAATTTCCCTTTTGCTCTTTTACTTTGCAAGAACATCATCCGAGGTCATCAACCAAGTAAGTACTACTTTGTTCTTTATTTATATTCCGTAAGTACTACACTACTACGCATATTATGAATTGCTAAATCTTGAAGAGTATTGGTGATTTGAATGTGGTTGATGTGTTGTGATACAACTAAGTGAGTGAAAGAATACGTAAGAATAATCTTAACATGTTTCCAACTTGAATTTGATTTTGATGCACTGCCATACTTCTGTGGAATTGATATGGTCATAAAAATTGCATAATCTTGTCACTTGAAATCTTACATATTGGAATGACTTGTTCATCAAGATGAGAGTTATGGTTGACTACCAACATATGAGGTTGTGATTATTCTAGATGCGATACCTTAATTTAATCCTTATGTAGTAGTCTTGATACATCAATCATGAAAGTATTGCCAAGATTACAAGAAGTATGACTGCACTGATTTTATGGTTGGAACATATCACATAAATGTATATCGATGAACTTTGAGTAATTGACACCATTCACTTCACTAGTTTGTACCAACAAATTAAGTGTGGGGTGGTGCCACTACTGCTTGTTTATAGATTGTATCCATCGACATGACGCTAACATGAATATTATTTTAATATCAGGTACAATGGCACCCAAAGCAAGACAAGGCAAAGATAAGGCAACCACTTCCCAAAAAGGCAAAAAAAGAGGCAAAAAAGAGCAAGGAGAATCATCCTCAATGCAAATACCATGCTGCATGTTAAGAATTAAATGGGTCCTAGAAGCGGAAGCAAAGGAATGGTATAGGAACAACAAAGAGAAGAAATATGTTCATGTGGAGCTGATACACAAGGAAAGCCCAGCAAAGAAAGAGCCACGCATGTTGGCCAAGATAATGGTGTTACATCTTGATTTCATCTTCCGAGATATGGGAGAGTGCAATCTCGATCTAACACGCGAATTCTACGCCAACTGGTCACCAAAAACCACAGGAAGTGAGGTCAAGATTCAGGGCCAAGTTCTGCAGCTAAATGCGGAGTTCTTCAACTCCTTTCTTGGCTTGCCTGCTGTTGATCCATCACCATTCAAAGAGATGTACAGTATACCTCTATATAGATCCATTCGACACACACTCTATGGAACAAGGTCCATGGCATGGTGGAGTAGACACAAGGACACCGGATGACACAACACCTTCCCATATGCTCCTTTGAATAGAGAAGCAAGAATACAGTTGAGCATAGTCAACGCTTGCCTAATTCCAGGGACTCAGTACACCAAGATAACACGAGATAGAGTGTGCTTGGTATATGCATTGATGACGAATGTCCCTATCAACATTGGGGCAATTATTCGATCCACAATGCGGAAAGCAAGGCTACGCAAGAGGTCCCACTTCAGCTTTGGCAACCTGTTGACTGCATTACTAAGGAAGGAAGACATCGAAGAGGAACCGGCTGCTCATAAACTCCCACACAACCCAAAGAAGGTTGACCTCACGAAGGTTAAAGATGCTGAAACTATGCATGACGTCAATCTTACCACTTCAGAAAGGCATGCTCGAGATGAGAGTTTCTTTCGCCATCTTTATGGCATGACTCAATTTACAATGATGAGCGGAGGTCGTGTTCCAACTACTGCGGAGCTCCAACAGTTGGATCATGACTATCCAATGAATGTGAATGCAAGGAAGATGTGTGGATTAGGTAAATACTTTGAGGAACCTCTTGATGACGATGTGTCGACCGATGATGAGTGACGAATGCCAGAATCCGACGTGGAGGAGAATTCTGATTACGACGACTCCTATGATGATTCTGACGAAGGGGGTATGACCCCCAACATAGAGGAGGAGTCCGACTGACCAGGTTCTTCGTATTTATTTTCCACTGAGGGCAGTATCCCGTTTAAGTGTGGGGTGGTGGTATTTGCATTCTATACTCCCTTATCCGAATTTGCATTTATGTTTGTTTGCTTAGCTTAGTTTTTTTTTTCTTCTTAGTTCTTTTCATTTTTTTCGTTTTTTTAGAAGTAATTTTTTTTTAACTTAGCTTTGCATGAAATTATTCTAATAGGCAGCATGAGATTATAACAAGAGTTCATGCTAAAATCATGAATATTGAGACGTTTAGGCTCTAATTGTGACTCACTATGTGATATTGTGTGGTTCAATTCCTTCATCTGTTGGGGCAAGAGTCTATACTACTCCCAATAAAGTCGACCATGTGCCTTGTGTGTGTGAAATAATAGTATATTCGATGCTTGTGGCTGATGCTAGAACTTGCCTGGTATGTATGTAAAGCGAAAATAAAGAGTGCAAGTTTAGGAGATGATGTAGGCATTTCTTTGGCAACCTGTAATTGTTTACCTTCATTCTTACCTACCCATAGACATCATCCTATTTAACCTTTTTTGAGCCTTTAGCCTATTTTCTTTGACAGCCTCATATGTAAGCCTAATCCATTTTTTCAAGACCATAATTTGATCCAAATTCCTAAGTGCTTTAAAGTGTAAAGTCATGTGATAAAATAAGAGGAAGTTGGGTAAGTATGATGCTTTAGAACGCATTGGTGCTTGAATTCGTTATGAAAAAGAAGTGCTATCATAAGAGGTATGTTATGAAAAGAAAAAGGAAAGGAAAGCTGAAAAGTTGCTTAAAATTGAAATACAAAAAAGGAGAAAAGGGGTGGTAGAATAAAAGAAGGTAGAAAGGTTGTTTGAAAGAAAAGTGTTAATGACATATTGTGATGTATGAAAGCACTTAGGGAACTTAGTCACTATTTCTGGCCAAAATAGTCCTACCCTTCCCTTAGCCTACATTACAACCATCAAAAGACCTATTTGATCCTAACCTTATCATTCTGACATTTAGTGGAGCATTACACTAAGGGAAAGCCTATGGCCATCAGTTGCAGCATATGAATTCTTTGTGAGAGTGAGAGCAAGGATATTTTTATACCCATGTTTGAAAAATATGCTATACTTGTGAGTGATTATGGGTAATATATTGTGAGACACACACGGTTGATGAGTTTTGGGTAGTCGTGTATGATTCTTTGTGCCTTAAAGCGTTGACTATGAGTTGAACACCATCACGAGTCTATGCTAGAGGTTAAAATTGTTTCTACTAATGATCGGAAAACTACTCTTTGTTGATAATTGTTGTTCTTGTCTTGACGAATATTTTGTGTTGTTATTGTGAAACCCTAAGTTGATGTTTAGATGGGCATGATAGTTTGTTCGAGGAAGAACAAAGCTTTAAGTGTGGGGTGTTGATGATAGGCGAATTTACACGCCTATAGCACTAGATTTTGCCCATATTTTAGCCTAGTTTTGAGAACAAATTATATAATTCATGCACTTTTAGTCCTTTTTCCTGTAAGTGAGCTAACAAACGTGATTAGCAAGTTTTTAGGTATAAATGATGCAACATTTAGCATTTTATGGATAACTTGACGCCAAAGAAAGCTTCACGAAAAGAGGAAAGCAAAGCTTGGACGCCAAGGACTAAAAGTGATGCATGGAGAACTTGTCCCAGGCAAAAACAGCAATTCTGAAGACTTCGGGGACTAGCAGTAACTTATTAGGATTAGGATAATGATACATTAACCTAGTACGATTTGGTTAAGTATTTCATTAGCTTAGTAGGAATAGGATGAGGGTATTATAAATACCCTATTTGGCTAGAGATTTTTAATTCATTATTCTTCCATCAATTACAACACATTCTACTCTTAATTCTACTTTTTATTCTTCTTCTATTCATCTAATCAATTCTTAATTTCCACAACAAGAGAAATGTTACTATTGCAAGGGAAGTTCACGCCTAACGCCTACCACACTATTACTACACGAAATCTTTATTGTGGTATAATAACAATGTCTATTGTGATTTCCTTCGCACTCATGGGTAACTAAACTTCTCTGTTGGGGTTATGGAAGCCATATGAGATACTATCTATTGCTATGAGTTTGTGAATTCGTAACACGTATGCTGCTTATACCATTATTCTCTTCATCTTAATCTAAATTCTTTGTGGTTGCAAACGCATAGAATACGCAGTATAGCATTAACTTGTTCGAAAGAAAAGTTATATGTCTGGAAAAGAGATAATGTCAAGGTAATAGGGTCCCATCCCCTATTAAAAAGTCAGTGCTGTAACTGGATTAACCTCTTGGAGAATTTGTACCGTTAGATACGCTTTAAGCTTGAAAGAGTTAAAGTGAAATAGTCCTTGTTGAGGTCGAAAGACGCTTGGATTTACCATCGAATACAGTTCTCTATAAGCACATGCATGTTTGAATTCCGCATAACTCATAGCCAATAGAGACGTAAACTCAGAAGGTGGACATAACCCCAACTCCTCAATTCTCATTGTTTTACAGCCTACTAAACATTCTTTCTTTTTACGTTGCTATTTGCTGGTTTTACTTTAATATTATGGTTACACATTGAAATCCCCTCTTTTACGAGACTTGCACTAAAAGTCTAGTAATCCTTGCTTACTTGTTGACCAAGCTAATTCCTGTGGGATCGATACCCAACACAGTTGAGTTATATATTTGACAACGACCGTTTTACATTCCTACGAGAGCTGTAGATAGAGCGTTATCAATATGACAACAAGTTTTCTTTATCAAAGTTATGCTTAAATATCTCTCGACCTACTTAAGCATTTAATTACCTAATCCTCTCGAACTTAGGAAATTTATATTCACTACCCAGATTTTACCCCAGGTTAATCAACCTTGTTACCGCGTTGACTATTAAACAGAGTATTTTCAAGTCCCTATTGATAATTCACTTCCGACTGTATTTTATTTCTTTCTCAAGCAAATCAAAGTAGGTGTTATCTATCATATGCAACCAACACACATTAATTAAAATATCAGAATTATCAAGAAGTCCTACCACCTTTTGAATCCTGAACACTCAGCACCTTATCAAGATGTAACCCTAGATCCCATAATTCAAGTTAAAGGAATTTAGCCGCTCATGAAATAATAATTGAAGCAACTATATGAATTCGTGCTTTGAAAGATAAACTTACCACAGGATGAATAGAAGCTAGAGATTCTCAGATTAAATCACAAAGGAAATCCCAAAATAATAATTGAAATCTTCTCAAAATAATTGCTTTTTCAAGCCAAGAAAATTAGAGAGAGAAAATATCAAAGTATCTATCTCAAAACTCAAGGTTCGACCCCTCAAGAAAACCCTAAACAATGCTGTAAATATTTAAGCCTAATTATGGAAACAAAATATAAAATTTTTTAAATTCTTTGGATTAGGTGATGTCATTTGTGATAGCCTATCAGGAGGCTAACGGCTTATCACAAATATCGTCAGCTTCCTCTTTGCACTGGCACTTGCTGTGAATCGCTGGCAAAAATGGTGATGCCCTATCAACTCCTTGACGACCAATCACAAATGTCTTCAAGTCTCTGCTTCAATTCTTCTGTACTGCCTTAGGCTGATGGCCTTCTTGACGGATTATCAGATCCACAACTTATCACAAAATGTCATCACTAATTTTAGCTTAGGCCAATTCTCTTTCTATGGCTGGCGATGAAGCTGATAGCTTATCACAGGGCTGACGACCTATCCGAAATGTTGTCAGCTGCACTTCTCTTCGAATTTCTTCAATTTTTAACTTCTTCGCTTCTATCCTTGTTGGTTCTCTATCAGGTTAGATGCTACTGCTAAATCAAACATAAAACAATAAAAATGACAAAAGTTTCTTAAGACTTTGCAATTATTCTCAGTTAAATGCCTCAAATGTGTTAACATCTGCTCACACATCAACAACCTCAACTTAAAACAATTGTTTGTCCTCAAGAATCTACATGACACCGTACTACGATACTTAACCAAGAGATACATAAGATATTTATTATAGTTTATCATCAATTTTTGTTCAAAACATATTACCCTCTCTATTTTCAATCACTTTAAATCCTACTGTGTATATCAATAAAAATCAATAATGTGACAAAAGGGACTTAAGATATGGCAGCAACAGCAACCATGCATGTACCAAGATCACACTACCCAAACAAGTAGGCAACTAGCAATGCAACCGATGTGCCCTTAGAACAAATAAGTCCCTCTTCACTCTTATATGAAATCAAGCATGTAAATACAGGGACGGTTAAGAGACACTCAATCTCAGAAGGAAGTTCCAGTCAATGTATGCCAAATACCATAAACTTGCCCTTATTTTCATTACCAAAGATTTCAGACAGTTAAGATGGGATCACTATAGGACTTTTCTTCATCTTGTAATGTAGGCTCGGGGATGGTATGATACACAAGGATATTTAAAGTAACTAAGCCTCCTTAGCACTACACTATTTTTGGGGTCTCACTTATCAACCTATACCTTATTTCTCCCTTTCTTGATTAAGCAAATTCAGGATGGGTATGGTCATTTAGTCATTCATTTACTCCTTTTCACAACTTTTGTTTTCTCATACTTTTTCTATCACACTGAGCTTTGCATAAATATATTTTTTATTACTCTTCTTCATACTCACTTTACATCACGCACTCCTATGATAGCCACCCTCAACTTAGGCTATTTGCCTAAGTCAAAGTGCAAAATGTCCAAGGAGGACCAGGGCCAAAATAGGTTCATTGTGATACAAATGAAAAGGTGATAGGTATAATAAAAAGAATTGAAATTCAGGCTCAAAATCAGGATCAAGCAATATTATTCACACATGGAAGATCATTTAGAATAAAAGTGGAATAATATCAACAACGACCTATTATTCTTTCCTAACCACTATTCTACAACCAAGGCAAGACAAACCGTGCAGGTTTTGGATTTAAGACACAACGGGAACTAGGTAACACCTCACACACACATGGCACACGGGTACATTAAAAGCTACTACCTATTCGATTCATGCAATTGTTAGCAAAGGTTATCATGTCCCTAGTACTAATGACATAAAAAGATTCTTAGTAGTTGCATGTAGATGTATACCACACAGTTACAAAATAAACCATTGGAGAGGTATTTTCAAAAATCAGAAAAATATGTCAACTGCCCTAGTTACTTATTTTTCTCCCAGATAACCATAACCCATCACAAAATAAATACAATACGCCTAAACATGCCTACTCTACTAGGAACAAGACTCTGAGAAAAAAAGGCACGGCGAGAAAAACCCCAAGAAGACATCAACACCCACAAGTAGCCCTACCATCAACTTAAAATCATGAAATCTCCAATACATCAAACCAAGAAAAAAGAGTTAGAAACATAGTTGTGGCACCATGGGTGCGAAGATCTGATATCAATCACTAATACAAATACAAACAACAAAATACCTTGGGTTGCCTCTCAAGAAGCACCTAATTTAGTATCGCGGTATAACCCAACTCAGGTTTTTCCTCTACCTTGAGGATACGAATTTCACCCCCAACTTAGAGTCCATCTTCTTTCCTCGATCATAGGGGGTGGTACAAAAATTAAGAAGTTGAGTAATGGATTGAGTGTGGTAAAACACTCGGCCATAAAGTGAGGTGTGTTTCTATGTTGCTTATCAAGTGTAAAATAAAGAATATAGGATTCTTGTTCCTTATCTTCACACTCTTCCACTCTTTTAGATGATTTCATAGACAAGATATCATATAAACATAATGTTGAAAAATGCTTTGAGTGAGGTCTAACTAAGTCTAATTCAAAATTTACACTATCTACTACACACTCACTTTTATTTTCCTTCTTAACATCATTACTTTGAACTGGGCTAAACTCTTTATTAGAGATTTTCTTGGTTTCCTCTTTTGCCTATAGCACCATGTCCTCAATCTTGGCATCATCTCTCATGGTTAGTTCGGTTGGTTGGGAAATCACTGAGAGTCGCTCAAAATTAAGCTCAACATCAGTATAGGGTTCTTAATCCTATCTTCACACTCTTCCATTATCTAAAATGATTCCACGGCCAAGATATCATCTAAGTATAATATGGAAGAGTTCTTTGAATGATTGAACTCTATATCTATCTCCTCATGAATGATTGGCATCATGCCTTGATTCATATCACATACAATATCATATGTTTCTTCCTGGAGATCTAACATTCATTGAAACATAACTTTGATGCTACTCTTTTTGGTGCTTCTTACTTCTTTTTCTTAACCATAAGACCTGTCAACTCAAAGGAAGTATTAGAATTTGGGTTAGTGTAATGTGGGGCGGGGGAATTTGGGCAATCACTCCAATGTCCATCTTGACCACCACATAAAGAACAATCATATTCCCAGTAGAATGGAGATGGTACACACATCTCTGTCCGAGGATCATATCTACAATCTTTCTAAAAGTGAGGTTGATCACAATATGGACATGGATCATCAAGATAAGATTTCCAACCACCAATCTCATGTTCATTCCACGATGCCATAGTAATAAGTAAACTAAATAAAAATCTACTTAACACAAGAAATAAAAGAAACTAAGAACAAGTATTTACAAGTTTGAATTCAAGAAAGTAGGCTAAAATTCCAAACAAACTAAATGAGCCAAATTGTTCCCCGACAACGGCGCCATTTTTAATAGTGCTCAACTTACACATCAATTTAGTGAAAGGCAGTCATCGTCAATATATTTACCCAACTTTGGAGTCGGGGTCAAATCTACAGGGAATAATATGAGTGGCGATTAAACTAATTTGAAACTATAGCTACAACTTGAATTCAAACAAATGATATGAAAAGATAAAATGAGGGTTTTCAATTTACCAAGTAGTTGTTTGTAATTTAGTTTCAGTGTTCACAATCAAGAGTTTATGAAAACTGAGAATTGTATTCACTAGAGCTTTTGGTACTTGACAGATGCTACTAGTTGTTCAAGATTCTCACGGTAGGTAGGTCAACAAGTTATCTTTATCAAAGTTATGCTTAAATTTCTCTCGACCTAATTAAGAATTTAATTACCTAATCCTCTAGGACTTAGGAAATTTATATTCACTGCCCACATTTTACCTCAGGTTAACCAACCTTCTTACAGCGCTGATTATTTAATGGAGTATTTCCAAGTCCCTGTTGATAATTCACTTCCTACTATATTTGATTTCTTTCTCAAGCAAATCAAAGCAGGTGTTATCTATCATTTGCAACTAAAGACATTAATTAAAATATCAAAATTATCAAGAAATCCTACCACCTTTTGAATCCTGAACACTTATCACCTTATCAAGACCTAACCCTAGATCCCATAATTAAGATTAAAGAAATTTAGCCGCTCATTATGTAATAATGGAAGAAACTAGATGAATTCATGATTTGAAAGATAAACTTATCACAAAATGAATAGAAACTAGAGATTCTTAGATTAAATCACAAAGGAAATCCCAAAGTAATAATTGAAATTTTCTCAAAGTAATTGTTTTTCCAAGCCAAGAAAACTAGATAGAGAAAAACCAACCAAGGTCCCTCTACCTATGAGAAAGATTTCTCAACCACCTCCTCCACGCTTTGAGGGAAGCCAAATGTCTCTTCTAATGTCTAGGGAATCCAATGCTTCAAAGGCCATGAATGAGGACACAAGGCTAGTAAGTGTCCTAATCGGATAAATGTGATATTGATAAAAGGGAAATTGTATTTCTTGGGGGAAGAATTAGAGCGTGAAATGGTTGAAAATGATGAATCCTCTTAAGATGAAGAGAAAGAGGAGGCTGAGAGGCCTAGTGATGATATTGAAGAGGAGATTTGGCTGCAAAAATGTGAACTTGAAGTACCTAATTATGTGGTATTGATAGTTATGATTAGCAAAGTGTTTCATGATCCTCGCCAATGGGAAAAACTCTTTCATACTAAATGCTTATTATGGGGAGTGTGTGCTCCTTAATTATTAATAGCAGAAGTTGTGCTAATGTAGTTAGTACCTCGATGGTAGATCACTTGAAGTTTCCAACTACTCCACATGCAAATCCATATAAACTCCAATGGTTGAACAATTTTGGAGAGTTGAAGGTAACTCATCAAATAGTGATTTGGCTCAAAGTTGGAAATTATTAGGATGAGGTACTTTGCAACATCATTCCTCTGCAAGCTTGTAATCTTTTGTTGGGTCGGCCATGGCAATATGATAGGTCAACCAAACATGATGGCCAAACCAACTACTACGCATTTGAGTTCAAGGGTTGAAAGTACAACCTTCGAACACTATCACCATCACAAGTGTGTGAGGCACATTGAAAAATAAAGAGTTTTTAAGGAAAGGGAAAGAAAGAGAAGGAACCCATGGGTATAGAGGATGAACCTGAGAGTGGGAAGGGTGAGGGTGAAGAGGGATTCTCGACTTTGAGGGGTAGGGATTCAATAATAATATTGTCTTGAAAGGGCGACCTCTTCAAATAGTATGATGATACTACTCCCATGTTACATTTAGAACATGTTTTGAATGCTAACCTATCAAATTCCCCTATCCCGTTTTCTATTTATAATGTTTTTTAGAAATTTGATGATGTATTTCCCAGTGAATTGCTGCAAGGACTTCCTCCACTTTAAGGAATTGAGCACAAAATCGACTTTGTTCTAAGGTCGCAATTACCGAATAAGCCAGCGTATAGGAGAAACACTACAGATACAAAGGTACTCTAATGGCAAATTAAGGACCTCCTCAACAAAGGATACATCAAGAAAACCATGATTTTGTGTGGGTCCAGGTGTTGCTTTTGCCAAAGAAAGATGGGGCATAGCAAATATATGTGGACTTCCAAGCCATGAATAAATTATGGTAAATTATCTAAATCCTATTCCTAGGTTAGATGATATGATTGATGAACTAAATGGCTCTTGTGCGTTTTCTAAGGTTGATCTTAGGAGTTGATATCACTAAATCCGTATACAACCGGGTGATGAATGAAGGACCATATTCAAGACTAAGTTTGGTCTATATGAGTGGATGGTCATGCTATTTGGTCTAAACAACACTCATAGTACCTTTATACGGCTAATGAATCACGTGATGATGACATTTTTGGAAAGTCTCTGGTTGTATACTTTGACGATGTTTTGGTTTTTAGTCAAGTCCCTTAATGAACATGTATTGCATCTAAGGAGTGTGTTTGATGTTCATAGGAAAGAAAAATTTTATGCTAATATTGAAAAATGCTCCTTTGGTGTTTATAAGGTTGTGTTTTGGGAATTTGTTGTAATCTTGGGGGGAGTATAGGTAGACAAATCCAAGATAACTAACATTAAAGATTAGACAACCCCTAAAATCGTGGGTGAAGTTCGGAGCTTCCACGTGTTGGAAAATTTTTATAGGAGGTTAGTCAAAGTATTTAGTGCTATTGCAGCCCCCTTTACTGAAATCGTCCAAAAGGACCAACCTTTTAAGTGGGTGAAGAGAAATCTAAGGACTTTAAGACCTTGAAAGATATGTTCATTTCGTCACCATTATTGCAATTTCCTAACTTTGACAAGATTTTGAAATATAATTTGATGCTAGAAAAGTGGGCATAGGAGAAGTTTTGATGAAAGAATTGAAGCCTGCATCTTACTTTAGCGAAAAGATCAAAGGAGCAACTCTAAAATACTCTACGTATGATTTGGAGTTGTGTGCCTTGGTTAGAGCATTAGGCAATTGGAAACACTATCTTTGGACTAAAGAATTTGTAATTCTAACGATCATGGATCTTTGAAGTACCTTCGGGAACAAGACAGACTTACCAAATGGCATACCAAATGGATTGAATTTCTTGAAACCTTTCCTTATGTGATTCAACATAAAAGAGGTAAGGCTAATGTGGTAGCTGATACGTTGTCTAGAAAGCATGTTCTTGTGTCCACTTTGTCGTCCAAGCTAATGGGGTTCGAAATCCTCAAGTATTTATATCTCGAGGACCCTTACTTAGCTCCTATCTTTAGGGAAAGTAAAGTCGTGGGTAGGGAAAGGAGGCATTCAAATTCCATCCACTCTACCTTGTTTGATGGGTACTTGTTTTAGGGAAGATGACTGTGTGTACCTTCTAGCTCTTGGAGAGAGTTGTTTGTGAGGGAGGCACATGATGGCGGTCTCATGGGCCACTTTGGAATTGATAAGACCCTCGGAATATCAGAGTAACAATTCAGTTGGCCAAGGATGTACAAAGATATTGTGAAAGTTTGCGACCAATGCATGGATTGTATGAGTGCTATGTCTAGGCTCCGTCCTCATGGTTTGTACACCCCATTTCCCACTCCATTACATCTGTGGTTTGATATTTCTATGGATTTTTTATTAGGTCTTCCACAGACTCAAAGGAGTCGATATAACATCTTTGTTGTTGTTGATCGTTTCTCCAAAATGGTACGTTTTATTCCTTGCAAAAATAGTGAAGATGCGTCTTGTGTAGCTTCTTTGTTTATTGAACATGTTGTTAAGTTGCACGAGATCCCGAATACCATTGTAACTGATATTTGCACTAAGTTCCTTAGTCACTTTTGGAAGTCAATGTGAGGTGGGTTTGGTACCAAGTTGTTGTTTTCTATGTCTTCCCACCCACAAACCGATGGCCAATGGAAGTAGTAAATAGAACCTTCAGTTATATGCTGCGTTCCATGGTTAAAGGTAAGTTGACGTATTGGTAAGATCATCCACCACACATACAATTTGCTTACAATTGGGTAATCCATTCAAGTAGCATCAAGCCATTTAAATGTGTCTATGGCTTAAACCCTAGCCCCTAATCCCCTTGGATATAAATCCTTTGCCGAGTGATGCTGTTGTTAGCTTAGATGGAACTAATAAGGCTGAATCTATGAAAATCTTACTTGAGAAGGTGAGGTTGTAGCTTTAGAAGAAGAAGCAAAAGGTGGACAAATAAGTCAACAAGGGAAAAAAATGCCTTGTACTTGAGATGAGAGTTTTGGTGTGGGTACACCTACAAAAAAAATTATTTCCCAACCAAAGAAAGGAAAATTTTCTTTCACAAGGTCATGGTCCATTCCAGGTTCCTTAAAGAATCAACGATAATGCTTACAAGACCGACTAGCCTCCAGAATACCAAGTACATAACACGTTCAATATGTGTGATCTCTTTTGTATTGATACCATTTAAGATGAAGAAACCGTTTGTTTGAGGTCAAAATCCTCTCAATATGGAGAGGATGATACGGGAGTTATGAACTCGAGATAGTTTACTAGAAGCCAAGATTCGTAACTACAAAGAGTTCAAGGCGTGTTTATGACAATGGAAGTGGTTGAGCTTGTTGTGAAATCGCCCAAGGGAATGTACACCTTGAAATTAGGGATGACCTTAGGTTATCAAATACACCCAAGCCTGTCCTAAAACACTCCACAACTGCCACCCCTTCATTAAGGGTAAAAGGGTCCTTTTGCAACACCTTTGAAATAGACTATCTAAACATTTTCCTTAGTTTTGTTCCTTAGTTAGATTATTTTTTAATCAAGATTATAACATTGAATCACCATCATCTTAAGAGAGAGTATCCCACCAATGACATCACAAGAGATTGTTTCTTCTTGTGTTGTGTGTATCGGATAGATACATGAGTTCTTGAGTGAACCGATTTCCTCTTGGGTTTGCGTAAGATCTTGGTGCTTGTTAACTTGTTTTGTAGAGGTTTTACTATTTTATACACTCTTTAGTTGCTACCTAATGAGTTCTCTTTGTGTAAAGTCTCCTATCCTTTTATTGTTTTAAGTTTGTGTTTGTTTCTGGTATCGTACTATTGTCTTGTTGTTGCAGGTTTAGGTGTGTTGTTGTGACTGTTTACGAACTATTTTGATGTAGTAGATATCATTTTGTATCATCTATAAAACCCAAAGGCTATGAGCCTCTAAGAGTAATAAACTTGATCAGGACAAGGCCCAAATATAACACCCAAAATCTGGTACCCAGAATGTTACACGGTGCTCATGACCCCGAAGGACTATAAGCTAACTCATGACTGATATTTGTACCTGTATACTGCATAAAATACAGAATAATATGGAAACATGAATTGAAAGTCCATAAGGTTCAAACTATAATATAATATCTGATGAAAAATATAACATCTGAATGGGGTATGAAATATCTAAAACAACTGAACATAATAGACTGGAAAGCCTCTAATTGACTGAACTGTCTAAATGAGGAGTTGATGGGACATGTCCCCAACTAACTCCAACTAATAAACTAATTAATTAGATAATAGAGAAATAATCATGTTCTCGAAGGATGAGGACTCACTACTAACTCTGACAGCTGATATTTGGAATCTACTGATGCTCTGGAGCGCATGCCTTTGAACCTATGGTATAACACACCATAGAGCGAATGCTTCAGTACGACTGAATATACCGGTATGTATGTTACGTAGGCTAAATGCATGGGGTTCATATGAATGAACAATAACAATAATATCTTGACTATCATGAGCATTAGAATACATGCATGAGACATAATAATTGACACTGATACCATGATAACATGATTACTAAATCTAAATACTGATAACATAACATACTGATATTGATATAACAGATAACATGAGTGATTATATCTAACGTTCCTGATTCTGATGGAACTTTCTGAGTTCCACACTAAATTAGGTTGACTGTATCTGACAGTCTTAAAATCTAAAGAACTATATGAGTTCTTGTCTGGTACTGATACTGAAACTATGGGAAGTAGTTATCTAACTGACATGCTCCAAATACTCCATTATGGCTGAGTTGGGGCCCAATCTGTAACCTCAATTGGAAGGGTACCAATATCGTTCTACTGGTAAAGACAAGCTATGGGTGACCTTCATCTAATAGTGTCCCCTAAATGAGAATGGTGGGACCCTCATCTAACACTGTTTGTCCACCTCATCAACCCTCATCTAACAGTGTTGATGTATCGACCTATGCTAGCTACATAGTTCTAGAATGCATGGATGACTTCTAAAAATCACACCCTCATCTGACAATGTATGTTCCCATCCTTAGGTTCACTCGGTGCTAATTCATACTCCAATCTGAATAGACTCTGGACATGATTATCTGAACTAAATTGAATTGAGTTAACCGAGTTACATTGACTAATGGAATATTTCTTAGATCTGATAACTGATTGATATTATTGAGATTCATGAGTTATAGGACTATGTAAAGTCTAAGTATCATGGCTTGACTGAGAGTATCGTGAAAACATGACATGGCTCTAGGCATACAAGTAATGTTTTGGATACAGGTACTCCCAGGACTCGATAGAAGGAAACTAAAAAAGCATGGCTTACTTGAGCACATAATAATCACCATCATCCATAATTCATTTATTGAAGAATTTCATCAAACAGGTGATAGGCATAAACTTGTACATACATAGGGATTTCATGATATCATGCTAGTTGGGTATTTTCCTCATCTAGGCATTTAATCAAACACATGGTAGGCATAGTAAGTGCAGACCACATTATACAACAATTAAACATCATGATTCAAATGTAATTTCATTATTTAAGAGTTTAATCATAGGTTTACATGACATTACATCTATGCTAATCAAATCCACATACAATTTGTTACCCAACATGAAATAGAATTCAATTAGTCATTGTCAACATGAACAAGAGCAGCCCAATCATTAAATTCATAAAGAAAATCCATAAACTTTAACTTAGAAAAGATATTCCTGGGCTTCATGGACGAAAGAAGTCCATGAATGAACACTATGCATACCTGGGTTGAGTTTCTGGAAGTTTTTGAACATGAAGGATTGGAATCTTTTAGTTCTTGAAAAAGATTTGGATTTTATTATTGGGGATTAATTTTAGAGAGAAAACTCTAATTTTGTTGTTGTGAAATAATAATGAACAAATGAGCTGAGGTCGGATATAACTGGGTATATATAAGTGGGTGGTAAAAGATAAAAATACCCCTATTAAAATGACTTAAAAATACTGAGCAGGATATGCGACGGTGGGGTACGCTGGTCCGTCGCTGGGTCAATGGTCCGTCGGATTGAGAAAGAACTGGAGCTTACTGCCTCGGTGAGATGGTGGGGTGCGACGGTCTGTCACTAGTCTGATGGTCCGTCGGAATCTCCGTCGTACTCATCTAGAAAGATAGCTCACTACCTCGATGTAACGGTCATGGTTGACGGTCTATCGCTTGTCCTATGGTCCGTCGGCCTGTCTCATCACACCTGGAAGTAAGGTCTTACTGCCTTCTGAATTTCGGCCATAACTCTCTCATCTAACACTGGATATTGTGAAATTGGTATCAATGGAAAACTTATTTGAGTTTCCACGTGACAAAAAGTGAAAATCTTAGAAATACCATATGTACAAAAATGGATTCATATTTCAAAGCAAGTTCTAACATTCTCGAGATGATTTCAAGCTAGAAAAAGGTATGGGGTATTATACCTAACCTACCTAAGAAATATTTACCATAAAAGGCACAAAAATTGTAGAAACTCTGGCAACTCCAAAAGAAATAAGTTATCCAACCTATTGGAGTTTGACAATGCTACTTGGAAGGCTTATCTGGTCATCCGTCGAGACCTGCAGGGATGAATAAAACACCCTCAGTCTCTAAGCTTCTGTATGAAATAAAGTACCAAGTATGAAGGCAAGCTAAAAGGATGAACCAGATTTAGATTATATAAGTTGAAGATAACATGACATGAGCATCAAAGAACTTTAACATATTTACCTTCTCTAATATAAAATAAATAATCAACTAAGAAAACAATAACCTATCCTTCCTCCCATAAGCCTTGTTTGTAGGTACATACAAAAATCGAGCAAACAACTTGGGACTCCATAAGCACGATAGTTTGCATTGTAATCTAACTACCCCTGTTGAACATAACTGGACCTTATAGTTCACTTGTACCAATTAACCCCTAATCAATAAGTCTATCTACCATGTAGGCTTTGTATGATTTATTTTATCCCAGAGGTTTTGTTTTTATATATCCCATAGGATCTTTATCTATCTAGCTCGTAGGCTCTATATCTATCTAGCCCATAAGCTCAGTATTTATTTAGACTTGTAGTCTTTGTATCTGCCTCGCCTATAGGCTCTGGGTGTTTGGATAGCTTGAGGCTCTAAGTAGCTCGAGCATACAAGAATTGATGTGTCTTTAGTAGGCAATACAATCTTGTAGGTAAAAACTAACAAATTACATGGCTCAAAGAAAGATAAATGACCATATACTACATCTAATCTATACTCAAGTTTCGGTCATGTCTAGAGCTCGGTCACTAACAAAGGAATAAGAGTTTTGACAAGATGTGAAAATTTACTAAAATATCCAACATAAATTACTACGGATACAAGTTATTCATTAACAGTAATATATCCATATCACACTTTAGCATATAAAGGAAAAATTCAAGAGGAAGGGTGGCCTTAACATACCTTTTCTAAGTAATGTCTATTAGCATCACTTAAATCTCGACCATACTACCCCAATCACATTACTGAGTTTCAATGATGGATGCAGGTAACACACTATGGCCAATCAATAGGTTTTAATGTCACACTCACAACCAGCCAAGACCAACGCATAAAATGTTTCCAATACAAAATACAAACAATTACTAAATCCAACAACAATACGCAAACTATATCTCGACGGAGCGACGAGCTCTCATGATACTATTTTAAGGCGTACTTCATGATCTTTCAATTGAAAACTTGCATATGTGACTCTTAATAGATATACACCAATTCCCTCCATCCATACCGCCTTAAATTCAGTATTTCAACGTAACTAAGAAGGTTCTCGGAGCCACGCATTTTTGTGGCTCAATAAATAACAAGAATTGATATGGTATCTTAAGAATATTAAGGGAGACATTAAAAGGGAAATTTTTTTCATGAACCAAGGTGGAAATCCAATCAACCAAAATAACAAGAAGTTCTAGGACTATTCGACCCAACATACAAATTTCAACAGTAAAATACTCTTTGGGGTATAACTTATACATAAATCGATAAAAATGATTCTTACCTTGATAAACACACCTGAAACATTGCCACAAACTCAATACACAGTTGTAACCCACAATACCCGAAGATATATTCTACAAATTCAATGGGGAAAATTATAACAAAATAACGAGATCGCAGCATAGAGCAACTTTCGTTCAACTTCTAACTTGAAAACATCAACATCTATGGAGAATATAGGACCTTTCTCTTATGGGACTAAAATGAAGGAGGTGATTTTTTATAAAGAATCACCTACTTAGGGGCCCTCACCATGTGTCATCTACTGTAGTGAAGTGGCATCCGCTAGTGATGAGATCGGAGCTCTCGAAAACATAAAAGGTTAGCTCACATTATTGTAGAGGAAATACTTGGGAAATAAAAACTATAAATTATAAACCGAAGGATAGAAGGAGAAAAAGGTCACATAAAAAAAATATGTCTTTCGGATTACCGTCTCAGCAACCTGCGGTTAGACAGTCTTGCTGATTTGGAAATTACTCAAGCGTGCCCCACTATGTAAGAAGCTCATATATAACAGGCTCATCAGCTTATCAAAGATAATGACTTTGAGCTTTTTTTCTCAAGGGAATTGGCCTCCTCTGATGAATATTTATCTAAGGATCGTGACTAAGACTGCCCATAAGCATCTCTTACTTTTTACAAAGTTCTACTATAGTTTTTATTTTGTGGTTTTTTCTATGTATCCTAGTATATATGATTGTTCACTTTAAGATTGGAAAATCCCATTTATTTTAGTTTTTTATTGAGTTTGTTTGTTCAATTGAGATTTAAAACGTTGAAACCTTTCTCAGGCGATAGACTTTCTGTGATGGCCAAGGTAACCTAAACTAGGGCCTGGCCGTGACGGACATCCCAAACCATGAAGGCCCGGACATCCTACTCTAACTGGTAGTCATGCACAACATTCATATAATAAAAGAAAATGCAGAATTTACGATCTAATACGGAAACATGGTCATACTCTGGATTATATTTAACAATAAGGAATGAAATCCAAAAATCATTAACAACATATGGAAAGTCTACGAAATCTCTACTACATGATAATCTGACAACAATCTTAAAACTGGGACAAGGCCCCCAATACACCAAAACTTCAATAGATGAATTAATCTGAAAGGACAGGCCTTCTGGAATAGAGAAGGCTCATCACTGCAAAATCTAATCTACTATCTGAATTATCTACTGCTTATCGGGACCCCTAAATTGAGCCTCAGAACCTGAGAGGTAGTGAAGGGGGGTCAATACAGATGTACTGGTACGTAGGGCAAATCCAAAATAGTAATTTCTATTCAACATATATGAGAGCAATTTAAAACAATTCATAAGCATATTATATCTAGTAAGAAATTTCATGGGCATTTTTGAGAGACTCTGAAAAATCATTTGAACTTTGTGACACTCTTTGTTTTACTTTTGTGCTAAGTGGTATACACTACAACTCTAAAATTTCATAGGCTATATGGAATATTCCATTAACTCGGTAGCCAAGCCCCAAGCCCAAGTGTGCCGCAAGGGTCAAAGTCTCTGAAGCTATTACGCCACACAGTCGTCGCCAGCATACAATAATAATCTACCCATATTAGAAAATATGGTTTTAAGATAATAGTTACTTTAACTCAGGTCTTCTTCTGATGACCACCTAACCCTCTTTATGCCTATTTTTAACTCTTTAAAATATGTGGTCTCTGAAAACATTCTCTGAAGACATACTTTGAAAACATACTCTGGTATGGCATACATACTTATGGTATCGTTATACCATTGACTTGCAAGTCGCATCTCTGGATCATTATTAGCATATTAGAATCTCTGTTTCTAAAATATAAATTTAGAACCACCATATCAATAAATCAGTTCGATGAATCCTTTCTTTTATTACTCATGTAAACACATATATGAAACTCTCTTTGATAACATTTCAAATGATACATGGTGGTCATGAAAAAAGCATCATTCTTATGCAAATCTTTCTCTCTTTAAAAAAACCCATTTATATCAAGAAACTCCCTCTCAAAATCTCTAAATCATGCTCAAACTACTATGTTATTTGAGTAAACTATTTTCAAGCCATAAATCATGCATATCAAATCATTCCCAACAAGGCCACAAATTTAAAGTCATCACAAAAGAGGGATTTCATAAATTATGCTCTCAAACAATCTTCAAATCGGAATTTTTTTATACATATACATATACATGTAAATCAATTTAAGGGGGAAAGACCTAAAGACCAAATCATTAATATCTTTAAACATTCATAATGCATAATAAAATCATGGATCTTAAAACTCCTTTATAAATTCATGCTTGATAGATCTTTAAATCATGCTTGAATATTTCAACAAGCCCATGTAGTTTAGCATAAACCCCACGTACCTAAGATTATTTAATTTGAAAGACGAAACCAAGATCTAGATAGATGAACTCGGATCTAGATCCGTTTCTTAAAGATCTTCACTTAGGAGAATGAATTCTTGATCCATTGAAGGGAAGGAAACTTAAATCTTGCTTTGTTTTCTTGGAAATGTTGAACAGAAGGATTGATTTTCTTGATTTCTTGATCTTGGAGGAAACCCTAGTTTCCATCTTGTTCTTGAGAGTAGAGAGGATTGAGATATTGTAAAACTGATAATATATGGAGTAATAACACTTAAGGGGTGATTTAATATGTGTGAAAGGTTTTTGGAGTGAGGAAAAGACTAAAATATCCCTATAAATCACTTCCCAGTTGCTAAAATTTTCAACTGACGACAAAGGCTGATAAGCCGTCAGATCAACCCATCAGCCAGGTCGTCACCTAGGAGATAAAATTTATGAGTTTATTCCTAAGGCTGACGAAATATTCTGATAAGTCATCAGATTTGTGACAAGTCGTCAGAATTATCGTTACTAAGTTGTCAGGCTGATATGTTGGAGTAAAATGGGCATAACTTTTTGCTCCAATATCGAATTTGGGCAAAATTAGTATCATTGGAAAGCTAATTCGAAGATATTTTATTTAATATATACAGTTGGCCACCCAGTTCATCATATACAAGTAGTTATGGTCGATTGAATTAGACTCAAGTTTTGACGCTCACTAAAACTCGAATGATACGAAAGCTTTCAACTTAACCTTGAGTTAGGGGACCTCTATGATCTCAATTCATTCTCAATTAGGTTCCCACACTAAATAATTGATTAACATACTAAATTTGAATAGGATTTATGGCTTTTGGAACATCAACGCGTAGAAATAATGATTTTTATTCTTGCCCAAAATGTGGGGTGTTACACTCAAACTACACATCTTTAAGGAGAATGTAAGTGATCATTGTCAATATAAAGCCCAACTATGTTAGGGTCGAATCCCAAAGGGAATATGGTGTGAACTTAATTCGTTTGCGATTTAATCAACTGATAGTTGGATGTTTCCTAAAATGGGGGTTTTCAGCTTAGCAAGTAATTGTTGATCACTTTAGTTTCAGTATTAGTAATCAAGATTTTATAGAGAAACTAGAATTATGTTCACTAGGGGTTTTGATACTTGACAGATGCTAATAGTAGTTCAAGATTCTCACAGTGGATAGGACAACAAGTTATCTTTATCGAAGTTATGCCTAAATGTCTCTCGACCTACTTAAGCATTTAATTACCTAATCCTCTCGGACTTAGGAAATATATATTCATGACTAGACTTTACCTCAGGTTAATCAACCTTTGTACAACATCAATTATTAAATGGAAGTTTTTAGTTCTTCAAAGTCCCTATTAATTATTCACTTCCCACTATATTTGATTTCTTTCTCAAGGAAATCAAAGAAGGTGTTATCTATCATTTGTAACCAACAGATGATAATTAAAAACTCAGAATTATCAAGAAGTCCTATTACCTTTTGAATCTTGAACAATTAGCACGTTATCAAGACTTAACCCTAGATCCCATAATTTGGGCTAAAGGAATTTAGCCGTGCATGATGTAATAATCAAAACAACTAGTTTCATTCATGATTTGAAAGATAAATTTACCACAAGCTGAATAGAAACTAGAGATTCTCAGATTAGATCACGATATTAATCCCAAAATAATGATAAAATCTCTTCAAAGTAATTGTTTTTCAAGTCAAGAAACTAGAGAGAGAATAACAAAATATTGTGTCTCAAAACTCAATGTTCGAAACTCAAATAAAACCCTAAACAAGGCTTTAAATATTTAACCCTAATTATGGAAACAGAATAATAAAATTCAAAAATTCCTCAGATAAGGTGACGTCATGCGTGATAGCCTATTAGGAGGCTGGCGACTTATCACAAATATCGCCAACTCCTCTTTGCTTTTAATACTCGCTACCTAATGCTGATGATAAATAGTGACATCCTATCAACTCCTTCATGACCTATCACAAATGTTATTTAGTATCTTCCACAACTCTCATGTTCTTCCTTAAGTTGTCGACAACTTTGAGGACCTATCAGCTCCTTGACGGCTTATCACAGGATTTTATCACAACTCTCAACTCAGGTCCATTCTCTGTCAGAGGTTGACAATGAAACTGATAGCTTATCACGAGGCTGATGGCCTATCAGGATTGTTGCAAGCCATACTTCTCCTTTATTACCTTTATATTTCAACTCTTTTTCTTTCATCCTTGTTGGTTTTCTAGCAACTTAGCTTCTACTGAAAAATCAAACATAAAAAAAATCAAAAATGACAAAAGTTTCTTAAGACTTCGCAATTATTCTTAGTTAAAAGCCTCAAATGTGTTAGCATGAGCTCACTCATCATCACCCTCAACTTAAAACAATTGCTTATACTCAAGCAACTCAACACAACAGAGAGAATACAAAGTACATTTGGCAGTGAATCAGTCATATCATCTCAAAACACTTTCACCATCTCCAAGGTCAATCAATTCGAGAACAACCATGTTTATTATTTAAGAATACCAATGCAACACACAGGAATCAACATACACACCACCTCAGTAACACAACCATGCATGTATCAGGTTTACACTATCCAAATAAGTCAGTAACTAGTGATGTAACCAGTGTGCCCTCACTATAAAGAAATCCCCCTCATCTCATATCAGTAATCATATACATAGCCATGGGGACAATAAAAACACTCTCTCTCAGAATGAAGTCCTAACCAATTTAGCCTAAGTACCAGAGGCTTGCCCTTATTTTTATTACCCAGATCTTCAGATAGGTTAGCTAGGATCACTATAGGTATTCTCTTAGGCTTGTAATGTAGGTTAGGGCTTGGTTTGCTACTTGATGGTATTTAAAGTGACTAAGCCTCTGTGACACTACACTAGCTTTTTGGGGTTTCACTCATTAGCCTTTGTTACTCTTTTTTTTCTTGATCACACTTATTTATGAAGGGTGCGATCTTTTCCGCAATCACTTATTCTTTTTCATAATTTTTTACTTTTTCTTGCTCTTTTTCCTTTGCACCCAATTTTTTATTCTTTTCCTTTATGCTACCTTTATTCATATTCATATTGTACCACGTAGCCCTATGTTATCCACCCTCAACTTAGGTTATTTGCCTAAGTCAAAGTGCATAGTATCCAAGGAGGACCAGGGCCAAATCAGGTTCATTGTGATCGAAATGGGAAGGTGACAGGTGTCATTAAAAGAAATCGGCTAATTAGGCTCAAAACAGGGATCAAAGGATATTATACACATAGGGAAGGTCACTTAGGGTAAAGTGAGCTAATCACAAGCTACGACTCATTCAGTTCATGCAACTATTTAGTAGTAATTATTGTATTACTATAACTAATGTCATACAAAGATGCACAATGGTCACACTTAAATGCAAATCACACAGTTAAAGAAGTAGACTACTTGAAAAGGTGTACAAAAATCAAAAAAACAATTCAACTGCCTCAAATACATGTATTTCTCCTAGTTGACTACAAAATTTTACAAAAACAATTTACCCTAAACCCTCAACTTAAAATCAAAGAAAATCTGAACTAAGGGTTAGAGTATACTTGGAATAGATCAATCCCCACACATAAGGAAGTTTTCTTCTTGTGTTATTTGGAAAGACATTAAAGAATAGAAGAAAATATTCCAAGTATGGATGGAAAATAACTTAAAGGAAATAAAAAACTAAGCGGGAAGGTGGAAGGCAAAGTTTGGGCCGGGTCAGATCTTTTCACCTAGGACCAAACTTTCAGCTAATTTTGGGGTTTTATGATGACATTTCTGATAAGCCATCACAATTGTGATAGCTTATCACAAATATCGTCAGCCTTAACAAAACTTACCTTAGAACTGCCGTTTTTTATAAATGACAAATTTGACGACTTATCATGATTGTGATAGCTCATCAAAAACTATCATTAGGAGCATTTGGCTGAATGCATCGATTCCAACTTCTTTGAACTAGAGCCTAACTACAAAAATAAATAATTTACTGGAACATAAAACTTTTGGGTTGCCTCCCAACACCTCCTGATTTACTGTCACGGCACGACTTGGTTATCTTAACTACTTAGACTTTGCCAAGACAGCCTGCTGATACCTCTTTACCATCTTCATAGAATACGTCTATAATTGAGACAATACTCAACTCTTTTTGTTGTGTCATAGATGAGTGTATTTTGAATCGTTCTTCTTTATCATTTAGCCTAAACTTTAGCTCATTCAGCTCTATGTCTACAATCATTCTCCCGGTTGCAAGGAATGGTCTACCTAAAATAATAGGCACTTAAAACTCTACCTCAAAATCTAGGACTACAAAATCAGCAGGCAGAATAAAGTCGGCCACCTTTACCAATACATCATGTAATATACCTACAGGCCGCTTTATAGACCTATATGCCATCACCAATCATATGTTTGTCAGGGTAGGATCCCCTAAACCCAGTTTCTTATACACAACAAGTGGAATTAGGTATATACTGGCTCCCAAATCACATAGGATTTTGTGATATTCAGGGACCCAATAGTGCACAGGATGGTAAACGCTCCCGGGTCTGCCTTTTTCTACACTAAAGACCTTGTAAAGATAGCACCACAATGGAGAATATTGTCCTTTGGCTCATGTCAAACCTTCCATTTCTTCATGACAAGGTCTTTTGTAAACTTCACGTTTCCTGGAATTTGCTAAAATGCCTCAATCAAAGGAACATTTATCATTAATTGCTTGAGCATTGCGATGAATTTGCTGAATTTTGTATCATCAGCTTTCTTCTTCAACCGTTGAGGAAACGAGGTGGTGGTCTTGGGATAGTTTTCAACACTACCTCCTTCTCCTTCTCTTTACCTTTCTTAGGATCATCATCAGAATTATCCAGCATCTCAGAGTCCACTGGACCTCCTTCTTTTGGTTTATCATCAACTACATATTTGCCCACAGAAGGGCCAGGTAATATCTTACCACTTCAAGTAGTAATCACCATACATGAGCCATTATTCCATGGATTCTTAACCATATCACTTGGTAATGTTCCACTCTTTCTCTGGTTGAATTTTCAGTTGACGACCAAGGCTGATAAGCATCAGATCTATGATAGCCCATCAGCCCAGGCCATCACCTAGGAGCTAAAATTTATGAGTTTCTACTTAAGGCTAAAGACAAATTCTAATAAGTCATCAAATTTGTGACAAGCCATCAGAATTGTTGTCACTCAATTGCCAGGCTGATATGCTAGAGTAAAATGGGCATAACATTTTGCTTTGATATCAGATTTGGGCGAAATTAGTATCGTTGGAAAGCTAATTCAAAGAGATTTCATTTTATATATAGTAGGACACACAATTTATCATATACAAGGAGTTATGGTCGATTTAAGTTGACCTAAGTTTTGATGCTCACTAAAACTCTACGATAAGATAGCTTTCAACTTGACCTTGAGTTAGGGGACCTCTATGATCTCAATTCATGCTCAAATAGGTTTCCGCACTACATAATTGATTAACATACAAAATTTTCATAGGATTTATGGTTTTTGGAACATCAACACATAGAAATGACAATCTTTGTTCTAGCCCAAAATACGGGGTGTTACATTATTCTGTCACAACCCAAGCCGGGCCCTGGCCATAACAGACATCCTGAACATCAATGCCCGAGATTACCCTGAACTCCTCAACTCACTAGTGATTTTATCCACTCTGGGCTCAGGCCTTCACAGCTTTAATATGCGTCACTAGGGACTAAGGCTTGCTTACTTATATACCCAGCATCCTTCCTGTGTTTTTCCAATATGGGACTCCTTCCTAAGTTTAGGCATTACATACACCCCCTTATGGACTCAGCGTCCTCGCTGAGGTTTTTCCTACTGATGGGATTTTCCTAGACTCAGGACTGAGGTTTGCCTCGCTTTATCAGGATTTACCTATACTCAGTTTGAACTCTGGCCCATATCGATAGGGTTGACATAGGAGAGGCTCTGATACCATTTTGTCACAACCCGAGTCGGAGCCCTAGATACAACGGGCATCTCAAACTTTAAGGCCCGAGATACCCCTAAACTCCTCAACTCACTAGTGATATTGTCTGCTCTGGGCTCAGGACCTTACGGTTTTAAAATGCATCACTAGGTAGTACGGCTTTCTTACCCAGCATCCCTTCTGTGTTTTGCAGATGTGGGACTCTTTCATAAGTAAGGGTGTTACAGCTATCCACCAATATTATAATTTAGTCCCTCCTCATGTATCCATCATATGTCCATGATGTAAGAGCCATTGGTGCATAAAAAGATATTTATTATTGTATTTCAAATGTTTCCTGTTGAAGACAATCAAGCCCATTTATGTAGAATTTTTGTCGTATGTTTAGCATTTTTGAATAGATTAGGATATCTCCTACTTTCATTAAATATAAAAGGTCAAGACGAGTCAAAATATTTTAAATGAAGAATCATTTCATGGTGTGACACTTCACGAAGTATACTAATATTACTCAAGGTCAAAGTCATGAGAGCGAATTTCCTACTACAAACTATGGATGGCTTGTTCCATCTTTAGGAAGAGCAGTTGACTTTTGGAAATTCGTATGAATTCTTTGTAAAGTTTTGCAAATCCCTTCCTTGTGGATCATTAATAGTTGATTATCCTACTCTTAGTTTTCTTTTTTTAGGTACCAATATTTTGACCTTCACGTACCCAAGTATTTTGCTCTTATTCTGAAGCTTTTTTTCTCCCTCTCTCAATTCATTTGGTGCTTACCTAGTTAAAAACTTGTAGGAAAAACTTGAGAGGGACAATAACTAGTCAAACATAAAAAGAGTTCAGCATGAATTTTCACAAAAAGAGAAGTGTTTGCTCTCTCAGTAGAAATATGTCATTAGATTTCTGACATTCTAGTTGTTACGAAGAGGTGTGGCACTCTCGTCGATCCCCTATCTGATAAGTTTTCTTAGCTAAAATGCCAATTAGTTTGTATGGGACTTTATAGTTGGGTCCCAGTAGTCCATTGATTGGACTTTAGGCATTTAGCATTACCTTTTTCTAACACCAAATCCCCCATACCGAAGTGTCAGAGCTTTGATCTACAGTTATAATACCTTTTCATTCATTTCTTTTATGCTATCTTTATGAGGACCACTTCTTATGCTCTTCATTAGTTTCACTATCCGCGGTCATGAACCTCAAGTTGTGCTTCTCAATACCGAATTTTATTAAGGTCCTATGTGACCACATTATTCTCGGTAACTCCTCAGTCTAATTACTCTTTATGCATTCCAACATTTTCTTGAGACTCTGTAGTAAGGTTTTGCTGGTGGAATCTAATGCCTATTTTCACATAGATGATACTTGGAGGTGTTGGTTCTCTTTATTTGCAACTTACAAAAGAATCTTGTAACCTATGCTATAACCAATTGAGTCCTTTGTCGCATGCTATCTTTTGAGTTATGTTGAAATAACAAAATGAATGATCCAGATAAAATCAATTCCCTCCCATTTCCTGATAAGCTTGTATTCCCCTGCTTCTACCCACTTTAATAAGTAACTAGTCATAATAACCAAGAATTTTACCTATTATGATGCATGGGACAATGGCCCCATGATATCTATTCCCCATTTCATGAAGGGCCATTGGCGGTGAAATAGCATGCATAAATTCCCCAAGTCGATGCAGGTTAAGAGCATGTCATTTGCATTTATCACAGTTTTGAACAAACTCCTGACAGTTATGTTCCATCCATGGCCAGAAGTACACTTCCCTACCTGACTGGAACACTAGAGATTCTTCCCTTGAGTAATTTCCACATGCTCACTCATGAACTTCTCTCATGACTTAAATGGTCTCGTCAAGGCAGAGGCATAAAACAAGAGGACCCAGATAAGCTCTTCAAAATATATTTCTATCAACCAAACAGAACCTTGCCACTTTATTTTAGAGAACTCTGGTATTTTCGGGTACATAATCTGTATGTTTGCATAAACACTTTAAAACAAGTTCAAGACTATATCAAGAACACCTATGAAGTTTTCAACATCTTCAACACAAGTTCTTCATGAACTATTAAAGAAGTGTGTTACTTAAAGAAATAAGATGAGGAAGAAATAGAACCAAGTCCTCTGAATTCATGGAGTATCCTTAAGGAATTAAGTCCTATAAAGTACCCGAGGTTGTGGAATTTTTCTTCCTAGAATAAAATGCCTGACAATCAAAATGTTGTGATATCTCAAACCTTCTGATTCTTTGAACACACTCAACGGCAGATGATCGAAAAAAGTTTTTAAAAGTAGAAGAGTATTTCTCAATGCATAAATTTTTCATACTACCTAAGGAATAAAGTTTAGGTATATATAGCCATCAAATTTCCTTTTTGAAAAGGACAAAATGGTTCATAGAAGGGTGTATCATTTTTGAACAGTCATGTCTGTCCATTCCGAAACAACATGTCTTTTCTAAACAGTCACATCTAACCGAATAGTCACCACTTTTCCAAAATAGTGTGTCTTTTCCTCGAAGGGTTGTGTCCCTTCATTTTTCATTCACACCAATTGAACCCAAAAATCCCCCATATGAATGATGAATGTCTAATTTTTATAAAACTTTACGGACAAGTATGTGATAAGAAAGCAATGACTTATTTGCATCTGGATAAATGGGTTTCCCTTTGAACTTTCCATAGTGAACATGTATCGGATGCACTCGGTCAATTGGTAGATTTGATATATTTGAACCATTAAGCTTTAATGTAAACCTAGACAACACATGTCACACAACCAATCTTTTCTCATTTATGGTTCTCACGGTTTTATTCATTTCATCCATGAACACTTCCTTGTTTCATAAAAGCTTAGAGAATAGGCCTTTACTAAAATTCTCCTTCAAGCAGATTCAACTTCACCCTCACATAGGTAATTTCTAAACGTTCAATCCTATAGATTAAGCCATTTGGTCAAATCTGTCAAATTTAGATAATAATTAAAAGGCTTCTCACCACAAGCCTTATCCCTATTTATTAAACATTGACTACATCATTAGAATGAATTGGGTATATTGACAATGTTGAACCTGTTAGTCACAACTTTGTTTGATTGTAATACTCGTACTCTTCCAAGCTTAAAAATTTTTCCCCAAGAATATTAGAAGCTCACTTTGAAAGATGAATCTACTTTTATAGATGTGGAATTTCTAAGATTCACACTTTTGTTCAATGGAGAATTGAATAAGCTTTTCATCGATACCAATTTCATCCAAATTCAATATCAGATGAGGAAATTATGGATGAAAAATAGAAGGCAGTAAAACCACCCATGTTCAACGTTGCAGGTCGACGGACCATTAGACTTGCGATGGACTATCGCACCACAATGCCACATTGAGGAAGTGAATCAGAATTTTGGCTAAGTATGATGGAGAGGTCCGACAGACTGTCAACCCAGCGGCAGAACATCACACCCCACCATTGCACTGAAGCAGTAGGTCCTAGTTCTTGATCCAGTCGACAGTGAGTCTGATGGACTGTCGGACTAGTGATGGACCATTGCACCCCACCGTCGTACACCCATTCAGTCATTTTTAAGTCATTTTAACAGGGGTATTTTGGTCTTTTTCCACCCGCCTATACATACCCAGTTATACCCAACCTCAGCTCCTTAATTCATTATTTCCCCAATATCGTATTTCTCTCAAGGATCAATCCCCAAGATCAAGAAACCCTAGGTTCTTAATTCTAAGCCAAGAATTCAAGTTTTCTACCATAGATCTTCAAGAAAAGTCAACTCAGGTATGCATAGTGTTCATTCATGGGTTCCTTTCATCCATGAAGTCCAAGAATCTCTTTTCAAATTCAAGTGTATGAATTTTTGTATGAATTTCATGTTGGGTTTGTGTCGTTCATGTTGATAGTGACTAATTTAATTCTAATCCATGTTTGGTGTTAAATTTCATGTGAAATTGATTAGTAAGGATATATATTCATGTAAACCTAGGATTAAAACCCTTGGATGATGAAATTAGAGATGAATCATGATGTTTGATTGTGTACAATGTTGTTTACATATGTTATGCCTACCCTGTCTTTGACTAAATGTCTTTGTAAGGGAAAAGTGTCTAACTAGCATGATATCAGGAAATCCCCATTTACGTACAAGTTTATACAGATCATATGTTTGAAAAAATACTTCAATATATGAATTATGAATTTTGTTATTGGCCATATGTTCATGTAAGTCATTTTATGTCAATTTCTTCTCATCGAGTCCTTGGGGTACTTGTACTCGACAACTTAGTTGTGTGTCTAAAGTAATGTCATGTTTTTACAACCAGTCAAGCCATGATCCATAAAAATTAGTCAGTCATGTGACTTAGGAAAATCTCAGTAATCTCAGTAGTTCAGTAATCTTAGTAGTTGAGTATTCTCAGTAGTTCAGTAATCTTAGTAGTTCAGTAATCTCAGTAGTTCAGTAATCTCAGTGATCTCAATATTCCTAGTAAATCTTAGTAAATTCAGTACTCTCAGTCAGTCCTCAGAATTCATTACCTTTCGTTAGTCAATAGATCTCAGTAAACTTAGTTTAGCTCCGCAAAATAATATCATTAGTATCAGTTCAGTTCAGTTAATCATCTCAGTTCAGTTCAGTTAATTAGTTTAGTGTCTTTCAGATGGGAGTAAAATTCAGCACTGAGCGAACCTAGGAATGGGGACTCACCCGCTAGATAGGACTGAGATTCCTAGAATCAATCCCTATGTTCCAGAACTACGTATCCAGCGTAGGTATGATATTTCACCCATTAGATAGGACTGGCATACTCAGGGATCACCCATTAGCATATTTAAATACATAGGACAGATCTCAGGGGTCACCCGCTAGATTAGGAATGACTCCACAACAGTTGTCTTTACTAGTGGCATGGCACTGACACCCTTCCAACTGGGGTTACAAGTTGGACCACATTTAGCTTAGTATGGGGTATGTCGGTTAGATTAATACATCCCATAATTTTAGTTACAGAACCAAGACTGTCAGATACAATCAATTCAGCTCAGTAATATAGATTATGACTTTCAGATACAGTCAGTCCTTATCATTATAAATAGACGAGATTACCCATTAGATAGGACTGATCTTAACTATGGTTAATCAATAGCAACATAATCAGATTTAGAGATCACCCACTAGGTAGGACTGATATCAGACTAAGTCAAATCATTTTTACTATATGTATACTCTGAGATCACCCACTAGATAGGACTGATCTCAGATTCAAACATTTCGTATGATACGGAACTCAGCTTTTTCCATTAGATTTAAGACTGTCAGATACAATCAACCAGACCAGTTCTTCATAATCAAAACTGTCAGACTCAATTATTTATATATCAGTAGAATAGTATCAATCCCTCAGTATTCAGTAATATAGTATGTCTTTCTCACTTATCAGCGACTTTGATGTTAATATTAGTAGACTCAGTTATTCAGTACCCTAGTATTAGTAAACTCATATATCAGTAAATCCATGTTACTAGTAAATTCAGTAGTCAGAACTCAGTTTTTAGTCCTATTACGATCTCAGTTACAGTTACATAGTCTTGCGATCTCAATTACAGTTACATAGTCAAGCATATATTCTTAAGTTAATGTTAGTCAGTCAGTTATTACTGTTCATGCATTTGAACCCCATGCATTTATCCTACCTCACATGCATACCAGTATATTCAAAGTACTAATGCATTCACGTTATTGTGTCTTAAACCATAGGTTTAGAGGCACAAGCTCCAGATTACCTCCTTATTCGAACAGTTTAGAGGCTTTCAGACTATAGCCTGTGAGATAGTTATTTCAGATTTGTTTTGGTATGGTTATACTATTTTCAAACATTTTTTTATTAGATTTTTATCTAGTTTGAACTTATGGCAATTCAGTACATGTTTCTGCATTTATACAGTATTTTATGTAATGTATAGGTAAAGATATCAGTCATGGGTTAGCTTGTGGTCCTTCGGGGTCATGAGCACCATGTGGCATTTCGATTCAAAAAAATTAAGGTGTTAAATTAATCTTGTTGAGCCTAGCTCTTGGGATCTTGATGATAGGCGAATTTACACTCCTATAGTGCTATATTTTACCCATATTTTAGCCTAGTTTTGAGAATAAATTATATATTTCATGCACTTTTAGTCCTTTTTCCTGTAAGTGAGCTAATGAACATGATTAGCAAAGTTTCAGGTATAAATGATGCAGAATTCAGCATTTTATGGATAACTTGATGCCAAAGAAAGCTTCACGGAGGGAGAAAAGGGTGTCTTGGACGCCTAAGGATCAAAAGTGATGCATGAGAAACCTGTTACGAGCTAAAACAACAATTCTGAAGAATTTGGGGACTAGCAGTAATTTATTATTAGGATAATGATACATTAATCTAGTACAATTGGGTTAAGTATTTCATTAGCTTATTAGGATTTGGTTAAGTATTTCATTAGCTTAGTAGGATTTGGTTAAGTATTTCATTAGCTTACTAGGATTTGGTTAAGTATTTCATTAGCTTAGTAGGAATAGGATATGGATATTATAAAAACCCTATTTTGCTAGAGATTTTATATCTTCTTCCCATCTTTCTATTCTACTTCTAAGACATTCTACCTTACAATTCATTCCTCCTTAATTCTATAACTCTTCCATTAATTCTACTTTTTATTCTTCTTCTATTCATCTATTCTTAATTTCCGCAACAAGAGAAACGTTACTTGCAAGAAATCACGCCTAACGCCTACCAGACTTGTGCTACACAAAATTCTTATTGTGGTATAATAATAATGTCAATTGTGATTTCCTTTGCACTCATGGGTAACTAAACTTCTCTGTTGGGGTTATGGAAGCCGAATGAGATTGCTAACTTTTACTATGAGTTTGTGAGTTTGTGACACATATGCTGCTTATATCATTATTCTCTTCGTCTTAACCTAAATTCTTTGCGGTTGCAAACGCAAGAATACGCCAGTATAACATTTAACTTGTTCGAAAGAAAGGTTATCTGTCTGGAAAAGAGATAATGTCAAGGTAGTAGGGTCCCATCCCCTATTAAAAAGTTAGTACCGTAACTGGATTAATCTCTTGGAAAATTCGTACCGTTAGACACGCTTTAAGCTCAAAAGAGTTAAAGTGAAATAATCCTCAAATAGGTCAAAAGACGCCTGGATTTACCATCGAATACAATTCTCTATAAGCACATGCATGTCCGAATTCCGCATAACTCATAGCTAATAGAGACGTAAACTCAGAAGGTGGACATAACTCCAACTCTTCAATTCTCATTGTTTTACAACCTACTAAACATTCTCTTTGTTTACTTTGCTTTTTCAGTTTTTACTTTAATATTGTGGTTACACATTACAATCCCCCCTTTTACGAGCCTTGCACTAAAAGTCTAGTAAACGTTGCTTACTTGTTGACCAAGCTATTCCCTGTGGGATCGATACCCAACCCAGTTGGGTTCTATATTTGCTAGCGACCGCTTTACATTCCTACGAGAGCTGTAGATTGAGCATTATCAAAAATTGGCGCCGTTGCCCGAGAATAAGAGTGTCAATTAAGTTTGTGATAATTACTAGACCCTTTGGTCAAAGAATCTCGTACTTTTACTTTCAGTTTTTGTTTTTGTTTACTGCAGGTTTTTATTTAGTGCATGCCCCATACTTGAAGTTCTGGTCAACCGTTATTACCTATCAATCCTGAACCACAACGTATTGGCCGAATGGAGGCACAACACGAAATTGAAAGAATGGCTGCTCAACAGGAGCAGGCGAGATTAGCTGCTCTTGTCGCCGCCCAAGTACACCAACAAAACATTGATAACCCTGGGCGAGCAACAAATCCTGACGATGAGGATTTAGGTGATGACGAGTTACTAAACCCAAGGCATGATGCTGAAATCGCGACACCTGCCAACAAAAGAGGTCGTCAAGCTCGATTTAGGTATGATCGCCAACCCATGGAACCAGCTTTTGACGATGATGATGATGATCTTGATGGATCCGGAGCCACTGGAGCCATTATTCCTCCACCATTAGCGCCCGGATCCAAGTTCAACATCACAAGCACCATGATTCAGTTATTGCAACTCAAGGGATTATTTGGTGGACTAGCAGGCGATGATCCGAATATACATCTCATCAACTTTATTTCTACATGAAAGTCATTTGACAATCCTGGTGTTGGTCCGAATGAAATTCGATTACGTCTATTTCCATTGTCTCTGTCTGGGGAGGCAACTCTATGGTTGAATGGGCTGACTCCTGATTCTATTACAAATTGGAGGCAATTGAGAGACGCTTTCCTAGAAAGATTCTTTCCGCCATCCAAAAGAGCACAATTGAGAGATGAAATCAGCAACTTTTGTCAGCTTCCAACTGAAGCCCTTCATGAAACATGGGAAAGGTTCAAGACAAAGTTAGCGAGATGCCCAAACCATCTCATGACTAATGTTCACCTAATGGAGATATTATACAGATCCTTGAATTCAATAACTAAACCAGTGGTGGATAATGCAGCTGGAGGATCTTTTATGGACCTCACCTTTGGTCAAGCAAGCAATATGCTAGATCGTATGACGAAACAAAGTAGAGCTTGGCATACCAGGGATTCTGAGGTAGCAAGCCCCACTTTATCAATTGGCATGACTGCAGACCTAAGAAGAAGATAAGAAGAACCTGATCAAGATATGGCGCACATGAAAACACAAATGGATCTTCTTACAAAGCATTTATTATCAGGGAAGACCGAAAAAATCAAACCTATTGCATCAAAAAGAAGAGATGAATCTGATTCGAAAGAAGAGGCCAACTACTTGAACAATCAGGGGGGTTTCCACGGGAATACCTAAGGAAACCAAGGTCGGAACTATTATGATAAATCTGGAAACAAAGACCAAGGTAGTTGGAAGAACAAGAATGAAAAGAGTGGATTGTACGTTCCCCCTGGAAGACGTGACGCCACCACATCTAGCTCTGGAAGTATGGAAGACATGCTGGCCAAAATATTGAAAGGAGTGGAAGCAACAAGCGCTGCAGTAACGGAGGTAGTTAATGATTTGTCCTCTATGAAACAAATAGTTGATTCTCATTCCACTTCAATCAAGCAAATAGAGCAACAATTGAGCCAACTTTCAGCAGCACTCAATCAAAGAAAGGCTGGCACCTTACCTAGCGATACTGTGCAAAACCCAAGAAATGATGGGTCATGCATGGCCATTACTACCCGGAGTGGTAGGGTGCTGGAAACTTCAGCAAAAAGCAAGCAAGTGGATGACGAAGTAGTGGACATTGATGATAAGGCGAAAGGAGAAGAATCCGCAGAAAAAGGGTACAACGTCCATGACGAATTGTAACCTGAAAAATCTGAAAAACGGATGCAAGAGGAGAAGAAAGCCGTGGAGAGAACAATTCCATACCCACCACCACCTTTTACTCAAATATTGAAGAAGGTGGCAGATGACATGAAGTTCAAAAAATTCATGACTATGTTAAAGCAGCTGACCATTAATGTTCCACTGGTGGAGGCACTCGAACAAATGCCTAGGTATGCGAAATTTATGAAGGATATTTTGACAAAGAAGCGGGCAGCAAGTTATTAGTTGAAAGATGATGTTCATCACTGCAGCGCAATCGCTACCTGATCAATAGTTCAGAAGAGGGCTGACCCCAGAGCTTTCACTATTCCTTGCACCGTTGGGTCTTTGAATTTTGCTAAAGCATTATGTGATTTAGGAGCCAGCATCAATTTGATGCCATTATCTATCTATAAGAAGTTGGGGTTGGGCGATCCTACTCCAACTAATATGAGGCTCATCATGGTGGATAGGTCGGTAAAACGACCTGTTGGTATTCTATGTGATGTACTGGTAAAGGTTTCTTTATTTATCTTTCCGGCAGACTTTGTTATTTTGGATTGTGAGGCAGACTCAGAAGTTCCCATAATCTTGAGGCGCCCTTTCCTTGCTACATGAAGTGTGCTCCTTGATTTGAGATCCAATGAGCTTTCATTCCGAATAAATGACGAAGTAGTTCACTTTGATGTGCGCAAATCAATGAAGCAACCCAAATATCTGAGTGTATTTTCGGTGGCCGATGTTTACTTTGATGATGAGAAAGAATTACTTGAAGAGGAGTAGCTAATTGATGACCCATGGGCGACTTTGCTCATGAATGGAGAAAGTAAGGATGCTGAAAATTGTGAAGAAGCTATTTGTGCTCTATTAGGATTAGGGACATATCGCTATGCTCCCAAGAAGCTGGACCTTGATCTCAAGAATCGACCCACACCACTAGCTAATCCATCTATTGAAGAGCCACCCAATTAGAATTGAAGGAGCAGCCAAGACATTTAAAGTATGCATTCCTAGGAAGCGGAAACACACTTCCAGTCATTGTTGCAGTAGTTTTGGGTGAGCAACAAGTTGCAACTCTCATTGCTATTCTACGGAAGTATATTAGAGCCATTGGATGGACCATTGCAGATATTATTGGTATTTCACCTGGGATTTGTACACATAAAATTCAGCTTGAAGAGAAGTGCACACCCACCATTGAGCATCAAAGGCGTCTAAACCCACCTATGGAAGAAGTGGTGAAGAAATAAATTATCAAATGGTTAGATGCGGGGGTTGTGTATCCAATCTCTGATAGTACATGGGTAAGCCCGGTACAATATGTTCCCAAGAAAGGAGGCATGACGGTGGTCGCAAATGCGAAGAATGAGCTTATTCCACTCAGATCCATCACTGGATGGAGAGTATGCATGGACTACCGAAAGTTGAATTCTTGGACACTCAAAGATCACTTTCCAATGCCATTTATGGACCAAATACCAGATCGATTAGCGGGGAAAGGATGGTTTTGTTTCTTAGATGGATATTCAGGCTATAATCAGATTTGCATTGCCCCCGAAGACCAAGAGAAGACGCCGTTTACATGCCCATATGGTACGTTTGCTTTCAAATGTATGCCATTCGGGTTATGTAATGCACCAGCCACCTTTCAACGCTGTATGATGTCTATTTTTTCTGATATGGTTGATAACACTTTGGAGGTATTTATGGATGACTTTTCAGTTGTTGGTGAGTCTTTTTAAGCGTGCTTGGCAAACCTAAGTATGGCGTTGCAAAGATGTGTAGAATTCAACCTAGTGCTGAATTGGGAGAAATGCCACTTCATGGTAAAAGAAGGAATCGTTCTTGGGCACAAAATCTCCAAAAGAGGAATTAAGTTTGATCGAGCAAAAATCGAAGTCATTGAGAAGCAACCGCCTCCAATTTCGGTGAAGGGAGTTCGTCGTTTTCTCGGCCATGCAGGTTTCTATCGTCGGTTCATCAAAGACTTCTCCAAAATTGCTAGTCCATTGTGCAAAATCTTGGAGAAAGATGCGAAGTTTGACTTTAATGAAGATTTCTTAAAGACATTCGAATGCCTCAAAGGAAAACTCATTGAAGCCCCTATCATGGTAGCACCAGATTGGTCTCTCCCCTTCGAAGTCATGTGTGATGCTAGTGGTGTAGCCGTTGGAGCTGTGCTTGGTTAGAGAAAGGAGAAATTATTTCATCCTATCTACTATACGAGTAAGGTCCTAAATGAAGCCCAAAGGAACTACACTGTGACAGAATAAGAGCTCCTAGCGGTTGTGTATGCGTTTGAGAAGTTTTGTGCCTATCTATTGGGTACTAAGGTGATCGTTCATACAGACCATGCAGCTCTTAGGTATCTAATGACAAAGAAGGATGCAAAACCAAGATTAATTCGATGGGTATTGCTACTGCAAGAGTTTGATTTCGAAGTTAAAGATAGAAGAGGTTGTGAGAACCTAGTGGCTGATCATCTATCTAGACTCGAGAATGAGAATATGGCGCAGCCTGATATCGAGATTGATGATTCATTCCCTGACGAGGATATCCTAGCGACGATAACAGAAAATTTACCATGGTATGCCGACTTTGCAAATTTTGTGGTGAGTAATGTAATACCTGCCAATTTATCATACCATCAAAAGAGAAAGTTTATGCATGACGTACAACACTACTATTGGGATGAGCCATATTTGTTTCGGCGATGTGCGGATGGTATTATTCGACGATATATATCCCATGTAGAGGTGCCTACGATATTGGATGCATGCCACACTTCCCAAGTTGGAGGACATCACGCAGGTAATCGGACAGCAAGGAAAGTATGGCAAAGTAGATACTATTGGCCTTCGATATTTAGAGATGCTTACGACTTTGTTAAAAGATGCAACCAATGCCAGCGACAAGGCGCTATTTCAAAACAGCATGAGATGCCTATGTCGAAAATTCTTAAAGTTGAGCTCTTTGATGTATTGGGTATTGATTTCATGGGTCCATTCGTGAATTCGTTTGGAATGAAGTATATCCTAGTTGCTGTAGATTATGTCTCAAAATGGGTTGAAGTTGTAGCATTGGCCGACAACGAGGGAAAGTGCGTTGTAGTATTCTTAAAGAGGAATATCTTCTCTCTCTTTGGAGTACCACGTACTATTATAAGTGATGGAGGATCTCACTTTTGCAATAAGCTATTCAAATTCGTGTTGGTCAAGTATGGTGTCAAGCAACATAAGGTAGCCACGCCTTATCACCCACAAACTAGTGGACAGGTAGAGGTTTCCAATCGCGAGAACAAGAAAATCCTTGCGAAGACGGTAAATGCTAATAGGAAGGATTGGTCTCGGAAGCTGGATGTTGCACTATGGGCGTACAGGACAGCATTCAAAACACCCATTGGCGTGTCCCGTTATCAACTAGTTTATGGGAAGGCTTGTCACTTACCCATTGAGCTCGAGCATAAGGCATTATGGGTGTTGAAGCAATTGAATTTGACTTGGGATGATGCAATGAATCTGAGGTTGGAGCAACTAAACGAATTAGATGAGTTCCGTCTCCATGCATATGAAAGGTCAGACCTATACAAGGAGCGGATAAAAAAGTATCATGATCAGTGGGTTGTTCGACGAAACTTCCAAAAGGATCATATGGTACTTCTCTTCAACTCTAGATTAAAGATATTCCCAGGTATATTAAAGTCTAGGTGGTCTGGTCCATACAAAGTTATCCAAGTCTACTCGTCTGGAGTAGTTGAGTTGGAAGACACCAATGGTGTTATCTTCAAGGTGAATGGTCAACGTGTTAAACCTTATATAGAACCTCTTGACTCGATGAATTATATGGCCATCACTTATCTCGATGAAGTCTAAGTACTCGAGGTAACTATGTCGAGCCATGACAATAAATAAGGCGCTAGATGGGAGGCAACCCATCGTTTATCGCTTATCGTTTATCATTTTTTTTGTATGTGTTTTGCTTTTGATTAATAAAAATCCAAAAATAAGAGTCATGCCACGACCAAAACTAAGGCGCTAGATGGGAGGGAACCCATCGTACTAATCGTTTTCATTGGTTTTGAGCAAATGTAGGTTCAAGAGGTATTCAACGAGGAGATTGGTTTCAAATGACGATTTGGATATATTGCATGGTAAAGGTGGTAAGTTTGGAATTAAGATGCACAAGGCAACGTATTGAGCGTTGCTCATGACAAAATAGGCATCGAGCAAGGCTAGGCCTAGGTAAAACTAGGCCACGAACTAGGCAACGCCTATACTATAGCCTATGGTCTCGAAATCTAGTGTGCAAAGGCATAGGCGCCGCCCATGCTCAAGTATGCTATAGCATAGGAGCCGCCTATGCTAAAGCATTTGGTCTTGGAATCTCATATGCCATGATAAAGGCACCGCCTATGGTCACTAAGGGCATTGCACTAGGCGCCGCCTATGCTAGCAAATGCTTTGCATTAGGCGCCGCCTATACCATGCATAGGCAAAGCTAAAGGCGCCGCCTATGGTTACTTTTTGTCTCCAAAAACAATTTTAAATGGGTCAAAACCCGACCCATTCTTTTCCTATATAAAGGGGACTTAGTCTTGAAACATAAACACATTGAAATCTTGACCTAGGCACCGCACATAGCATCCAAATCATCCCAAAACTTTTCTTTTTGCTCTCCCACTTCACAAAAACATCTCCAAAGGCTTCAATCACGTAAGTACTCTCTTGTTCTTCATCTATATCTCGTAAGTGCTATGTTGCTATGTCTATTATGAATTTCTACATCTTGAGGAAATATTGGTGATGTTAATGTGTTTGAATTGTTGATACAAAACAAAGTGAGTGAACATGTACGTTAGGATGATCTTAACTTATTTCCGACTTGAATTTGATTTTGATGCATTGTTATACTAATTGCGGAATCACTATAGTCATGAACATTGCATAACCTTGTCACTTGAATACCTATATGTTAGAATATCCCATTCATTGGAATAAGACTTATAGTTGCCTACCGACATAGGAGGGTGTGATTATTGATAGAAACAATACCATGATGTCATCCCTATGTAGTAGTATTGTTATACCTAACATGAAAGTATTACATAGGTTGCAAGAAGTGATACCTCTCTGATTTTCTTGTCGGAATATAGCTCCTAAAATGTATGTCGACGCAGTCTAAGTAATGGACCACTTTCACTTCACTAATTTGTATCAACAAAACTAAGTGTGGGGTGGTACCCCTATGGCTTGTTTATAGATTGTATCATCATGAATGTGTTTAAGTCTCAGGTACAATGGCTCCTAAAGCAAGACAAGACAAGGCTACCACTTCCCAAAAGGGTAAGAAAAGAGGTCCCAAGGACGAAGGAGAATCATCCTCAATGAAATTACCATGCCGCATGTTTGGAATAAAATGGGTTCTTGAGGAGGAAGCCAAGGAATGGTATAGGAACAACAAGGAAAGAAAATATGTTCATGTCGACTTGATCAGCAAGGACAGCCTAGCGAAGAAGGAGCCGCGCATGTTGGCGAAAATCATGGCATTAAATCTGGATTTCATCTTCCACGACATGGGAGAATGTAATCTTGATTTAACAAGGGAATTTTATGTCAATTGGTCGTCGAAAACCACAGGCAGCGAAGTCAAGATTCGGGGCCAAGTTTTACAACTCAATGCGGATTTGATCAACTCCTTTCTTAGCTTGCCTTCAGTCAATCCAGCACCATTCAAAGAGCTGTATAACAGACCTCCTTATAGAACAATCCGACACACACTTTGTGGAAGTAGATCCATGGCAAGGTGGAGCAGACAAAAAGACACCGGACGACACAACACCTTCCCCTATGCTCCTTTGAATAGGAAAGCAAGGATATGGTTGTGTATTGTCAACTCTTGCCTTATCATGGGACTCAGTACACCAAGATAACAAGAGATAGAGTGTGCTTGGTCTACGCTTTTATGACGAATGTCCCTATCAACATTGGGGCAATCATTCGCTCTACAATGCAGAAGGCTAGGCTACACAAACGGTCCCACTTCACATTTGGCAATCTGTTGACAGCAATCTTGCGGAAGGAAGACATCGAAGAGGAACCAGCTGATCACAAACTCCCACATAACCCGAAGAAGGTTGACCGCACAAAGGTCAAATATGCTGAAACAACACATGGCGTCAACCTTACTACTGCGGAGAGATATGCTCGAGATGAGAGTTTCTTCCGTCATCTTTTTGGCATGACACGGTTCACCATGATGAGCGGAGGTCATGTTCCAACTGCTGTAGAGCTCCAACAGCTGGACCATGACTATCCAATGATTATGCATGCGAGGGAGATGTGTGGAGTAGGTACATACTTTGAGGAACCTCTTGATGATGATGTGCCGACCGATGATGATCGACGCATGCCAGACTATGACATGGAGGAGAATTCTGATGACGACGACTCCCATGATGATTTTGATGAAGGGGGTATGACCCCCGACATAGAGGAGGAGTCCGACTGACCAGGTTCTTCGTATTTATTTTCCACTGAGGGCAGTGTCCCGTTTAAGTGTGGGGTGGTGGTATTTGCATGCTTTACTTCTCTATCCGCATTTGCATTTATTTATTTATGTTTGTTTGTTTGAGTTTTTTTTTCATTTTTTTCATTTTTTTCGTTGTTAATTTTTTTTTTTTGCTTCACATAAAATCATTCTAATAGGCAGCATGAGACTAGAACAAGAGTTTGTGCTAACATCATGACTATTGAGACGTTTAGGCTCTAATTATGACTCGTTATGTGATATTGTGTGGTTTAATTTCTTTATTTGTTGGGTCAAAGAGTCTATACTACTTCCAATAAAGTCGACCATGTGCCTTGTGTGTGAGATAATAGTATATTCTAAGCTTGTGGCTGATGCTAGAACTTGCCTGGTATGTGTGCAAAGCAAAAATAAAGAGTGTAAGTTTAGGAGATGATTTAGGCATTTCTTTGGCAACCTATGATTATTTACCCTCATTCTAACCTACCCATGGACATCATCCTAGTTAAACCCTTTTGAGCCTTTAGCCTATTTTCTTTGATAACCTCATATGCAAGCCTAATCCATTTTTCAAGACCATAATTTGATCCAAATTCCTAAGTGCTTTAAAGTATAAAGTCATGTGACAAAATAAGAGGAAATTGGGTGATTATGATGCTTTAGAATGTATTGGTTCTTGAATTTGTTATGAAAAAGAAAGTGCTATCATAAGAGGTATATTATGAAAAGAAAAAGGAAAGGAATGCTGAAAAGTTGCTTAAAATTGAAAAACAAAAGAGGAGAAAAAGGGTGGTAGAATAAAAGAAAGTAGAAAGGTTGTGTGAAAGAGAAGTCTTAATGATACAATGTGATGTATTAAAGCGTTTAGGAACCTAGTCACTATTTCTGGCCAAAATAGTCCTACCCGTCCCTTAGCCTACGTTACAACCATCAAAAGACCTAATTGATCCTAAGCCTAGCATTCTGACATTTAGTGGAGTATTACACTAAGGGCAAGCCTATGGTCATCAGTTTCTACATATGAATTCTTTGTGAGAGCGAGAGCAAGGATACTTTTATACCCATGTTTGAAAAAGATGTTATACTTGTGAGTGATTATGGGTAATATATGGTGAGACACGCATGGTTGATGAGTTTTGGGTAGTTGTGTATGATTCTTTGTACCTTAACTTTTGAATATGAGTTGACCACCATCACGAGTCTATGCTAGAGGTTAAATTGTTTCTACTAATGATTGGAAAACTACTCTTTGTTGATAATTGTTGTACTTGTCTTGATGAATATTTTGTGTTGATACTGTGAAACCCTAAGTTGATGTTTAGAGGGACATGATATTTTGTTCGAGGACGAACAAAGCTTTAAGTGTGGGGTGTTGATGATAGGCGAATTTACACGCCTATAGTGCTATATTTTACCCATATTTTAGCCTAGTTTTGAGAACAAATTATATATTTCATGCACTTTTAGTCCTTTTTTCTGTAAGTGAGCTAACGAACATGATTAGCAAAGTTTCAGGTATAAATGATGCAGAACTCAGCATTTTATGGATAACTTGATTCCAAAGAAAAATTCACGAAGGGAGAAAAGGGAGTCTTGGATGCCTAAGGACCAAAAGTGATGCATGGGAAACCTGTCTCAGGCTAAAACAACAATTCTGATGACTTTGGGGACTAGCAGTAATTTATTATTAGGATAATGATACATTAACCTAGTACAGTTGGGTTAAGTATTTCATTATCTTATTAGGATTTGGTTAAGTATTTCATTAGCTTAGTATAATTTGGTTAAGTATTTCATTAGCTTAGTAGGATTTGGTTAAGTATTTCATTAGCTTAGTAGGAATAGGATATGGGTATTATAAATACCCTATTTTGCTAGAGATTTTATATCTTCTTCCCATCTTTCTATTCTACTTCTAAGACATTCTGCCTTACAATTCATTCTTCCTTAATTCTATAACTCTTCCATTAATTCTACTTTCTATTCTTCTTCTATTCATCTATTCTTAATTTCCGCAACAAGAGAAACGTTACTTGCAAGAAATCATGCCTAACGCCTACCACACTTGTGCTACACGAAATTCTTATTGTGGTATAATAACAATGTCAATTGTGATTTCCTTCGCACTCATGGGTAACTAAACTTCTCTGTTGGGGTTATGGAAGCCGAATGAGATTGCTATCTTTTACTATGAGTTTGTGAGTTTGTGACACATATGCTGCTTATATCATTATTCTCTTTGTCTTAACCTAAATTCTTTGTGGTTGCAAACGCAAGAATACGCCAGTATAACATTTAACTTGTTCGAAAGAAAGGTTATCTGTCTGGAAAAGAGATAATGTCAAGGTAGTAGGGTCCCATCTCCTATTAAAAAGTTAGTGCCGTAAGTGGATTAACTTCTTGGAGAATTCGTACCGTTAGACACGCTTTAAGCTCGAAAGAGTTAAAGTGAAATAATCCTCGAATAGGTTGAAAGACGCCTGGATTTACCATCGAATACAATTCTCTATAAGCACATGCATGTCCGAATTCCGCATAACTCATAGCTAATAGAGACGTAAACTCAGAAGGTGGACATAACCCCAACTCTTCAATTCTCATTGTTTTACAACCTACTAAACATTCTCTCTGTTTACTTTGCTATTTCAGTTTTTACTTTAATATTGTGGTTACACATTATAATCCCCCCTTTTATGAGACTTGCACTAAAAGTCTAGTAAACGTTGCTTAGTTGTTGACCAAGCTATTCCCTGTGGGATCGATACCTAACCCAGTTGGGTTCTATATTTGCTAGCGACCGCTTTACACTCCTACGAGAGCTGTAGATTGAGCGTTATCAGATCTCCAGTCAGCTAGGTAGAGTTACCGCCATTCTGACTTGTCCTAGGACATAAACCCATTCCATTGGATGTTCTCTCAACTCCCTTTCTAGATAGGCCTTTTATAAGGGATCCAACATATTATTATTTGACGTCACATAGTGACCAGTGATAATTCCACTAAAGAGAATTTCTCTAATGGTATTATGTCTCCATCTTATGTGATGAGATTTACTAATGTACATCATACTCCTACCTACCTATTGTCGTTTGACTATCGCAGTGTATATATACTGGTGCCAATGGTTTGACCAATAAGTAATATCTTCTAAGAAATTCTGAACTCATTCTACTTCTTCACCAACTATATCTAATGCAATAAAATCATATTCCATTATGGAGCGAGCAATACATGTATATTTGGATGATTTCCAAGAGACTGCTCCTCCATATATAGTAGATACATATCCACTTATAGATTTTACTCCACTCGATTCGGTGATCTAATTTGCATTTCTATATCCTTCAGATACCGTGATATATTAATTATAATGCAAAGCATAGTCTTGAGTGTATTCATGATATCCAAAACTCTTTTCATTGCCATCCAAATAGTTTTATTGGGATTACTCATGTACTGAATCAACTTACTAATAGAACATGTTATGTATGGTCATGTACAATTCATGATATACTTTAAACATTCTAATACTCTTGCATAGTCCAATTGTTCTTCACTTTTACTTTTATTCTTTTGAAGTGCAAAGCTAACATCCAATAGAGTCTTGGAAATACCAAATTCCAAATACTTCAATTTGTCAAGTACCTTTTCAATGTAATTATACTGTGACAACGCCCATCCTTGTGGAGTTTTATGGATTCTTTTCCCTAAGATCACGTTTACAACTCCAAGGTCTTTTATATCAAACTTGATCACAAGCATTCATTTTGTAGCATTTATGTCAGAAATGCCTCAACTGAGGATCCACATATCATGCACATACAAAAAAACAATGACCTTGTATTTGGAGTATCTTTAATGTAAACACATTTGTCACATTCATTTATCTTAAACTCGTTTGCCAGTATGGTTTGGTCAAACTTTGCATGCCACTGTTTAGGTGCTTGTTTTAGTTGATAAAGTGACTTAACTAGTTTGCACACCTTCTTTTCTTTATCAGGAACAACAAAACCCTTGGGTTATTCTATGTAAATTTATTCTTCCAAATCTTTATTTAAGAATGTTGTTTTCACATCCATTTGATGGATTTCAAGACCATATACTGCCTCTAAGGCAATTAACATCCGAATTGATGTTAACCTTGTTACAAGCGAGTATGTATCAAAGTAATCAAGGCCTTCTTTTTTATTGAAGCCATTTATTACAAGTGTTGTCTTGTATTTGTCAATAGTACCATCCACATTTATTTTTCTTTTGAAGATCCACTTAGAATTGAAAAGTTTATTTCCTGGAGGAAGATCAACCAACTCTGGTGTATGGTTTCTCAAGATTGATTCAATCTCAATATTGACTACCTCTTTCCAAAAGGATAAGTCTAAATACAACATCGCTTCTTTAAATATTTGAAGCCATTTTCTAAGAAAAATGTTACAAAATTTGATCCAAACGAAGTTGACGTTCTTTGATGTGTTGTATCTCTGGATTCTCATAATTATGTACATCCTCACTTTGTTCATCTCGAGATTGTTTAGACCCTACCCTAGACTGTTCATGTCTAGTTTTATACAAAAAAATATGTTTCAGGAACTCAGCATTATCTGATTCAATTACCATATTTTCATTGATATCTTGATGTTCGGATTTATGAAAAAAAATGACATGCTTTAATACTTTTAGCATATCCTATGAAAATGCAGTCATTATCTTAGGTCTTACCTTTACCATTTTAGTCATAGGAACTTGGACTTTCGTTAGATATCCCCACACTCTGAAATATTTCATGTTGGGTTTCCTTATTTTCTAATTTTCATATAGAAATGGAAGTGTCTTACTGTGGGGCACTTTATTGAGTATTAGGATAGCTGTAAGGATAGATTCCCCCCACATGTTTTATGGTAAACCTGAACTTATAAGTAAACCATTAATAATTTCTATTTAAGATTTGTTTTTTTTTATTTCTGCAATTCCATTAGATTAAGATGAACACGGGGTTGTAGTTTGATGGACAATTTCACTCTCTACATATAGTTTTGCAAATGGAGATTCATATTCTCTACCCCTATCACTTCTTATTATTTGGATCTTTTTCTCTAACTGATTTTCTACTTCTATTTTATATTGCCTAAATGCATTTATTGCTTCATCGTTACTATTTAGCAAATAGACATAATAGTACCTAGTGTAGTCATCAATAAATATTATAAAATACTTTTTTCACTACGAGATGGTGGTGACTTCATATCACAAATGTTAGTGTAGATTAAGTCGAAGGGAGTTTAATTCCTTTCAACGGACTTGTATGGATGATTAGAATATTTTGATTCCACACACCTTTGGCATTTTGATTTATTGCACTCAAAGTTTGGCAAAACTTCTAAGTTAATCAGTTTTTACAAAGTTTTGTAATTGACTTGTCCTAATCGTTCATGCCACAATTTATTAGACTCAAGCAAGAAAGAAAAAATAACACTTTTATTGATTTTAGCTGTCATTACATTCATCTTAAATAGGCCCCCAGTGAGGTAGCTTTTTTGTACGTACACTTCCCCTTTTCTAATTAGAATTTTCCTGGAAATAAATACATATTTGAATCTATTTTTGTCAAGAAGTGATATGAAAATCAATTTGTTTCGTAACCCTGGTATATCAAGGACATTGTTGAGAGTCAACACTTTGTCTAACATCATTTTCATGTAGACTTCTCCTGTCCCTTCAACTTTTGCAGTTGTGGAGTTTGTCGTATAGATCTTCTCTTTGCCTTGAGCTAGAGCGAATGCAGCAAAAAACTCTTTATTTGAAAAAATATGGCGGGTTTCACCATAATTCATCCATCATTCTCAACGATTTACCACCAAGTTACATTAAGAAATCATGGCACATAGATCATCCATTTCGTTCTTAGATTCAGCCATATTTGCTTGATCATTCGTTTTTCCTTTCTTTGGGGCATGATAATATGTAGACTTGTGGTCAATCTTGCCAAAATTAAAGCTTTTATCTTGAATTTCTTCTTAGGTAGATTTCTTTCTTGTGCATCTTTCTTCTACTTCTTTGAGTTATTGGAGTCGTCTTTTACGATGTTAGCTCCACTCATTGTAGAACTTCCTTTTGACCTCTTCTGTGCAGTTTTGTTGTCTTTCTCTATGCATAAACTCACAATGAGGTTTTTGATTGTCATCTCCTTTCGTTTGTGTTTCAAGTAATTCTTCAAGTCTTTCCACAAAGGTGACAAATTCTCTATTATTGCAGCAACTTGAAATGCCTTGTTTACAACCAAACCTACAAAAAAGTACATGTGAATATTAAAAATATTTTTAACATGTTCAATTAAGGTAATCATTAAATTCATACCTTCAGAAGGGAGATCGTGGATGATGACTTGCAATTTTTATACTTGAGATATGACAGTCTTGCAGTCAATCATTTTGTACTCAAGGAGTCTTACAACAAAGAACTTCTTCGTTCCAGTATCCTCAGTCTTATAGTTCTTTTCCAGTGCGTTCCACAATTCTTGTGATGTCTTTGTTCTACTGTAAATGTTGTATAAATTATCTTGGAGTTCACTTAGGATATAATTCCTACATAGGAAATCAGAATGTTTTCATGCCTCTGTTATAATGGCCTCTCCTTGTCTGATGTTTCTTTGAGCACTTCTGGAGTATTTTCTTATATAAACCTTTAAAGACATAAGGTTGTCAGGGAATAACATCTTCTATTACTATCGCTTAAAATCAATTCCAAAAAAATTGTGGGGCTTTTCTGCTCCTGCCATAGCGGGTGGCGCATTTGTGCGACTAGTTGTAGCAACAATAGTTGCTGCCATACTTGTCTCACCTTCAGTTACATGACCAGTATTTAGTCATCTTTTTTCACAAATAGACAGTCAACTTTATAGATCACAATACTAGTTAAAAGCTTATAGCAACTTTAAACACTAGTTATTTCTAGTTTAATGATGAAATTTTTATGACTTTCAATGTTAACTGAACGAGCTTTAACTTGTGATGAAGTCTTTATTTATTCAAATCACTTTTTAAGTTGAAATATACTAAGCATAAAGCTTTAATCTCGAGAAACCAAACACTATAGATTATGGAATTTAATTCCTTTAGATTGTTGTTTTTCGATACGCAATCTGTATGTTTGCATAAACACTTCAACACAATTTTAAGACTATATCAAGAACACCTATGAAGTTTTTATCACATTCAACACAAGTTCTTCTATAACTATCAAAGAAGTATGTTATTTATAAAGATAAGATAAAGAAGAAATAGAACTAAGTGCTCTGAATTCATGGAGTATCCTTAAGGAACTAATTCCCCTTAAGTACCCAAGGTTGTGGAGTTTTTCCTCCCAGGATAAAATGGCTCCTAATCAGAATAAGGCAGTACCTCAAATATTTTGATTCTTTGAACACACTCAATGGCAGATATCATAAAGAGTTTTTAGAAGTAGAGTATTTCTAATGCAAAATTTTTCATACTACCTAAGAATTTTTTTTAGGTATTTATAGCCATAAAATGCCCCTTTGAAAAGGAAATAATGGTTCGGGTGTATCATTTTTGAACAGTCATGTATATCCAATTTGAAACAACATGTATTTTCTGAATAGTTACATCCAACCGAACAGTCACTCCTTTTCCAAAATGGTGTGTCTTCTCTTCGAAGGGATGTGTCCCTCTATTTCCTATTCACATCAATTGAACCAAATAAAATCAAGGATCATTTATGACCCTATAGAGTTCCATGACCTTTATGTACCTTAGGTAGTCACTGTGTTTGTCCTAAACTAGGGTAATTGAATCACTTCCCCTTGCATAGGAGCTTCAAATATTGGGTGAACCAAATGTATGGCTACTGTCAGCTCTTCTATGCTGGTGGTGCAAACCAGGTTGACTAATAAATTGTCTTCCTCTTTCATTATTCTAAGTAAAGATGTTCAAATGAGACCAAAAAATCAATCCACATCGATAAATCAAATTAAACTGACTTAATAAACTAAAAATTAGTTTGATTTGATTAAGTGGTTTTAATGTTTTAAAAATCACTAACATTTGATTTCTTTAGGTGTTGATTCCAAAAAAAAGAAGTTAAACTAAACCAACCCAATATATATAAACATTCTTATACCCCTATTTACATCAGTTGTGTGTTTCATCCTAAGGTATAGAGCATATTCAATCTTTTTTTATAAAACACTTACTGCAGATGTTATGTTTAAGGGTAATGATGTGTGACAGGATATTGGAACATTACTTCCACATGAATGGTAGTATGTTATAAAGTGGCATCAGTTGTAAGCTGTAAGATGGTTCAAAAGTTAGTGATATGAAGTCACAAGCTTAGAAGTCAGAATATAGGTGATTTTACATAAAGAAGTTAGTTTAGTTATGTAACCATTGATTGAGGGATGATTTGTCATTTTATGGTGATAGACTAATGTGGTAACAATAATCGTAGATTGTATGATAATCTATGAGGGAAGTGGTTGGCTATGATTATTATTTACCAAAAATAGTGAAGGATCTATGAATGGATAGTTATGGTGGTTCTAGAAATCATTTATAGGCTATGAAGGGAAAGGGGTAGATTAGTTATTATGTTACAGGTATAGACTCATTATTATATATGGAATTTTTGAAGGTGGTTGTGATGTATGCATGGGTAAGTGAATATGATGTGATAAAGTGGGATATGTTAAAAATAAATGGTAATGGATGAAATTATAAGATTAAGATTGACTATCGTTATTATGTGACTTTACCCCCTTGATTTTCTTTTCTTTAGTAATTGTAGACTAGTATGGTATGTGAGAAAGTATGTAGTAGGTTTTGAGGTGTAGTAGTAATTATGTGAAGAGGATGAACTTATGGGCCATAGTTAAGTGAAGTAAGAGACTTAGGCTAATATTTTTATATCATGGGCTAGTATAATATCCAACATGTTTCATTGTTGTTACATGATTAGTGCTCAACAATAGGCTTGAACTTTATATGTGGATTATGGTGGTAAGAATAGTATATTAAGGTTAATGTTTTTTGGGAGTAAGTAGTAGGCTTGATTTGATGTACGCAATAGCCTAGGTTGCCAACTAGTGGAAAAAAGGAGTGGATTATTGTGATATTTATGTACGTGAGACTAGTGTTAGGATGATGAATCATGGTTGAGTCATTAAGCGGATCAGAGCATAGGTATACAAGAATAAGTTAGACCTCCCCCCCACCCCAGGTAGCCTGTTGTTAGATAAAATTGTATGTGTATAGGTTTTTTGCATACCTAGTAGCTTTGAATCTTATAGTATGGAGAAGTCTAGAAAGTTGTTGTATAGTGTTCTTTAGAGTTGAATTGATGAAAAATAGGTAGGCAATGTGCCCCTTTGGTATTGTTTTACAAATTTTGTTCAGTTGTAAGATATGTGATTATAGGTGTAATACTATTATCCTAAGGAGTTGAAGATGGAGTTTTAAGTATTTAGAAATATGGTTTTCCATGCCCATGATAATGTTAATCATAAGTTAATGACTTTGGGGGTTAGAGGAAGTTATGATTAGTACTACTAAAGGGGGATGTCCCAGAAAGAATTTAGTATCTGTATGTTGAATTATTGAGGGAATATTGTGTTCATGTGTATACCAATACCCCCTATTGTACTGAGAATTGTGGTTATAGATTGATGAGAGGTTATGTTCTCAAGTCTAGGATTGTGACTTTGATCTAAGGGGGAGATGGTGAGTTAAGGTAGTTCCCAAATTTTTTCACTATGGCAAGTCAGGGAAGATTCATGATAAACCTATTCCTATTCAAGTATATTCCTCCTACTTTAGTTTAAGAGTACATTTTACCAATGTCTTATAATATATTCAAGTCCTGTCAATGTCTAAGGTTTGAGTTATCTAAGTAAGTCATGTCATGCTCTGACTTCCAAACTAGAAGCAATGATGTCTCAGTAAATCCATCCTTTCATGTATTCAAGACCTATGTTATGATGCTCATGATCCATTAAAAAATCCATGCCTTATAACATGCTTCGTTCAAAGAAAACTATTCTTTCTATATGTCACCGATTCATGGTTTGTCGGGTATAGCCCAATGAGATAAAGTTTATGCAAACTCATGGCCATATTCAGTTCTTAAATGAGGAGCAATGGCTCTAAGTAGAAGGCCTTGTCTCAATCATTAACTTCAAGAATTCTGGCCTTATGTTATACAACTCTTGATATGTGCACTCATGTTTTCTCACTATGATCTATCCTAAGAATCCATGTTGTCTTGTGTTTATTCCAAAATGACTCTCTACCTTGAGTAGTTCAATAAGTTATAGTCGAATAGTGTCACCCCTCTTTTCATGATCCTCAATCTCGGGTCCCTTAATAATTCACCATTTAATAGTTTGATAGTAGTTATGGAAGAGTAGTGATGTTCTAGGTAGGGGAGTCAATGTTCTTGAATGTGAAAATTGTGAGGTGACTTATTTAGCTAAGGTTATAGGTGAAGGGGTAAATATAGAGACAAGCTTTTGTTATGTGAAATAGCTAGTGTAAGACCGCGAAAAAATCTCCCATTTAAATTCAGCTCGTTTAGCTCCTTGAAGCTCTTTAAAAGATCAAACACTTACAAAATTTTGATAAGTGTTTAACACTTAGTCTCATTTCAAGCCTCTATACTTTGGGGAACTATTTAACAACCTTCCTTAGCTCCATTTTTCAATTTTGAAGTTGTGTTATGATGGGGAAAGTCAATAGTACATCCCGGGTGAGCTTTTGAAATTTTTGAAATCTGTTTAGGGCATGTTTGGTTTTTGAAATAGTAGAAGCATGAGATTAGCATGCGACGCATGATCTATTCCACAGATCCCAGCATGCGATAGAGTATGCGACGCATGCTCGAGTGTGGAGGACTAGAGCTGTGATTCACACTCCATCACATGCTGCCGAATTTTTTAGCTTCCAGCTCAGCATATTTAAGGGCAAAATGGGTTTTTCACCACCTTATATAAGCTGAAAAACACGGGATTTAGCCCCATTTGAACCAAAATATAGCCTCTACTCTCAAAATCCTCTCAAGAACACATTAGGGCTTTTTTATAGAAGATTTAAGTTCAAGAATTTCTCTCCATCAATCTTCATAGATTCATGAACTAAGGTATGTCAAGTATTGATTCTTGGATTCCTTTCATCCAAGAAGCTCAAGAACCCTATTTTTAATTATGAAATTATGATGTTTATGATGTGGGTTGTTTAAGATCATGTTGTTGATGTTGTATGATTCCCAAGTTGGAATATTTATGTGAATCTAGGAAACTATATTAGCATATGAGAGGAAATCCATGAATTGAGTTGATTATGCTATGTTGATTGATGAATTATGCCTATGCCCTAATTGGTGCATGCAAGGTGGTTGATAAACGGACTAAGATCCTAGAATTTATGCGTACTAGCTAAAGTGTGACCTACATGATAAATGCATACTACTCTCTCATGCTTAAATGGTTCCCATGTTATTGTTGTGCCATGCATATGTTGATAGAATGCTCATAATGTTAAAGTATGGAATTGTGCTATGAATGCTGCATTCTTACACATGAACAAGACTATGATAACCATGTGTTGTATGAAATCCCTAAGTTAGTATATTATGAATTGTTGATCTTGATTATGTATTCAAGAATTTTCAAGTCTTGTCAGTTTCCTTCCATCAAATCCTGGGGATACTTGTACCCAAAAAATATAGCTATGTGCCTAGAGTTAGTTTAGGGTATACACGATATCCTCTGTCAAGATATGCTCCATAGAATTCAGTCAGTCATGTGACTCAGGAAAGTTCAGTAACTCAGTAACCTCAGTAAATATCAATAGTTTAGTAATATCAATGATCTTAGTACTCAGTGACCTCAAAAACTTTAGTAATTCTAGTAGTCTCAGTAACTTCAGTACTCTCAGTAATTCCTCAGATCTCGGTAGTATTTCATCTGTCCACAGAACTCATTGAATTTAGCTAAGCTAAGCGATACCATCAATATTTGTTTAGTTCAATTAATCAGTTCAGTTTAGTTAATCAATTTAGTTTAGTTAATCCGTTCAGCTAATCAATTCAGTGTCTGTTCAGTTGGGAGTAGGATTCAGCAGCGAGTGAACTGAAGGATGGGGACTCACCGATTATTTAGTGTAGGGTGTGATCCTTAGAAGCAATCCTTGTGTCCCAAAACTATATAGCCCGTGTAGGTAGAGATGTACCCTACGCGCTTAGGGTTCTATACATCTCATTTGAGTTTCCTATCAGGAGGGGTTGATGGAAGAGTTCTGATGATAGGCAAATTTACACGCCTAAAGTACTATATTTTACCCACATTTTAGCTATGTTTTGAGGACAAAATATATAATTCATGCACTTTTAGTCCTTTTTCCTGTAATTGAGCTAACAAACGTGATTAGCAAGTTTTCAGGTATTAATGATGCAGATTTCAGAATTTTATGGATAACTTGATGCCAAAGGAAGCTTCACGAAAGAAGGAAGGGAAAGCTTGCACGCCAAGGCCCAAAAGTGACGCATGAAAAATCTATCCCGGGCAAAAACAGCAATTCTAAAGACTTTGGGGACTAGCAGTAACTTATTAGGATTAGGATAATGATGCAGTAATTTATTAGGATTAGGATAAGTATGCAGTAGCCTAGTAGGAATAGGATATGGGTATTATAAATACCCTATTTTGCTGAAGCTTTTGATAATTCTCATCATTCACTACTACTTCTAATTCTTCCATTAATTCTACTTTTTATTCTTCTTCTATTCATCTATTCAATTCTTAAATTCCACAACAAGAGAAATGCTACTTTGAAAGGGAGTTCACGCCTAAAGCCATACCACACCATACTACACGTTATATCTTTATTGTGGTATAATAATAATGTCTATTGTGAGTTCCATCGCACTCATGAGTAGCTAAACTTCTCTGTTGGGGTTATGGAAGCCGTATGAGATACTATCTATTGCTATGAGTTTGTGAATTCACGACACGTATGCTGCTTATATCATTATTCTCTTCATCTTAATGTAAATTCTTGTGGTTGCAAACGCATAGAATACGCCAGTATAGCATTAACTTGTTCGAAAGAAAAGTTATATGCCTGGAAACAAGATAATGTCAAGGTAATAGGGCACCAACCCCTATTAAAAAGTTAGTGTCGTAACTGGATTAACCTCTTGGAGAATTTGTACCGTTAGATACACTTTAAGCTCAAAACAGTTAAAGTGAAATAGTCCTTGTTAGGGCGAAAGACGCTTGGATTTACCATAGAGTACAATTCTCTATAAGCACATGCATGTCTGAATTCCGCATAACTCATAGCCAATAGAGACGTATAACTCATAAGGTGGACATAACCCCAACTCTCAATTCTCATTGGTTAACATCGTATCAAACATTCTTTCTTCTTACTTTACTAATTTCCGTTTTTACTCTATTATTTTGGTTACACGTTACAATCCTCCCTTTTTATGAGACTTTCACCAAAAGTCTAATAATCTTTGCTTACTTATTGACCGGCTATTCCCTGTGGGATTGATACCCAACCCAGTTGGGTTATATATTTGACAACGACCGCTTTACACTCTTACAAGAGCTGTAGATTGAGTGTTATCAAAAATTGGCGCCGTTGCCGGGGAATACGGTTGTCAACTAAGTTTGTGATAATTACTAGACCCTTTGGTCAAAGATTCTCATACTTTTACTTTTAGTTTTTGTTTTTGTTTTCTGCAGGTTTTTATTCAGTGCATGCCCCATACTCGAAGTTCTGGTCAACCGTTATTACCTATCAATCCTGAACCACAACATATTGGCAGAATTGAGGCACAACACGAAATTGAAAGGATGGCTGCTCAACAGGAACAAACGAGACTAGCTGCTCTAGCAGCCGCTCAAGTGCATCAACAGAATATTGATAACCCTGGACGAGCAATAAATCCTGACGATGAAGACCTAGATGATGACGAGTTACTAAGCCCAAGGCGTGATATTGAGATAGCAACACTTGCTAATAGAAGAGATCGTCAAGCTAGGTTTAGGTATGAACGCCGACCTGTACAACCAGCTTTCGACGATGATGATGATCTTGATGGAGCCGGAGCCACAGGAGCCATTATTCCTCCACCATTGGCACCCGGAGCTAAGTTCAACATCACAAGCACCATGATTCAGTTATTGCAACTCAAGATTTTTCGGTGGACTAGAAGGTGATGATCCGAATATGCATTTGATCAACTTTATTTCTACATGCAAGTCATTCAACAATCCTGGCGTTGGGCAGAATGTAATTCGGTTGCGCCTATTTCCATTGTCTTTATCTGGGGAGGCAACTCTATGGTTAAACGGGCTAACTCCTGATTCTATCACTAATTGGAGGTATTTGAAAGACACTTTCCTAGAAAGATTCTTTCCGCCATCCAAAAGAGCACAATTGAGAGATGAAATCAGCAACTTTCAGCAGCTTCCAACCGAAGTTCTTCATGAAACATAAGAGAGGTTCAAGACGAAGCTAATGCGTTGCCCAAACCACCATATGACCAGTGTTCACCTAATGGAGATACTATACAGATCCTTGAATTCAATAACTAAACCAGTGGTGGATAATGCGGTTGGAGGATCTTTTATGGACCTTACCTTTGGTCAGGTAAGCAATATGCTAGATCGGATGACGAAACAAAGTAGAGCTTGGCATACTAGGGATTCTGAGGTAGCAAGCCCCACTTTATCTATTGGCATGATTGCAGACCAAAGGAGAAGAGAAGAAGAACGTGATCAAGATATGGCACACCTGAAAACACAAGTGGATCTTCTTACAAAACATCTATTATCAGGGAAGACCAAAAAAGTCAAAGCTGTTGCGTCAAAAGGAAGAGACGAATCTGATTCAAAAGAAGAGGCCAACTACTTAAATAATCAGGGGGGTTTCCGAGGTAATACCCAAGGAAACCAAGGTCAGAACTATTATGATAAATCTGGAAACAAGGACTAAGGTAGTTGAAAGAACAAGAATGACAAGAGTGGTTTGTATGTTCCCCTAGGAAGACGTGACACCACTACATCTGGTTCTAGAAATATGGAAGATATGATGGCTAAACTGTTGAAAGGAGTGAAAGCCACCAGCACGGGAGTAACAGAGGTAATAAATGATTTGTCCTCAATGAAGCAATTGGTTGACTCACATTCCACTTCAATAAAGCAAATAGAGCAGCAATTGAGCCAACTTTCCGCAGCACTCAATCAAAGAAAGGCTAGCACTTTACCTAGAGACGCTGTGCAAAATCCAAGGAATGATGGATCATGCATGGCTATTACTACTCGAAGTGGTAAGGTTCTAGAAACTTCATCCAAAGGCAAACAAGTGGTCGACAATGTAGCGGACAACGATGATAAGGATAATGGAGAAAACGCAGTAGAAGACAACCACGACATCCATGACGTCACACCGAGTATGTTGCAGCCTGGAAAGACTGAAATACGGAAGCAAGAGGAGAACACAGCCATGGAGAAAACAATCCCTGTTCCACCACCACCTTTTCCCCAAAGATTGAAGAAAATTGCGGATGATACAAGGTTCAGCAAATTCATAACGATGTTAAATCAACTGACCATTAATGTTCCGCTGGTGGAGGCACTAGAACAAATGCCTGGGTATGTGAAATTTATGAACGATCTTTTGACAAAGAAGCAGGCAGTAAGCTATGAGTTGTAAGATACTGTGCATCATTGCAGTGCAATTGCTACCCGATCACTAGTTTAGAAGAAGGCCGACTCTGGTGCTTTCACTATTCCATGCACAGATGGTTCTTTAAATTTTTTCAAGGCATTATGCGATTTAGGATCCAGCATCAATTTGATGCCATTATCTATTTACAAAAAGTTGGGGTTGGGTGATCCTACTCCAACCAATATGAGGTTTGTAATGGCGGATAGGTTGGTAAAATGACCTGTTGGTATTCTATGTGATGTATTGGTAAAGGTTTCGTCATTCATCTTTCTGGGAGACTTCGTTATTTTGGACTGTGAGGCAGATTCAGAAGTTCCCATAATCTTGGGGCGCCCTTTCCTTGCTACAGGAAGTGTGCTTATTGATTTAAGAGCTAATGAGATTTTATTCTGGATAAATGACGAAGTAGTTCACTTTGATGTGTGTAAATAAATGAAGCAACCCAAAGAGTTGAACGTATTCTTGGTGGCGGATGTTTACTTTGATGATCAGAAAGAATTACTTGAAGAGGAGCAAATTATTGATGACCCATTGGCAGTTGTGCTCATGAATGTTGAGCATAAGGATGCTGAAAATTATGAAGAGACTATTGATGCTCTATCAGGATTTGGGTCATATCCTCATGCTCCCAAAAAGGTGGACATTGATCTCAAAAATCGACCCACACCACCAGTTAAACCATCTATTGAAGAGCCACCCACTTTAGAATTGAAAGAGCTGCCTAGCCATTTAAAGTATGCATTCTTAGGAAACGAAAACACACTTCCAGTCATTATGGCGGCAGATTTGGGTGAGTAGCAAGTTGCAGCTCTCATTGCTATTCTACGGAAGTATATAAGAGCCATTGGTTGGACCATCGCTGATATTATTTGTATTTCCACTGGGATTTGTACACACAATATTCAGCTTGAAGAAAATTGCACACCCACTATTGAACATCAAAGGCGTCTAAATCCACATATGCAAGAAGTGGTGAAGAAAGAAATTATTAAGTGGTTAGATGCGGGGGTAGTGTATCCAATCTCTGACAGTACATGGGTAAGACCAGTACAATGTGTTCCCAAGAAAGGAGGCATGTCGGTAGTAGCGAATGAGAAGAATGAGCTTATTCCACTCAGACCCGTCACCGAATGGAGAGTATGCATGGACTACCGAAAGCTGAATTCATGGACGCTCAAAGATCACTTTCCAATGCTATTCATGGACCAAATGCTTGATCGATTAGCGGGAAAAGGCTGGTTTTGTTTCTTAGACAGTTGTTATGGCTATAATCAAATTTGTATTGGCCCCGAAGACTAAGAGAATACAACGTTCACATGCCCATATGTTATGTTTGCCTTTAAACGTATGCCATTCGGGCTATGTAACGCACCAGCCACCTTTTAGCGTTGTATGATGTCCATCTTTTCTGATATGGTTGAAGATACTTTGGAGGTATTCATGGACGATTTTTCAGTTGTGTGTGAGTCGTTTGAATCGTGTTTGGTAAACCTGAGTATGGCGTTGCAAAGATGTGTAGAATTCAACCTAGTGCTGAATTGGGAGAAGTGCCACTTTATGGTTAAGGAAGGCATCGTTCTTGGGCACAAAATCTTTGAAAAAGGAATTGAGGTTGATCGAGATAAAATTAAAATCCTCGGGCACGCAGGTTTCTATCGGCGGTTCATCAAAGACTTCTCCAAAGTGGCTAGTCCATTATGCAAACTTCTGGAGAAATATGCAAAGTTTGACTTCAATGAAGATTGTTTGAAGGCATTCAAATGACTCAATGGGAAGCTAATTGCAGCTCCTATCATGGTAGCTCCAGATTGGTCCCTACCGTTTGAAGTCATGTGTGACACCAGTGGGGTAGCTTTGGGCGCTGTACTTGGCCAGATAAGGGAAAAGTTATTCCATCCTATCTATTATGCGAGCAAGGTCCTGAACGAAGCCCAAAAGAACTATATTGTCATAGAACAAGAGCTCCTAGAGGTTGTGTATGCTTTTGAGAAGTTTCGTGCTTACTTGTTGGGAGCCAAAGTGATCGTTCATACAGACCATGCAGCTCTGAGATACCTAATGACGAAGAAGGATGCAAAGCTGAGGCTAATTCGATGGGTATTGTTGTTGCAAGAATTTGATTTCAAGGTAAAGATAGAAGGGGTTGCGAGAACCAAGTGGCTGATCATCTATCTAGACTTGAGAACTAGCATATGGCGCAGCCTAAAATCGAGATTGATGATGCATTCCCTGACGAGGAGATCTTAGCCACGATAATGGAAAAGTTACCATGGTATGCCGACTTTGCGAATTCTGTGGTAAGTAATGTCATACCTGCAAATTAATATTTCCATCAAAAGAGGAAGTTTATGCATGATGTAAAACACTACTTTTGGGATGAGCCATATTTGTTTCAACGATGCGCGGATGGTGTTATCCGGCGATGCATATCCCATGTAGAGGTGCCTAATATATAGGAAGCATGTCACGCTTCCCAAGTCAGAGGACATCACGCAGGTAATCGAACAACAAGAAAGGTATTGCAAAGTGGATATTATTGGCCGTCGATATTTAGAGATGCCTACAAATTTGTGAGAAGATGTGACCAATGTCAGAGACAAGGTGTGATTTCAAAACACCATGAGATGCCCATGTCGAAAATTCTTGAAGTCGAGCTCTTTGATGTATGGGGTATTGATTTCATGGGTCCATTCGTAAATTCGTTCGGAATGAAATACATCCTAGTCGCTGTAGATTATATTTCAAAATGGGTTGAAGAAATAGCGTTGGCCGAAAATGAGGGAAAGCGTGTTGTAGCATTCTTGAAGAAGGATATCTTTTCCCGCTTTGGAGTACCATGTACTATCATAAGCAACGGAGGATCTCACTTTTGCAACAAGCTATTCAAATCCGTGTTGGCAAAATATGGTGTCAAGTAACATAAGGTAGCCACACCTTATCACCCACAAACTAGTGGGCAGGTAGAGGTTTCCAATCGAGAGATCAAGAAAATCCTTGCAAAGACGGTAAATGCTAATAGGAAAGATTGGTCTCGGAAGTTGGACGATGCACTATGGGCTTATAGGACTGCATTCAAAATGCCAATTGGCATGTCCCCGTACCAACTAGTTTATGGGAAGGCTTCTCACTTACCCATTGAGCTCGAGCATAAAGCATTATGGGCGTTGAAGCGATTGAATTTGAATTGGGATGATGCGATGAATTTGAGATTGGAGCAGCTGAACGAGATGGATGAATTTCGACTACATGCTTATGAAAGATCAGACCTATACAAGGAGCGGATGAAAAAGTATCATGATCAGCGGATTATTCAACGAAACTTTCAAAAGGATGATATGGTACTACTCTTCAATTCCAGATTGAAGCTATTCCCAGGTAAGTTGAAGTCCAAGTGGTCTGGTCCGTACAAAGTTAACCAAGTCTACTCGTCCGGAGTAGTTGAGTTGAAAGAAAATAATGGTGTTGTCTTCAAGGTAAATGGCCAACGCGTAAGACCTTATATCGGTCCTCTCAACTCAATAAATTATATGGCCATCACTTATCTCGACGAAGTCTAAGTACTCGAGGTAACTATGTCGTGCCGCGATAATAAATCAAGTGCTAGATGGGAGGCAACCCATCGTTTTACATTTTTTTTCCTTTCTTTCGTTCTATTTCGTGTTTGCCTTTGATAAATAAAAATCCAAAAAGAAGAGTCGTGCCACGACCAAAACTAAGGCGCTAGATGGGATGCAACCCATCGTTCTAATCATTTTTGTTGTCTTTTAGCAAGTATAGGTACAAGAGGCGTAAACAAGGAGATTAGTTCCAAATTTTGATTTGGTCGTATTGCATGTTGAAGGTGGTAAGTTAGTAATGAAGAAGCAAAAGGCTATGGATTAGGCATTGCCTATGGAAATATAGGCAAAGAACAAGGCAAAGCCTATGTAAATCTAGGCCACGAATAAGGCAAGGCCTATACTATGGCCTAAGCTCTCGGAATCTAGTGTGCCATAGCATAGGCGCCGCCCATGCCCAAGTATGCCATAGCATAGGCATGATAACGCTCAATCTACAGCTCTCGTAGGAGTGTAAAGTGGTCGTTAGCAAATATAGAACCCAACCTGGGTTGGGTGTCGATCCCACAGGGAATAGCTTGGCCAACAAGTAAGCAAAATTACTAAACTTTTGGTGCAAGTCTCGTAAGAGGGGGGATTCTTGTCGTGCAAGTAATTTAAATAAAGTATCAAAATAAAAGCTGAAAATAAAAAGAAAGAATGTTACGTAAGTTGTAAACAATGAGAATTGAAGCGTTGGGGTTATGTCCACCTTCTGAGTTATACGTCTCTATTGGCTATGAGTGTGTAGAATTGTGACATGAATGTGCTTATAGAGAATTGTATTCGATGGTAAATCCAGGCGTCTTTCGACCTATTCGAGGATTATTTCACTTTAACTCTTTCGAGCTTAAAGAGTGTCTAACGGTACGAATTCTCCAAGAGGTTAGTCCAGTTACGGCACTAGCTTTTTAATAGGAAAGGGTGTCCTACTACCTTGACACTATCTCTTTTCCAGACAAATAACCTTTCTCTCGAACAAGTTAAATGTTAGACTGGCGTATTCTTGCGTTTGCAACCGCAAAGAATGTAGATTAAGATGAAGAGAATAATGATATAAGCAATATACGTGTCACGAACTCACAAACTCACAGTAATAGATAGTAACTCATTCGGCTTCCATAACCCCAACAGAGAGATTTAGTTACCCATGAATGCGAAGGAGATCACGATTGGCATTGTTAATATATCACGATATTTGGTTGATGGCGTGCGGCTTAGGTGATTGGCGTGTGGTGTGATTCCTTAGCAAGTAAAGATTCTCTTGTTGTGGAATTTAAGAATAGAAGAAGAATCGAATTAATGGAAAGATTAGAAGAGTTGTAGAATTGTTGTGGTGGAAGAAGAGAGGTATGGAAGAAGATTAATTGTTAAGTGAAGAATGAATCTCTCCACTAAGGGAGGAGTTGAATCAAAAATCTCTAGCATGATAGGGTATTTATAATACCCATATCCTACTCCTACTAAGCTAATGAAATAAATAACCAAATCCTACTAGACTAATGAAATACTTAACCCAAATGTACTAGGTTAATGTAACGTTATCATAATCCAAATAGACTAATGAAATACATAACCCAATTGTACTAGGTTAATGTATCATTGTCAAAATCCAGCTTTGTGTCTGTAAGTCCCCAAAGTCTTCAGAAATGTTGTTTTAGCCCGGGACAGATTTTCCATGCAGCAGTTTTGGTCTTGGTCCCCAGAGTCTTCAGAAATGCTGTTTTAGCCCGGGACAGATTTTCCATGCAGCAGTTTTGGTCCCTAGGCGTGTAAACTCCCTTTCCTTCCTTTGTGAGCTTTCTTTTGCGTCAAGTAAGCCATAAAATGCTGAATTTTGCATCATTTATACCTGAAACTTTACTAATCATGTTCGTTAGATCATTTATTGGAAAAAGGACTAAAAGTGCATGAAATATATAATTTGTTCTCAAAACTAGGCTAAAATATGGGCAAAATACATTGATATAGGCGTGTAAATTCGCCTATCATAAACACCCCACACTTAGAGCTTTGTTCGTCCTCGAACAACATATAATGTCCTTATAAACATCAACTTAGGGTGTTTACAACAACAACACAAAACATTCTTCCAGACAAGCACAACAATTATCAACAAAGAGTAGCTTTCCGATTATAAGTAGAAACAATTTAAGCTCTAGCATAGACTCGTGATGGTGATCAACTCACATGCAAACATTAAGGTGCATAGAATCATATACAACTATCCAAAGCTCATCAACCATGTGTGTCTCACAATATAGTACCCATAATCACTCACAAATATAGCATATTTTTCAAACATGGGTATCAAAATGTCCTTGTTCTCACTCTCACAAAGAATTCATATGTAGCAACTGATGACCATAGGCTTACCCTTAATGTAGTACTCCACTAAATGTCGAAATGTTAGGATTAGGATCAAGTAGGTCTTTTGATGGTTGTAATGTAGGCTAAGGGACGGGTAGGACTATTTTGGCCAAGAATAGTGACTAGGTTCCTAAGCACTTTAATACATCACATTGTATCATTGACACTTTTTTCTTTCAACCTTTCTTCTTTCTTTTGTTCTACCACCCTTGTTCTCCTCTTTTCAATTTTAAGCACAACTCACTTTTCAGCTTTCTTTTCCTTTTTCTTTTCACAACATACCTCCTATGATAGCACTTTTTTTTCTTTTTCATAACACATTCAAGAACCATTCCAATTTATAGCATTATACTGACCTAATTTCCTCTTATGTTGTCACATGACTTTTTCACTTTAAAGCACTTAGGAATTTGGATCAAATTACGGTCTTGAAAGAAAATAGATTAGGCTTCCATACAAGGTTGTCAAAGAAATAGGCTAAAGGCTCAAAAAGGGTTAACTAGGATGATGTACATAGGTAGGTAAAACTGAAGGTAAACATGTATAGGTTTCCAAAGAAATGCCTAAATCATATCCTAAACTTACACTCCTTATTTTCGCTTTGCATACATACCAGGCAAGTTCTAGCATCAGCCACAAACATAGAATATACTATTATCTCACACACACAAGGCACATGGTCGACTTGATTGGAAGTAATATAGACTCTCGACCCAATAAGTGAAGGAATTGAATCACACAATATCACATAATGAGTCACAACTAGAGCCTAAATGTATCAATAGTCACAATTGTAGCACATACTCTTGTTATGATCTCATGCTGCCTATCAAAATAATTTCATGCGAAGCTAGAAAAAAATTTTACTCCATAAAAAAAATGATAAAAGTAAATAAACAAACATAGGTGCAAACAGAGAAGTATAGCATGCGATACCGCCACCCCACACTTAGTCGGGACACTGTCCTCAGTGGAAAATAAATACGAGGAACCTGGTTGGTCGGACTTATCCTCTATGTCTGGGGTCATACCCCTTGCGTTGGGATCATCATAAGAATCATCATCCTCATAAGTTCCGCATAAGTATCCCACTTAATTCCAAGCATGAGTTGAGGTATTTGCAGCGAGAAGGGTTCTCCTTGCTCCTTGCGGCATTTTTTCTTGCTCTTTTGGGAAGTGGTAGCCTTCTCCTTGCCTTGTCTCTCTTTAGGTTCCATTGTACCAGAGACTTGAAATAGTGTTAATGGTAGCACAATATCAATGGGTACAATATATACATAAGCAGTAGGGGTACCACCCCACACTTAGTTTTGTTAACACAAATCAGTGAAGCGAAAGTGGTCGATTACTCAGATTTCGTCGACATACGTTTTAGGATTGTATTCCGACAAGAAAATCAGCAATGCATCACTTACTTGCAGCCATTGGACTACTTTCATGGTAGATATAGCAACACTACTACATATGGGTTACCACATGGAATAGTTATTCTTACACCAATCACAACCTCTTATGTCGGTAGGCACTATAAGTCTTATCCCGATGGCCGGGATAGTCTAACATGTAAGTATCCAAACAACAATCTTAAGCACTATTCATAGCCATAGTAATTCCGTAAATAGTATAAATTTGCTATTAAAACCAATTTCAAGTCGGAAACAAGTCAAGATTTTCCTACGTACATGTTCACTCACATGATTTTGTATCAACAATCCAAACACATGAACATCACCAACAATCTAATACGATTTAGCAATTCATAATAGACATAGCAACGTAGTACTTACGAGAAATAAATGAAGAATAAGAGAGTACTTACTTGCTTGAAGCTTGTGGAGATGGTATTGTGAATTGGAAGAACAAAGGAAGAAAATTTTGAGAGGATTTGGATGTATATGCGGTGCCCTTAGGACAATTTTTAGTGTGGTTATGTTGTAAAACTAAGTCCCCTTGATATAGGAAGACAATGGGTCGTGTTTTGACCCATTTACAATCGGTTTTGGAGACAAAAATGCTACATATGTGGCCCATAATGCTTGGCATAGTCATGACATATGCGGCGCATTGTCTATGGCATAATGGGACATATGCGCCGCATAGTCTATGGCATTTGTAGACATATGCGCCGCATAGTCTATGGCATATGAGATACTAAGACCAAATACCATAGCATAGGCGGCGCATAGTCAAAAGCATACCTAGGAATAGGCGGCGCATAGTGTATAGCACACTAGATTCCGAGATCTTAGGATATAGGATAGGTTGTGCATCATTCGTGGCCTAGTTTTACCAAGGCCTAGCCTTCATCGATGCCTATTTTGGCATGAGAAATGCTCACTCCATAGCCGTATGCATCACCATTCCTAACTTACCAACTTTACCATACAATTCGTCCAAATCATCTATTGAAATCAATCTCCTCGTTTGAATACTTCTTGCACCTATTTTTGCTCAAAACAAATGAAAACGATTAGTACGATGGGTTGCCTCCCACCAAGCGCCTTAGTTTTGGTCGTGGCACGACTCTTATTTTTGGATTTTCATTTATCAAGAACAAAACAAGTACTAGAATGAAAGAAAAAATGATAAAACGATAAAACGATGGGTTGCCTCCCATCTAGCGCCTTATTTATTGTCGTGGCTCGACTTAGTTACCTTGAGTACTCAGACTTCATCGAGGTAAATGGTGGATCATTTTCTGAAAGGATTTAGACAACAATGAGGCTTACCTGTGGGCATGCGATCTTCTTTGAGATGGCTCTTACATTTTCCGGGAGAATCTCCAATTATATCATCAATAGTCCAACCCATAGCTCTCTTGTATCTCTTCAGAGCTGAGATGAGAGCCTCTACGTGCTGTTCACTTAAATCATCTACACTCTCTGGAAGTATATTTCTGCTTTTCAAGAACACATACCTTAGATAATCGGGGAGCTCTTGCGATTCTAGCATTGGTGGCTTGTCAACGGGAGTCTTCGCTGTTGGTTGATTCTTGAGATCACATTCCGGTTTCTTAGGAGTATACGACTCTGTTTCTGTTAGATCACCCATAAGTTATTTATTGTCCTCATGCTCAACATTCAGTGGTGCAGCAGACAATGGCTCAACAGTAGGCTGTTTCTCTATAGATAATGATTTCATATCCTCATGATGACCATCAGCTACAGATAACTCATTCAAATCACTGGGCTGCTTTATGGCTTTGCATATATCAAACTGTACTACTTCGTCATTAATTCGAAACAAAAGCTCATTATCTTTCATGTCAATAAGCACACTTTCGATTGCAAGGAAAGGACGTCCAAAGATTATGGGAACTTCAGAATCCTCCTTACAATCTAGAATAACGAAGTCGGCAGGAAATATAAATGAAGAAAAATTCACCAACACATCATTCAAGATACCCACAGGTCGTTTTACCGACCTATCAGCCATCACGAGCCTCATATTGGTTGGTGTCGAATCGCCTAGCCCCAACTTTCTATAGATAGATAATGGCATCAAATTAATGCTATCTCCCAAATCGCACAATGCCTTAGCAAAATTCAACGATCCAATTGTGCAAGGAATAGTGAAAGCTCAAGGATCTGCCTTCTTTTGAACTAGCGACCTTGTAGCGATTGCACTACAATGATGAACATTATCTGCCAAGTCATAACTTGCTGCCCGCTTCTTTGTCAAGAGATCCTTCATAAATTTCACATATCCAGGCATTTGTTCCAGTGCCTCCACCAATGGAACATTAATGGTTAGCTGCTTTAACATATTCATGAATTTGCTGAACTTTGTATCATCCGCCACCTTCTTTATTCTTTGGGGAAAAGGTGGTGGTGGGTATGGAAGTGTTCTTTCCATATTTTTCTTCTCCTCTTGCTTCCGTTTTTCCACTTTTTCAGACTGCACCGTGCTGGATGTGGCGTCCTTGACGTCAGGAGTGGGTGCTGCAGCACCTTCTCCTTTTGTGTTGTCATCCATGTCCACAACTTCGTCAACCACTTGCTTGCCTTTTGCTGAAGTTTCCAGCACCTTACCACTTCTAGTAGTGATGGCCATGCCTGACCCATCATTCCTTGGGTTTTGCACAGTATCGCTGGGTAAAATGCCGGCCTTTCTTTGGTTGAGTGCTGCTGAAAGTTGACTGAATTTCTGCTCAAGTTGTCTAATTAAAGTGGAGTGTGAATCTACTAATTGTTTCATGGCGGACAAATCATTAATTACCTCCATTACTCCCGCGCTCGTTGCTTCCACTCCTTTCAATAATTTAGCCATCATGTCCTCCATACTTCCAGAATTAGATGTGGTGGTGTCACGTCTTCCAGGGGGAACGTACAAACCACTCTTTTCATTCTTGTTCTTCCAACTACCTTGGTCTTTGTTTCCAGATTTATCATAATAGTTCCGACCTTGGTTTCCTTGGGTATTCCATCGGAAACCCCCCTGATTATTCAAGTAGTTGGCCTCCTCTTCCGAATCAGATTCATCTCTTCCTTTTGACGCAATAGCTTTCACTTTTTCAGTCTTCCCCAATAGATGCTTTGTAAGAAGATCCATTTGGGTTTTCATGTGCGCCATATCTTGATCACGTTCTTCTTCTCTTCTTCTTTGGTCTGCAGTCATGCCAATAGATAAAGTGGGGCTTTCTACCTCAGAATATCTTTTCCAGACAAATAACCTTTTTCTCGAACAAGTTAAATGTTAGACTGGCGTATTCTTGTGTTTGCAACCGCAAAGAATGTAGATTAAGATGAAGAGAATAATGATATAAGCAATATACGTGTCACGAACTCACAAACTCACAGTAATAGATAGTAACTCATTCGGCTTCCATAACCCCAACAGAGAGATTTAGTTACCCATGAATGCGAAGGAGATCACGATTGGCATTGTTAATATATCACGATATTTGGTTGATGGCGTGCGGCTTAGGTGATTGGCGTGTGGTGTGATTCCTTAGCAAGTAACGATTCTCTTGTTGTGGAATTTAAGAATAGAAGAAGAATTGAATTAATGGAAAGATTAGAAGAGTTGTAGAATTGTTGTGGTGGAAGAAGAGAGGTATGGAAGAAGATTATTTGTTAAGTGAAGAATGAATCTCTCCACTAAGGGAGGAGTTGAATTAAAAATATCTAGCATGATAGGGTATTTATAATACCCATATCCTACTCCTACTAAGCTAATGAAATAAATAACCAAATCCTACTAGACTAATGAAATACTTAACCCAAATGTACTAGGTTAATGTAACATTATCATAATCCAAATAGACTAATGAAATACATAACCCAATTGTACTAGGTTAATGTATCATTGTCAAAATCCAGCTTTGTGTCTGTAAGTCCCCAAAGTCTTCAGAAATGCTGTTTTACCCCGGGACAGATTTTCCATGCAGCAGTTTTGGTCCTTGTCCCCAGAGTCTTCAGAAATGCTGTTTTAGCCCGGAACAGATTTTCCATGCAGCAGTTTTGGTCCTTAGGCGTGTAAACTCCCTTTCCTTCCTTCGTGAGCTTTCTTTTGCGTCAAGTAAGCCATAAAATGCTGAATTTTGCATCATTTATACCTGAAACTTTACTAATCATGTTCGTTAGCTCATTTATAGGAAAAAGGACTAAAAGTGCATGAAATATATAATTTGTTCTCAAAATTAGGCTAAAATATGGGCAAAATACATTGATATAGGCGTGTAAATTCGCCTATCATCAAGGCACCACCTATGCCAATGCCTTTTGTCTCTGAATCTCATATGCTATGCAAAAGGCGCCGCTTATGCCTAACAATGCCATGGCATAGGCGCCGCCTATTCTCAACAATGCTTTGCAAAAGGCGCCTCCTATGCCAAGCATAGGCAAAGCTTTAGGCGCCGCCTATGGTCACTTCTTGTCTCCAAATCCAATTTTAAATGGGCCAAAACCCGACCCAAGCCTCTCCTATAAATAAGAGACTTAGTCTTAGACCAAAAACACATTGCAAACCAAGCATAAGCGCCGCCTATAGTCTCCAAATCCTCTCAAAAATTTTCCTTTTGCTCTTTTACTTCACAAGAACATCATCCAAAGCCATCAATAAAGTAAGTACTTCTTTGTTCTTCATTTATATCCCGTAAGTACTACACTACTACGCATATTATGAATCACTAAATCTTGAAGTAGTATTGGTGACTTGAATGTGGTTGATGTGTTGTGATACAACTAAGTGAGTGAAAGAATACGTAAGAATGATCTTAACATGTTTACAACTTGAATTTGATTTTGATGCACTGTCATACTTTTGCGGAATTAACATGGTCAAGAACATTGCATAATATTGTCAATAGAAATCTTACATGTTGGAATGACTTGTTCAGCGAAATAAGAATTATGGTTGACTACCAACATATGAGGTTGTGATTATTTCTAGATGCTATACCTTGATTCAATCACTATGTAGTAAGTCTTGATATATCAACCATTAAAGTATTGCCACGATTTCAAGAAGTATGACTGCCCTGATTATATTGTTAGAATATAGCGCCTATATATCGATGAAGTCTGAGTAATCGACAAACTTTCACTTCACTAGTTGATGCCAACAAACTAAGTGTGGGGTGGTGCCACTACTGCCTGTTTATTGATTGTATCCACCAAGATGATGCTAACTTGACTATCGTTATAATCTCAGGTACAATGGCACCTAAATCAAGACAGGGCAAAGATAAAGCAACCACTTCACAAAAAGGCAAGAAAAGAGGACGAAAAGAGCAAGGAGAATCATCCTCGATGCAAGTACCACGCCGCATGTTCGGAATTAAATGGGTCCTTGAGGAGGAAGCAAAGGAGTGTTATAGGAACAATAAAGAGAGAAAATATGTTCATGTGGACCTGATACACAAAGAAAGCCTAGCAAAGAAAAAACTACACATGTTAGCCAAGATAATGGCGTTACATCTTGATTTCATCTTCCAAGATATGGGAGAGTGCAATCTCGATTTAACATGAGAATTCGATGCCAACTGATCACCGAAAACCACAGGGAATGAAGTCAAGTTTCGGGGCCAAGTTTAACAACTAAATACGGATTTCTTCAACTCCTATCTAGGTTTGCCTTCAGTTGATCCATCACCACTCAAGGAGCTATACAATAGACCTCCATACAGGGCCATTCAACACACACTTTGTGGAACAAGATCTATGGCACGATGGAGTAGACAGAAGGACACCGGTCGGCACAACACCTTCCCATATGCTCCTTTGAATAGGGAAGCAAGGATATGGTTGCGCATAATCAACTCTTGCCTAATTCCAGGGACCCAGTACACCAAGATAACATGAGATAGAGTGTGCTTGGTATACGCATTGATGACGAATGTCCCTATCAATATCGGGGCAATTATTCGATCTACAATGCAGAAAGCTAGGCTACACAAGAGGTCCCACTTCAATTTTGCCAACCTGTTGACTGCAATATTGAGGAAGGAGAACATCGAAGAGGAACTGGCTGATCATAAGCTTCCACACAACCTGAAGAAGGTTGACCTCACAAAGGTTAAAGACGTTGAATCTACACATAGCGTCAACCTTACTACTGTGGAAAGGAATACTCGGGATGAGAGTTTCTTTCGCCATCTTTATGGCATGACTCGGTTTACAATGATGAGTGGAGGTCATGTTCCAACTGTTGCAGAGCTCCAACAGCTGGACTATGACTACCCAATGAATGAGCATGCAAGACAAATGTGTGGAGTAGGTATGTACTTTGAGGAACCTCTTGATGATGATGTGCCAACCGATGATGATCGTCGAATGCCAGAATCCGACGTGGAGGATAATTCTGATGACGCCGACTCCAATGATGATTTCGACGAAGGGGTTATGACCCCAGACATAGAGGAGGAGTCCGACTAACCAGGTGTCCCGTCTAAGTATAGGGTGCTGGTATTTGCATGCTATACTTCCTTATCTACATTTGCTTATTTATGTGTGTTTTGCTTATTTATGTTTGTTTGTTTTAATTTTTTAATTTTTTTTAGGAATTTTTTTTTTGGTTACAAACTTTGCATAAAATTGTTCTGATAGGCAGCATGGTATTATAACAAGAGTCTGTGATAAAATCATTACTATTGAGATGTTTAGGCTCTAATTGTGACTCACTATGTGATAATTGTATGGTTCAGTTCCTTCATCTGTTGGGTCAAGAGTCTATACTAATCCCAATAAAGTTGACCATGTGCCTTGTGTGTGTGAGATGATAGTATATTCTATGCTTGTGGATGATGGTAGAACTTGCCTGGTATGTATGTAAAGCAAAATAAAGAGTGTGCTATAATAATAATGTCTATTGTGAGTTCCATCACACTCATGAGTAGCTAAACTTCTCTGTTGAGGTTATGGAAGCCGTATAAGATACTATCTATTGCTATGAGTTTGTGAATTCGCGACACGTATGCTGCTTATATCATTATTCTCTTCATCTTAATGCAAATTCTTGTGGTTGCAAACGCATAGAATACGCCAGTATAGCATTAAATTGTTCGAAAGAAAAGTTATATGCCTGGAAAAGAGATAATGTCAAGGTAATAGGGCACCAACCCCTGTTAAAAAGTTAGTGCCATAACTAGATTAACCTTTTGGAGAATTTGTACCGTTAGATACACGTTAAGCTCGAAAGAGTTAAAGTGAAATAGTCCTTGTTAGGGCGAAAGACGCTTGGATTTACCATAGAATACAATTCTCTATAAGCACATGCATGTCTGAATTCCGCATAACTCATAGCCAATAGAGACGTATAACTCATAAGGTGGACATAACCCCAACTCTCAATTCTTATTGGTTACCATCGTATCAAACATTCTTTCTTCTTACTTTGCTAATTTCCATTTTTACTCTATTATTTGGGTTACACGTTACAATCCCCTCTTTTTACGAGACTTTCACCAAAATTCTAATAATCTTTGCTTACTTATTGACCGGCTATTCCCTGTGGGATCGATACCCAACCCAGTTGGGTTATATATTTGACAATGACCGTTTTACACTCTTACAAGAGCTGTAGATTGAGCGTTATCAAAAATTTTGGCACTGTTCCCAGCAGCCACACCAAATTTTTGATAACGCTCAATCTACAGCTCTTGTAAGAGTGTAAAGCGGTCGTTGTCAAATATATAACCCAACTAGGTTGGGTATCGATCCCACAGGGAATAGCCGGTCAATAAGTAAGCAAAGATTATTAGACTTTTGGTGAAAGTCTCATAAAAAGGGGGGATTATAACGTGTAATTAAAATAATAGAGTAAAAATGAAAATTAGCAAAGTAAGAAGAAAGAATGTTTGATACGATGTTAACCAATGAGAATTGAGAGTTGGGGTTATGTCCACCTTATGAGTTATACGTCTCTATTGGCTATGAGTTATGCGGAATTCAGACATGCATGTGCTTATAGAGAATTGTATTCTATGGTAAATCCAAGCATCTTTCGCCCTAACAAGGACTATTTCACTTTAAGACAGTACAAATTCTCCAAGAGGTTAATCCAGTTACGACACTAACTTTTTAACAGGGGTTGGTGCCCTATTACCTTGACATTATCTCTTTTCCAGGAATATAACTTTTCTTTCGAACAAGTTAATGCTATACTGGCGTATTCTATGCGTTTGCAACCACAAGAATTTGCATTAAGATGAAGAGAATAATGATATAAGCAGCATACGTGTCGCGAATTCACAAACTCATAGCAATAGATAATATCTCATACGGCTTCCATAACCCCAACAGAGAAGTTTAGCTACTCATGAGTGCGATGGAACTCACAATAGACATTATTATTATACCACAATAAAGATATCACGTGTAGTATGGTGTGGTATGGCTTTAGGAGTGAACTCCCTTTCAAAGTAGCGTTTCTCTTGTTGTGGAATTTAAGAATTGAATAGATGAATAGAAGAAGAATCAAAAGTAGAATTAATGGAAGAATTAGAAGTAGTAGTGAATGATGAGAATAATGAGAATTATCAAAAACTTCAGCAAAATAGGGTATTTATAATACCCATATCCTATTCCTACTAGGCTACTACGTACTTATCCTAATCCTAATAAATTACTGCATCATTATCCTAATCCTAATAAGTTACTGCTAGTCCCCAAAGTCTTTAGAATTGATGTTTTTGCCCGGGACAGATTTTCCATGCGTCACTTTTGGTCCTTGGCGTCCAAGCTTTCCCTTCCTTCTTTCGTGAAGCTTCCTTTGGCGTCAAGTTATCCATAAAATGCTGAAATCTGCATCATTTATACCTGAAAACTTGCTAATCACATTTGTTAGCTCAATTACAGGAAAAAGGACTAAAAGTGCATGAATTATATATTTTATCCTCAAAACATAGCTAAATTGTGGGTAAAATATAGTACTTTAGGCATGTAAATTCATCTATCATCAAGTTCTCTGTCAGCAAGGGTATAATTACAACTTGTCTTTACTCGTACCACGGTATTGACACTGTTCTAGATGGGGTATAGGTTGGACCCCACCATTTTAGTTTTGGGGCATTTCAATTACATGATTACTTTTCACAGTTTTATTTTCAATCTCAGTCTCAATCTCAGTAAAAGAACTTAGATAGTTCTTCAAATTTAGGACTGTCAGATACAATCAACGTAGCTCTATACAGAACATAGTTAGTTCCATCAGATTCATGTCTGTCAGATATAGTCACTCATGTTATCACTTATATCAGTTATCAAAACTCATGTTGTCAGTATTTAGCTTCAGGACTGTCAGACACAGTCAATCATACCAGTTCTTCATAATTTGAACTGTTAAAAATAGTCATTCATTTATTAAGTAATAAAGTATCAGTTCCTCACTTGCTAGTGACTTACATATCAATATCAGTAAACTCAATCAATCAGTATCTCTGTGTCAGTAAACTCGTGTTTTCAGTATTCGAACACCCTAGTCAATATCACCACGAGTTCAATTACAGTTACTTATGCATTTATGTATTCTTAGGTTCATACTAGTCATTTATTATTGTTCATTCATATGAACCCCATGCATTTAGCCTACCTCACTTGTATACCATTTTATTCAACGTACTAACACATTTTCTGTTGTGGTGTCTTATACCATAGGTTTAGAAGCACAAGCTCCAGAGCATCAATAGCATCCCAGTTCAGCAGCCAGAGTCAACTGTGAGTCCTAATCCTTTGAGGACATGATTATTACATTACATTACTATTTCAGTTTTTAGTTTATTTCAGTAGTCGGAGTTAGTTGGGGACACGTCCCATCATCTTCTTATTCAGACAGTTAAGAGGCTTTCATACTATAGTATGTAAGACAATTTTTTTATCAATTGTATGGTATTGTTATACCATTTTCAGACATTTTCTTATTAGAAATTATGATTTATTTTGAACCTTATAGCCTGTCAACCTTTATTTCTATATTTTATATTATATTATACAGTGTACAGGTGCAGATATCAGTCATGTGTTAGCTTGTGGTCCTTCGGGGTCATGAGCACCATGTAGCATTCCGGTTCAGAAAATCGGAGCATTACAAACTTAGTATCAGAGCCTAAGGTTCAATAGTTTCCTCAGAGTTCTGGAAACCACATCTAGTAGAGTCTTGTACATGGTGTGTTGAGGACCATACTTATGTGCAGGAGGCTATGAGATGCTTTAGGAACAGTTTCACTTCTTTCAGTATTCTTGTTGTGCCAGTGACAATAAACTCCAGTTAAACTCTCAGTATAATCCACTTCTCCCCTTTATTTATAGATCATGCCTCCCAAAAGGACTAATGAAAGGGAAATCAAAAAGCAGTCAGTGTCTTAGGCTGTCCAGCCAAATTCTCTGGATGAGCATATCGCTCATGCAAAATTCAGGACTGCATTCACTACTCTAGCTCATTTATTTACAGCTTAGAATGATCAGCTAGTTTCCATTCTGGTCAACCCAGTGGCCAATATTACTGCAGTCAGGATTCGGCACTTCACCTGAATGAATCCTCCTTTATTCACTAGTTCTAAGTCCAAAGAATATCCATATGAGTTCCTCGACCAGGTCCAGAAAGTCATAGACATAATGGGAGTAAATTCTAGTGAGAGTACCGAGTTAGCCGCCTATCATCTACTAGATAAAGCCTATATATGGTTTAAATAGTGGAATGTAGACAAGGGTACAGATACAGAGCCCATAGACTGGGAAGAGTTTGCTATAGCTTTATTAGATAGGTTCTTTCCCATAGAGACGACGGAGGCTAAGGTATTAGAGTTCATCAATCTTAGACAAGGTACAATGAGCATAAAAGAGTACTCCCTTAAGTTCATCCAGTTAGCCAGGTATGTTTCCCATGTAGTAGCAGACAGTAGATCAAGAATGAGTAAGTTTATGTCTAGGTTATTAGCTAGAGTGGTTAAAGAGTGCAGAACTGGGATGTTGATTGGTGACATGGATATATCTAGGCTTATGGTCTATGCCCGACAAATCAAAGAGTGGAATCTTAAGAAGAAAGAGAGAGAAAACAAGAGAGCCAAGATAGGTAGTTATAGTGTTGCTCAATCAAGAAGGCAGGGTGGTAACCGTTCTTAGTTGTGTTAGAAATGTTCATCCCCAGTTCGCTCTTTAGCTAGTATCTCAGTACCAAAGTTTAGGAATGATTATACAGATGAGATATCATTCTACAAGGCCCAAAGTAGTGAGAGCAGGATTCTTACTCATCCGCTTTGCGACAAGTGTGGTAAGCATCATAAAGGGGTGTGCAGAGTCAGCAGTAACATGTTTTTTGGATATGGCAGACCAGGCCACAAAGTCTGAGATTGTCCCAAACTCGATCCTCAAAGTCATCATGATCATTTTTTATCTAAGTCTGATTTCCCAAACCAGCAGGGTGCCAATTCCAGTTCTATCAGTGGGAAACACCCAAACAAAGTTTATGCACTACAGTCTCGACAGGATTAGGAAAGTTTCTCCTGATGCAGTCACTGGTATATTACCGACCTCCCATTTACATGTTTGTTTTTGTCTTGTCTCATTAGCTTCATGGGTTTCTTTTCTGTTGTAGCCTCACATAGTAGTTAAACTTTAAGGTTAGGAAGTCAGGCCTTCAGATCCTAATTATAATTCCTATATGGGTAGAAAATTACTAAGGGGAGAGATTCCCTACCTACTGATGTTCTTGTATACTACAGAACAGTTAGCATCATTTTCTTAGGGAAATTGTATGTTTTCAAGAAACCAAAGTGTTATTTAATAAAGTTTTAGTGTTTTCAGTGAAAAGAGATAACCACAGAAGAAAGATAGAAAAAGTCGTAGAATAGTGAGTTTGATGGTCAAAATGGTGGACTGTCAGTCTTTCGACGGACCACCAGGTCGACTGTCAAGGAGATCCATAACCTACCATACAAATGCCTTGAGTGACGAAAAACATTGCGAACCATTACATATGTGACAGACCATTAGATGGACCATCAATCCTTATCCAGAAATCACCATTTGGAGGAACTCGTTGACGATCAACATGATGGACCGTCAGTCATGCGACGGACCATCGGATGGACCGTCAATGCTTATCTAGAAAACACCCTCTAGAGGAACTCAGTGACGGTTAATGTGGTAGACCGTCAATCAATTGATGGAGCACCAGGTGGATCGTCAGGTCTTATCCAGAAATTTCTATTTGGAAGAAATGAGTGACAGACAAGGTGGTAGACCGTCAGGTCTTTGATGGTCCGCCATAGAGACCATCAACTGGGATGCGGCTTTTTTGTTTTAAAATTTTAAATTACTTTTTTAGCTGGGAACATATAAATACAAAATTTTAGGATTAAGAAGATATCTTTTTTCTTTTTACAAGTTTTATCATCTATTGAAACTCTTTGTAACCCAGTACTTTGGGGATTCTTGAGATCTAGGAGTACTTTAGCATTGAACAATTGATTATGGAAGATTGAAGAACTGATTCTTGGGATTCTTTGTAAGTAAATTCTTAATCTATTTATGAATAATACAAGAATGACTTCTTCTTATTCTATGGAGAATTGTGGATAAGATCCCATAACTAGGGTTATGGGATCCTTAATGGGAAACACATCTATGGGTTGGGAAACAATTTGAGTTTCATAATTGAATGAAATTGCATAAACCTTTCTTCAATTTCATGACTTTTCTTGGTTGCAAACTTGAAGAGTGAGCCCTAGAAAAAAACTTGTCTGAAAGGAAAGTGTTTGTCGAGAAGAGAAAGTGTTTACATGAATTCTAAGGGCTTTAACCTTTAGAGTAATAGCAAATGCCCTAACAGGATTAGCTTACATGAGAAATGGGTCGAAAGAATAATGCATCCTTCGATTTTGAGAGAATTAGAGGATAATCTATCCACTTAGGTTGAGAAACTAAGGGATAAAGAATAGGAATCAACATTTCTTGCAATTGAATTGGCTAAGAGGAACTCATAAATGATTCACAACCCAAATGGTGCTAGCATTTTGATGACCATAACCCTTGTTTTTTTAATCTCATAAAGTTATGAAATACAAAGAGAATCATTAGTTGGAATACTCTTTTTATAATTAATTATTTTACAAAATAAAACCCAAAACCCCCCTTCTTGGATAGGAACCTCTGATCAACAGTCTAATAATGATTACAACACTTAGTGAGCACAGTATTCCCCATGGGAATCGATACCTAACCTATTTGGGATCTATATTTGACAACGAACGCTTACATTTTCTACCGAGAGTTGTAATTTAGGTGTATCAAATTTTGGCGCCGTTGCCGGGGAATACAGTTATCAACTAAGTTTGTGATAGTTAATAGACCCTTTTGTCAAAGATTCTCAAACTTTAATTTTGGTTTGTTTTTTTTTTTTTTTTTGAATAGGTTGACTATCATACATACTAACTACACGGAGATCGGGTCAACCATTATTACTTATAAATCCTGAACCACATCTCATTGGCAGAATGGATGTGCAATGAGACCCTGAAAGGATAGCTGCTCAACAGGAGAAGGATAGATTAGCTGCATTGGCAGCTGTGCAAGTAAATCAGCAGAATGCTGATAACCCAGGTTGGGTACCAAATCCTGATGATGAGGTCCTGGGTGATGATGATCTATTAAATCCAAGGCATGCAGATGATATGGTTGCACCAGTGAACGGGAATGTCAATAAAGATCGTCAGGATAGAATGAGACCTGAATGTAAAGCTGTGCAGTTTGCTTTTGATGATGATGATGATGATGAATTAGATGGGGCTGGTGCCACAGGGGCTATTATTCCTCCGCCTTTACCACCCGGAGCCAAGTTCAATATTACTAGCACTATCATCAAGCTATTGCAACTCAAAGGGTTAGTTGGTGGACTTCCAGGCGATGATCCGAATGTACATATGATTAATTTTATCTCAATATGCAAGTCGTTTGACAATCCAAGGGTTGGAAAAAATGCAATCCAACTGTGCTTGTTCCAATTATATCTATTTGGAGAGACAACTCTATGATTAAATGGGATAACTCCTGACTCTATTAGCAATTAGAGGCAATTGAAATATGCTTTCCTAGAAAGATTCTTTCCTTCATCCAAAAGAGAACAATTGAGAGATGAGATAAGCAATTTCAGATAGCTCCTAACTGAAGCTCTCCACGAGACTTGGGAGAGGTTCAAGAAGAATCTTATGCGGTGTCCAAATCATCAGATAACCAATGTACACTTGATGGAGATATTACATAGGGCCTTGAATTTGGTGACTAAGCCAGTGGTAGATAATGCTGTGGGTAGGTCATTTATAGACCTCACTTTTCTTGAGGCATCTGAAATGCTTGATTGTATGCCAGGGATTCTGAGGTAGCGAGCTCTACTGTATCTACTGGCATGATCATAAAACAGAGGATAAGGGAAGATGAATGTGAATAAGATGTGGCTCACATGAAAACGCAAATGGATCTTCTTACTAAGCATTTATTATCAGGAAAGACAGAGAAGGTTAAAGTTGTTGCATCACAAGAAAGAGCTGACTCCGATTCTGAAGAGGAAGAAAATTACTTGAATAATCAGGGGGGTTTCCAAGGAAGTGGCCAAGGAAAGCAAGGTCAGAAATACTATGAAAATCTAGGTACAAGGACCGAGACCAAGGGAATTGGAAGAATAAAAATAACAGGAGTGGTTTATATGTCTCTCTTGGAAATTGTAAAGTTGTTGCATCTAACTCTGGGAAGATGTCTATGGAGGACATGATGGCTAAGCTGTTAAAAAGAGTTGAGGAAACCAGCATGGGAGTAGCTGAGGTAAAAAATTATTTGTCTTTAATGAATCAATTGGTTGACTTGCATTCTACTTCAATAAAATAGTTGGAGAAGCAAATGATTCAATTTTCTATGGTATTTAATCAATGGAAGGCTAGCACTCTACCAAGTGACACAGTGAAAAATCCAAGAAAATATGGGTCATGTTTGGAATTACTAGCAGGAGTGGTAAGGTGTTGGAAAACCCATTCGTGGGTAAGCCTGTGGTTGATAGTATAGAGGAGAGTATTGTTGAAGTGGATTGTGATCATCCAAGAGAAGATGAAAACCAGGATGAGATCATTCATAATACTACACCTAGCTGTCAGTAGTCTGAAAAGATTGAAGATAAGCAGAACAAAGAAAAGAAAGTGGTGGAGAAAACTCTCCCAAAACCATCACCCTTTTTTCCTCAGAGATTGAAGAAGAATTCTGATGACAATAATTTTAGTAAATTTATGACCATGTTGAAGCAGCTGACTATTAATGTGCCTTTGGTGGAGGCACTGAAGTAGATGTCAGGGTATGCCAAATTCATGAAGGACCTTTTGACAAAGGAAAAGGCAACAAGCTATGAACCGGCAGATAATTTCCATTATTGTAGTGTGATTGCCACAAGTTCCTTAGTACAGAAGAAGGTAGATCTGGGAGCTTTCATTATTCCTTGCATGGTCGGATCTTTAGATTTTACTAAGGCTTTGTGTGATTTGGGGGCTAGCACTAATTTGATGCCGCTAGCCATTTATAAAAAGTTGGTGTTGGGTGATCCTACTCCAACCAATATGCAGCTCGTGATGGTAGATAGGTCGGTAAAATAGCATGTTGGTATTCTGTATGATGTATTAGTGAAGATAACTACCTTTATTTTTCCTGGGGATTTTTTATTTTGGATTGTAAGGTGGACTTTAAGGTGCCCATAATCTTGGGTCAACCTTTCCTCATAATCAGAAGTGTGTTGATTAATCTATGAGCGAATAAGCTTTTATTTTAGATGAATGACGAAGTAATACATTTTGATGTATGCAAATCAATGAAGCAGCACAAAAAAATAAATATGCTCTCTATAGTTTATGTTTATTTTGAGGATGAGAAAGAATTATCTTTGGAGGAGCAGCTTACTGTTGGGCCATGGGCTGCTGTGCTTATGAACTTTGATCGTGAGAATATTGAGGAGTACAAATAAATTGTCTATTCTTTGACAGGAATGGGGTCGTATTCTTATGCTCACAAGAAGGTTGATCTTGACCTTAAGAATCGACCTTCACCACTGGCGAAGCCATCCATTGAAGAGCTACCGGTGTTAGGCTTGAAAGAGCTACCCAGTCATCTGATGTATGTATTCTTGGGTAGTGGAAACACACTGCAGTTATTATTGCTACTGATCTAGGCGAACAACAGGTCGAAGCTCTCATCTCTGTTCTTAAGAGATACAAGAGAGATATTAGTTGGACTATTGCAGATATCACTGGTATCCCTCCTGGCATATGTACACATAAGATTCAGCTAAAGGAAGATTGTGTACCCACTATTGAGCATTAGCATTGCCTGAATCCACCTATGCAAGCGGTGGTGAAGAAAGAAATCATCAAGTGGATAGATGCAAGGGTGATGTACCCAATCTCAAATAGTAAATGGGTGAGTCCTGTACAGTGTGTGCCCAAAAAATAGGGCATGGCGGTAGTAGCCAATGAGAAGAACGAGTTAATTCCACTCAGGCCTGTCACAGGGTGGAGGGTGTGTATGGACTACCGACAGCTCAACTCGTAGACATTAAAAAATCACTTTCCAATGCCATTTATGGATCAGATGCTCGATTGATTGGTAGGTAGAGGTTGGTACTATTTCTTGGATAGTTATTATGGGTAAAACCAGATCTCCATTGCTCTTGAATATCTACAGAAGACGGCGTTCATGTACCCATATTGCATATTTTTTTTAAAAGGATGCCCTTTGATTTATGTAATGCACCAGCTACATTTCAGAGGTGGATGATGTCAATCTTCTCTGATATGGTTGAAGACACCTTGGAGGTGTTTATGGATGATTTTTCAGTTGTTGGATATTCCTTTGACTTGTGTTTACTGAACTTAAGTCAACCATTACAGCGGTGTGAAGAGTTTAACCTGGTACTTAACTGGGAAAAATGCCACTTTATGGTGATGGAAAGCATTGTTCTCCGTCATAAAATTTCTGTGAAAGGTATTGAGGTAGATAACCAAGGTTGAGGTCATTGAGAAACTACCTCCCCCCGTCTCTGTAAAAGGGGTGCATAGCTTTTTTGGTCATGCAGGATTTTATTGTAGATTTATAAAAGATTTCTCGAAGGTTGCAAACCCATTATACAAAATTCTTGAAAAAGAGGCCAAGTTCTCTTTTGATGATGACTGCAAGCAGGAGTTCGAATGCATCAAGCTAAAATTAGTGGAGGCTCTATTTATTATCACTCCAGACTGGACAAAGTCGTTTGAACTAATGTGTGACTCTAGCGGGGTGGCACTTGGAGCTGTGTTAGGACAAAAAAAGAATAAGTCGTTTCATCAAATCTACTATGCCAGCAAAACCCTTAATGGGGCTCAAAAGAACTACACTGTCACTGAACAAGAGCTCCTGGCTGTAGTTTATGCCTTTGAGAAATTCAGAGCGTATTTGCTAGGGACCAAGGTGGTGGTCCACAAGGATCATGCAGCTCTGAGGTACCTAATGGCAAAGAAAGATGCAAAGCCGAGATTGATCCGGTGGGTATTATTTCTTCAAGAATTTGACTTTGAGGTAAAGGATCGTAAGGGATGTGAAAATCAGGTGGCCGATCCCTTATCCAAACTTAAATGTGAACAAGGAATCAAGGATAGGTTAGATATTGATGATTCTTTTTCGGATGAAAAGATACTAGATGTGAAGCTCGAGCAGATATCATGGTATGCTGATTTTGCAAACTATGTGGTAAGTGAGGTGATGCCAGATAATCTTTCCTTTTACCAAAGGAAAAAGTTCCTTTATGATGTGACCCAGTATTTCTGGGATGAGCCCTATCTTTTTTGGTGATGTGCAGATGGTGTTATTAGGCGTTGTGTCCCAGATGTGGAGATGTTGAGTATTATGGAAGCATGCCAAGCTTCACCTATTAGTGGTCACCATGCAGGTGACCGTACTGCTCAGAAAGTATTATAGAGTGGCTACTATTGGCCCACGCTATTCAGAGATGCGTATGAGCTCGTTCGTAGATGTGATCAATGTCAGAGACAAGGATAAATCTCCAAACGCCATGAGATGCTAATGTCCAAAATGATGGAAATAGAGTTTTTTGATGTATGGGGCATTGACTTCATAGGCCCATTTGTAAGCTCATACGGGTTAAAATACATCCTAGTAGCTGTAGACTATGTATCGAAATGGGTAGAAGCTGTGGCTTTGGTTGTATGGTACATATAGCCTACCCTGAAACCATAATATGCCATCTATCCCTTGGGATAAAACCTCTACTTTCTAATCTATAGCTGGCTCCTTCGACTTAACCAAACTGGAATCCCTATCCTGCTTTTCCTTTACTTTGGCAACCAATGAAGACTCTGAGCTATTCTTTAACCATACACTACCCTTAACTGAATAAACCAAACAAACACGTAGTCTATCAAGATCATGAACCTCCCTAACTAGCTTCTTTTTATCATCATCAATATGAGCAACACTACCTATTGATAATCTACTAAGGGCATCTGCCACTACATTGTCCTTGCTCGGGTGGTACAAAACACTCATATCATAGTCATTCAACAATTTCAACCAACTTCTCCAATGAAGATTTAGATCTTTCTATAAAAACATATGCTGCAAGCTTTTGTGTTCTATGAACATATCTACATGCACCCCATAAAGATAGTGCTTCCAAATTCAAAGCAAACGTAACAGTTACTAATTCAAGATCATGGGTAGGATAATTCTTTTCATAGAGCTTAAGCTTTCTAGAGGCATAGAATATACCTTACCTATCTGTATCAATGTACAACCAGGACCAACTCTAGAAGCATCACAGTAAACAACAAACTCATCTAAATCATCTGGCAACGTCAACACTTGGGTTGATGTGAGTTGAGTCTTCAACTTCTGAAAACTCTTCTCCCAAGAATTTGAACAATAAAACTTGATATTATTCTGGGTTAATTTTGACATGGGTGATGCAATATATGAAAACCCTTCAACAAAACATTGGTAATAGCCAGCCAAACCCAAGAAACTCCTGACATCTGACAGAGAGATAGGTCTGGGCCATTTCTCACTACTTTGGTCTTTTGAGTGTCAACTCTAATGCCATCACTGGAAATAATATGAGCAAGGAAATCTACTGATATTAGCCAAAATTTTAACTTACTAAATTTGGTGATCAACTGATAGGCTCTAAGAGTCTTAATACAATTCTGAGATAGTCTGCATGATTACTTTCATTACGGGAATAGACAATAATATTATCAATGAAGACTATGACGAACATGTCCACGTACTTATTGAACACTCTGTTCATAAAGTCCATGAAGGATGATGGGGAATTCGTTAGTTCAAAATACCTAACTAGAAATTCAAAGTGACCATACCGAGTTTTAAAGCTATTTTTGAAATATCACATTATCTGGCTCTTAGATAGTGATAGCCGAATATAAGTCCTATCTTAGAAAAATGATTTGCACTTAAATTTGGTCGAACAAGTCATCAATTCTAGGAAGTGGGTACATATTCTTGATTTTGACTTTGCTCAATTAGCAGTAATCAATACACATTCTAAGAGAACCATCTTTCTTTTGCTCAAAAATGACTAGAGCACCCCATAAGAAAGCACTGTTCCTAATGAAACCCTTATCTAAGAGATCTTTCAACTGTCCTTTCAACTAACTAAGCTCAGCTGGAGCCATTCTACATGGAAAAATAAAAATAGGCTGGGTATTTGGAAGAAGGTCTACTCTGAAGTCAATTCTCCTTTTAGGAGAAACTCCGGGAAGATCATCAAGGAATACATCTGGAAATTCCCTTAGTACTGTAAACACCTAATTTTTGACTCAAACCTAATATTTTTGTACCATTTTAATATTCAATTAATTTTTATTTTATTTTATTTTTATTTTTATTTTTAGGCATTTTAAATTTATCTTATTTTTGAGGTTCGTTAAAAATTTTGAAAACTACAAAAAATAGAGTCACATTTTTAAATAAGTTTTTATTTTATCATTTATTTATTTGTTTACTTATTTAAAAAAAAAATTCTAAATTATATTTGTTTTCTTTAATAAAAAAATAAATTAAAAAAAAAAAGTGATATTAATTTTTCTTAATCATATTCCTAAGACTAGCTAATTAACTCATTTTTTTTAGTATTTTTATTTCTTTCAAAATATAAAAAACAAAAAAAAATGAAGATAACCTAAACTACCCAAACCACCCACAAGTCCCACTCTCCCAAAACCTCTCCCCACTTTCCACTACACAAACACACGATACACACACACAACATACACTATATATAATGCACACCATGCACTTGGATAGGAGACGGGAAAAAGAAAAAAAAAACAAGAAGAAGTATACGGAAAACAAAAAGAAACCAAGAAATAAAAAAAAAAGGGGGGGGGATACGGATCAAGAAACAAAAACAAAAGCAGAAAAGAAAATACACAGAGAAGAAGAAAACCAAGAAAAAAAAAGCAAACAAGTTAAACTTCGAGTTTGTCGTCCACGGTTTCAAGTTCGTGACTCCTAGAATCGGTAGATTATAATAATTTTATTGTTTGGAATCGATCTTCTCAAAGGTATATCTCAATCACCCTTGTACAACTCAACATTATAATTATTCGAGACTCGATTTCAGTATATTATGAAGTTTTTTTCATCACATATACATCTAACTTGTTATTAACCCTAATGTAATATATAAAGCATGTCAGAATTACAATCACCGAATTTAGTAAAATTATTGTCATGTTCTATATATTATTGTATGTTCAAGTAAAATTTTTTTTATATATTATTAGTTGGGGGTAAGCTTCGTGAATGTGTGGCGTGCAAGTTTGTACACTAGGGTTTGTTTGTGTTTCATGTGTATATATTGTATATTCATTAGGATAATATTCTAAAGGGTTTGCATGATCTAAGCATTTTTCTTAGAAAGAAAAATTACAATTAGGTCAAACTGTAATATGTCACTCTATCTAGTATTATCGTTTAACTTGTCATGTTTTTGATATCTTGGACAAAGAAAGTTTCTAAAGTATCAGAATAATGTTTTATGGGCTAACAAATTAAAAAAAAAAAGATAAGTTAAAAATTAAGAGAATATACTTGACCAATGAAATTGAAACAACGCCTAACATGTCTGCCTTTATTAATAGAAAATATATTTTTTTTTCTTCTTGACCGATGGTTAACTATTTTTAACATAAATCAAACTTAGCACTAAACAGAATGTTAGTGTCCAACATATTCTTCAATTTCCTACAAATATTCTTATGTTAATCGTCGTTATCGTAACCTTACACTCTAAATATGATTTTTCTAATTATAACTTCAAATACCTTTCAATTCATATACGTGAATATATGTTGGCAATACAAGCACGTTTGACTAGCTGATGGTAAAACAAGTGATAAATTTTAAGTGTTAAAATATTTTTGAAGTCAATTGCATGTATTGTATAAAGATAGTAGGAACTGTCACTAAAAGAATGAGTCACGTTCTCATCCTCTAAATAATTAAGAATTTAATATACAAGCGAAAATTAACGATGAAGTTGGAAAGCCCTGCTACCGGCTATTCGTTATAATAAAATTAATTTATCGTTTGAAGCCGATTGGATTAGGTTAGGTACGTTTTAAACCTATTAGGTGCTTATTTAGGCTAGAAAAATGGGGACGACTTATAAATGCCTCAAAGGCGCGAGAAATATATTCAAGATTTGTGGCGAGGCCGGAAAGTACTACTATCGGTAAGCCATACGTCAATATAATAAATAATTTCAAAATAAATTAAAAGCGGGAGGCAAAACAACTTTTAGGTTAATAAATATTATAAATCCAAAACAAAATAAAATTAATTTAAGCCAGACGTAAGTCATTAAAGCGACCGTGCTAGAACCACGGGACTCGAGGGGTGCCTAACACCTTCCCCTCGGTCAATAGAATTCCTTATCCGGATTTCTAGTTCGCAGACCAAAAAATAAAATTAAAGAGTCATTTCCTTTTGAATAGGGATTCAATAAGGTAACTTGGAACACCCAAACTCAATTCCAAGTGGCGACTCTGTAAATAAAATAATCCCTTTTCAAAACGTCACTTTAATTGGGAAAACCCATTTTTCTAAATTCAACTCTCTAGCGGGGTCGGATGCGGTGAAAAATCGGGGGTGTGACAGATGGCGACTCTGCTGGGGAGATAACCAGAATTCGAGCTTTCATATTGACTTGTTTGGCTTTATTTAATTTTGATATTGTATATTGTTGGCCTAAATATGCTTTGCCTACATATTTATTGCTTTGATATTATTTGAATTGCAATATAAACTGTCTTCTCTTGCGCACCCATCTGAGTCTTATGAGATACTGTATATTCGGAGATGCGGTATACGCTCCCGAGATTGAGATACCAGAGATGCGGCAACTCTCCTGGGAAGGATTCTGTAGTCACCCATGATTTAGGACAGAAAGGGACCAACAGTGAGGCCGGAAAACCCTGCTACCGGTAAAGCTGTCCCTTACCGACTCAAGTTGTCCACTCGTTTCATTGACAGTCTAGATACCTAACTCCACCAGCTTAAACCTAACATAACTGGAACTTAGGCATGGCTATCCATAATACACTACGTTCTATTTGTATCCCGTGTATTTTTGACTTAGTGGGGCTCGACCCTGGGGTCGTGTCCGTCTAGGTCAGGTGTCACCTTTTGAGACCATCATGTACATTTTATGTTCTACTTGTTTCATTATAGGAAACACCATATCGAATGTTGACCGGCTTTTAGGTGAATTAATTGATCTGAAAAAAGGGGTTAAATAAAAAATTTTAAGAATTTATTTTAGAAAATATATAAGATTTTACATAGAACTTTTTTTTTGTAGAGATTAAGTCGTTTTAACGTCGTGGTCTCGTTATGTCCGTTTTCTTTGGTTTTAAAACCTTTCTTAGGAATATCATAGAGCCATTTTTGTCAAACACAATTAAAATCTTGTTAAATAATTTGGTCTGCTATTTTGTTTTAATAATTTAATTATTGCTGATATGTCTAGTTCGAACGTCATCAAATTATTGTCTCTACTCTAGGATGCTCTAGAAGACTTGGATACTTCCTGTTTTGTCAGCTACTATTTTCTCATGCTGAAATCCTATTCCGTGTCATTCCGTCAACTTTTTTCGAAAATTATTTTTTTAGGATATTTAAAATAGAATTCTTATTTTCCATCATTATCCTATAGGGCAATATGAACTCAGTCGGAAGGAGTGACAAGAGGCCGAGGGATGATGAAGCACCCCATTTCATGGTATTAGATAAAGTTCCAAAGCTATTACGGATATGGTATAACAATATGACTGACTACGGATAGGGAGAAGTATATAAACACTTGGGATTTTTAAGGAGTCTGTTGAATGTTGAACCCCGAAGAGACGTGATAGAATCCTTGGTACAGTTTTGGGATCCTTCAAACAACGTATTTCGATTCTCCAACTTTGAGCTTACTCCCACACTGGAGGAAATAGGAGCATTTATTGGAAAGGGAAAGAACCTTCACCGAGGAGAACCCATGATACCGAAGCATGTCACTCCCGAAAGATTTTTTGAGCTATTGCACATAAAAAAGAAGAACATAGGAGGCTGCCTAGAAAATGGATGGGTTCGTCTAGAATTTTTGTACGAAAGATATGGCCAGGAAAGGGGATTCGAGCTGTTTAAATCAGAACTTAACAACGGGGGATGCTACCAAACCTGGAAAAAGCACGGTTCTGAAGCATTCATAGTGGCTTTTTTGTGAATCATGGTATTTCCAAAGAGAGGTGGAAAAATCAGCACCAATCTGGCTGCGTTTATTACCGCTTTTGAGAAGAATCCTAAGGTCACTATCGTGCCCATGATTTTAGTAGACATTTATCGGGCCTTGACGATATGCAAAAATGAGGCGGACTATTTTGAAGGATGTAACATTCTATTGCAGCTATGGATGCTCGAGCATATTCGTTACCATCCATTTGTTGTGGATTTTCAAGTAGAGTGGAATGATTATATCAAGGGCCATGAGAAGAGGATGGAAGACCAAAACTTTCCCGAAGGAATAAGAGCTTGGAAGGGGTACTTAGAGGGGTTGACGGCGGACAAGATAGTGTGGAATTATCATTAGTTCCCCTCAAAAGAGGTGATATATATGTCTACTTTCCGACCCTTCAACGTCTTAATGGGTCTCCGAGGTGTTCAGCCCTACGTGCCACTAAGAGTCATGAGACAATTCGGTCGATGTCAGCATATACCGCCAGTCGAGGATATGAAAGAGTTTATGTACGAATTCCTCCCTGACATCCCTCTAAGGAAGACTAAGATACTTAAGATCTGGGGAGGATGTGTACTTTCAGGCTTCGATCACATGGTGGAAGACCACGACAAAGGAAAGGTAGACTATTGGTATTCACCATGGTTTCATGACCAGCCTCCTCCTAAAGCTATGCCAGAAAGGGCAGCCAGAGAGCCAGTGGATCGAGAAGCGGAGATCGAAGTCAGAATTAAGCAGGCTCGACAAGAGGTGGAAGAGAAATATCAGTCTACTCTGCACATCTTAAATAATGATTTGGAAAGGGCTAGAGAGAATTGGTTCACCATGACGCAAAATTTGAGGCCAGAATTAGGTCGGTTCGTAAGGAGATTGAGAGGGAGAACCGTGTTGCCATGAATACCCTACAAGAAGACCTGGATATTGTCTCCGGTGCTATGGAGCAGCAATCGAGCGATTTTGAGAAGGGGAAGACCTTGCTGACGAGTACACAGTCGAAGCTTCGAGCTCAGCTAAAAGCTTCCGTGGAACGAGAAAGAGAAATAGCGAGGCGCTTCACGACTTTTCAGAAAGAAGTTGAAATTGAGAAAAACCAGTGGATGACTGAAAGACAGGCGCTTCACTCTCAGATCGATGACCTTCATGAACGAGAAGGAGACCTAAAGCATACCGTCCGCACTACGCAGCATTGGGTGCAAAACTGCCATGAGAGTATGATCGAGGCCAGGGGAGAGGTACTTCAGCTCAGTGAAACCTTGATTAATGTTTATGCTAAGTATCTTCACCAAGGTGATGAAAATCTGGGACGTCAAGCGCGTGCTCTCGCTCCACATCTGCCAAAAGCATTATCCAGGATCTACTCAAGTCTGAGAGAGGATTAAGTTGCAAGACATCTTTGGAAGGCATCTTGATGATAATTGTTAAAGTCCTTGTTTTCTTAGAGTTAGGTTCTTTTATTATTTCTCCAGTATTCTGAGTCTGTTCTAGTTTTAGATAATTTTAGTTTCCTTTCATTAAAGCTTTGTTTTAAGAACAGTTGAAAATGTATGGAAATTTCACATTTGTTCAAGTTTTTATTCTCTCTTTATTTCTAAATATATACATATATTTACCATACGTGATGATCTGATTCATGTAAAACATGATACGTAGGCAACCCTCGACGGGTGCGATCAAATATTTTTTCAAGATTCAAGTTTCAAGTAACAATTTTAAGATGTTGGCGTTAAGTAATGAAAAAAAAATTAAATTAATTCACCAAAGCCGGGATGAAACAAGAGGGTTATTCCTAAGTCCATTACAGGAAGAAAATTACTTAGGTGCATGATATTTGAGTTAGTTATGAACATATCAATATTTTTAAAAGCTCTGAATCCTAACATATTTGTTTCTGTTTCAAAGAGAAAGAGAGAATAAGGTGGTTGGTTGTGGTTAAGCTGGCCTCTCACCCGTACAACACGAGGTATAAAGGAAAAAGGAAGATGACTCGAAAAGATGGAACAGAATCTGACAATGAAGAAGGTCGAGATCAGTTAGTTCCACAAGAGTTTGCATCTTTGGAGGAGAATAGGTTATTGAAGTAACAAATTGCGGAAATGTATCAGGCCTGGGCGAATGGACAAGCCCTACCTTCCCCGATTCCTGGCTTTTCAGATGCAAACCATACCAGTTCTACTCAAGCCCAAGTCGACGATCCACTTTATCCGATTGGATTTGGTCCATACGCTAATGTGTCTAGCGCTGCTGGCACATCCACCAGGCGTCCTCCAAATCCATCATTCACGAACAACCCACTTTTTATTCCAGCCGTGACAACTAATATAAATCCTCCATCAATGATGCAGAAGCCTATCAACGAGCTAAATCATGATCAAGTCTATCCTCCTGAATTGGCATTCAAACCCGTAAATTCATTTCAGCCCACTCATCAGCCTGAGTCTCATATCGTGATTGAGAAAGCTTTTATGAATGAAGAACGAGAAGAGATATCTAGAAAAGTGAGGAATCTGGAGCAGAGTATGAGAAACATACAAGGATTGGGAGGACACAACAGCGTCTCTTTGAAAGACCTGTGTATGTTCCCTAATGTTCATTTACCAATAGGGTTCAAGACCCCAAAATTTGACAAATATAGTGGTCATGGTGACCCAGTGGCCCACTTAAAAAGGTATTGCAATCAACTCAGAGGAGCAGGAGGGAAAGAGGAGCTGCTTATGGCCTATTTCGGAGAAAGTCTGACGGGAATAGCCTCCGAATGGTTTATCGATCAAGACATCTCCCATTGGCACGTTTGGGATGATATGGATCAAGATTTTGTACAACAATTTCAATACAATCTCGATATTATCCCTGACCGCACTTCTCTCTCTAATATGAAGAAAAAACCATCTGAAAGTTTTCGAGAGTTCGCCATAAAATAAAGAGAACAGGCATCTAGAGTCAAGCCGCCATTGAAGGACAAGGAATTGATTGACGTTTTTCTCCAAACTCAAGAGTCTGATTATTTTCATCATTTACTAGCCGTGGTTGGTAAACCTTTCGCCGAACCAATAAAAATTGGGGAAATGGTGGAGAATGGCATCAAATTAGGAAAGATCATGAGCCAAACTGCCCTCAGGGCCACTATACAAGCCATTCAAAGTGGATCAGGTAGTTTCGGAAATCGAAAAAAGAAGGAGGAAGGATCCATGATGGCATCAGTACCAGGCAATGCCCAAAGGGGAGGAAACTCCCCTTACGTTCATGTCCAACAGGGACAACCCAGCCCTCCTCAACATTATTATACACCTCAACCTGCTGTTCTTAATGCTCAAGCGTATACCCGACCCCCTCAGCATCCACAATGGCGGGCACCTGCGCCACAAGGCTTTCGTCCGCGGCAGCCAAATTTACAAGCCCCTCGTAATCCGTATGTTCTAGCAGACTATACAAGAGAACAGAGGCCAAAGGAAAACTTCACCCCAATTGGAGAATCATATACGAGCCTGTTGCGGAGATTGGTCACATTAGGATGGATTGAACCTGTTTTGCCTTTCAAAGTGGATCCGAATGCAAGTTGGTTTGATCCTAATGTAAGGTGTGAGTACCATTCCAACATCCAAGGTCACAGTACCGAAAATTGTTGGAGTCTGAAGAGAGCCATTGAAAAGTTAATCGAAAGCAAGGCAATCGTAATCCAAAAAGAAGAAGCACCGATTGTCACCGATAATCCACTTCCTAATCACAGTAACACACACGTCATGGGGATGATTTTTAATGATAGAGACTACAGGCCAACAAGCCAAGCAGTGATGGAAATAGGCGCCTTGAAGGAGAACCCGGGTGAACCACTGAAGGGTATGCAAAGAGAACCACTGATCGTGAAAGGAGCGAGTTCCATTATAAGACCCCGAGATTCAGAAAAGATGGTATTGTATGTTCCTGAAAAGCTAAAGGGAATATTACAAGATGGGCCAAAACTATATGTTTCGAGTGGTCCCGCAGGGTTCGACCAACGGCGCAACAACACGAGAGAGATGACAGAGCCAATTGTCATAAGACACGCAGCGCAGCTCCCAGTAACAAGCTTGAAAACCATCCCATGGAACTACAAAAAAACCACGGTGATGTACAAAGAAAAAGAGGTCATGGAAGAAACAAACGAAATAGGGGGTTTGACTCGATCAGGAAGATGCTATGTTCCAGAAGAATTAAGGAGACCAAAACAGTTTAAAGATAGTCAAGGGCCAATGAAAAAACCTGTCACAAATGAAGAGGCTGAGGAATTTCTGAAGAAAATGAAAACCCAAGACTATTCCATTGTCGATCAGTTGAGGAAAACCCCAGCTCAAATCTCGTTATTGTCCCTGCTGCTACATTCTAAAGAACATCATCAGGCATTGATTAAGTTGTTGAATGAAGCATACGTCCCGAAGGAAACTACGGTATGTCAAATAGAAAGGATGGTTCGTAGAATATTTGAAGCAAATAGAATCACTTTTACTGATGATGAATTACCCACAGAAGGTTCTGTTCACAACAAGGCTTTGCATCTGACTATCAAATGCGAAGGACATTACATAAAAGGGGTAATGATCGATGGAGGTTCCGGAGTAGATATCTGTCCTCTCTCTACTTTGCAAAAGTTAAAAATCAGCCCAGATAGGATTCGGTCCAATAATGTATGTGTTCGGTCTTTCGATGGTGGAAAATGAGACACAATTGGTGAGATAGACCTTGCTTTGGTTATCGGACCAGTTGAGTTTACAATCACCTTTCAAGTAATAGACATGGATACTTCCTACAACCTACTTTTAAGAAGACCATGGATCCACAGGGCCAAAGCCATACCTTCTACTTTGCATCAAGTAGTTAAGTTTGAACACGACAATCAGGAAATCATTGTACATGGAGAGGATGACCTTCCCATACATCGAGACCCTTCTGTACCCTGTATCGAAACAAAAGAGGGTTGTGAATATCCCATTTATCAAGCCTTCGAAATCGTGATAGCTGATCAAGTCGTGGAAGGTACACCGATTCCAAGGTCTTATCTCTCTTCTACTTCAATTATGGTGGCTAGCCAAATGCTACAAAATGGTTATCAACCGGGAAAAGGATTAGGGGTCTCGTTGCAAGGAATTATAAACCCTGTAGAACCATGTGGTAGCCACAACTCCTTTGGCTTAGGCTTTAAGCCTACCGCAGCAGATAGAAAATGGCCAAAAGAGCAGAAAAAGAAGGCTTGGAAACTGACAATTCCGATTCCACACATTAGCCAATCGTTCATGAAAGCTCAAAAGAAAGAAAATCAATACTCATATGCTAACAAGGATGTGGATGAAATATGTCAAGGCCTCAAGGAAATGTTTTATGAAGTAAACATGGTTCAGATGGGTGAAGGCCCTAGCCATGCAGATGTGCAGTTCGTCGGGCCAAATATCAAGCTCACTAACTGGGAAGCCACTCCTCTCCCCACAAGAAAGGATTTTTGGTAGTTTATTTTGTTGTTTCGTTTTTCTTTCTTTTGTATTTTGGACTATTCTCAGGGTAGTTGTCCACATAGTTTAGTTATTTTCATGTTAACCCTCCTATCCTTTCCGATTCAACTAAATGGAATTCAAGTTTTCTAGTAAATTTATCTTTTCTTCCCTCGTTTAATTTTTATTATTTTTATCTTATTTCAGTTATGTTAATACTGGCTCTGATAACATGGCATGTACGTGGATTTCATATTTAGATCCTAAAAAGTTGTCTAATCTCGAATCAGCAAACCAAACGGTAGATGAATACGATGAAGGTGAAGCTGATAAGGAAGTCAAAAAAGGATTGGATCAATTTGAGGATAAGCCCAAACCCAACTTAAATGACAGCGAGATAATAAATTTGGGAACTAGTGAGGAGGTTAGAGAAATAAAAATAAGTATTCATGCGGATCAGAATATCAGAAATGATATCGTTCAGATTTTGATCGAGTATAAGGATGTTTTTGCTTGGTATTATGATGATACGCCGGGTCTAAGCACAGATTTGGTAGTCCACAAACTGCCTACATACCCTAATTTTTCACCGGTCCAGCAAAAGCAAAGAAAGTTTAAAACTGACGTGAGCGATAGAATCAAAGAGGAAATCATGAAGCAATTAAATGCGAACGTGATCAGGGTTGCTCAGTACACCACATGGTTAGCTAATGTGGTGCCCGTACCGAAGAAAGATGGCAAAATCAGAGTCTGTGTTGATTATAGGGATTTGAACAAAGCAAGCCCTAAAGATAACTTTTCGCTGCCCAATATTCATATCCTCATTGATAATTGTGCTAAACATGAGATTCAATCTTTCGTGGATTGTTACGCCGGATATCACCAGATCTTGATGGATGAAACAGATGCAGATAAGACTGCTTTCACCACCCCGTGGGGTACTTATTGCTACAGGGTCATGCCGTTTGGTTTAAAGAATGCGGGAGCTATGTACATGAGAGCTATGACTACTATTTTTCATGACATGATGCACAAGGAAATAGAAGTATACATTGATGATGTCATTATCAAGTCCAAGACATGAGTCGATCACGTAGATGACTTGAGGAAATTCTTTGAAAGGTTGCGAAAGTATAATCTTAAGCTCAATCCAGCCAAGTGTGCATTTGGAGTTCCATCCAGAAAACTTTTGGGTTTCATAATTAGCCGCAGAGGCATTGAATTGGACCCCTCCAAGGTAAAATCCATTCGAGAATTGCCGCATCCGAAGAATAAAACTGAGGTCATGAGTTTTCTAGGAAGGCTGAATTATATAAGCAGATTCATCGCTCAGCTCAGCACTACATGTGAACCAATATTTAAGTTGCTAAAGAAGGATGCTGCTATCCAATGGTCAGACGAATGCCAAGAATCATTTGATAAGATTAAAGAATATTTGGCAAATCCTCCAGTACTGGTCCCACCGGAACCTGGTAGTCCTTTATTCCTATATCTGTCAGTGATGGACAATTCTTTTTGTGGTGTTTTAGGACAACATGATATCACAGGCAAAAAAGAACAAGCAATCTATTATTTGACCAAAAAGTTCACAAGTTACGAGGTAAAATATACTCTTCTAGAAAAGACATATTGCGCCCTAACTTGGATTGCTCAGAAGTTGAAGCACTATCTTTTGTCCTACACAACCTACCTTATATCTCGAATGGATCCTTTAAAGTATATTTTTCAAAAACCTATGCCCACAGGCAGATTGGCGAAGTGGCAGATTTTACTTAAAGAATTCGACATTGTGTATGTTACTCGTACCGCTATGAAAGCGCAAGCATTGGCCGATCATTTGGCTGAGAACCCAGTTGACAATGAGTATGAGCCTTTGCGAACTTACTTTCCTGATGAAGAGATAAATTCAATTGAGGAAGAAGTTCAAGATGACATGTATGCATGGAAATTATATTTTGATGGGGCAGTCAATGTCAAAGGAGTAGGAATTGGGGCAGTTCTTATCTCACCGACCGGGCATCATCATCCCGCCACAGCACGACTCCGTTTCTTTTGTATTAATAACACAGCAGAATATGAAGCTTGCATCATGGGGTTAAATATGGCAATAAATCTGGATGTACACAAGCTAGTGGTGTTGGGAGATTCTGAATTACTCATTCGACAAATTCAAGGTGAATGGGAAATGAGAGATATCAAGCTCATTCCATACAAACAGTTCTTAGAGGACCTTAGCAAAAGGTTTAAGTCTATCGAGTTTAGACATATCCCCAGATCCCATAATGAGCTGGCTGATGCCCTGGCTACCCTAGCTTCCATGCTTCCATACCCAGGGAATACACATCTCGACCCATTGGAGATATAGATACGAGATCAACATGGTTATTGCAATATAATTGATGCAGAACCAGATAATGAACCCTGGTACTATGATATCAAACGCTTCCTAAAGTCAAAAGAATATCCAATACACGCCAATGCAGATCAAAAAAGGACTATTAGGAGACTTGGTAATGGTTTCTTCTTAAGTGGGGAGATTCTGTACAGACGAACCCCAGACTTGAACTAGTTGAGATGTGTTAATATTCAGGAAGCTGAAAGAATCATGAACGAGGTACATTCAGGGGTATGTGGTTCGCATATGAATGGCTACGTTTTAGCAAAGAAGATTATGCGAGCAGGATATTATTGGTTAACTATGGAGCGAGATTGCTTTCGCTTTGTTCGCAAGTGTCATCAGTGTCAAATTCATAGTGATTTGATTCACTCGCCACCTTCAGAGCTGCATCCTATGTCTGCTCTTTGGCCATTCGTCGCTTGGGGCATCTATGTAATCGGTCCAATAGAACCAAAAGCTTCTAATGGGCATCGATTCATACTGGTCGCTATTGACTATTTCACCAAATGGGTAGAAGCTGCTACTTTCAAATCTGTCACGAAGAAAATAGTAGTGGATTTTGTTCATTGGAACATCATATGTCGTTTTGGTATACCAAAGTCCATTATCACAGACAATGCAACCAATCTCAAAAGTCATCTAATGAAGGAGGTTTGTGAGCAATTCAAGATCGTGCATCACCATTCTACCCCTTACCGTCCTAAAGAAAATGAAGCCGTTGAAGCAGCAAACAAGAATTTTAAGAAGATTCTTAGGAAAATGGTCCAAGGATCTCGACAGTGGCATGAGAAATTACCGTTTGCTCTTTTAGGATATCGTACAACTATCCGTACATCGACTGGCGAAACTCCTTATTTACTAGTCTATGGGACTGAAGCTGTGATAACCGCAGAAGTCAAAATTCCTTCGCTTCGAATCATTAGTGAAGCCGAAATTGACGATACGAAGTGGGTCAAGTCTAGACTAGAACAGCTATCATTAATAGATGAAAAAAGGTTGACGGCAGTTTGCTTTGGTCAATTACACCAACAGAGGATGGCACGAGCTTACAATAAGAATGTACATCCTAGAAAATTCGAGGTCGGCCAACTTGTTGTAAAATGCATCCTTCCACACCAAAAAGAGGCTAAAGGAAAGTTTGCTCCAAACTGGCAAGGCCCATACATAGTTAAACAAGTATTATCAAATGGAGCTTTGCAATTTGCAGATATGGACGGAAAAATGACAGAAAAAGCTATCAATACCGATTCAGTCAAAAGATATTATATTTGACACACTTGTGCTTAACATTCTCAAGTTGAAATGACGAAAGGCCATCATTCTACTTAACTAAATGCCATTAATCCCTTGTCAGCCCTTCGAGCCTTATTTATCTTTCTTTGATTACCCTCTTTGGAGCTGGAAAAAATAAATTAAAAATAAGATATATATTCTTAGTATTAAAAAAACAAAAAAAAGAGATATATATCCTATTGTCACTTTTATATGGCTCTCAAGTTGTAATCTACCCTAAAAATCCTTTTCCCTTTGTCCATTAAAGACCTTCTGATCAATCTTTGAGAATGTCAAGCCTTGTGTGTTGTATATATAGATTCAAAAAAAATAAAAATATATCTTGTAGGTGAAAACCCATGGAGGCACCACAAGATATAAAAAAAATAAAATAAAATAAAAAAATGACATATATATCCTATTGTCACTTTTATATGGCTCTCAAGTTGTAATCTACCCTAAAAATCCTTTTCCCTTTGTCCATTAAAGACCTTCTGATCAATCTTTGAGAATGTCAAACCTTGTGTGTCGTATATATATGTATATATAGATTCAAAAAAAAAATATCTTGTAGGTGAAAACCCATGGAGGCACCACAAGATTAAAAAAAAAAAAAAATCAAAAAAAAAAAAATCTTATTGGTAAAAACCCTCAGGGGCGCCATAAGACAATGATGAACGAGACAATCAAAATTAGAGAGGTCAATTGAGAAAATCCCAGAAGGAATGACTTTAGTCAAGCAAAGTTTATCATGACAGGACAAAGATCAAGAAGAATGACTTGATTTGATTGAAAGGTGCAGCCTAATTCGAGATTAGACGGTTTTGAAGGATCAAATATCTACTCCAAATTGCGTGTCATGTGTTATTGAAGTCAATATACATCTCCGAATAACCTTTTCTTACTTTACTGGTAGAAATCCTTTCTATTTAAGCATATTTCTTTTATTCCTTCTTTCGATTTTTCCTAATTTCATTTTTATACGCACCAAATATAAAATAAACAAAGACGCGCAAAATTGACCATGGCTCCCAGTGAAATTGAGCAAAGATTATTGGACGTTCACCACCTTGACAAGGACAGAGAGCCAGTTAAGATAAGTGTTATGAATGAAGCATTTGAAAATGAAGAGCAAAATTGTACTAAAACAAACAGAGATGCAACAGAATTTGAAAAACAAAGAATCAAGCTCGCCAACCAATTAGTTGAATCAACTGTATCAAGTTGGGGCAGGGATAAGGAAAACCTCTAAGGAACTCAAGGCCACAAACCAACCACCAATTTTAAAACTCACATTTTTTTTTTCTCTTTGTTTGAACAGGGGCAAAGGAATCTTGTGAAGTTTAGTGAGAAAAACAAGTATAGCAAAGTTAAGTTTTCTTGAATTTTCTTTTTTCGTACCAATATAATAATAATAAAACCCCTCATATTCAAGACTGGGGCATTTTTTTCTTTTCTAACAAAAAAAAACATCCTAGTCTTTATTCGTCTTCATAGGGAACCATCCCCTAGTTGACATCTTATCTCGTCTTCATAGGGCGCCATCCCCTAGTTGACATCTTTATTCGTCTTCATAGGGTACCATTCCCTAGTTGACATCTTATCTCGTCTTCATAGGGCGCCATCCCCTAGTTGACATCTTTATTCGTCTTCATAGGGCGCCATCCCCTAGTTGACATCTTTTCGTCTTCATAGGGCGCCATCCCCTAGTTGACATCTTATTTCATCTTCATAGGGCACCATCCCCTAGTTGACATCTTATCTCGTCTTCATAGGGCGTCATCCCCTAGTTGACATCTTTTCGTCTTCATAGGGCGCCATCCCCTAGTTGACATCTTATTTCGTCTTCATAGGGCACCATCCCCTAGTTGACATCTTATCTCGTCTTCATAGGGCGCCATCCCCCAGTCGACATCTTTTTTGTCTTCATAGGGCACCATCCCCTAGTTGACATCTTATCTCGTCTTCACAGGGCATGACAATCCCTAGTCACATTTTTAGGAGCAAAAATCCTAATTCTTTTTCATGCATTTATTAGGCATAACTTCCTTTGGTTGCACTATTAAGAATAGAGTTTTTATTTTATCGCGCTCCTAGCATAAATTTCTATCCATTCATTTATTTAGTTTTCCTTAAACTGGTTTATAGTTTTTCTAATAACTCACAAAATTTCCCTAGTGTAAACTGGGGCAGAAAATTTTGTTTGTTTTGTTTCGTCTTCTTTGATGGCTTGCAGGTTTTCTGCGAAGCACAGGTTTATCCAAGAATGGAATTTCATCTCCGGTCAGAATATAGAAGAATGATCAGGTTGAAGATAGTTAGAGTCAGCTCTGTATCTGTAGCGGCCCAACATCTCAAGAGACATCTTTTTAGCTTCTGATAAGGAGAATAAGCATCCAAAGTATTCTATGAACTGTTCTTTGGCAGAGTGTCAATAACTCAATCCAAGTTGCAGGTTCAAATCTCAAATCCTAACTTCAAGATCAAATCTTGAGATCGAGGTACCCACCAGAAGAAGGTGAGGCGATAACTGAAGATCCAAGAGGAGGATCTGAAGCAACGGGATCAAGACAAATAGAATAATAGGATCTTGTACCTTTATTTTTATTTTCATTTTTAGTTTCATTTTTCTTTTTCTGATGTAATAAAAGGAGCAACGAACCGGAAACTCGACGGGACCTCAACTCGACTCTCCAATTCATCCACTCATTCCTACACCTACTCGAACTACAGGTGACCTGATTCTCTTATAACCCGAGATATGTAGGATGTCTAAAACCAAGACTCGGTCACACCTCTTTTCTACTTATTTACTAATGAATAAATGGTTGAGCCAAAATTAGTCATGTTTACTTCTTTGCTTGGAAATTCTCCATATTTCCAAGCAAAGAGGGGCATTCTGTAAACACCTAATTTTTGACCCAAACCTAATATTTTTGTACCATTTTAATATTCAATTAATTTTTATTTTATTTTTTTTTTATTTTTATTTTTAGGTATTTTAAATTTATCTTATTTTTGAGGTTCGTTACAAATTTTGAAAACTACAAAAAATAGAGTCACATTTTTAAATAAGTTTTTATTTTATCGTTTATTTATTTGTTTACTTATTTAAAAAAAAATTCTAAATTATATTTGTTTTCTTTAATAAAAAAATAAATTAAAAAAAAATGTGATATTAATTTTTCTTAATCATATTCCTAAGACTAGCTAATTAACTCATTTTTTTTAGTATTTTTATTTCTTCCAAAATATAAAACAAAATAAAAAAAAATGAAGAAAACCTAAACTACCCAAACCACCCACAAGTCCCACTCTCCCAAAACCTCTCCCCACTTTCCACTACACAAACACGCGATACAAACACACAATATACACTATATATAATGCACACCATGCACTTGGATAGGAGACGGGAAAAAGAAAAAAAAAACAAGAAGAAGTATACGGAAAATAAAAAGAAAGCATGAAACAAAAAAAAAAGGGGGGGGGGATACGGATCAAGAAACAAAAACAAAAGCAGAAAAGAAAATACACGGAGAAGAAGAAAACCAAGAAATAAAAAGCAGACAAGTTAAACTTAGAGTTTGTCGTCCACGGTTTCAAGTTCGTGACTCCTAGAATCGGTAGATTATAATAATTTTATTGTTTGGAATCGATCTTCTCAAAGGTATATCTCAATCACCCTTGTACAACTCAACATTATAATTATTCGAGACTCGATTTCAGTATATTATGAAGTTTTTTTCATCACATATACATCTAACTTGTTATTAACCCTAATGTAATATATAAAGCATGTCAGAATTACTATCACCGAATTTAGTAAAATTATTGTCATGTTCTATATATTATTGTATGTTCAAGTAAAATTTTTTTTTATATATTATTAGTTGGGGGTAAGCTTCGTGAATGTGTGGCGTGCAAGTTTGTATACTAGGGTTTGTTTGTGTTTCATGTGTATATATTGTATATTCATTAGGATAATATTCTAAAGGGTTTGCATGATCTAAGCATTTTTCTTAGAAAGAAAAATTACAATTAGGTCAAACTGTAATATGTCACTCTATCTAGTATTATCGTTTAACTTGTCATGTTTTTGATATCTTGGACAAAGAAAGTTTCTAAAGTATCAGAATAATGTTTTATGGGCTAACAAATTAAAAAAAATAAGATAAGTTAAAAATTAAGAGAATATACTTGACCAAAGAAATTGAAACAACGCCTAACATGTCTGCCTTTATTAATAGAAAATATATTTTTTTTCTTGACCGATGGTTAACTATTTTTAACATAAATTGAACTTAGCACTAAACAGAATGTTAGTGTCCAACATATTCTTCAATTTCCTAGAAATATTCTTATGTTAACCGTCGTTATCGTAACCTTACACTCTAAATATGATTTTTCTAATTATAACTTCAAATACCTTTCAATTCATATACGTGAATAAATGTTGGCAATACAAGCACGTTTGACTAGCTGATGGTAAAACAAGTGATAAATTTTAAGTGTTAAAATATTTTTGAAGTCAATTGCATGTATTGTATAAAGATAGTAGGAACTGTCACTAAAAGAATGAGTCACGTTCTCATCCTCTAAATAATTAAGAATTTAATATACAAGCGAAAATTAACGATGAAGTTGGAAAGCCCTGCTACCGGCTATTCGTTATAATAAAATTAATTTATCGTTTGAAGCCGATTGGATTAGGTTGGGTATGTTTTAAACCTATTAGGTGCTTATTTACGCTAGAAAAATGGGGACGACTTATAAATGCCTCAAAGGCGCGAGAAATATATTCAAGATTTGTGGCGCGGCCGGAAAGTACTACTATCGGTAAGCCATACGTCAATATAATAAATAATTTCAAAATAAATTAAAAGCGGGAGGCAAAACAACTTTTAGGTTAATAAATATTATAAATCCAAAACAAAATAAAATTAATTTAAGCCAGACGTAAGTCATTAAAGCGACCGTGCTAGAACCACGGGACTCGAGGGGTGCCTAACACCTTCCCCTCGGTCAATAGAATTCCTTATCCGAATTTCTAGTTCGCAGACCAAAAAATAAAATTAAAGAGTCATTTCCTTTTGAATAGGGATTCAATAAGGTGACTTGGAACACCCAAACTCAATTCCAAGTGGCGACTCTGTAAATAAAATAATCCCTTTTCAAAACGTCAATTTAATTGGGAAAACCCATTTTTCTAAATTCAACTCAATAGCGGGGTCGGATGCGGTGAAAAATCGGGGGTGTGACAAGTACTAAAACTGAATTAAGATTGGGAGTCTCAGAATTAGAGTCTTAACTCGAATAATATGGTAAACACACCCCTTTGATATTTTTTTTCTCGCTCTAAGATAAGAAACAAGATGACCCCTTAGTGTTGAAGTACTACCCTTCCATTCAATAATAGGTTCACTGAGAAACTGAAATTAAATGAATCTATTTCTATATTCAATTGAAGCATATAACGAATGGAGCCAATCCATGCCAAGAATGACATCAAAATAGGTCATATCTAATTCCACAAGATCAACTGAAGTGACTTTATAGGATATTGTGACTGGATGGCTCCTGTATATGCTTATGGATACAATAGAGAAATCTATTGGGTTAGATACTGAGAAGGGTTTTAATAAGGCTTCAGAGATGACTTCAAAGTTGATATCTATATAAGGGGTTACAAAAGAGAGTGAAGTCCAGGATCTAATAAAGCATGAACATATAAATGAAAGACCTATAACATACCCGTAACCATATTAGGATAAATTTCTTGATTAAGGTGGTACTGGGGGGCGTATAATCTATTTTAGCGCTGACCGCTATTGCACTGGAAGCGGCACAATGCTGAGTTGGGGGACCTGCTGGTACTACTAAAGAGTTAGCTTCACCCTATTAGTGATTATTCCTACCTTTCTACAAACCTATCAGAAACTCCCTCATCTAGTGTCCTGGCTTACCACATCCAAAACACACATCACTGCTAGCCCTACACACACCTTGATGATTTCTACCACACTTTTGACAAAGTGGATTAGTCTGACTATTGTTCAAACTACCCTGAGTCTTTGAGCCTTGTGCCTTATCTCGATTACCATTTTTGAACCTTGGAACTGGAGCATTAGACGAAGATGAAGCTGGGGAAGAATATATCTGATGGAATTCAGGATGGTTACCACCCTCAGATCTTAGCTAAACAAAGTTGAAACTATTTGTCCTAGCTCCCTTATTATCTCTTTCTTTCCCCTTAACCTTATCCTCCTCAATCTGCTGATCATGGACCATAATCCTAGACAAGTCCATATCTTTAATCAACATAGATACACTAGATACAAACTTACTCATTTTAGACCTGCTATGAAATACCATATATGGAGCATACCTGATGTATGAGCAAAAGCTAACATATTTAATGCTTTTTAGCTTAAAATAATTGTGAATTCTAAAGTAAATCTTATTTTTTTGATGTGTTTGCTTTTGATATTGCAGTAAAAGGCTGAAGGAATGGAAATAAATGACAATGAAGCAAAAGAGTTGAAAATCTGAGCAAGAGAGAAGAAAATATGGCTGACGACATCCATGATAAGTCGTCAGCCTTATGATAGCCTATTAAAAGTAGCGTCAGCCTTAACCAGGGTGTTAGAGCTGAGAAGTAATTTTGACAACTTCTATGATATGATGTCAAGTGGGTTATAAGGCGTCAAGAATGGCATCAGCCTTAAGCAAAAAATCAGTGATAGGAGAAGACATCTGACGATGTTAGTGATACACCGTTAGATCCTTGGCATGGTTTCAAAGTCATCGTCAGCCTAAGATAGAGAATTGAAGAAACTAGAGCAAGTCTGACGCTATCGGTAATAGGTCATCAGACTCTTGATATGGAGTTAGCTTGGTCGTCACCTAATCCTAAAATTAATTGAATTTGTTATTTTATTTCCTTAATTATGCTTTAGTATAAATAACATCTTTTAGGGTTTATTCAAGGAGTTCTCTTTTTTTAGTTTTGGGAGTGTTTTATTTTCTTCAACACTTATCAACTATTTGTTGATTCATATTTTTGGGATTAAATTGAAGAAACTACTTGTTTCTTTTCATCAGTTCGTAAGTTTATTCTTATTATAATGAATTAAACTTTGTATTTCGTTCATAAAATCATCACCGACTAATTTCATTAGCCAGTGTTATGGGATCTCTGGACTAGGGTTTGATAGGTTACTAGATATTTAACGGATTCAAAGAGTAGTAGGACATCTTAAAATTTCATTGTTTTAACTAAAATCTACTAGTTGCAAAGATTAGGTTATGGATAAAGTTTTATTTGCTTCTAATGGAGAAATAGACTAGAGGTCATGAATTATCAACAGGGACTCAGAAGCTACCAACCTTCTATATAATGATTAATGCCATAACTGGATTGATCTACCTGAGATAAAATCCTATTGGAAATAGAGAAGTTATCTAAGTTTGAGAGAATTAGATAATAAATTATCTAGTGAGATCGAGAGATAAGTCAGATAGTATCGTCGTTAGAGATATTCTGCTATTTCTACTTACTTCAAGAATTTCAAGCATTACCTAGTATCTGTCAATTCCCAAAACCCATGGTGAACATAACTCCGGTTTCCTATTTAGACTGATTTCAAACACTAAAAGATTGAAAGTGACAATTAACTCTCTGTGAACCTTAAACCCCATTTTTGGAAATGTTAAACTACCAGTAAAGTATTTTGTAAGCAAATTGAAGTTCACACCATATTCCCTGTGGGATTCGACCCCAACCTAGTTGGGTTTTATATTGACAACGATCGCTTACGACCATTCAGGAATGTAATTTGAGCATTATAAAAAATGGTGCCATTGCCGGGGAATACGGTTTTAGACTAAAAGTTTGTGTGCACAAATTTGGTAATAGTTAAGTTTTCCAAATTTATTTTCAGTTGTTGTTTTTGTTTATTTGTAGGGTTTTCATAGGTTACGCCAAGCACTACTCAATATGGAACCCCACCATATAAGCAAAATGGCAGAACAACCACTGCAGTATAAGGTTGATGATGATAATGATATGGATGAAGCAGGTGCAACAGGTGCGATCATTCCCCCTCCGTTGGCACCTGGAGCAAAGTTCAATATTACAAGTACGATGATCCAACTCCTGAATCTGAAGGGGTTGTTTGGAGGCCTTCCTGGGGATGACCCCAACCTACATCTGGTGAATTTTGTCACCATTTGCAAATCCTTTAATAACCCAGGGGTAAGCTAGAGAGCTATCCGGTTAAGGATATTCTCGTTGTCTCTGTCTAGAGAGGCAAAATTGTGAATGAATGAGTTGACTCCTGACTTTATAAACAACTGGAGGCAGTTAAGAAAAGCTTTCCTAGAAAGGTTCTTTCTGCCATCCAGGAGGGTACAATTGAGGGATGAGATCAATAATTTTAGATAGCTCCTAAATGAGGCTTTACATGAAACTTGGGAGAGGTTCAAGAAGAAGCTGACACAGTATCTGAATCATAACATGATGAACATACATTTGATGGAGACTTTGTACAGATCTTTTAACTCTGTGATAAAGCTCATAGTAGATAACGTTACTGGGGCATCATTTGTTGCTCTGTCATTTAAAGATGCTGCTGATATACTGAATAGAATGACCAAACTAAGTAGGGATTGGTATACCAGTGATTCTGTGGTGGCAAGTCCAACTATTCCTATTGGAATAAATAATGACCAAAACAGAAGAGATAAGGAGAAGGATCAAGATATGGCCCATCTAAAGACTCAAATGGACCTGCTCACCGAGCACTTATTGTTAGGAAAAATGGAAAAGGTAAAGGCTGTAATAATTTGAGACCGAGTTGATATGGAGCCTGAAGAAGAAGCTAACTATATTACTAATCAGGGGGGGTTCTGAGGAAATAGCCAAGGGAATCAAGGTTGGAATGGGTATGATAATCCTAATCACAGAGGCAAAGAGCAAGAAAACTAGAGACGCAACAATGACAAAAGTGGGTTGTATGTTCGTGCTAGAAGTTAAGAAGATGCTGCAATTAGCTCAGGAAAGTGGTCTATCGAAGATATGATAAAAGAACTATTGAAAGGAGTAGAGGCTATCAATGCAGGAGTAACTAGTATGAGGAGTGAATTTTCCACTATAAGTCAGTTGGTTAGTTCACATTCAACTTCTATCCAGTAGTTAGAGAAATAGATGTGTCAACTTTTCTTAACACTGAACCAGGGAAAAACTGGCACTTTACTTGACCAAACTATTCAGGATTAGAAGATAGACTGTTCATGCCTGGCGATTACCACTAGGAGTAGTAAGATTTTATCTGGCCTTTCTATGGGCAAATCTTGTAACAATGAGAAAGTTGCAGAGGAACTAGCAGAAAAATACCTAGAGGCGTCTGAGAAGCCAAACAACTCTGTTGTTATATCGGACAAAGAGAAGGAAGAGGAAGTGGTGCTGAAACCCATCCCAAGGACACCACCTCCTTTTCCTCAATGATTGAGAAAGAAGGAGGATAAGGTAAAATTCAGCAAGTTCCTAGCAATGCTCAAGTAATTGACAATAAATGTGCCTTTGATCGAAGAACTTGAGCAAATACCAGGATATGCAAAATTCATGAAAGACCTTCTTACCAAGAAAAGCAGTGAGTTACAAACTAAAAGCAGACCTCCACCTTTGTAGCACTGTTTCCAAAAGTACCTTGATGCAGAAGAAGTCGGATCTATGTGCAGTCACTATTCCTTGCACAATTGGAACCATGGAATTTACTAAAGCATTGTGTGATTTGGGAGAAAGTATTAACCTGATGCCATTGAATATTTATAAAAAATTAGGTCTGGGGAATCCCACACCTACCAACATGAGACTAGTGATGGTCGACAGGTCAGTAAAGTGACCTATTGGCATTCTACATGATGTGTTGGTAAAGGTCTCAAATTTTATATTTCCTGTAGACTTCGTCATTCTGGACTGCGAGGTGGATTTTGAGGTACCCATAATTCTGGGTTGACCTTTTCTCATAACCAGAAGTGTGTTGATCGATTTGAGAGCGACTGAGCTCTTTTCCAGGGTGAACGATGAAGTGGTACGGTTTAACATGGGAAAATTAATGAAACAAAATGAGGAAATGAGTGTGTTCTCAGTAGTTGATATGTATTTTGAGGATGAACAGGATGTGCTCAGAACTAAACAGTTTGTTATCAAGCCCTTAGCCACGGTTGTGATGAACTATGATAGTGAAGGCATTGAGGAGTATGAAGAGACAATTTGTGCCCTGACTGGCCTGGGCTCATATTCTTATGCTCCTAAAAAGCTGGACCTTGAAGAACCTCTGACGTTGCAATTGAAAGAGCTGCCTGGTCACTTATAATATGTGTTTCTGGAGAAAGAGAGTACACTACCTGTTACTATTATAGCTAATTTGGAAGAACAACAGGTAAATGCACTTATTTTAGTACATCAGAGGCACAAGAGAGCAATCGAATGGACTATCACAGATATTATTGGCATTTTCCCTGGCATCTGTGTGCATAAAATCCAACTAGAAGAAGATTGTACTCCTACCATTGAGCATCAGCACCGTCTTAACCCACCAATGCAAGAGGTGGTTAAAAATAAGATTATTATATGGTTGGATACAGGAGTAGTGTACCCTATTTCTGATAACAAATGGGTAAAAACAGTTCAATGCGTGTCCAAGAAAGGGGGTATGATAGTGGTTGCTAATGAAAAGAACAAACTGATTTCACTCAGACCAGTAACTGGGTGGATATTTTTCATGGATTACCATAAGTTAAACTCTTGGACTCTGAAGGACCACTTCCCAATGCCCTTTATGGACCAAATGCTTGATCGATTGGCTGGTAGAGGGTGGTATTGCTTCTTGGATGGTTATTCTGGATATAACCAAATCTGCCTTGCTCCGAAAGATCAAGAGAAGATGACATTCATATGACCGTATGGCATATTTTCATTTAAGATGATGCTATTTGGGCTATGAAATGCACCTGCTACTTTTCATCACTGCATGATATCTATCTTTTTTGACATGGTGGAAGACATCATAAAGGTATTTATGGATAATTTCTCTGTGGTAGGTGATTCATTTTAAATATGTATGGAAAATCTGAATGTGGCCTTGCAAAGATGTGTTGAATTTAATCAAGTTCTTAACTGGGAAAAATGTCATTTTATGGTAAAGGAGGGTATCGTGCTTGGCCATAAAATTTTCAAAAAAGGGATTGAAGTTGATCGAGAAAAGGTGGAAGTTATCGCGAAATTACCGCCTCCTATTTTAATAAAGGGAGTGTGTAGTTTCTTTGGTCATGCAAGATTTTATCGGAGATTCATAAAAATCCTCTCAAAAGTTGCAAATCCACTTTGCAAACTGTTGGAGAAAGAAGTAAAATTTCTCTTTGATGACGAATGCTCGAAGGCCTTTGAGTTCCTTAAAAAGAAGTTTATTGAGGCCCCTATTGTTATTGCACCTGATTGGGCAAAACCATTTGAAATAATGTGTGATGCAAGTGGTGTTACGCTGGGAGCTGTATTGGGAAAAAAGGGATAAATTATTTCACCCAATTTATTATGCCAGCAAAGCGCTGAATGGAGCACAAAATAATTACACAGTAACTGAACAGGAATTGCTAGTTGTGGTGTATGCTTTCGAGAAATTCAGATCTTATCTGCTTGGGACTAAAGTGGTCATCCATACTGACCATGCTGCCTTGCGTTACTTGATGGCCAAGAAAGATGCTAAACTAAGGCTTATCAGATGGGTGTTGCTACTGTAAGAGTTTGATTTCAAAGTCAAAGATAGGAAAGGTTGTGAAAACTAGGTTGTAGATCATTTATCTAGAATGGAAGGTGTACAGGAAGCTAATGATGCAACAAAGATAAATGATGCATTTCCTGATGAGGAAATCCTAAAAACTGCTATGGAAATATTGCCTTGGTATGAGGATTATGCAAACTATATTGTGAGTGATATCCTTCCAGAAAATCTTTCATTCCAACAAAGAAAGAAGTTCTTGCATGATGTAACAACCACTTCTGGGATGATCCTTATCTTTTTAGGCGATGTGCAGAAAATATCATATGGAGATGCATGCTTGAAGTAGATGTACTGTGTATAATGGAAGCATGTCATGCTTCCCTAGTTGGGGGTCACCATGCAGGTGACCGAACGGCTAGGAAGGTGTTTCAGAGTGGTTATTATTGGCCAACATTATTTAAAGATGCCCACAAGTTTGTGCAGAAATATGGCCAATGTCAGAGATAGGGGTCAATATCTAAAAGGCATGAAGTGCCCTTAACTAAGATGCTTGAAGTGGAATTATTTGATGTCTGGGGCATTGACTTCATGGGTCTGTTTGTAAGTTCTGATGGAAAAAAGTATATTCTGGTTGCTGTTGACTATGTTTCTAAATGGGTCGAAGCTGTTTCTTTGGCTGACAATGAGGGAAAGAGAGTCGTTACTTTTCTCAAAAAGAACATCTTCGTTTGCTTTGGAGTACCACGCACTATCATAAGCGATTGAGGATCTCTCTTTTGCTATAAATTATTTTAAGCAGCTCTGGCAATATATGTAGTAAAACAACATAGAGTGGCTACTCCGTACCACCCACAAACCAGTGGGCAAGTGGAGGTGTCAAATTGTGTAGTTAAGGCCATCCTATCAAAGACGGTGAATGCTAGCCGAAAAGACTGGCCGCAAAATCTTGATGATGCCTTATGGGCATAGCAAACTACTTTCAAGACACCTATTTGTATGTCACCATTCAACTGGTCTATGGAAAAGCATTCCATTTGATAATAGAGCTAGAACACAAGGCTTTATAGGCGTTCAAGAGGTTGAATTTGAATTGGAAGGAAGCAGCAGAGATGAGACTAGGGCAACTGAATAAGATGGATGAATTTCAACTCAAGGCATATGAACGAGCAGATTTATATAAAGAAAGGATGAAAAAGTACCATGATTGGAAAATAGAGAAATGAGAGTTAAAAAAGGGGACTTGTTGCTTCTGTTTAATTACAGACTTAAATTGTTCCCAAGGAAGCTGAAGTCTAAGCGTACAGGCCCTTTTAAGGTAAATCAAGTCCACTCATCTAGAGTAGTGGAGCTCGAAAATAAAGATGGTAGTACATTTAAGGTAAATGGGCAATGGGTCAAGATTTGCATTGGCCTAGAAGAATCAGTGAAAAGCATCACCATTATCTGTCTTGATGAAGTCTGAAGCAATCGAGACACCTGAGTCATGTCGCGACTTTAAATCATGCACTGCATGGGAGGAAACCCATGATCCCTTAGAACAACCCAGTCCAGGTATACCTTAACTCTTAATCTAGTTTTTTCTTTAGTTCTAAGTTGAGGGTAGCTAGTATTCTGCTGTTGTAACATAGTTTTTAGTTAAAAAAAAAGCACAAAAGGCTGTGACATGTCTGTCTCAACATTTAACCATTCTTCCAATGTCTTGCTTGATAAACTGTGTGGATTATAGTTACTTGTGACCATTGTGAATCTTGTTATGACATTAAGTTATAGTTGCTTGATAATCACTGCTAACAATTGCATGAACTGGATAAGTAGTAACTAGTAATATACTTGTGTAACCTTTTACTGAGTTTCTTTTGTACTTCCGAATCCAGAACTTGCCTGGTTCATCTTACCTTAGTTGAAAGGTAGGTTTTAGGAAAGGATCATAGACCATTTTGAATTTAAGTCACTATTAGCCTAAATGACCTTCCCGTAATGCAAGATACCACTTGATCCCTGTTTTGAGCCTAAATTAACCATTTCTTTCTATAATACCTATCACCTTTCCTTTTAGATCATAATGAACCTGTTTTTGCCCTGGTGCTCCTTGGACATTGTGTACCTTGACTTAGGCAAACAACCTATGTTGAGGGTGGCTATCATAGAGGTGCATGATGTAAATTAGGTATGAAGAAGGGTAGAGTAAAAGAAAAAAAAAGTGAAAAAGAAATAGAAAGTTGGGTTTTGTTGAAAAAGAACAAGAAAAGAAATTTGTTTGAATAGAAAGAAAGAACCACTCATTCTGAATGTGTGATCAAGAAAAGAGAAAAAAAGCAAATAAAAAGAGAGAAAAAAAAGAAGTTAATAAGTGGACCCCACAAGTTAAAGTAGTGCCAAGGAGGTTAGTCACTCTAAATGCCGTATAATATCATACCAGCCCTTAGCCTACGTTACAAGCCTAAGAAAGACCTATAGTGATCCTATCTTACCTGTGTAGACACTTTGGTAATGAAGATAAGGGTAAGTATATGGTATTTGGCATACATTGGTTTGAAATTCATTCTCAGAGTGAGTGTTTTTGTAATGATCCCCATGTTGATACTTTGATTTCTATTGTGAGAGAAAAAGGGGAAATTCATTGTTGTGAGGACACACTAATATATTTCTAAGTGACTTACTTATTTGGGTAGTGTCATATTGATATATTCATGATTGTTGGTACTTAGTTGATGCCATGGATGGAATCCCTTATGTTACATTACTGCATTTCAATAAGTTACACAGTAGTTTAAATTGGTTGACCTTGGAGGCAGTAACTGAGTTTTGAGCTAAAATAGTTGTCGATTGCTGAATGTTCTTTGTATTCTCTAAGTTAGTTTGTTGCTTGAGGAAAAGAAATTATTTTAAGTTGAGGGTGTTGATATGTAAGCAAAAGCTAACACATTTAATATTTTTTAGCTCAAAATAATTGTGAATTCTGAAGCAACTCTTGTTGTTTTGATGTGTTTTCTCATGATATTGTAGTAAAAGGCTGGAGGAATGGAAATAAATGACAATGGAGCAAAAAAGCTGAAAATCTGAGCAAAAGAGAAGAAAACATGTCGGACGACATCCGTGATAAGTCGCTAGCCTTGTGATAACCTATCAGAAGCAGCATCAACCTTAACCATGGAGTTGGAGTTAAGAAATTGTTCTGACAACGTCTGTGTTGTGGGGTCAAGTGGGTGATAAGGCATCAAGAATGGCGTCAGCCTTAAGCAAAAAATCAACAATAGAAGAAGACATCTGGCGATGTTGGTGATACACCGTCAGATCCTTGATGCGGCGTTAGAGTCATCGTCAGCCTAAGGCAGAGAATTGAAGAAACTGGAGAAAGTCTGACGCCATCGGTGATAAGGCGTCAGACTCTTGACGCGGCGTCATCTTGGGCGTCACCTAATCCAAGAATTAATTGAATTTGCTATTTTATTTCCTTAATTAGGCTTTAGTATAAATAGCATTTTCTAGGGTTTATTCAAGAAGTTCTCTTTTTTTAGTTTTGGGAGAGTTTTATTTTCTTCAACACTTATCAACCATTTGTGGATTCCTATTTTAGGGATTAAATTGAAGAAACTACTTGTTGCTTTTCATCCGTTAATAAGTTTATCCTTATTATCATGAATTCGACTTTGTATTTTGATGATAGGCGTATTTAAACGCCTAAAGTTCTATAATTTACCCATATTTTAGGTAAGTGTTGAGGACAAAATATATAACTCATGCACTTTTAGTCCTTTTTCCTGTAAGCGAGCTAACAAACATGATTAGCAAGTTTTCTGGTATAAATGATGAAGATTTCAGCATTTTATGGATAACTTGACGCCAAAGGAAGCTTCACGAAAGGAGGAAAGCAAAGTTTGGATGCCTAAGGACTAAAAGTGACGTTTGGAAAACCTGGCCCGGGCAAAAACAGCATTTCTCAAGACTTTGGGGATCAGCAGTGACCTATTAGGATTAGGATAATGATGCAGTAATTTGTTAGGATTAGGATAAGTACGCAATAGCCTAGTAGGAATAGGATATAGGTATTATAAATACCCTATTTTTCTGCAGCTTTTTAATTATCAACTCATCCATAATACACATACGAATTCTCATTCATCTTTATACTTCTTCCATCAATTACTTTCAAAACAATTCTCTTCATCTATTCGAATTCTGAATTTTCACGACAAGAGAAACGCCATTTGCAAGGAATACACGCCACAAGCACTACCAAACCATACTACACGTTCTATCTTTATTTTGGTATAATGATAATGACTATTGTGATTTCCGTCGCACTCATGAATAGCTAAACTTCTCTATTGGGGTTATGGAAGCCTTATGAGCTACTGTCTATTGCTATAAGTTTGTGAATTCGTAACACGTATGCCGCTTATAGCATTATTCTCTTTATCTTAATCTAAATTCTTGTGGTTGCAAACATATAGAATACGCCAGTATAACATTAACTTGTTCGAAAGAAAAGTGACATGTCTAGAAAAGAGATAATGTCAAGGTAATAGGGCACCAACCCCTGTTAAAAAGTTAGTGCCGTAACTGGATTAACCTCTTAGAGAATTTATACCGTTAGATATGCTTTAAGCTCGAATGAGTTAAAGTGAAATAATCCTTGATGGTCGAAAGACGCCTGGATTTACCATAGAATACAATTCTCTATAAGCACATGCATATCTGAATTCTACATAACTCATAGCCAATAGATACGTATAACTCATAAGGTGGACATAACCCCAACTTCCAATTCTCATTGATTAAAAATCTTACTAAACATTCTTTTTTTTTACTTTGCTATTTTCCGTTTTTACTTTGATATTTTGTTACATTATTGCACGCTACAAAATCCCCCCTTTTTACGAAACTTTCACCAAAAGTCTAATAATCGTTGGTTACTTAGTGACCAAGTATTCTCTGTGGGATTCGACATCCAACCCAGTTGGGTTCTATATTTGACAACGACCGCTTACACTCTTACGAGAGCTGTAGTTTGAGCGTTATCAAAAATTGGCGCCGTTGCCGGGGAATACGGTTGTCTACTAAGTTTGTGATAATTACTAGACCATTTGGTCAAAGATTCTCGTACTTTACTTTTAGTTGTTGTTTTTGTTTTATTCAGGTTTTGTTCAGTGCATGCCCCATACTCGAAGTTTGGGACAACCATTATTACCCATAAATCCTGAACCACATTGTATTGGAAGAATGGAGGCGCAACGTGACATTGAAAGAAGGGATGCTCAACAAGAGCAGGCTAGACTAGCTAGGTTGGCCGCTGCCCAAGTACATCAACAGAATATTGATAACCCTGGGCGAGCAGCAGATCCTGATGATGAGGACTTGGGTGATGATGAGTTACTAAACCCTAGGCGTGATGCTGAGATGGCGACACCGGCAAACAGAAGAGATCGTCAAGCAAGATTTAGGCCTGCACGCCGAGCTGAGCAGATTCATTTTGATGATGATGATGATGATCTTGACGGAGCTGGTGCCACAGGAGCTATTATTCTTCCACCCTTGGCACCTAGAGCAAAGTTCAATATCACTAGCACAATGATTCAACTATTGAAGCTCAAGGGATTATTCGGTGAACTTGTAGGTAATGATCCAAATATGCATCTGATCAACTTTATATCTACATGCAAGTCATTCAACAATCCAGGCGTTAGGCAGAATGCAATTCGGCTGCGTTTATTTCCATTGTCTCTATCTGGTGAGGCAAATCTATGGTTGAATGGGCTGACTCCTGATTCTATTACTAATAGGAGGCAATTGAAAGATGCTTTCCTAGAAAGATTCTTTCCGCCATCCAAGAGAGCACAATTGAGAGATGAAATCAACAACTTTTGATAGCTTCCAACTAAAGCCCTCCACGAAACATGGGAGAGATTCAAGAAGAAGCTTATGAGGTGCCCAAACCATCACATGACCAATGTCCACTTGATGGAGATACTATACAGATCCTTGAATTTAGTAACTAAACTAGTGGTGGATAATGCAGCTGGAGGATCATTTATGGACCTCACCTTTGTACAGGCAAGCGATATGCTAGACCGGATGACAAAGCAAAGTAGGTCTTGGCATACCAGAGATTCTTAGGTGACAAGCCCCACTATATCTATTGGCATGACTGCAGAACAAAGGCGAAGAGAGAATGAATGCGACCAAGATATGGCGCACATAAAGACACAGATGGATCTTCTAGCAAAGCATTTATTATCAGGGAAGACCAAAAAAGTCAAAGCGGTTGCGTGAAAAGAAAGAGAGGAATCCGATTCTGAAGAAGAATCTAACTACTTGAACAATCAGGGGGGTTACTGAGGCAATGCTCAAGGAAACCAAGGTCGGAACTATTATGATAATTCTGGAAATAAGGATCGTGATCAAGGTAGTTGGAAGAACAAGTCAGACAGAAGTGGCGTGTATATTCCTTCTGGAAGACGTGACACCACTACATTTGGTTCTAGAAATATGTCCATGGAAGATATGATGGCTAAGCTGTTGAAATGAGTGGATGAAACCAGCATGGGAGCAACTGAGGTAATAAATAATTTGTCCTCAATGAAGCAATTGGTTGACTCGCATTCTACTGCAATAAGATAGCTGGAGCAACAATTGAGTCAAATTTCAGCTATATTAAATCAAAGAAAAGCTGGCACCTTACCTAGCGACACAGTGCAAAACCCAAGGAACGATGGAACATGTATGGCTATTACTACCAGGAGTGGTAAAGTGTTGGAAAATCCAGCCAAAGGTAGGAAAGTGGCCGATGATGTAGTAGATGTTGCCGAACTAAAGGATGCCGAAGAAGCTGAAGACGGCATTAATGACGTCACCCCCCAATGTCCACAGCCCGCAAAGATCACCAACCCAAAGCAAGAGGAAAAGAAAGTCGTGGAGAAAACTATTCCCCTTCCACCACCACTATTTCCTCAAAGATTAAAGAAGAAAGCTAATGATACCAGGTTCAGCAAATTCATGACTATGTTGAAGCAGCTGACTATTAATGTTCCTTTGGTGGAGGAGCTGGAGCAGATGCCAGGATACGCTAAATTCATGAAGGACCTTTTGACAAAGAAGTGGGCAGCAAGCTATGAGCCAGCGGATAATGTTCACCATTGCAGTGTAATCGCTACAAGATCATTAGTACAGAAAAAGGCAGACCCTGGTGCTTTCACTATTCCTTGCACGATTGGATCTATGAATTTTTCTAAGGCATTATGCGATCTGGGAGCAAGCATCAAGTTGATGCCACTATCCGTCTACAGAAAGTTGGGGTTGGGTGACCCTACACCAACCAATATGCGGCTCGTGATGGCAGATAGGTCGATAAAATGACCTGTTGGTATCTTATATGATGTATTAGTGAAGGTTTCCACTTTTATCTTTCCTGCACACTTTGTTATTTTGGATTGCGAGGTAGATTCTGAAGTTCCCATAATCTTGGGACGCCCTTTCATTACAACTGGAAGTGTGCTTATTGATTTACGAGCCAATGAGCTTTTATTTAGGCTGAATGATAAAGTGGTTTGTTTTGATGTATGCAAATCAATGAAGCAGCCCAAAGATATGGATGTGCTCTCTATAGCTGATGCGTATTATGAGGATGAGAAAGAATTATCTGTAGAGAAGCAGCTAACTGTTAAACCATTGTCTGTTGTGCTTTTGAATTTCGAGAGTGAAGATGTTGAGGATCATAAAGAAACTATTTGTGCTCTAATAGGAATAGGGTCCTATTCTCATGCGTCTAAGAATCTGGACCTTGATCTTAAGTATCGACCTTCACCAACAGTGAAGATTTCCGTTGAAGAGCCACCTGTGCTAGAATTGGAAGAGCTCCCCAGTCACCCAAGGTACGCGTTCTTGGGAAGTGAAATACACTTCCTGTGAGTGTGGCGGATGATTTAAGTGAACAGCACGTAGAGGCTCTCATCTCTACTCTGAAGAGATACAAGAGAGCTATGGGTTGGACTATTAATGATATAATTGGTATCTCTCCCGGTATATGTATGCACAAGAGTTATATCAATGAAGATTGCATGCCTATAAGTAAGCATCAGAGTCGTCTGAATCCATTTAGAAAACGATGCACCATCTATCTCGATGAAGTCTAAGTAATCGCGATAGCTATGTCGTGCCGCGACAATAAATCAAGCGATTGATGGGAGGCAACCCATCTTTTTTAATTGTTTTTGTTGGTTTTGTTTTCTTAGGATTTTGTCAAGCCACGACCAAAACTAAAGCGCTTGATGGGAGGCAACCCATCGTTCTAATCGTTTTTGTTGTTTTTGAGTAAATGTAGGTGCAAGAGGTGTAAAAGAGGAGATTGGTTTCAAATTTTGATTTGGAAGTATTGCATGTCGAAGGTGGTAAGTTAGGAATGAAGAAGCAAAAGGCTACGGGTTAGGAATTACCTATGAAAATATAGGCAAAGAACAAGGCAAGGCCTATGTAAATCTAGGCCACGAACAACGCAAGGCCTATGCTATGGCATAAGCTCTCGGATACTAGAGTGCCATAGCATAGGCGCTGCCTATGCAAAAGCCTTCTGGTCAACTAGGCAAAGCATTAGGCATGGCCTATGCTATGGCCTTCTGCTCAACTAGGCAAAGCTAAAGGCGCCGCCTATGCCATTGCCTTTGCTCTCTGAATCTACAATGCCATAGCATAGGCGTCGCCTTTGCCTCCCAAAACTCTCAAAACTTTTATATTTGCTCTTTTAACTTTGCAAGAACATCTTCTGAGGCCATCAACCAAGTAAGTACTTCTTTGCTTTTCTTTAATATTACATAAGTATTACAATACTACGCCTATAATAAGTTGTTAAATCGTGAAGTAGTGTTGGTGATTTGAATGTGGTTGATACAACTAAGTGAGTGAAAGAATATGTATGGATACTCTTGACTTGTTTCCAACTTGTATTTGATTTTGATACACTGTCATACTTTTACGAAATCGACATGGTCAAGATAATTGCATAATCTTGTAACTTGAAAGCTTACATATTGAAATGACTTGTTCATTGAGATGAAAATCATGGGTGACTACAAACATGCGATGTTGTGATTATTTCTATGCCATAAATTGATACGATATCTATGTAGTAGTTTTGTTCAAAAGATGCATTAATCCAAACATGAAAGCATTGTCAAGATTGCATAACGTTAAGAGGACATGAAAGTATGACTGTGCTGAACATATTGTTGGAACATATCACCTAAATGTATGTCGATGAAGTCTGAGTAATCGACATCATTCACTTAATTAGTTTTTGTCAACAAATTAAGTTTGGGGTGGTGCCACTATTGTCTGTTTGTCGATTGAATCTTCTGAGATGAAGATAACATAACTTTATTGAGATCTCAGGTAGAATGGCACAAAAAGGACGACAAGGAAAAGAAAAAGCGCCCACCACACAGAAAGGTAAGAAAAGAGGAATAAAAGAGCAAGTTGAATCCTCCGTGCTGCAAATACCTCGACGCACTCTTGGAATCAAGTGGGGTACTTATAAGGAACTTCTGAGGATGACGACTCTGATGATGATTCCGACGTAGGGGGTATGACCCAGACATAAAGGAGGAGTCCAACTAACTAGGTTCTTCTTATTTATTTTCCACTGAGGGGAGTGTGTCCAGTCTAAGTGTGGGGTGCTGGTATTTGTATGCTATACTTCTTTATCTGCATTTGATTATTTATGTGTGTTTTGCTTATTTATGTTTATTTGTTTTAATTTTTTTTAGGAAATTTTTTTTGTTACAAACTTTGCATAAAATTGTTCTGATAGGCAGCATGGTATTATGACAAGAGTCTGTGATAAAATCATTACTATTGAGATGTTTGGGCTCTAAGTGTGACTCACTGTGTGATAATTGTGTGGTTTAATTCCTTCATACGTTGGGTCAAGAGTCTATACTGCTGCCAATAAAGTCAACCATGTGCCTTGTGTGTGTGAGATGATAGTATATTCTATGTTTGTGGCTGATGCTAGAACTTGCCTGGTATATATGTAAAGCAAAATAAAGAGTGTGAGTTAGGAGATGATTTAGGCATTTTTTTGGCAACCTGTGATTGTTTACCTTCGTTTTATCTACCCATGGACATCATCCTAGATAACCCCCTTTGATCCTTTAGCCTATTTTCTTTGACAGCCTCATATGTAAGCCTAATCCATTTTTTCAAGACCATAATTTGATCCAAATTCCTAAGTGCTTTAAATTGTAAAGTAATGTGACAAAATAAGAGGAAATTAGGTGAGAATAGTGCCTTAGAATGTATTGGTGCTTGAATTTGTTATCAAAAATAATTGCTATCATAAGAGGTGTGTTACGAAAATAAAAAGGAAAAGAAAAATAAAAAGTTAATTCTGTTCAAAATTGAAAAACAAAAGAGGTGAGAAATGGTGGTAGATTAAAAGAAAGTAGAAAGGTTGTTTGAAAGAAAGCATAAATGGCATAATGTGATGTACTAAAGCGCTTAGGAACATAGTCACTATTTCTGGCCAAAATAGTCCTACCCGTCCCTTAGCCTACATTACAACCTGTAAAAGACCTATTTGATCCTGAGCTTAGCATTCTGATATTTAGTGGAGCATTACGCTACGGGCAAGCCTATGGTCATCAGTTGCAACATATGAATTCTTTGTGAGAGTGAGAGTAAGGATAATCTTATACCCATGTTCGAGATATATACAATACTTGTGAGTGATTATGGGTGACATATTGTGAGACACACATGGTTGATGAGTTTTGGCTAGTCGTATATGAATCTTTGTGCCTTAACTTTTGAATACGAATTAACCATCATCACGAGACTATATTAGAGGTTTAATTGTTTCTAGTAGTGATTAGAAAACTACTCTTTGTTATTAATTGCTATGCCTATCTTGATGAATATTTTGTGTGTTACTGTGAAACCCTAAGTAGATGTTTAGAAGGACATGATATTTTGTTCGAGGACGAACAAAGCTTTAAGTGTGGGGTGTTGATGATAGGCGTATGTACACGCCTAAAGTGCTATAATTTACCCATATTTTAGCTAAGTTTTGAGGACAAAATATATAACTCATGCACTTTTAGTCCTTTTTCCTGTAAGCGAGCTAACAAACATGATTAGCAAGTTTTCTGGTATAAATGATGAAGATTTCAGCATTTTATGGATAACTTGACGCCAAAGGAAGCTTCACAAAAGGAGGAAAGTAAAGTTTGGACGCCTAAGGACTAAAAGTGACGCATGGAAAACCTGGCCCGGGCAAAAACAACATTTCTCAAGACTTTGGGGATCAGCAGTAACCCATTAGGATTAGAATAATGATGCAGTAATTTGTTAGGATTAGGATAAGTATGCAATAGCCTAGTAGGAATAGGATATAGGTATTATAAATACCCTATTTTTCTGCAGCTTTTTAATTATCAACTCATCCATAATACACATTCGAATTCTCATTCATCTTTATACTTCTTCCATCAATTACTTTCAAAACAATTCTCTTCATCTATTCGAATTCTGAATTTTCACAACAAGAGAAACGCTATTTGCAAGGAATTCACGCCACAAGCACTACCAAACAATACTACACGTTCTATCTTTATTTTGGTATAAAGATAATGACTATTGTGATTTCCGTCGCACTCATGAATAGCTAAACTTCTCTGTTGGGGTTATGGAGGCCTTATGAGCTACTGTCTATTGCTATGAGTTTGTGAATTCGTAACACGTATGCTGCTTATATAGCATACATATAGAATACGCCAGTATAGCATTAACTTGTTTGAAAGAAAAGTTACATGTCTGGAAAAGAGATACTGTCAAGGTAATAGGGCACCAACCCCTGTTAAAAAGTTAGTGCCATAACTGGATTAACCTCTTGGAGAATTTGTACCGTTAGATACGCTTTAAGCTCGAAAGAATTAAAGTGAAATAATCCTTGATGGTCGAAAGACACCTGGATTTACCATAGAATACAATTCTCTATAAGCACATGCATGTCTGAATTATGCATAACTCATAGCCAATAGATATGTATAACTCATAAGGTGGACATAACCCAACTTCCAATTCTCATTGATTAAAAATCTTACTAAACATTCTTTCTTTTTACTTTGCTATTTTCTGTTTTTACTTTGTTATTTTGTTACATTATTACACGCTACAAAATGTCCCCTTTTTACGAAACTTTCACCAAAAGTCTAATAATCGTTGCTTACTTAGTGACCAAGTATTCTCTGTGGGATTCGACACCCAACCCAGTTGGGTTCTATATTTGAGAACGACCGCTTACACTCTTACGAGAGCTGTAGTTTGAGCGTTATCATATTTCGTTCATCAAATTACGAGCGGCTAATTCCATTAGCCGGAGTTATGGGATCTATGGACTAGGGTTAGATAGGTTACTAGGTATTTAATGGATTCAAAGAGTAGTAGGATGTCTTGAAATTTTGTTGATTTAATTGAAATCTACTGGTTGCAAACATTAGGTTAGGCCTTAGGTTTAATTTGATTCTAACAGAGAAATAGACTAGAGGTCGTGAATTATCGATAGGGACTCCAAAGGTATCAACCTTCTATTTAATAATCAATGTCGTAACTGGATTGATCTACCTGAGATAAAATCCTATTGGAAATAGATAAGTTATCTAAGTTCGAGAGATTTAGATAATAAATTATCTGGTGAGGTTGAGAGATAAGTCAGATAGAATCGTCGTCCGGGATATTCTGTTGTTTCTACTTACTTCAAGAATCTTAAGCATTACCTAGTATATGTCAAGTCTTAAAACCCATGGTGAACATAATTCTGGTTTCCCATTTAGACTAATTTCAAACACTAAATTATTGAAAGTGACAATTAACTCTTTGTGAACCTTAAACCCCCACTTCCAGAAACATTAAACTACCAGTAAAGTATTTCGTAAACAAATTGAAGTTCAAACCATATTCCCCGTGATATTTGACCCCAACCTAGTTGGATTTTATATTGACAACGATCGCTTACACTTATTCAAGAGTGTAATTTAAGCGTTATCAATACCTCACCAACTGAGTAAACTTAAGCGAATACTCTTTTAAACTTATAATACCCTGATTCAAATCAATAAACTCCAGAACCTTATATTCCCTCAACTTCGAAGGAAAGAATGTATCTAAAAATGTTTAGCAAACTCCTCCCATTCTATAGGCCCTGCATCTACACCTCTATCCCCCTTCCACTACTTATACTAGGTATGAGATACATCCTGTAATTGGTAAGCAACCAATTTTTCACTCTCACTATAAGTCACACCTATAAAGGAATAGAGAGATAGATAAGGATTTCTCTCCTTGTATAGGGGTGGGTTGGATAAAATGAAGCTCACGTCAGGAATTCTATGTGATAAGAAGGTACCCCCTAAACTAAAAAGAAAATTCTATAGAGTTACAGTATGGCCGGTTAGGTTATATGGAATGGATTGTTGGTCGGTTAAAAATTCTCATATCAAAAATTTGAAGGTGGCGGAAATGAGAATGTTGCATTGGATGTATGGATTTTCAAGGGCTGATATAGTTAGATATGAGATTACTTGGGAGAAGGTAGCTATGATGTCGGTGGAGGATAAAATACAGGAAGTGAGGTTGAGATGGTTTTGTCCTGTGATGAGAAGGGCACGGTATAAGAGGTTGGCCTTGGATGGCTTCAAGCGGGGTATAGGTAGATCAAAGAAATACTGGAGGGAAGTGATTAAACGTGACATAAAATAGTTACAGATAACTGAGGACATGACCCTAGATAGGAAGATATAGAGGAAAAACATATAAGCCGTGTGGGCGAGTAGTCAATAGTTAGGAGGGCTTTGTTTTGGTAATGTTAACTTTTTCTTTTTTTGGGGAATTGTCATGCATATGTTATTTTATTATGTCCCATGCCTTTTTTTACCTGTGTCGGGGGTCTATCGTAAATAGCCTCTCTACTTCTTTAGAGGTAGCGATATGGACTGCGTACATTCTAGCCTCCCCAGACCTCACGATGTGGGAATATACTGGGTTTGTTGTTGTTGTTTTTGTTAAATAAAGATCATGCTCTTTCGCACGGTATGAATACTTAAAGAAGTGAAACTTTTCCAAAAATGTCATATAACCTTCTGTCCATAAGTATGGTGTTCTTCACACTCATGCACAAGACTTTACTCAATGTGACTTTCAGACTCCCTAGGACACTTTAAAACCTTAATTTCTGATACCAAGTTTGTAACAATCAAAAATTACACCTTGGTTGTCACATAGTGCTTACGACCTTGAAAGACCATAAGATAACCCATGAGCAGGTACCAGCTATGAGCACTGAATAAAACTAATAATAAATGAAGACGTGTATAATTTAACTGAAAAATGCCATGAATTTTTAGATAACGAAAAAAATACTGAATCATATGACTAAAAGTAATTGTCTGAAAATTAATAAACACTAATAATCTAATTGGATATCTGAAAGTGTCTGAAAGCGTGTAACTGATTGAGGAGTGGAAGGGACAAGCCCCCCAACTTACTGTGACTAACTACTAAACTGAAATACTAAAATAGATAGAAATGGTCCTTGATATATGAGGACTCACCACTGCCACTACTGTAGATGTGCTAGAATGTCTTAGTACGATCGGGAACCTGAGGGTTTGAACCTATGATATAAGATATCATAGTGTGATAAAATATATGTGATAGTACTTTGAATGTATAGGTATGCGAAATGAGGTTAGGCTAATATACATGGGTTATGTGAACAAGTAATAACTATCTGAATGAATAGTATGAGCTAACTGAATAACTGATGTGAATGCATAAAAACTATAAAATTTGAGAATGTATGACCCAACATAAATCATGATTAAGACATAGATTGTAAACTAGAGTACTGAAATATTGATATTGAATAACTTATAAAAGTATAATATGGTCCAGCAAACCTGAAATTGAACTCTGTACTAAATACTAAATTGAGATTATGGGAGCTAGATATAATTGAAATGCCATAATATACTATCAGGGTCAAACCTGTAACCCAGTTAGAAGGGTGACAGTATCGTACCACAGGTATTAACATTGGTTGTGTGGATCCACTAATCTAATGTATCGAAGGACGAGGGTGTCATGCCTAACAGAATAAAGACTCCTCAAAGTCTATGGTGGTGCTGTAGGTTTGGAATTTTTGTACTGATACTAATGTCTCATGCCTACTGATAAGGGAGACAAGTTCCTCATTTCTACTGATGGGGGGTACATGTAAGACCCCAAAAAATCCTAGCTTAACCCAGTCATTTAGATCATGAAAAGAGGTCCTAGACTTAGAAAAAAATCAGCTAAGTAATTAAACTTAGTCTCATTTTAGGACCTCAGTATTTTGCATAATTTTATTTATGATCCTTATGATCTTAAAGTGTCTATTTTTAAGTCGATTCATGATTAAGGAGGTCAATGGGTTTTCTTGGGTGAGTTTTTGATTTTTTAGACCTCGTTAGAAGCTTAAATGGATGTCAAAAATATTGAGTCTTTGTGATATCAATGTGTCTCATCGCTTATCACATCAACAAATATTTTCTCCAGCATTCAGTGAAAATTCTACTGAGCTGATGCAATATTAACATGTCATATCAACCTTTGCGTCGACCCCATTGATGCGGATGTCGGTGTGTGCGTTGCTAGGTGCAAATTTTTTGTAATTAAAATTCATGTCCAAAGGGGTATTGAGTCAATTTCCCCATTCTTATTCCGCACAAAACAAAAAAGTTTAGCCCCAAATAACAAGGATACCACATTATTCGTCTTTTTTATCTCTAACAACAAAACCCTAGCTTTAAGAATCAAGAACAAATTTCATAACTCCCACTCCAAGAAATCTTATAATTCAAAGTTCCGGGTTCAAGAACACCATTAGAGAGTCAAGAATCAAATTTGTACATTTAAATTCATCAACAAGGTATGTTGGGTTTATGAACAAGGATACTTCTTTCATCCTTGTTCCTAAAACTAGATTTAACTACAAATTTGCATGATTTTATATGAATACACATGACTTTTATATTAGGGTTCATACCCAATTAGCTATTTTCAAGATTATGAGATTTCAAGTGTTCTAGAAGTTGAATTTCATGAATATTTTTACATTTAAATGCCAATTGTGGTAAATTTCAGATTTTGATTTGAATTATCATTATTCTCAATATCAAGCATGAAATTTATGATGTTTTGACATGAAATTGATGCATGGGTTATTAAAATCAAGTTTATATGTTGATATTTCAAAAAAGATGATGATTTAAAAATCCTATGATTAGATTATTTACAGATTTTGAATAAAGCTTTGATCTTTTAATCCTCAAATAAGATTTGGAATCCACTTTATAGACTTATTACATATTAACAGAAATCAAATTAGCTTTACTTATAGATTGAATCAGATAAATGCATAATTGGGTTCATAATAAACCATTATTGTAGTTGTAAAGTGGATTTCCAACAGAATTAGGAAACAGATTAAAAGATGCAGTAGTATTTAGCATCGAGCTGGAAGTGTGGGATTAGTGTGCCCTATCTTCTATAGAACTACATAGCTAATATAGGTATAGATTCATATTATTCCCATTTCTATATAGATGGCAGATACAGATGTAATAACTTCGATTAGATTAAACTCCTTGGCAAGAGTATGACACATCTCCCTATCATGAGGTTTTCCCCAGAGGGGAACAAGACGTTGGACTCCATTTTAACTCATATGATTTATGTCGGTTAAAAGAACCTCCCTTAAGTTTTAAGCTTACAGCATCATAGAAAATAACAATAGAAAATCTTTTAGAAAACTAAGTGTAAAGGTTCACAACTTTATTTTAGATTATGCTTTATAGAATGACATCAGTTATAAATTTAAGCTTTCAGATTTCAAATATAAGAGTGAGTCCTTTCTACACTTAGACAGTTTAACTTAAAGAAAGAGTATAAGTACAACTTTTAGAACTAAATGTTATAACTCACTAGATTTACTCAATATGTTTTACTACTCATGATTACAGACTTTAGTTTCTCAGTTACTCAAGCTTATATGAGTCATTTATATTTGGCATGCATGGTTCTACAAATGAGAATGATGATTGATATACTATTTTTACGTATGCATTTCATCCCATATACTAAGTACATCCTCAAAGTACTAATCCACATATTTTTCTATGTGATACATTGCCTCATAATGTAGGTTTAGGTGCTCAGTTTCTGCAGCATAAGTTATTTTGAGCATCTCCATCTATGTCCGATAGTTGGTGAGTCCTGATAGTTAGGGGACTTAGTTATTCAGATTTATAGCTTATCAGTTTAGATAATTTAGTATTTTAAGACAGTCCAAGTAAGCTGGGGGTTTGTCCTAGTGACTCTTTAGCATTAGTAGTAGAGGATTATTAGACTGCAAGATTTGATTCAGACTTACAGTATTTGGTTTTAAGGGATCATATTCTGATAATCCTCTGTTATTTTAGAATTTTTTTTGCATTTAGTATGACTCTTATATTTATATTTTCCTTGTAATAAGATTCAAACTTATTAGTAGTTTTGCATAAGAAAAAGGGTGATTTAATTGCAGCCAGATTTCGTGACTTCATGAAAATGAATCCGCCTAAATTATTTGGGTCAAAGGTAGGTAAGGACCCATAGTTATATCTTGATGAGGTGAAAAATATCACCCAAGTTATGGATGTTACTGAAGCGGAGAGTGTAGAATTGGCTTCTTATAGAATGAAAGATATTGCTTATTATTGGGTGGTTATGTGGAAGAAAGGTAGGGGTGAGAATAAAGCTCCCATGAGTTGGCAGGTCTTTCAGGATGCTTTTCTTCATAGGTTCTTTCCTCGTGAGTTTCAAGAATCCAAGATTGAGTAGTTCATGAACCTGAGGCAGGGCTTAATGATAGTCAAAGAGTACTACCTTAAGTTCAACCAATTATCTAAGTATTCTCCCAAGTTGATAGCCGATACTAGATCTAGTATGAGAAAGTTTGTTACTGGAGTGAATGGACTGGTAGTTAAGGAGTGTAGGACTGCCTTGCTTATTGGATACATGGATCTTGCTAGATTGATGTGTTATGCCTAATAGATTGAGGTAGAAAAGTTGAAAGGAAGAGATAGAATAAATAAGAATAAATGAGAATAAAGTTGCTAGGTAAGGACCCAAGGTTTGTAAGGGAAATCATTCATAGTTTTAGAATTATTCATCTATTCCAGCACTATCTTCATCTAGTTCTCTCACTCCCAGAGCTAGGCAGTAGTAGTAGGGCAAGTTTTCTATGTGTAAATCTATGAATACTGTGAGTGGAAGACCTAGTTATCCTCCATGTGCTAAGTGTGGTAAGAATTATCCTGGTTAGTTTTTGATGGGATAGAAAGGTTGTTATAGTTGTGGTAAGTTGGGTTATAAAATTAGAGAGTGTCTGTATGCTAAGCAAAGGAACAGGGATGTTTGTCCTCAGACTCAGGCTACTAGTATAGTGGCTCCCTTAGCTCACCCAATACCTCCTCAGTGCGTATTATCCAGTACTGGTGGCGGTCAACTCCAGAATTGATTCTATGCTTTACCATCCTATTAAGAGTAGGAGAGCTCCCCAGATGTTGTTACTAATATTCTTCGTGTCTTTCATCTTGATGTTTATGTGTTGTTAGACCCTGGGTCGAATTTCTTTAATATGACCCCATTAGTTGCAGTAAATTTTGAAATAGGCTCTGAAAAGATTCCTAAGACCTTCTTGGTTTCTACCCTAGTGAGTGAGTTAGTTGTTGCCAAATAGGTCTATGAAAAGTGTCCATCACCATCCTTCATAAAACCACATTGGAAGACTTAATAGATTTGCATATGGTCGACTTTTACCTTATCCTTTGCATGGATTGGCATCATGGTATACATCCATATATTATCGCACCCGAGCGGTGAAATTTCTGTTTCCAAATGAGCCAGTCTTTAAGAGAAAAGGTAATTCAGTGTCTTCCAAAAGTCATTTCATATCCTATCTTAAAGATAGATAGTTTATTTCCAAAGGATGTATCTATCATCTAGTTTAAGTAAAAGACACTAAGTCTAAGACTCTAATCGTTCATTCAGTTTGAGTAGTCAATGTGTTTTGTAAAGTCATTCCAAAATATTTACCAGGGGTATCTCCTGATAGGAAAATAGAATTCGATATTAACCTCCTACCAAATGCTCAGCCTATCTCTCTTCCTCCTTAATATATGGCTGCAACTAAGCTTAAGGAGTTAAAAGAGAAGCTCAAAGGTTCCATAAGGCCTAGTTTTATCGATGGGGCTCTCCCATCCTATTCGTGTAAAATAAAGATGGTTCTTTGCGAATGTGCATTGACTATCGTCAGCTCAATAAAGTCACAGTAATTAAAAATATCCTCTTACCCAAATTGATGATCTATTTGACCAGCTCTAATGTACAAGTTAATTTTCAAAGATATACCTTAGATCCGACTATCATCTTCTTAGAGTAAGGGAATATAATATTCCAAAGACAACTTTCAGATCTCGTTATGGTTAGTTTAAGTTTCTAGTCATTTCTTTTGGGCTAACAAATGCCCCAACAGATTTCATGCACTTGATGAACAGAGTGTTCAAACAATATTTAGACATATTTTTCATAGTCTTTATAGATGATATCCTTGTCTATTCTCGTAATGAGGATGATTATGCAAGCTATCTTAGAATTGTGTTGCAAACTCTTAGAGACCACCAATTGTTCCCCAAATTCAGCAAATGCAAATTTTGGCTAAAGTCTGTATCTTTCCTCGGTCATATTATTTCTAGTGATGGCATTAGAGTTTATCCCCAAAAGATAAAAGTAGTAAGAAATTAGCCTAGACCTTTTTCTCCATCAGATATTTGAAGTTTCTTTGGTTTAGCTTGCTATTATAGGAATTTTGTTGAGGGTTTTTCATCCATTGCATCCCCTATGTCTAGATTAACTCAGAAGAAAGTTAAGTTCTAGTGGTCAGATTCATGTAAGAAGAGTTTTTAGGAGTTGAAGAATCAACTCACTTTAGCTCTAGTTTTAGCACTACCTGATGGTGCAGATAGTTTGATTGTGTATTGTGATGCCTCTAAAGTTGGTCTGTCTTGTGTGCTGATGTAGAGAGGTAAGGCTATAGCCTACACCTCTAGATAACTCAAGCCTCACGAAAAGATTTACACTACCCATGATTTTGAGTTAGCTGGTGTTGTTTTTGCTTGAAAATCTGGAGACACTATCTTTATGGGGTACATGTTTATGTGTTTATGGATCATAAAAGCATGCAGTATGTGTTTACTCAGATGGATTTGAATCTTCGATAGATAAGGTGGTTAGAATTGTTGAAAGATTATGATATGAGTGTGTTGTATCATCTTCGCAAGGCCAATATAGTAGCAGACACACTTAGTAGATTGTCCATGGGAAATGTTTCTCATATGGAGAATAATAAAAACTAGTTAATTCGAGATGTTCGTCAGTTAGCTAGATTGGGTATGAGACTGGTTAATTTAGTTGAAGGGAATATTGGGGTTCAGAGTAGTTCTGAATCTTTTCTGGTTTCGAACGTAAAAGAAAAACAAGGTAAGGATTCTAGTTTAGTCAAACTAAAAGAGTCAGTTAGAGACCAAAATATAGAGGTTTTCTCCCAAGGGGGATGTTATGTGTTGAGGTATCAGAATAGATTGTGTGTGCCATGTGTTAATGATTTGAGATAATGGATTATGGTGGAAGCACATGGTGCGCATTAATCCATCCATCTAAGAGCCACCAAGATGTACCATGAATTACGAGAAGTCTATCAGTGGAGTGGTATGATGAGAGATATAGAAAAATTTGTAGCCAAGTATGTAACTTATTAACAGGTTAAGGTAGAGCACCAAATTCCTGGTGGTAAGTTGCAAGAGTTTGGTATTCCCACTTGGAAGTGGGAGAGGTGAATATAGAATTTGTGACTTGATTACCCCATTCACGTCGTCAGTATGATTGAATTTAGGTTATTGTAGACAAATTGACTAAGTCAGCATTTTTCTTACCAGTTTACACGTCTTACATAGATGAAGATTATTCCAAGTTGTATATTAGAGAGCTAGTCTGACTGCATGGAGTTTTGTATGCATCATCTCAGATAGGGGTACTCAGTTTACCTCTCAGTTTTGGAAATCTTTTCAGAAGGGTCTTGGAACCCAAGTACATCTTAGTTCAGCTTTTCATCCGTAGAAACATGGTCAGGCAGAAAGGGCTATTCTTACTCTAGAGGACATGTTGAGGGCATGTATTCTTGATTTTAAGGGTATTTGGGATGACCATTTTCCATTGGTTGAGTTCGCTTATAATCACAATTACCATGCTAGTGTTCAGAAGGCTTCGTTTGAAGCTCTTTATGGGTGGATATGTAAATCTCTAGTTGGTTGATTTGAAGTGGGTGAGGCTACTTTGATTGGTCCAGACATGGTATTTGAAGCCATGAAGAAAGTTCAGTTAACTCAAGTGAGATTGGAAGCAGCCCAAAGTCATCAAAAATCTTATGTACACATTAGAAGAAGAGATCTAGAGTTCACTTTAGATGATCTTGTGTATTTGAAAGTTCCACCCTTGAAGGGGGTGAAGAGATTTGGGAAAAAGAGGAAACTTAGTCCCCGATATGTAGGCCTCTTCTATATTTTGAGTTATGTTTGAAATGTAGAGTATGAGCTTGAGCTACCCGCAGATTTATCCTCAGTTCATCTAGTATTCCATGTGTCCTTATTGAAGAAGTGCATGGAAGATTTAGCCGTTATAGTTTCTCTATAAAGTATAGATGTTTAGAATAGCCTTTCATACGAAGAAGTTCAAGTGAGATTCTTGATCATCAGATTCGTATGCTAAGGAACAAAGAAATTCTGTTGAAAAATCAGTCCATTGAGGGTGCTACTTAGGAAGTAGAAGTAGAAATGTGTACCAAGTATCCTCTCCTCTTCTCCACGAACTCAGATTCTGCCTTCCTTCATCCAGTTCTTTTCCAATCTTAGATTCAGCTATATAGTTGTCTTCATGTAGATTCATGCACTCACAGATTTGCTCAGTAGCTCAATATGTTTTAAGATTCATTCATATAGTTATTTTAGTTGTGCATATTCGGTACGTAAGCTCAGTCCACAAACATTCTCGGCTTAGTCAGTCTAATTCAAAGATTAATATTCCAAAGGGAGAGATCTTGTAAGATCCTGCAAAATCCTAGATTAACCAAGTCCTATAGATCATGAAAAAACGGTCCCATACTTAAAAAAAAATTCAGCTACGTAATGACACTTAGTCTCATTTTAAGACCTTGATATGTTCATGATTTTATTTATGACCCTTATGACCTTAAAGTGTTGATTTTTAAGTCGATTCATGATCAGGGAGGTCAATAGGTGTTCTCAGGCAAGTTTCAAATTTTTTGGACCTCGGTAGAAGCTCACTTGGATGTCAAAAATAGTGAGTCAACATGATATCAACGTGTTTCATTGCTTATCGCATCGATAGATATTTTCCCAGCATTCAGTGCATATTCTAGTGAGCCGATGCGATATCGACCTGTCACATCGGTCATCACGTCGACCCCATTGACGCATCGCGTCATTCTACGCATCGCTGGGTGCAAATATTCTCTAATTAAAATCTGCATCCAAAGGGGTAATTGAGTCAATTTCTCCACTCTTATTCTACCCAAAACACACAATTTTAGCCCCTAATAGCAAAGATACCACATCATTCATCTTTTTCATCTCTATTAAAAAATCGTAGCTCTAAGAATCAAGAACAAATTCCAAAACTCCTACTCCAAAAAATCTTATAATTCAAAGTTTCGGGTTCAAGAACTTCAAGAGGAATCTTCAAGAACACAATTGGAGAGTCAAGAATCAATCTTTTACATTCAAATTCATCAACAAGGTATGTTGGGTTTATGAACAAGGATACTTCTTTCATCCTTGTTTCCAAAACTAGATTTTAAAAACAAATTTACATGATTTTATATAAATACACATGAGTTTTATATTAGGGTTCATACCCAATGTTGCTATTTGCAAGATTGTGAGATTTTAAGTGTTCTAGAAGTTGAATTGCATGACTATTTTCATATTTACATACCTATTGCGATAAATTTTAGATTTTGAATTGCGGTAGGTGAGGACCCATATTTGTATCTTGATGAGGTGAAAAATATGACCCAAGTTATGCATGTTATGAAAGTGGAGAGTGTGGAATTGGCTTCTTATAGGCTGAAAGATATTTCTTATGATTGGGTGGTTATGTGGAAAAAAGTAGGGGTAAGAATGCAACTCTTATGAGTTGGTAGGTGTTTCAGGATACTTTTCTAGATAGGTTCTTTTCGCATGAGATATGGGAAGCCAAGATTGACGAGTTCATAAACCCAAGGCAGGGCTCAATGATAGTGAAAGCGTACTCTCTTATGTTCAACCAGTTATCTAAGTATACTCCTGAGTTGATAGCTGGCACTAGATCTAGTATGAGTAAGTTTGTTACTAGAGTGACTAGACTAGTAGTCAAGGAGTGTAGGACTTCCATTCTTATTAAAGACATAAATATTTCCAGATTAATGACTCGTGCCTAACAGATTGAGGGAGAAAAGTTAAAAGGAAGAGATAGAAGCAATAAGAAGGCTAGAACTGGGCAGCATAAGTATCCTTAGTAACGGTTTGCAAGGGGAAATCGTTCAAAGTTTTAGAATTATTTATCTATGCTAGCACCATCTTCAACTAGTTCTCCCACTCCTAGATCTAGGAAGGAGTAGTGGGGTAAGTCTTCTATGTCCATATCTTAGAATATTGTGAGTGGAAGACCCAGTTATTCTCCATGTGCTAAGTGTGGTAAGAATCATCATGGTTAGTGTTTGATGGGACAGAAAGGATGTTATGGTTGTGGTAAGTTGGGTCATGGAATTACAGAGTGTCCACATGCTAAGCAGGGGAACAGGGATGTTCGTCCCCAGACTAAGGCTACTAGTGCACCAGCTCCCATAGCTCGCCCAATCCCTCCTCAGGGCGCATCATCTAGTACCGATGGCGGTCAATTCCAGAATTGATTCTATGCTTTACCATCCCATCAGGAGTAGGAGATCTCCCCAGATATTATTACCGGTATTCTTCGTGTCTTTCATCTTGATGTTTATGAGTTGTTATACCCCGGGTCAAATTTCTTTTATGTGACACCATTAGTCACAGTAAATTTTTAAATAGGTCTATGAAAAGTTTCCTATCACTGTCCTTTATAAAATCACATTGACAATCTTATTAGAGTTAGATATGGTCGAGTTTGACCTTATTCTTGGCATGGATTGGCTTCATTTTTTTTATGCATCTATAGATTGTTGCACCCGAGTGGTGAAGTTTTAGTTTCCAGATAAGCTGTTCTTAGAGTGAGAAGGTAATTAAGTGTCTCCCAAAAGTCATTTCATACCCTATCTTAAAGCTAGAAAGTTGCTTTCCAAAGGATGTATCTATCATCTACTTCGATTCAAATAAACTAAGTCTGAGACTCCAATAATTCAGTTAGTCCGAGTAGTCAATGAGTTTCCTGAAGTATTTCTCGAAGATTTTCCAGGGGTACCTCACGATAGAGAAGTAGAATTCGGTATTGACCTCCTCCCAAATGCTCAACCTATCTGTATTCCTCCTTAACGTATGGCTCTAGCCAACTTAAGGAGTTAAAAGAGCAGCTCAAAGATCTTTTCGATAAAGGTTTAAGAAGGCCTAGTATTTCTCCATGGGCTTCTCCCATCCTATTCGTGAGAAAGTAAGATCGATCTTTGCGAATGTGCATTGACTATCGTCACCTCAATAAAGTCACAGTCAAAAACAAATATCCTCTTCCCTGAATTGATGATCTATTTGACCAACCCCAAGGTGCAAGTTAGTTCTCAATGATAGCATTAGATCTGGATATCATCAGCTTAGCGAAAGGGAATGCAATATTCCAAAGACAACTTTTAGAACCCATTATGGTCATTTTGAGTTTCTAGTCATGACTTTCGGGCTAGAAAATGCCCCAACAGTTTTCATGGACTTGATGAACAGAGTGTTCAAACAATATTTGGACATGCCTTTCATAGTCTTTATAGATTACATCCTTGTTTATTCCAGTAATAAGGATGATCATGTGTACCATTTTAGAATTGTGTTGCAAACTCTTAGATACCACCAACTGTTCGCCAAATTTAGCAAATGCGAATTATATCTAAGGTTAGTAGATTTCCTCAGTTATATTGTTTCCAGTGAGGGCATTAGAGTTGATCCCCAAAATACATAAGTAGTAAGAAATTGGCCTAGACTTTGAAGTGCTTATGAGGTGAAAAATGTTCATAGAAATCACTTAGAATAAAGTTGAGCTAAGAGAATTTGATTCGTCCAAAGTTTGGCATTAGATTCTATAAGGATCTACTTTGAACGTGTATAAATTCCTATATATATGTAATTTTGCAGATCAAGACCAACCAAATGATATATAATTGAGTTAGCTTTCTAAGGATACCAATTTTCTCTTAATCCAATACCAGAGTGAAAAGTTATGACCTTTTTCATGAAAAAAAGTAAAGTTTCGTGATAGGCTCGCGAAGCGAGGTCTATTCCACTGTAACGCACCAAGATCCCATCCCTATATGTCACACGGTGCTTAAGGCCACACGTATCCTCAAGCTAACCCTCTAAGTCTATCATCACTTCTAAAACTCACTTTGACAATAGTAATGCTAAAATAAGGGAGAATATCATATCATGAACATACTGGAATACGAAGAAATACTAGCCTGTATAATCAAAATACTGAAATTCTGAACATACTGATATTCTGGTTTGGCAAAGCCTCTACTATTTAAGACTGAGAAGCCATTAAGACAGACCCCCAACTAACTAGTACTGAACTAAAATAATAAGAACTGAAATGACAACCAGAATCTGCGAAGGCCCTCGGATCATGAGGACTCACCACTGTGGGGATATAAATGAGATACTTGAAGATCACTGTCATTGCTGAGACTGAGCACCTGAACCTATACCACAGGAAAATATAGCACATAGAAGCGTATGGGAATTAGTAATTGGGAATTTAGTAAGTATATGGGGGTGTAATGCAACATTTTAAATAACATCATAAATGTATATGAAAATAATGTATGCTGACGATAATGACTCTCTTCGCTTGAATTAATTGAAATATATTTCTTCTAAATCATTGATAACGCTTAAACTACAGCTCTCGTAAGAGTGTAAGCGGTCGTCGTCAAATATAGAACCCAACTGGGTTGGGTGTCGAATCCCACAGGGAATACCCGGTCACTAAGTATGCAACGATTAGTAGACTTTTGGTGAAAGTTCTACGGGAAAAGGGGGGATTTTATGCGTGAAGTAAAAGTATCAAAATAGCAAAGTAAAAATGGAATGTTTTGTTTAGTAAGATTTTAATCAATGAGAATTGTAAGTTAGGGTTATGTCCACCTTATGAGTTGTACGTATCTATTTGCTTTGAGTTATGCGGAATTCAGACATGCATGTGCTTATAGAGTTTTGTTTTCTAATGGTAAATCCTAGCGTCTTTCGACCATCAAGGATTATCTCACTTTAACTCTTTCAAGCTTAAATCGTATGACTAATGATACGAATTCTCCAAGAGGTTAATCCAGTTACGACACTAACTTTTAAATAGGGGTTGATAGCCCTATTTCCTTGTCACTCTCTCTTTTCCAGACATGTAACTTTTCTTTCGAACAAGTTAATGCTATACTGGCATATTCTATATGTTTGCAACCACAAGAATTCAATTAAGATGAAGAGAAGAATGATATAAGTAGCATACGTGTCAAGAATTCACAAACTCATAGCAATAGATAGTATCTCATAAGGCTTCCATAACTCTAACAGGGAAGTTTAGCTACTCATGAGTGCAACGGAGATCACAATAGGCATCATCATCATAGCAAAACTAAAATGATCTCACGTTGGAGAGGAGTGTGGCGTCACAACCAGGTTGACGTTTTTTCTCTAGGTGTTTCCCACGAGTTAGCATCTTTCTCTGTTAAAAATTGTAACGTGAATTAGGAGCGGAAGTTGAATGAACAAGACTTGAATTAATGAATGAGTGAATGGATAGAAAAATATTGAATGAATTGAAAGAGAGTGAATCTGAAAAATTCAGCAAAATAGGGTTTTTATAACATCCTTGTCCTAGTCCTACTGAAATAGGGATTTTATCCTTGTCCTAGTCCTACTGGGTTACTGCATACTTGTCCTAAGCCTACTAAGTTACTGCTGATCCCCCAAGTCTTTAGAAATGCTGTTTTTGCCCGGGACAACTTCTCCATGCATCACTTTCAGTCCATAAGCTTCCATAAGCTACCTTCCCTCTTATGTGAAGTTTTTCCTTGCTACCTAAAGGTCCACAAAGTGCTGAAATATTCATCATAAATGCCTAAAAACTTGCTAATCACGTTGGTTAGCTCACTTATAGGAAAATGGACTAAAAGTGCAGGAATTATATATTTTGTCCTTTTAACTTAGCTAAAATATGGGTAAATTAAGGTGCTTTAGGCGTATAAATATGCCTATCATCAAATCATCAGTCATAACTCATGCATTATAGATCTCATAAATTATTATACTCAACTCAAAACTCTTTGACTCAAGACTTAGAGTGACTTGATGACTCAAGAAAACTTGAACACTTATGGACTTGGGAGTTTCTTATAACCAACATAAACCATGTGAGTTTACATGGATTCCAACGTCTTACCTATGTTGGGGAGAGCTGTTTTATCCTTCCCATCGGAGTAGAACCTTAATTTTAGTGATCACTGTCTCGACCTTTGGCCCTTAATCACAATCCTACAGTGACACTTAGTTCTGCGGAAGTAGGATGCGCTAAACCCACACTTCCTACTCGGTGCTAAATACTACTCTAAGACTGAAGCTCAAAATGTGTTAGGAAATTGATGTTGGGCTTATTTACATGCCTAAATCACCCCATTTCATGGTATTAGATAAAGTTCCAAAGCTATTACGGATATGGTATAACAATATGACTGACTACGGATAGGGAGAAGTATATAAACACTTGGGATTTTTAAGGAGTTTGTTGAATGTTGAACCCCGAAGAGACGTGATAGAATTCTAGGTACAGTTTTGGGATCCTTCAAACAACGTATTTCGATTCTCCAACTTTGAGCTTACTCCCACACTGGAGGAAATAGGAGCATTTATTGGAAAGGGAAAGAACCTTCACCGAGGAGAACCCATGATACCGAAGCATGTCACTCCCGAAAGATTTTTTGAGCTATTGCACATAAAAAAGAAGAACATAGGAGGCTGCCTAGAAAATGGATGGGTTCGTCTAGAATTTTTGTACGAAAGATATGGCCAGGAAAGGGGATTCGAGCTGTTTAAATCAGAACTTAACAACGGGGGATGCTACCAAACCTGGAAAAAGCACGGTTCTGAAGCATTCATAGTGGCTTTTTTGGGAATCATGGTATTTCCAAAGAGAGGTGGAAAAATCAGCACCAATCTGGCTGCGTTTATTACCGCTTTTGAGAAGAATCCTAAGGTCACTATCGTGCCCATGATTTTAGTAGACATTTATCGGGCCTTGACGATATGCAAAAATGAGGCGGACTATTTTGAAGGATGTAACATTCTATTGCAGCTATGAATGCTCGAGCATATTCGTTACCATCCATTTGTTGTGGATTTTCAAGTAGAGTGGAATGATTATATCAAGGGCCATGAGAAGAGGATGGAAGACCAAAACTTTCCCGAAGGAATAAGAGCTTGGAAGGGGTACTTAGAGGGGTTGACGGCGGACAAGATAGTGTGGAATTATCATTAGTTCCCCTCAAAAGAGGTGATATATATGTCTACTTTCCGACCCTTCATCGTCTTAATGGGTCTCCGAGGTGTTCAGCCCTACGTGCCACTAAGAGTCATGAGACAATTCGGTCGACGTCAGCATATACCGCCAGTCGAGGATATGAAAGAGTTTATGTACGAATTCCTCCCTGACATCCCTCTAAGGAAGACTAAGATACTTAAGATCTGGGGAGGATGTGTACTTTCAGGCTTCGATCACATGGTGGAAGACCACGACAAAGGAAAGGTAGACTATTGGTATTCACCATGGTTTCATGACCAGCCTCCTCCTAAAGCTATGCCAGAAAGGGCAGCCAGAGAGCCAGTGGATCGAGAAGCGGAGATCGAAGTCAGAATTAAGCAGGCTCGACAAGAGGTGGAAGAGAAATATCAGTCTACTCTGCACATCTTAAATAATGATTTGGAAAGGGCTAGAGAGAATTGGTTCACCATGAGGCAAAATTTGAGGCCAGAATTAGGTCGGTTCGTAAGGAGATTGAGAGGGAGAACCGTGTTGCCATGAATACCCTACAAGAAGACCTGGATATTGTCTCCGGTGCTATGGAGCAGCAATCGAGCGATTTTGAGAAGGAGAAGACCTTGCTGATGAGTACATAGTCGAAGCTTCGAGCTCAGCTAAAAGCTTCCGTGGAACGAGAAAGAGAAATAGCGAGGCGCTTCACGACTTTTCAGAAAGAAGTTGAAATTGAGAAAAACCAGTGGATGACTGAAAGACAGGTGCTTCACTATCAGATCGATGACCTTCATGAACGAGAAGGAGACCTAAAGCATATCGTCCGCACTACGCAGCATTGGGTGCAAAACTGCCATGAGAGTATGATCGAGGCCAGGGGAGAGGTACTTCAGCTCAGTGAAACCTTGATTAATGTTTATGCTAAGTATCTTCACCAAGGTGATGAAAATCTGGGACGTCAAGCGCGTGCTCTCGCTCCACATCTGCCAAAAGCATTATCCAGGATCTACTCAAGTCTGAGAGAGGATTAAGTTGCAAGACATCTTTGGAAGGCATCTTGATGATAATTGTTAAAGTCCTTGTTTTCTTAGAGTTAGGTTCTTTTATTATTTCTCCAGTATTCTGAGTCTGTTCTAGTTTTAGATAATTTTAGTTTCCTTTCATTAAAGCTTTGTTTTAAGAACAATTGAAAATGTATGGAAATTTCACATTTGTTCAAGTTTTTATTCTCTCTTTATTTCTAAATATATACATATATTTACCATACGTGACGATCTGATTCATGTAAAACATGATACGTAGGCAACCCTCGACGGGTACGATCAAATATTTTTTCAAGATTCAAGTTTCAAGTAACAATTTTAAGATGTTGGCGTTAAGTAATGAAAAAAAAATTAAATTAATTCACCAAAGCCGGGATGAAACAAGAGGGTTTTTCCTAAGTCCATTACAGGAAGAAAATTACTTAGGTGCATGATATTTGAGTTAGTTATGAACATATCAATATTTTTAAAAGCTCTGAATCCTAACATATTTGTTTCTGTTTCAAAGAGAAAGAGAGAATAAGGTGGTTGGTTGTGGTTAAGCTGGCCTCTCACCCGTACAACACGAGGTATAAAGGAAAAAGGAAGATGACTCGAAAAGATGGAACAGAATCTGACAATGAAGAAGGTCGAGATCAGTTAGTTCCACAAGAGTTTGCATCTTTGGAGGAGAATAGGTTATTGAAGCAACAAATTGCGGAAATGTATCAGGCCTAGGCGAATGGACAAGCCCTACCTTCCTCGATTCCTGGCTTTTCAGATGCAAACCATACCAGTTCTACTCAAGCCCAAGTCGACGATCCACTTTATCCGCTTGGATTTGGTCCATACGCTAATGTGTCTAGCGCTGCTGGCACATCCACCAGGCGTCCTCCAAATCCATCATTCATGAACAACCCACTTTTTATTCCAGCCGTGACAACTAATATAAATCCTCCATCAATGATGCAGAAGCCTATCAACGAGCTAAATCATGATCAAGTCTATCCTCCTGAATTGGCATTCAAACCCGTAAATTCATTTCAGCCCACTCATCAGCCTGAGTCTCATATCGTGATTGAGAAAGCTTTTATGAATGAAGAACGAGAAGAGATATCTAGAAAAGTGAGGAATCTGGAGCAGAGTATGAGCAAAACTGTGTTCATATAAGAACATATTACTTTAATCCGGTATGCAGTTACTTAATATAATTATGATTATATATCTTGTCTTATAATGGGGTTTTTAATTCAAGTATGGGGTAACTGTAGACTGTTAAGGTGTTTGAAGAAACCGATTAATCTCCGGTGTAGACGTTGGTCAGCCTGAAAGTAGGTCGTTAAGCCTAGGAGTGGCGTGTTAAGACCTTGTTGGTGGTCCCGTCGACTAAGATAATACTTAGCAGTCTTTAGTGTAAAGCCATTAAAACTTGTTAGAATTCCATAATCCATAGATATAGATTCATAATTAGATTTCGTCCCTGCATATCTGTTTACTGTTAATATGCCTGCTTGTTTGAATATATAAGTTTGCTCTGTTAGTCTCTGGACAGTTTGTTTAGAAATGATGAACAATCATGTTAAAAATACTGTTAACCTGTCTTCTCAGGCAACTCCGATTGCCACTATTGAAAATGATCTTCAAAACTGGAGTATTCCAGAAGAATCTTTCAACACGATTTATCAAATCGGAAAATTTAGTTTTTTGAAAAAACATAATATCAAGACCTCTGAGTCTACTGTAGCCATCAATAATTCTTTGGAAATTATTCAACTGTTCAACGAATTAGATATTAATAGATTTAGAAATCAATTTAATTATCTGCATGTTGGACTTGTTCAAGTTGCTATTAAGCCACTATTCCGACAGGGACTAGACATCCCAGTCTGTGCTATCCTCAGAGATGCTCGTCTCTTAAATTTTGACGACTCACTTTTAGGAGTTATTCAAAGTAACCTCGCCGACGGCCCGGTATACTTTAATTGTTATCCCAATTTCTCTGTGGATATTAATGATCCTAACATCATGGATGTTTTAACTCTAAATGTTAAAACAAAAAACATGAATAGTAAGGAGAACACCAGAGAGATAGCGATTATATACCGAGTATATTATCGTCTCATGGGAACAACTCTAGCACCAAAAGCTAGATTTACGAGCCCTAAAGGGGTAACCACCCTAATGGAAGCAAACAAAGACCGAAGCACAGTCTTTGTTCCAAAGGCTCTGGTCTGGGATGATATTCTCCGCAGTAATGACTGGCATTTTGAGAATATTACCCAACCCATTCGGATCTACTCCGAAAAACCTCAAATAGAACGGGTGATCAAACACCCCGACGGATCTATTGATTTAAAATTCCTTGGTCTAGACTCGTCTCGACACTCGTCGTTTCGTCGATCTATCTCCACTCGTGCCTCAACTTCCAAACCCCGGGAGGGAAGTGATGAAAACGAACCTGATGACAAGGGAAAGATTAGAGGAGTTGACTTTTCTGGTCCGGTACCTAAAGTCTATTATCAACAACATACCAGGGTTCCTGAACCCGAAAACCTTTATGAGCCGGGAAGCCCTACCGCCTTCGAAATGGCTCCCCCTCTTCAAAAAGTCAGGACTAACCCTAGTCTTCTCGTTATCAAAAATGATAATGAAGAATATTCCCCAGACCTCGCATCCTTGAAAGTCTGATGGAATCATCCAAAGGATACCCTCAAACGGAAATGGTACCTCAGTACCTATTCCAGCGAGCAACAAAAGGAGTTAGGAAGGCTATGGATAGCCGACATGAAAAGACTCCGATGTGATATGGAATTCTTCTTCTGGTTAGAGAAAACTGGAAAGATAGAAAACCAAGCTGAACCGCTTAACGTTATGGTTACCAGATGGTATACCCAACGAAATACGGTTATTGAGTCAACAACCCCTCCTCTTGAAGGCCTTAATATTCCTTATTCCAATGAAGTCATCAAGGCTTCGCCTTTCAAGACCAAATCTGACAGAGGATCTATGACTCCTCAGTGCAAAGACCTTGATAGAATAATTGAGCAGAACAATTATACAAATCAAGTTCTCCATACCATATCTCAGCAAATTGAAGATACGAAGGGAACTCCTCTTCCAACTCCTATACCTGTCAAGAGCACTCCTAGCTCAAGACCTATCTCTAACCCTATCTTCAAGATTCCCGAATTCCAAAAAGAAAAATTTCCTGACCTCAATGACGATTTCAAAGTCTCAGAACAGATTTTGGAAAAAATCAATGTTAAACTTGCTAAGTTTAAAATGTCCCAACAAGGAGAATCCAGTTCTCAAAAGAACTCTCTCTCCAAACTTACAAACGAAAGATATAGTCTCAAAAAGAACTATTACAAAAAACCCTCTCCTCCTGATGTTCAGTATGAGGAACATCCTTATCTCTCCACCTGCAACCACGATGGAAGGGGTATTAATGAATGGAATATTGACGGTCTGGCAGAACACCAGATCTACAATAAGCTCCATGAAATGGCCGTATCAATTACCGCCTACAAAATTAAAGGTTCCTCTGACAAAGGAGCAACCACCATGATAGTCTCGGGTTTTACCGGCATGATCAAACATTGGTGGGACAACTACGCCTCTGAGGAAGAAAAGGACCTCATTTACAATGCTACAACTACTGTACAAAAGGTGAAAGTTGAAGACGGTAGAGAAACCACGGTGCAGGAAGCACAAGAAGATGCTTGCGCTACCCTTCTCTACCATATAGCTAGACACTTCGTGGGAGAGCCCAAACTTTTCCAAGATAGAAGTCTAGAAATCTTGAATAACCTTCGCTGCAAAAATCTAGCAGACTTCAGATGGTACAAGGATACCTTCTTAGTCAAAGTCTTGATCAGACCTGACTGCAATAATGACTTCTGGAAAGAACGATTTATCAGCGGTCTCCCTCCTCTCTTCGCTGACAAAGTCAGAACAAACATCAAGACCAGATTCGATGGTCAAATTCCTTACAACAGGCTTACTTACGGTGACATTGTGAGCTTTATCACAGCCACTGGAATAGACCAGTGTACTGATCTTAAGCTAAAACAACAGCTTAAGAATAAAGGTAAATATGGTCTAGGAACCTTCTGCAGTGATTATGGTTTCACAGACCTTGCTTCAAAAAGAAAAGGAAGGAAAAAGAAACATTTCAAAAAACCTTTTTCTAAACGGAGTTACAAAAAAAAGTCCGATAAACCCAGCAGGAAAACCAAAAGAAAGTTTTCCAAGAAAGCCCAAGACACTTGCTGGACGTGTGGCAAATCTGGCCATAGGTCGAAAGATTGCAAATCCAGCAAGAAGAAAAAGATCAACCAACTTGATCTTTCGGACGAAGCAAAGGAAAAATTATTTTCCATTATGGAAGATGACTCCTCAACAGCTTCCGAATCTTCCTCTTCAGACGAAGACTATAACGACGAAGAATATATCAACGCCGCTTATGAGTCTGACGAGTCTCAATCCGGACAAGATTGCGAGTGCAATGGCACTTTCTGTACTTGTTCAACCAAAACCATTAATGTCATAACCGGAAGACCCAAGGAAATCCTGTTCGACATTATAGAACATATTTCTGACGATGAGCTTCGAAGCAAGTATCTTCAAGAGCTCAAACGCTTACTTTCTCAAGAAGAAAGTCCTCCAAAAGCCAAACCTATAGTTCAACCTTTCAATATGCAAAAGGTTATGGCTAAGTTCCAAGCGTCCCCCTCAGAACCTACCATCTCTGACTTGAAGGGAGAAATCACCTACCTAAAGGGAGAAATCAAAAATCTCAAGACCAGACTTGATCATGTAGAGCTTAACATCCTCACAGAACAAGTCGTTAGGTCAGCCTTACCTTCAGAGAAGGCCCCTGAATCTCCCAAATATCTTCCTATAACACCAATGGATCATCTGAAAGACCCAGATCCATTCCCTGGAACTGACATCCAGTCTGACGTTCCATCCTCTTCGGGAAAGGCCATTTCCGCCATTAAAGCTTACAGCGAGCATATCGTTGTAAAGATCGTTATTAATCAAGACTTTGTTCTCAACAGAGTCGCTCTATTTGACACTGGCGCTGACAGTAATTGTATTGTCAAGGGCCTTATCCCTACCAAATACCTCCAGAAGAGTAAAACTAAATTATACTCTGCTACTGGAGAGAAAATGACAAATACTTATGAGCTTCAGAAAGCCCATATATGTAACAATGGCATTTGCCTTGTTAGTAATTTTGTCATTTCCGAAGATATCATCGAAGATATCATTCTTGGAATACCATTTGTTAATCAAATTTGCCCTTACCAGAGCGACTATGATGGTATCCGCTCAGTCCTCTTAGGAACCGAGCTCTTCTTCCCTTTGCTCCGTCCCCTTTCTAAAAACGACGGGCAACGAATCAAAGAAGAAACTGTGTTTAAAATAAACCGTTTATCTTCTCATATTTGTTTTCTTAAACAGGAAGTTCAGCTCAAACATATTGAGCAAACTTTAAAAACCCCGGAGATGGTCAACAAGATCACACTCCTTCAACAAAAATTCGAAAAGGAGATTTGCTCCGAATTGCCTAATGCATTTTGGGAACGCAAGAAACATCTCGTCGAACTCCCTTACATTGCTGGCTTCGATGAAAAACATATTCCTACGAAAGCCAGACCAATACAAATGAATCAAGAAATGATGGAAATCTGCAAAACAGAGATTAACCATCTTCTTCAAAAGGGTATCATTAGACCCTCTAACTCTCCCTGGAGTTGTTCTGCATTTTATGTCAATAATAGTGAAGAAAAAGAGCGGGGAACTCCTAGGCTAGTTATCAATTACAAGCCTTTAAATGCTGTCCTGAAATGGATTCGACATCTGATCCCCAACAAAAGGGATCTTCTTAAACGAACCTATAAGGCTAACCTTTACAGCAAATTCGATATGAAGTCAGGATTCTGGCAAATTCAAATTACTGAAAAGGACAAATATAAGACTGCCTTCAACGTCCCTTTTGGGCACTACGAATGGAATGTCTTACCATTTGGGCTTAAGAATGCGCCCTCAGAATTTCAGAATATCATGAACAATATCTTCAATGAATATTCTTATATGTCAATTGTTTATATTGATGATGTGTTAATTTTCTCTGAGAACATTGATTCTCATTTTAAGCATCTTAATACATTCTTTAAGATTGTTAAACTAAATGGCCTTGTTGTTAGTGCTAAGAAAATGAAGTTGTTTCAAACCTCCATTCGTTTTCTAGGTCATGATTTGCATCAGGGTAGTCATAAACCCATTTGTCGAGCCATAGAGTTCTCATCCAAGTTTCCTAATGAAATTACTGATAAAACCCAACTACAAAGGTTTCTAGGAAGCCTTAATTATGTTGCTGATTTTATCCCCCACATTAGGCAGGTCTGTGAACCTCTTTATAAACGTCTTAAGAAAAATCCAGTACCTTGGAATTCTGAACAAACCAATGCTGTTATAAAGATGAAATCTTTAGTCCAAAATCTCCCCTGTTTAGGCATCCCCAATCCTGAAGCATTCATGATTGTAGAAACCGATGCATCTGACATAGGTTATGGTGGTATCCTTAAGCAAAGGATATCTGATGTCTCTTCCGAACAATTAGTTCGTTTTACCTCCGGTATATGGAATGCCGCTCAGAAAAACTATAGCACAGTTAAAAAAGAAGTTTTATCTATAGTGCTATGTATCACGAAATTTCAAGATGACCTTATCAATAAGGAATTTCTTCTTCGCGTTGATTGTAAATCAGCCAAAGAGATTTTGCAAAAGGATGTTAAAAATCTTGTTTCTAAACAAATATTTGCTAGATGGCAAGCTCTACTATCTAGCTTTGATTTTCAAATCGAATTTATTAAAGGAGAAAACAACTCCCTTCCAGATTTTCTAACAAGAGAATTTTTACAGGGCCATGAGACCAATCAATCTGGGGACGAGCCCCAAGCAAGAACAAGCTAAAATGGCAAGACCATTTGACTCTCCTTCGGCATCCGCAAATCCATTGCGGCCAATGGTTCCCCAAAGACCCACTCTCAAAACGGAGGTACAATCTCCGCTCCAAAACAGATATTCTGCACTGACAGAGATACAGTTCCCAAAACTCTCGCCACCAATACCTACAAAATTGGTAGATCTAAATACTAACTTGCCCCTGGATAAAGGGCCATCAGCCAGTTCCTCTTCGGTTCAGACCAAACAGAGTTATACAATGAAGGCCCCAGAGACCTTCGCTCAAGCAGTAAATCCTAGTTTAGCCAAAGCTACACCATCTTCTCCCAGCAAGGAAGAATTTAAATTTGTTACTATCAACATTATGCCAATTCTTGCCCTAGATAAGGCTTATGAAGGATACCCACTCAACCAGCTAATAAAGCCGGTGTATACAAACAACAACTTTGTGGATACGGAAGATCCTCTTAAAACCCGAAGATTTTACGAAGCTATCTTGGTCGATACCGACTCTATTGAAGTAGAGCATTCAATGGACGAACGCAATCCAGACCACATTAGCTATTCCAAGTTTACAATCAAACGGGTACTAACCCCTTTCAACTGGTTTGTAGATCATCTACATACCCCCATTGCATTATCGATGCCACACAGGCCTCAAACTTATAATTGGTACGACTATAAGTCGGCATGGTTCAATTTTCTGTTCATTCGACCAGGACATACTTGGTTCGTAAAATACTGCCCCGCCATGGTAGATGCCATCATACCCAGATGGTTTTATGAATGGTGGATTTGTTATGGAGGAACTAAAGATGTTCTCCCCCAGCAATTTCTCAACCGACTTCCAGATTTCGTGATCAAGGAAGGATGCTCCACTTTACCAGAGCACATTCAAATGTGCAAATTTTTTATTAAGAAAAGAGTGTCATATATCATCTCCTGGAACTTCTCAAAAGAAGAACAACACAGGATCAAGTATTTATCCAAAGAGATAAAAATTAAAGGCTGGACTCCTAAAACCACAGCCTCCAAGACTCCTGAAAAGGGAAAATCAGCAGCTGCTGCCTCTAGCTCTTCCGCAAGCAAAAAGGCATTAAAAGAAAAATTAAAGAAGGCCTTGGCTGATCTAGAAAGCCAAGAAAACTCGACCGACGCTGAAAGATTACTTCAGCTAATCGGAGAAGCTTCATCTACAGGAAGCAGTGAGGATAATGGCGATATGCTAGATCCTAAAGGAATAGCTATGGCCTACCTAGATCCCTATGATGAATAGGAAATCAACCCTTCCAAGAGATAGAGGTTCAAAGAACCGGAATTATCTCTGCGAAAGGGCAAATTACTATTCTTGATTGGAATCAAGGGACCCCACCTTGTCTCCTGAAGATGACAAGAGCATTTCTGTTTTTCTGAAAAGAAGAAGCATCTCCTTTTGCTTTATAAAAAGCATAACACTTTCAAAAGGAATCCACTTTTGAACCCACTAAAACTGTCGGCAGCATCCAAGCCGTCCACTTGTATACTTTAGATATACTTCACTTCTCAGTTTCGCCTATATAAGGCTTTGTAATTCTCTAGAGAAGGCATTCAGAAATTTCCTCATACTAGAAATTCTCTAAGCCCATTCTCTCTCCTGTAATCAAATGTTTTTCTAAGCTTTCAATAAAATTGTAAGTTTTATAATTCTCTTAATTTCCGCATAAATTTTCATAGAATACTCACGATCCTTTTTCTGGCTCGATCTATCTCCACTCGTGCCTCAACTTCCAAACCCCGGGAGGGAAGTGATGAAAACGAACCTGATGATAAGGGAAAGATTAGAGGAGTTGACTTCTCTGGTCCGGTACCTAAAGTCTATTATCAACAACATACCAGGGTTCCTGAACCCGAAAACCTTTACGAGCCGGGAAGCCCTTCCGCCTCCGAAATGGCTCCCCCTCTTCAAAAAGTCAGGACTGACCCTAGTCTTCTCGTTATCAAAAATGATAATGAAGAATATTCCCCAGACCTCGCATCCTTGAAAGTCCGATGGAATCATACAAAGGATACCCTCAAACGGAAATGGTACCTCAGTACCTATTCCAGCGAGCAACAAAAGGAGTTAGGAAGGCTATGGATAGCCGACATGAAAAGACTCCGATGTGATATGGAATTCTTCTTCTGGTTAGAGAAAACTGGAAAGATAGAAAACCAAGCTGAACCGCTTAACGTTATGGTTACCAGATGGTATACCCAACGAAATACGGTTATTGAGTCAACAACCCCTCCTCCTGAAGGCCTAAATATTCCTTATTCCAATGAAGTCATCAAGGCTTCGCCTTTCAAGACCAAATCTGACAGAGGATCTATGACTCCTCAGTGCAAAGACCTTGATAGAATAATTGAGCAGAACAATTATACTAATCAAGTTCTCCATACCATATTTCAGCAAATTGAAGATACGAAGGGAACTCCTCTTCCAACTCCTATACCTGTCAAGAGCACTCATAGCTCAAGACCTATCTCTAACCCTATCTTCAAGATTCCCGAATTCCAAAAAGAAAAATTTCCTGACCTCAATGACGATTTCAAAGTCTCAGAACAGATTTTGGAAAAAATCAATGTTAAACTTGCTAAGTTTAAAATGTCCCAACAAGGAGAATCCAGTTCTCAAAAGAACTCTCTCTCCAAACTTACAAACGAAAGATATAGTCTCAAAAAGAACTATTACAAAAAACCCTCTCCTCCTGATGTTCAGTATGAGGAACATCCTTATCTCTCCACCTGCAACCACGATGGAAGGGGTATTAATGAATGGAATATTGACGGTCTGGCAGAACACCAGATCTACAATAAGCTCCATGAAATGGCCGTATCAATTACCGCCTACAAAATTAAAGGTTCCTCTGACAAAGGAGCAGCCACCATGATAGTCTCGGGTTTTACCGGCATGATCAAACATTGGTGGGACAACTACGTCTCTGAGGAAGAAAAGGACCTCATTTACAATGCTACAACTACTGTACAAAAGGTGAAAGTTGAAGACGGTTGAGAAACCACGGTGCAGGAAGCACAAGAAGATGCTTGCGCTACCCTTCTCTACCATATAGCTAGACACTTCGTGGGAGAGCCCAAACTTTTCCAAGATAGAAGTCTAGAAATCTTGAATAACCTTCGCTGCAAAAATCTAGCAGACTTCAGATGGTACAAGGATACCTTCTTAGTCAAAGTCTTGATCAGACCTGACTGCAATAATGACTTCTGGAAAGAACGATTTATCAGCGGTCTCCCTCCTCTCTTCGCTGACAAAGTCAGAACAAACATCAAGACCAGATTCGATGGTCAAATTCCTTACAACAGGCTTACTTACGGTGACATTGTGAGCTTTATCACAGCCACTGGAATAGACCTGTGTACTGATCTTAAGCTAAAACAACAGCTTAAGAATAAAGGTAAATATGGTCTAGGAACCTTCTGCAGTGATTATGGTTTCACAGACCTTTCTTCAAAAAGAAAAGGAAGGAAAAAGAAACATTTCAAAAAACCTTTTTCTAAACGGAGTTACAAAAAAGAGTCCGATAAACCCAGCAGGAAAACCAAAAGAAAGTTTTCCAAGAAAGCCCAAGACACTTGCTGGACGTGTGGCAAATCTGGCCATAGGTCGAAAGATTGCAAATCCAGCACGAAGAAAAAGATCAACCAACTTGATCTTTCGGACGAAGCAAAGGAAAAATTATTTTCCATTATGGAAGATGACTCCTCAACAGCTTCCAAATCTTCCTCTTCAGACGAAGACTATAGCGACGAAGAATATATCAACGCCGCTTATGAGTCTGACGAGTCTCAATCCGGACAAGATTGAGAGTGCAATGGCACTTTCTGTACTTGTTCAACCAAAACCATTAATGTCATAACCGGAAGACCCAAGGAAATCCTGTTTGACATTATAGAACATATTTCTGACGATGAGCTTCGAAGCAAGTATCTTCAAGAGCTCAAACGCTTACTTTCTCAAGAAGAAAGTCCTCCAAAAGCCAAACCTATAGTTCAACCTTTCAATATGCAAAAGGTTATGGCTAAGTTCCAAGCGTCCCCCTCAGAACCTACCATCTCTGACTTGAAGGGAGAAATCACCTACCTAAAGGGAGAAATCAAAAATCTCAAGACCAGACTTGATCATGTAGAGCTTAACATCCTCACAGAACAAGTCGTTAGGTCAGCCTTACCTTCAGAGAAGGCCCCTGAATCTCCCAAATATCTTACTATAACACCCATGGATCATCTGAAAGACCCAGATACATTCCCTGGAACTGACATCCAGTCTGACGTTCTATCCTCTTCGGGAAAGGCCATTTCCGCCATTAAAGCTTACAGCGAGCATATCGTTGTAAAGATCGTTATTAATCAAGACTTTGTTCTCAACAGAGTCGCTCTATTTGACACTGGCGCTGACAGTAATTGTATTGTCAAGGGCCTTATCCCTACCAAATACCTCCAGAAGAGTAAAACTAAATTATACTCTGCTACTGGAGAGAAAATGACAAATACTTATGAGCTTCAGAAAGCCCATATATGTAACAATGGCATTTGCCTTGTTAGTAATTTTGTCATTTCCGAAGATATCATCGAAGATATGATTCTTGGAATACCATTTGTTAATCAAATTCGCCCTTACCAGAGCGACTATGATGGTATCCGCTCAGTCCTCTTAGGAACCGAGCTCTTCTTCCCTTTGCTCCGTCCCCTTTCTAAAAACGACGGGCAACGAATCAAAGAAGAAACTGTGTTTAAAATAAACCGTTTATCTTCTCATATTTGTTTTCTTAAACAGGAAGTTCAGCTCAAACATATTGAGCAAACTTTAAAAACCCCGGAGATGGTCAACAAGATCACACTCCTTCAACAAAAATTCAAAAAGGAGATTTGCTCCGAATTGCCTAATGCATTTTGGGAACGCAAGAAACATCTCGTCGAACTCCCTTACATTGCTGGCTTCGATGAAAAACATATTCCTACGAAAGCCAGACCAATCCAAATGAATCAAGAAATGATGGAAATCTGCAAAACAGAGATTAACCATCTTCTTCAAAAGGGTATCATTAGACCCTCTAACTCTCCCTGGAGTTGTTCTGCATTTTATGTCAATAATAGTGCAGAAAAAGAGCGGGGAACTCCTAGGCTAGTTATCAGTTACAAGCCTTTAAATGCTGTCCTGAAATGGATTCGACATCCGATCCCCAACAAAAGAGATCTTCTTAAACGAACCTATAAGGCTAACCTTTACAGCAAATTCGATATGAAGTCAGGATTCTGGCAAATTCAAATTGCTGAAAAGGACAAATATAAGACTGCCTTCAACGTCCCTTTTGGGCACTACGAATGGAATGTCTTACCATTTGGGCTTAAGAATGCGCCCTCAGAATTTCAGAATATCATGAACAATATCTTCAATGAATATTCTTATATGTCAATTGTTTATATTGATGATGTGTTAATTTTCTCTGAGAACATTGATTCTCATTTTAAGCATCTTAATACATTCTTTAAGATTGTTAAACTAAATGGCCTTGTTGTTAGTGCTAAGAAAATGAAGTTGTTTCAAACCTCCATTCGTTTTCTAGGTCATGATTTGCATCAGGGTAGTCATAAACCCATTTGTCGAGCCATAAAGTTCTCATCCAAGTTTCCTAATGAAATTACTGATAAAACCCAACTACAAAGGTTTCTAGGAAGCCTTAATTATGTTGCTGATTTTATCCCCCACATTAGGCAGGTCTGTGAACCTCTTTATAAACGTCTTAAGAAAAATCCAGTACCTTGGAATTCTGAACAAACCAATGCTGTTATAAAGATGAAATCTTTAGTCCAAAATCTCCCCTGTTTAGGCATCCCCAATCCTGAAGCATTCATGATTGTAGAAACCGATGCATCTGACATAGGTTATGGTGGTATCCTTAAGCAAAGGATATCTGATGTTTCTTCCAAACAATTACTTCGTTTTACCTCCGGTATATGGAATGCCGCTCAGAAAAACTATAGCACAGTTAAAAAAGAAGTTTTATCTATAGTGCTATGTATCACGAAATTTCAAGATGACCTTATCAATAAGGAATTTCTTCTTCGCGTTGATTGTAAATCAGCCAAAGAGATTTTGCAAAAGGATGTTAAAAATCTTGTTTCTAAACAAATATTTGCTAGATGGCAAGCTCTACTATCTAGCTTTGATTTTCAAATCGAATTTATTAAAGGAGAAAACAACTCCCTTCCAGATTTTCTAACAAGAGAATTTTTACAGGGCCATGAGACCAATCAATCTGGGGACGAGCCCCAAGCAAGAACAAGCTAAAATGGCAAGACCATTTGACTCTCCTTCGGCATCCGCAAATCCATTGCGGCCAACGGTTCCCCAAAGACCCACTCTCAAAACGGAGGTACAATCTCCGCTCCAAAACAGATATTCTGCACTGACAGAGATACAGTTCCCAAAACTCTCGCCACCAATACCTACAAAATTGGTAGATCTAAATACTAACTTGCCCCTGGATAAAGGGCCATCAGCCAGTTCCTCTTCGGTTCAGACCAAACAGAGTTATACAATGAAGGCCCCAGAGACCTTCGCTCAAGCAGTAAATCCTAGTTTAGCCAAAGCTACACCATCTTCTCCCAGCAAGGAAGAATTTAAATTTGTTACTATCAACATTATGCCAATTCTTGCCCTAGATAAGGCTTATGAAGGATACCCACTCAACCAGCTAATAAAGCCGGTGTATACAAACAACAACTTTGTGGATACGGAAGATCCTCTTAAAACCCGAAGATTTTACGAAGCTATCTTGGTCGATACCGACTCTATTGAAGTAGAGCATTCAATGGACGAACGCAATCCAGACCACATTAGCTATTCCAAGTTTACTATCAAACGGGTACTAACCCCTTTCAACTGGTTTGTAGATCATCTACATACCCCCATTGCATTATCGATGCCACACAGGCCTCAAACTTATAATTGGTACGACTATAAGTCGGCATGGTTCAATTTTCTGTTCATTCGACCAGGACATACTTGGTTCGTAAAATACTGCCCCGCCATGGTAGATGCCATCATACCCAGATGGTTTTATGAATGGTGGATTTGTTATGGAGGAACTAAAGATGTTCTCCCCCAGCAATTTCTCAACCGACTTCCAGATTTCGTGATCAAGGAAGGATGCTCCACTTTACCAGAGCACATTCAAATGTGCAAATTTTTTATTAAGAAAAGAGTGTCATATATCATCTCCTGGAACTTCTCAAAAGAAGAACAACACAGGATCAAGTATTTATCCAAAGAGATAAAAATTAAAGGCTGGACTCCTAAAACCACAGCCTCCAAGACTCCTGAAAAGGGAAAATCAGCAGCTGCTGCCTCTAGCTCTTCCGCAAGCAAAAAGGCATTAAAAGAAAAATTAAAGAAGGCCTTGGCTGATCTAGAAAGCCAAGAAAACTCGACCGACGCTGAAAGATTACTTCAGCTAATCGGAGAAGCTTCATCTACAGGAAGCAGTGAGGATAATGGCGACATGCTAGATCCAAAAGGAATAGCTATGGCCTACCTAGATCCCTATGATGAATAGGAAATCAACCCTTCCAAGAGATAGAGGTTCAAAGAACCGGAATTATCTCTGCGAAAGGGCAAATTACTATTCTTGATTGGAATCAAGGGACCCCACCTTGTCTCCTGAAGATGACAAGAGCATTTCTGCTTTTCAGAAAAGAAGAAGCATCTACTTTTGCTTTATAAAAAGCATAACACTTTCAAAAGGAATCCACTTTTGAACCCACTAAAACTGTCGGCAGCATCCAAGCCGTCCACTTGTATACATTAGATATACTTCACTTCTCAGTTTCGCCTATATAAGGCTTTGTAATTCTCTAGAGAAGGCATTCAGAAATTTCCTCATACTAGAAATTCTCTAAGCCCATTCTCTCTCCTGTAATCAAATGTTTTTCTAAGCTTTCAATAAAATTGTAAGATTTATAATTCTCTTAATTTCCGCATAAATTTTCATAGAATACTCACGATCCTTTTTCTGGCTCGATCTATCTCCACTCGTGCCTCAACTTCCAAACCCCGGAAGGGAAGTGATGAAAACGAACCTGATGACAAGGGAAAGATTAGAGGAGTTGACTTCTATGGTCCGGTACCTAAAGTCTATTATCAACAACATACCAGGGTTCCTAAACCCAAAAACCTTTACGAGCCGGGAAGCCCTACCGCCTCCGAAATGGCTCCCCCTCTTCAAAAAGTCAGGACTGACCCTAGTCTTCTCGTTATCAAAAATGATAATGAAGAATATTCCCCAGACCTCGCATCCTTGAAAGTCCGATGGAATCATCCAAAGGATACCCTCAAACGGAAATGGTATCTCAGTACCTATTCCAGCGAGCAACAAAAGGAGTTAGGAAGGCTATGGATAGCCGACATGAAAAGACTCCGATGTGATATGGAATTCTTCTTCTGGTTAGAGAAAACTGGAAAGATAGAAAACCAAGCTGAACCGCTTAACGTTATGGTTACCAGATGGTATACCCAACGAAATACGGTTATTGAGTCAACAACCCCTCCTCTTGAAGGCCTAAATATTCCCTATTCCAATGAAGTCATCAAGGCTTCGCCTTTCAAGACCAAATCTGACAGAGGATCTATGACTCCTCAGTGCAAAGACCTTGATAGAATAATTGAGCAGAACAATTATACTAATCAAGTTCTCCATACCATATCTCAGCAAATTGAAGATACGAAGGGAACTCCTCTTCCAACTCCTATACCTGTCAAGAGCACTCCTAGCTCAAGACCTATCTCTAACCCTATCTTCAAGATTCCCGAATTCCAAAAAGAAAAATTTCCTGACCTCAATGACGATTTCAAAGTCTCAGAACAGATTTTGGAAAAAATCAATGTTAAACTTGCTAAGTTTAAAATGTCCCAACAAGGAGAATCCAGTTCTCAAAAGAACTCTCTCTCCAAACTTACAAACGAAAGATATAGTCTCAAAAAGAACTATTACAAAAAACCCTCTCCTCCTGATGTTTAGTATGAGGAACATCCTTATCTCTCCACCTGCAACCACGATGGAAGGGGTATTAATGAATGGAATATTGACGGTCTGGCAGAACACCAGATCTACAATAAGCTCCATGAAATGGCCGTATCAATTACCGCCTACAAAATTAAAGGTTCCTCTGACAAAGGAGCAGCCACCATGATAGTCTCGGGTTTTACCGGCATGATCAAACATTGGTGGGACAACTACGTCTCTGAGGAAGAAAAGGACCTCATTTACAATGCTACAACTACTGTACAAAAGGTGAAACTTGAAGACGGTAGAGAAACCACGGTGCAGGAAGCACAAGAAGATGCTTGCGCTACCCTTCTCTACCATATAGTTAGACACTTCGTGGGAGAGCCCAAACTTTTCCAAGATAGAAGTCTAGAAATCTTGAATAACCTTCGCTGCAAAAATCTAGCAGACTTCAGATGGTACAAGGATACCTTCTTAGTCAAAGTCTTGATCAGACCTGACTGCAATAATGACTTCTGGAAAGAACGATTTATCAGCGGTCTCCCTCCTCTCTTCGCTGACAAAGTCAGAACAAACATCAAGACCAGATTCGATGGTCAAATTCCTTACAACAGGCTTACTTACGGTGACATTGTGAGCTTTATCACAGCCACTGGAATAGACCTGTGTACTGATCTTAAGCTAAAACAACAGCTTAAGAATAAAGGTAAATATGGTCTAGGAACCTTCTGCAGTGATTATGGTTTCACAGACCTTGCTTCAAAAAGAAAAGGAAGGAAAAAGAAACATTTCAAAAAACCTTTTTCTAAACGGAGTTACAAAAAAGAGTCCGATAAACCCAGCAGGAAAACCAAAAGAAAGTTTTCCAAGAAAGCCCAAGACACTTGCTGGACGTGTGGCAAATCTGGCCATAGGTCGAAAGATTGCAAATCCAGCAAGAAGAAAAAGATCAACCAACTTGATCTTTCGGACGAAGCAAAGGAAAAATTATTTTCCATTATGGAAGATGACTCCTCAATAGCTTCCGAATCTTCCTCTTCAGACGAAGACTATAGCGATGAAGAATATATCAACGCCGCTTATGAGTCTGACGAGTCTCAATTCGGACAAGATTGCGAGTGCAATGGCACTTTCTGTACTTGTTCAACCAAAACCATTAATGTCATAACCGGAAGACCCAAGGAAATCCTGTTCGACATTATAGAACATATTTCTGACGATGAGCTTCGAAGCAAGTATCTTCAAGAGCTCAAACGCTTACTTTCTCAAGAAGAAAGTCCTCCAAAAGCCAAACCTATAGTTCAACCTTTCAATATGCAAAAGGTTATGGCTAAGTTCCAAGCGTCCCCCTCAGAACCTACCATCTCTGACTTGAAGGGAGAAATCACCTACCTAAAGGGAGAAATCAAAAATCTCAAGACCAGACTTGATCATGTAGAGCTTAACATCCTCACAGAACAAGTCGTTAGGTCAGCCTTACCTTCAGAGAAGGCCCCTGAATCTCCCAAATATCTTCCTATAACACCCATGGATCATCTGAAAGACCCAGATCCATTCCCTGGAACTGACATCCAGTCTGACGTTCCATCCTCTTCGGGAAAGGCCATTTCCGCCATTAAAGCTTACAGCGAGCATATCGTTGTAAAGATCGTTATTAATCAAGACTTTGTTCTCAACAGAGTCGCTCTATTTGACACTGGCGCTGACAGTAATTGTATTGTCAAGGGCCTTATCCCTACCAAATACCTCCAGAAGAGTAAAACTAAATTATACTCTGCTACTGGAGAGAAAATGACAAATACTTATGATCTTCAGAAAGCCCATATATGTAACAATGGCATTTGCCTTGTTAGTAATTTTGTCATTTCCGAAGATATCATCGAAGATATCATTCTTGGAATACCATTTGTTAATCAAATTCGCCCTTACCAGAGCGACTATGATGGTATCCGCTCAGTCCTCTTAGGAACCGAGCTCTTCTTCCCTTTGCTCCGTCCCCTTTCTAAAAACGACGGGCAACGAATCAAAGAAGAAACTGTGTTTAAAATAAACCGTTTATCTTCTCATATTTGTTTTCTTAAACAGGAAGTTCAGCTCAAACATATTGAGCAAACTTTAAAAACCCCGGAGATGGTCAACAAGATCACACTCCTTCAACAAAAATTCGAAAAGGAGATTTGCTCCGAATTGCCTAATGCATTTTGGGAACGCAAGAAACATCTCGTCGAACTCCCTTACATTGCTGGCTTCGATGAAAAACATATTCCTACGAAAGCCATACCAATCCAAATGAATCAAGAAATGATGGAAATCTGCAAAACAGAGATTAACCATCTTCTTCAAAAGGGTATCATTAGACCCTATAACTCTCCCTGGAGTTGTTCTGCATTTTATGTCAATAATAGTGCAGAAAAAGAGCGGGGAACTCCTAGGCTAGTTATCAATTACAAGCCTTTAAATGCTGTCCTGAAATGGATTCGACATCCGATCCCCAACAAAAGGGATCTTCTTAAACGAACCTATAAGGCTAACCTTTACAGCAAATTCGATATGAAGTCAGGATTCTGGCAAATTCAAATTGCTGAAAAGGACAAATATAAGACTGCCTTCAACGTCCCTTTTGGGCACTACGAATGGAATGTCTTACCATTTGGGCTTAAGAATGCGCCCTCAGAATTTCAGAATATCATGAACAATATCTTCAATGAATATTCTTATATGTCAATTGTTTATATTGATGATGTGTTAATTTTCTCTGAGAACATTGATTCTCATTTTAAGCATCTTAATACATTCTTTAAGATTGTTAAACTAAATGGCCTTGTTGTTAGTGCTAAGAAAATGAAGTTGTTTCAAACCTCCATTCGTTTTCTAGGTCATGATTTGCATCAGGGTAGTCATAAACCCATTTGTCGAGCCATAGAGTTCTCATCCAAGTTTCCTAATGAAATTACTGATAAAACCCAACTACAAAGGTTTCTAGGAAGCCTTAATTATGTTGCTGATTTTATCCCCCACATGAGGCAGGTCTGTGAAACTCTTTATAAACGTCTTAAGAAAAATCCAGTACCTTGGAATTCTGAACAAACCAATGCTGTTATAAAGATCAAATCTTTAGTCCAAAATCTCCCCTGTTTAGGCATCCCCAATCCTGAAGCATTCATGATTGTAGAAACCGATGCATCTGACATAGGTTATGGTGGTATCCTTAAGCAAAGGATATCTGATGTCTCTTCCAAACAATTAGTTCGTTTTACCTCCGGTATATGGAATGCCGCTCAGAAAAACTATAGCACAGTTAAAAAAGAAGTTTTATCTATAGTGCTATGTATCACGAAATTTCAAGATGACCTTATCAATAAGGAATTTCTTCTTCGCGTTGATTGTAAATCAGCCAAAGAGATTTTGCAAAAGGATGTTAAAAATCTTGTTTCTAAACAAATATTTGCTAGATGGCAAGCTCTACTATCTAGCTTTGATTTTCAAATCGAATTTATTAAAGGAGAAAACAACTCCCTTCCAGATTTTCTAACAAGAGAATTTTTACAGGGCCATGAGACCAATCAATCTGGGGACGAGCCCCAAGCAAGAACAAGCTAAAATGGCAAGACCATTTGACTCTCCTTCGGCATCCGCAAATCCATTGCGGCCAACGGTTCCCCAAAGACCCACTCTCAAAACGGAGGTACAATCTCCGCTCCAAAACAGATATTCTGCACTGACAGAGATACAGTTCCCAAAACTCTCGCCACCAATACCTACAAAATTGGTAGATCTAAATACTAACTTGCCCCTGGATAAAGGGCCATCAGCCAGTTCCTCTTCGGTTCAGACCAAACAGAGTTATACAATGAAGGCCCCAGAGACCTTCGCTCAAGCAGTAAATCCTAGTTTAGCCAAAGCTACACCATCTTCTCCCAGCAAGGAAGAATTTAAATTTGTTACTATCAACATTATGCCAATTCTTGCCCTAGATAAGGCTTATGAAGGATACCCACTCAACCAGCTAATAAAGCCGGTGTATACAAACAACAACTTTGTGGATACGGAAGATCCTCTTAAAACCCGAAGATTTTACGAAGCTATCTTGGTCGATACCGACTCTATTGAAGTAGAGCATTCAATGGACGAACGCAATCCAGACCACATTAGCTATTCCAAGTTTACTATCAAACGGGTACTAACCCCTTTCAACTGGTTTGTAGATCATCTACATACCCCCATTGCATTATCGATGCCACACAGGCCTCAAACTTATAATTGGTACGACTATAAGTCGGCATGGTTCAATTTTCTGTTCATTCGACCAGGACATACTTGGTTCGTAAAATACTGCCCCGCCATGGTAGATGCCATCATACCCAGATGGTTTTATGAATGGTGGATTTGTTATGGAGGAACTAAAGATGTTCTACCCCAGCAATTTCTCAACCGACTTCCAGATTTCGTGATCAAGGAAGGATGCTCCACTTTACCAGAGCACATTCAAATGTGCAAATTTTTTATTAAGAAAAGAGTGTCATATATCATCTCCTGGAACTTCTCAAAAGAAGAACAACACAGGATCAAGTATTTATCCAAAGAGATAAAAATTAAAGGCTGGACTCCTAAAACCACAGCCTCCAAGACTCCTGAAAAGGGAAAATCAGCAGCTGCTGCCTCTAGCTCTTCCGCAAGCAAAAAGGCATTAAAAGAAAAATTAAAGAAGGCCTTGGCTGATCTAGAAAGCCAAGAAAACTCAACCGACGCTGAAAGATTACTTCAGCTAATCGGAGAAGCTTCATCTACAGGAAGCAGTGAGGATAATGGCGATATGCTAGATCCAAAAGGAATAGCTATGGCCTACCTAGATCCCTATGATGAATATGAAATCAACCCTTCCAAGAGATAGAGGTTCAAAGAACCGGAATTATCTCTGCGAAAGGGCAAATTACTATTCTTGATTGGAATCAAGGGGCCCCACCTTGTCTCCTGAAGATGACAAGAGCATTTCTGCTTTTTAGAAAAGAAGAAGCATCTACTTTTGCTTTATAAAAGGCATAACACTTTCAAAAGGAATCCACTTTTGAACCCACTAAAACTGTCGGCAGCATCCAAGCCGTCCACTTGTATACTTTAGATATACTTCACTTCTCAGTTTCGCCTATATAAGGCTTTGTAATTCTCTAGAGAAGGCATTCAGAAATTTCCTCATACTAGAAATTCTCTAAGCCCATTCTCTCTCCTGTAATCAAATGTTTTTCTAAGCTTTCAATAAAATTGTAAGTTTTATAATTCTCTTAATTTCCGCATAAATTTTCATAGAATACTCACGATCGTTTGAAATTATGTGTGATGCAAGTGGGGTAGCTTTGGGTGCTATACTTGGACAGAGAAGAAAAAGGTTATTTCATCCAATCTACTATGCGATCAAGGCCTTGAATGGATCCCAGAAGAACTATACTGTCATGGAACAAGAGCTTGTAGCGGTCGTTTATGCTTTTGAAAAGTTCCGTGCTTACTTGTTGGGAACCAAAGTGGTGGTTCATACAGATCATGCTGCTCTGAGATATTTAATGGCAAACAAGGATGCGAAGTCAAGGCTAATTTGATAGGTGTTATTGCTGCAAGAATTTGATTTCGAGGTAAAAGATAGAAAAGGTTGCGAAAACCAAGTAGTTGATCATCTATCTAGACTTGAGAATGAGCACATAGCACAACCCAATCTTGAGATTAATGATGCATTTCCTGATGAAGAGATCCTAGCCACGATGGTGGAAGAGTTACCATGGTATGCAGACTTTGCGAACTATGTGGTAAGTAATGTGATCCCTGAGAATCTCTCTTTTCATCAAAAGAGGAAGTTCATGCATGATGTGCAACACTATTTCTGGGATGAACTATATCTTTTTCAACGGTGTACGGATGGTGTTATTAGGCGATGTATATCTCATGTGGAGGTGCCTGGCATATTCGAAGCAAGTCATGTTTTCCAAGTTGGGGGTCACCATGCAGGTGATCGAACAGCCAGAAAGGTATTACAAAGTGGATATTATTGGCCTTCAGTGTTTAAGGATGCCTATGATTTTGTGAGAAGATATGATCAGTGTCAGAGGCAAGGCGTGATTTCAAAGCATCATGTGATGCCCATGTCTAAGATTCTTGAAGTAGAGCTATTTGATGTATGGGGTATTGATTTCATGGGTCCATTTAGGAATTCGTTTGGGATGAAATATATCCTAGGTGTTGTGGATTATGTATCGAAATGGGTCAAAGCACTAGCACTGGCTGATAATGAAGGTAAGCGTGTGGTAGCATTCTTGAAGAGAAATATCTTCTCTCGTTTTGGGGTACCACGTACCATCATAAGCGATGGAGGATCACACTTTTGCAACAAGCTGTTCAGAGCCGTGTTGGTGAAATATGGGGTCAAGCAACATAAGGTAGCAACACCTTACCACCCACAAACTAGTGGGCAGGTAGAGGTTTCTAATCGGGAGATCAAGCAGATCCTTGCTAAGACTGTAAATGCTAGTAGGAAAGATTGGTCTCGGAAGCTGGACGATGCCTTTTGGGCTTATAGGAATGTATTCAAGACACCAATTGGCATGTCCCCGTACCAACTAGTTTATGGGAAGGCTTGTCATTTGCCAATTGAGCTCCAACATAAAGCATTGTAGGCGTTGAAGCGGCTTAATTTGAATTGGGATGATGCTATTGATCTGAGATTGGAGCAGCTGAATGAGATGGATGAATTCCGTCTACATGCGTATGAAAGATCAGACCTCTACAAGGAACGGATGAAAAAGTATCATGATTGCCGGATTATCCAACGAAACTTTATGAAGGGAGATATGGTACTTCTTTTCAACTCCAGACTGAAGTTATTTCCAGGTAAGTTAAAGTCTAAATGGTCTGGTCCATTCAAAATTAGCCAAGTCTACTCGTCTGGAGTAGTAGAGTTAGAAGTCAATAATGGTGGTGTCTTTAAGGTGAATGGCCAATGAGTGAAGCCATATATTGGTCCTCGTGACTCGATAAAATGCATGGCCACCATCTATCTTGATGAAGTCTAAGTAATCTAGGTAACTATGTCGTGTTGCGACAATAAATCAAGCGCTACGTGGGAGGCAACCCATCGTTTTCAATCATTTTGTTTTACTAGAAGTTTGTTTTTGTTACGTAAAAATCTAAAAAATAAGAGTCGAGCCACGACCAAAACTAACGCGCTTGGTGGGAGGCAACCTATCGTTCTAATCGTTTTTGCTGTTTTTGAGTAAGTGTAGGTGCAAGACGTATAAAGGAGAAGATTGGTCTCAAACTCTGATTTGGAAGTGTGTCATGTTGAAGGTGGTAGGTTAGGAATAAAGAAGCAAAGGCTATTGGTTAGGCATTGCCTATGCAAATCTAAGCAACAAACCAGGCAAGGCCTATGTAAATCTAGGCAACGAACAAGGCAAGGCCTATGCTATGACCTAAGCTCTCTGAATCTACAATGCCATAGCATAGGCTCCGCCTATGCCCACTTTGGTCTCTGAATCTACAATGCCATAGCATAGGTGCCGCCTTTGCCCAACAATGCCATAGCATAGGCACCGCCTATGCCCAACTAGGCAAAGCATTAGGTGCCGCCTATACCAAGCATAGGCAAAGCATTAGGCGCCGCCTATGCTTACTTTTTGGTGTCCTTACCCGATTCTACATGGGTCAAACCTGATCCATAGCTTGTTCTATAAATAGATCTTAAACATTAGAACAAAACACACTTATTTGCTCAACCTAGGCGCCGCCTTTACTCTCTAAATCTCTCAAAACTTTTCTTTTTGCTCATCTAACCTTGCAAGATCATATTCCAAGTCCATCACCAAGTAAGTTCTTCTTTTATATTCCGTACGTGGTTACAATACTACGCTTGTAATGATTTATTAGATCTTAAGGAGGTGTTGGTGATTTGAATGTTGTTGGTTTGTTATGATACACCTAGTTGAGTGAAAGAATACGTGTGGGTGTTCTTGACTTTGTTCCAACTTGTATGTGATTTTGATACACTGTCATACTTTTGCGGAATCGACATGATAGAGTTATTTGCATAATCTTCAAAAGTGAAAGCTTGAATGTTTGAATGACTAGTTCATAGAGATAAAAATCATGGTTGACTACAAGCATGAGATGTTGTGATTATTTCTATGTCATAACTTGATACGATCTCTATGTAGTAGTCTTGTTCAAAAAGTGTATCATTCCACACATAAAAGTATAGTCAAGATTACATGAAATAGAGTTGGACAAGATAGTTAAGATGACATGAAAGTATGACTGTGCTAAAAGTGTTGTTGGAACATATCGCCTATACGTATGTCGATGAAGTCTGAGTAATCGACATCACTCACTTAATTAGTTTGTACCAACAAATTAAGTGTGGGGTGGTGCCACTATTGTTTGTTTTTCGATTAAATCTGCCTAGATGAGCTAACACGAATCTATTTTAATCTCAGGAAGAATGGCACCAAAAGCGCGACAAGCAAAAGAAAAAGCGTCCACCTCACAGAAAGGTCAGAAAAGGGGAAGAAAAGAGCAAGTTGAATCCTCCTTGCTGCAAATACCTCGCCGCATGTTCGGGATAAAATGGGTCCTAGAGGAGGAAGGAAAGGAGTGGTACAAGAACAACAAAGTTAAAAAATATGTTCACGTGGAGTTGATACAAAAGGAGAGTCTAGCGAAGAGAGAACCTTGCATTTTGGTTAAAATCATGGCGCTACATCTTGATTTTATTTTCCGAGATATGGGAGGATGCAATCTTTATCTAACGCGAGAGTTTTATGCAAATTGGTCCCCAAAGACTACCGGAAGTGAAGTGAAGATTCGGGGCCAAGTCTTGCAACTGAATGCGGAGTTTTTCAACACTTTTCTGGGTCTTCCAGTTGTCGATCCATCACCACTCAAGGAGCTTCAAAAAAGACCTCCGTACAGGTCAATCAGACACACACTATGCAGAACTAGATCAATGGCACGTTGGAATCGTCACAAGGATACCGGTTGACACAATACCTTCCCGTATGCTTCCCTAAACAGAGAAGCGCGTCTATGGTTGAGGATAGTCAACTCTTGCCTCATTCCTGGGAAACAGTACACAAAGATCACACATGATAGAGTATTCTTGGAGTACGCATTGCTGACTAATATTCCCATTAACATTGGTGCGATTATACGATCGTCAATGCGTAAGGCTAGGCTACACAAAAGGTCCCACTTCAGCTTTGGCAATCTGTTGACTGCGATATTAAAGAAAGAAGACATTGAAGAGGAACCTGCAGATCATAAGCTTCCACACAACCCGAAGAAGGTTGACTTGACAAAGGTTAAAGATTCTAAAACTATGCATGGCGTCAACCTGACCACTGCAGAAAGACATGCTCGCGATGAAAGCTTCTTCCACCATTTATATGGCATGACGAGGTTTACCATGATGAGTGGGTGTCCTAAACTTGCACTCTTTATTTTCTCTTTACATACATACCAGGCAAGTTCTCGCATCAGCCACAAACATAGAATATACTACTATCTCACACACACAAGGCACATGGTCAACTTTATTGGGAGTAATATAGACTCTTGACCCAGCAAGTGAAGGAATTAAACCACACAATATCACGTAGTGAGTCATAATTAGAGCCTAAACGTCTCAATAGTCATGATTGAAGCACAAACTCTTGTTATAATCTCATGCTGCCTATTAGAATAATTTCATGCGAAGCTAAGTAAAAAAAAATTTACTACTAAAAAAACGAAAAATGAAAAAATGAAAAACAAAAAAAACTAAAACAAACAAACATAAATAAATGCAAATGTGGATAAAGGCGTAAAGCATGCAAATACCACCACCCCACACTTAGATGGGACACTGCCCTCAGTGGAAAATAAATACGAAGAACCTGGTCAGTCGGACTCCTCCTCTATGTCGGGAGTCATACCCCCTTCGTCGGAATCATCATAGGAGTCATCATCATCAGAATTCTCCTCCACGTCGGAGTCTGTCATATGTCGATCCTCATCGGTTGGCATATCATCATCTAGAGGTTCCTCGAAGTATGTCCCTACTCCATACATCTCCCTCGCATGCATATTCATTGGATAGTCATGGTCCAGCTGTTGGAGCTCTGCAGCAGTAGGAACACGAACTCCGCTCATCATGGTGAACCGTGTCATCCCATAAAGATGCCGGAATAAACTCTCATCTCGAGCATGTCTCTCCGCAGTAGTAAGGTTGACGCCATGTGTTGTTTCATTATCTTTGACCTTTGTGAGGTCAACCTTCTTCGGGTTATGTGGGAGTTTGTGATCAGCTGGTTCCTCTTTAATGTCCTCCTTCCGCAAGATTGTAGTCAACATATTGCCAAAAGTGAAGTGAGACCGCTTGTGTAGTCTGGCTTTCCGCATTGTAGAATGAATGATCGCCCCAATGTTGATAGGGACACTTGTCATCAAGGCATAATCCAGGCACACTCTATCTCTTGTTATCTTGGTGTACTGGGTCCCAAGAATAAGGCAAGAGTTGACAATACGCAACCATATCCTTGCTTCCCTATTCAAAGGAGCATAGGGGAAGGTGTTGTGTCATCCGGTGTCTTTTTGTCTGCTCCACCTTTCCATGGATCTGCTTCCACAAAGTGTGTGTCGGATTGCTCTATAAGGAGGTCTGTTGTACAGCTCTTTAAATGGTGATGGATCGACTGAAGGAAAGCCAAGAAAGGAGTTGATCAAATCTGCATTGAGTTGTAAGACTTAGCCCCGAATCTTGACTTCGCTGCCTATGGTTTTCGGCGACCAGTTGGCATAAAATTCTCTTGTCAAATCAAGATTGCAGACTCCCATGTCGCAGAAGATGAAATCTAGATTTAATGCCATGATTTTCGCCAACATGCGCAGCTCCTTCTTCGCTAGGCTGTCCTTGAATTAAATCTGCATTAGGCTATAGTGCATAATCTTGTCACTTGAATTCTTAGATGTTAGAGTATCCCGTTCATCGGAATAATACTTATAGTTGCCTACCGACATAGGAGGTTGTGCTTATTGATAGAAACTACAACATGATGTAATCCCTATGTAGTAGTATTGTTATACCTAACATGAAAGTATTGAAAAGGTTGCAAGAAGTGATATATCTCTGATTTTCCTGTCAGAATATAGCTCCTAAAACGTATGTCGATGAAGTCTAAGTAATCGACCACTTTCACTTCACGAATTTGTATCAACAAAACTAAGTCTGGGGTGGTACCCCTATGGCTTGTTTATAGATTGTATCTATTGAGTTGATGCTTACATGAATGTTGTTTAAGTCTCAGGTACAATGGCTCCTAAATCAAGACAAGACAAGGCTACCACTTCCCAAAAGGGCAAGAAAAGAGGTCGCAAGGACCAAGGAGAATCATCCTCAATGCAATTACCATGCCGCATGTTTGGAATAAAATGGGTTCTTGAGGAGGAAGCCAAGGAATGGTATAAGAGCAACAAGGAAAGCAAATACGTTCATGTCGACTTGATCAACAAGGACAGCCTAGGAAAGAAGGAGCCACGCATGTTGGCGAAAATCATGGCATTAAATTTGGATTTCATCTTTCGCGACATGGGAGTCTGCAATCTTGATTTGACAAGAGAATTTTACGCCAAATGGTTGCCGAAAACCACAGGCAGCGAAGTCAAGATTCGGGGCCAAGTTTTACAACTCAATGCGGATTTGATCAACTTCTTTCTTGGCTTGCCTTCAGTCGATCCAGCACCATTCAAAGAGCTGTACAGCAGACCTCCTTATAGAGAAATCCAACACACACTTTGTGGAAGTAGATCCATGGCAAGGTGGAGCAGACAAAAAGACACCGGACGACACAACACCTTCCCCTATAATCCTTTGAATAGGGAAGCAAGGATATGTTTGCATATTGTCAACTCTTGCCTTATTCTTGGGACCCAGTACACCAAGATAACAAGAGATAGAGTGTGCCTGGTTTACGCCTTGATGACAAGTGTCCCTATCAACATTGGGGCGATCATTCGTTCTACAATGCGAAAATCCAGACTACACGAGCGGTCCCACTTCACTTTTGGCAATCTATTGACTACAATCTTGTGGAAGGAGAACATCGAAGAGGAACCAGCTGATCACAAACTCCCACATAACCCGAAGAAGGTTGACCTCACAAAGGTCAAAGATGTTGAAACAACACATGGCGTCAACCTTACTACTGCGGAGAGACATGCTCGAGATGAGAGTTTCTTCCGGCATCTTTATGGCATGACACGGTTCACCATGATGAGCGGAGGTCGTGTTCCAACTGCTGCAGAGCTCCAACAGCTGGACCATCACAATCCAATGAATATGCATGTGAGGGAGATGTCTGGAGCAGGGACATACTTCGAGGAACCTCTAGATGATGATGTGCCGACCGATGAGGATCGACGTATGCCAGACTCCAACGTGGAGGAGAATTCTGATGATGACGACTCCTATGATGATTCCGATGAAGGGGGTATGACTCCCGACATAGAAGAGGAGTCCGACTGACTAGGTTCTTCGTATTTATTTTCCACTGAGGGCAGTGTCCTGTCTAAGTGTGGGGTGGTGGTATTTGTATGCTTTACGCCTTTATTCGCATTTGCATTTATTTATGTTTGATTGTTTTAGTCTTTTTCGTTTTTCATTTTTTTAGTAGTAAATTTTTTTTACTTAGCTTCGCATGAAATTATTCTAATAGGCAGCATGAGATTATAATAAGAGTTTGTGCTACAATCATGACTATTGAGACGTTTAGGCTCTAATTGTGACTCACTACGTGATATTGTGTGGTTTAATTCCTTCACTTGCTGGGTCAAGAGTCTATATTACTCCAAATAAAGTCGACCATGTTCCTTGTGTGTGTGAGATAATAGTATATTCTATGTTTGTGGCTGATGCGAGAACTTTCCTGGTATGTATGTAAACCAAAAATAAAGAGTGCAAGTTTAGGAGATGATTTAGGCATTTCTTTGGCAACCTGTAATTGTTTACCTTCATTCTAACCTACCCATGGACATCATCCTAGTTAACCCCTTTTGAGCCTTTAGCCTATTTTCTTTGACAAACCTCATAGGTAAGCCTAATCCATTTTTTTTCAAGACCATAATTTGATCCAAATTCCTAAGTGCTTTAAAGTGTAAAGTCATGTGACAAAATAAGAGGAAATTGGGTGAGTATGAAGCTTTAGAATGCATGGGTGCTTAAAATTGCTAAGAAAAAGAAGTGCTATCATAAGAGGTATGTTATGAAAAGAAAAAGAAAAGGAAAGCTGAAAAGTTGCTTAAAATTGAAAAAACAAAAGAGGAGAAAAAGGGTGGTAGAATAAAAGAAGGTAGAAAAGTTGTTTGAAAGAAACGTGTTAATGATACAAAGTGATGTATTAAAGTGCTTAGGAACATAGTCACTATTTCTGGCCAAAATAGTCCTACCCGTCCCTTAGCCTACATTACAACCAGCAAAAGACCTATTTGATCCTAAGCTTAAGTATTCTGACATTTAGTGGAGCATTAAACTAAGGGCAAGCCTATGGTCATCAGTTGCTGCATATGAATTCTTTGTGAGAGTGAGAGCAAGGATATTTTTATACCCATGTTTGAAAAAATATGAGTGATTATGGGTAATATATTCTGAGACACACATGGTTGATGAGTTTTGGGTAGTTGTGTATGATTCTTTATGCCCTAACTTTTGAATGTGAGTTGACCACCATCACGAGTCTATGTTGGAGGTTAAATGGTTTCTACTAATGAGCAGAAAACTACTCTTTGTTGATAATTCTTGTGCTTGTCTTGACGAATATTTTGTGTTGTTACTGTGAAACCCTAAGTTGATGTTTACATGGACATGATATGTTGTTTGAGGACTAACAAAGCTTCAAGTGTGGGGTGTTGATGATAGGCGAATTTACACGCCTATAGTGCTGTATTTTACCCATATTTTAGCAATGTTTTGAGAACAAATTATATATTTCATGCACTTTTAGTTCTTTTTCCTATAAGTGAGCTAACAAACATGATTATCAAATTTTCAGGTATAAATGATGCAGAATTCAGCATTTTATGGATAACTTGATGCCAAAGAAAGCTTCACGAGGGGAGAAAAGGGAGTCTTGGACGCCTAAGGACCAAAAATGATGCATGGAAAATCTGTCCCGAGCTAAAACAGCAATTCTGAAGACTTTGGGGACTAGAAGTAATTTATTATGATTAGGATAATGATACATTAACCTAGTACAATTGGGTTAAGTATTTCATTAGCTTAGTAGGATTTGGTTAAGTATTTCATTAGCTTAGTAGGATTTGGTTAAGTATTTCATTAGCTTAGTAGGAATAGGATATGGGTATTATAAATACCCTATCATGCTAAAGAGAGGAAGGAGAGGAGGAGAGGACTCATACATTCTTCTTCCATCAACTACAACTCTTCTAACTTTTCCATTAATTCTATTTTTCTTCTTCTATTCATTTATTCTTAATTTCCGCAACAAGAGAAACGTTACTTTGCAAGAAATCACGCCTAACGCCTACCACTCTTGTGCTACACGAAATCTATCATTATTGTGGTATAATAACAATGTCAATTGTGATTTCCTTCGCACTCATGGGTAACTAAACTTCTCTATTGGGGTTATGGAAACCGAATGAGATACTATCTATTGCTATGAGTTTGTGAGTTCATGACACGTATGCTACTTATATCATTATTCTCTTCATCTTAATCTAAATTCTTTGTGGTTGCAAACGCAAGAATACGCCAGTATAACATTTAACTTGTTCGAAATAAAGGTTATCTGTCTGGAAAAGAGATAATGTCAAGGTAATAGGGTCCCATCCCCTATTAAAAAGTTAGTGTCGTAACTGGATTAACCTCTTGGAGAATTTGTAGCATTAGATACGCTTTAACCTCAAAAGAGTTAAAGTGAAATAATCCTCAAATAGGTCGAAAGACGCCTGGATTTACCATCGAATACAATTCTCTATAAGCACATGCATGTCTGAATTCCGCACACTCATAGCCAAAAGTGACGTACAACTCATAAGGTGGAAATAACCCCAACTTCTAAATTCTCATTGTCTTACAACCTACTAAATATTCTTTCTTTTTATTTTGCTATTTTCAGCTTTTACTTTAATACTTTGTCTACATTACTTGCACGACAAGAATCCCCCCCTTTTTACGAGACTTACACTAAAAGTCTAGTAATCGTTGTTTACTTGTTGACCAAGCTATTCCCTGAGGAATCAATTTGCTGGAGAGCTGTAGATTGATCCAGATTTAATGCCATGATTTTTGCCAACTTGTGCGGCTCCTTCTTCGCTAGGCTATCCTTGTTGATCACGTCGACATGAACGTATTTGCTTTCCTTGTTGTTCCTATACCATTCCTTTGCTTCCTCCTCAAGAACCCATTTTATTCCAAACATGCAGCGTGGTAATTGCATTGAGGATGATTCTCCTTGGTCCTTGCGACCTCTTTTCTTTCCCTTTTGGGAAGTGGTAGCCTTGTCTTGTCTTGCTTTAGGAGCCATTGTACCTGAGACTTAAACAACATTCATGTAAGCATCAACTCAATAGATACAATCTATAAACAATCCATAGGGGTACCACCCCACACTTAGTTTTGTTGATACAAATTCGTGAAGTGAAAGTGGTCGATTACTTAGACTTCGTCGACATACGTTTTAGGAGCTATATTCCGATAAGAAAATCATAGATGTATCACTTCTTGCAACCTTTTCAATACTTTCATGTTAGGTATAACAATACTACTACATAGGGATTACATCATGGTGTAGTTTCTATCAATAAGCACAACCTCCTATGTCGGTAGGCAACTATAAGTCTTATTCCGATGAATGGGATACGCTAACATGTAAGAATTCAAGTGAAAAGAAAAGTTTTAAGATGTTTTGGAGAGTATGTGTGGCGCCTAGGTCAAGTTTCTAATGTGTTTATGTTTCAAGACTAAGTCCCCTTTATATAGGAAAAGAATGGGTCGGGTTTTGACCCATTTAAAATCGGTTTTGGAGACAAAAAGTGACCATAGGCGGCGCCTTTAGCTTTGCCTATGCGTGGTATAGGCGGCGCCTAATGCAAAGCATATGCTAGCATAGGCGGCGCCTAGTACAATGCCTATAGTTACCATATGCGGCGCCTTTAGCATGGAATATGAGATTCTGAGACCAAATGTTTTAGCATAGGCGGCACCTATGCTATAGCATACTTGAGCATGGGCGACGCCTATGCCTTTGCACACTAGATTCTGAGACCTTAGGCTATAGTATAGGTTTTGCCTTTTTCGTGGCCTAGTTTTACCTAGGCCTAGCCTTGCTCGATGCCTATTTTGTCATGAGCAATTCTCAATCCATAGCCTTATGCATCTTTATTCCTAACTTACCACCTTTACCATGCAATACGCCCAAATCGTCATTTGAAACCAATCTCCTCATTGAATACCTTTTGCACCTACATTTGCTCAAAACCAATGAAAACGATTAGTACGATGGGTTGCCTCCCACCAAGCACCTTAGTTTTGGTCATGGCACGACTCTTATTTTTTTATTTTCATTTATCAAAAGCAAATCACAAAAAAAACAAAATACGATAAGCGATAAATGATGGGTTGCCTCCCATCTAGCGCTTTATTTATTGTCGTGGCACGACATGGTTACCTCGAGTACTTAGAATTCGTCGAGATAGGTGATGGCCATATAACTTATCGAATCAAGAGGACCGATATAAGGTTTAACACGTTGGCCATTCACCTTGAAGACAACGCCATTATTGTCTTCCAACTCAACTACTCCAGACGAGTTGACTTGGATAACTTTGTATGGACCAGACCACTTGGATTTTAACTTACCTGGGAACAGCTTCAATCTAGAGTTGAAGAGAAGTACCATATCATTCTTTTGGAAGTTTCATCAAATAATCTGCTGATCATGATACTTCTTCATCCGCTCTTTGTATAGGTCCAATCTCTCATAAGCATGAAGACGGAATTCATCTAATTTGTTCAGCTGCTCTAATCTCAGATTCATTGCATCATCCCAATTCAAATTCAATTGCTTCAACGCCCATAATGCCTTATGCTCGAGCTCAATGGGTATGTGACAAGCCTTCCCATAAACTAGTTGATACGGGGACATGCCAATGGGTGTTTTGAATGCAGTCCTGTACGCCCATAGTGCGTCGTCCAGCTTTCGAGACCAATATTTCCTATTAGCATTTACCGTCTTATCAAGGATTTGCTTGATCTCTCGGTTGGAAACCTCTTCCTGGCCACTAGTTTATGGGTGATAAGGCGTGGCTACCTTATGTTGCTTGACACTATATTTGGCCAACACGGATTTGAATAGCTTGTTGCAGAAGTGAGACCCTCCATCGCTTATGATAGTACGAGGTACTCCAAAGCGAGAGAAGATATTCCTCTTTAAGAATGCTACAACACGCTCTCCCTTATTTTCGGCCAACGCTACAGCTTCAACCCATTTGGAGACATAATCTACAGCAACTAGGATGTACTTCATTCCAAACGAATTAATGAATGGACCCATGAAATCAATACCCCATACATCAAAGAGCTCAACTTCAAGAATTTTCAACATAGGCATCTCATGGTGTTTTGAAATAGAGCCTTGTCACTGGCATTGGTCGCATCTTATAACAAAGTCGTAATCATATTTAAATATCGAAGGCCAATAATATCCACTTTGCAATACTTTCCTTGCTGTTTGATTACCTGCGTGATGTCCACCAACTTGGGACGTATGGCATACTTCCAATATATTAGGCACCTCTACATGGAATATACATCGTCAGATAACAGCATCCGCGCATCGTCGAAACCAATATGGCTCATCCCAATAATAGTGTTGTACATCATGCATAAACTTCCTCCTTTGATGGTAAGATAAGTTTGCAGGTATCACATTACTAACCACAAAATTTGCAAAGTCGGCATACCATGGTAACCTTTCCGTTGTTGCCGCTAAGATCTCCTCATCAGGGAATGCATCATCAATCTTGATATTAGGCTGCGCCACATACTCGTTCTCAAGTCTAGATAGATGATCAGCCACTTGGTTCTCACAACCTCTTCTATCTTTAACCTCGAAATCAAATTCTTGCAGCAACAAAACCCATCGAATTAGTCTTGGTTTTGCATCCTTCTTTGTCATTAGATACCTCAGAGTTGCATGATCTGTATGAACGATCACTTTAGTACCCAATAGATAGGCACAAAACTTCTCAAACGCATACACAACCTCTAAGAGCTCTTGTTCTGTCACAGTGTAGTTCCTTTGGGCTTCATTTAGGACCTTACTCGCATAATAGATAGGAAGAAAAAGCTTCTCCTTTCTCTGACCAAGCACAGCGCCAACGGCTACACCACTAGCATCACACATGACTTCGAACGGGAGAGACTAATCTGGTGCTACCATGATAGGGGCTTCAATGAGTTTTCCTTTAAGGCTTTCGAATGCCTTCATACAATCTTCATCGAAGTCAAACTTTGCATCTTTCTCCAAGAGTTTTAACAATGGACTAGCAATTTTGGAGAAGTCTTTGATGAATCATCGATAGAAACCTGCATGACCGAGGAAACTACGAACACCCTTCACTAAAATTGGAGGTGGTAGCTTCTCAATAACTTTAATTTTTGCTCAATCAACCTCAATCCCTCTTTTGGAGATTTCGTGCCCAAGAATGATTCCTTCTTTTACCTTGAAGTGGCACTTCTCCCAATTCAGCACTAGGTTGAATTCTACACATCTTTGCAATGCCACGCTTAGGTTTGCCAAGCACTCTTCAAAAGACTCACCAACAACTAAAAATTCATCCATAAATACCTCCAAAGTTTCTTCAACCATATTAAAAAAAATGGACATCATACAGCGTTGAAAGGTGGCTGGTGCGTTACATAACCCGAATGGTATACGTTTGAAAGCAAACGTACCATATGGGCATTTAAACGTAGTCTTCTCTTGGTCTTCGGGGGCAATGTAAATCTGATTATAGCCTGAATATCCATCTAAGAAACAAAACCATCCTTTCCCCGCTAATCGATCTAGCATTTGGTCCATGAATGACATTAGAAAGTGATCTTTGAGCGTCCAAGAATTCAGTTTTCGGTAGTCCATGCGTACTCTCCATCCAGTGAAGGGTCTGAGTGGAATAAGCTCATTCTTCATATTCGCGACCACTGTCATGCCTCTTTTCTTGGGAACACATTATACCGGGCTTACCCATGTACTATCAGAGATTGGATACACAACTCCTGCGTCTAACTACTTGATGATTTCTTTCTTCACCACTTCTTGCATAGGTGGGTTTAGACGCATTTGATGCTCAATGGTGGGTGTGCAATTCTCTTCAAACTGAATCTTGTTTGTACAAATCCCAGGCGGAATACCAATAATATCCGCAATGGTCCATCCAAGGGCTCTAATATACTTCCTTAGAATAGCAATGAGAGCTACAACTTGCTGCTCACCCAAATCAGCTTCCACAATGACTGGAAGTGTGTTTCCGCTTCCTAAGAATGCATACTTTAAATGACTTGGCAGCTCCTTCAATTCTAACGTGGGTGGATCTTCAATAGATGGCTTAGTTGGTGGTGTGGATCGATTTTTTAGATCAAGGTCCAGCTTCTTGGGAGCATGGCAATATGTCCCTAGTCCTGATAGAGCACAAGTAGCTTCTTCATAATTTTCAGCATCCTTACTCACACCATTCATAAGCAAAGTCGCCAATGGGTCATCAATCCACTGCTCCTCCTCAAGTAATTCTTTCTCATCATCAAAGAAAACATCGGCCACCGAAAATACACTCAGATCTTTAGGATGCTTCATTGATTTGCAAACATCAAAGCGAACTACTTCGTCATTTATTCGGAATGAAAGCTCATTGGCTCTTAAATCAATGAGCACACTTCCTGTAGCAAGGAAAGAGAGCCCCAAGATTATGGGAACTTCTGAGTCTGCCTCACAATCCAAAATAACAAAGTCTGCCAGAAAGATGAATGAAGAAACCTTTACCAATACATCACATAGAATACCAACAGGTCATTTTACCGACCTATCCGCCATGACGAGCCTCATATTTGTTGGAGTAGGATCACCGAACCCCAATGTTGGCACGTGTGGGCTGCACTTCAATCAAGCAAATAGAGCAGCAAGTGAGCCAACTTTCAGCAGCACTCAATCAAAGAAAGGCTGGCACCTTACCTAGAGATACTGTGCAAAACCCAAGGAATGATGGGTCATGCATGGCCATTACTACTCGAAGTGGTAAGGTGCTGGAAACTTCAGCAAAAAGCAAGCAAGTGGATGACGAAGTAGTGGACATTGATGATAAGACGAAAGGAGAAGATGCCGCAGCAACTAATCCTATCGTCCATGACGTCAGTCCCAACAACGTGCAACCTGAAAAAGTTGAAAAACAGAAGAAAGAGGAGAAGAAAGCCGTGGAGATAACAATGCCATACCCACCACCACCTTTTCCTCAAAGATTGAAGAAGGTGGCGGATGATACAAAGTTCAGCAAATTCATGACTATGTTGAAGCAGCTGACCATTAATGTTCCATTGGTGGAGGCACTTGAACAAATGCCGGGGTATGCGAAATTTATGAAGGATCTTTTGACAAAGAAGTAGGAAGCAAGTTATGAGTTAAAAGATGATGTTCATCACTGCAGCGCAATCGCTACCCGATCAATAGTTCAGAAGAAAGTCGACCCCGGCGCTTGCACTATTCCTTGCACCGTTGGATCTATGAATTTTGCCAAAGCATTATGTGATTTAGGGTCCAGCATCAATTTGATGCCATTTTCTATCTATAAAAAGTTGGGGTTGGGTGATCCTACTCCAACTAATATGAGGCTCGTCATGGAGGATAGGTCGGTAAAATGACCTGTTGGTATTCTATGTGATGTATTGGTAAAGGTTTCTTCATTCATCTTTTCGGCAGACTTTGTTAGGATTGTGAGGCAGACTCAGAAGTTCCCATAATCTTGGGGTGCCCTTTTCTTGCTACAGGAAGTATGCTCATTGATTTAAGAGCCAATAAGCTTTCATTCCGAATAAATGACGAAGTAGTTCGCTTTGATGTTTGCAAATAAATGAAGCAACCCAAAGATCTGAGTGTATTTTCGGTGGCTGATGTTTTCTTTGATGATGAGAAAGAATTACATGAGGAGGAGAAGCAGATTGATGACCCATTGGCGACTTTGCTTATGAATGGTGAGAGTAAGGATGCTAAAAATTGTGAAGAAGCTATTTGTGCTCTATCAGGATTAGGGACATATTGCCATGCTCCCAAGAAGCTGGACCTTGATCTAAAAAATTGACCCACACCACCAGCTAAGCCATCTATTGAAGAGCCACCCACGTTAGAATTGAAGGAGCTACCAAGTCATTTAAAGTATGCATTATTAGGAAGCGGAAACACACTTCCAGTCATTGTGGAAGCAGATTTGGGTGAGCAACAAGTTGCAGCTCTCATTGCTATTCTAAGGAAGTATATTAGAGCCCTTGGATGGACCATTGCGGATATTATTGGTATTCCACCTGGGATTTGTACACACAAGATTCAGCTTGAAGAGAATTGCACACCCACCATTGAGCATCAAAGGCGTCTAAACCCACCTATGCAAGAAGTGGTGAAGAAAGAAATCATCAAGTGGTTAGACGCAGGAGTTGTGTATCCAATCTCTGATAGTACATGGGTAAGCCCGGTACAATGTGTTCCCAAGAAAGGAGGCATGACGGTGGTCGTGAATGCGAAGAATGAGCTTATTCCACTCAAAACCGTCACTGGATGGAGAGTATGCATGGACTACCAAAAGCTGAATTCTTGGTCGCTCAAAGATCACTTTCCAATGCCATTCATGGACCAAATGCTAGATCGATTAGCGGGGAAAGGATAGTTTTGTTTCTTAGATGGATATTCAGGATATAATCAGATTTGCATTTCCCCCGAAGACCAATAGAAGATGACGTTTACATGCCCATATGGTACGTTTGCTTTCAAACGTATGCCATTCGGGTTATGTAATGCACCAGCAACCTTTCAACGCTGTATGATGTCCATTTTTTCTGATATGGTTGAAGACACTTTGGAGGTATTTATGGATGACTTTTCAGTTGTTGGTTAGTCTTTTGAAGCGTGCTTGGCGAACCTAAGCATGGCATTGCAAAGATGTGTAGAATTCAACCTAGTGCTGAATTGGGAGAAGTGCCACTTCATGGTAAAAGAAGGAATCGTTATTGGGCACAAAATCTCTGAAAGAAGGATTGAGGTTGATCGAGCAAAAATTGAAGTTATTGAGAAGCTACCACCTCCAATTTTGGTGAAAGGTGTTCGTAGTTTCCTCGGTCATGCAGGTTTCTATCGACGATTCATCAAAGAATTCTCCAAACTTGCTAGTCCATTGTTCAAACTCTTGGAGAAAGATTCAAAGTTTGACTTCAATGAAGATTGTATGAAGGCATTCGAAAGCCTCAAAGGAAAACTCATTGAAGCCCCTATCATGGTAGCACCAGATTGGTCTCTCCCGTTCGAGGTCATGTGTGATGCTAGTGGTGTAGCTGTTGGCGCTGTGCTTGGTCAGAGAAAGGAGAAGCTTTTAAATCCAATCTATTATGCGAGTAAGGTCCTAAATGAAGCCCAAAGGAACTACACTGTGACAGAAGAAGAGCTCCTAGCGGTTGTGTATGCGTTTGAGAAGTTTCGTGCCTATCTATTGGGTACTAAAGTGATCGTTCATACAGATCATGCAGCTCTGAGGTATCTAATGACAAAGAAGGATGCAAAACCAAGACTAATTCGATGAGTTTTGTTGCTGCAAGAATTTGATTTCGAGGTTAAAGATAGAAGAGGTTGTGAGAACCAAGTGGATGATCATCTATCTAGACTCGAGAACGAGCATGTGGTGCAGCCTGAAATCGAGATTGATGATGCATTCCCTGATGAGGAGATATTAGCGGCAACAATGGAAAGGTTACCATGGTATGCCGACTTTGCAAATTTTGTGGTGAGTAATGTGATACCTGCAAACTTATCTTACCATCAAAGGAGGAGAGGACTCATACATTCTTCTTCCATCAACTACAACTCTTCTAACTTTTCCATTAATTCTATTTTTCTTCTTTTATTCATCTATTCTTAATTTCCGCAACAAGAGAAACGTTACTTTGCAAGAAATCACGCCTAACGCTTACCACTCTTGTGCTACACGAAATCTATCATTATTATGGTATAATAACAATGTCAATTGTGATTTCCTTCGCACTCACGGGTAACTAAACTTCTCTGTTGGGGTTATGGAAGCCGAATGAGATACTATCTATTGCTATGAGTTTGTGTGTTCATGACACGTATGCTGCTTATATCATTATTCTCTTCATCTTAATCTAAATTCTTTGTGGTTGCAAACGCAAGAATACGCCAGTATAACATTTAACTTGTTCGAAAGAAAGGTTATCTGTCTGGAAAAGAGATAATGTCAAGGTAATAGGGTGTCCCGTCCCCTATTAAAAAGTTAGTACCGTAACTGGATTAACCTCTTGGAGAATTTGTACCGTTAGATACGCTTTAAGCTCAAATGAGTTAAAGTGAAATAATCCTCGAATAGGTCGAAAGACACCTGGATTTACCATCGAATACAATTCTCTATAAGCACATGCATGTCTGAATTCCGCACACTCATAGCCAAAAGAGACTTACAACTCATAAGGTGGACATAACCCCAACTTCTAAATTCTCGTTGTTTTACAACCTACTAAATATTCTTTCTTTTTATTTTGCTATTTTCAGCTTTCACTTTAATACTTTGTCTACATTACTTGCACGACAAGAATCCCCCCTTTTTACGAGACTTGCACTAAAGGTCGAGTAATCGTTGCTTACTTGTTGACCAAACTATTCCCTGAGGGATCGATACCCAACCTAGTTGGGTTCTATATTTGCTAACGACTGATTTACACTCCCACGAGAGCTGTAGATTGAGCGTTATCAAAAATTGGCGCCGTTGACGGGGAATACAAGTGTCAATTAAGTTCGTGATAATTACTATACCCTTTGGTCAAAGATTTTCGTAATTTTACTTGTAGTTTTTGTTTTTGTTTTCTGCAGGTTTTTATTCAGTGCATGCCCCATACTCGAAGTTCTGGTCAACCGTTATTACCTATCAATCCTGAACCACAACGTATTGGCAGAATGGAGGAACAATATGAAATCAAAAGAATGGCTGCTCAACAGGAGCAGGCAAGATTATCTTCTCTTGCCGCCGCCCAAGTACACCAACAAAACATTGATAACCCTAGGCGAGCAACAAATCTTGATGATGAGGACTTAGGTGATGATGTGTTACTAAACCCAAGGCATGATGCTGAAACCGCAACACCTGCCAATAGAAGAGGTCATCAAGCTCGGTTTAGGTATGATCGCCAACCCATGCAACCAGCTTTCGACGACGATGATGATGATCTTGATGGAGACGGAGCCACAGGAGCCATTATTCCTCCACCATTAGCGCCCGGAGTTAAGTTCAACATCATAAGCACCATGATTCAGTTATTACAACTCAAGGGATTATTTGGTGGACTAGCAGGCGATGATCCGAATATGCATCTCATCAACTTTATTTCCACATGCAAGTCATTTGACAATCCTGGCATTGGTCAGAATGCAATTCGATTATGTCTATTTCCATTGTCTCTGTCTGGATAGGCAACTCTATGGTTGAATGGGCTGACTCCTGATTCTATTACAAATTGGAGGCAATTGAGAGACGCTTTCCTAGAAAGATTCTTTCCGCCATCCAAAAGAGCACAATTGAGAGATGAAATCAGCAACTTTCATCAGCTTCCAACTGAAGCCCTTCATGAAACATGGGAGAGGTTAAAAACAAAGCTAGTGAGATGCCCAAACCATCATATGACTAATGTTCACATAATGGAGATATTATACAGAGCCTTGAATTCGATAACTAAACCAGTGGTGGATAATGCGGCTGGAGGATTTTTTATGGACCTCACCTTTGGTCAAGCAAGCAATATGCTAGATCGTATGACGAAACAAAGTAGAGCTTGGCATAACAGGGATTCTGAGGTAGCAAGCCCCACTTTATCTATTGGCATGACTGCAGACCAAAGAAGAAGAGAAGAAGAACGTGATCAAGATATGGCGCACATGAAAACACAAATGGATCTTCTTACAAAGCATTTATTATCAGGGAAGACCAAAAAATCAAAGCTATTGCGTCAAAAGGACGAGACGAATCTAATTCGGAAGAGGAGGCCAACTACTTAAACAATCAGGGGGGTTTCCGCGGGAATACCCAAGGAAACCAAGGTCGAAACTATTATGATAAATTTGGAAACAAAGACCAAGGTAGTTGGAAGAACAAGAATGAAAAGAGTATATTCTAAGTTTGTGGCTGATGCGAGAACTTGCCTGGTATGTATGTAAAGCGAAAATAAAGAGTGCTAGTTTAGGAGATGATTTAGGCATTTCTTTGGCAACCTGTAATTGTTTACCTTCATTCTAACCTACCCATGGACATCATCCTAGTTAACCCCCTTTTGAGACTTTAGCCTATTTTCTTTGACAAACCTCATAGGTCAGCCTAATCCATTTTTTTTCAAGACCATAATTTGATCCAAATTCCTAAGTGCTTTAAAGTGTAAAGTCATGTGACAAAATAAGAGGAAATTGGGTGAGTATGAAGCTTTAAAATGCATGGGTGCTTGAAATTGCTATGAAAAAAAGTGCTATCATAAGAGGTATGTTATGAAAAGAAAAAGGAAAAGAAAGCTGAAAAGCTGCTTAAAATTGAAAAAACAAAAGAGGAGAAAAAGGGTGGTAGAATAAAAGAAGGTAGAAAAGTTGTTTGAAAGAAAAGTGTTAATGATACAATGTGATGTATTAAAGTGCTTAGGAACATAGTCACTATTTCTGGCCAAAATAGTCCTACCCGTCCCTTAGTCTACATTACAACCAGCAAAAGACCTATTTGATCCTAAGCTTAAGTATTCTGACATTTAGTGGAGCATTACACTAAGGGCAAGCCTATGGTCATCAGTTGTTGCATGTGAATTCCTTGTGAGAGTGAGAGAAAGGATATTTTTATACCCATGTTTGAAAAAATATGAGTGATTATGGGTAATATATTCTGAGACACACATGGTTGATGAGTTTTGGGTAGTTGTGTATGATTCTTTATGCCCTAACTTTTGAATATGAGTTGACCACCATCACGAGTCTATGTTGGAGGTTAAATGGTTTCTACTAATGAGCAGAAAACTACTCTTTGTTGATAATTCTTGTGCTTGTCTTGACGAATATTTTGTGTTGTTACTATGAAACCCTAAGTTGATGTTTACATGGACATGATATTTTGTTTGAGGACTAACAAAGCTTCAAGTGTGGGGTGTTGATGATAGGCGAATTTACATGCCTATAGTGCTGTATTTTACCCATAGTTTAGCAATGTTTTGAGAACAAATTATATATTTCATGCACTTTTAGTTCTTTTTCCTATAAGTGAGCTAACGAACATGATTAGCAAAGTTTTAGGTATAAATGATGCAGAATTCAGCATTTTATGGATAACTTGATGCCAAAGAAAGCTTCATGAGGGGAGAAAAGGGAGTCTTGGACGCCTAAGGACCAAAAGTGATGCATGGAAAATCTGTCCTGGCTAAAACAACAATTCTGAAGACTTTGGGGACTAGCAGTAATTTATTATGATTAGGATAATGATACATTAACCTAGTACAATTGGGTTAAGTATTTCATTAGCTTAGTAGGATTTGGTTAAGTATTTCATTAGCTTAGTAGGATTTGGTTAAGTATTTCATTAGCTTAGTAGGAATAGGATATGGGTATTATAAATACCTTATCATGCTAAAGAGAGGAAGGAGAGGAGGAGAGGACTCATACATTCTTCTTCCATCAACTACAACTCTTCTAACTTTTCCATTAATTCTATTTTTCTTCTTCTATTCATCTATTCTTAATTTCCGCAACAAGAGAAACGTTACTTTGCAAGAAATCACGCCTAACGCCTACCACTCTTGTGCTACACGAAGTCTATCATTATTGTGGTATAATAACAATGTTAATTATGATTTCCTTCGCACTCATTGGTAAATAAACTTCTCTGTTGGGGTTATGGAAGCCTAATGAGAAACTATCTATTGCTATGAGTTTGTGAGTTCATGACATGTATGCTGCTTATATCATTATTCTCTTCATCTTAATCTAAATTCTTTGTGGTTGCAAACGCAAGAATACGCTAGTATAACATTTAACTTGTTCGAAAGAAAGGTTATCTTTCTGGAAAAGAGATAATGTCAAAGTAATAGGGTCCCATCCCCTATTAAAAAGTTAGTGTCGTAACTGGATTAACCTCTTGGAGAATTTGTACCGTTAGATATGCTTTAAGCTCGAAAGAGTTAAATTGAAATAATCCTCGAATAGGTCGAAAGACGCCTGGATTTACCATCGAATACAATTCTCTATAAGCACATGCATGTCTGAATTTCATACACTCATAGCCAAAAGAGACGTACAACTCATAAGGTGGACATAACCCCAACTTCTAAATTCTCATTGTTTTACAACCTACTAAACATTCTTTCTTTTTATTTTGCTATTTTCAGTTTTTACTTTAATACGTTGATGATAGGCGAATTTACACGCCTATAGTGCTGTATTTTACCCATATTTTAGCAATGTTTTGAGAACAAATTATATATTTCATGCACTTTTAGTTCTTTTTCCTATAAGTGAGCTAACGAACATGATTAGCAAAGTTTCAGGTATAAATGATGCAGAATTCAGCATTTTATGGATAACTTAATGCCAAAGAAAGCTTCATGAGGGGAGAAAAGGTAGTCTTGGATGCCTAAGGACCAAAAGTGATGCATGGAAAATCTGTCCTGGGCTAAAACAGCAATTCTGAAGACTTTGGGGACTAGCAGTAATTTATTATGATTAGGATAATGATACATTAACCTAGTACAATTGGGTTAAGTATTTCATTAGCATAGTAGGATTTGGTTAAGTATTTCATTAGCTTAGTAGGAATAGGATATGGGTATTATAAATACCCTATCATGCTAAAGAGAGGAAGGAGAGGAGGAGAGGAGGAGAGGAGGAGAGGACTCATACATTCTTCTTTCATCAACTACAACTCTTCTAACTTTTCCATTAATTCTATTTTTCTTCTTCTATTCATCTATTCTTAATTTCCACAACAAGAGAAACGTTACTTTGCAAGAAATCACGCCTAACGCCTCCCCCTCTCTTGTGCTACACGAAATCTATCATTATTGTGGTATAATAACAATGTCAATTGTGGTATAATAACAATGTCAATTATTGTGCCAATATATTAGGCACCTCTACATGGGATATACATCGTCGGATAACACCATCCGCACATCGTCGAAACAAATATGGCTCATCCCAAAAATAGTGTTGTACGTCATGCATAAACTTCCTCTTTTGGTGGTAAGATAAGTTTGCAGGTATCACATTACTCACCACAAAATTTGCAAAGTCGGCATACCATGGTAACCTTTCCGTTGTTGCCGCTAAGATCTCCTCATCAGGGAATGCATCATCAATCTCGATTTCAGGCTGCGCCACATACTCGTTCTCGAGTCTAGATAGATGATCAGCCACTTGGTTCTCACAACCTCTTCTATCTTTAACCTCGATATCAAATTCTTCTAGCAACAAAACCCATCGAATTAGTCTTGGTTTTGCATCCTTGTTTGTCATTAGATACCTCAGAGCTGCATGATATGTATGACCGATCACTTTAGTACCCAATAGATAGGCACAAAACTTCTCAAACGCATACACAACCGCTAGGAGCTCTTGTTCTATCACAGTGTAGTTCCTTTGGGCTTCATTTAGGACCTTACTCACATAATAGATAGGATGAAAAAGCTTATCCTTTCTCTAACCAAGCACAGCGCCAACGGCTACACCACTAGCATCACACATGACTTCGAACGGGAGAAACTAATCTGGTGCTACCATGATAGGGGCTTCAATGAGTTTTCCTTTGAGTCTTTCGAATGCCTTCATACAATTTTCATGGAAGTCAAACTTTGCATCTTTCTCCAAGAGTTTTAACAATGGACTAGCAATTTTGGAGAATTCTTTGATGAATTGTCGATAGAAACCTGCATGACTGAGGAAACTACGAACACCCTTCACCGAAATTGGAGGTGGTAGCTTCTCAATAACTTCAATTTTTGCTCGATCAACCTCAATCCCTCTTTCGAAGATTTTGTGCCCAAGAATGATTCTTTCTTTTACCATGAAGTGGAACTTCTCCCAATTCAGCACTAGGTTGAACTCTACACATCTTTGCAATGCCATGCTTAGGTTTGCTAAGCATGCTTCAAAAGACTCACCAACAACTGAAAAGTCATCCATAAATACCTCCAAATTATCTTCAACCATATCAGAAAAAATGGACATCAGACAGCGTTGAAAGGTGGCTGGTGCATTACATAACCCGAATGGCATACGTTTGAAAGCAAACGTACCATATGGGAATGTAAAAGTCTCCTTCTCTTGGTCTTCTGGGGCAATGCAATTCTGATTATAGCCTGAATATACATCTAAGAAATAAAACCATCCTTTCCCCGCTAATCGATCTAGCATTTGATCCATGAATGGCATTGGAAAGTGATCTTTGAGCATCCAAGAATTCAGCTTTTAGTAGTCCATGCATGCTCTCCATCCAGTGACGGGTCTGAGTGGAATAAGATCATTCTTCGTATTCGCGACCACCGTCATGCCTCCTTTTTTAGGAACACATTGTACCGGGCTTACCCATGTACTATCAGAGATTGGATACACAACTCCTACGTCTAACCACTTGATGATTTCTTTCTTCACCACTTCTTGCATAGGTGGGTTTAGACACCTTTGATGCTCAATGGTGGGTGTGCAATTCTCTTCAAGCTGAATCTTGTGTGTACAAATCCCAGTTGGAATACCAATAATATCCACAATGGTCCATCCAAGGGCTCTAATATACTTCCTTAGAATAGCAATGGGAGCTGCAACTTGTTGCTCACCCAAATCTGCTGCCACAATGACTGGAAGTGTGTTTCCACTTCCTAAGAATGCATACTTTAAATGACTTGGCAGCTCCTTCAATTCTAACGTGGGTGGCTCTTCAATAGATGGCTTAGCTGGTGGTGTGGGTCGATTTTTTAGATCAAGGTCCAGCTTCTTGGGAGCATGGCGATATGTCCCTAATCCTGATAGAGCACAAATAGCTTCTTCACAATTTTTAGCATCCTTACTCTCACCATTCATAAGCAAAGTCGCCAATAGGTCATCAATCCGCTGCTCCTCCTCAAGTAATTCTTTCTCAACATCAAAGAAAACATCGGCCACCGAAAATACACTCAGATCTTTGGGTTGCTTCATTGATTTGCAAACATCAAAGCGAACTACTTCGTCATTTATTCGGAATGAAAGCTCTTAAATCAATGAGAACACTTCCTGTAGTAAGGAAAGGGCGCCCGAAGATTATGGGAACTTCTGAGTCTGCCTCACAATCCAAAATAACAAAGTCTGCCGAAAAGATGAATGAAGAAACCTTTACCAATACATCACATAGAATACCAACAGGTAGTTTTACCGGCCTATCCGCCATGACGAGCCTTATATTAGTTGGAGTAGGATCACCCAACCCCAACTTTTTATAGATAGATAATGGCATCAAATTGATGCTGTCTCCTAAATCACATAATGCTTTGGCAAAATTCATTGATCCAACGGTGCAAGGAATAGTAAAAGCATTGGGGTCGGCTTTCTTCTGAACTATTGATCGGGTAGCGATTGCGCTGCAGTGATGAACATCATCTTTTAACTCATAACTTGCTGCCCGCTTCTTTGTCAAAAGATCCTTCATAAATTGCGCATACCTAGGCATTTGTTCAAGTGCCTCCACCTATGGAACATTAATGGTCAGCTGCTTCAACATAGTGATGAATTTGCTAAACTTTGTATCATCCGCCACCTTCTTCAATCTTTGAGGAAAAGGTGGTGGTGGGTATGGCATTGTTCTCTCCATGGATTTCTTCTCCTCTTTCTTCCGTTTTTCAACTTTTTCAGGTTGCACGTTATTGGGACTGACGTCATGGACGATAGGATTAGTTGTTGCGGCATCTTCTCCTTTCGTCTTATCATCAATGTCCACTACGTCGTCATCCAGTTGCTTGCTTTTTGTTGAAGTTTCCAGCACCTTACCACTTCGAGTAGTAATGGCCATGCATGACCCATCATTCCTTGGGTTTTGCACAGTATCGCTAGGTAAGGTGCGAGCCTTTCTTTGATTGAGTACTGCTGAAAGTTGGCTCACTTGCTGCTCTATTTGCTTGATTGAAGTGGAATGAGAATCAAATATTTGTTTTATAGAGGACAAGTCATTAACTTCCTCCGTTACTGCAGCGCTTGTTGCTTCCACTCCTTTCAATATTTTAGCCAGCATGTCTTCCATACTTCCAGAACTAGATGTGGTGGCGTCACGTCTTCCAGGGGGAACGTACAAACCACTCTTTTTATTCTTGTTCTTCCAACTACCTTTGTCTTTGTTTCCAGAATTATCATAATAGTTCCGACCTTGGTTTCCTTGGGTATTCTCGTGGAAACCGCCCTGATTGTTTAAGTAGTTGGCCTCCTTTTCCGAATCAGATTCGTCTCTTCCTTTTGACGCAATAGCTTTGATTTTTTTGGTCTTCCCTGATAATAAATGCTTTGTAAGAAGATCCATTTGTGGTTTCATGTGCGCCATATCTTGATCATGTTCTTCTTCTCTTCTTCTTTGGTCTGCAGTCATGCCAATAGATAAAGTGGGGCTTGCTACCTCAGAATCCCTGGTATGCCAAGATCTACTTTGTTTCATCATACGATCTAGCATATTGCTTGCTTGACCAAAGGTGAGGTCCATAGAAGATCCTCCACCGCATTATCCACCACTGGTTTAGTTATCGAATTCAAGGCTCTGTATAATATCTCCATTATGTGAACATTAGTCATATGATGGTTTGGGCATCTCACTAGCTTTGTTTTGAACCTCTCACATGTTTCATGAAGGGCTTCAGTTGAAAGCTGACGAAAGTTGCTGATTTCATCTCTCAATTGTGCTCTTTTGGATGGCAGAAAGAATCTTTCTAGGAAAGCGTCTCTCAATTGACTCCAATTTGTAATAGAATCAGGAGTCAGCCCATTCAACCATAGAGTTGCCTCCCCAGACAGAGACAATGGAAATAGACGTAATCGAATTGCATTCTGACCAACGCCAGGATTGTCAAACGACTTGTATGTGGAAATAAAGTCGATGAGATGCATATTCGGATCATCGCCTGCTAGTCCACCAAATAATCCCTTGAGTTGTAATAACTGAATCATGGTGCTTGTGATGTTGAACTTGGCTCCGGGCGCTAATGGTGGAGGAATAATGGCTCCTGTGGCTCTGGCTCCATCAAGATCATCATCATCATCGTCGAAAGCTGGTTGCATGGGTTGGCGATCATACCTAAACCGAGCTTGACGACCTCTTCTGTTGGCAGGTGTTGTGATTTCAGCATCATGCCTTGGGTTTAGTAACTCGTCATCACCTAAGTCCTCATCTTCAGGATTTGTTGCTCGCCCAGGGTTATCAATGTTTTATTGGTGTACTTGGGCGGCGGCAAGAGCATCTAATCTCGCCTGCTCCTATTGAGCAGCTATTCTTTCGATTCCATGTTGTGCCTCCATTCTGCCAATACATTGTGGTTCAGGATTGATAGGTAATAACGGTTGACCAGAACTTCGAGTATGGGGCATGCACTTAATAAAAACCTGCAGAAAACAAAAACAAAAACTAAAAGTAAAAGTACGAGAATCTTTGACCAAAGGGTCTAGTAATTATCATGAACTTAATTGACACTTGTATTCCAGGATCTCTAAGGGTTTGCAGGACAATTTTGAGATAATCTGCATGGTCGTTCTCATTTCAGGAGTATACAAGAATATTATCTATGAACACAATAACAAACATATCTAGGTACTATCTAAACACTTGATTCATGAGGTCCATAAAAGCTACTGGGGCATTAGTTAGCTCGAAGGACATGGCTAGTGATAACGCTCAATCTATAGCTCTCGTGGGAGTGTAAAGCGCTCGTTAGCAAATATAGAACCCAACTGGGTTGGGTATCGATCCCTCAGGGAATAGCGTGGTCAACAAGTAAACAACGATTACTAGACTATTAGTGCAAGTCTCGTAAAAAGGGGGGATTCTTGTCGTGCAAGTAATGTAGACAAAGTATTAAAGTAAAAGCTGAAAATAGCAAAATAAAAAGAAAGAATGTTTAGTAGGTTGTAAAACAATGAGAATTTAGAAGTTGGGGTTATGTCCACCTTATGATTTGTACGTCTCTTTTGGCTATGAGTGCGGAATTCAGACATGCATGTGCTTATAGAGAATTGTATTCGATGGTAAATCCAGGCGTCTTTCGACCTATTCGAGGATTATTTCACTTTAACTCTTTCGAGCTTAAAGCGTATCTAATGGTACAAATTCTCCAAGAGGTTAATCCAGTTACGGCACTAACTTTTTAATAGGGGATGGGACCCTATTACCTTGACATTATCTCTTTTCCAGACAGATAACCTTTCTTTCGAACAAGTTAAATGTTATACTGGTGTATTCTTGCGTTTGCAACCACAAAGAATTTAGATTAAGATGAAGAGAATAATGATATAAGCAGCATACGTGTCATGAACTCACAAACTCATAGCAATAGATAGTATCTCATTCGGCTTCCATAACCCCAACAGAGAAGTTTAGTTACCCATGAGTGCGAAGGAAATCACAATTGACATTGTTATTATACCACAATAATGATAGATTTCGTGTAGCACAAGAGTGGTAGGCATTAGGCATGATTTCTTGAAAAGTAACGTTTCTCTTGTTGCGGAAATTAAGAATAGATGAATAGAAGAAGAAAAATAGAATTAATGGAAAAGTTAGAAGAGTTGTAGTTGATGGAAGAAGAATGTATGAGTCCTCTCCTCCTCTCCTTCCTCTCTTTAGCATGATAGGGTATTTATAATACCCATATCCTATTCCTACTAAGCTAATGAAATACTTAACCAAATCCTACTAAGCTAATGAAATACTTAACCCAATTGTAGTAGGTTAATGTATCATTATCCTAATCATAATAAATTACTGCTAGTCCCCAAAGTCTTCCGAATTGTTGTTTTAGCCCGGGACAGATTTTCCATGCATCACTTTTGGTCCTTAGGTGTCCAAGACTCCCTTTTGTCCCCTCGTGAAGCTTTCTTTGGCATCAAGTTATCCATAAAATGCTGAATTCTGCATCATTTATACCTGAAACTTTGCTAATCATGCTCGTTAGCTCACTTATAGGAAAAAGAACTAAAAGTGCATGAAATATATAATTTGTTCTCAAAACATTGCTAAAATATGGGTAAAATACGGCACTATAGGCGTGTAAATTCGCCTATCATCAGCTAGGAACTCAAAATGACCATAATGGGTGCGGAAAATCATCTTTGGAATATCACACTCCCTGACTTTAAGCTGATGATAACCGAATCTCAAGTCTATTTTCAAGAAATAGCTAGCACCTTGCAGCTAATCAAACAGGTTATCTATTCTAGGAAGAGGGTATTTATTCTTGACTGTGACATTATTAAGCTTGCGATAGTCAATGCACATCCGCAATGAACCATCTTTCTTTTTCATGAATAGAATGGGTGCGCCCCAAGGAGACACACTGGGACTTGTGAAACCCTTTTCCAAAAGATCTTTGATTTTCTATTTAAACTCCTTGAGTTTTGCGGGGGCTATACGATACAGAGGAATGGAAATAGGCTATGTATCGGGAAGAAGATCAATCCCAAATTCTATCTCTCTACTGGGAGGTACCCCTGTGAGATCTTCCAGAAAAACATCAAGAAACTCATTGACAATACTGATTGACTGAATGGTCGGAGTCTCTTAGTATTTTTAACTAAAACCAAATGATAGATGCACCCCTTGGATATCAACTTCCTAGATTTAAGGTAGGATATAAAATGACTCTTGGGGGATGCAGAATTTTCGAACCACTCAAAGACTGGCTCATTGGGAAACTGAAACTTGATTACATAGATACGACAGTCTATAGATGCATAATAAGAGTGAAGCCAATTCATACCCAGAATAATGTCAAAATCAACCATGTCTAACTCAATAAAGTCTGCGAACAAAACTTTGTGAAGAACAGTGATGGGGAACTTTTTATACACTTGCTTAGCAACAACGGATTTGCCTACTGGGGTAGAAACTAGGAAAGGCATAGGAATCTTTTCAGCACTGATCTCAAAATTCATAGCTACCAACGGAGTCACATAAGAAAAACTTGACCTAGGGTCCATCAATACATACATATCAAAATTAAATACTCTGAGTGTACCAGTAACGACATCTAGTGAATCTCCTGCTCCTGGCAGGGTGGTATAGCATAAAGGTAATTTTGGCGCTGAACACTTGCAGTACTAGACGAGGCACCCTAAGGAGGAATTGGACAAGGTAAAGGTGCTGGAGCACTAATATCCTGACTCTGGGTACAAATATCATGGATCTCCTATCTAGCATATGGGTAATCTCTGAGTCTATGGCCCAACTTTCCGCAATCAAAACAACCTTTCTTCTCAGCCAAACACTCTCCAGCATTCGTCCTACCACACTTAGCACATTGGGGATAGTTAGGTCTATTACTCACACTGTCTTGAGACCTAGATACAATAGGCCTGTTACCATACTCCTGCTTGCTCCTAGATATGGGAGCACTAGCTGTCGAAAGCACTAGATGAATGAATGATTCTGTAACTGTGGGTGGTTCCCTCCAAAAAATCTAGTCTAACTAAACCCCTGCTACTCCGATCTAACTCTATTATTTTCTTTTATTCTCTCTCTCATTTACCTTGTTCGCTTTAATCTACTGAGCATATATTATAAGCCTTCAAAGATCCATGTCCCTATTAAGCATTGAGGATCTATACTCTTTCACAACATAACTCGACACACCAGTCAAAAACTTACTTATACTGGTCTTAGAATCAGCCATCATATGGGAGCATACATAGACAACTGGTTTAATTTAAGAAAATATGCCAAAACTGATATGGAGCCCTATCTCATGTTTATAAATTCTTCTACTTTTGCTTCCCTCATCTCTAGGGGAAAGAACCTATCCAAGAATACATCCTGGAATAATTGCCAAGTCATGGGAGCGGCATTCTCTTCTATACTCTTTCTCAACATCTCCATCAAATCATAAGCAACATCTTTCAAGCGATAGAAATCTAGATCCACACTTTTTTCCTCCGTTACATTCATAATTTGGGTAATTTTTTTCACCTCATTGAGATACATCTGTGGTTCCTCACCTGTACTTGACCCATTAAAACTATGGAGGATTCATCCACATAAAATCACAAACTCGAGCTTCTGCTGAATTACCTTCTTGCGGAGGTGGAACTGTGGCCTGAACATTGGCCTAAGCATTGGCGGTAACCGCCTGGGCTAGCCCTTGAAAGTTGTCTGGAATTCAGCATGAGTCACCACCTTATTTAAAAGGATCAACGAGTTGAGGTTGTTTATTATTTCTGCGAGCCCTACGAGGAGGCATTTTCTTTCATAAGAGAGCATGAATTAATAGCAGAGGGAAACAGTTGTAGGCACGATAGTCTTTAGAAACAAAAAAATGGCTATTTCCTAAAATGTCCCATAGCCTATTACTCATAGATATGGTGTGCAACACACCGATGATCAAGACTCTACATAACGTGGCTTATAAGACTCCCTAGGACTCTTTAAAACTTAAGCTCTGATACCAGGCTTGTAACGCCCCAAGATCCCATCACGAGATGTCACACGGTGCTTAAGGCCACACACAGCCTCAAGCTAACCCTCTAAGCCTATTATCACTTCTAAAACTCACTTTGATGATAGTCATGCTAACATAAGAGAGAATATCATATCATAAAAATACTAGAATATGAAGAAATACTAGCTTGTACAATCAAAATACTGAAATTCTAAACATATTGATACTCTGGTCTTGCAAAGCCTCTACTATTTAAGACTTAGGAGCCACTGGGACAGACTCCCAACTAACTCGTACTAAACTAAAATAATAAGAACTGAAATGACAACTAAAATCTGTGAAAGTCCTCGGATCATGAGGACTCACCACTGTGGGGATGTAAATAAGGTACTCGAAGATCACTATCGCTACTAAGACTGAACACCTGAACCTACACCACGGGGAAATGTAGCACATAGAAGAGTATGGGAATTAGTACTTGGGAATGTATTGAGTATATGGGGGTGTAATGAAACATTTTAAATAACATCATAAATATATATAAAAATCATGCATGCTGAAGATAATGACTCTCTTCACTTGAATTAACTAAAATATATTTTTAGTAAATCATCAATCGTAACTCATGCATTATAGATCTCATAAATCATTATACTCAACTCAAAACTCTTTGACTCAAGACTTAGAGTGACTTGGTGACTCAAGAAAACTTGAACTCTTATGGACTTGAGAGTTTCTTATAACCGACATAAACCATGTGAGCTTACATGGAGTCCAACGACTTACCCATGTTGAGGAGGGCTATTCTATCCTTACCATCAGAGTAGAACCTTAAATTTAGTAATCACTATCTTGGCCTTTGGCCCTTAATCTCAATTCTATGGTGGCACATAGTTCTGGGAAAGTAGGATGCGCTAAACCCACACTTCCCGGTCGGTGCTAAATACTACTCAGACTGAAGCTCTGAATGCATTAGGAAATCCATCTCAAGCAACTCAAGGGTCTATCATAGAGACCAAAATCATAAATATATCTCATCTACAAATCATATGAAATTGTGGATTCCTAACTCGACTGAAGACTCAAAATAATCTTTCTCAACATCAAGTGTACTTGCTCATTAAATCATATCAAAGTTAAAACTTTCGAAAAATATCAAAGAACTCATTCTTGACTCTCAAGCTCAAATATCAATATATTCAATAATCAAACTTCTCGTAGAAAATCTTAAATCATGACACTTTTCTTAAATCACTTAGAAATCATCAATTCATGGTAGCAATATACAACTCAAGGCATAAATTCTCAATTTAAGAAATAAGATAATGAAATAGTCATGTATATCAAACTCAATCAACTCAAATCTCATAAATCATCAATAAAGTAGTTTGGGTGTAAACCCACTTTACAAAATCATGAAATTCAGTAGTAGAAATTAAATCTTTGGGCACAAGAATGAAAGAATTATTCTTTTTCAAACCCCACATATCTTAGATTATGAATTAAGATGAAGAGACTTGTTATAGACTCCTTTTCACACTCTTAAGTTAGGGTTTTTAAATCCTTTGACTTGGAGAGCTTTATTCTTGAACTAATTTGTGAAATCTATAGAGGATTCTTGAATTTATTGGAAGAAGATTGAATTTTTGGGTTAGAGAGAAACCCTATTTTCTTGAAAGTTCTTGGGAGAGAAGTGAAGATAAATAAATTTCTCATCTCTATTTTGGATATATATAGAGGGACAAAATGGGAGGAAAAGACCAGAATGCCTTTTTAAAAATGACTTAAATTTTCATATCGGGGTATGCGGTGGTGCTGGGCAACGGAACGTCACTGGGGTGATGGTCATCGGACCCCTCCATCGTACCCTGTCCATAAATTGGCAATCTGACCCAGGTTCGATGGTGCTAGTCGATGGTCCATCACATGACCGATGGTTGTTGGACCCTACCGTCGGACTTGTCTAGAGAATTGAGACTCTGCCTCCGTGTGATGGCATTGGACAATATTTTGTCGATAACGTTGGACCTTACCATCGTACCTTTCCAGTGAATTAGATTTCTGCCCCATTGTGACCACCCCAATCGATGCTACGTCATTGATGCGATGGTCTTTGGATTGCATCATCTCACCTGTGTGATACATACTATTTCCTATTTTTTATAATTTGGACATAACTTCTTACTATGATCTTCAATTTTTATGAAATTGGTATTGACATAAAGCTTACTCAATTATCCACACGACAAAAAGTCAAAAATAGGGAAATACAACACGGTTTAAACATCATTCACTTTGGAGGTCATTTTCATTCACTAAAAAGATGGATTTAGGCTTTAAGGAACTATTGGGGTATTATATCCACCTTTCTTAAGGTCGCGTCATGAGGTCCATTCCATCTTTCTGGAGGATCACGCCACTAGGGTTATTTCCATGGTAAAAAGAGTCCAAGTCCAGTTTAGACCTTTCTCCTCAACCGTAGCTGCCCAAACATGATTTATAACTCAAAAAGAGGCATTATTTTCCCTTCATCTTCAATACAACTCAAATAAAAATCATCCCCTTTTTGAAGAATAATAATCTAAGGATTTCCTCCTAAGAACACAAGGATTCAAAATTCAATTTCAAGATTACTTCATGAATTCATTCAATTAAGTTATGTGAGGTATTCATCAACGAGTCCTTTCACCCATTAAACCCAAAATCCTCCTTTCTGAGTAGAGTATAAGTTTTTCTCTATTGTGAAGTTTGTTATTTTTAATATGAGTTAAATTCATGTTCTTCCTTAGTATTTTGAACTCAATTCGTGTCCAAGTATGATTCCATGAAAAGTTAGCTTATCTCATGTTTCAAGTTTCAATCTCCCATGTCATATTCAAGTTAATTATATTTATAATGTAAAGTTATGATCTTAAACATGTAATCATGTTGATTTTACTTGTTTATCATATTCCCATGTTCAAGTTCATGATTCTTAAATGTTTGATGAAATGTCTATGTTATGGGTCATTAAACCATAATCCCATGTTATAGTTTTAAAGCTTAGATATTTTATGGTCATTCAGTGCTGGTAGGTTATGAACACCCAATACTTATTTTGTATTACATACTTTTCTTTCCAACTAACAAGTCAGTTAGAACCATGATTTTATTCCCATATTCAGATTATCATTTTTATAATGAACTCACCACTTTTACTCCATGTTAAAGACATCAGTTTACATGTTAATGATTAATTCAGATTATGCATGCATTGTTAGTTTTCAAATTGCCACATTTGAGCATATCAATCATTAGTGCATGACTTAGTTCATGATTTCAGTGTCAGTTTAGTTGGGATTAAGATTTAGCACCGCACAAACCTAGGGATGGCATATCCCTTTTCAGTTAGGTATGTGATGTTAGTAGTATTACCTAATTACAGAACTATATGCCACCATAGTTTAAGGGGCCTCGCAAGAGAGTGCTTCCTATTGCCCAATTTGGATTCAGTTTAATGATCACGCCAATTCAGTTCTACACTAATGGTAAGGATAGAACAACCCTTCTCAACGTGGGCCAAACTGTGAAATCTATAATAGCTCACATGGTTTATTTTAGTTACATGATAACTCCCATATTCTTATTTAGTATTCAGTGTATTCTTAGCTTAAGTTTGCTTGACCAAGTGTATAAATTTTTAGTTATTCAGTTATACAATTTTTAATCTTTCAAATTATAGATTTATCTCAGTACAGATTTAGGCTTGGTCTTGAATTCTCAAATATTATATGTTTATGCATTCATGCTTAGTTGTATCATGTTGTTCAGTTAATCCTTATCTCATATATAGAATATCCCATAAATTTCAGCTAATCCAAACATCAGCTAATCAATATTCAGATATCAGTTGATCAGTATTCATATATTTGTTATTCAACATACAGATGTTAGTTATCCCTTTTCTTAGATTCAGTTGTTCGGTCACACGGGCATTCAGTTAATAAGATCTACTTAATACATGCTATGTTGGTTTTGTATGTTTATTCTTTCAGGCCTATTAAGTTTAGATATTCGGATACTTAAGTTTAGGCAGTTCCCACCACATAGTTTCATATCCAACATTTATACGTCATCCTTAGTACAACTTTTACAAAATTTTCATCCCTACAAGAGAATAACTTATAACATGTATGTTACTACCGCCTCCTATCTTATAAAATTATTTTCAGCTCATGATTTATAAATTCTCTATGATTTACAGTTTTCACATATAGTCATGTTTCAAATGTATGTTTTAGTAAATAACTTATACCCTTAATTCTCTAGCCTTTTTGAATTATTTTCATAATTTAGTGCATGTCTCCATATACTCAGTACATTCTAACATACTGACCACATTTATGCATTTTTGTCTACATCCTTCATAATGTAGGTACTGTATGTAGGTCTTACACTAGGGTCAGATAGTTCGCAGCTTTTAGCCAATAGGTAATTAGTTCTCCTATTTTGGGAACTCCAGTTAGGTATAGTTCATGTGTTGTGGTGTATTTTAATTATTAGTATGTATTAATTTATCGTATTTGGAGGCATGCCCTAGCTATCTATATTCAGTATAGTAGAGGCTTCATAGCTAGTTAGTCAGGGTCATGAAATGTAAATTTTTGTTCTCTTTTCAATTTTATCAGGTTATAAACTTTTCCAGGTACATACTTATTTATATTTCGTTATGATTATATTTCCACACAGCCAAATTTAGCTATTTTAGATATTCTAAATTAGTTGCTCAAGTATCATACCAGTTTATAGGTTAGCTTGGGATCATTTATGGTTCTAAGCACCGTCTTATGACTAGGGGGTAGCCTCGGGCCATGAAAAAATTGGTATCAAAGCATAGATTTCAAGTGTCCTAAGGTGTCTATGAATCCATGTCTAGTAGATTCTTGTAGAATGGTACGGAGATGTCTATACTTTTCTTCGAGAGTCTATAGGGCATTTAAGAAATATTTCTCTCCTTCCTATCTTAGATCATACTATAGAAGTATTCTCTAAGGAACTTATGCAGATTCTTAAGTTAATCCATCCGTTCCAACTCTACCTTTTACTTAAGGCAACAGAAATAGCCAAGATTAAATCCTTATAGACAGAGTTTTCTCAGATAGTTCCCATAGAAAGATATGAGGTTGTATTATTTTTATGTTTTAACAGGGTGTGTGTGTGCTTAAATAGTACCATTGATTTGTTAAGCGTGAATGAGGATATGTGGTATATGATGATTTTATTAGCTAACTTGTAGGTTATAGGTTGATGATGTTAGGGTATGTTAGGGTAATGGTAATTCTCATGGAATAAGGAAAATTATAAGTTTAGAGATGTTATATTAGTAGGATATGAAGGAATTTAGTATGGTTCATTAATGGTTTGGGAATATTTATGTTAAGTGCTAGAATCAAAGTTTGAATCTTTAAAGATTGAGATAATAGAAATAAGAGTTAAAGCTCTAGATGGTGTGAACTCGGAGTATGGTGATACTCATGAAGATTTTAAGTTAGTAAGTGTTCAAGTTATTATATGATGACTATTGTGGCTATAGAAAGTCAAGATTTCTATCTCAGAAGGAAGTATTAACAGTGGGTTTTACACTTTCAGGGTGAGTTTATTATTTATGTGTAGTGTCATATCTTGGAATCTAAAGTATAGTGGTTTCTGTTCAGTTTAGAGTTTATTTATTAGGGGATCCACAGACTTAAAATGATATCTTAAAGCTAAGGGGGAGATAATGGAACAAGAAACCAAGTCAGGCTCTCAAATTTTAGTAGTGATGCTAAAGTTTTATAAAACATTTGTAGGGAGGAAGATACCAGACCAATTCTTATATCAGTGTAAATTTTTGTACTTTAGTTATCACAATATCTACTCATGCCTTGATTGTCAACTCCATGATCATAGCTCGTATTCATGCACTTTCCATAGAATTTTGTACACTACTAGTTCCTAGTATGAGGAGTTCTAGAGAATTCTGTACACTCCTCGTTCCTAGTATGAGGAGTTCTAGTTCACTCAGTAGTACAAATCATATTCCCTGAAATTATGAACTCCAAACTCAGGTCATGCAGCCCATGACTCATGTACTTATGCTTTACAGTATATTCAGTTCCAGGTACTCGTGCTACACTCAAAATGATCAGAAAATTTCAAATCATAACATGTATGTCCTTAGTTTTGATCTCTTTAATGAATTTATTCTTTTGATATCTATCCCTCAAGCTTTAGTTAAGTGTCCAAGTTGTGTATAGTATTTTTTCATTTTTCAGGTCATCATGTACTAACCTTTCAGCGACATCTCCTTATGTAAAGATAGTGGTGATGAGTAATTATTTAGATGGGAAAGAGTAAATGTCTCTTGTTATGGAAAGATTATTGCATGCTGGTTGTATCTCAAGTTATAGGTGTGAACGATTATTAAGGCAAAGCTTTTTATATATGTCATGGTTAGTTAAGAATTAGAGGTATGCCTTCTTAAGAATAGTGCAAGAAAGCTGTTATTGATAAAGGTTTAGAGAATATGAGAGAGATGCTTTTATGGGTGTTTGCCTAAAAGTTCATATGTGGTTATAATGACAAGCTTTAATGTCATTTTATTATATAAGTGGATGGATGCATTGTGAGGTAGTGAATTCCTAGTAAGAGGTTGAATTTATTTGTAAAAGTGGTAAGAAGAATTATTCTTGAGATGAGAAGTTACGAAAATGCATGGGGTATTGAATTCATGGTTCAGACTAGTATTATGGTGTTATGTGTTTTACCTTATGATTTAGAGCTAGGTTTGAATATAGTGAGAGTATGTGGTTCAACTTAGACTTGGGGCTAAGCTTGAGCAATAGAAGTTACATCGACCAAGGACTAGTAAGTTTTATAGCCCTATGTTCCATGTTACAGAGTTATAGACATATTAAGATTCCTTACTCAGATATCTTATTCAGATTATGCCCAAGATTATTTTCTCCCAAATGTGATTAGCTCTTCTTGGAAAAAATGTTTAAGCAAAACTACTCCAGTAAAGAATAAGCTTTCAGTATGATTCAGCTTGTATATCCAACAATTAAATTTAACAGTCATACAGATAAGCTCCTATGTTTTTTCACCTTCCATATAGTATTACTATCAAAATTTTCATGAATATAGATATTCCATGAGGTTATTCATTCACTTCCATGCAAGCTAAGAATTCAGTTTAGTTCAGACATCATGTTTCAGATTCAGCTATGCAGTCATGATTCAGTTCAGAAGTGTTGTGTGAATGATCTTAGTTTTCCATGTTGTGTAATATCTATTGTACAATCTTAGTATCATTATCTCATGATTCATTCTTACATAAGGTACATGATGGATACCATGAAGCCCTTCTCTCTTGATTTACATACGTGTTTTGTTGAGAAAGAGTTCCTAGTAAGAAGCTATATGCTTTATTCCCTCTATAGTAACTCTCGGAATTTTACTGCATTATTTATTACTTCGAACTTCTATATGTAAGATCATATCATGAAAATTTCAAATAAGTTCTAAACTCTTAGCAAGCGTCAGCTCCTCACAGTCAATAGAGTCAAGTCAGCCTAGAAATCATTTTGATGATAAAGTAATAATGCTTCAGCTCAGCTATATACTTCATTACTAAACATGTCATATGCACATTCCATACTTATAAAACCTCAACAAGTTTCTATCTATCGATCGAGGACAAATGATTCCAAGGGGGATATAATCTAACACCCCACATTTTGGGCTAGATATTGAACAATCATTACTACGTATATAATCTCTAATCCCGTGATTTGTATTTGAAAATATGTGTTGTGATATTTATCCTAGTTTGTGAAGTGATTATTAGGTGAAAAATTTTCATAGGAATCACTTAGAACAAAGTTGAGCTAAGAGTCTTTGATTTGTCCAAAGTTTGGCATTTGATTCTACAATGGTATAATTTGAGCATGTATAACTTTTTATATATATGTAATTTTTTATCTCATGACCCAATAAATGACATATAATTGAGCTATGTTTCCAACTATATCAATTTTTCCTTAATCCAATACCTGAGAAAAAAGTAATGACCTTTTTCATGAAAAACAGTAAAGGGTTGTGATAGGCTCACAATGCAAGGTCCATTCAACCTTTATAGGGATCAAGTTGCAATGACCTTTCCAATTTTATAGGGGTCACTCCACCAAGGTTATTTCCACAAGAAAAATAGGCCAAGGGGAAGTTTAGTCTTTTCCCCTCAACCAAAGTTGTCCAAACACGCTTTATAACTCAAAAAGGACATTATTTGCCCATCTTCCTCAAAACAACTCACATAAAAACCCTTTTCTTTCCCAAGAACAATAATCCAATCTCTTCAACTCAAGAACACAAGGATTCAAGCTTCATTTTTAAGATTACTTCACTAATTCTTTCATTTAAGATATGTGGGGTATTCATCAATGGTCCTTTCACCCATTGAGCCCAAAACCCTCCTTTTTGAGTAAAGTATGAATTTTCCTCTATTGTGAAGTTTATTATGTTCAAGATAATTTAAATTCATGTTCTTCATTATTATTTTGAACTCAATTCATGTTCAAGTATAATCCCATAAAAGGTTAGGTTATCTCTTGTTTCAAGTTTCAATCTCTCATGTCATATTCAAGTGAATTTCATATTATAATGTCAAGTTATGATCTTACACATGTAATCATGTTTATTTCCCATGTTTAACATATTCCCATGTTCAAGTTCACGATTCTCACATGTTTGATGAAATGTCTATGTTTTGAGTCATTGAACCACTATCCTATGTTACAGTTTTAAAGTTTTGTTATTGTATTTTATGATCATTTAGTGCTGGCGGGTTATGAACACCTGATACCGATGTGTTTTTACATTTTTTTTCAAGTAACAAGTAAGTTAGAACCATGATTTTATTCCCATATTCAAATTATCATTTGTATAACGAAATCACTAGTTTTAATCCATGTTAAAGACATTAGTTTACATGTTCATTGTTACATCAGATTATACATGCACTGTCAGTTTTCAAAATACCATATTTGAGCATATCAGTCATCAGTGCATGCAGCTGTTTACAATTTTAGTGTCAATTCAATTAGGAGTAGGATCTAGCACTGAGCGAACCTAGGGATGGATTCTCCCCCATCAATCAGGAATGAGACGTTAGTAGCAGTTTCTAAGTTCCAGAACTATGTGCCACTGTAGGTTTAAGGGTCTCGCCTGAGATTGTTTCCTATTGCCCAATATGGGCTCAGTTTAGTGATCACGCCACTTCTATTGCCCAATATAGGCTTAGTTTGAGATATGCATTTAAATTTATTATTTTATATGAGTCACATTTATATTTCACAAATACATATGAAGATATGTATTATAGTTATATTCGTTAATATTTAATATGAAACTGATATGTATTTTGTAAATACATATCAAAGTCATATTTGTATATTTTGGATGGTAATATACATATGGATCAGACATGTATTCTGTAAATAAATATGCATAGCTATATATTTTTTTTTATAATATAATATGTATTATGGAAAAGAAAACATATGCACACTATGTATTTCATATTTTTTTTTTGAAAATTATATGCTATATAGATTTATGTCATTATTTTGTTCTATAGGTGATGCGTGATCATATATTCATGGCAAGAGTAATTCCAAGTTTTGCACCACATATGGGATGTCACATAGTTAATGATACTGAAAAACATATTATGACAATGTTATCAAAGGAGCAGTACAAAATTTTTTATCATAAGAATATTTGTGGTGTCTACATAAAGAAAAAATATATAGTTCAAAAATAATTAGATAGATGTATTATGTCACAAATGTATTATAAATTTTTTGGGCGCATGTGCATGTATTTGTATTTTATATATACAAATGCTTATTCATATGTATTTTTGTACGGTATTGAATTTTTCTCTGAACTGTTTTATATCATTTTAGAAGGTAATATATGGTTCATAGATGAGATGGAGAAGATATTTAAATTCATGCTTGCCTGTGAGGGATAGTGTTTGGAGCTTATCAATTGAAGAAAGTGGCCTATCAGTGGTATGGAATTTCTAATTTCAAATGTTAAATTTCATTTAGTCTTAATCTAAAAATTAAGTGCATCAAATTTATTATTTTATTTTAAATTTTAAGATATAGTTCTGTTGCTTATTATTTTTACCATGTTCAATTCTATGGTTAATATCTTTTAGTGTTTTACTTTTACTTCTTATTGTATCTTTTAAATTAATTTAATTAAGTTATATCAAATCACAACCCCACCAAATACTACATCCACCTTCTAGTCTTAAGCAACAATCACCACCCCACCTCCCCAGTCTTTTTTTTCTACTTTATAATATTTTTTGTAAAATATTTTTCTCACCTTACCCGCCTCCTATACCCAAATCACCCTCCAAAAACAACAAAAACTATTATTTTATTTTTCTTTAAAATAAATTTTTTTATCGCACCCACCCTCTACCCCCAATACCCGTTCAACCCCCTACAAAAATAAAAAAAAACTAATTTTTATTTTAAAAATCTTTTTTGAAAAACAAAAACTTTCTATCCTTTTGTCCTGTCCCCCTAAAAAATATAAAACTTTTTTAAATTTTTTTTAAAAAAATTTCTACTCCGCAACTCTAACCCCTGCCTACACCACCACCCCTTCTACCGCACCCACCTATCTCTCCCCAACCACCATAATTTTCTACTCTTTCCTCATTCATCACTCTGTCTCGATGCAATTATTATTTTGTGTTAAATATACATAAATGCTATTAGGAAATATCTCTTATTTTACTAATAAAATATCAAGTATTAATTTATTTTAGCATATATGCTATTACTAATGACAAATAATCACATTAGATAAAGTTATGTATTTCTTAAGCTTAATATCAACTAATAGCTATTAATTAGTATTTTTATGACCCTATATTTTTTAAAAAAAAATAAAAAACTTCGATTAAGTTCAAGCATGTTATATCCCTCCAAATAAACTATGCTTTTCGTTATCTATTGAAAATAATTTGCGACGTAGGGGATTAATTCATAATCGAAATGAAGCAAAACATATAAGCATACACCATTAAAGATGATGATGAAAGTATGAGCAAAAATTAATAGTAAACATTTAGTAATATATTTTTAAAGAAACATTTGTGAGAAAATTGATACTTGAATTCATAAAAGAATCGTTATAATTAATTTTACCAAACATGAAAGCAATAGAAACAGATTATGGTAGAGATATATGATTACCATTTAAAAAGGAATAGTCACAACAATATTATTCCTCCTATTGAATCATCGAAAAGAATAGATACTTATATCAATTTAAATTGGTGGACCTTGAACAATTATTGAGAAAGATAAGATGAAAATCTTGTATCCTTCCCGCATATAAAAAGAAAATTATCAAATCAAGAATAACTTTATTAAATGAAGAACAAAAAAATACTGTAAATAAATTCATGAATAAAACTTATGATAGAGAAGTATATATAAGAGAAGCTAAGTGATAAAATTTCATTCGTATTCAAATTTCATTTAAAGTCAAATTCAAAATATCACATATGATTGGTCAAAAAGATTAATTTATTATTTTTCCTTATCCTTACATTTTTCAAATATAATACATATTTGAAATCAATATATAGTTGAATTGAGATAAATATTGAAATCAATGAGACAATAATAAAACTAATACCAATATTATTATTATTATTAAAAATATTAATACAATATTAATATTTTTTAACTATTTTTCTTTACCACTACTAAATTGTACCTCTATTACTACTACTACTATTATTATTTGTTCATTGCTAATTGAGATAAATATTAAGATCAATCATGTAGCAAAAAAAAATCGGGTAGCATTATTACTAATTAAGAACATCTATAATTATTTTTAAAAAAAAATTATAAGTTTATCTATGAAAGGATGTTTTATCCCCAATTTAAATTCAAGAAAATTGATCGAATAACCAATACCGTAGAGGAGTAGTTATATAACAATAAGAGTTCAGTTAGAACTGTTTAGTATGATAACTATCCACTTCTAATATGTAATTTTATAATTGTTTATATTATTTTATATGTAAAGCCAACAATTTATTACTTTTAATTATCTTTGTCATTTTATCTTTTTGCAAATAATGCAAATTTACCTATAATGCTATAATTGAATTAAATGAAATATTTTAATTCAAACCACATATTTTTAATAGTAAATAATATAGTAGTAGTAGTAGTAGGAGTAATAGTATTGTTAAAACCAAATTATGTATTGCTACTACTACTAATATTATATGTTATCCTTTAATTATTATTATTATTATTATTATTATTATTATTATTATTATTATTACTATTAATAATAATAATAATAATAATAATAATATGTTTTGTTTAAAATTTAAATATATTTGAAAGAGATAAGTTTATGATATTGTTAGAGATGTTTTAGGTCTCTTTAACTATGATTTTTTAATTTTAAGCTAATGGATTATTTTTAAATTTTTCAAAACTTATTATTTTCAAATTCAAATATTTCTAATATTTTAATGTTAAATTTAAATTAAAAAATATAAGTAATATACATAATTTTTTATAGGATTAGTTAGACAACAATAAGAATCCAACTAAAAGTCTATAGTGTGAGAAATAAATATCTTGATAATGTTCGTTAATATTAAGTATGAATAATCAGCTTAAACAAAAAATTATCTCTGTAAAAAAAATTCTCTCTCTAGGCAGTTACAAGTTGGTTTATTCTCGCCTGATACAACCGGTGGCTACTATGGCTTCACAACCGTCGATGGAGCTTCTACGGCCGCTAGACATTTCTCTCCAAGGATGGCATGACTGCATCTGATCCCCATAGAAAACATCACCCACACATATGCCACGCATCCCTCAGGAAAATGCCTCAATCCACTGAAGGTTCAACTCGTATTGCTGAGGAACAATTGCGTTGGGCTCAAGAAATTATCAATCAAGCTTAATTAGAAGTACAAGGAAAAATGGGAGAGGTAAAGCGATAATCAGTACAATTCCCAGAGGTACTAACTTTAGCACAAGCTTTGCAAACTCCATTCACAACAGAGACACTAACAATGGCTGTAGATCAACCACAATTTTTTTAGAGTAATCCGATAAAGATGGTCATGGAGATAAGTACAACAACCACGAATGGAAATAAGGTCCCTCTCTCTTCTACTAATCCATCTAATGCAAAACCTGGTAAGGTTGCACCCCTAGAAACAATAAATGGTGATAGTGCGAAGGTCATACTGGGATTGATGAATCGAGCCTCACTAGCTATAGGGGCTAATGGATTTACTGTTGTATGGTCCAAACTAAGTCAAAGCAATGGACCTCTTGTCCCTAGGTTTACAAATTCTTTGGCTACAAAGCTGAGAGCCCAAAAAGCCATGAAAGCAGAAATTATTTATATTGACCCCTAAAATAACCACCAAACAATGTATTCCAGAGTTGTGCTTAAATCTAAAGATTATAAAGTGAAGGTGGCTCAATAGTGTAGGTTTACTTTGATTGAGAAATTTGAAAATAGAATGCCTAAGATGGAGGTGATTAGGCAACATTTTATCCTGCAAATTGAATTAAAGGGGCATGTAAAAATTACTCACTTCAATTCTAGATATATATATACATTGATCTTAATAATTAATATAACTACTCAACAGTTTGGTAAAAAGGGAAGATGTATATCCAAGGAAAAATGATGCGATTTCAATTATGGACCCCCACTTTTAGCCCTAAAGAAGAGACCTCACTAGTTCTTATCTGGGCTGGTTTGCCTGAGATTCCATGACACTGTTACTGTTTGGAGGTAGTGACATTTCTACTTTCTCCTATAGGGAAGGTATTATTTCATAACTTGGTATCTTACAAAAAAATGAGAGGGAGTATGGCCAAGGTCAAGCTGTAAATTAATTTAATCAAATCAAGACCCCAATATGTTTGGATGGGTTATTATGATGATGAACATGATGAGGGTAGATGGTAATCTATTTTGTATGAAAAGGTTCCATATTATTGCTCCAATTGCAAAAATCAAGGGAATGTTGTCAGATCCAGTATGATTAAATGGAAAGATGAGGCTGGCAAGAGGAAGCTAGAGTCAAATGGAAATATTTAGGAGGGTGGTGGACAGGAAAAATACTCTCAAATATATCAAAGGAGGCTGAATTCACTAGCTAACACACAATAGAATACTATAGATAGAAGCAAGGCACTCCTCAATGAGTGGCAGAATCACAAAAGGAAGGGTATAAGGGATAACTAAAAATGATATTCAAGCCATTGTTTCCATTTAAACAAACAAGGAACCAACATGATGATGATGCTCCAACTACATCTAATGCATTTATATCCTTACATGAAGATCGTATATGGGCTGAATATTATTGCCCAGCCAATAGTGATGAGGCAGCAAACTAGAGCAAATCAGATACTGCAAGGGTGTTTGATGAGAAGGTGTAGAAGGGTGTTATACCTTCTCATGAGGATGTCACTTAGGAGAAAATATCCGATTCTGTCAAGGAGAACCAACTGAGTAGACCAGAGGCTACAAGGATGCAGGATGAGAAGATGCAGAAAGGTGATGTAACTTCTCATGATGAAACCAATTGGGAGGAAGTATAAGGTTTTGATCAAGTGTAATACTCGTGCTTATTCCTAGCTAGAAATCATCTCAAGGATGCTAGTACTTGCTTTGAAATACAAATCTATTTTTTTGTAACTATGGTATTTTTGAGATTTCTACTTTCTATCATGTGGGAAATTGAGTTAGCTTTCTAACGATACCAATTTTGTCTAAATTCGACACCAGACGAGGAAGTTATAAATGTTTTACTCAGAACTAATTGAAACACCCAGGTGCGATTTCCAAGTTGATGGACCTCCAAACAAGTGACGGACCACCAATTTGGCCGTTACAGCCAAGGCAGTAGGGCCATGTTCTGGATAAGGATTGAAGGACCATCAGATTTTTAATGGACCATCATCTAGGATGTTAACTCTTATCCAGTGAACCCCATTTCTGGTCCACGTATGGTGGTCGAAATGGCAGACTGTCAATTTTCTGACAAATGGTTAGTCAGGTCGTGACACGACACGTTCAGTTTATTTCTAGGCCATTTTAAAGGAAGTATTTTAGTCACTTACCACTCTCCTATATATACCCAGATAAGTCCGAATTCAGCTATTTTGCTCATTATTATTTCACAACCAAAAACTAGGGTTTCTCTCTAAATTTAATCACCTAGAACAAGACCCAATCTTCTTAAAAAATAAAGGACTTCAAATAATTCAAGATCAAAAACATCAAGAACCTTGAGTCAGGTATGTATAGTGTTCATCTATGGATCCATTTCATTCATAGAGCTCAAGAACCATATTTTAAATATTATTTTGTGATTGTCTTGTTGTAATATGAGCATGTACATGTTGATGATTGTTTTTTAAGTTTCAAGATGATATCTAAAGGTGTTTTCATGAAGTATATGTGTTTCTTAGTTGAAAACCCATGATCCCTATGTGGCTTAATATGGTGAAATTCATGAACACACCTAAGCTAAAAGAATGCATGCAAAGTGTTTGATAATATGCCTAGGATGATAGAATTCATGTACCATAATTTAATAGTGCTTAAATGAGAAGTCCATGGTCCATGCTTTTTAATTTCCCATGAATTCCATGTGAGTGATATGCGTTGTTGTTGTGATATGAATTGAGCATGATATTGAAGCTATGAAAGTATATCCATGTATAAGATGTTGAGAACTATGCTTAGTGTGAAATCCCCTACATATGATATGGTAAATTATGGACTCTACTCTTATGATCAAGTTAGTCATGTGTGTCAGTTTTCTTCCATCGAGTCCTGGGGATACTTGTACCCAAAAAATATAGTTGTGTTCCTAGAGCCATGTTATGTTTTCAGGATAATCTTAGTCAAGCCATGATCTATAGAACTCAGTCGGTCATCTGACTCAGGAAACCTCAAAAATCTCATGATCTCATTTAATTCTCAGATAATAGTACTATTTTGTTAGTCAACGGAAGTTAGTTACTCAGTCCATGTACCATTAGTTAAATCACATTCAGTCTCTTTAGATGGGAGTAGAAGTTAGCACCGAGTGAACCCAAGTATGGGAACTCACCTTCTAGTTTAGGGTGTGATTCTTAGTAATCATCCTTATGTTCCAGAACTATCTAGCCAGCGTACGTTAAGACATCTTAACCTGTCAGATTAGGGTTGATGAGGTGGATAAACCTGTCAGTTTAGGGTTCCCATCGTTCTCATTTTGAGTACCTTCCAGCTAAGGGTCACTCTCAGTTGTCCTTACCAGTGGTGCGGTATTGACACCCTTCCAATCGGGGTAGAGATTGGACCCCAACTTAGCTATATGCATTATTGGGGCATGTCGGTCAAACAACTACCTCCTACAGTTTCAATCTCAGTTTCAGTAAAAGAACTCAGATAATTCTTCAGATTTTAGTATACTAGGACTGTCAGATAGAGTCAATTCAGTTACAGTACGAAACTCAGGTAGCTCCCTCAGATTCAGGATGTTAGACACAGTCATCCATGTTGTCATGACTCTAATATTATTCATGTTAGATATCAGCAAACTGTGTATTAGCATACAGATCTAATCATCATATATTCACGATTCCAGTTACTATGTATGTATGTTTGCACTCTTATGTTCATATTAGCCAGTTAGTTAGCATCATTCATGTATGTAAACCCTTTTGTATTTATCCTATCTCACTCTTATACTTAGTACTCCTATTTGTACTAACGCATTTGCGTTATTACTTTTTTTACACCATAAGTTCACATATACGAGCTCCAGATCAGCAATAGCAGTAACATTCCAGTCACAGAGTTGCAGTGAGTCCTCATCCATTTGATGATGATATTGTTTATTTCATTTATTATTTTAGTTCAATTTTGATAGAAGGAGTTAGTTGGAGACATGTTCCTTCAACTCCTTATTCATACAGTATTAGAGGCTTTCAGATTTAGTTCATATTTGATTCAGATTTCCATTGTTTTAGGTATTTGTTACCCCATATGGATGTTATGATTTGTCAAATATTCTATGCAGTTGAACCTTATGGCCTATTATTCATGTTTTCCGCATATTACGTCATATATTTTAGTATACAGGTACAGATATCAGTCATTGGTTATCTTGTGGTCCTTTGGGGTTATAAACACCGTATAGTATTCCAATTTAGAAAATCCAGGCATTACAAACTTGGTATCATAGCCTAATATTCAATAGAGTCCTACGGAGTCTAAAATCCACATCTAGTAGAGTCTTGTGTATGGGTATGTTGCGCGCCACATTTATGTGCAAGAGGCCATAAGATGTTTTAGGAATAGTTTCCCTTTTCTTGGTATTCATATCGTGCTAGTGATCATAATATCAAGTTAAACTCTTAGTCTAATCCGTTCTTCTCTTATTTTAGAATATGCCTCCAAAGAGAAGAAACCATCCAGCTCCTCATCCCAAAGATCCTTTGGGAAAACATGTTTCTCATCCAGAGTTTAGGGCCGTACTCACCATACTTGCTCAGTCTGTGGCTGCCCAAAAAGAATGGCCACTAGTTATTCTGGACAATCCAGTGGCCAACTCAGCCGCAGCTAGGATTCGGGAATGCACCCGAATAAACCCTCTATATTTCTTTGGGTCTAGGTCTGATAAACACCCTCAGGAATTCACTGACCAAGTCCAGAAGGTCATAGACATTATGGGAGTTACTTTTTATTAGAGTGCTGAGTTAGCTGCATACCAGTTACAGGATGTTGCTCACACTTTGTACAAATAGTCAAAGTCTGAAAGGTTAGAGGATGCAGGTCCTATAGAGTGGGAGGAATTTGTCATGGCTTTCTTAGATAAATTCTTTCCCCAAGAGCTGAGGGAGGCAAATATTCTAGAGTTCATCAACCTCAAGCAGGGAAATATGATGGTTAAGAAGTATTCTCTCATATTTACTCAACTAGCAATATATACCTCCCTTATGGTTGCAGACAACAGGGTAAGATGAGCAAGTTTGTGTCAGGGGTGAATGATAATGTGGTAAATGAGTGTAGGTCTGCGATGTTGAACAATGATATGACTTTATCCAGTCTCATAACTCATGCTCAACAAATAAACAAGTAGAAGATTAGGACTAGGGAGAGGCAGAACAACAGAGCAAGGTCAAGCAGTTTTAGTGTTGCTCAACCAAAATCAAAAGGAGGAAATCTTTCATAGTTTTTTCCTAATCCAGCAATTCTAGATCCTTCCTCTGCCAGTGCCCCAGTTCCAAAATTCAGAGACGGCAATAGAGATCGAGCACCAGGCTCTAAGTCTCAAGGTAGTGTTAGTAGTACCCGAACTAATCCCTTGTGTCAGACTTGTGGTAAGAACCATAAGGGTACCTATAGAGCTGATAGCGATGTTTGTTTCAGTTGTGGCAAGCCAGGCCACAGCATTAGAGAGTGTACGCAGTCAGGTCTACAAGGTCATCAGAATCACTTCACAACCCAGTTCGACTGCCTGAATCAGTAGGGTGCTACTTCCAGTGCTACTAGTGGGAAACACCCAAACAGACTCTATACTCTTCAGACCCGATAGGATCAGGAAAATTCTCTTGTTGTCATTACTAGTACGTTATTGATTTTCTATGTTCATGTTTATACTTTGCTAGTTCCAGGTGCATCCTTGACTTTTATTACTCTTTATATAGCAGGCGATTTTGGAATCAGTCCCGAAATTTTAGCAGAGCCCTTTTCAGTCTCTACCCTAGTGGTAGAACTATCATAGCTCAGTGAGTATACAGGAACTACTCGATTACAATATTTTAGAAAGCCATATCAGCAGATTTAGTCGAGGCAGAGATGACTAATTTTGATGTCATTCTCAACATATATTGGCTTTATTCTTGCTACACCACAGTCGACTGTAGAACCAGGGTAGTTCAATTTTAGTTCCCGAATAAGACCTTCTTAGAGTGGAAGGGTAGTGCTTCATCTTTCAGGGGTTTTGTTTTCTACCTTCGGGCAAGGAAAATGATTTCTAAGGGGTGTGTGTATTATCTCATACATGTTAAAAATTCTAGTTCTGTATCTCTTAGTTTTGAATCAGTCCCAATTATAAATGAGTGTTCAGACATGTTTCTCAAAGATCTTCCAGGCATTCCTCCCGAAAGGGAAATAGACTTCGGTATTTACCTTATTCTAGATACTCAACCTATTTTTATTCTGTCATACATAATGGCACCAGCAAAACTTAAAGAACTAAAAGATCAGTTGAAAGATCTCTTAGATAAGGGATTTATCAGTCCCAGTGTATCCCCATGGGGTACACCAGTCTTATTCATGTGCAAGAAAGATGATTTTCTCAGGAGATGTATTGATTACCGTCAGCTCAACAAAGTTACGGTCAAGAACAAGTATCCTCTTCCAAGAATAGATGACTTGTTTCACCAACTTCAGGGTTCCAATTATTTCTCCAAGATAGACCTCAGATCAGGCTATCATCAGCTCAGAGTTAGAGAATGTGATATCCCAAAGATAGTTTTTCGTACTCGGTATGGTCACTTCGAGTTTTTAGTTATTTCCTTTTGTTTTACCAATACCCCAGCTGCTTTTATGGACTTGATGAATCGGGTGTTCAAGCAATACTTCGATATGTTCGTCATAGTCTTCATAGATAATATTCTGGTCTATTCCTATACTGAGCGTGATTATTTTGACCATCTCAGAATTATTCTTCAGAATCTCAGAGATCACTAGCTATTCATTAAATTCAATAAGTGAGAGTTTTGGCCAAGATCAGTAGCATTCCTTGGCCATATTATTTCCAGTGATGGCATTAGAGTAGATCCTTAGAAGACTGAAGTGGTAAGAAACTGGCCTCGCCCTGCCTCTCCATTAGATATCAGGAGTTTTTTTTGGATTAGCTGGCTATTATAGATGGTTTGTTAAGGGATTTTCTTCTATTGCATTCCCTATGTCCAGATTGACTCAGAAGAAGGTCAAGTTTCAGGGGTCAGATTTTTGCGAAAAAAGTTTTCAGGAGTTGAAGACTTAACTCATCTCAGTCCTAATTCTAGCTCTTCCAGATGGTTCAAACGATTTTGTAGTCTATTGTGATGCATCCAGAGTGGGTCTAGGTTGTTTCCTCATGCAGCATGGTAAGGTCATAGCCTATGCCTCTAGACAGTTAAATCCCCATAAGAAGAATTATTCTTCTCATGATCTTGAGTTAGCAGCAGTAGTATTTGCCTTGAAGATTTAGAGGCATTAACCATACGGAGTTCATGTATATGTCTTCACAGATCATAAGAGTCTCTAGTATGTCTTTTCTAAGAAAGATCTCAATCTTCATTAGAGAAGGTGGTGAGAGCTTTTGAAATACTATGACAGGATGTCCTTTACCATCCGAGCAAGGCCAACATTATAGTTGACTCTATCAATAGACTCTGCATGGGTAGTGTTTCTCACGTTGATGATAGCAAAAAGAAGATAGATCAGGAAATCCATCAGCTCGCTAGACTAGGTGTTCACTTAGTTAATTCTTCAGAGGGTGGTGTATGTGTTCAGAGCAGTTCAGAGTCATCTCTAGCTTCCGAGGTAAAAGAAATGTAAGACAAGGATCCTAGCCTTGTCAAGCTAAACGAGTCAGTTCAGAATTAGAGAGTAGAGGTTTTCTCCCAAGGGGGAGATGGGGTTCGTCATTATCAGGGTCGTCTATGCATTCCAGGTGTAGATGACTTAAAGCAGCGAATTCTTATAGAAGCGCATGGTTCACGATACTCTATTCATCTAGGGTCCACTAAGATATACCACGACCTGCGGTAAATCTATTGGTGGAGTGGGATGAAGAGAGATGTTGCAGAGTTTGTGGCTAAGTACTTTATATGTCAACAAGTTAAGATAGAGCGTCAGAAGCCTAGTGGACCCATGCAGGAGTTCACCATTCCTACTTGGAAGTAGGAAGAAGTGAACATGGACTTCATGACGGGTTTGCCTCAAACTCGTCATCAACATGATTCCATTTGGGTTATTGTAGATAGTATGACCAAGTCAGCCCATTTCCTTCTAGTTCATACCTCTTATTCAGTCGAGGATTACGCCAAACTCTATATCAGGGAATTAATCAGAATACATTATTTTCCATTATCTATTATTTCAAATAGAGGTACCCAATTTACGTCTCACTTCTGGAAAGTATTCCAATAGGGTCTTGGTACCCAAGTCCATCTCAGTACATCCTTTCATCCTCAGACAGATATTCAAGTAGAAAGGACCATTCAGACTCTTGAAGATCTGCTAAGGGAGTATGTAAGTGATTTCAAGGGAAGTTGGGATGACTACTTGCCTTTGATTGAGTTTGCATACAACAATAACTATCATTCAAGTATTAAAATGACTCCATTCGAAGCTCTTTATAGCAGGAGGTGTAGATCTCCAATTGGTTGGTTTGAAGTTAGTGAGGCCTCATTCATAGGTCCTGATTTGGTTTTTGATACCTTAGAGAAAGTTCAGTTGATCAGAGAGAGACTCTAGACTGCTCAGAGCCGACAGAAGTCTTATGCTGATATTTGTAGAAAGGATCTCGAATTTGAGGTCGATGACTATGTCTATCTCAAGATCTATCCTATGAAGGGAGTGAAGAGGTTCGGCAAGAAAGGGAAACTCAATTCCCTCTATGTTGGTCCCTTCAAGATTCTCAGTTGTTTAGGCAAGGTAGCTTATAAGCGCGAATTGCCATTAGATTTAGCCTTAATTCATCTGGTCTTTCATGTATCCTTGCTCAAGAAGTGCGTAGGAGACCCAGCAGTTGTAGTCCCTATTCAGAGCATTGATATTCAGAACAGTTTCTCTTATGAAGAGGTTCTGGTCGAAATCTTAGACTATAAGACTCGCCGATTGAGGAACAAAGAGAACCCTCTAGTTAAGGTTCTTTGGTGAAATCAGTCCATCAAGGGAGATACTTGGGAAGAAGAAGTAGGTATGCGTACCACGTATCCTCACCTCTTCTCTGCCGATTCAGATTAAGCTCAAGGTAATAGTTCTCCTTGTGCTTATTCAGTTTTATGTTCATGTTCCCATTATAAATACGGTATCTACTACTATTTCATACTCTGTCATGCATTCATGTATCAGTTAGCCATGCATCAGATATGCATGAGTTTAGTATATTTAGCATGTCAGTCATGAAGTCATGTCTCAGTCACTCATATTTATTTACTATTTTCCCTCTTAGTCAGTCTCATTCGAGGACGAATGTTCTCAAGGGGGAGATATTGTAATACCCGTGCTTATTCCTAGCTAGAAATCTTCTCAAAGATGCTAGTACTTGCTTCGAAATACAAATCTATTTTTTGTACCCATGGTATTTTTGAGATTTCTACTTTCTATCATGTGGGAAATTAAGTAAGCTTTCTAAAAATACCAATTTTGTCCAAATCCAACACCAGATGAGGAAGTTATGGATATTTTACTCAGAACTGACCAAAATGACCAGGTGCAATTCCAAGTTGATAGACCACCAAACAAGTGACGGACTGCCACTTTGACCATCACAGCCAAGGCAGTAGGGCCATATTTTGGATAAGGATTAATGGACCGACAGATTTTTTGATGGACCGTCATCCAGGCTGTCAAATCTTATCCAGTGAGCCCTATTTTTAGTCTAGGTATCCCGATTGAAATGATAGACCATCAAGTTTCTGACAAACCGTCAGTCGATTCATCATATGCCACGTTTAGTTTATTTCAGGCCATTTTAAAGGGGGTATTTTGGTCACTTACCACTCACCTATATATACCCAGATGAGTTCGAATTCAGCCATTTTGCTCATTATTATTTCACAAACAAAAAATAGGGTTTATCTCTAAATTTAATCTCTAAGAACAAGACCCAATCTTCTTAAAAAATCAAAGGATTTCAAATCCTTCAAGTTCAAAAACATCAACAACCTTGAGTCAGGTATGCGTAGTGTTCATCTATGGATCCATTTTGTTCATAATGCTCAAGAACCATGTTTTAAATATTATTTTGTGATTGTCTTGCTGTGATATGAGCATGCACATGTTGATGATTGTTGTTTAAGTTTCAAGAAAATATCTTAAGGTGTTTTCATGAAGTATATGTGTTTTTTAGTTGAAAACCCATGATCCCTATGTGGCTTAATATGGTGAAATTCATAAACACACCAAAGCTAAAAGAATGCATGCAAAGTGTTTGATAATATGCCTAGGATGATAGAATTCATATTCCATGATTTAATAGTGCTTAAATGATAAGTCCATGCTCCATGCTTTATGATTTCCCATGAATTCCATGTGAGTGATATGAGTTGTTGTTGTGATATGAATTGAGCATGATATTAAGGCTATGCAAGTATATACATGTTTTATGAATTTCCCTTCCATGTATAAGATGTTGAGAACTATGCTTAGTGTGAAATCCCCTACTTATGATATTGTAAATTATGGACTCTACTCTTATGATCAAGTCAGTCATATGTGTCAATTTTCTTCCATTGAGTACTGGGGGTACTTGTACCTAAAAAATATAGTTGTGTGCCTAGATCCATGTTATGTTATAATGATAATCTCAGTCAAGCCATGATCTATAGAACTCAGTCGGTCATGTGACTCAGGAAACCTTAGAAATCTCATGATCTCAGTTAATTATCAGATAGTAGAACTATTTTGCCACTCAAAGGAATTCATTTACTTAGTCCATGTACCGTTAGTTAAATCATCTTCAGTCTTTTTAGATGGGAGTAGAAGTTAGAACTAAGTAAACCCAAGGATAGGAACTCACTTGTCGGTTTAGGGTGTGATTCTTAGTAATCATCCTTGTGTTCTAGAACTACGTAGCTAGCGTAGGTTGAGACATCTTAACCTATCAAATTAGGGTTGATAAGGTAGCTTAACTTTTTAGTTAAGGGTTCCCACCATTCTCATTTTATGTACCTACAAGCTAAGGGTCACTCAGTTGTCCTTACCAGTGACGCGGTATTGACAGCCTTCCAGTTGGGGCAAAGATTAGACCCCAACTTAGCTATATGCGTTATTATGGCATGTCAGTCAAACAACTAACTCCCATAGTTTCAATCTAAATCTCAGAAAAAGAACTCATAAAGTTCTTTAGATTTCAGTATACCAGAACTGTCAGATACAGTCAATTTAGTTACTGTACGGAACTCAGGTAGCTCCCTCAGATTCAGGACTGTCAGACACAGTCATCCATGTTATCACGACTCCAGTATTATTCATGTTAGATATCAGTAAACCATGTATTAGCATACAGATATAATTATCACGTATTCATGATTCCAGTTACTATGTATGCATATTTGCATTCTTGCATTCATATCAGTCTGTCAGGTAGCATCATTCATGCATGTAAACCCTTTTGCATTTATCCTACCTCACTTGTATACTCAGTACTCCCAGTTATACTGACATATTTGTGCTATGGTGATTTCTTTCATGTTACAGCATAGGTTCACAGATACGAGCTCCAGATCAATAGTAGCAGTAGCATTCCAGTCGCAGAGTTGCAGTGAGTCCTCATCTATTCTAGGATGATATTATTTATTTCATTTATTATATCAGTTCAGTTTTGCTAGACGGAGTTAGTTCAAGACATGTTCCTTCAACTCCTTATTCAGACAGTATTTAGAGGCTTTCAGATTTAGTTTATATTTAATTTAGAATTTTGTTGTTTTGGGTATTCGTTACCCCATATGGATGTTATAATTTGTCAGATATTCTATGCAGTTGAACCTTATGGACTATTGTTCATATTTTCTACATTTTTACATCATATATTTCATTGTACAGGTACAGATATCAGTCATGCATTATGTTATAGTCCTTCGAGGTTATAAGCACCGTGTAGTATTTCGGGTTTGAAAATTAGGGTATTACATCAAGAAATCTATGTCACCAGACTAGAGGTTACAGAGGTGCAGATTGGTGAAATAGGCCCTGCAATAATGCAGGATGCTTTCTCTAATGTTCTTGACACTGGAAAGATGGATCATCCTAGTATTACTGAGTCTGGTTTTTAGAATACATCTCAAGAGATGGATGATGGATACATAGTGATACACTCTGAGGATGAGATAGATAACAGTTAAATGGGTCATAAGCATTCTATTGATGAAGATCTGCTTGATGTTTTTGATCTAGGTGATCCTGAAAACTTTGTAATGGATATGAATAAGATTACTAGACAACAAAGGCTTTCTCCTAGAGGTCATTTACTCAGGTACAAGAAAGGGACCAAGCAACCATTACACGGCATGCCTGCTCACATAGCCAGACCTTTTACCAGGTCCCATTCTCATAAATCAGCCAAATAATCAGACACCTCACTTGGAGTGCAAGGGGTATCTTTACCAAAGGTGTACTGGAAAGACTCTAACAACCCATACACATTCATCAAATCTCTCTGGTAACAATTCTGGGGCCTTTCTCCAATATTACTCACCTTGAAGAACCTAAAAGGTTGCTCAAGCTGGAGCATACTATTTGTAATCCTAATGGAAAAATCTGGGTGTTCTGGTCTCTGGACATTTCTGGTTACATCATTGCTATTGAAGACCAACAAATTACTTGCTCAATTACTCACAGTGATCTTGTCCAACCTAATCTGGTAATCTTTCTTTATGCCAAGTACAGAGACTCTCTTAGAAGAACTCTGTGGAATTAAATGGTCAAACTTTCTACAACATCTTTATGTTGGTTCACAATTGGAGACTTCAATGTAATTACTGAAGTAGATAAAAAATTAGGAGGGATCCCTTATTAGATGAGGAAGAGCTTTGTATTATTAGGGGTGATTGAGGATTGTGGCTTAACTGATCTGGTCATTCAGGGTCCTAAATTTACTTAGTCCAATCTAAGGGGCATTCGTTGTAGAATATGGAAAATATTGGACAAGGCTATGGTTTCAGATGCCTGGTTGGAAAAAATGTCAATGACTAACATTAATTATCTGTCTTCTGTAGGATCTAATTATTTTCCACTACATATGAAGATGAAGAAAGGGTAGAAACACAGATAAAGTATTTCAAATGTTTTGACTGCTGGGTGGAAAATCCCACATTTATTAATACTGTGGAGATATACTGGAAGAAACCTTATGATGGAACACCTATATGGAAATTCCAACAGAAGTTGAAAAGATTAACCTCTACTTTAAGCCTCTAGCCTAAAGAAGGATTTGGAGATATTTATGCTAATGTGAAAGAATATAAAGAGAAGGTCATAGTAGCTTAGGAAAATCTGATCTCAAATGGTACAAGTATGAACAGACAGGAATTTGACATAGTACTAGCTGAATATATCAGACATCTCAAGGTAGAGAATGCTATCTTAAGAGAAAAGTCTCACTTGCATTGGTTAAAGTATGGAGATGCAAATTCTAGTTATTTTTATGTTGTCATTGGAGGAAAAAGAAGAAGAATGTTCATTCACAAAGTTAAAAAATGAAGATGGGGTATGGATTCAAGGAAATGATGATATTGATATATTTGCTTGTCAATATTTCCAGGATATTTTACTGGAAAAATAGAACATGTCCCAGAATATATGTTAGCTACCATTCCTAGATTACTTTCAGATGCTCAGAATGAGGCCCTTTAGGCAATTCCTACTCTGGATGAACTGAAGACTGTAGTATTTTCAATGAATGCTCATTCAGTTTCTACTCCTGATGGTATGAATGGAAGATTCTTTTAGTCCTGCTGTAATGTCATTGGTATGGATCTGCTTCAAGTAGTGGTAGCTTTCTTTTGTGGCCATACTATGCCCAAATACTTCTCACAGACTTGTCTGGTACTCCTTCCTAAAGTTTCTTACCACAACAAACTTTCTAAATATCGATCTATCAAATGAGTAACTTTACCAATAAAGTCATTTCTAAACTCCTCTACCTCAGATTAGCTCCCATCCTTCCTAATCTCATTTACAGTAATTAATCAGGCTTTGTATAGGGTAGGAATATTTTTGAAAACATCATGATTGTTCTGGAGATCATTAGTGGCATTAAGAAACCAACTATGGGTGGAAATTTGGTCATAAAGCTATACATATCCAAGGCGTATGACAAGGTATCCTGGTCATATACTTGCTTAGTTTTAAGAAGATTTAGTTTTGGTGAAATCTTTATTAACATGATTTGGAGAACTCTTTCAAATAAATGGTACTCAGTTCTTGTAAATGGTACCAGATATGGTTGTTTCCACTCTACTAGGGGCTTGAAAAAAGGTGATCCTCTCTCCCCTACTCTATTTATTCTTGGGGCTGAAGTATTATCAAAGGCCTTAAATAATCTGGTTTATCATCCTCAGTATTATGGATTTCATATGGAGAGAAAAGTGCCTAAAATAAACTAAACTGCCTAAAATAAACTATGTCAGTTTTGCTGATGACATTATCATATTCACTAATGAAAGGAGACACACTTTAAGGCTAATAATGAATACACTGGCATCTTATGAAGAAGTTTAAGGACAGCTGATTAACAAATATAAAAGTCATTTCTTTGTGCCAAACCAAGCTTTTCACTCCACAATTTCAATGATCAAAGATAAAATTGGATTTCAAAAGAAGTAGAGCCCCATTACATACCTTAGTTGCACAATTTATATTGGAAGGCAAAGAATTAGTCATTATACTGGGCTGGTTAGCAAAGTGGCTTGAAGAATTGCTAACTGGCAATCAAAATTGCTTAGCTATGGTGGTGGAGTGGTGATGGTAAAGCATGTTCTGCAAGCAATCCTTATTCATATTATTTCTGCTTGTATTCCTCCCAAAACTATCTTAAAACTCCTTGTTTGTTTGTTTGCTGACTTCTTTTAGGGATGGAAAGATATAAAAAAGAAGTACCACTAGGCATCCTAGAGAAATCTATGTTTCCCTACCAATGAAGAAGGGGTTGGTGTTAGTCATCTTGCTAAAATATGTCAAGCTATGAAATTGAAACAATGGTGGGTGTTCAGGAGCAGCAACAGTCTTTGGGGCAAATTCTTACTTGCTAATTACTGTCAGAGAGTTAATGTTGTAGCCATCAGAGTAACAAATGGTCAATCTATGGTCTTGAATAATCTGATGAAAAACAAGAAGAATGCGAAAAAACATATACTATGGAGACTCAAATCAGGTACCTATTACTTTTGGTGGGATAAATGAATGGGATTGAGGCCTCTACACAACTATAGAACTGATGGTGTAAGATTAAATTATGCTACGGTTGCATCCTTCTTAACTAATGGGGTGTGGAATAAGAAGAAGCTAAGATAATACAAACGCTTACACAGTTGTTACACTATATCATCAGAGTACCATTTCAGTTTCAAGAGGGGGTTCTTGATCTCCCAGTTTGGACTTTGAATACAAATGGTGGATTTAGTTGCTCCTCAACATGGGAAAGGGTCAGAGAACACAAAGAGATAATACTGTTGAACACTTATACTTGGCATAGACTGATTCCTTTCAAATGTTCCATCCTTCTTTGGAGATTGTTGAGACAGAAGTTACCCACAAATGAAAGGCTCAGGAAATTTGGTATAGCTCCCGTTAAATGTGGATGTTGTGCTAATCTAGGATGGGATACTATTCCCTACATCTTTCTAGTGATACCTTTTCCAGCTCACATCTTGCATTTTCTTTCATCCTCAATGGGAATTCTACATATCCCGGCCTCAATCAAAACTTTGATGCTTAAATAATTGAAGAATAATTCTTCTAATAGTGCACATAAATTGATTTTTTAGGCCTTGCCAATTATCATTTGTTGGAACTTGTGGAAACATAGATGTGCTGTCAAATAAGGAGGGAAGAAGCCCCAATTGGATAGAGTGAAATTCCTGATTTTAAAGAGATATCTCTCATCTTTTATGTAGTGCATTCCCTTATATTCCCTAGCCTATTGGATGGATAAAATTGATAGCTTACGTTGAGAAATGCAGATAGGAAATAAAGGTCATATCTGAGTATTGGTCTAAACCACCAACTTATATTGTCAAGTTAGATTCTGATGGTAGTGTAATCACAAAACCTAGGAGGATTAGAGTAGGGGTTCATAAGACATAATAATGATGATCTCATTTATGCATAAGCTACGTCATATGGACAAGGGACCAACAATCAAGAAGAGGTGGAAGCTGTTATATGGGGACTCTGATGGTGTTTGAGAAATGGTATACAACAAGTTATGTTAAATGTGTATTATGATCTCCTGTTTAGATGGAAAAGAGCACAAATTCCAATCCCATAGAATCTACAGCCCCTTGTGGAGACTTTACTCAAACTCATCTCTCAGTTTCAGCTGTGTATTTGCAGATATGTCGACAGAGAAGACAATTTTGTAGCAGATGCTTTATCTAAAGTTAATAACCAAGCAAAACAGCCTCAACATTATTTTCATAATTCTTAACATCCGTCATAAGTAGCAGGGTATTTCCAACTTGATAAAATGGGACTACCAATTTTCAGAGGGAGGAAATTGAATAAACCACAGGAACCACCTTAGTGACTTTATGCCTTGATAGAAATAACCAAGTAATGTATTATCATAGTTGTATTGGTTTTATATATTCAAATGTTGTTACCAATCTTGAGGTCAAGTATATGCCCCCTTATTGTACAGATTCTTTTGTGATTAATGATAAAGCCTGGGGTGATGCTCAGTCCCTAAAAACTTCTAAAAAAAAGGTTCATTGCTATTAATTATTATTACAACTACTACTTATCCTCTATTATTATTATTATTATTATTATTATTATTATTATTACTATTATTATTATTATTATTATTATGTTTATCACAATAATAATAATAATATTTTCCTTTTGTCAATATTGTGTCCTAAAAATCTGATATTTGTCTGGAATAAAAATATCTTTGGCCTTGAAATGATTAAGCCATTTTGTATAATGATCTTTTTGAAAAGATCTAGATTTTTAAAATACATCTCTCCTGTTGATTATATTATTAGATCTCTCTCTAGAACTTCCACATCCCAGATTAAAGAAAGCACTAGAATGAATAGCATCAAAATTGATAATGATAATATTGGAGTCATCATCAGAAGGCATATAGTCTTCTTGTTGGAAAACTTGTAGGTCCTCATCAGTTGAATCATTTTACTAATTATCACTATAAGGAGCTCATTTTCATTTGAATAGGCAGGTTTTTCAGGACCCCTCTCTCTTTTGTACTCTCTCACCCTCTCGTGTAAAAATATTTTGAGTGTGGAATAAAAGATCTTTGCTTCTAAGCATAATCCATTTGTTATAAGTTTAATTTAAATTTTTTATTTTAATTTAAACTTTCCTATCTCGAGTCTATGATTCCTAGTGTTTATGTATAGCAGAATATGTTACAGGTATGAAATGTATCTTGTTATTAATAAGAATTGTAAACCTCCATTGTCGCTGAGGTCTGTATGTCAAATTGAAAGGACTATTAGGGAGGTAGTACTGAAGTAGTAAGTTCCCCAGTAGGTAATTTAAAGTCCCTAGCTAATATGGAAATGTAACTATCGACATATCTGGCCATAAATCAGGGCAAAAAAGTAATTATTTTATTATGCACAGAAAGATCTGTATATAATTCTTCCTGGAAAGTAGTTTTTTCTTCTTTGCTTAAGTTTTGATAAAATCATGCTCAGAATAGTTCCAACAACTTTGGACCTACAAAAATTTCTTTCCATTAAAATAGTTTCATTTTTGAAATTCATCATTGTACACATTGGATTTAAAGTATGAAGAGGTTTATAATATATCCTATAACAAATACATACAACCTTAGTACCAGGCATGTAATCATATCTATGCAATTTAATACTCAGAATTAATGCATCCAAAGAATCCTTATCAGTAAGAGATATCTGAAAATTAGGATATGCATTAAAATACACAGGGCCATAAGCCAAACTTCTTTGGACTGTCTAAAATCTTAGATGTAAGACTTTGACATCGTGGAGATGGTATACGGATATATTCTTTTCTAGAGTAATGGAATTACCTGAGAGTAATAGTTCTCATTGGAAGTCCAAGTATATAGATAGTCTTCCCTTGTTATTTGCTAAAATAATTAGGAAAATCCTTAGAAGTCCTAATGTAAGTATTAACTATGAGGCCTACACCTATGGTAACCTTAAAAAGGTTGTTACTCAAGAAGGTTTAGCTTTATATAATGAGATTAAGTTGAACCAACAAGTTAAGAATTATCATCTTACTGAGAGACAACAGCTGGGAGAATTTTGTGAATTATCGTCTTACTGAGAGACAACAGCTGGGAGAATTTTGTGAGCAATTTGCCATACATATCCCCAAAACCTGAAAAGAATCTCTTAAGCATAAGAAGAAGTACTCTGCGGAAAGAAAATCTAAAAAAATTGAGAAGAAAAGGAAGAGAAAGGAGGATTACAAATCCAACAAGGCTTATAGAAAAGCCAAGAAGACCAACGCTTGTTACCGATGTGGTAGATTTGGCCACTTTCCAAAAGATTGTAAAGTAAAAAAGCAAGATCAAGAGTATCCCTATCGATAATGATATTAAATACTCCCTATGTAAGATTTTTCTTAATTCCTCTCCAAAAAACTCCAGTACAAACCATAGTGATAATGAGAAAAATGATTCAACCGATGAGGACGTGTGAGTTCTCCAACAAGAAGACTATATGCCTTCTGATGATGAGTACATACCTTGCCAAGAAGGAAAACCTTGTACGAACAAGGAGGAGGAGGATGTTTTATACAACATCATATCACAATTTCAAGATATAGAAATTAATATCTTGAAAGATGAAAATTAGCAGCTCTACTAGAGATGTTAAAGAAATTGGGTAAACAAGATGATAAACCATCCACTAGTTCTTCCCCTATTCAGGAATAAATGAATATTATTCCCTCCTAAAAAGGTCCTTATACCATTATTGAAGTTAATAGACTTCTAAGGGAAAGACAAAAGGTTGTAGCTATTCCAGCAACAACCCAGGACCTAAAGAATGAGATAGATAATCTCAAAAAGGAAATATCTTTCCTTACGAGTCATAATTTAGCATTAGATCAAAGTGTTTCTACATTAGAAAACCCAAAATTGGTACTCGTTGAGGATAGAAAAACTCTCCCTAATGAAGATTTCCTTAAATCCTTAGAAAAAGTTGCTCACCAACACTTCAATACTAAGGTCACCCTTCTTATTGATTAAAATTATAAGAAGGAATTTATAGCTCTCATTGACAGTGGCGCAGGTTGTAACTGTATCCAAGAAAATATCAAAACTTTTAGGTATTTATTAAATACCACAAACACTGTGTGAAATGCCAACTAAGAACAGGATCGCTTCACTGTTACACTAGTTACCTTTACTATATGTTAGTTAACCTTAGTCATGAGTCAAATCTTAAACCAAGTCCCAATTATGGCCCTTCATGCCCACTTGGCTAATCGGTCTATACAGGGACATCCGACCTTAATGCCAAGATTGGACTCATAACTACAACATCTTAACATACAGACTTCTATAGCAATGGAGGCTTACAATTCTTATTAATAAAAAGATACCATTTCATTCCTGTAACATATTCTGCTATAGTTCAACACTAGGAATTTAGCCTATCATAGGCTAGAGATAAAAAAGTTTAAATTAAAATAAAAGATTTAAATTAACCTTATAATGTATGGATTGTGCTTAGAAGCAAAGATCTTTTATTCCACACTCAGAATATTTTTACAAGAGAGGGTGAGAGAGTACAAAAGAGAGAGGGGTGCTAAAAAACCTGCCTATTCAAATGAAAATGAGCTCCTTATATAAGGGATGCTCTATACAAAGGACAAAATAAGAAATGACCCTTACTATTCACAATTGGCCTTAACTATTTATAAACGACCCTTGCTTTTTTAGAAATCTAAGTGTCCTTTACTATTCCCTGACTCTTGCTTTTTCATAAAGTTGTTTTCATTCTATCTTCCATCATAGCTTTCAATAATTTTAGCAGTGGCGAGGCCCTCTATGTCCTCCATGTTCTCATGTCATTTTTCCTTTTGTTTAGCAGTGCTGGAAGATTCTTCTATTGTTGATTGAAATTTTTTCAAATATTCATTCAAATCTATGTCTTCATCACTCTGGATACTCTATGACTCTCCAGCCAAACAATCTCCTACAGAAGAGACTGACATATCTAAAGTGCATTCTTGATCAAGATTTTTCAACAAATCTTTTTTTACTTCCTCCATATAGGATACCAAAATCTCGGCTTTGGTCATTGAGCCCTTTTTCATTTGAAGATTGATGTTCTTGAAAGGGCTAAACTCTTTCTGCTCATAGGGAGACTCAATTTCTTTTTGCGGCCTATATTTTGCAACAATTATCTTTATTGATTGAATCAGTTAGTGACCATGGATACTACCATCACCCGTTTTCTGGTTTAATTTACTCCAAAATTTATTATAATAAACCCGCATTAAAAATGGTAAATTATCCATATTTGGTTTTACTTCTATGGACCACTTCAAGATCCAGGGAATTGAACATTCAATGAAGAAATACATCATAGATATTCCTTCAAAATATATATTATCTTTTCGTATTTTTAGAAGTGTCGATGATACTTCTATCCAGTCTTGGTACAGACTCTTAACTGGGTCGGGGAATATTTTTGGTGACGAACCATGCAAGATCGACCATTTAGAAAACCAATTTGGTATACTTTATTTGTGCACATTTGCACATATTTTTACAAACCATGAATGAGATCTCTCATGATTCTCACATAAGAAAACCTTATCAAAGATTTCCATATAATCCCAATAATTAAATTTTACAACAACTTTCTGTTGTTTGGGATGTATATATTCTCTTTCTTTTAGGGTACTCAAGCCCCGTTATTCATGAGTAAGAATATGTTTGATTATATTTTTAGAATAACTATAATCTTTTTAGACTTCTTCATTAGCATATAAATATTGGATTTCTGCAGAACCCATCGCAATAATATGGATTGATAATGTTTGTGATATTTGTAAGATGCCGCAGCAGAAAACATATTATCCAACTACCTCTACATCAACTGCCAAGGATTATCGTTCCATAAAAAATCATGGTTTTCAAGGAGAATTATGATTTTTCTATCTTGTTACATTCATGCAACTCATTATTCCCATTGTCATCTTTAAGAATACTTTTATATGAAGAGACTTCATTATCCCCCTATTTCTTAGACTTGAATTTCATGAATTGTAAAAATTTGTGATATGTTTATTCATTTGTATTCATACCAGAGAACTTAAGATTGCAATGCTCGATGATATTAGCCTCTGACTTTCAATTTGGGCGAGGACATTACCTCTACCTCTTGGTGAATGTCTTCTACATCTTCCTCTGAACGAAGAAGAAGATCCTCATGAGGCCATCCTAAAATCCATAAGAGAAAACATTAGCTTAAAAACTCACGAGTTAAAAATCGGGTAGACTTTTATCCGACCCCTTTAAATATTAGATTTTAAAATCAAATGGGGCCAACAAAGCCTACCTTATTTTAAACATTTGCTTAGAAATATCATGTTTAAAATCTTTTTTAAAGATAAATTTGGGAGCTTGGAAATTAGTCCTAATTAAGAAGTTTTGATTATAAAGATCGACTTGAAATTAAGAACACATTTAACTATAGAAAGAATTTCCTTAGCTATAGTTGCATAATTTTTTTGGATGGCACTTCATTTTCTAGAATAAAATTGAACATTATGAATACACTTTTCTTCTAGGGAATATTGTTTGAGAATTCCACCATATCCAATGTCAAATGCATCAGTATCAATTATTTTTGCCCAATCGGCATTTGCAAGTGTAAGGCATGGAGAATTTTCCACTTTAGCCTTAATATTTCTTACCGCAGTAGTATGGCTCTTAGACCATGCTTTAGGATTTTTCTTCAGTCTATCATACAAGATAGCTATATCTTTTTTTAGATCTTCCATAAAGGGAGATATATAATTTAAACTCTCCAAAAATCTCTGCAACTGGGTTTTGTCTGTTATTTCATCAGGAAATTTAGAAGAAAATTCAATATTTCTATTTATGGGAATAATTTTCCCTTTGTTAATATTGTGTCTTAAAAATCTGACATTAGTCTGGAAAGAAAATATCTTTGGCCTTGAAATGACTAATCCATTATGTATAATGATCATTCTGAAAAGATCTAGATGTTTAAAATGTGTCTCTATGCTTTTTGAGAACACCAGAATATCATCAATTTAGACAATAATAAAATTACTGTATGGTATAAAAATATCATTCATGATATTCTGAAACTTTGAAGGAACATTCTTTAGACCAAAAGGCATGACATTCCATTCAAATTGTCCTATTGGAACATTAAAAGCAATTTTATATTTATCAGCTTCCAAAATTTGAATTTGCCAATAACCTGATTTCAGATCAAATTTCAAAAATATTAGAGCAATATACAAATGATCTAATAAATCCTTCTTATTGAGAATTGGATATCTAATCCATTTAAGGACTTTATTCAAAGGTTTGTAATTGATAACCAACCTCAGAACTCCTCGTTCTTTTTCTACATGCTTATTCACATAAAATGCAGTACAGGACCATGGAGACTTAGATGGTCGAATCAGGCCTTTATGCAAAAGAGATTTAATTTTTTTACATAATTCTAAATAGTCAGAATTCATTTAGCAATGTCTGGCCTTAGTTAGTATATTACTTTCTTGGAAATCATTTTCATATGGAAGACTAACAACATGTTGTTTCCTTTGCCAAAATGCATTTGTATGATCTCCTCAAATTTGGATGGACAACTGATTTTTTAGAAACTCAATTTTTCAAGTAATTTTTATTTTTGAAGAGTTTCATTGATAGTCAAACTGCAAATTTCATTTTTCAAAAATTCCATTTGCCTATTTTTTAAAAAAAATCTTTTCTTTTATCAGATTTAAATATCTAGTGTAGGGTGCATCACATCATTCAAACTGAATATGTTTATCATTAAAAGTTCCAATGATACCTTTTTCATCCCATCAAACTAATGGATATAAATATAGAAACCAAGGTTTCCCTAAGATAAGTTCATCGGTAATATCTTTAACCAAAACAAAAGTTTTAGGCATACAAACTTTGTTTTTACAAATGTAAGCTTTAGGGATTCTATGCTCAACTTCAATTTCCTGACCACTTGCTTTTCTCACAGTGTTAGTGGTCTTTTCAAAATACCTAGAAGGTACCATACCTTCTTAGATGCGGTTATAGCCTGCCTCACTGTCAGTGAGAGCTATAAATTCCTTCTTATAATTATAATCAATAAGAAGTTTAACCTTAGCATAGAAGTATTGGTGAGAAACTTCTTCTAAGGTTTTAAGGAAATCTTCACCAGGGAAAGTTTGGCTATCCTCAACGGGTACCAATTTTGGGTTTTCTAATATAGAAACCCTTTGATCTAATGCTAAATTACGACTCTTAAGTAAAGATATTTTCTTTATGAGATTATATATCTCATTCTTTAGGTCCTGGGTTGTTTCTAGAATAGCTTCAACTTTATGTCTTTCCCTTAGAAGTCTATTAACTTCAGTCATAGTATAAGGACCTTTTTGGAAGGGAATAATATGCATTTCTTCTGGAATAAGGGAAGAACTGGTGTATGGTTTATCATCCTACTTACCCAATTCCTTTAGCATCTCTAGTAGAGCTGCTAATTTGTCATATTTCAAGATATTAATTTCTATATGTTGAAATTATGATATGATATTGTATAAAACATCCCCCTCCTCCTTGTTAGAAAAAGGTTGTCCTTCTTGGCAAGGTATGCACTCATCATCAGAAGGCATAGAGTCTTCTTGTTGGAGAACTTGCAGGTCCTTATCGATTGAATCATTTTCCCCATTATCACTACGATTTGGACTGGAGTTTTCTGTAGAGGAATTGAGCAAAATCTTACACTAGGAGTCTTTAATATCATCATCAATAGTGAGACTCTTGATCTTTCTTGTTTACTTTGCAATCTTTTACAAAGTGGTCATATCTTCCATGTCGGTAACAAGCGTTGGTCTTCTTGGATTTTCTATAAGCCTTGTTGGATTTGTAATCCTCCTTTCTCTTCCATATCTTCTCAATTTTTTTTAGATTTTCTTTTCTCAGAGTACTTCTTATGCTTAAGAGATTCTTTCGAGGTTTTAGGAATATCTATGGCAAATTGCTCACAAAATTCTCCCAACTGTTATCTCTCAGCAAGACGATACTTCTTAACTTGTTGGTTTAACTTAATCTCATTACATAAAGCTAAACCTTCTTGAGTAACAACTTTTATATGGTTACCATAGGTGTAAGCCTCATAGTTAATACTCACATTAGGACCTCTACGGGTTTTCATAATTCTTTCAGCAAATAACATAGGAGGACCATCTATAAATTTGGAATTCCAATAAAAACTATTACTCTCAGGTAATTCCATCACTCTAGAAAGGAATGCATCCTTATACCATCTCCACGATGTCAAAGTCTTACATCTAAGATTTTGGAGCAGAGTCTTAATACTCTCACTATTATCGGACCATCTTCCAGAGAAGCGCTCAATAATATTAATAATTAAAGTATAGACAGCGTTCATGACCTCTTTTCCATCCTTTTTACTATAGACTGAATGATTTTAGCTTTTTGGTCTTGAGTAAGATAATTATCCCACCAGCCTTTAAGCTGACCAGTAAATCCTACCATAATCATTTCAGTAATTCCCCTATCTGTAAACCTAGATGGTACAATACATCAACATTCTTTGTACCAATGTAGATTTCATCTCTTCTGAAACTATTTGGGACATATAACCTTGTTCTTCAAATAGAACATCTTGAGGAGTTGGTCTAGGATAATAAAATATCTTTTGGGTAGGTTTCCTAGAAAATTTATCAGAGATTTTATTTATCTCAACAGGAGTAACATGCCCACCATTGTCTCCTGCAAACTTTTCATCATGGATGGGATTTATTTTTAATCCGTAAAATCTTTCTTCTAGAAACTTTTCGATATTATCTAAGTCACTAGTTACCTTGAAATCTTTGATTTCAGAGGGAGGATGGATGGTAGGAGTAGCCAGGACTTCATGGTCTTTTTGTTTGAGGTCTAATTTCTTAGTATTACTAAGCTCTATCTTTTTTAATTCAGATAGGACCTTATCAATTTTTTCATGTAGAGCAATAATTTTGCTCTCCTAAGATACTCATATCGTAATTAGCATAATTATGCAGCTTTAGCATCATATCGATATTTCGAGCAGTTATTATGGAAGTATATTATCAATCAGCTTAGTAGAAGCAGTAAAATGAACTATCTTGTTGTCCCCTTCAATTTGAAAGGACTGTTGGGGAGGTAGTACTAAAGTAGTAATTTTCCCAGTAGGAAATTTAAAGTCCCGAGATAACATGGAAATGTAACTATCCACACATATGGCCATAAACCAGGGCACAAAAGCAATTATTTTACTGTACGTAAAAAGATCTGCATAGAATTCTTCCTGGAAAATAGTTTTTTCTTTGCTAAAGTTTTGAAAAACCCATATTCGAAACAATTCCCATCTAGGTTTATAGAATTCTTCAGAAATTCTTTTACTTTGCAGAGATCCTGGACTAAAATCAATTCGGTTGTGATTCATTTTAAACCAGTTGAAAATTCCATTTCGAACTTCATTGGATCCATATTAGGGATTGTAGTAACAATATTATTACTATCAGTCCTGATGCTATTCATTCTAGTACTTTGTCTAATCTGAGATGTAGAAGCTCTAGAGAAGGATCTAATCAATAGTATATATGTAAGAAGATGTTGATCTTGTTAATCTCGATGATGTTGCATCACACAATACCTCTGAAATCTCTACACTGAGATCTGTTTGAGGAGGAGCTGCATCCTCAAGGATCCATTCTTCAGGGAAATTAATTTCATCCTATTTTATAGGTCGTCTAGTAACAAATTTGGACCTACAAAAAATTATTTTCATTAAAATAGTTTTATTTTTGAAATCCATCATTCTACACATTAAATTTAAAGTATGAAGAGGTTTATAATATATCCTATAACAAATACATATAACCTCAGTACCAAGCATGTAATTATATCCATGCAATTTAATACTCAAAATTAATGCATCCAAAGAATTCTCATCAGTAAGAGATATCTGCAAATTAGAATATGCATTAAAATACAAAGGGCCATAAGTCAAACTTGTTTGGACTGTCCCAATAATAGACTCTTTCCAATTTTTATTTCTGCCATCTCTTAAAGCTACAATAAAGCTTTCAGGCAAACCTCTCAGGGTTAGTGGTTTAAATGTAACTTGAATTAAACCAATATGCATGAACTTACATGTTTCACGATACGGAGAAAAATCACTTTCATACAAGAATTTGAAAGTAGCATGATCACTATCCACTGTAAGTGTCTCTTCTGTTGTTTTAACAACTTGTTTGAGACCTAAAGTATCAAAAGTTCCCATTTGGTACAACTTTATGGGTGGCACTTTTGGGATCGTCCACTTGTTAAGAAGATCCAAGTGCTGAGGAATATCATGCTCCTCTTTTTTACTATTTTTCCACAATATTTTTCTTCCTTATGATATTCATTAGGATTAATGTGTTCAACATATAACAGTTATGTATGCTAGTATTTCATGGCTCTGATACCAAGTAAGAATCAGATTGCTTCACTGTTACACTAGGTACCTTTACTATATGTTAGTTAACCTTAGTCATGAGTCAAATCTTTAACCAAGTCCCAATTACATCCCTTCATGGCCACTTGGCTAATCGACCTTTACAGGGACATCCGACATTAATGCAAAGATTAGACTCATAACTACAGCATCTTAAGATACAGACCTCTGCAACAATGGAGGTTTACAATTCTTATTAATAACAGGATACCATTTCATACCTGTAACATATTCTACTATAGTTCAACCCTAGAAATTTAACCCATCATAAGCTAGAGATAAAAAAGTTTAAATTAATACTATACTATACTACTACATTTTTAAAATTAAAAGTATTGCTACTATATGTACTATTATTTCTACTACTACTACTATATTATTATTATTATTATGATTATTATTATTATTATTATTATTATTATATTATTATTATTATTATTATGATGATGATGATGATGATGATGATGAAACAACAACAATAACAACAACAACAACCACAATTACAACAACCACAACAACAGCAGCAGCAACAACAACAACAACAACAATATCAGCAATAACAACAACAACAACAACAACAACAACAACAACAATATTGTATATTTTTCATTATATTTGACCCAAATAAGTTTATGAAATATAAGAGTTCGTTTAGAACTCTTTCATTGAGGGTTTCTATTTTTAAGTTAATTAATAATTTTTTAAAAAAGATAATATATTTTTAAATTTAAATAATTATAAAAATCTTATTATAATACATTAAACTTGCCGTAAAAACTAACATGTGGCTTCTCAGCAATTTGCCACTTGGCTTCTCTGGTGCTTCGTCCTCTACTTTATAATATCTATAAATATAGATATAGATAAAAAATTATATTTATTTCGTATTGTCAATATACATAATCCAAGTGTTGTCCGTTTTTTTTTTAAAAAAAGAATAACTATATACACATATTATGTATACTTTATATTTATATTATTTTAGTAATAAGTTATTGATTAGATTTTCAAATCAGCTAATTTTTAAAATTTAATGTAATAGTCTCCCTAGAAAAATTATTTTTGGAGAGCAACAATTTGTATTTGACCAATTAGTTTAAAAAATAGCTTTTCCAATATTAGATAGTAATTTATGCTAAATTAAAATCGTGTCACATTAGAGGTGAACGATTAGAGGTATCCTCTAATTACCACGATGAGGCTGGTCCCTATTTTAATAGACACAATTATGAATATTCATTCTGAATGTTGGGCTAAGTGCTTCCAGGTAAAAAACTCTATTAATTTTCCCCAAAAAACTTAATTTTCATCATGAAAATTTGGTCAAATACGTTAACCAAAAGGATATGAATTTGGTAAAACATCTCAACGAAAAGGATGAGAATTCTTAAAGAAAAAATAATAAAGTATTCTTAGTAAAAGCATGACCAAACAGATCTTTCATGATTGTTTTGATGTCACATGTAAATTCATGCCTGATATAAGATCACTAAAATCTAATTTTGTTTACAGTAAGAAGGTGTTTGTGCCTATAAATAAAGGATATTTCCTCTTCTCATTCAATCAAAATTCCAAAGCCTTTTAGCAATTTTAAAATTTCTCAATGAAGTCACAGTTGCTTTTTTTGCTCTCATTCTTTTGGGTGAGTAAATTCTCCACTTATATATGTATTTTTTCCTCTATTATATCGCACATATATTGCTGTATACTTTCTCTGTATATATTATTTAATTATGTTCTTTGAAAAATCAAATAATTTAAATTTGAAAAGCATCAATTAGTATTCTACTTATGGTTTAATTATAAGTGGAACAGTACTGATTAAAAATTAAATTGTTTGATTTTGTATATATGTAGCTTGCTTTTGTCGTAAGCCATAGAGTGATATCGCCGGAAGTTTACTGGAAAGAAAAATTACACAACACATAAATTCCCAAAGAGATCAATGATTTCCTTCCTCAAATTCTTAACTCTACATATTTTACTTTTAACATTATGGGTTTGTTTTATCTATCATATATAACATAAAGTGAATTTTTTGAAAAATAGTATTTTTGTATTTGATATGAAGAAAGTTATATACACACATATATATACACACACATATATTCAAAGTACTTTCGTCACTTTGGTTCTCTCTCTTTTTATGAAATTGACTTTCATTTGATTTGTAGGTATGAATTATAATAGTAATCCAAAAGTATATCATGGTTACTTAAATTATGGGATGTGGCCTTGGAATCATGCTGCTATAAAGGATGACATTCGTGAGTTAAAATATGATAGCAATCGTTATCTTTACAAACCTTACTTCTTCGAAAAGAATTTGAAGAAAGGAAATATCATCAACTTTCCCACTTTCAAAGATAAAAATGATGCACCAATTTTGCCTCACCAAGTTACGGAATCCATTCCCTTCTCATCGAAAAAATCCCAGAAATTCTGAACCATTCTCAATAGATGGTAATTCAAAGGATGCTCAAACAATCAAGAACTCTATCAATATATGTGAAAAGCCATAGATACACCATAAAGAGAAGAAATTTTGTGCAACTTCACTTGAATCCATGATAGATTTCATGTTATCAAAGCTAGGAACAAACAGTATCCAAGCAATTACAAGAGAGGTAGAAGGGGAAAGTAGTAAAATATTTCAAAAATACACCACAAAAAAAAGTTGAACAAATAGCGAATGGGAATAAAATGGTATGACACAATGTTGACTACCCGTACGCTATGCACTATTATCATATTGGAGGACATACCAAGAAATTTATGGTATATATGGTATGTGTTTGTTGGAATCTTAAAGTTTTGATGAATGACAAAATGAATGAAACAAGTTGAATTTGATTCAAACAACTGATGATAAGGGAAAAAAAGTTGAGTTGAAAAAGAGTCCTATGTGAAGAAAGAGCTTCTCTTCAAAGCATATCCTTAAGAGTCCAATGTATGGAACGAGAAAGATTCTAAAAATTGAAGAATTTAAAAGAGTTGGAGTTTTACTACAACACTAAGGAGACAAGAGTTGGAATTGAAGAAGGAGTCTCACTTGAAATAGAACTCTATGCAATGAGAGTTCTAATTAAAGTAGGAGTTTGAAATAAAGAATAACTCTTTGGAGAGTTGTGCTTAAATAGAAGATGCAGAAGCCAGAATAATTCACGCACTTAAAAAAACAGAAAAGCTCAATCGACAGATTGACTTCATGAAGTGCTACTCAATCAATGAAGAAACACGTTGAAAAAACTGGTCCTCAGTACAAAATCCATCTAAGAGTTTTAGCGTTGATTTTTAGAGTTGTTCATTATGTTTGATCTATTCATGTAATATTAGTTTCATTGTGTTATAAACAAAATTAGGAGCTAGTCTTCGAGTTAGGGGAAACTCAAAGACTTTGGAAACACATACCTTGGGAGGTGTGTGTGTAGTTAGGATTTAGAGTTTATAATTCCTAGTTATTGAGTTATAGGGATTAGAGTTTATAATTCCTAGTTTTTGAGTAATAGGAATTAGAGTTTATAATTCTTATTTGTTGGTTACAAGAGTTTTGTAATCAGTCGTTGTTGAGGCTCAGAATTTTTTAGTGAAGTTGGGGTTAAATCCTGTAGAGGTGGAGGTCGTGAGTTTTTACACCTTTTGAGCCGGGTGTTTTCCACGTAAAAATTATTGTGTTCTTTACTTTCTGTTTACTGCTTCCTTGAAACGCGTTAGTGGAATACGTCATGCAACACGTTCCATCGATAAGAAAAAGTTAGGCAAAAATAAGAAAATCAGTAGGGAACGAATTCTTAACAAGTGGTATCATAGAGAGGTTGTCTTAAAAAGGGCTAGCACCTAAGAGAAAGATCAATATGATGAATTCCGCACCACCTACTGGTCATAGTGAAGGTTAATCCACTATTAGACCTCACTCTTTGATCACTCTTACTTCATTTGGTGGAAAGCTAGGATGAAAACATTCATTCAAGGGTAAGACTACGAGTTATGGGATAGGATCACTGATGGTCCTACTATTCTAATAAAGTTAGAAGATGGGAAACAGGTCAAGAAAGTAAGAAGTGAACTCACTCCTCATGACTTATTGACATTAAAGAAAAATGCTAAGGCCAAAAACATTTTGGTCTGTGGATTAGGACCTGCTGAATACAATAGGGTATCAACATGCACCACTGCTAAAAAAATTTGGGATGCTCTAGTAAATGCTCATGAAGGCATATCTCAAGTAAGAAAATTCAGAATTTCTCTTCTCTTCACTGAGTATAAGGCATTTAAGATGAAGAAGAATAAAACCTTACATGAGATGATGACAAGGCTTACTGCCTTAACAAATGAGTTGACCTTCTTATGAAAAGCTATATCTGAAGAAGAACAAGTTGAGAAGGTACTAATGGTATTACAAAAATCAAAGTGGAATGTTAAGGTGACTGCAATCAGGAAAGCAAATAAGGATCTTGCAGGCATGACCCTCAATGAGTTAGTGGGGAATTTAAGAACTTATGAAATGTAAATTGATGGAACTAAAGTGATAGAAGCCCCAGAGGATACCTTAGCTCTGAAGGCATCTTACAGTGATGAAGAAATTGAACTTGATAAAGAACAAGTTGCCTTTATAGCTAAGAACTTCAGCAAATTCTTCAAAAAGAAGAAGGGAATAGGTAGTAAGAAATGATCAAATGACAATCTAAATGGATTCTACAAGTGTGGTAAGACTGATCATCATATCAAGGATTGTCCTGTTTGGGAAATAGAATGGAGAAAGAAAAGGGCTGAAAAGGAATTGAATGAAAAAATAAAAAAAGGGAAGAATATAAAATGGTAGCAGCTTGAGGATTTGACTCAGATGATGATGAAGTTGATGAAGCAGCACTCATGGCTCTTGGAGATTCAGACTTGGAGGAAGAAGATGATGCTTCTGAGGTAAGTATACTTGAACTTAAAGAAAAGTTGCATTTGTTTTCTAAAACAAAACTTATTTCCTTGATGGGTGCACTAATTGATGACTTCCAAGAATCAACTTATGATAGGGATGAGCTGTTCAATAGTCTTGCAAGAATCAAATTTTATTTTATTGATTTAAAATCTTGCAAGAGCACTGTTGAACAGAAAAACTGCTCTCTCAAGAAACAGGTTGAGCAACATGATTCTTCAAATAATAATATTAAGTATGAAGTTCTAAAATTGACACTCTATGAAAAAAGTAAAAAACACCAAGAATAAAGAATAAGAAAAAGTTGAACTTGAATTGGTCAAGTACAAAGAAGAGTGTAATAATACAACAGAAATGGTGAATAAACTGAGTCAAAAAGTCTCTAAACTAAAAATTGACCTTGAAAGAGCAAACAGGTGGACAAAACTCCTCAAGAATTGTTCATAAGTTGAGTGAAAGATATCACTGTGAAAAAGCTAGTTTGGGTTTTCACAAAAGTCTTGATGCTTATCAAGACTTGTGTTATATCTGTAGAAACCTTGGACATCCAACCACTGAATGTCTAGTTGCTGCCAAAAGCATATCCAACAGTCTAAATTTAGAAAATAAACTATCTCAAACCAAGAAAATAATAACTAAACCTAATCAGATAAATGTGTCACATAACCTGTTGCCTGCATGGGCTAGAAGAAATCTGATTCATCCATTTACTCATAAGAAAGGACCCAAGCTTGTCTGGGTGCCTAAATTTAACCCCTAATTTGTTTTACAGGTGAGAGTGAAAGGAGGCAAGAAAAATTTGTACATGGATAAAGCTTGCCTAAGCCATAAGACTAGAAGAAAATAAAGTTTCTTTCACTCACCATATTTAAAGGAGGAATGGATCATTTGAAAGATGGCCAGATTTGTAGTGCTCGTGTAAGGGGAAAGCAAAGGAGGTTTAAAAAAATAAAAAAATAAAAAGAGAATGACTGTGAAACTGATGTTCATGCACAGAAACATATTGTACCTCCTAGTTCAACTGCTATACAGACTGAAGGCATATTGACAGTGGGAGCATATTGTACCACCTGGTTCAACTGTTGTACAGAATGAGGGTATATTGATAGGGGGAACAACAAATAAAGAAATTGAGGCATCAATAACACTAACACAAGCTGATGATAATTTCATTGGTAATTTATAAGAATTGGTGTTGTCACAAGAATGTTGAGATATCTCGTGGGAATCAATGGATTAAGACTATGGTATTTAAATAAAAGTAATTTCACTCTTGAGGGCTATAAAGATGTTGATTATGCGAATTACTTAATTGACTGAAAATGCACTACTATCACTAAGTAGATAGCATTTGAAAAGAATAGGCTAGACTTGGAGATGATTAAAATTGCATGAACTCCCCTCAATGATTGACTAGAATAACCATTTTTCTTTTTGATCTTATTAGCTAAATATTTATTCTATTCAGTCTTGCATATTTAGTTGTGTGTCTCAACTTCAGATTTTTGACTTTTCTAACCTAATTTTGTATTAGATTGTGCAGAAAAATAGGTACAAGCAAGAAATTGTGACCACAAAGTTTTTCTTATCAGGTATATTCTACACTAACATAAGCATAGGCTGTCTAAATTGAAATAGTTGAGCACACCTGTTCAATTCCATACAGTTCATCCTCTCATTGTCTAATAAAGCTAATGAATTGGTTGACAAAACTTTATTTGATTCTCTGCAAATAGTTGTGCACAAATATTTTAATTCTACACCAAAAATTCCTTCTTCTCTCTCAACCAAAATATCAGTTTTTGGATCATGTATTTTCCAAAGTTGATCATCAATCACATGCGGCATATGTTTCTGAAGAATGAAAAGGGACATGTTCTCCCTTTTAGTTCCTAATTGGCTATTTTTGGGGACTACTCAATTCTAGTTCAGGTTTGACTTCAATAAAAAAAAATAATGGATGTTCTTGAAAAAATGAATCATGTTGTTGTACCTGTTTCAACAAGGAGGGATAATACTCATTTAAAAAAGAGAGGATTTAGCTGAGAAAAATCTGAACTAGAAGTTGCATAAGATAGTCATGACGAGTAATAAGAGGTTTGTAAGGTGAGGATCATGACTTTGAATCTTGACCTTGATTGATGGAGGAATGAAAATGTTGAATACATTTGTCAATTGACACAGTTGATATAACCTCTTCCACCTTTCTCATCAGCTCTTCACTAATTGTATCCTTAGCCATGTCCCATTTTTATACCGTATGCTTTTTTTATTAATGCTCAATTGTTTTTCCCTGTTTATTACTAGCTTAGGTTTAATAAGGAACATGCTCTGTCAGTTAAATGGAACGGTTATCTTTGCTAAATTGACTCATAATTTTGCTCTCTTTAATACATTACTATGTTGGCTAAAGTCTTTGTCTGATTGTTTTGGTGATTGCCCTAGTGGCCATGAATAGCAAAACAAATTACTTTGGCTAGTATATTATTGCATTGAAATGGTTTTCAATGATGCCAAAAGGGGGAAGATAAGAGGGTTATGCAATCTTTATAACCCATTGACTAACTTGTTTCATTCTAGTGTTTTAAACTTTAGTACCAACAGATGAAGATGTTTAAATGCACAAAGACAAAAGGTTTGACATCATAAAAAAGGGGGGAATTTGTTGGAACCTTGAAGTTTTGATGAATGAAAATATGAATGAAACAAGTTGAATTTGATTCAAACACATAATGATAAGGGAAAGCAAGTTGAGTTGAAAAAGGAGTCCTATGTGAAGAAGGAGTTTCACTTCTAAGCATATCCTTAAGAGTCCAATGTGTGGAAGGAGAAAGATTCTAAAAATTGAAGAATTCAAAACAGTTGGAGTTTTACTACAACACTAAGGAGACAAGAGTTGGAATTGAAGGAGTCTCACTTGAAGTAGAACTCTATGCAATGAGAGTTCTAATTAAAGTAGGAGTTTGAAATAAAGAATGAATCTTTGGAAAGTTGTGCTAAAATAGAAGATGCAGCAGCCAGAATAATTCACGCACTTAAAAAAGTAGAAAAGCTCAATCGACAGATTGACTTCACGAAGTTCTACTCAATCACTGAAGAAACACGTTGAAGAACCTGGTTCTCAGTAAAGAATCTAGCTAAGAGTTTTAACACTGATTTTTAGAGTTGTTCATTATGTTTGAGCTATTCATGTAATATTAGTTTCAGTGTGTTATAAATTGAATTAGGAGCTAGTCTTCGAGTTGAGGAAAACTCAGAGACTTTGGAAACACATACCTTGGGAGGTGTGTGTAGTTAGGAATTAGAGTTTATAATTCCTAGTTATTGAGTTATAGGGCTTAGAGTTTATAATTCCTAGTTGTTGAGTTATAAGAATTACAGTTTATAATTCCTATTTGTTGGTTACAAGAGTTTTGTAATCAGTCGTTGTTGAGGCTCAGAGTTTTTTTAGTGAAGTTGGGGTTAAATCCTGTAGAGGTGGAGGTCATAGTTTTTTACACCTTTTGAGTCGGATGTTTTCCACGTAAAAATCATTGTGTTCTTTAATTTCTGTTTACTTCTTCGTTGAAACATGTTAGTGGAACACGTCAGGCAACACGTTCCATCGATTAGCAAAAATTAGATGAAAATAAGAAAATCAGTAGGACACGAATTTTTAACAGTATTGATGGAACAAAAGTTAAAGCACTTTCGGTGTGCCACCAAGATACATCTTTTTGGAATCCAAAGGGATTACCTTTTGTAGTGCTCAATGTTAAGCCTGGAACTACCCCTAGTTGCTGTTTCCTTCCAAATGATCAAATAGTCATTTTCCCTTTTAAAGAGGCCAGTAATTAGGCAATCTAATTATTCATCTCTTATTCCTAAGAGTTTGGGTTGTATGCAACAACAGTCTTACAGAATCACGGTACTTGGCTATTTCTTATGATATGTATTAGTATATTATTGTAATTAGGAAATGATTCTTGCTTCATGGTATTATTTTTTTTTCTTTTTTTTTGAGCTATATTATAAAATTTCATTGATCAACAACCTTTTGAAATGTTTTCAAGATTTAAAGCATTACGTGCAAAATGATTTGTCAAATTGAGCAAAACTTTTAATTGGGTAACTTGAACTATATGTCCAAATTAATAATTCTCTAATGTATATACAGCCTGTCCAAAGTCTTTATAGGCTGTACGAATTTTCTTTTTCATGCTAAATTAGACACTCCATACCTCTTGTGCCCCTTGCTTTATTTAGTACTCTCTCTGTTTTTATTTATGAAAAGATGATTGATTGGCATAGAGCTAAAATAAAATGGAAAAGAGCCTAAAATGCCCTTCAACTATATAAAATAATTTAAAATTGCACTTCATCTATTTATTGGGTCATAAATGTCCTTTCCTTCTACCTATTGAGTCAATTTTACCCTTTCATTTAACAGCTGATTATTGGGTCGACCTCATTTATGACATGACATATAAAACCCAAGCCGGCCCAGACAAATAACTCGGAACAACTAATAACCCGCTCAAATTCCTTTAACAAAAAAGAAAACCCTTTTCATCGATCATAATCTTCACATGGGATTTTGCAAAAAATTTTACAAAATATTTAAGCATCAACTACTTCTAAGATAATAAACTAGGCAAATCCTGGCATACATCGAAATATCTTTTTGAGAAAACAAAGTAAAACCAAGCTCTTATACCCAACTCCAGAAACTAAAACAACTAAATCAATAATTAGATAATATAATGATACTCCCATATTAGATTTTTCTGTTTAATATATAAACATATGTGGAAATAGTTAGATGGTTATTCGGTTGGAATTAATTTTTATGTGCTGGCTATACTGTTTCGAGAGATAGTTGATTCATTTGGAATGACTAAGGAGAGTGAAAACATTGTTGGTGAAGTTTCTATGGTACAAAGAATTTCTAGCCGAACATTGTTGGTTGTATTGCTGTCTATTGAGCAACGAGATAACAAGAGAGGAGATGAGTAGATTATGATCATAAATGGGGATTTCTTTTTGGTTAAAGAAATTGGAACGGGTTATTAGTTGGTTCGGATTATTTGGCTTGGGCAGGTTTGGGTTATACATGATAAGATTAATTAGTTAAATTAAATATTAATTGTCCAATAGAAATATGTCATGTCATAAATGAGGTCGGTCCAAAAGCCAGCTGTTAAATGGAAGGGCAAAATTGACCCAATAGGTATAAGGAAAGGGCATTTTAGGCCCAATTGGTAGATGAGGGGCATTTTTGCATCATTTTATATAGTTGAAGGGCATTTTAGGCACCTTTTGAAAATAAAATAAAGACTTTTGAATTTTGTACTAAAATAAGTGTTAGAAATTTCTGTCGATACAGATCATTTAACTAACACTAAAATGTAAAGTTTGAAGGTACATACTGTTTCTAAATATAAAAAAAAAAAGCAAATCATTTTTGAGATTATTTTAACAAAGAAAGAGGGTCACATAAAATAGAAGGGATGAGTGAGTATATCAAGACCGAAAATCTCGGTGCGTGACATCGAAGAGGATATATGCTTTCACATTTTGTACTGAGGAATTTGAATATTAGGGGTGTCAAATGGACTGGTTGGGTTGAGATTGAATATATTAAATGGGTTGAATTAGATAAAGAGTTGGGTCATGATCCGCACAAATTCAATTTGGATTGAAATGGGTTGGGTAGAAATTAGATTGGGTCTTGACCCACCCAATTTAACCAACTTAATCTAAAAAAATATTAACATATTAAGATTTTACCCTTGTAAACTCAACTCAAGAAAATAAATTTGGATGGAACTAGGAAGTTGGATGGGTGGGTAGGGAGTGGGGATCGGGGTGGGGGTTGGGTAAGAATATTTTTTAAAAAGTAAAGTTTTATTTTTTGGGAAGGGTGTGGGGTGGGGTCGGGGGGTAGGAGAGGTGGGATTGAGGTAAGACTTTTTTTCTTAAAAAAAATATTTTTTTAAAAATAATTTTTTAGAAAAGGGGTATGTCATGGGGTGGGGTGGGGGGTTAGGGGGTGATGGGGGCTGGGGTAAGAAGTTTTTTTGAAAAAAAATCAACAACAACATACCCAGTGTATTCCCACCTAGTGGGGTCTAGGGAGGGCAGAGTGTACGCATACCATACCACTACCTTAGGAGAAGTAGAGTGGCTGTTTTCAATAAATCCCTAGCTTAAGACCGATAACAATTTAACAAACACAAAAGATAAGTGTATATATCTAGTATGGTACGCAAGACAAACTAATAGTATAACAAAAACAAAAGATAAGTGCATATAAACTAGTACGGTAAGACAAATAACTAACACTACTAGCCACGCACAAGAAACTCTAGACACAGAGGAGCGCACCCCTACTATTACAGGCACACTCCCACCCCCTAAACCTCTACCCTAATTTGTGTCCTCGATACCATCCTATCAAGGATCATGTCCTCCACTAGCTGTAACTGCTCCATATCATGCTTAATCACCTCCCTTCAATATTTCTTTATTCTACCTCCACCCCACCTAAAACCATCCATAGACAGTATGTCAAACCTCCACACAAGGGCATCAGAACCCCTCCTCATCACGTGCTCGAACCAACGTAACCTCACTTCTCATATCTTGTCCTCTACTGAGGTAACTCCCATATTCTCCCAAATAATCTCATTCTTACCCTATCTTTCCTTGTATGCCCATACATCCATCACAACATTCTCATCTTCACCACCTTCAACTTTTGGAAATGGGAGTTCTTAACTGGTCAGCACTCCGCTCCATACAACATAGTCGGCCGATCTACCACTTTGTAGAACTTACCTTTAATCTTTGGGGCACCTTCTTATCACATAGAACTCCCGAAGAGAGCCTTTATTTCAACCATCCTACCCCAATACGATGGGTCGCATCCTTATCAATCTCACCATTGCCCTGAATCATAGACCCGGATACTTGAAACTCTCCCTCTTCTAAATGGCCTGAGAGTCTAGCTTCACAACCACTCCAGCCTCCTGCGACCCATCACGGAACTTACATTCCAAGTACTCCATCTTGGTTCTACTTAACCAAAATCATTTAGACTCAATCATTTGTCTCCAAATCTCCAACTTATTATTAACACTACCCCTAGTCTCATCAATCAATACCACATTATTTGTGAATAACATACACCAAGGCACTTAAAAAGTATATTTAAAAAAAAAAATTATGAGCAGTGTGGGAGTAGAAGTGTAGGGTACGCAATGTGTGTGAGGGAGGAGGTAGGAAAGAGATGAGGGTTGAGGTAAGAGTTCTTTTTCTAAAAAAACAAAAAAGAAATTTGATTTTCTTTTAAAAAAATATTTTTAGGGGAATGAGGTCTTGTTGTATAGGGGAGAGGGTGTGGGGGTACAGGAGGTAAGGAGAGATGGGGTTTGAGGTAAGATTTTTTTTTTATATAAAAGAAATTTATTTATTTATTTAAAAAATATTTCTAAAAAATATCTTTTTAGGGAGGGGTAAGGGATGCAGAGAAGGGGGAGGGTAGGATTATGATCGTGGGTTGAGAAAAGATTTTTAATTTATTTCAAAAAAATAACAAAATTAATTTTTCAAGGTGGAGATGGGGGTGGGGGTTTCGGGGTAGGGAGGGTGTGGGGTGAGGTGAGATGGTGATGTTAAGAGTGGGAGGACACATTGTCTCTTATTTTTTCTACTTTTATTAAGAAAATTATTTTTCTACTAAACGGATTGAAGTGAAAATTGAATTGGGTTCATTTGAACCCGATTTAAAAAGAAAAAATGGGCTGAGACTTAATGGGTTGAAATTCTCAATAGTAAATTATCTTGAACCCAACCCATTAAATATTACACGGGTTGAGGGGGTCAGCTCAATTTGGGTTCATTTTGATGCCCCTATTGAAGATCATCCTTTTGATATGAATACCATGAAATGATTATTGTGTAAATATTACAAATATTGTATATACAATCTTAATTTGATAAGAATTGATCCCATATATGTTAAAGCTTATGGGAAATATAATACAATGATTTGTTTTCCCAATCTTATCTTACACGAGGTAAACATAGTAATGTTGGTTGAGCTATTGTATACTTGTAATAGCCCAGTTTTCCTAAGGCTTAAAAAGTACTTGGAACGTGTCTTTAGGACCCCAATATTAAAGATAAACCACCTAAGGTTGAGTTTGAATAGGTTGGGGGTACTTTTAGGATTACAAAAAGGCTTTGCATTGCAAAATAAGGGCTCTGTGGCAGGTTCGTATGGTGAATACCCCCATGATGGGCTACTGTCTCAAGTCCACTAAAACACCCTCAGTTTTGGTCCTTAAAATATTTTTTTGATTTTTGGGTTCTGGACAATATACTACCAGTGGGTACCAGTCATATGATGGGGTATGAGTGGTATGCCTTAGTTATATGCTTACCAGTGTTGGTTAGAAGGGGGGATTGGTTTCTAGAATAGGTACGACTTAGGTTGGTACAAGTCGTATGGATGGATACGAGTTGTTAGGTTTAGGTTTTTGCTTCACTTGATTTGAGACTTAGTAAAATAACTTATTTTTGTTTACAAGTGGCTTACCATAAGTCGTGAGCTAGGGTATAAGTCGTACCATTAACTCGTACAGTGGATAATGTTTAAACCTCTTATGATTTTATTATTTTAGGGGTACGGGACAAGGGTACTATTTGTATGGTTTGAGTACGACTTAGTTTGAGTACCACTCGTATGGAAGAGTACGACTGGCATGGTGAGTCGTGCACATAAGCAAATTTGTATAGAGTTTTAGTAAGGGTAATCTGGACATTTCCTTAGTTGACCTATTAAGTCTCCATGACTTCTAAACCACTTGGGAGTTTATTTACCCTATTATTCTATTATTAAGCACATAGAAAACTCTCTTAAATATTCTACAATTATATTTAAGGCTCTTGGATAAATGAAGACTAGGGTTTAACTTAGCTGGTCAATTTGGGACTTGTATTGGTGATTTATTCTCATCATTTTCTTAATTTAAGGCAAGATACTTCTCCCTCATTGTTAGTTCCAACTAAATACATGATTTATTGGCATGATTATTTTATGGTTTCGGGGTTTTCAAATATATGTTGGGGTTTTTGCATTAAGTGCTTTATTATGGGTTTCATATGTTTTAATTATGTTTTTACATACTTTAATAATGATTTGGACAATTGGTTGCATTAGAATGGTTAATTGATATTTGGAATTGATTTTGGAAATACTATGCTCCTAACATGTTCGATAAAATGCCTTTGATAATGCTTTTACTATATTATGGAACTTTTATTGAAACTATTGCATGGTATGGTTTGGTAATGGAACCCTAAATGGTATAAATAATTTATGTGGTTTTGAACGGTTAATGGTAAGGTCTGGATGGTTATGGTAATGGTTAATTGGACATTCTTGTGGTATACGATGGAATCTCCCAAGTAAACATGTTAATTAACAACTTCTGGGGTACACGGGACAACAACTTAATAATGGAACACTTATGGGGTACACGGGATTCCTCCAAGTTAATTGGATAATGTGACCTATGGGTTACGTTAGAATCCTATAAGGTTGGATAAAGACATTGTTTGCAAACTATAGTCGATATGACGATATCACTACTCATAGCCTTGGTTAATAATAATAGTATAATGGTTTGGTTGGATGGAAGTTGTTTTAATTAGGCAATAATGGTGGGATGTGATAGATTACTATGAAGGTGCGAGTCTAATGGATGAACATCAGAAACTTATGTTTGTTGACATGATGGGTTGGTCATGGCGACCGTATATAATACTATGAGATACACAGGAATTCTATTAGTACACTATACATATGCATCATGGAGTGTAAGGGTACTCGAAAATCCCCTACTCTTATGGTATCTCCAGTCCATGCTGCTATACGCATCAGGGCCCATTCAGGGGGTTACAATGGATGCATATAGCCCATAGGTGGATTTAGGATGGTTAAGCTACACATTCCCAGGTTAGCAGTTTTAAATGCATGCTAAACCCAACTCCCTTTCCCAGATGGTTAAATATACATATATGTTTGGTTGGTGTGCATATGGCTAGTTTGCTTGGTATTATTGGTTGGAATTATTTTATCCCTATCCTGATTACTTACTAGCATTCACCCGCTAACCCATCCTCGAGTGGCTATATCCCCACACAATACAGGAATCATCCATTCTACTCCCCCTGCTTAGTGCTCAGACTAGGAACCAGATATTATATTGAAGTGGTGAACTTTCATATTCCAGAAGGATCCATTTCATGTTCATAGATGTTTTCATATACTTTGTTTCATTTATGGATATTGGTTTTGGCTATGTTAGGGGCATATCCCAACTAGATATTGGTTTTGTTTTGGGTAGAGGATTTTGCGGAACTACTATGGGTTGGTATGGGTGGAATCAGTAGTAGTGTCAGCCTTTGTATTGGAATTGACATTGGGGCTAACATCGTTGGACTAAATTTTTCAATGTTCCATCCTTTTATGTTATGTTATGGAACTTGTTTTGGTTATTGCTTTGGTTTTGGCTTATGGTTTGGGATTGGTTATGGTTATCACTTGGGTTGGGTATTAGGGGTTGTCTCCAGTGTTGGTTAGACTTGGGATTTCCATAACAACAAGGCCCTGGGTCAGGTCATGTCATCCATCCTGGAGTTCGCATCGTGAACCTCCAGCATTATGCCAGGGGTTTCACCGCAAACCTCCTAGTCCGCGATGGGGTTCACACCGCTAACCCCTCTTCCAGTATGACAAAAACATTTGTTTTTAGTATATTTTAAGGGCAGAAAGTCTTTTCAAACCTAAATGTGATTCCAAACCCCTTAGTACGTGTATAGGGTCTTAAAATGACTTCACACCATAGTAAATCCCTTATCATCATTCTAATGGCAAGAGAGGAAAAAAATACCTAGGATATGAGGATTCTAAGCTATAAGGGTCAAATTACTCTACGTTCTCTCTATTTCCAAGGTATGTAGAACTATCCAACTATTCATGGGTGTAAGTATGATTCCTTTATTCATTTCAAAGTATATTTATATATGTGTGTGTGTGTGTGTCTGAGAATTAGTTTAGGAGCATGGTTTATGAAAACTCCATCTTTAATGGTTACAGACTTTGAAATTGATTTAAAAGCATAAATTTTAAACCTCCTGGTTATGTGTAAATTATTTATTTAATATAGGGTTTTCTACAAGTATGGGAGTTTGATTATATGTATGTTATGAATTTTGAAGTGTTTGAACTGTGAATCCCAAATTTATGACAAGAATTATGTGTTTTACATTTGTTATGGGTTCTTAAATGAATATGGAAAGATTTATATTTCAAATGCCCTTTTATTAAATTATGGATTGATTCCTTATATGATTTCACGATGAGCACTTAATGTAATTCAAGAACTGTAATACCCCACATGTTTCTAAGCTAGGAGACGAACCATTTTTCCTACATATGAAATCTACTATCCTGTGATTCATACTTGAGTACATGACTTACAATGAGTATCCTAGAGATAAGATAGCTTATGATGCATTAAGAATGTTCATATGAGTCACTTAAGGTAACAAGCTAAGAGTTTTTGAATCCATCAAGTTTTAGTGTTTGATTTTGTAATTGTCATATTTTAATGAGTATAACTCGATGTTAATGTGGTATTCTTCATATTTATACCCACCACATTATATAGAATCAAATTAGCTTTCCAACGATTCCAATTTCATCAAAATTCGACACCCGAGCTAGGAGTTATGGCTTTGCAAAGTAGAGTACATTGCCTAACCAATAGCACATGGCCACTAAAAAGCATATGCGATAGCAAATGCAGAACCTATGTAAATATAGGCGATAGCATATATGGCGCCTATGTAGATATAGGTGATATCATATGCGGCGCCTATGTAAATATATACGATAGCATATGCGGAGCATATCTTATGGTTTCAAGTGACCTAAACACTCCGTTTTGAGTTATTTTGAGGGTAATTAAGTCTTTTAACACTCCTTACACGTCTCTAAACTTAACCCTACGAAATATATAGCTCCTAATTACATTTCAACCCTACTAACATCTTAAGTTCATCATCCAAGAGCACTAAAAGAGAAAAACAACTAGGGTTGCATACTAAGCTTGAAGATCCAAATTCAAGGAAATTCCTCCGTCAATCATCAAGTATCTTCCTTCTAAGGTATATGTGAGTTGATTCATGGACTCCTTTCATCCATAAAGCTCAAGAACTATCTTCTAAATTATGTATTATGATGTTTATGTTGGTCGTGGTTGATGTTCATGTGATTGGAGTTTGATGATGCCTAAGATGGGATCTTTGTATGTTTTGTGTAAGGATATGGTGGTATTTAATGTATAAATATGTGAAATTCGTGGTTGAATATTTGTAATCTTGATGAATCCACCTATGCCTAAGATGTGCATGTAAGGTGTTTGTGAAAATACCTAAGGGAATAGAAATCATGCTTTTATGACATAATAAGTCCTAAATGACTATTCCATGTTCTAAGTTTATTCTATTGTCTTGAATTGAAGATGTTGTATGAGATGCTCATGATATTTTTGTGATATGGAATGACCATGTTATTGAAGCCATGCAAGTATATACATGTTGTGTGCATTTCCGATCATGTGATAGTTTGTTGAGAATCATTTTTATTATGAAATTCTTACTTATGATATTGTGAATTATGGACTCTACTCTTATGATCAAGTAAGTCATGTGTGTTAGTTTCCTTCCATCGAGTCCTGGGTGTACTTCTACCCAAAAACTATAGCTGTATGCCTAGAGCTAGTATCATGTTTCAAGACATCCTCAGTCAAGCTATGCTCCATTGATTTCAGTTAGTCACGTGACTCAAAAAAACTCAGAAATCTCAGTAGTTCAGTAGTCCCCGTAGTTTCAGTACTCTCACTCAGACCTCAGATCTCAAGTAGCTTTTCCGTCTGTCAACGAAACTTAGTGAATTCAGCTTAGTTCAGCTAAGAAAATATTATCAGCTCATTTAATCAGTTTATAAATTAGTTCTGTTCAGTTAGTCAGTTCAACACAGTTCATATTTTTAGAGTCTTTCAGTTGGGAGTAGGGCTAGCACCAAGCGAGTGCAGGGATGGCAGTTTTTCCCGTTATAAAGACTGAGCCGTTAGCAGTAATCCCTGTACTCCAGAACTGCGTAGACAGTGTCGGACAGGAGTCACCCATCAGATTAAGGCTATACTTGACTATTATATTGCCTTAGGCTTGATTTCATGTTCAGGATCACCCGTCAGAGAGGCTTAACCATAGTAGAGGTCTCTACCCGTGGCACGGTATTGACACCCTTACACTCAGGGCAAAGATTGGACCCCACCATTAAAGTATCGGGGCATGTCAGTGAGGTTACTACCTCCCACAGTTACAGTTACACTTACAATTTCAGTATCAGTCTTCAGAGTAGAAATCAGAAATTAGGACTATCAGATACAGTCATCGATCTTAGTAAGGAACTTAGATAGTTCCATTGATTTATGGACTATCCCGTCAGATAGGCTTGTTCCTATATTCAGATGTTTATTATTAGATCTAGAGATTACCCGACAAACAGGCTTGATCTCAATATCAGATTCAATCGAGTATTCTCATTATCAATTTCAGAGATTACTCATTAGCTAGGAGTGATCTTAGACTTAGATGTTCAGATACAGTTTGGAACTCAGATAGTTTTCCCTAGAATTAGGACTGTTAGATACAGTCATCCATGTTATCATTCATTCAGTATCTCAGTATCACAAAACTCATGTTGTCAGAGTTCAAACTCAAGTAGTCAGTATCTCCACGAGTTTAGTAGCAGTTACATATGTATATATGTATGTATGTATTCTCACATTCATATTAGTCAGTATGTTCATGCATATAAAACCCATGCATTTAGCCTACCCTCATGTATACTCGGTACTTTAGTTGTACTGATGCATTTGCGCTATGGTGCTTTTTTTTATGTTACACCATAGGTTTTGAGGTGCAGATTCTAGATCAGCAGTAGCAGTTCAGTACGTAGTGGGTCCTCATCTTTCGAGGACATAATCTTTACATTTATTATTCCAGTATTTCAGTTTATTTTCAGTTTAGGGAGTTGGTTGGAAACATGTACCTTCAACTCCTTATTCAGACAGTTTGTAGTCTTTCAGATGATTATAGAGTTTTCAGATTTAGACATTAGTATTTTCAATTTTGTTTTGGTACTGGGATACCACCTTATTTCAGATATTTTATTATTCAAGATTGAACCTTACGCCCTTTTTGGTCATGTTTTCACATTTTATATGTATATTATATAGTTATAGGTACAGATATCAGTCATGGTTGGCTTGTGGTCCTTCGGGGTCATGAGCACCATGTATTGTTCCGTTTTAAAAAATTGAGGCATTAAAAACTTAGTATCAGAGCCTAAGGTTCAATAAAGTCCTAGGAAGTTTGAAAGCCGCATCTAGTAGTGTCTTGTACATGGGTGTGTTCTGCACCACATTTATGTACAGGAGGCTATAAGATATTTTATGAACAGTTTCCTTTCTTTCAGTACTCATATTGTGCCAGTGAGCAAAAACTCAAGTTGAACTCTCAGTTTAATCCTTGTTCCTCTTCTGTTTGCAGAACATGCCTCTTAAGAAAAGAACAGGGAATTAGTCAGCCCCGCAACCCGCAGATCCTTTGAATGAGAATATATCACATGCAGAATTTCAGGCAGTTTTTCAGGCGCTACCCTAGGTTGTGACCACTAGTGTTCAGAGCAACTGACAAACTGCAGCCGTACCCCAGCAAGATAGGGATTCAACTGTAGCCAGAATTAGAAATTTTATGAGAATGAACCCTCCAGAATTATTTGGGTCAGTAACAAGTGAGGACCCACAGCTGTATCTAGAAGAGGTAAAGAAGATCACCCAAATCATGCATGTGTCAGAGGAGGAGAGTATGGAATTAGCGTCTTATAGGTTGAAAGATATACCTGGTTGAAAGATATTGCTCATGATTGGGTAGTGTTGTGGAAGAAGAGTAGAGGGGAAGATGCAACACCCATGATTTGGCAGATATTTTAGGATGCCTTCTTAGATAAGTTTCTCCCATTAGAGATGAGAGAAGCTAAGGTATAAGAGTTTATGAACCTGAGACAAGGCTCTATGACAGTGAAAGAGTATTGTCTTAAGTTTAACCAGTTATATAAGTATGCTCCTAACTTGATAGCTGACACCAGAGCGAGTATGAGTAAGTTTGTGACTACTGTGTCCAGGTTAGTATTGAAAGAGTGTAGAACAACTATACTCAATAAGGACATGGACCTTGCTAGGTTAATGATGCATGCTCATCTGATAAAGAAAGATAAGTCTAAGGAAAGGGAGAGATCATAAGAGATTCAGAACAGGTAGTTACAACTTTTCTCTAGCTGGGTCACAAGGTGGTAATCGTTCTCACCATAGTCATAAAAATTCAGCCCCTGTTCCATCTTCATCTAGTGTGCCCACATCTAAGTTTGGAGATGTTAGTCATGGTGGGGCGCCAATATCCAAAGCCCAAAGTAGTGTTAGAAGTGAGTGTACTTATCCGCTTTGTGGAGAGTGTGGCAAGAATCATCTAGGTACATCCAGAGATAATAGTCAGGTATGTTTTGGGTGCGGTAAGCCAGGCCACAAAATTTGGGAGTGTAGAGTGTTAGCTCAGAAAGGTAGAGATTCACGTGAGTAGGCCACAAATCCCAGCACCAATAGTGGTCAGCTTCAGAATTGACTCTATTCACTCTAGACTCACCATGATCCAGAAAGTTTCCCCAACCTAGATTCGGGTACGTTAGAAGTTTTCCATGATCATTGTATGCATTGTTAGATATCTTGCGCTCATTTGAGCTTATGTTTCCACATGAGTTAGTCAGTAACATTAGCAGGTCTAGTTCAGTTCATGCATCATGCATTAGTCTCAGCTCTCCAATGTTTATTTATAATCTAGTTTGTAGATGCCCTGTGCATCACCCCAGTATCTCAGCAAGGTAAACATTTCTAGAGGAACATAGTTTCCCAAGGGAGAGATACCCCACCTTTTCTTGATGTTTTCATGTTCCCGTTATAAATTAATTATCAAGTGTCATGGCATAATCAGTCAAGCTTTCAAGAGTCAACTCAGTCAGATATTCAAGCATTAGATATATGTGTTCAGTAGAAAAAGTACTATTTATCAATATCTTCACTCATACATTTACATATCATGACAGTCATGTAATCATGCATCAGATATGCATGGATTCATCCTTTCAGTTGTGCATCAGATATGCATTCTCATTTTGAGAAAACTCACTTTATTAGAATCCTCAGACTTATATTCATGAATCAGCTTCCCATGCATCAAATATGCATGTTCAGTATGTTGTGCTCAGCTTTTAGTCATGTCAGTCATGAACCCATATTTCAGTAGTGTATGTATTGTACGTACTTCATCTTATCATCTCTCCCACCTCAGTTAATTTCCATTCGAGGATGAATGTTCCCAAAGGGGAGATATTGTAATACCCCGCATATTTCTAAGCAAGGAGACGAACCATTTTTCCTACATATGAAATCTCCTATCTTGTGATTCATACTTGATTACATAACTTAAAATAAGTATCCTACCGATAAGATAACTTATGATGCGTTAAGCATGTTAATATGAGTCACTTAAGGTAATACAAGCTAAGAGTTTTTTGAATCCATCAAGTTTTAGTGTTTGATTTTGTAAGGGTTATATTTGAATGAGTATAACTCAATGTTATTATGGTATTTCTTCATATTTCTACCCACCAAATTATATAGAATCGAATTATCTTTCTAATAATACCAATTTCATCAAAATCCGACACCCGAGCTAGGAGTTATGGCTTTGCGAAGTAGAGTGCGTCGCCTAACCAATCGCACATGGCCACTGGAAAGCATATGCGATTGCATATGCGGTGCCTATGTAAATATAGGCGATAACATATACGGAACCTATGTAGATATATGCAATAGCATATGCGGCGCCTATGTAGATATAGGCGATATCATATGCGGCGCCTATGTAAATATATGTGATATCATATGCGGTGCATATATTATGGTTTCAAGTGACTTAAACACTCTATTTTGAGTTATTTTGAGGGTAATTAAGTATTTTAACACTCATTACACGTCCCTAAACTTAACCCTACGAAATATATAGCTTCTAATTACATTACAACCCTACTAACATCTTAAGTTCATCATCTAAGAGCACTAAAAGAGAAAAATAACTAGGGTTACATAATTAATCTTGAATATCCAATTTCAAGGAAATTCCTCCGTCAATCATCAAGAATCTTCCTTCTAAGGTATGTGTGAGTTGTTTCACGGACTCCTTTCATCCATTAAGCTCAAGAAACATCTTCTAAATTACGTATTATGATGTTTATGTTATTGGTGGTTGATGTTCATGTGGTTGGAGTTTGATGATGCCTAAGATGGAATCTTTGTATGTTTTGTGTGAGGATATGGTGGTATTTAATGTATAAATATGTGAAATTTGTGGTTGAATATTTGTAATCTTGATGAATCCACCTATGCCTAAGATGTGCATGTAAGGTGTTTGTGAAAATACCTAAGGGAATAGAAATCATGCTTTTATGACATAATAAGTCCTAAATGACTATTCCATGTTCTAAGTTTATGTTCAACGTGATCCCCATGCTATTGTCTTGAATTGAAGATGTTGTATGAGATTCTCATGATATTGTTGTGATATGGAATGACCATGTTATTGAAGCCATGCAAGTATATACATGTTGTGTGCATTTCCAATCATGTGATAGTTTGTTGAGAATCATTCTTTTTATGAAATCCTTACTTATGATATTGTGAATTGTGGGCTCTACTCTTATGATCAAGTCAGTCATGTGTGTCAGTTTCCTTTTATCGAGTCCTGGGGCTACTTGTACCCGAAAACTATAGTTGTGTGCCTAAAGATAGTGTCATGTTTTAAGAAATCCTCAGTCAAGCTATGCTCCATAGATTTCAATTAGTCACGTGCCTCAGAAAAACTCAGACATCTTAGTAGTTCAGTAGTCCCAGTAGTTTCAGTACTCTCAGTCAAACCTCACATCTCAAGTAGCTTTTTCGTCCGTCAACGGAACTCAGTAAATTCAGCTTAGTTCAGGTAAGAAAATATTATCAGCTCAGTTAATTAGTTTATAAATCAGTTTAGTTCAGTTAGTCAGTTTAGCATAGTTAATCTTTTTAGAGTCTTTCAGTAGGGAGTAAGAACTAGCATCGAGCGAGTACAGTGATAGCGATTTTTCCCGTTATAAAGGCAGAGCCGTTAGCAGCAATCCCAGTACTCTAGAACTAAGAAGCCAGCACAGGATAGGAGTCACCCATTAGATTAAGGCTATACTTGACTATTATATTTCCTTAGGCTTGATTTCCTGTTCAGGGTCACCTATCAGAGAGACTTGGCCATAGTTAAGGTCTCTATCTATGTCACGTTATTAACACCCTTCCACTCAGGGAAAAGATTGGACCCCACCAGTACAGTATCAGGGTATGTTGGTTAGGTTACTACCTCCCACAGTCACAGTTACAGTTACAGTTTCATTATCAGTCTTCAAAGTAGAAATCAGCAATCAGGACTGTCAGATATAGTCATTGATCTCAGTAAGGAACTCAGATAGTTCCATTAATTCCTGGACCATCCCATCAGATAGGCTTGGTCCCATATTCAGATGCTTATTATTAGATCTAGAGGTCACCCGGCAGACAGGCTTGATCTCAATCTCAGATTCAGTCGTGTATTCTCATTATCAGTTTTAGAGATCACTCATTAGCTAGGACTGATCTCAGACTTAGATGTTCAGATACAGTTTGGAACTTAGATAGTTTTCCCCAGAATTAGGACTGTTAGATACAGTCATCCATGTTATCAGTCATTTAGTATCTCAGTATCACATAACTCATGTTGTCAGAGTTCAAACTTAAGTAGTCAGTACCTCCACGAGTTCAATAGCAGTTACGTATGTATGTATGTATGTATGTATTCTCACATTTATATTAGTCAGCATGTTCATGCATATAAACCCCATGCATTTAGCCTACCCTCATGTATACTTAGTACTTTAGTTGTGCTGACGTATTTGCGCTATGGTGCTTTCTTTTTATGTTACAACATAGGTTCTGAGGTGCAGATTCAAGATCAGCAGTAGCAGTTCAGTAAGCAGTGAGTCCTCATCTTTTGAGGACATGATCATTACATTTATTATTCCAGTATTTCAGTTTATTTTCAGTTTAGGGAGTTAGCTGGAGACATGTTCCTTCAACTCCTTATTTAGACAGTTTAGAGGCTTTCAGATGATTATAGAGTTTTCAAATTTAGACTTTAGTATTTTCAATTTTGTTTTGGTACTGTGATACCACTTTATTTCAGATATTTTATTATTCAAGATTGAACCTTACGCCCTCTTTGTTCATGTTTCCGTATTTTATATGTATATTATGCAGTTACAGGTATAGATATCAGTCATGGGTTAGCTTGTGGTCCTTTGGGGTCATGAGCACCGTGTAGCATTTCGGTTCAAAAAAATCAGGGCGTTATAAGAATGCTTTTGTTTCTCATTAAACTTATTAAGATTATGAATGAAACGACCACGTAAGAGTTATGTCTTGAAAGGAAATTATTTTTCCTAAGCTCGTATATGTCCTTTTTGAAAGTTCACTACTTTATGATATTTGAATCGTTTTAGTGGTCAATAATAAGATTTTGAATAAGAAAAGTTATGGATACAATATTGTATGATATGATATGACTTGTAAGTCTAGGTGTGACGATACCATATTATGACATACCCATAATAGATTAAGAGGCAAATTTTTATAAGAATAAAGTATGATTTTAAGAGGATAAAAATGGGCTATAAGAGAGTTATATGATTATCTGAAGAAGGCATAAGTTCATATAACTCATTGTCCAAAATTAGATTTCAACGATGCGGTATTTTTATGTCATGAAATAGGGAATATACGCTGGCGATGAGCCTTTGGCATATTAGATTATAACACTCTACCCCTTGCGGAAACTTGAGTTGGGGGCTTGGCCGATGAGTTAATGGAGGACCCATATATCCTGTGGTTCTATACTTGTAGGGTGTAACATCTAGCTCAGAACTAAAAAAAGAGTTGAGTCCATGTTTTACAAGATTTAGTTGAAGCTCTGTAAGTATGCCCTTGTGTTTTGATCTCTATTATGTTAAACTATTTTAATAATTCTCCTGATTATTTTATATAAATATCTGTTGTTTTTGTCTAGTTGTGCATACTAGTACATTCTAAGTAATGATCGAATTTGTGGCGGCTGTATTATCTCATAATGTAGTTTCTGAGGCACAGTTTTGGGGTTTAATGCAACACTAAATTTCCTTTCTGAGTTTCAGAGTTGGTGAGTTTCCCCTACTTTGGAAGGAATTTTATCCATATATTAGTTTTAGTCAGTTTTATGGTCCAGCCGAGGGCCTTATCCCATCTTATATCACTAGTGTTTTAGTAGAGACTTCGTAGACTAGTTTAGACTGGATTTGGGGTTTCCTTTCAGTTTTTTAGTTTATCTTCCACAATTTTATTTTATATGGATTATGTTTATGATAGTATGCTAAGAGGTCTCTCAGGCCTTTGTTGTTTGAGATGTCTGTCGCGGCTAGGGACTCAGTTCAGGATATGAGATGCTTGGTATCAGAGCATGGTTTAGGTTGTCGGGGTATCTACTAAGCCGTGTCGAGTAGAGTCCTTTTTATGGATGTGTAGGGCGTCATACTTATAATAAGTAATCTATGAGGCATTCAGGAATTCTTTCCTTTTCTCTATACTCTAGTTCTTGCTATAGGGTCTGAATGTTTCCTAGCTCATGACTTTCAACATTTCAAATCATGCCTACCTGTAGATCCAATGATCAGAACGCCTTATATGGGAAATCCATTCCTATTGGAACAAATGTTAATGAGGTCCGCACTACTCATGGGATGCAGACCTGTTATAGAGCCTATACTCTAGATTTCATTGCTCTTTTAGGGGTTCCAACAGTCCATACTATCCCTCCTCAAGCTTTAAAAAATGGCGCCAACTGTACTCAATATCCTAAGAGGGAAGTCTCGAATGTTGAGTTTCTTCAGTCCTTCTATATGTTTCTTCAGCTTATGACTTCGCAGTCACATCAGTCTGGCAATGTCAATTCTGTCACTGGTTCTTCTGAGGTCATTCATGTTGGCTAATTCATGAGGCTGAACCCACCCATATTTACGTTTACCAAGGTTGAGAAGTGTCCTCAAGGACTTATAGATGAGATGGAGAAGATATTTAAAGTTATTAATGCCAGTGATGCTGAGGGAATAGAGCTTGCAACTTATCAGTTAAAGGATGTGGCATACTAGTGGTATCAAATTTCTAATTTCAAATTTTAAATTTCATTTAGTCTCAATTTAAAAAGTAAGTGCATAAAATTTATTCTTTTATTTTAAATTTTTAGATATAGTTTTGTTGCTCATTATTTTTACCATGTTCAATTTTCTGGTTAATATATTTAAGTGTTTTACTTATACTTCTTATTATATCTTCTAAATTAATTTAATTAAGATATATCAAATCACCACCCCACCAAATACTACACCCAACTCCTAGTCTTAAGCCACAATCACCACCCTACCTCTGCAGCCTTTTTTTTTACTTCATAATATTTTTTGTAAAATAGTTTTCTCACCTTACCCACCTCCAATACCTAAATTGCCCTATACCAACAACAAAAAATATTATTTTATTTTTTCTTTAGAATAATTTTTTATCGCACCCACCCTCCACCCTCCACCCTCCAATACTAGTTCGATCCCCTACAAAAAAAACAAATAATTTTTTATTTTTTAAAACTCTTTTTTTTTAAAACAAAAAGTTTCCATCCTTCCGCCCTGCCCCCCCTACCTCCAAAAAATTTAGAAATTTTTTTTATCTTTTCAAAAAAATTTCCTACTCCGCAACTCTAACCCCCACCTATACCACCACCTTGTCTACCCCACCCTCCTAGCTCACCCCTATCCCGCCCCAACCAACATAATTTCCTAATCTTCCCTCATTTATCACTCTGTCTCGATGCAATTTTTTATTTTGTTATCCTATATTTATCACTCTGTCTCGATGCAATTAGGAAATATAGTATTTTTGTTATCCTATATTTTAAAAAATCTTTGATAAAGTTCAAGCATGTTATATTCCTCCAAATAAACTATGCTTTTTTGTTATCTATTGAAAATAATTTGAGACGTAGGGAATTAATTCATCATCAAAATAAAACAAAACATACACGCATACACCATTAAGATGATGATGAAAAAATAAACAAAGATTAATAGTAAACATTCAGTAATATATTTTTAAAGAAACCTTTGTGAGAAAATTGATACTTGAATTCATTAAAAAAATATTATAATTAATTTTAACAAACATGAAAATAATACAAAGAGATTATGGTAGAGATATATGATTATGATGATAAAAAAGAATAGTCACAACAATATTATTACTCATATTGAATCATCAATAAGAATAAATACTTATATCAATTTAAATTGGTGGACCTTGAACATTCACAGAGAAAGATAAGATGAAAATCTCGTATTCTTTCTGCATATAAAAAAAATTATCAAATCAAGAACAATTTTGTTAAATAAAGAAAAAATGTTGTAAATAAATTCATGAATCAAACTTATGATAGAGAAGTATATATAACAGAACCTAAGTGATAGAATTTCATTCGTATTCAAATTTCATTTAAATTCAAGTATTAAATATGTTTGGTAAAAAACAATAATTTATTATTCTCCCTCATCCTTACATTTTTCAAATACATTACATATTTGAAATCAATATATATTTGAGCTGAGATCAATATTGAAATCAATGAGACAATAATAAAACTAATACTAATATTAATACTACTACTACTACTATTACTACTACTACTACTACTACTACTACTACTAATAATAATAATAATAATAATAATAATAATATAAATAATTTTCAATTTTTATTTTTGCCTTCTCTTAAAGCTGCAATAAAGCTTTCAGGAAAACCTCTCGGGGTTAGTGGTTTAAATGCAACTTGAATTCAACCAATATGCATGAACTTACATGTTTCACGATAAGGAGCAAAATCACTTTCAGATAATAATTTGAAAGTAGCATGATCACTATCCAGTGTCTCTTCAGTTGTTTTAACAACTTGTTTGAGATCTAAAGCCTCGAAAGTTCCCATTTGATACTACTTTCTAGGTGGCACTTTTGGGATCGTATTAATAATAATAATAATAATAATAATAATAATTTTTTAACTATTTTTACTTTACCACTACTACATTGTATTATTATTACTACTACTACTACTATTATTATTTGTTCATTACTATTTGAGATAAATATTAAGATCAATCCTGTAGCAAAAAAATTGTGTAGCAGGATTACCAATTAAGCACATCTAATAATAATTTTTTAAAAAACAATTATAAGTTTATCATTGAAAAGATATTTATCCCCCATTCAAATTCCAAAAAATTGATAGAATAACCAATATCTTAGAGGAGTAGTTATATAACATTAATAGTTCAGTTAGAACTATTTAGTTTTAGGGCATAGTTTATGAAAACTCTATCTTTTATGGTTACGAACTTTGAAATTGATTTAAAAGCATAAATTGTGAAACCCCCTTGTTATGATGAAATTATGTATTTATATAGGGCTCATGGTCCGGGCATGCTGTTGGCCGAAAATTGACCAAAGCATGCCTGAGAGGTTGGGGATCCTCACAGTGTGGTCCGTTTAAAGTTTTTAGGCCATTTTGGTGGACAAATAAATGAAACGGCACGAACGGGGAAATTTCAAATCAAATCGGTGTCCTATAGCCAAGGTTTTAGGGGTGGGCTTAGGGTTCGGGCGTATTATGGGCCGAAAAGTCACTAGCGCGTGCCAGGTAGGTTGGGGATCACCCAAGTGTCATTCGTTTAAATTTTCGTGGCTAATTAAGTGGACAAATGGGCAAAACAGTGCGAACGAGATATTTTCGAGCTAAATCAGTGAGTTATAACCCACAATTTTGGGGTTAGGCCCGAGGTTCGAGCGTGCTGTGGGAAAAAAATTGACTAGGGCGTGCCATAGAGGCTGAGTCACTCAGTATGGTCCGTTTAAATTTTTGTGGCCATTTGGGGCATTATCAAGCAAAAACCGTGTGCTATAACCTACGGTTTTGGGGTGGCTTCGGGGTTCGGGTGTACTGAAGGCCAAAAATCAGTCGGGGCATGCAAGGGAGGTTAGGGATAGTCCCAGTATGGTCTGATTAAATTTTCTTAGCCATTTAGGCAAACAAACGCGCAAAATGGCGCAAACAGGGCCTTTTCAGGCCAAATTAGTATGCTATATCCCACGACTTCGGGGGTGGGTCAGGGGTCCTGGTGTTCTATTGGCCAAAAAATCGATCAGGTCATGCCTGGGAGGTTGGAATCATCTTAATATGGTCTGTTTAAATTTTCATGGCCTTTTGGGTGGAAAAACGGGTGAAACAGTGCGAACGTGGCATTATCGGCCTAAATCAATGTACTATAGCACTCAGTTTTGGGGGTGAGCCCAGGGTCCGGATGTTCTACAAGTCAAAAATTGACCGAGGTATGCCAGAAAGGTTGGTTATCATCCCAATGTTTTCCGTTTAAATTTTTATGGCTATTTAGGTAGACCAATGGGAGAAACGGCGCGAACAGGGTATTTTTGGGCCTAATTGGTGTGTTATAGCCCATGAATTTGGGGCTGGGCCCGGGTTCGGGCGTGTTGTCGGCTGAAAATTGATTGGGGTGTGCCAAGGAGGTTGGGGATCATTCGAGCATGGTCCATTTAAATTTTTGTGGCCATTTGGATGGATAAATGGGCAAAGCAGTGCAAACGGGACATTTTCAGGCCAAATCGGTTTGCTATAGACCACAATTTTGGGGGTGGACTCAGGGTCCGGGCGTGCTGTCTATTAGGGCATGCCACAGAGGTTGGCGATCATTCTAGTGTGGTCCGTTTAAATTTTTATGACCATTTGGGTGGACAAATGGGAGAAATAGCGTTAAAGGGGTATTTTCAGGCCAAATCAGTGTGTTATTGCCCACAGTTTTAGGGGTGGGCCCGAGGTACGGGTATGCTGTGGGTAAAATCAATCGGGGCATGCCAAAGATGTTGGGTATTATCCCAGTATGGTCCGTTTAAATTTTTGTGACCATTTGGGTGTTCAAACAGGCGAAACGACGTGAATGCGGCATTTTTAGGCTAAATCGGTGTGCTATTGCCTATGGTTTTAGGGATGGGACCAGTTTTCGGGTGTATTGTGGGCGTAAAATCGACCGAGGCATGACAAGGAGGTCAGATATCTTCCCAGTGTGGTCCATTTAAATTTTTATGGGTATTTGGGTGGATAAACAGTCGAAACGACACAAATGAGGCATTTTAAGGACAAACCGGTGTGCTATAGCCTACAGTTTCGGGGGTGGGCCTGGGGTCCGGGCGTACTGTAGGTAAAAAATTGATCGGGGCGTGCCAAGGAGGTTAGGGATTATCCTAATGTGGTTTGTTTAAATTTTTGTTGCCATTTGGGAGGACGAACAGGCAAAATGGCACGAACTAGCCAATTTTGAGCCAAAGAGGTGTGCTATAGCCCATAATTTTGGGGGTGGGCCTGGGGTCCGGGTGTGTTGTAGGCCAAAAATCGACCGTGGTATGCAAGGAAAGTTAGGGATTATCCTAGTGTGGTCCGTTTAAATTGTCATGGCTATTTGGGTGGTAAAACAGGCAAAACAACGTGAATGGGGTATTTTCGGGCCAAATCGGTTTGTTATAGCCTGCTGTTTTGGGGGTAGGCCTAGGGTTCGGGCGTACTATGGGTCAAAAATCGACCGGGACATGCCAGGGAGGTTGGGGATCATCTCAGTATGGTCCATTTAAATTTTCATGGCCATTTGAGTGGACAAATAGGCGAAACGGCGTGAACGAGACATTTTCAGGCCAAATATGTTTGCTATAGCCCACAGTTTTGGGAGTGGGCTCGGGTTCCGGGCTTAATGAGAGCCAAAAATTGACTGAAGTATGCCAGGGAGGTTGGGGATCATCCTAGTGTGATCCTTTTAAATTTTTGTGGCCCTTTGGGTTGAAAAACGAGCAAAACGACGTGAACGAGGTATTTTTCTGCCAAATCGGTGTGCTATAGCCCACAGTTGTAGGGGTGGGCCCTAGGTGCAGGCGTGCTACAGGCCAAAAATCAACTAGGGCATGCCAGGGAGGTTAGGGATCATTTAATTATGGTCCATTTAAATTTTTGTGGCCATTTGGGTGGAGAAAAAGGCAAAACGGCATGAATGGGGCATTTTTGAGCTAAATCAGTATGCTATAGCCCACAGTTTTAGGGGTGGACCCAGGGTCCGGGTGTGCTCTAGGTCAAAAATTGATCGGGGCATGCCAGTGAGGTTGGGTATCATCCCAGTATGGTCCATTTAAATTTTTTAGGATATTTGGGTGGATAAATGGGTGAAACGCCGCGAACAGAGCATTTTTGGGCCAAATTGATGTGTTATAGCCTATGGTTTCGGGGATGGTCCAGGGGTTCGAGCATGCTATGGGCCAAAAACTGATTGGGGCATGGCAAGGAGGTTGGGGATCATCTCAGGGTGGTCAGTTAAAATTTTTGTGGCCATTTGGGTGGACAAACGAGCAAAACGGCATGAACGGGGCATTTTTTGGGCCAAATCGGTGTGCTATAGCCCATATTTTTGGGGGTGGGCTCGGGGTCCAAGCGTACTGTGGTGTGAAAATCAACCATAGAATTTCAGGGAGGATGGGATCGTCCTAGTTTTTTTGATTAAATTTTCATGACCATTTGGGTGGACAAACGGGCAAAACGATGCAAACGTGGCATTTTTGGGCCAAATCGATGTGCTATAGCCCGCGGTTTCAAGGGTGGGCCCAATATTCTGATGTGTTATGTGCTGAAAATCAACCAGAATATGACAGGGAGATTAGGGATCATCCTAGTCTGGTCCGCTTACATTTTTGTGGCCATTTGGGTGGACAAACGGGCAAAACGGCATGAACAGGGCATTTTCAGGCTTAATCAGTGTTCTATAGCCCACGATTTTGGAGGTTGGCCCGGGTACGGGCGACTTGTGGGCCAAAAATTGACCGGGGTATTCCAAGGAGGTTAAAGATCATCCCTGTATTGACCTTTCAAATTTTCGTGGCCATTTGGGTGGACTAATGGGAGAAACGGCATAAATAGGGCATTTTGTGGCCAAATCGGTGTGCCATAGCCCATGGTTTTGGGGGTGAGCCCCGAGGTCTGAGTGTACTATGGGTTGAAAAATGATCAAGGCTTGCCAAGGAGGTTGGTATCATCCCAGTATGGTCCGTTTAAATTTTTATAGCCATTTAGGTGGACAAACAGGCAAAAAGGTGCAAACTGGGCATTTTCGAGTTAAATCAGTGTGCTATATGACGATTTATGGGGTGGGACTGGGGTCCGGGCATGTTGTCGGCCAAAAATAGTCCAGGGCATGCCAGGAAGGTTGGGAATCATCCTAGTACATTCTGTTTAAATTTTTGTGGCCATTTGGGTGGACAAACGGGCGAAATGACGCGAACGGGGCATTTTCAGGCAAAATCGATGTGCATAGCCTACAATTTAAGGGGTGGGCTCGGGGTCTGGACGTATTGTGGGGCAAAAATTGACCAGGGAGTGCCAGGGAGGTGGAAGATTGTCCTAGTTCATTCCGTTTAAATTTTCATGGCCATTTGGGTGGACAAACGGGCAAAACGGCGCAAATGGGGCATTTTCGAGCCCAATTGGTGTGCTATAGCCCACGGTTTCGGGGGTGGGCTCGGGGTTCGGGTATGATCTGGGTTGTAAATCAATTGGGGAGTGACAGGGAGGTTGGGTATCATCCCAGAGTGGTCTGTTTAAATTTTTATGTCCATTTGGGGTGGACAAACGGGGCGAAACAGTACGAATGGAGCATTTTCGAGCTAAATCGGTTGCTATAGCCATGGTTTTGGGGTAGGCCTGGGATTAGGGCGTGCTATTGGCCAAAAATCTATTGGCGTGTGCCAGGGAGGTTAGGGATCACCCCAATTTGGTCCGTTTAAATTATTGTGGCTATTTGTGTGGACAAATGGGTGAAATGATGCAAATGGAGTATTTTTGGGCCGAATCAGTGTGCTATAGCCCATGATTTCGGGGGTGGGCCTGGAGTTAGAGTGTGTTGTGGGCTAAAAATCAATCAGGGCATGCCTGGGGGGTAAGGATCACTTTAGTATAGTCCATTTGAATTAGTGTGGCTATTTGGGTGGATAAAAGGGTGAAACGGCACGAATGGGACATTTTTAGGCTAAATCGGTATGTTATAGCCCACAATTTCAGGGTTGGCCCCGACTTTGGGCATGTTGTGGGCCGATAATCGATCGAGGCATGCCAGGAAGGTTGGGGATCATCCCAGTATGGTCAGTTAAAATTTTCATGATTATTTGGGTGGATAAATGGTCGAAACAGTACAAATGAACCATTTTCGAGCCAAATCAATGTGATATTGAATAAGGTATAGGGGTTTGGCCTGAGGTCTGAGCGTGATGTGGGCAAAAAATCAATCGGGGCATGCCAGGGAGGTTGGGGATCATCCCAGTATGGTATGTTTAAATTTTTGTGGCCATTTGGGTGGACAAACGGGCGAAATAGTACGAACGGGGCATTTTGGGGCCAAATTTGTGTGCTATATAGCCCACGGTTTTGAGGGTTGGCCCGGGGTTCGGGCGTGCTGTAGGCCAATAATCGACCAGGGCATGCCATGGAGGTTGTGGATTATCCCAGTATAGTAAGTTAAAATTTTTGTGGCCATTTGAGTGGATAAACAGGTGAAACAGCACGAACGAGGCATTTTTGGGCCAAATCGGTGTGCTATAGCCTATGATTTTGGGGGTGGTTTCGGGGTTTGTGCATGTAGTGGGCCAAAAATTGACTGGACCATACCAAGGAGGTTAGGGATAGTACTAGTATGGTCCTTTTTAATTTTCGTGGCCATTTAAGTGGACAAATAGGCGAAACGGCGTGAACGGGGCATTTTTGGGCCATATCGGTATGCTATAGCCCACGGTTTTGGGGTGGGCCTGGGGTCTGGGAGTGCAATGGTCAAAAAATTAACCTGGTCATGCCATGGAGGTTGGGGATCATCCCAGTGTGGTTGGAATAAGTATAACATGTACATACTTGCATGGTTTCAATATCATGAACATTGCATATCACAACAATCAATACACAACAATAGCATGAAATTTGTGTAGAATTATGAGGGGTAGCATAGACTTGTCATTTAGATACTATTGAGTCATAAGGAACATGATTTTATCATTCTAGGCATTTAATCAAACACCATACATGCACACTTTATAGCATAGGTGAAATCATCAATTTAAGAATCTAAAACTACCCAAACTAATAGGTTTTCAATCAACAAACTCACATACTTTATGGAATCTCATCAAGACACCATTTTGAATCATAAATAACAACTATCAACATGAGCATGATCAAATCACAGTAGGTTATTTAAAACATGATTCTCAGACTCCATGGATGAAAAGGATCTGTGGATGAACACTACGCATACCTTAGTTCGTGATTTCGTTAAGATTGATGGAGAGATTCTTTAAATTTGACGGTGAATTCCCTTGGAATTGAACCTTCTATGAAACTCCTGGGTCTTGTTCTTAAGTTTTTTCTATAGTAATTGAGTATAAGTTACTGAATTCTGGACAAATCTCGTGTTATAAGGCTTATATAGGGTAGGGAAAGTGACCCTTTTGACCTTATGACACGTATTTAATTTCTGAGAAAATTTCTCAATTTTCATCCTTGGCGAGACGCGCCCCTATCGCGCCAAGTCACTGGAATGTGACAAATGGAAAATTCCAAAAAAAATCAGAAAATTTATTAACTATGCTAACTGACTGAATAGTTGGAGACTCAGACTTTTTGTATTTAACTCTAACTAAATGATGGATGCAACCTTTGGAGATTAGCTTTCTGGCTTTAAGATAGGAAATGAAATGACTCTTGGGAGATACTGGACTTTTGGACCACTTAAAGACTGTTTCATTAGGGAACTGAAACTTAAACGCACGGGTACGACAGTCTATAGATGCATAAAAAGAGTGAAGCCAGTCCATACCCAGAATAACATTAAAATCCACCATGTCTAACTCTATCAAATATACAAGCATGACTCTATGAAGGACTGTAACAGGACACTTTTTGTACACTCTCTTGGCAATAATTGACTCACCTACCTAGGTAGAAACTATAATGGGCTCGGAGATCTTTTCAGAATCCATCTCAAAATTTATAGCAACCAATGGTGTCACATACAAAAAACTTAACCCAGGGTCTAACAATACATAAACATCAAAGTGAAATGCATGGATCATACCAGTAACAACATCGGGAGAATCCCTACTCCCAATGATATAGTAAGGCATAAAATCTGTTCTAGCTCTAACCTCTAGCACTGCTAGAAAAAATGCACTGAGGAAGGGCTAGATAGGCTACAGAAGCTGAAGCACTAGCAGTTTAATTTTGAGGGCAAACATCACCGTTCCCCTGCCTGGAATATGGGTAATCTCTAATACCGTGACCCTCCTGGCTATAACCATAGCAACCCTTCTGGACCTACAAACATCTACCCCCGTGGTCCTTGCCATACTTAGTCCATGGGGGACAGTTAGTCTAGTTACTCACAGTGTTCTAAGATCTGGACATAGTCGATATATTTCCCTACTCCTTCCTGCCTCCGAGTGCGTGAGCACTAGTGGATGAAGGCACTGGAATAGATGAACGGCTCTAAAATTGAGGGTGGTTTCCTCCATGTGATCTAGTCTGACCATACTCATGCTTCTCTGATATAGTCCTCTTATTCCCTCTTATTCTATCCCTCTTCCTTTATCTGTTTTGATCTGCTGGGAATGTAGAATCAGCCTAGCAAGATCCATATCCCTATTCAGCATACCTATCCTGCACTCTTTCAGCACCAAACCAAACACTCCAGTCACAAACTTACTCATATTGGATCGGGTGTCATAAATTAAGTTAAGAGCATATTTAGACAACTGATTAAACTTAAGGAAGTACTCCTTTACCGTCATGGAGCCCTGTCTAAAGTTCATAAACTTCTCTACTTTTGCCTCCCTCATCTCTAGTGGAAATAACTTATCCAGGAACGCATCCTGGAATACCTGCCAAGTCATGGGAGCAACATCCTCACCTATATTTTTCTTCCATGCAACAACCCAGTCATAAGCAATGTCTTTCAACCTGTAAGATGCCAACTCCACACTTTCTTCCTCAGAAATATGAATCACCTGTGTGATCTTTCTTTTCTTCTCAAGATATAACTATATGTCCTCACATGCCCTAGACCCATAGAACTCTGGCGGATTTATCTGTATAAAATCATAAATCCTAGCAGCAACTAAATCACCTTTCTGCTCTGCTGATGAGGAACTGCAGCCTGAATATTTATGGTGACTGTTTGGGCTAGCACCTGAAAGGTTGCCCGAAAGTTAGAATAAGAGACATTTATGTTTAGGGTATTAGTAGGATGGGGTTGCTCATTATTGTCTAGTGCCCTATCCTTATTGTCATTTTTGAATTTGGGTACTTGGGCACTGCATAAAGAAGGCGCTGGGGATAAAGACCTCCAGTAAAATAGAGGACGGTTACCACCCTCTGACTTTGGCTGACTGAAATTAAAACAACCTGTCCTAGTTCTCTTATTTCTTCTCTCCCTCTCCTTAATCTTCTTCTTCTCTATCTGTTGAGCATGGACCATCAGCCTAGATAAGTCCATCTCACTAATCAGCATTGCAGTCCTACACTCCTTGACCACACTATCAGACATGCAAGACACAAACTTACTCATTTTGCACCTACTGTCAGCTACCATATGGGGAGCATATCTAGCTAACTGGGTAAACTGGAGAGAATACTCCCTTACACTCATGTTTCCTTGTCTCAAATTAATAAATTCTAATATTTTGGCTGCCCTTAAATCCAATGGAAATAATCTATCAAAGAAAGCCATGGCAAACTCTTTCTATTCTATGGTCCCTACATCAATACCTCTATTAACTTTCCACTGCTTAAGCCAAGTTTAGGCTATATCCTACAATTAATATGCGAATAACTCAGCACTCTAACTAGACATCACCCCTATAGAATTCGTTACCTTCTAAACCATATCTAAGAATTCCTATGGATCCTCTTCAGACATGGACCCTATGAAGAAAGGAGGATTTATCTGGGTGAAGTCCTGAATTCTAGTTGCAGCAGTATTGGCCACTGTGTTGCCTAGAACAACAGCTGGTCATTTATTTTATGATGCTATGGAGTTCATTAGAGTAGTGAACACATCCCTGAATTTTGTGTGAGTGACATGCCCATCCAAAGGATCTGCCTGGATGGGCTGAGGGGCTGACTGAGTTCCTATTCTTCTTCTATTCTTCTTGGGAGGCATGTTCTATAAATGAAAGGAGGAAATGGATTAGACTAAGATTTTAACATGAGCTCATGCTTAATCGTATGACATAGATACTAAAAGAAGGGAAACTTTTCCTAAACACCTTGTAGCCTCTTGTCTATAAGTGTGACGTGCTACACACCCATGCATAAGAATCTACTTGACATGTCTTTCAGACTTCCTAGGATACTTTAAAACCTTAGGCTCTGATACCAAGTTTGTAACGACTTGAGACTACCCCCTAGTGGTTACACAGTGCTTACAGTCCCGAGGGACCATAAGAGAACCTATTAGCTGGTACCTGCCGTGAGCACTGATTAATATAATCATAAATAAAGAAGAATAACTGATATGCCATAAGGTTTTAACAATGAAATGACTACTAAATTTTGAATCTTGCATAATACTGAAATCTGAATAATCTAAATAGCTAATTGTAGTGTCTGAAAATCCTCTAAACTGGATACTATGAGTTGATAGAATAGGACCCCAACTAACTGTATTAACTACTAAGATAAATACATGAAGTAATATAATTTGTCCTCGCATGATAAGGACTCACCACTTCTATTGTACTATTGATAATCTGAGAATCTAAGCGTGATCCAGGAACTTAGTGTCAGCACCTATGATATGAGACATCATAGTGCAAAGAAAAGGTATGCGATCAGTACTTTGAATGTACTAGTTTGCTAAATAAGGTAGGTTGATATGCATGGTTTCATAAATAGGAATAATAATTACTAACTGATTATACATGTAAAACATAAGGTACTAAGTAGAGAACATGAAATTCATAAGTACTAAAAATATGTGAAGTATATAAATACTGTGTATGCATGAAAATCTAAAAATATTGAATATACGTGAAAATCTATAAACACTGAGGATGCATGACAAAGCATATAACAAGAACTGAGTAAACTCTGTAAACTGAGATACTGAAATTACTGACATCTATATGCTTTGGCCAAATAACCCTAAGACTGAATAACTTAATGGAACTGTGACTGAGACTGTATTTGAGACTTTGGGAGGTATTATCTAACCGACATGCCCCAATCTGAGCTAATTAAGGTCTAACTTATAACCCCAGTTTGATGGGTGTTAATACCGTGCTATCAGTACTAACATTGGTTGCGTGGATCCACTAAACTGATAATATGTTCAAAGGACTAAGGGTGGCAAGCCTGAACTAACGGGCGAACTCTATTAGATAGTCAAGCCTAATCTGATGGGTGACTTCTCATATCCTATGCTGGCTATATAGTTCTGGAGTATAGGGACTGTTACTAACGACTCTGCCTATCTGAAAAGGAAGCCGCCATCCCTAAATTCGCTCGGCGCTAAATCCTAAAAGACACTAAAATACAATACTACTTTGAGTTTAACTGACTGATATTTCACTATTATGATAATGCTCAAAGTATGTTCTGAAGACTATTTAGTAATGTACTAAGACTAAACTAAATAAATAGCTATGGTTTTTGGGTATTCAATACTCCCAGGACTCAAAACAATAATATTGAAATGACACCAAAACTTAAATGACATGACATAAAGGATTTCATAAAATATTTACTCATGTGGACATTTTATCAAACACTTGTAGTTCATAACTTAGTCAAATCATGGGAATACTATGGAACTTGTGTAAATATCATGAGTTTAAAATGGAAATCACAAAATCATGATTTAATTTAATCAGTAATAACATTAAATCATGGAGGATTGATTAATAACAATACTTTCATGGTAAAACGGCATGAACAGGGCATTTACAGGCTTAATCAGTGTTCTATAGCCCACGATTTTGGAGGTTGGCCCGGGTACGGGCAACCTGTCGGCCAAAAATTGACCGGGGTATGCCAGGGAGGTTAACGATCGTCCCTTTATTGACCGTTCAAATTTTCATGGACATTTGGGTGGACTAATGGGAGAAACGGCATGAATAGGGCATTTTGTGGCAAAATCGGTGTGCCATAGCCCATGGTTTTGGGGGTGAGCCCCGAGGTCTGAGTGTACTGTGGGTTGAAAAATGATCAAGGCTTGCCAAGGAGGTTGGGATAATCCCAGTGTGGTCCGTTTAAATTTTTATAGCCATTTAGGCAGACAAACAGGCAAAAAGGTGCAAACTGGGCATTTTCGAGTTAAATCAGTGTGCTATATGACGATTTATGGGGTGGGCCAGAGGTCCGGGCATGTTGTCGGACAAAAATAGTCCAGGGCATGCCAGGAAGATTGGGAATCATCCTAGTACGGTCTATTTAAATTTTTGTGGCCATTTGGGTGGGCAAACGGGCGAAATGGTGCGAACGGGGCATTTTCAGGCAAAATCGGTGTGCTATAGCCCACAATTTAAGGGGTGGGCTTGGGGTCTGGGCGTATTGTGGGGAAAAAATTGACCAGGGAGTCCAGGGAGGTGGAAGATTGTCCTAGTGCATTCCGTTTAAATTTTCATGGCTATTTGGGTGGACAAACAGGCAAAACGGTACAAATAGGGCATTTTCGAGCCCAATTGGTGTGCTATAGCCCACGGTTTTGGGGGTGGGCTTGGGGTTCGGGTATGATCTGGGTTGAAAATCAATTGGGGAGTGCCAGGGAGGTTGGGTATCATCCCAGAGTGGTCTGTTTAAATTTTTATGGCTATTTGGGGTGGACAAACGGGGCGAAACAGTACGAATGGAGCGTTTTCGAGCTAAATCGGTTGCTATAGCCATGGTTTTGGGGTAGGCCTGGGATTAGGGCATGCTATTGGCTAAAAATCTATCGGCGTGTGACAGGGAGGTTAGGGATCACCCCAGTTTGGTCCGTTTAAATTATCGTGGCTATTTGTGTGGACAAATGGGTGAAATGATGCAAATGGAGTATTTTTGGGCCGAATCAATGTGCTATAGCCCATGATTTCGGGGGTGTGCCTGGAGTTAGAGTGTGTTGTGGGCTAAAAATCGATTGGGGCATGCCTGGGGGGTGAGGATCATTCCAGTATAGTCTATTTGAATTTGTGTGGCTATTTGGGTGGATAAAAGGGTGAAACGGCACGAATGGGACATTTTTAGGATAAATCGGTATGTTATAGCCCACGATTTCAGGGTTGGCCCCGGCTTTGGGCATGTTGTGGGCCGATAATCGATCGAGGCATGCCAGGGAGGTTGGGGATCATCCCAGTATGGTCATTTAAAATTTTCATGATTATTTGGGTGGATAAATGGTCGAAGCAGTACGAACGAACCATTTTCGAGCCAAATCAATGTGATATTGAAAAAGGTTTAGGGGTTTGGCCTGACGTCTGAGCGTGACGTGGGCAAAAAATCAATCGGGGCATGCCAGGGAGGTTGGGGATCATCCCAGTATGGTCTGTTTAAATTTTCGTGGACATTTGGGTGGACAAACGGGCGAAATAGTACGAACGGGGCATTTTGGGGACAAATTTGTGTGCTATATAGCCCACGGTTTTGAGGGTTGGCCCGGGGTTCGGGCGTGTTGTAGGCCAATAATCGACCAGGGCATGCCATGGAGGTTGGGGATTATCCCAGGATAGTACGTTAAAATTTTTGTGGCCATTTGAGTGGATAAACAGGTGAAACGGCATGAACGAGGCATTTTTGGGCCAAATCGGTGTGCTATAGCCTATGATTTTGGGGGTGGTTTCGGGTTTTGCGCGTGTAGTGGGCCAAAAATTGACTGGACCATACCAAGGAGGTTAGGTATAGTACTGGTGTGGTCCTTTTTAATTTTCGTGGCCATTTAAGTGGACAAATAGGCGAAACGGCACGAACGGGGCATTTTTGGGCCAAATCGGTATGCTATAGCCCACGGTTTTGGGGTGGGCCTGGGGTCTGGGAGTGCAATGGTCAAAAAATTAACTTGGTCATGCCATGGAATTTGGGGATCGTCCCAGTGTGGTTGGAATGCGTATAACATGTACATACTTTCATGGTTTCAATATCATGAACATTGCATACCACAATAGCATGGAATTTGTGTAGAATTATGAGGGGTACCATAGACTTGTCATTTAGATACTATTGAGTCATAAGGAACATGATTTTATCATTATAGGCATTTAATTAAACACCTTACATGCACACTTTATAGCATAGGTGAAATCATCAATTTAAGAATCTAAAACTACCCAAACTCATAGGTTTTCAATCAACAAACTCACATACTTTATGGAATCTCATCAAGACACCATTTTGAATCATAAATAACAAATATCAACATGAGCATGATCAAATCACAGTAGGTTATTTAAAACATGATTCTCAGACTCCATGGATGAAAAGGATCTGTGGATGAACACTACGCATACCTTAGTTCTTGATTTCGTTAAGATTGATGGAGAGATTCTTTAAATTTGACGGTGAATTCCCTTGGAATTGAACCTTCTATGAAACTCCTGGGTCTTGTTCTTAAGATTTTTCTATAGTAATTGAGTATAAGTTACTGAATTCTGGACAAATCTCGTGTTATAAGGCTTATATAGGGTAGGGAAAGTGACCCTTTTGACCTTATGACACGTATTTAATTTCTGAGAAAATTTCTCAATTTTCATCCTTGCCGAGACGCGCCACTATCGCGCCAAGTCACTGGAATGTGACAAATGGAAAATTGTATTGTGGCTCAATGCAGAGCTATCGCATTGACACCTTGTATAGACCTGGAAGTTTGGCGCGACGTGCCACTATCGCGGAGCAACACTATAAATTGACAATTTCCATTTGTGTTATCTCCGCGACGTGCTGAAGGCTCAAGTTATACATTGTCTCACTAAAAAGGCTCTAACTCTTCGCCCGAATGTCGGATTTGGGCGAATTTGGTATCGATGGAAAGCTTATTGAATTTCCCACATGACAAAGAGTGAAAATCTTAAAAATTATTCATTTAATAATAATTATTCACCTTATAAACTAATACTAGGCATGTTGGGATGAAATTCGCTAGGAAAAAAAATTGGGGTATTACAGTACCTCTGGGAGATCTTCCAAAAAAAATCAGAAAATTTATTAACTATGCTGACTGACTGAATAGTTGGAGACTTAGACTTTTTGTATTTAACTCTAACTAAATGATGGATGCAACCTTTGGAGATTAGCTTTCTGGCTTTAAGATAGGAAATGAAATGACTCTTGGGAGATACTGGAGTTTTGGACCACTTAAAGACTGTTTCATTAGGGAACTGAAACTTAAACGCACGGGTACGACAGTCTATAGATGCATAAAAAGAGTGAAGCCAGTCCATACCCAGAATAACATTAAAATCCACCATGTCTAACTCTATCAAATATACAAGCATGACTCTATGAAGGACTGTAACAGGACACTTTTTGTACACTCTCTTGGCAATAATTGACTCACCTACCTAGGTAGAAACTATAATGGGCTCGGAGATCTTTTCAGAATCCATCTCAAAATTTATAGCAACCAATGGTGTCACATACAAAAAACTTAACCCAGGGTCTAACAATACATAAACATCAAAGTGAAATGCATGGATCATACCAGTAACAACATCGGGAGAATCCCTACTCCCAATGATATAGTAAGGCATAAAATCTGTTCTAGCTCTAACCTCTAGCACTGCTAGAAAAAATGCACTGAGGAAGGGCTAGATGGGCTACAGAAGCTGAAGCACTAGCAGTTTAATTCTGAGGGCAAACATCACCGTTCCCCTGCCTGGAATATGGGTAATCTCTAATACCGTGACCCTCCTGGCTATAACCATAGCAACCCTTCTGGACCTACAAACATCTACCCCCGTGATCCTTGCCATACTTAGTCCATGGGGGACAGTTAGTCTAGTTACTCACAGTGTTCTAAGATCTGGACATAGTCGATATATTTCCCTACTCCTTCCTGCCTCCGAGTGCGTGAGCACTAGTGGATGAAGGCACTGGAATAGATGAACGGCTCTAAAATTGAGGGTGGTTTCCTCCATGTGATCTAGTCTGACCATACTCATGCTTCTCTGATATAGTCCTCTTATTCCCTCTTATTCTATCCCTCTTCCTTTATCTGTTTTGATCTGCTGGGAATGTAGAATCAGCCTAGCAAGATCCATATCCCTATTCAGCATACCTATCCTGCACTCTTTCAGCACCAAACCAAACACTCCAGTCACAAACTTACTCATATTGGATCGGGTGTCATAAATTAAGTTAAGAGCATATTTAGACAACTGATTGAACTTAAGGAAGTACTCCTTTACCGTCATGGAGCCCTGTCTAAAGTTCATAAACTTCTCTACTTTTGCCTCCCTCATCTCTAGTGGAAATAACTTATCCAGGAACGCATCCTGGAATACCTGCCAAGTCATGGGAGCAACATCCTCACCTATATTTTTCTTCCATGTAACAACCCAGTCATAAGCAATGTCTTTCAACCTGTAAGATGCCAACTCCACACTTTCTTCCTCAGAAACATGAATCACCTGTGTGATCTTTCTTTTCTTCTCAAGATATAACTATATGTCCTCACAAGCCCTAGACCCATAGAACTCTGGCGGATTTATCTGTATAAAATCATAAATCCTAGCAGCAGCTAAATCACCTTCCTGCTGATGAGGAACTGCAGCCTGAATATTTATGGTGACTGTTTGGGCTAGCACCTGAAAGGCTGCCCGAAAGTTAGAATAAGAGACATTTATGTTTAGGGTATTAGTAGGATGGGGTTGCTATTATTGTTTCTTGTTGAATTTTCTCATTGGAGAGGTATTTTCTGAAATAAGAGAGCATGAATTAATAGCTGAGAAAGACAACTTTAAGCCCGATAGACTCTGAAAGAAAGAAATGATTTTTTCTTGAAAAATTTCATAGCCTCTGCTCATAGATATGGCACACTACACACCGTGATCAAGATTCTACTTAATGCGGTTTTTAAGACTCCCTAGGACTCCTTAAACCATAGGCTCTGATACCAAGTTTGTAACCCCCCAAAAACAGTTTCCAAGATGTCACAAGGTCCTCAAGGATACAAATAGCCCCAAGATAACACTTAGAGCCTGCTACTACCTCTAAATTCTTAACTTAAGATACTGAGAGCAACATAATGAAACATATCACATCCTGTCTAACTAAAATATGAAAGAGTACTGTGAAAGTAAGAAAAATACTGAATGTCTAAATATACTAACAATCTAGTCTGACAATAGCCTCTACTACTCAATGAACTAGAGAGCTATTAGGAAAATCCCTAACTAAATTGAACTGAACTGAAAGCAATAAAACAGCTATTAGAAATTCTGAAATTTCTGGATATAGGTCCTCCAACCATGAGAACTCACCACTGTGGAGATGTGTACAAGGTACTTGGGAATCACTGATGAGGTTGGGACTGAGCACCTGAACCTACATTATGTGGAAATGAAGCACACAGACCAGTATGTGGATTAGTACTTAGGAATGTACTGAGTATATGGGGGTGCATGCAATATATATATAAACAATAATATAACAAGTTTTTAAATCATACATGTCAATGTAAAATGGCTCATATAGCTCAATGAAAACTAAAATTCGAGATCATACATAATGAATAGGAAAGCTTAAAATCTGAATTTCATGAGCTATTACACTTAATTTAAATATCAATGTTCTTCTCTTGTTCTCAAATCAAATGAGCTAAGTGAAATCTAGAACATAGTCTGCATATAATTTCTTTTAAATCAGTAAATTATTCTAGGAATGAGGGACATCTATTTGGCAGATTCTTCTAACCAACACGTACACCATGTGAGCATCCATGATGTCCCACGACTTGACCTCATAAGGTTAGGGACATTCTACCTTTCCATCTGAATAAAACAATCTCATCTCAGTGATCACTATCTCAGTTATCCACATATAGTAGAAATAAATATCTCAACCTACGGTGACACATAGTGTAGGGGTATGAAACCATAGTAACGTACCCAACTCGGTGCTAAATACTACTCCCAATACTATGCTCAAACATCTCAAGGAAGTTCACTTTAAATAAATCTCATATGTCATAAGGAAATCAATTATAAAGCCTGTAATCTCTTTTGTAAAGTGAATTTTTAACTCTATGATGACCAAAAGGTCAAATCTTTCTAAATTATTTCTAAATTGACAAGACGTGGGTGCATATAGCTTATCAAATCTCAGAAAATCAATCTCGATGAGGGTTCCATGACCCATATAACAATATTTAATCAAAATATTTCAAGATTCGTGCTTTATATCATAAACATGCATAATTTATATGGAAATCTAGAAATTTCAGCTTTAAGTATAATAATAACATCAAAATCATGGAATTTATCTTCTAGGCATTGAAAAATACTATAATCTCTTGAACAACAACATAGTATATAAATTAATATTTCAAATTCATAGTAAAACATCTAAAATCACGTATCTTCGTAAATACATAAAAATTTTAGGCACAAGAATGAAAGAATTGTTCTTGTTCAAACCCCACATACCTTGCAATTAAAACTTTGGATGAATTCTTAACTTCAGAACTCTATTCGTGAAACTAATGGGTGCTTCTTGTAGCCCTTGCATTGGGATTCTGAATCTCCATAAATTATTGACAACCCACGGTTGAATCTTGAGTTATTTGGATCTTTAGGTTGAAACCCTAATGAATTTTCTTGAGCAATTTTAAATTAAAGTATCAATTGAATGGTGATTTGGGGGATTGATTTCGTGTTTAAGAGGAAAAAAACATAGAAAGTACCAACTTTGACGACTGATGGGACTGGCCCTATTGGCTCATATCCCTTCCTTTTTGAGCAACTACCAGACACTCTCAAATCCAATGTCCTGGTTTGCCACACCAAACAATACATAACTACCCACTCTACACTTAGCCTGATGGTGTCTACCACATTTCTGACTTAAAGGATTGGTACGAGCACTGCTAACACTGACCTGAGACTTAGAGCCTAGTGCCCTATCCTTATTGTGATTTTTGAATTTGGGTACTTGGGCACTGCATAAAGAAGGTGCTGGGGATAAAGACCTCCAGTAAAATAGAGGACGGTTACCACCCTCTGACTTTGGCTGACTGAAATTAAAACAACCTGTCCTAGTTCTCTTATTTCTTCTCTCCCTCTCCTTAATCTTCTTCTTCTATATCTGTTGAGCATGGACCATCAGCCTAGATAAGTCCATCTCACTAATCAGCATTGCAGTCCTACACTCCTTGACCACACTATCAGACATGCAACACACAAACTTACTCATTTTGCACCTACTGTCAGCTACCATATGGGGAGCATATCTAGCTAACTGGGTAAACTGGAGAGAATACTCCCTTACACTCATGTTTCCTTGTCTCAAATTAATAAATTCTAATATTTTGGCTGCCCTTAAATCCAATGGAAATAATCTATCAAAGAAAGCCATGGCAAACTCTTTCTATTCTATGGGCCCTACATCAATACCTCTATTAACTTTCCACTGCTTAAGCCAAGTTTAGGCTATATCCTACAATTAATATGCAAATAACTCAGCACTCTAACTAGACATCACCCCTATAGAATTCGTTACCTTCTAAACCATATCTAAGAATTCCTATGGATCCTCTTCAGACATGGACCCTATGAAGAAAGGAGGATTTATCTGGGTGAAGTCCTGAATTCTAGTTGCAGCAGTATTGGCCACTGTGTTGCCTAGAACAACAGCTGGTCATTTATTTTATGATGCTATGGAGTTCATTAGAGTAGTGAACACATCCCTGAATTTTGTGTGAGTGACATGCCCATCCAAAGGATCTGCCTGGATGGGCTGAGGGGCTGACTGAGTTCCTATTATTCTTCTATTTTTCTTGGGAGGCATGTTTTATAAATGAAAGGAGGAAATGGATTAGACTAAGATTTTAACATGAGCTCATGCTTAATCGTATGACATAGATACTAAAAGAAGGGAAACTTTTCCTAAACACCTTGTAGCCTCTTGTCCATAAGTGTGACGTGCTACACACCCATGCACAAGAATCTACTTGACATGTCTTTCAGACTTCCTAGGATACTTTAAAACCTTAGGCTCTGATACCAAGTTTGTAACGACTTGAGACTACCCCCTAGTGGTTACACAGTGCTTACAGTCCCGAGGGACCATAAGAGAACCTATTAGCTGGTACCTGCCGTGAGCACTGATTAATATAATCATAAATAAAGAAGAATAACTGATATGCCATAAGGTTTTAACAATGAAACGACTACTAAATTTTGAATCTTGCATAATACTGAAATCTGAATAATCTAAATAGCTAATTGCAGTATCTGAAAATCCTCTAAACTGGATACTGTGAGTTGATAGAATAGGACCCCAACTAACTGTATTAACTACTAAGATAAATACATGAAGTAATATAATCTGTCCTCGCATGATAAGGACTCACCACTTCTACTGTACTATTGATAATCTGAGAATCTAAGCGTGATCCGGGAACTTAGTGTCAGCACCTATGATATGAGACATCATAGTGCAAAGAAAAGGTATGCGATCAGTACTTTAAATGTACTAGTTTGCTAAATAAGGTAGGTTGATATGCATGGTTTCATAAATAGGAATAATAATTACTAACTGATTATACATGTAAAACATAAGGTACTAAGTAGAGAACATGAAATTCATAAGTACTAAAAATATGTGAAGTATATAAATACTATGTATGCATGAAAATCTAAAAATATTGAATATACGTGAAAATCTATAAACAATGAGGATGCATGACAAAGCATATAACAAGTACTAAGTAAACTTTGTAAACTGAGATACTGAAATGACTGACATCTATATGCTTTGGCCAAATAACCCTAAGACTGAATAACTTAATAGAACTGTGACTGAGACTGTATTTGATACATTGGGAGGTATTATCTAACCGACATGCCCCAATCTGAGCTAATTAAGGTCCAACTTATAACCCCAGTTTGGTGGGTGTTAATACCATGCTATCGGTACTAACATTGGTTGTGTGGATCCACTAAACTGATAATATGTTCAATGGACTAATGGTGTCAAGCCTGAACTAACGGGTGACCTTTATTAGATAGTCAAGCCTAATCTGATGGGTGACTTCTCATATCCTATGCTGGCTATATAGTTCTGGAGTATAGGGACTGCTACTAACGACTCTGCCTATCTGAAAGGGAAATCACCATCCCTAAATTCGCTCGGCGCTAAATCCTAAAAGACACTAAAATACAATACTACTCTGAGTTTAACTGACTGATATTTCACTATTCTGATAATGCTCAAAGTATGTTCTGAAGACTATTTAGTAATGTACTGAGACTAAACTAAATAAATAGCTATGGTTTTTGGGTATTCAATACCCCCAGGACTCAAAACAATAATATTGAAATGACACCAAAACTTAAAGGACATGACATAAAGGATTTCATAAAATATTTACTCATGTGGACATTTTATCAAACACTTGTAGTTCATAACTTAGTCAAATCATGGGAATACTATGGAACTTGTGTAAATATCATGAGTTTAAAATGGAAATCACAAAATCATGATTTAATTTAATCAGTAATAACATTAAAGCATGGAGGATTGATTAATAACAATACTTTCATGGTAACATGGCATAAAATCATAGTTCATGGAGATTCGCGAGTGAAATCACAATTTAAAACATAATAACTTGAAAAGATCACAAATTTTATAATTTAAAAGGGTTGCTTGAACTCCATGGATGAAAGGGGTCCATGGATTAACATCTAACATAACTGGGATGATGAATTTGGAAGGATTGATGGAGAGTTCTTTAGATTTGACCTTGATTCTTGAACGTTAGGGTTTTGCTACTCGAGAGAATATTCTTGATTCTAGAGAAAAAATGATTAGAATAATGCCCAATTAGGCTATTAGGAGCTTAATTTTGTGTTTGGGGATGACTGGGATAAGGGAAAGTACTTAAAATCCCTTGGAAATAAAACTAAGAACTAACTGAAAATCCCTATTTTCTGGGCTGGCGCGACACGACGCTATCGCTCTGTGTTACTGGAATTGGACAACTAAGAAAATGTACGGTGGCACGATGCTGTAAAATCACATTGCCACCTTGTTTGCGACCTGGAAGCCTACTGCGATGCGATGGTATTGCGTAGGGTCACTAGAAATTGACAATTGTTATTTACACTATCTTTACGATGCGCTAAGTGTTAGAATGACGGGGTTATGCAACCGAAACTTAAAATTGCCATAAATTCTTACCCGGTTATCAAATTTGGTCAAATTTTATATCATTGGAAAGCTAATTGAATTTTCTACACAATGACAGACTCTAAACTGGAAAATAATGAGTGTTTTAAATATTTCATATATGAATACTCATGTATTGGGACTTAGATTATGCTAGGAAAATATGGGGTGTTACAACATAAGATAAGGTAGATCCGGGATCAAGTAACACATACACATCACGGGAGAAAATTTGTAATGTACCTATAACAACATCTAGCAAATCCTCTGCAACTAGCGGTTAGATAAATCATCTAACTGGTTGTGTCAACCTCTAGTAGCCAAAGTAATACCCTTAGGTTGCTGTGGGGTTATGGAATTAGTTTGAGACTTAGCGCCCCAATATTTCCTCTAACAGAGGGGCAGTCCCTCTTGAAATAACATGTATTCCATAAGTATAACACACAAGAGTACCATACTGATATATTCCTGAGTGGTTCTTTCCACATAAATTACACGAAAGGTATTGCCTAAATGGCTGGGCCACACTTCCTTCGGACTGAATACCCTGCACTCCCGATCCATTGTTAGGCTAAAAATTTAAAACCACTGATCATTTGGAGGTCTGGGCACTAGGGTGCTAGCTGAAGACTGAGAATTACTCTAAAAAATTTTCTTAGACCACTTATTATCCCAGTTACTACCTTGGTGATGACTGTTATTCTAGTTTAGAGACTTGGCTCTTTTAGCTTTCCTTTCTCTTTCCCTTACCTCACCTAACCTTTTCTTCTTCTCTTCAACCTACTGCATATAAACGAACAACCTAGAAAAATCCATGTCCCTATTTAGAATATCCCTCTTGTATTCTAGCACCAAATTATCTGAGAGACCAAATGAAAACTTCTTCATGAGAGCCCTCATATTGCCCACTAACTCCAAAGAATTATGAGATAGCTACGTGAACATCAATGTATACTCCTTAACACTTATCTTTACAAAACCAATATATATATCATTGAAAAAAGGGTTTTACTATTTGGCTATTCAAAACAATTATTCAAATCCTTGTTATAAACTTCATAATATTCTTTCAAAATCTTAGTAAACCAATAACATATGCCTATAGAGTTTTAGGATAGCCCCGCGTACCTTATATTACTTAGTTGAAGATTGGAACCGTAATCCTGACTCTTTTCTTAAAAATCTTGAACTTACGAGTTTAATTCTTGATCTCGGGGTCAGGAAGTCCCATTTAAAAATCATTGAAACTAAGAGGCTTAAAATATGCCTAAGTCTTTCGACACTGTAACACCTAGCATTTTGCGCAAGAATGAAAACCATCATTTCTACGTGTAGATGTTGCAAATTTAGTATGTTAATCAATTATGTAGTGTGGGAACCTATTTGAGCATGAATTGAGATCATAGAGGCCCCTTAACTCAAGGTCAAATTGAATGCTTTCCTATCGTTCGAGTTTTAGTGAGCACTAAAACTTGAGTCAAATTCAATCAACCATAACTCCTTGTATATGATGAACCAAGTGGCCTACTATATATCAAATAAAAGCTCTTTGAATTACCTTTCCAACAATACTAATTTTGCTAAAATTTGATACTGAGCAAAAAGTTACAGCCATTTTTGTGAGAGGTAGTAAGATAGGGCGATAAGCGAGGCGGCGCCCTACCTTTTCCTGCTAGTGTAATTTCCTGAAGTCAAGATCCACATCCAAGAGGGGTATTTGAGTTATTTTCAACCCTTAAATAGACCCAATAACATGAGATTTAGCCTCTAATAACCAAATTATATCCTCATTCTCTCAAATTCTCTTAAGAACACTTCTTAGGATTTCAACCAAAAGATCAAAATATCTTAAGATTTCATTGTGAGTTTTAAATAATTCTTCTAGATTCAGAATATCCATTGCGAAGGCTACAAGAAGCACCCATCAATTCTTCGACTAGCATCCCTAAAGCACGAATTCATTCAAGAGTCATAAATTAAGGACGTGGATTTTTCCTAAAAATCTCATGGGCATATTTTAAGGAAAAGGGTTTTAGATTTATAATTTATAATCATGATTTAGAAGTCTCAATGACATTGTTTTGGTCTTTAGTCCTTCCCCCAAGTTGATTTGAAATTCTATGTATATTATGCATGTGTTTAAGGATGAACATTTAATTAAGAGTTTGAATTATAATGAATCCCTCTCTTGTTATAATTTTTCCAATCTTTCATATGATATGAATTGTTTGAAATGCATCTTGAAAAGCAAGGTATGAAATGTCTTGATTATTGCAATGACTTGAATATGATTTTTTGAATTCAAAAGAGAGGGTTGTTTGTATTGGTAAATATTGAATATGAATATCTAAGGGAAAGAGTTGCATGATTTGACATAGATTTCAGAACTACCACATTGTTATTGAAAGAATGATAATCTTTGCACAGTTTTAACTTATGCTTTTGGAACATAAAATCTCTTATACTATTAAAATGTTTGGGTGGTCTGAATTGAGTTTTAATGAAATAATCATGCATGATAAATTATGGCTCAGAAATAGGACTTGCAAGTCTTGGTGTGATGACACCAATCCAGATAATGCCATAGTAATTCAAAATAGAATAGAATATATGTTTAAAGTTAGATTTTTTCAGATATTTAAACTAGAATAATGCATGATTCAGAATAGGATAAAATTAGGCATAAAGAGAGCTTAGGTGGTTCCCTGAAGAAGGCATGAGTTCAGACAACTCATTGTCCAAAACCATGATTTGCCGATCCGAGTATATTATTATACGCTGGCCTAGTACCCTACGACGTATCAGACTCAGACACTCCAACCCTTGCATCACACTTTGGTTAGGGGCTTCTCCGCTGAGTCAATGGAGGATTTCATATAGCCTATAGAATATCATACTTGTAGGGGAGTGTCATCTAACTCAGAAGTAATTCAAAGATCAGAAACTGCTTTTGACAGAAAGGTTTTTATGTTTTTTCAAGAATGCCCATGTGTTTTGAAAATTATATCTTTCATGATGTTTATGACTAGCTCTCAACTATTTTATTTATATAAAAGCTTTATTTTGGATTGCTCTGCGTGGCCAGTACATCAATATTAATCGTTTACCCTCCCTCTAGGTTTGAGGCACAGTCTAGGGGTCCTGAGAAGAAGTAGATTTTATCAGACAGGAGCGAAGAGTATCAGTTAGTGAGCCTTCTATATTTTAGAAGGCCTAGTTTTTTTCAGACTGTTATTATTTATTATGGTTTTGGTCTACTGGGGGCCTTGTCTCAGTTTTCAGACAGTTGTTATTTGATGATATAGTAGAGATTTCGCAGACGATTTTTAGACAGTGTTTAGTTGATATTGGATTTTATTCCTCATTGTTAAACTCAATTTAGATTATGACCTTGTTTCCATAGCAGAATTTATTTCCTCATTTCCTATTTATATATGAATGGTGTATATGATTACAAGTTAGAAGGGCTCTCGGGCCTTCATGATTTGGGATGTTCATCACGGCCAAGGCCCTAGTTTAGGTCGTAATAAACTTTGTATTAGAGCATGGTTCATAGTCCCAGGGTGTTTGTGAAATTGTGTTGGGTAGAGTCTTATTTATGGGTATGTAGATCACCACACTTATTAGCAGGAGGCTACGAGGCATTTAGGAATATTTTCCTTTCTTCATGTTCTAGTTCGTGCTATTTAGCAAAAATATTCCTCTTCCATACTTTTATTCATAGTATGGTGCGTCCATATGAAATTAAAGTTATCCCAATTCTTTTCTTACTTTTATTTGCCCAGATATGTCTCGTTATTAGGGTGATTCAAGTGTAGAAGTTTAGAGTCTAAATGATAGGGTCCTTTCTGATTGGGCCATATAAGAGTTTAAAATTTTTGCAAGGACTTGAGAAGAGTCCGTTAGTGTTTCAGAGTGTATTAATTTTTGTGTGAACTTTAATTCTGATAAAATTGTTCTTTTCGGCCTATGGTATTAAGAGTATTCCATCTCTTTTCAAAAATTTATGTTGCAGATGTTATGCTTCAGGGGAAATGATGTGTAGCAGAATATTGGAACTGTATTTCCACCAAATTATAAGTATAAGTTAAAGTGTCGGTGTCATGACCTATTGGTAGTGAGATTAAACCAAGAGTTTGGTGATATGAAGTCACAAAGTTAGAAGTTAGAGTGAGGGTAACTTTTGTGTAAATAAGTATTTTAGTTGAATAACCGATGTTTGAGGATGATTTACCACTTCAAGTGATAGATTAATGTGGTAGCTAGTAGTATATGTGGATTGTATAGTAGTCTGTGGGGGGAGTATTTGACTCAGATTTTTATTTATATAGAGTAAGATATGTATCCTTAGGTCATTGAATATTGTGTGTGAATTTTCTATCTCTTGTAATATGTAATCTTTTTATCATAGTATTTTTGAAAAAAAAATTAAAGTCTAGTGAAGCCCTGTGGGGCTCTTTCGATTCACTAGCATAGTTGCTTTGTTATTCATTTTATTTTCTTGTTCAAAACATAAAAATCAAAGTCGATTGAAGTCGTGTGAGGCCTATTTTAATTCACTAGAAACTTGTTGTTCAATTTGTTATTCTTGTGTTGGTTGGATATATGTATAGTCTAATCTTTTCACATGATATTGAGTTGGTAATGAAATGATACGTCCTTTTGTGTTAGTTTAGTAGAAGGTAGAGAAGGAGTTATTAGTTAAGGTAAATTGTTGTCTGCTTGAAGTATAAAAATGGGTAGATGAGCTAGTAAGTTATAATTATAGACTTATGGTTGTTTGTGGAATTTAAAGATAGTCTAAATGTACGCTTGTGTAAGTAAGTGTGATGTGAGAAAAACGTATAAGTAGATAAGATTGTAGGGGGTTATAATATAAGATTAAGGTTGACCATGTCTATTATGTGACCTTACCCCCCTTGACCTTCCTTTAATTGGTAGTTGTAAACTAGTACTACTTGTGACAAGGTATGTAGAAGATTTTTGAGGTATTTGGATAGAATGTCCAAATTTGATGGACTAGTATATTATTTTGCCTTCTTCATTGGTGTTAATGATTGATGCTAGACTATTGTCTTGAATTTAATGTATGATATGGATGTAAGAATAGTGGCTTAAGATTAATGATGAATGTTTTATGATAATTATGTGTCAGGTTGGGTTGTAAATCATGCTTAGCACTAGACATTAAGTTTGAACAGTTGATGTTCATAAAGGTGGATGTGATGATTTCTTGGTTAATGATACTAGTTATATGGAACTGATCTAATAGGCTTGAATGATGTATGCAATAGATTAAGTTTATTTGATTAGTAACAAAGTATGATGTTGTATGTATGAGGTAGAAGTATGCCCAAGGTGATATGGAGTTGCGGCATTTTCTAATACTATTACATGTTGCGTATAGCTAGTGGACATAGTAGTACCGTTGAGTTCCTAGGTGGAGAAAGACTAGTAGTATGATTCACCAAAGGCTTGGTGATATCCATGATTAAGTGTTATAATCTAAGTTTGAATCTTTGATGGTTGAATCAACAAAAATAAGAGTTGAAGCGCTATAGGGTGTGTACTCCGACTATGGGAATACTCACGAGGATTCAAAGTTAGTAAGTGTTCAAGTATTATGTGATTGGCTATTGAGGGCTATAGAAAGATAGGAGTATATCTTAGAAGGTAGTATTAGCAATGGCTTTTTCAACTTTCAGGTGTAGTCATTCGGGTTAAGTTCTATTAATTGCATGTATCGTCGTATTCCAGACCCCAGAGTGCAGTGAGTGTAGTTTAGTTCAGTGTCTAGTAAGGGATCTCTCAAACCTATGATAATGGCTTAAACCTAAGGGGGAGATGATAAGACAAGTAACTAAGTACGGCTCTCAATTTCTAGTAGAAATACCAGTATAATATAGAACATCAGAAAGTGAAGGTGAGGCTAAAACCCATTCTTATCTCAACATTTTTCTATTATCCCAATACCTACTCATGATTTACGTTTCAGTTCCATGATCATAGTTCATGTTCAGGTATATGATAGAGAATCACGTGCTCTTCAAGTTCTAAAATGAGGAATTCCAGTTTATTCAATAGTCGGGATCACATTCCATAAGTTATGAACTTCAAATTGAGGTCATGCAACTCATGACTCATGTATTCACGCTTTATAGTGTGCTTAGTTTCCATAATTCATGCTAGACTCTTTATGATTGACAGATTCAGCTTATACTCATGTATGCCCCAATTCAGATCACTTTGATGAATCCCTGATGTTGATTTGATATTCCTTCAGCCTCAGTTAAGTGTTAAGTCTCGTATAATATCCTCCCATGCTTCAAGGTCTTATGTTGTAACCTTTTAGTGACTCCACCTTATGTGATGATAGTGGTGATGACTAAATATTTCTTGTTAATGGAAGATCGTAGTATGCTTGTTTTAGACAAAGCCATAAGTGTGAAGTAAGATTGGGGTCAAGTCTTTGATACACGTGATGGTTAGTGGAAAAAAAATTTTGAGTGTGTATATTCTTGAGATCGCGCGTAGGAGTTATATTGATAGTGGTTTAGAGAATTTATGAAGTATGCCTTTAAGGGTGTTTTCCTTGAAGTTCATATGTAGTCATAAATATAGGCTTGAAATGACATGTTGGAATTTTAGTGGAGGAACGTAATATGTGCTAGTAAATCCATAGTAACAGTTCAAAGTTAGTCATTGAAGTGGTAAGGCAGATTATGCATTGGGTGTGATCTTTAAAAAGGTATAAAAGGTTAAATCATATGGTTTAGACTAGTATTGTGGTGTGGCATGTTGTATTTTGTGATTTAGAATTAGGCTTGGTCACAGTGATAGGATTTAAGCTACTTTAGACATTAGTAGAAGGAGTTATTGTAACACCCCGTAAATTTTTTCGTACACTTATCGCGATTATATGGAGTCCTAAAGGCTTGCGTATGGGTTAAATTAAGTTTATGGTGTTCGGAAGTATCCCGTCAATATTTGTATGTGTAGGTATTGGAATAAGCTTTCCAACGATATAAAGTTTTCCCAAAACAGAGAAGTATTTCATATAAGCGAGCACATTCGAAATTTCAAAACGGTGGCCGGGAAGCCTGTGAACAGTAAATCTGCAGGAAAATTACTGCAGCTAGGCAATTATTTTTTTGGATCAATTTTAGACGATCATAACTCCTTGTACAAAAAGAACTGTGTGATCTGCTATATATCGACGAAAATCTCCGAGAGTATTCTTTCCGATGAAATTGGTTTCATCCAAATCCAATGTCTGAGTAAGGAGCTATACCCGTTTTACTACAGCCTATCAAAAAGAAAAACAGAATTGTGGGACAGATTTTTGGGTCAAATTTAAACGACCATAACTCCTTGTACAAGAAGAACTGGGTGGTATACTTTATATGAAAATGAAATCCCTTTGAATTATCTTTCCAATGCAATTGGTTTCACCCGAATCCGATACTGGAGCAAAGAGTTATGATCGATTTACTTCAGCCTGTCAAAACTGTCCACTGGGGACAGATTCGGATTTATTTAAATTTTTAGGGCAAAATGGTCATTTTCTATTACCTCTTGGACGAAAATGGGTCTTTATAAACCTACACTTAGCCTCATATATATCATATACCATCCAATTATTAAGAAAAGGTGAAACCCTAGCCTAATTTCAACTTCAAATATTTTGTGATTCAACCGTAGAAAATTCGAATTAGTTCCGTAGTTGTGTTCACCATCTCGAAAGCTTCGAGAAGCACCCCATGGTTATGTAAGGAGGATTCTAAATACAAGAGTTCATTGTTAAGGTATGAATATTGTTTATTCTTGATTCTTATCCATGAATAAGTATTGATAAAGGATTATGAGTATTGTCTTGATGTTGGAAGATAACTAGAAACATAGTGATGAATTGTTTTGTATAAATTGTTACTAGTAAATTATGGAAGTTGTTGTATTGGATTATAGAGGATGAATTGTGGTGATATATCATTATATTAGTGGTTATGTATGCCTAGTGATCATGTTGGTATTGGATGGTGATTAAGAAGGGAAATAAAGGCTAAGAGTGATGTTGAGGGATATTTCATGAAAATGCATGATATGTGAATGTAATAAGAGTATAAGAGGATGTATGTAGCACTCTTATTGATGAGTTAAAGGATTACTTCCTAGACATTATTTGGTGAAGTTAATACCTAAATGGTAAGGTTTGGTTGCTAATACTAGTTTGCCACAAATGACTTATTGTAGATAAGTGTTCGAAGAGTACGGGAAGTCAAGTTGGACTTGTATTGAAGTGGTTATATCAAGGTATGTAAGACATACTCTATCTAATGTTTGGCATGAATAATGACCCATGGCACTCTCAAGTAAGCTTCCAACATTGTCCTACGACACATGACACATAATAACATCATATGATCTTCGACACTACCAATTGAACTTGCTTTCACTTTTAAGATGTCCGGCTAGTCAAAAAAATGTCCATATACTATTGTTGACTCCGAAATGGTTTAATGAGGTATCCATGATTCCCTACTTCATTTTCATGATATTGATTACCCATTTACATGTTTTCCTATTGAGGTATCATGGTTTCAAGTTTCTTAAGGTGTGACCACAAAGTAACCAATCTCAAAGATTAATTGAATTAAGAAATGGAATGTCTGTATTTTAAATTGATGATATGATGTATTGTATTAGTACCACTGATCAGTTGGCCATTGTATTATAAAGTTTATCTATATATGCTATTCCAGGGGTGGTCCCTGATGTATTGTATTAGTACCACTGATCAGTTGGCCATTGTATGACATATGTTATCTATTGATAAGGATTACGGGAAGTAATGATATGAAACTAATGTGCAGGTATCCCATCAGCTCTTTTAAGTGTGGTCTACTCATACTGTTTATTCACTGGTATCTGGGTTCTGTTGATCTTTTGTATCTCATCTTGATACTCACTGCCTTACATACTCAGTACATATTTCCGTACTGACATCCCTCACGGGGGACCCATATTCATGCCTGCAGGAACAGGTACTTCAGGTCGTACACCTCCGCAGTAAGGGCCAGGACATTCTGTTGTTAGTGGTGAGCTCCAGTTGTTTCGGGGCATCCCAAGTCGTTTATATATGTATTTTTGGTATTTGTATAAAAGTCTATTGTGGGCGGGAGTTTGTCCCGACCCTAACTCAGTTGTGTATCTATGTAGAGGCTTTTGTAGCCATATTGTACAGCCATAGGAGTGTTTGGTTGATAGACGTGATGGCTCTGACGGCCAATTACTATTTATATATATATTTATGCGTGTCTGTTGGGCTGATACAGTACTGTTTTTTTCTATTTACAACGAAGTGCTGCCCAAATTTCTAATTTTCATAAGTAATGTAAATGTGAAAGTATAGGTTATGAACGGGTTCTCCCGGGCCTCCTCGGCTACGGGTGCCAGTCCGCTCCAATGGGATTTGGGGTATGACAGTTATCAATGCCTATATAAGAATTATAAGTTGAATCAAATGAGTATGGTATTTAAGGAGAATAGTATATTTAAGGGAGTATTCGAGAGGTGTGCTAAGCTTGAAATTAAGAAGTTGTATTGCCTAAGTCCTTGTAATTCTATCCTAGTTTTTGAGTTTTATATCTATATTCCAAGCTATAGAGTAGTGTCATTGTTGCGATTCCTTAGTTAGATGTCTTGTGTAACTCATGCCCAAGATGTTGTGCTCCCTAATGCTACTAGAACTTCATTATAAAGAGTGTTGAAGAGATACTCCAGTTAAGTATAAGGGTCTAGCATAATTCAGTCTGTATAGCCAATAATTCAGTTTAACAGTCAGGCATACAAGTTACGATAGTTTTTCCACCCTTTCACCCAGTCCTACTATCCGAAGTCTTAGACGTATGACCATGCCAAGAGATAATTTATTACATCCATGTAAGTTGCAAATTCATTTCATTCAAAGCATCATATTTCAGATTCAGCTATTTAGTCATGACTCAATTCATAAGAGTTCAGCGCAAAATCTCAAATTTTCCCAATTATTTTAGCTCAGATAGTGTAATACCCTGATACGATCTAAGTCCAGCTGTCTCAAGATTCATACTTTCATAAGTTATCACTTCTAAATTCAATATGTATGATTTGATCATGAACACTTCAAGGGAATCCTAAACTCTCAACATGAATTGGCTCCTTAAAGCAAGTAAAGTCAAGTCAGCTCAGAATTCAGTTTTATGATAGAAGTTTAAATATTTCAGCTTGACTAAATCCTTCTTAAAAGGAATATCATGTCCACATTATTCCACACCTTTAAGACTTCAACATTCCTACCCATCATTCTGGGATGAATGATTCTAAGGAGGAGACAGTGTAACACCTCGCATTTCGGGCTAGAACGAAAATAATTATTTCTACGTGTAGATGTTTCAAAAGCCATAAATCCTATGAAAATTTGGTATTTTAATCAATTATGTAGTGTGGGAACCTATTTGAGCAAGAATTGAGATCATATAGGTCACCTAACTCAAGGTCAAGTGGAAAGCTTTCCTATCGTTCTAGTTTTAGTAAGCGTTGAAACTTGAGTCAACTTCAATCTGTCATAACTTCTTGTTTATGATAAAATGGGTAGCCTGCTATATATCAAATGAAATTTCTTCGAATTAGCTTTCTAACGATACCAATTTTTCCAAAATCCAAAATCTGAGAAAAAAGTTACAGCCATTTTTGTGAGAGGCAGTAGGTCAAGGCGATAAGCGAGGCGGCACCCTGCCTATTCCTGCCAGTGTAATTTTGTGCAGTCCAGCTCCGCATCCAAGAGGGGTATTTGGGTCATTTTCCACCCTTAATTAGCCCCAATAACATGATATTCAGCCTTTAATAACCAAATTATACCCTCATTCTCTCAAATTCTCTCAAGAACACTTCTTAGGGTTTCAATCCAAAGATCAAAATATCTTAAGATTTCACTTTGAGTTTTCAATGATCCTTCTAGATTCGGAATTTCCATTGTGAGGGCTACAAGAAGCACTCATCAATTGTTCGAATAGCATCCCTAAAGTACGAGTTCATTCAAGAGTCATAAATTAAAGTACGTGGGATTTTTCTAAAAATCTCATGGGCATAGAAATCATGATTTTAAGAAAAAGGCCTTTAGATTTATGATTTATAATCATGTTTTAGAAGTCTCAATGATATTGTTTTGGTCTTTAGGCCTTCCCCCAAGTTGATTTGAAATTCTATATATATGTATGCATGTATTTAAGGATGAATATTTAATTGAGAGCATGAATTATAATAAATCCCTATCTTGTTATGACTTTTTCCATCTTTCATATGATATGAATTGTTTTGAAACGCATCTTGAAAAGCAAGGTATGAAATGTCTTGATTATTGCTATGACTTGAATATGATTTTTTGAATTCAAAAGAGAGGGTTGTTTGTATTGATAAATATTGAATATGAGTATCTAAGGGAAAGAGTTGCATGGTTTGACAAAGATTTAAGAACCACCACATTTTTATTGAAAGAATGATAATCTTTGCATAGTTTTAACTTGCGTTCGGAACATGAAATTTCTTATACTATTTGTATGTTTGGGTGGTCTGAATTGAGTTTTGATGAAAGAATCATGCATGATGCATTATGACTCGTAAATAGGACTTGCAAGTCTTGGTGTGACGACACCAATCCAGATAATGCCATGGTAATTCGGAACAGAATAGAATGCATGTTTGAAGTCAGATTTTTCAGATATTGAAACTAGAATAATGCATGATTCAGAACAGGATAAAATTAGGCATAAAGAGAGCTTAGGTGGCTTCCCAAAGAAGGCATGAGTTCAAACAACTCATTGTCCAAAATCTTGATTTGTCGATCCAAGTATATTATTATACGCTGGCCTAGTGCCCTGTGGCGTATCAGACTCAGACACCACAACCCTTGCGGCACACTTGGGTTAGGGGTTTCTCCGCCGAGTCAATGGCGGATTCCATATATCCCATGGAATATCAGACTTGTAGGGGAGTGCCACCTAACTCATAAGTAATTCAAAGATCAGAAACTGCTTTTGACATAAAGGTTTTTATGTTTTTTCAAGAATGCCCATGTGTTTTGAAAACTATATCTTTCATGATGTTTATGACTATCTCTCAACTATTTTATTTATATAAAAGCTTTATTTTGGATTGATCTGCGTGGCCAGTACATCTATATTGACCCCCCTCCCTCCAGGTTCTGAGGCACGGTCTAGGGGTCCTGATAAACTATAGATTTCATCAGATAGGAGCGAAGAGTATCAGTTGGTCAGCCTTCTATATTTCAGAAGGCCTAGTTTCTTTCAGACAATTATTATTTATTATGGTTTTGGTCTACTGGGGCCTTGTCCCAATTTTTAGACAGTTGTTATTTGATCATATAGTAGAGATTTCGCAAATAGTTTTCTGATGGTGTTTAGTTGATATTGGATGTTATTCCTCATTGTTAAACTAAATTTAGATTATGACCATGTTTTCGTAGAAGATTTTATTTTTGCATTTTCTATTGATATATGAATGGTGTATATGATTACAAATTAGAGGGCTCTCGGGCCTTCATTATTCGGGATGTCCATCATGGTCAGGGCTCTGGTTTGGGTCGTGAAAAACACTTAGAAAATTTTCAGGTCCTAAAATTCCTATGCATACAACTAAGAGTGGAATCAAGTCGAGAATGATACGGGGTGTTACATAACGACTAGTAGGATCAATCTAAACAACATTTAAAATAACAATATCAATTATGCTATTTCGGTCAAGTTTCAATATAATCAAATTTTAAACTTACAGCTAGATCTTAGTATCTCACACTGTATATGTTGATTTAAACAATAATTTTCCAATACAACTGTCCATACATGACACCAACAATGAGGAAAAGAAAAATCTCAAACAAAGATTCAGTTCTGCTTGCTGCCAATAGCTTCCAAAGTTGAGAACTAATGTTTTCTCATGCTAATGAAACCAAAACTAAGTCCCAATTTACTCCTTCTTTTGATAATCACTACTATAATAGCACAACCCTTCACTATAGGCCAATCATAAGCCCCAATTATTTCTATTCTAGCTTGCTACACTAATGACATGAGCAATACAACACTATTGTACGTATGTTTTAATTTTCATGCTAAAAAAACAATGGAAAAGTTTCATACCTTTATAACTGAGAAGCTTTAATCCCACTTTTGTGTTCTCCTACCTATATCTTTTTCCTTCTACGCTACTTGCTAATCTCTTCCAAAAATAAAGGAAGTAATATATAGCCCTAGCATTTTGTTTATAATGTTATTAGTGAAATTGAAGAAGGCTTTTGGCTTGTCCTCTTTTAATTTCTTAATTAATATTAATAATTGATTATAATTATCAATAAACCCTTTATTAAATAAATAATAATAAGTTGGGCTATTACAATATATCCCGTCAACTCATTGTTAAACACTCATTCTTACAACTCCAGTAATATTTCCAATTTCTTTGGGAATAACACCCTTCAATTTACTATCCGGTCCTTCAAAAATTTGAAAAGAATCAGAGAAATTCCCAATTGATGTAAGAAAAACACCATCCAACTGATTCCTTCAAAACAAAGAACTCTTATTTTCCTACAGTTTGTCAAAGAAGTCAAGAAGCACAATATTTAGTCACCGACAAATTTATTCATCGGCAAGTTTAAAATATCAAGGTATTCTAAGTCACCAAGTTATTCAGGAATTGGACCTGTGAGACTATTGACTCTGAGATCAAGAATTCTGAGTCTTGAAGAATTTGAGATAGAAGAAGAAATAAAACCATTCAGATTATTCACTGCAGAATAACGTTCTTCTAGGCTGGAAATTCCTCCACCCAAATCTGAAGGTAGAGTACCTGAAAGCCTATTTTTTGTAGGTGATAGGATCTGTAACACTGACATGTTGAAAATACTTGTAGGGATGGAACCAGTAAACTTATTTATGTCTAATATTAGGTACTATGGTTTCTTAAGATTACCTAGCTCCACTGGTATCTCTCGTATAAAGAGGGGAGAATATATGAGTACCAATTTGACATAGGAGAGAAAAAGGAGGAAACAAATTACTATTGTTACATAATATTGTAGGAAGATTATAAATATATTCTATTACCTTCTATAGTTAACTGAATCATAGTAGAGACCGGTAGGATATTTGTCATGACCCGATTTCTCAAGTCATGATGGAGCCTACCTTATTCCTCAGTAGAAAAGTCAAGCCATAGCCCAGAATAATAGATGATGGGCTAACAGGCACAAATAAGAAAAGATTCCATGTAATGATAGCAGTAGCAATAACAAGAGACAAACAAAAAGGAAATATAGCATATATTAAAATAAGAGAAGGAAAAGGACCAAATACACAGACGAATCCCTCCCAAGATCTGGTAAGATCAGTACTAGAGCTACTACTAAAAGATACCCAAAATACTAGAAAGAATTTCAAATATACATAATATATGCAAGCATTCTCGAGTACAAAAGACTAAACTAATGTAGATAGAGAAGGATCAACCTCATATGACAGTAAGCTCGCCCTGCTCCGAATTAGTATTGAAAGGTAGGAATTACGTCAATGTCGACTGCTATTACTCGGATCTGCATCAGGGAATACCAAAACAATAGGTACTATGTATGCATCATCGGTCAACTATGCTCAATATAGAAAAGATATAATTACAATGCAAGGATGTAATTTAAGTCAACAGTAAACAGAGACAGAAAAGTAAACAACTACCAAGCTAAGCCAATGCTATAAATGTAAGTGATAGAGAAAATAAAATAATGCATTAATTTCAAACAAAGAAAACATAACCTAACTGGAACCTCATAAGCCCGCTAGGCACACCGAAGAAGACAATTAACCCAATCGTACCCCAATAAACTGGTCGGACACACAAGTAGTAATTAAAGAAAATTAACGTAAATAATCTGTAACTGAGACAATCCCAAGAAATCATGATAGTCATCCAGATGTGCACCGGAATTAAATCAGCACCAGTGGGTAGTAATGAGAGGCCAGACACTGGATTCAAACCGGTAGAGATAGATAATAAAAAGAGGACACATGCCAGATTCGAATCAAACATAGTGGATATAATGAGAGGTCACATATATAATATACAACAGAACTCATAATTAGATGTCGAACACGAATTAGAACTCAACGGAACCACAACCATAACCAGATGTCGAACTCGAACCGAAACTCATAGTAACCATAATAATCAAATGCCGGACTCGAACCAGAACTCATGGTAACCATAACAATCAAATGTCAAGACTCAAATAGAACTTCATAGTAACCATACCTAATTGTAATATTAAAATTCATACCATACCATAACAATGTCAACAGGAAGAAAATGTGGAAGGAAAACAAAGTCAAAATTAAATATTCCAACAACTTATGGATTAGGAAGTGTAGCCGCTATTTGAAAACCCTTTTAAAAGTTCTTATTGAGTAATTTGCAATATTGCACCCAAACTAACGTATGTACTCTTTTATGATTTAAACTTTATCCTTTTTTTTCTTTTAATGCTCAGCGGTAAGCTTGCTTACCATGGTGTGTCAGGGTCGGGGGTTCGAAACGTCCCTTCAGCAAAGTTGGGGTGAGGACGCGTAGGTCAGGCCCAGAGTGGTCCCCCCTCCCCGACACCTACGGAGTAGGTATGAACCGGGTCGTCCCTTTTTTCTTTTAATGATTTGCACCCTAATTTCCTTTGTTTCGTGCATATATAATTTCTTTCCATAACAAATAAGGGTTAAATGGGAGAAACACAATTAATTTTTTCCTAAAATTTATTTAATCTTGAGAAAATAGTAGTAGTTGGGTATTCTTCTCACCTTCTCCTAGAATAACGTCTAATTTAAGAGAGGATGTAATTGATGCAGTTCCTTTAAGATTCAAGTAGTACCAGTCTTGAAGAATTTGAAAGAAAATCATTTAGATTAGCTGTGGCACAACAAAGTTGTTCTACGCTGGGTATTCAACAGCATAAATCTGAAGGTAGAATACGTGAAGGCCTGTTACTTCTTAATTCTAGGCTCTGCAGCGCTAACATGTTAGAAATACATGCTGATATCTATCCTGTCAAGTGGGAAAAATACATAATTGTTACCGATTTGGCAGAACAGAAAAATGGAAGAAATTTCAGATATCTGGGAAGGTAAATATATCATACTACCTTCCAGATGCAGAGCTGCAACAAATTATTGTGTAAGTGCAGTTAAGTTGCTCATCTCTCCTGGTACAGTTCCATTGAACTCATTGTAAGACAAGGATAAGATTTGGAGCCTTCTGTATTTTCCGATGTTTGGTGGAATAACACCCTCTAGGGAGCTGATGGAGAGGTGAAGCTCTTCCAAGTTTGGAAGACGGTCACATATAGTTATTGGAAGCTTACCAGTAAGATTGTTGTGAGTCATATGACGAAGATCACCGAGCTCTCGAAGGATCGCTCCTTGGAAAATTTTTTGGATATATCCAACTCTTGCAGCTGTGTTATATTGGAAAGGGAAGATGGGATTTCCCCGAAAAATTGGTTGCGAAGGTTTGGTAACATACATAGAAATGATGGAATGGCACCAGTAAAGTGATACCACACGGTATCTACAAGCTCAAAATAGTCCACAAGACCCGTAATGACCCGCAAACACCCGTAACAAGCAAGACACAAAATACACAAAGAAGCAAACATAAACCTAACGATAAAGAAGATAGATAACTTGACACAAGGAGAATACGAAATGTATCAACTAAAGAGTGTATCAAACTCTAAAACCTCTACAAATCACATTAACAAGCACCAAGTTCTTACGGTGACCGCCGAGGGAATCAACTCACGTCAAGATACACCGTTTCCAAGCAAAGAACAATATTGGCTTTCCAAGCCCTAAACTACAATGACTAATCCAAGCCCTAACTAAGAACTACACTAAGGTGGTCTACTCTCAAAAGAGACGATTCTCAATGTTTCATACATTCATCATTAAACAACTAAAGAGAAAAGACCTAATAAGAGACTATTCGACATGACAGTTAAGTGGTTACTTGCTGCATTATTGAGGTTTATCGCTTTTTAGGAAGTGTGTTAAAGAGTTTTTTGCATTTGCACTCTTAGCGTGTGCACCATTTTTTTAATTTACATATATTCTTTAACGATTTGCTCTCCAAAGTACCTCATTTTTTATTTGACTTTTATTTTAACTCTTAAGACATTCTTGATTAAGCCAAGATAATGGAGAATAGTATGGTGAAACACATCATATACTCCAAGAACTATATTATATCTCCAAATGTAAGTTTAAACATTACAATTTCTTGATTAAAGAGGATAGTCAAATGAAAACTTTTTCCCCATTAGGTCAAATATAGGTAAAATAATATTTAAGATAAGATTAGCAACTGTCACTAATTAAAAAGTAGAGATTTGCTTAATTAATCGGAAATGTTCTTTTCTATTATTGCAAGTCACCTTCTACCTGGATGGCTTATTTGTCCTGGTCTCAAGTGGGGGTTGCATTTATATGCTAACTATATGTTAACTATATGATATAGTATATGATTTTACTATTATGCACCATTTTTTAACATTTGGCACTCGTAACTCGTATGCATGAACCTCTATTTTTATTTACATATTTTTTTATGATTTGCTTCTCAAAGTATGTATCTCTTTTTTTGAAAAATAAAAATTGCAGCACGTTTTTTATTGCTTTATGTGAGTTTTGATTGTTTGTTCAAAAGATATGTCAAGTGGGTAACTTTTTTTAAAAAAATAAAACTAGTTAGCTCTAATAGCCCTTGTATATGCCATGTGGATAAGTTTTATGGATAAATTAAGCTCTCACGCGCCTGTTGGTGATTGTTTCCAAACATTTGGCCTTGTGAACTTCGATGTATGTTATATTACGTAAATGGTGATAGTTTAGACATATAAAGCGAAAAATAATAGTTGAGGTATGAAGCTAACGAAAAAGTCTAATTCAGGTGTGTTTTGATCAATATTTCAAATAAATTCCAAGTGTTCATAAGCACAAAATCAGGCTGATGGTAATTGTTAGATTTTTTTGGGTCATGGATCGCCCATGTGTACTAACCTGACCCATTTCTAAGTCTGAAATAATTGTGATTTATAGATAATCTCAATTTCAAAAAAAAATGGGGGGAACGGTTACAATGTAACCTTCAAAACTGCTGAAGATACCACTATATATAATGATGCTTCTTCATCAGGAAACAAAGGTAAGAAAAGAGAGAAAACTTGTATCAGTGTTTTGGCAACACAAACTTTAACTCTCCAATTAACAACAACACTAAGAAAAGGGCATTTAGTTTGTGATAATCACACTTTGATTTCAAGAGATTCAAAGCAAACTTGGGGCAGATTCTTTCGGTGGCAAAATCATCTTCTTTAGCTGTAACATTTCAAAATAAACACCGATTTTGCTCTGTAATTTACTATCAATGGTATTATAGACAGGTTCTATTATCCTGCTTTACATGTTATATCTCGAGTTTTAGTATGTAAAACGCTTGAAAAAATTGTGTATAAATATACCTGTGAGAAAAACTTCATAACTGGATGTATGAATTTTTGGATTCGATTAGAAGAGCCACCATCGCGCTTTGGTCCAATCAGTCGCGCCACCATGGTTGTTATTTTTGGATCCTATCAAATGCCCAAAATTGCATTTAAGGATCCGACTTTTTTTTAATGTTCTATTTTGGAACTATGTTTATTTTATTTTTTTAAAAAAAAAAGGTTTAATTTCTCAATCTGCCATGGATGTCCTTCAAAGAACAAGATAAGCAATGAAAATATTGAATTCCTCTGGGTGGAAGAGAAGTAAGTGTAATCTTCCTTAATGAAGAATCTACTTTATTTAAAGAATTGATAAAGTAGTATTATTCTTGGTCGGGGGTCTATCGGAAATAGTCTTTCTACTTCTTTAGAGGTAGAGGTATGGACTGCGTACATCTTACCCTCCCCAGACCTCACTATGTGGGAATACACTGGGTTTTTTGTTGTTGTTGTTGTATTATTTCTTGAAAAATGAAATGAATATGTTGTACAACCTTTAAAAGTTAACCTTTAAAAGTTTTCTTTTAACATTTCTTTTTTTCGGAACAATGTGTATTCTAATGATCCACATATTTAATGATTAATAGTAAAATTATATATTGTTTCTTTATGATAAGTAAAGTATTCTTTTCTTATGAAATATCAGTGAATTAAATTTCCATCAAAAGATATATTTATTATTTAATTTATTAGAAATGAAGTGTAAATTTCTTTAAATTAATTGTGGTTCAATTGTTAATAAATTAGATTTGATATAATTCTTTTCTAAATTATTTCCTAAATTTTCATAAACAGATTTTGTCTTCTACTATAATTGTGACATAAGTTGTCGCATTGAATGACATAACCATTCTTATTGTTTCTTAGTTCCTATTTCAGACATGGTTGAACAGGAACAAACTCGAATCACTTTAAGTGGGAGTTCCGGATGTCGAGCAAAGAAACAAAGTGAAAAAGCATGTCATTGAAGGACATATTTTTAAGGTCGTGAGATCATATAAAATGGTGTCCCCAAGGCGATACAAATTTTGTTACAAAATGAAAGGGCTATGTGAAGGGAAAGAGAGAAGAAACTGAAAAAATTCAAGTCTTTTAAGATGACCCCAAACATTACTGTTGCTAGTTTTATATATTTGTTTGAATTGAAACGTGTAGAATTGGAAAATTATGTAGAAATCTCGGATTGGGAAGCATTAAATATTTTAGCAAATTCTCTCTGTAATCCTTGGGGTGAGAGATTAATTAATGTTTATCACGAGATTTGGCCTAGTGATCTTTTTTGGGTATATATAAGTCGTCTCGAATATTTGTGGGATGACTTTTTTCTTTAGATTGACTTGTAACTTGAAGTTCTTTATTAAATTTATATTATAAATATATTAAGTTGTTTCTCTCCTTCTATATGAATATCGTTCACTTATTTGAGTTTAAAAAGACTTAATTGAAAGTTTTCATCTGAATACTCATTAAGAAATTAATTTTTAATTTTGGTCAAGTGTTTAGTTCGTAGATGATGATTGGATTCTTAAGTGTCCTTTCGATTATACAATAAACATGAAACCTTTATGTGAAATGATTTGCTTGAGTTAGTAACTTGCATGCATAATTGATAAAATACTTGTGTGATTGTCTCTTAATAACAAACATAGCATCGAAAAGCATAGTTGCTGACTTGAACAAAGGAGAAAAATTAAATAGTGACAATTACGATATTTGAAGTCGTAAAATATAGTATGTGCTGGAAGAGAAAAATGCTCTTGAAGGTATTAGCCATGTCTTTTGTCTACTAGAAAAGGGTAACATAGCACAACACAGAAGAGATCTTGAAGATTATAAGGTTTGGGAAAAGTCTGATTCCATTGCATTGTAAGTTTTGTGGTTGATGGCCTCATACATGAGTGTGAGGAATTTTCTATAGACAATGCCATCTGGGAACACTTGCGAGGAACATATGGGGTTACTTCTATCATCCGCCTCAAATAGCTGACTATCAATTTTGACACTTACAAGAAGCGTTATGATCAGACCATTAAATAATATCTTAGGGTGATGTCAAATATGATAGCTCAACTCAAAAGTGTTGTTCACATTCTCTCGGATGAGCAACAGGTTCAGACAGTTATCCGATCTCTTCCCAATAGTTAGGAATACTTAAAGGTCAACTTAACCCACAATGACAACATCAAAACTTTTTCTGATGTTGCTCGTCATGTTGAACTTGAAGATGAGCGGCTTGGTACTGCTAAAGATATTTCTAATGCCTTTATGGAAGAATCAAGTGGTAAGAAATCTTCAATATTCAAGCGTAAGAAAAAGTAAAAAAAGAACGAGAAGGGTAAACAGATCGAAAAAAGACTTTTTGAGAAAAAGAACCAGCCAAATTTCAAGAAGGGAAAAGGTTTTTCAAGAAGAAAGACAAGAGCAAGATGAAGTACGACAATTTTCAAGTTCTGGGGAATTTTTCCAATGAATGTCCTGAACAAAAAAAGGTAGCATTTTTAAACGCAACTCTAAATGATACATATGTTTCTAGCATTACTTTATTAACTGAATCTTATCCTATGTGGATTGTAGACTCAGGATCCACCGACAATGTGAGTCGAGATCGAAAAGTGTTTGTGGAGTTCTGTCAAGTTTCACCTGGATCAAGGTAGATCTATGTAGGAAATAATGCAAGTCTTGAAGTCAAAGGAATTGTCACTTGAAAAATAGATTTGCGTGTAGGTCGATCTTTAATGTTTCATGGCGTCTTATATGCTCTAAAAATTCGACGAAACTTAGTATCTATGTCTATTCTTTTAGATGTTGTTTTTCATTTATTTTTTTGTCGTAATTATGTAAGAATTACTCTAGATAATATTTTTTTATGATTTTGTACATCGTTATGATCTCTTTATTATTTTAGATTGTAATCCTTCAACTTATGACTATTATGTTGATCGTTGTGTACTGTCATGTTATTCTAGTAATAATAATGTTGATATACTTACATGGTATGCTAGATTGGGTCACATAGGGCAAGATCAAATGAATAGATTGGCAAAGAAATGACATCTAGGTTCTTTCAACAAAATTGAAAAGCCAACTTATGAAAATTATCTTACCGAAAAGATTACACCTAAATCATTTGAGAAGGCTAAAAGAGCCGAATTACCATTAAAATTAATCTATTCTGATATCTGTGGTCCAAAGAATGTGAGGGCAAGGACTTTTTCTTTAAATTTTATTACATTTATTAACAATGTCAGGCACTTTGATTATGTCTATTTGATATTTCATAAATTCAAAGCACTTGAATACTTCAAAAGATATATGAATGAAGTTGAGAATCAATTAGACAAAAGTATAAAGGCATTAAGAACCGATAGAGGTCATGAATATTTATCAAAACATTTTGAAGAACTGCGTGTTGAAAAAGGCATTATCAGACAATTAACTACTCCTTATACACCTCAAAAAAATGATATAACTAAAATAAGAAATAGAACATTGTTGGATATGACAAGGTCCATGATGGCACAAGAAAATTTACCAATATATTTCTGGGGAGATACGTTATTAACTGCGGCCTATATATTGAATAAAGTGCCTTCTAAATTAGTATCTTTTACTCCTTATGAACTGGTAATAAATCAAACTTTAATGATCTACGATCATGGGGTTAAGCTGCATATATTAAAGATCATTTTGCTAAGTTTGGAAAACTAAGTCCAAAAGGAAAGAAATGTATCTTTATAAGATACTCAAAATACTCTAAAGGGTGTGTGTTCATTGGTGAATTGGAAGATGGAAGTACTACTGAAATTGAATCACAAGATGTCACATTCCTGGAAAATAATTTTTCAAAAGGGGTGAAATAAAGAAAAAATGAGCCTCTTTACGAAATGATAAATTCAGATGATCAAATAATGTCGCCTGGACATGCTTGATAATTAAATAAATCAAGAAATGATTCTTGATCCAAGGGGGGGGGGGGGGGTTGTAAATCCCATTATCTATTGAGGAATCTGAACTTTAATTACATAAGAGTATCAGAAAAGGTGTACCTTAACAATCTTATGAGATTGAGGATTATGTTTTCTTGATATCTCTCACAGAATTAGATGAACCTAATTCTGTGACTGAAGTTTTATCGAGTCCTGAAAAATATGAATGGATAAAATCGATAAAAGAAGAATTAAAGTCCATGAAAATCAATAAAGTCAGGGACCTAGTTGACCTTCCTTCTAGGTTTAAAGCTATTGGGAACAAATGGATTCTCAAAGTTAAACGCAAATCAAATAGGACAATAGAAAGGCACAAAGCACGTTGGTGGCAAAAGGTTCCACTCAAGAAGTTGGAATAGAATATAAGAAAAATTTTAACCAATTGTGAATTTTACCTCAATTCTCTTGCTATTGGCTATAGCTGCGTATTTAGATTTAGAATTACACCAAATGAACGTAAAGATTGCTTTTCTCAATGGAGAACTAAATGAGAAAATCTACATAGAACAACCTGTAGGTTTTGTTGTTAAAGGCCAAGAAAAGAAGGTTTATAAATTAAACAGATCAATATATGGCCTTGAGCAGTCTTCAAGGCAGTGGTACCTGAGATTTCATAAGAAAGTTATTTCATTTGATTTTACCATGATCTATGAAGGTCATTGCATCTATGTGAAAAAGTCCAATAAAATATTTGTGATTCTTTCACTTTACGTGGATGATATTTTATTAGCTGAAAATAATTTGGAGTATATAAAAACTGTTAAGTCATGGTTTTCAAAGTCATTTGACATGAAAGATATGGGAGAAGCAGACTATATATTGAATGTTAAAATTTAAAGAGGCCGTTCCAAGAAAATTTTGAGTCTAACTCAAGAAACATACATAATGAAATTTTTGGAAAATTTTCAAATGAATAATTGCAAATTCATGGATACTCCTATAGCAAGAGGTGATACTTTAAGCCTTGAAATGTTTTCAAAGACTAAAAAGGAAAAAAAAACATATCTCGAGTACCATATTCTAGTGCAGTTAGGAGTTTGATGTATGCTATGATGTGTACTCGCCCAGACATTTATTATGTCGTAGGTCTGGTTAGAGGTATCAATCCAATCCTGGGAGAGATCATTGAAAAGTAGTAAAGAGAATTATTTGATCCCTGAAGGGAACTGCTGATTATTCACTATGTTATATTGGATTCGATTTATCCTTAAAAGGGTATACAGATGTTGATTGGGCTGGTGACCAGTATGATAGAAAATCAACCTCCGATTATGAATTTTTACTAAATGGTGGTGCAATTTCATGAAAAGTAAGAAACAAACTTGTACAGCCCTGTCAACTATGAAATTTAAATTTGTGGCTTGTTCATCTGCAATACAAGAAGTTGTTTGGTCGAAGATATTCTTTGAGCATTTAAACATAGCAAAGAATTCTAAGAGCCACATGATTTTATATTGTGAAAGTCAAGAGTCTATCGTATATACGAAGGATCCTAAAAATATCACAGAAAAACCAAGCATATTGACATTAATTATAACTTTGTAAGAGACATAGTAGCAAATGGAGAAATAAATTTACAATACATTCCTTTACGAGAAATGATAGTTGATCCCTTTACAAAGGCGATATCTAGAGACTTGTTTGAGAAAAATGTTATAGCTCTAGGATTACGTAGGATATGATTATGTTTCTATATTGTAAGATGACTTGATTGTAATTATTATCAATATAAGAGTCTTGAATTTATATTCAATCATGTGCATGTAAAAATTTATTTTATTGACAAAGTATGTCAAACAAGTCCCGAGATTGGCTCTTTCACACGAGCAATTGCCTCTTACGTCAAGAAACGTGAAGAGATAAATTCCACCATAATATTGTGACATGTTTTGTAAAGCCAGATGTAAGTTTCTCTAAGAATATGTATTTGACAATTATTAAAGAAAGAGACTCGGGTTTGACATTTAGAGATGTCTAGATCTAGATCTGTACGATATTGAATGAGTAAAAAGATTGAGACATACATGCCAATATAAGGTGAAAATATCATAGCATGTGTTTCATACCACGTGTGCTTAGCGACCAATAGGTCAGTGAAAAAATGAATCCCTGCTTCTTCATTGTGAGACTCTTAAGGTTATTTTATCTTTCCATTGAAATATCCTTCAACCTTTGACTGTTTCTTGAAGTTTCAATTAGTGTTGCTACTTTAGCATGTTACTAATAGCCATGAAAGATTCGGCAATGCAGTGCTTGTCTAAGAAAGCAGTTGATTTGGAACAGATAGATTCGAGTAGAAAGGGAAAACAATTAAACTAAATATTTTAACTTATTTACACAAGCTGGCTATTACACTAACCATATAAGAGTCAAGTGTAATTGTGTTTATAAAGTTAATCATGAACTTGAGTTTACCTCTTTAAGAGGATGAGCAGTGGCGGACCCAGGATTTAAGGATAGTGGGTGCTTAAAAAATTTTTAAAAGAAAATCTCCTCAATGAGATTTGAACCCAGGTCCTTCTAATAAAGGACCTTAAGATCAACCCAAATATCAATGCACCCAACCAACTTTTTATTACAGTGTGTGCTTTTATATGTTTTATACCTATTTTCATATATTTTCTATGTAATTATACCTATTCCTCATCGAGTTTATTGGGTGTCGGAGCACCTTAAAATAGAACGTAGGTCCACCCCTGAGGATGAGGGACCGGATAAGTAACTACTGAAGTAGCGAATGATGTCTGGGGTATTTTGATACAAGAATAATCACGGAGATGAACTTATGAGAGTGCACGTCGAACCCGAGACTTGAAGCGTGCAAGTAAAGTTCAAAGGAACACCATATCACACACCAAGAACGGGCCATACACTACAATCCATAGGCACCTTTTGTCTTTCCTTCATTAAGGGTTTTTGGGACATTTCACTTATGTTTGTAATAAGTCTATAAATAGACTACTTTTAGCTCTTTAGTTATTTAGTTGCTAAATGATATTGAAATACTATTCTCTAGAGAGAGAGGGAGTTGTAACTGAAACTAGGGCAAGAACAAGTGTGGTACTCACTTGTGTTGTAAAATTGGCTAGAAACGTTAGTGCTTGAGTGGTGGATGCCCTCTTGTCTCTTCGTAGAAGTGTAGTATTAATGTTGTAAGACTTAGGGGTCCTTGGACTTGAGATATCCTTGGGTTCTTTGGTCTTATAATAGTGTATGTCTCACTACCTATCTTTACTTTCATGTACTAGTTTGTTCTTGTTTTAGTGAAAACCGTTGGTTCTTGTTATCTTGTGTTGTTATTCCTCTAGTTATCTTGTGTTGTACTTGAGTTTGTGGGTTGTTCTTGTATCATTTGGTATCAAAGCAAGGTTTGATTTTATTCCAACAAAATCAATCTTGGAATTGTAATCTTGAAAATTAAAAAAAAGTGAAAAAGAAGAAAAAAGAAAAAAGTTATTGTTCACGTTTTTTGGGTCTTTCAAAAAAACTTGATTTTTGTGTGTTTTGTGTGTTTATAGTATTATATCTTTGTTCCCTAACACTATTAGAGTCTAGAAATTGAAAATTTCAACAAAAAAGAAGTGTCAAAATTGAAAATTCCAAAAAAAATACTAAACCCGTTTTTGACCCTAGGTCAAATTTTGAGTTTTTGATTTTGTGTTTTTCTTATGTGTTTAGTGTTAGATTTGTGTTCTCTAACATTATAGGAGTATTGGGTTCAAATTTGAGCTAAATTGGAGGTTATTTGAGTCATCCACCATTGTTGAGCTTGAGTTTGAAAAAACTTGAAGGGTTATTTTCGGTACAACCCCCATGGAACCCGGGGCTTCAAATGCACAAACAATGGACAATAATGCCATCAATCTCATTTTGGCTCGCGTTGATTCTATGTCCCGAGACCTTGCTAGGGAAAATACAGGTCTTGAAAAAATTGGCTTGTATGTAGTAACTATGAGTGAGAGGTTGGATCGAATGGAGAGTCGAAGGAACTCTCGTGCTTTGACTCCCGACACTTTACTTCCAATGACCAATCCTCCAATACCATCACCTAATTCCGCAAGCCAAGCTCCAAATAGCCCTCAAAACCGAGACATAACTAGGCCCATTTCCCCACAATTTGATCAAGTCCAACAAGGACTTGGACGCCAAATGCCTACACTAAAACCGAACCCTCCCATCCAAGATCCACTTAACCAAAGGCGTCAACTTTCACCAATTCAAATTCCTTCCATCCAAGCTCCACAACCGAAGCTCCGCTTCTGTAAACCAACCCTCTTGACCGAAGCTCCAGTTTACCAAAATCGATATGTCCATGTAGAGGAGAATTGTAGAAAGAAACATGAAGGATATGGGGTCTACGACAATGTTTGTATGATGGTAGGAGACTTGAATCGGATGAGATTGAAGGTAAAGCTCAAGATGGAGAGAAATCCAAGATTTAAAATGAAGATGTCGGCCGAGATTTGTTGTTATTGAGCTTGCGGGTTCTCCATGTTTTGCGGACTATTTTGAGTGGCTTCCTTTAAGTGGCCAATTAAATAAGGTTAAGCCATGAATTTGTGGGCAAATTCCTCTCAAGATGGAGAGGATGATACAAGAATAATCACGGAGATGAACTTATGAGAGTGCGCATCGAACCCGAGACTCAAAGCGTGCAAGTGAAGTGCAAAGGAACACCATATCAAACACTAAGAACGGGCCATACACTACACTCCATAGGCACCTTTTGTCTCTCCTTCATTAAGGGCTTTTGGGACATTTCACTTATGTTTGTAATAAGTCTATAAATAGACTACTTTTAGCTCTTTAGTTCTTTAGTTGTTAAATGATATTGAAAGACTATTCTCTAGAGATACAGGGAGTTGTAACCGAAACCAGGGCAAGAACAAGTGTGGTACTCACTTGTGTTGCAAAATTGGCTAGAAACGTTGGTGCTTGCGTGGTGGATTCCCTCTTGTGTCTTCGTAGAAGTGTGATGCTACTATTGTAAGTCTTAGGGGTCCTTGGATTTGAGATATTCTTGGGTTCTTTGGTCTTGTAATAGTGTATGTCTCACTACCTATCTTTACTTTCATGTACTAGTTTGTTCTTGTTTAAGTGAAAACCGTTGGTTCTTGTTATCTTGTGTTGTTATTCCTCTTGTTATCTTGTGTTGTCCTCGAGTTTGTGGGTTGTTCTTGTATCATATTGTGAGTATTAGTATCCTCATATTAGTAGAGAATCCTTTCCACGTGTGATTGGATTCCTAATGTAACTTATAAAACCTTAAAGGTAAAGCTCGTGATGCTCACAGGTCGCATGAACTATTTGTCATATGAATTGGTGTCTTGTTGATGTTGTACTGACTCGGGTCTTTTCCACCATGTGTGAAGTGGGAGATGTTAGATTTTTTTGGGTGATGGATCGCCCATGTGTACCGACCCAACCCGACAACCCGACCCGTTTATAAGTATGAAATAGTTGAGATTTATGGATAATCTCAATTTCGAAAAAATGGGGGGAACGGTTACAATGTAACCTACAAAACTGCTGAAGATACCACTATATATAATGGTGCTTCTTCATCAGGAAACAAACGTAAGCAAAGAGAGAAAACTTGTATCAGTGTTTTGGCAACACAAATTTTAACTTCCAATTAATAACACTAAGAAAAAGACATTTAGTTTGTGATAATCACACTTTGATTCCAAGAGATTCAAAGCAGACTCGGGGCAGATTCTTTCGGTGACAAATCATCTTCTTCCGCTGTAACATTTCAAGGTAAACACTGATTTTGCTCGTAATTTACTAACAGTAACATGTTAATATTTTTATCTATAAAGAAATATAGTTATCTCTACTGAGATCTCCATTTTTTTTAGCTGAGATCTTTTATATTACATCTGCATCTGTTCTTTTCTCAAAAAAAAAAAAAAAAATTGCATATGCAACTTCCATATTAAATTGAGAAGGTAAAGTAACTAGCGTATTGAAAAAAACAAAAAAGGAAACTTAGCACCTAATATTTGAAATATCATTTTAGACTTCTTTTATGTCATTAAAACTACACACATAAAGAAGTGACTTGCTTCCCTACAATCCATGATTCAACGAACTTAAGTACTAGTGTAGAATTGAAAGGATAACAGCACACATATGGCTAATCAAGCAAGAATGGGGCTCCAACAGTCCGAGATTACACCTAGCGGCGACTACTGACAAACTGAAGCCTAATCTTTCCTAGTTCAGAAAGAGTATCTTCCATACTAATTCTTGCATCAGGTGTCACTAAAGTGCAATTCAAAGCTAATTCCATGATAGATAAAAGACACTGCATCTTTGCATCAGTTGGTTCATTCCCTAGCTGTACCAAATTAGCATCCACCACCTTATGAATTCCTCTTGGAAGAGAGTCACTAACCCAACGTAGTATGCTTAAGTCTCCGGTAAATCTTTCATCACTTGGTCTGATTCTTGTAAATGTCTCCATCATCATGATGCCAAAACTATAAACATCACAGTTTGTGGATACTATTCCATCTTGTCCATACTCTGCAAACATGATTAAAAATGATTAGAAAAACTTCTTATTTATTGAGGAATATGCTAAGACAGATCATAGCTATCTATATCTAGGGAAAAGAATTATTGTTTTGGGTATCCTTAGAACATGAGGAAGCTGTACAAGTTGTAATACCTGGAGCAATATATCCAATGGTTGCTATGGTCCTTGTCTGAACAAAGGTCTCCCCTGCACCCAACAATTTTGCAATGCCAAAATCACTGACATGGCCAACCATTTCTTGATCTAGCAAGACATTGCTTGGCTTCAGGTCACAATGCACCACTGGATTTGAACAGCCATTGTGGAGATAGACCATTGCAGATGCAACATCTATCATTATTTCTAACCTCTGCAACAAATTCAAGAACAAGTTGTGAGAGTATAACCAATTATCAAGTGTCCCATTGGGCATGTATTCCAACACTAAGGCTCTGAAATCAAGATTGGAGCAACTGGTGATGACTTTGGTCAGATTTCGATGGCGTAGATTGCGCAACATCTCACATTCTGTGTCAAAACTTTTGAATGCACCCTCGAATTGCACGTTGAATACCTTTGCTGCCAAAAGAGTACCATCCTTACGTATCCCTTTGTAGACCTTGCTGAAACTCCCGTTACCAAGCAAGTTGCTTTCATTGAATCCTTCTGTTGCTTGTTCAAGTTCATAATAGGAAATTCTTTCATGCCCTTCCAGAGACAAATCTGCTTGACCTGCATTTTTCTTTTTCTTTCGCAATCTTAAAAAGGCATATGTGAGGGCTAATGCAAGAAATAGAAGACCCACTCCCGAAAGGACGTACAAAACTAAGATTGTCTTCTTTCTCTTTGACCTTTTCTGAGATTTGATGATGCATGGTAACACATGATACTTAGAATCACCACAAAGCCCATGATTGGACAAGAAAGATTGTCCTGTCGCATTTGCAAAAGGACCACCAGTGGGAATCTCTCCACTTAGTTTATTGAATGAGAAGTTCAAGTATTTGAGATACACCAGAGCTTCTAGTGACCTAGGAATTTCTCCACTAAGATTGTTATAGCTCAAATCCAAGAATTCCAAAGCCAATATTTTGCCAAATGAATGGGGAATAGGTCCATCTAATCTGTTATGTGCTAGAGAAAGTACAATCAATTTATCTAGACCCTCTAGAGTACTAGGGATCTTACCAAAAAGATCATTTTTTGATAGATCTATGAATATTGCAGCCTTTAAATTTCCGATCTCTACAGGAATTTGGCCACTCAATAAATTGGATGAAATATTGAATTCCATGAGATCATGAAGGCCCCCCAAGCTTTCAGGTAAACTTGAATTAAGCATGTTGTCAGCTAGATAAAGATATCTCAAAGTGCTAACTTTGCCTAAGCATGGTGGTACGCGACCAGATAATTGATTTCCTGACAATCCTAAAGCACCGAGATTTTTTAAATTGCAGAAAACATCTGTAATATTTCCTTCTATCTTGTTGTGTTGCAGGTAAAGTTCTTGAAGGTTCAGCATGGCTTGGAAAGTTTTTGGAATATGTCCTGTCAACTCATTGTTAAACAGACTCATCTTTATCAATCCAGTAAGATTTCCAATTTCTTCAGGAATGACACCCTTCAGTTTACAATCCGGACCTTCAAAAACTTGAAGAGAGTCAGAGAAATTCCCAACTGATGCAGGAAAAAACCCACCCAGAGGGTTCTCACCTAAACCAACTAATTTTAATTTCCTACAGTTTGTCAAAGATGTCAGGAATCTCAATGACATTGAATCACTGAAAAAATTATTCCTTCCCAAGTTCAAAATCTCAAGGTGTTCCAGCTTACCAAGTGATTCAGGAATCGGACCTGTGAAACTGTTGAATGAAAGATCAAGTTGGGTGAGTTTTGAAGAATTTGAGATAGAAGCAGAGATAGAACCACTCAAACTATTCGTCCCAAGATTTAATACTGTAAGTGCTGTTAGGTTAGCCAGCTCTCTTGGTACAGTTCCAGTGAACTCATTGACAGACAATGACAAGATTTTGAGCTTCTTGCATTTTGCCAAGTTTGGTGGAATAATGCCACCTAGGATGTTTTCTGAGAGGTAAATCCCTTCCAAGTTTGGAAGATGGTCACATATAGTTGTTGGCAACTTGCCAGTAAGATTGTTGTTGGTCAGAGCAATGAATCGCATTGTTGTAATGTTAAAGATTGATGGTGGTATGGAGCCATTAAGGTGGTTACTTTCCAGGTTTAAACCAGTCATGTAATGAAGATCACCAAGTTCCCGAGGGATCTCTCCTTCGAGAAAATTTTCCTTTATCCTCAACACTTCAAGCTTTGTTAGACTGGAGAGGGAAGATGGAATTTCCCCCGAGAATCTGTTGCTCGAAAGGCGCAAAATCCGCAGGTTCCTTAACAAACCTAAAAATGATGGAATGGCACCAATAAAGTTATTGCTTGTGAAATCAATCAGTTTCAACCTCTGCAAATGAGCTAACTCTTCTGGTAATTCTCCCTGGAAAGCGTTGTTGCTGATGATGAGGGAAACGAGAAATGAGAGGTTCCCAAGTTGTGGAGAAATGGTACCATGAAGCTGCATGCTAGAAATGTTTAAAGCTGTGACTCGATTGTGGCGGGAGCTGCAAGTGATGCCAATCCAGCTGCAAACAGCGCTGGAAGAAGACCAGTTTGTTGCTAATATGTTGTTAGGGTCGGAAGAAGAAATATGAGATTTGAAGGCAAGAAGAGCAGCTTCATCAGTAATAATATTGGGAACAGTAGACAGTGAAGCATGGACATGTAGCAAAATGAAAACCACAAGAGGAAAGAGAAAATTGCAACTGCTTCCCATAACTATAACAGACAGATTTCCTTTTTTTTTCCTAAATCAAGAATTGGTGAGGCAAATCAATGATCTTAGATGATTTATATTTTTAATGATATCAAACTCATTGGAAAGAAATGTACTATAGAGTGTCTCTGGAGTGTTTTCTGGTTAAGACTCTTTAAGTGTCAATTTTTAGTACTACAAGACTCAGTCAACAGTCCACTCACGGCATTTCCTTCTTGCTAGTTTCTACCACGTCTTTAGGGTTTCTAGGAATTAAGATTTCTTGGTCACTTATAAAATAAATACTAGAAAATGATCTTCTCGGATCTCTCATGTGTAAAAATGAATGATTTGTTATGTGTAGGAATATAGATCTTTTGTAAAAATAGTGTAAAACTAAAAAATAATTATAAGCCGACTAAAAAGTCAATTCTTCCCTTAGTTTCTTACATATCCATAAAAAAAAAGAAAAAATTAATGGACCATTCATACGCAAAATGGAATAACAATAAACTAAATTGATTGATGGCTTCAATAGTTCAACATGTACATTGATCTTTGGTGCTTTTCGTTATTGAAATTGTAAGAATCGATAATGGACCATTCATACGCAAAAATACTAACCAGAATTCAACACTCTATGTATAAGTCTCTTCATGTGATTCGAATACATGTATAATCAAACTTCAAATGAAACTTAGCATGCATCCTCTGTGGCTTTTGCTTCAATGGGAATGCCAAGATTAATTTGAATGTTGTCAATTAATTTCAAAAATGTCCGATGGTAAAAAAAAAAAAAAAAAAAAGGAATGAAAAAAAATGTATTTCTCGTCTTTGTACTCTGTCAGAGTATAGCTAGATTTCTCTCTTTAAAAATGTCGGAAGAGGTATTTGTCACAATCCGAGCCCACATCCTAGACGTGACCGACATCTCAGACAAATGAAGGCCCAAAAAGACCCCTTAGCATTATATCATAAGCATAACCATTAAAAAGATGTGGAAATAGACCCACAGATAAAAAGTTCAACTTCAAAAGTAATTAATAATACCAAACGCCAAAATACGACATCAATTTTACATCAGTCCATGAAGCCTCTATCATCATGAATGGAAAATCCTAAACCGGAACATGGCCCCGGTAATACCGTAAAACAAGAAAAATCAAAATCTGAATGAAAAGAAAATCATGTGTCTTCCAAAGGATAGAGGGGTCACCACTTGTTTATTGTTGTCCCGAGAATCATAGTGCTTCACAGAACCACGGAAAAATATCTCTAAACCTACATCATAAAATGATAGAGTCTGGGGATGGTCAGTACGACGAGTACTAGCATGTAACCCAGGAGAAGGGACAAAGCATTTTCATAAAGCAAGTCATAGAATTCATAACGGAGAAAGTATGGGTCAGGGGATGCAAAACATAAAGACATAACCATTTGAAAACTTTAGTTCCAAACTATTTAGCTTACATCGATATTAAGTAATCCACGAGCTATATGAGTTCGGTCCATATCTAAACGGCAAGGCCTCAATCCATGTTTGTCACAAGTGATTGAGATTAAGTTGAAGTCACCAATAGACTAAATCTACCATTTCATTCTCATATTAAGGAAAACATTTGTTCAATTAAGGAACTAGCATTCCTATGTCGGCAAAACATAGGTTTCAGGTGCTAAGTCACCACATATGCCTTCTAAATAAACTACATAATTCTCTTTAATCTAACACTATTTATCTGTAGAGTCATTCATAAAGACATTTACATTATCGGTATCGTTATATCAAGACTTGCAAGTCATCCATATCATGCCAAAATCATTAACACAAAACATTTCTTGACTCTTAATCCGGTCTTTGAAGTCATAACATGATTATAGTTGAATATTCTTATAAAAAAACTCATTAAATTCATCATTTCAAATATTTGAATACATTTATCTTGCCTCATAAAGGTTAAAAACTCCACATTTAAACAACAACACTTTCAAAAGTAAGGGATATAAAATATTTTTCCTTCCTCCTCATCAAAATCAAGATTTGGATAACAAAGTGAATTACAAGAGGAATGTAACTTTTTGACTTCAACATCCCAATAAACTTTCATATTCATAAAATCTCATATTTCAACCAAGATGTCCCAATTCGCAAGTTTCATTAATAATTCAAGCTTTAGTTCATCAAAATGGGACTTTGCAACTTCAAACAATTCTTTCATTCGAAATTTAATCAACAACCTACATTTAAAACTCACGTAAATGACTTTTATAATTAAAGGAAACATTCAAATTAAAAATACATTTAGTTAAAAAGGGTTGTTCAACATACCTTTTGACGGAATAAATTTTGAGAAAGCTTAAGTTTGAGCCTTGAATCTTGAACCCTAGGTGCTCTTGCTTTTATGGATGTTTTTGGAAGGACGAAAATAGGAAATTGGGAGATTTCTACTAGTTAAGGATGAATTTAGGGTTATAAAATGGGTTGGTTGTTAAAATTGGTCTTGGACCTAACTCACACCCCAAAAGCTAGCTCATGAGGAGGAGGATTGCCCAAGCCATATAAGGAGACCAAGGACGTTTTCCTCTTCCGATGTGGAATACTTAACACTCCCCCACACGCCCAAGCTAACTGTAGCATGGACAACACGCACAGGCTAAATGAAGCATGGACAATATATATGGGGGGCCACCATCAGTGAACAAATATTTGAAATGGGCTTGGCTCTGATACCATATTAAAATTGGTCTTGGTCCTAACTCATACTCCAAAAGCTAGCTCATAAGGAGGATAATTACCCAAGACATATAAGGAGACCGAGGACCCTTTCCTCTTCCGATGTGGAATACTTAACACACGGGCTAACTGGAGTGTGGACAATATATATGGGGGCCCACCATCGATGAACAAATATTGAAATGGGCCTGGCTCTGATACCATGTTAAAGAAATGGACCTTGAGCCTAACTCAACCCCAAAAGCTAGCTCATGAGGGGGAGGATTGCCCAAGCTATATAAGGAGACCAAGAACCCTTTCCTCTTCCGATGTGGGATACTTAACACTCCCCCACACACCTAAGATAACTGTAGCATGGACAATACGCATAGGCTAACTGGAGCGTCGACAATATATATAGGGGCCCACCATCGGTGAACAAATATTTGAAATGGGTCTGGCTCAGATACCATATTAAAATTGGTCTTGGACCTAACTCACACCCCAAAAGCTAGCTCATGTGGAAGAGAATTGCCCAAACCTTATAAGGATACCAAGGACCCTTTTCTCTTTCGATATGGGATACTTAACACTGTGCGTGTTGTCCACGCTACAGTTACCCAGGGCGTGCGGGGGAGTGTTAAGTATCCCACATCGGAAAAGGAAAGGGTCCTTGATCTCCTTATAAGGCTTGGGCAATCCTCCTCCTCATGAGCTAACTTTTGGGATGTGAGTTAGGCCCAAGACCAATTTTGAGTTAGGCCCAAGACCAATTTTAACATTGAGAAAATTACATAGGGTGAAAGAACTAGTTTTCCTTTGATTTAATAAGAGAAAAATAATTTTTTTATATCGGGGAGGAATGCTCCGTGCCGCGCATCCCAATATGGAGGCTAATCAGTGCTCTCCTTACTTTTGCTCTGCCTACGTTGTCCAACACACAGCTAGGATAGTGCCTCACTAAAATATTCAAAACTCTTTGCTTTGAACTTGAATTTATGAATGGTTGATAGCGTTGAAAAGAAGACTCAAATATCTTTAATTTTGTAGGTAGTAGACCACCTAACTTATTATATTCTAGGAATAATGACCATTGGAAGCTGACCCAAGTAAGAACATCTACTTAACACTCAAGTAGAAAAGTTCTCAACTCAACTTTGAGCTAGGAGATTTCTATGACCTCAATTCATCTTTAAAGATGCTCATACTAAGGAATTGATCTTAACACTTATATCTGAATAGAAATTATTATATTCGGTCCTATACTTATATAAAGAACGGTTTAAATTCTAGCATGAAAGTGTGGGATGTTGTGCAAAAACTCTTGATCCCTACAATGAATGAAGCAAGGGTTTTTGCGCAAAATTGCCAAGGTAGTCCAAAAATTACTTGGAGAACTTAGTAAATAGTTTAGAACTAGGTTTTTTTCCTAGCCTATATAAACATGGCTTACTTGATGTCTCTCATTCAATTTCTTCTTTGGTTTTCTAGTTTAAAGGTTCTACCTTCTTTTCTCTTTTCACTAATTACTAATTCTACTTTCATAGTCTGTCCACATAAATAATTGCCCAAAAAAAAGGACTTTTTTTCGGTTTTGTAAAGAACTAAGAAAAGTAGGGTGTAAATAATTTTTAAAATAGAATAATGTATAAATTACAAAAGGATATATACATTAGGGGTACAAATTGCAAACTATTCATCCTTATTCTAACATAAACTATATTTTAGAACAGGGTACTGCATAATTGTGGACCAGAAAATGGCAGTGGCTACCCTACAGGAAGTATACTATTGTTAGTCTTCACAGTGATTTTTGGTTATGTGTCAATTTTCAGTACCACAAGTTGTATTAGTGAAAGTCGGTCAACAGTCAAGTCCCCCACCCCGCTTTCTAGTTTAGCGGGGGAGGATAGAGAAGATGGTGAGGGAAAGCCATTCGATGACAATTGAATGGTCATTTTTCACATTATTGAGGTTTATCGCTTTCTAGGCAGTGCGTTAAAGAATTCTTTGCATTTACACTCTTAGTTTATGCATCACTTTTTAATTTACATTAATCTGTTACAGTTTGCTTCCAAAGTGCGTTTTTTAATTTGATTTTTATTTTAACTCTTTAAGATATTATTGGTTAAGCCAAGATAAGAGAGGCCGGATAGTATGGTGAGACACATCATATACTCCAAGAACTACATTATAATTCCAAATGTAAGTTAAACATCACGCGTTCTTGATTAAAGAGGATAGTCAAATGAAAACTTCTTTCCCATTAGGTCAAATATACGTCGAATTTATATTTAAGATAAGACTAGGAACTATCACTAGTTAAAAAGTAGAGATTATCTTAATTAATCGGAAATTTTGTTTTCTATTATTGCAAGTCACCTTCGACCTGGGTAGCTTATTTATCCTGGCCTCTTGTAGGGGTTGCATTTATATGTTAACTATATGGTATAATTTCAAGTCCTCTCTACCTTGTCACTCGCAGCTTTTTTTCCTTTTCGCTATAATGCACCATTTATTAGCATTTGGCACTTGTAACTTGCAAGTATGAACCTTTTTATTTTTACTTACATATTTTTTATTATTTGCTTCTCAAAGTATGTACCTCTTTATTTGAAAAATAAAAATTGCATTATGTTCTTTATTGCTTTATATATGATTGTTTGCTCAAAAGATGTGCCATGTGGACCCGGAAGGGGGCCTTGTCCCGATTTAAATGGAATAAGTTACCAGTAGCGACTTCATAGACTAGATTTGGGATTTTGTTTTAGCAAGATATGATGTAATAAGTACGAATATGAGATTTGCCATATTTTACTTTATCTTCCACTTTATATGTGAATTATGCTTATGGTAGTAGGCTAAGGGATCTCTCGAGCCCTTGTAGTTTGGGATGCCCATCGTGACTAAGGCATCAGATTGGATCATGACAAGATTTGTACCAGAGCATGATTCAGGGTCCGAGAGTTTCTACGAAGACGTGTAGAGTAGAATATTTTTTTATGAATGTGTAGCACGCCGCACTTATAAGAGGGAGGCTACGAGGCATTTAGGAATGTTTCTCTTTTCTTCATGTCCTAGCTTGTGCTATAGGGTCTAGTTATAATAAAATCCTGCTAAATCATGACTTTTTGTATTTCATATCATGCCTCTCCAAAGATCCAATGGTTAGAATACCTAAGTCGAACCTTGAGTTCCCATTGGTACAAATGCTGAAGAGGTCCGCCCTACTCATGGAATGGGCAATTCTGTCTTCTGCGAAGTAACACCTGGGCTCAAATGTTCAATCTTGACTTGAACCATATACTTAGCAAAAAAAATTTCCACATCTCTCTTTATATTATTCCACCAGTAAATTTTCTTCAAGTCATTATACATTTTTGTCGAACCCCGATGAACTATATATCTAGACTTATGAGCCTCAGTTAAAATTCTTTTTCGCAGTCCATCTATATCAGGAACACATAATTTGTCATGACCCAAACTGAGTCCCTAACCGTGACGGGCATCTCGAGCCAGGAAGGCCCGAGAGATCCCTTAACATGTAATCATAAGCATATATCATGAGAGATAAGTGCGAAAGATAAAAAGAAACAAAGGAATCCCTTTGTTCCAACTTAACAAATTCTAAATATAACCCATAAGACCATAAGAAAAATCAAATCCATTCTAAACAAGTCTACAAAGTCTCTACTAAAATAAAAACATTAATCTATCTAAACCGGGACAAGGCCCCCAGCTGGACCAAGAAAATCATGAAAAGAGAATCAATACATGAAAAAAATTACCTTCCGAAGCAAGAGAGGCTCACTAACTCCGGATATCTAGATAAAATCTATTATTTAGTGGAATCATGGGGTTGAGCCTTAGAACCTGAAATATAGGGGTCAATATGCTAAACCAATAAGAGAGAGTTCTCTGCTTCCACGTGAAAGAATTAGATCTTTTGTCTTAAAAGAACATTTTTTTTACACAAAGGTACTGGTATGCAGAACAACCAAAAAACAAAATATAATTTATAAAACATAGGTGAGAGCATTTCATAAGTGTAAGGTAAGTGAAAAACACATAGGCATAATTTGATGAGCTGTCAAACATTTTCTTTTAATCAGGACTCTACTATTTATTTTACTTCTGAGCTAGATGGTACACCCTACAAGTCCAGTACCTACAGGTTATATGGGTTCGTCATTAACTCATCGGCCAAGCCTCCAAATACAAGTTTACCGCGAGGATAGGGGTCCAACGTACTAGTCTAGTATACCAGTGCCCCAGGGTCAATTATACATTGGTCATAGCTAATCATATCTCCTGAATTAGCAAAACACGGTTTTCAGGAATGAGACCTTACACTTAAATAAATTCTTTGGGTAACTATCTAATTCTCTTTAAGCCTTTTTTTAGCCTTTTAAAACATGTATCTTTCTAAAAATATAGCCTAATGTCTGAAAAATCTGTTGTCCAATTTGGTCAGAGTCTATTATGCCTTTTTTATGATTTGGTGTCGTCACAGCAAGACTTGCAAGTTGTATAAGCCATACAGTATTTTGTCGTAGTATTTTCATTTAAAATATGTTAATGGACCACCAAAACATTTAAACAGTGAAGGAGAGTTCTTATTTCAAAACATATGAAAACTTATGTAAAGACTCTCTCTTTTCAATACTTTAACACATGGTGGTCAATTCCTTCCTAACAACCCATGAAATTCTTTCAATTATCACATTGAAAATTTATAAATAATACAAAGCACTCTCTCTTTAATTTATAACCATCATCAAGTCCATATGTGATAGATTATAAATTTGGTCTTTCCAATCCTGAGACATAGATTTTTTAGTCAATTCATGTTCAGGGGTGTAAAAGGAATGTCTCGAGGATGTTTCAGATTTTTTTGAATGAATATTGGGCCATGTTTGTATCACAAAAATAGTAGGTCACTCCGATTGTACTGCATCATGGTGCCTATGGCGATGATCCCCCTAGCGCGTCGCGGTGGACCTCCAAATCGGGATTCAGTTATGAGTTTAAATGTATGAGGGGAAATTATGTCCTTTCATTTAATTCTAATCATCTAATCTCGATTAATAACGTAATTAGGGAACAAAATTTCTCATTCTCTTTAATTAACTCTTAAACAAAACCCTTCTCTCTTTCTCAAGATACAAGAATTCAAGCTTTTTAATTTAAGATTCTCATGAAAAGTTTTAAGATTAGGGTTTCATTCTTCAAACTAAGGAACTTAAGGTACTTGGGGATTTCCTAAACTTTATGGTCATAGTGTATATGTTTTTAGTAAGTTTTAAAGTTATGAAATCATGCATTTATGAAGGGTTCTGAAAATACTTTAAAGATTATGTATTTTGAACCCTTTGATGATATAGAGTTTTGATCTTGAGGCCCTTTCATAGAATTAAATCATCTTTGTATACATAGAAGTAATTTCAATTTTTCAAAAGTGAAATTGAGAGCATGTATAACGAATTCCCCCTCTCTTGTTATGATACCATTTGATCTCACATGTTGTGGGTTGTTAAATAGTATGATTAGAAACATGAGACGAATGTTTTAACATTGTTTACATTCTTAATGTTGGTTATAAATTGAAGAGAGGGTGTTTTTTTACAAAGGTTCTATTGGATAATTGAAAGAGTTGTATCTAGTGCTAGAAAGAAATTGACCATCATGTATTAAAGTATTGAAAAGAGAAAGCCTTTGCATAAGTTTCACATGTTTTGAATTAAGAACTCTCTTGCATTGTTTAAATATTTTTTATGGTTAAATGATTGGGTTGATTGAAAACCAAGAGCAGAATATGATATGGCTTAGATTTATGACTTGCAAGTCTTGGTATGACGATACCAAAATAGACAATGCCATAATAAACACAGAACAAAATAGAATGTAAGTTTTCATTTAGATTTTCAGATTTTGATGTTTTGAAAGATGCATGTTTAGAAAGGGCTAAAAATGAGCTTGAAGAGGTTAGGTGGTTACCCAAAGAAGGCATGAGTTTGGAAAACTCATCGCAAAAAGTTGTTTATGGGTCTTATTATTTCCCAAATAGGGGACTATTCCCCAAATAGGGGATTATTCCCTAGCCTTGTGCCCCTTTGGCATATCAAAATCAATAACTCCAACCCTTACGGTAAACTTGAGTTGGGAACTTGGCCGCTGAGTCAAGAAAAGATTCCATATAGCCTGTGGTATTGTAGAATTGTAGAATTGTAGGGTGTACCACCTAGATCAGAAGTACGATAAAGAGTTGAGATTTACAGAAATGTTTTGAAGTCTATTGAAATTACCCATGTATTTAAAATATTTTATACTGATATGTTTTTATGAAACACTCTCACCTATGTTGCATAAAAATATATCTTTTTGGATTATTCTACGTACCAGTACATTTTGTATTGATCCCCTATATTTTAGGATCTGAGGTTCAGTCTCAAGGACTTGCTAAGCAGTAGATCGGTTGTCAGATGTCTGAAGTTAGTGAGCCTCCCTTTTTTTGTAAGGCTTTGTTTCACTGATATGTTTTCATTTGGTTTTATCTCATGGTCCGACCAAGGACTTTGTCCCAATTTCAGACATACGTTATTTTCAATATAGTAGAGATTTCACAGACTTGTGTTAGATGGTTTTGGGTCTTATTGAAATTTTGTCTGTATTATTTAAATTATAAATTAATATGACCATGATTCCATTTTATTTCTTCTCACTTTTATATTTAATGAATTAGGCTTATGATTGCTAGTTAGAAAAGGACTCTCGGGCTTTCATGGTTCAGGATGCTCGTTGTGGCCAGGGCCTTGATTTGGGTCATCACAAACTTTGTATCAGAGCACGGTTCATGTTCCTAGGGTTTCTGTGAAATCACATCGAGTAGAGTCCTATTTATGGGTGTGTAGCATACCATACTTATAAGAAGGAAACTGCTAGACGTTTAGGAATGTCTCTCTTTTCTTTATGTCTTAGTTTGTGCTTTAGAGTCTTAATGTCCCCTAACTCATGATTTCCTATATTTTATAGATTTATCAAAGAAGAAGAATACCCATGTTGATGATGTACACACTACTCATGGGATGAAGACTCAAAATAGGGCTCGTACTTTAGAATGTATTGCTGCTTTGGGAGTTCCTTCAGTCTTAACTAGTTCACCTTGGGCTCCTCGGATCAGTGTTAATCATACCCAGCCTCCCTAGGGAGAAGTCTCAAATGCTGAGTTCCAGTTGTCCATCCATATGATTGCTCAGCTTGTGGCTTCTCAGTCCCGTCAGCCTAAAAATATGAGTTATATTCCTGGTTCATCTGAATCTACTTAGGTTGGTCACTTCATGAAGCTGAACCCACCCACCTTTATTGTCACAAAGATTGAGGAGGACCTCCAAAGGTTTATTGATGAGCTAGAGAACATTTTTAGAGTTATGCATGCTAATGAGGTTGAAAGGATTGAGTTGGCAACCTATTAGTTGAAGGACGTAGCTAACCAGTGGTACAATATGGGAAGATTTATGGGGTGAAGATGTTGAACCTTTTGTGTGAGGTGAGTTTGTGGAAGCTTTCCTAGATCGTATCTTTCCCCAGGAGCTGAGGATAGGAAAGGCTAAAGAATTTGTGAACCTAAAACAAGGAAAGATGGGTGTCAAAGAATATACATTGAAATTTACCAGTTGTCCCGTTATCTCCAGAATTAGTGGGTAATATGAGAGCACATATAAGGAAGTTCATATCTGGTCTCTCGAATAATTTGGTGCTAGAATACAAGGAGGCTTTACTGAATAGGGAAATGGATTTTTCCTGATTATCGACGTACATTCATTAGGTAAAAGAGGAGAAGAAGAGGCTTGCTGGGGTTAGGAAGAAATAATGGTAAGGAAAAAGAGCTAGGTATGTAGATCAAAATACCAATCAGCATTAAGGTGGAAATTGGGGTAACTAATGGTCTATGAAGAAATTTTTTAGTAATGCTCAATCATCAGCTAGTGCCCCGATGCCCATACCTCCAATCGATCAATGATTTAAAAAATATCAGTATAGCCATAGACTGAGTGTACAGAGTACTCAGTCCCAAGGTAGTGTAGCTCAGTCGTATCGGTCATTTCCACTGTGTTATACTTGTGGTAAACATCACCTAGGGAAGTGTTGGTTGGGTAGATTGGTGTGCTATACTTGTGGTCAGTTAGACTATTTTTAGAGAGACTATCTTTCCATAAGAGGAAATTTTGTTGGTGCTAGGTCACAGAGAAATTCCACAACTCCACTATGTAAGGTTACTACTTCAGCTGCTGGAAGTAGTCGAACTAGGTTGTTTGCTCTATCTAACTACCAGGATGCTGAGACTTTGCCAGATGTTGTTATGGGTATGTTACAGATTTTCTCCTATGATGTGTATGTATTACTTGATACCGGATCTATCTTGTCTTATGTGACCCCATGCGTGTTATTTAGTTTTGGTTTTGAGCCTGATATATTTCGGTACCTTTTTTTGTTTTCACACATGTTGGTGATTCTATTCTGGCTAGGAGAGTTTATAGAAATTGGATTGTGTTTATTGGCCATCGTGATACTGTGGCTGATTTTGTTAAACTAGAAAAGATTGATTTTGATGATATTTTTGGAATGGATTAGCTCCATTCATCTTATGCTATGTTAGACAGGAGATGTAATGCCCCAAAAGTACACCCTAGATGCCACACGGTACTTATGGTCCCGAGAGACCATAAGCTAACCCATGAGTTGATACCTGTTGTGAGCACTGAATAAAATTGATAAACAACATATGCGGAATTTTTACTAAAATTCTATTTGGTTTTAACAATTAAAATCAATGTTGAATCATGGATTAAAACGTCTGGAAACATACTGGAAATACTTATAATCATAATTGAAAACTGACCAACTGTCTGTACTAGTCTGAAAGGCTTTAAACTGTCTGATTGTGGAGTTGATGGGACAAGCCCCCAACTAACTCCAAATGACTAAATAATTGAACTACTGACATAATTGAATATCAGATAACTCATACTCAAAGGTTGAGGACTCACAACGGTTGCTGCTTATGATATACTGGAAATTCTAACTACGATTGGGAATCTGAGCATCTGTATATCTGATAAAAGACATCATAGTGCAAGAAATGAGTATGCAACTAGCACTTTGAATTGTACCAATATACTAAATGAGGTTAGACTGATATGTATGAGTTCATGTGCATGAGTAATAACTGACTGAATATCTAGCGTGAGGTACTGAGTAAGAATGAATATATGAAAACTGTAAAGACTGAGAGTGCATGATCAAGCATAAAACAAGTACTGAAATAGTCTGTAAACTTGAGCTACTGAAATATGATAACTCAATAACTAATAAACTATATGCTACGATCAAGTAAGACTGAACTGAATTATGAACTGAGTACTAAAATTGAAATTGTGAGAGCTATCATCTAACTGACATGCCCCAATATAGACTGATTGGTGTCCAACCTATAACCCCAGTTGGAAGGGTATTAGTACCATGCCACGGGTTACTAATAATGGCTGGGTCAACCCTAGCATGATATATATATATATATATATATATATGTCAACCCTGCACTAGTAGGAAGACATATCAACCCACGCTAGCTACATAATTCTGTAACTCATGGACTGTTACTAAGTCTCACACCCTAAGCTGGTAGGAATGCCCCCATCCTTGGGATCGCTCGATGCTGATTTCTACTCCAAACTAAAGCAACACTGATCACTAGACTGGGCCAAGCTTGACTGAACTTGCACTGACCATGTTAATTGACCGAGTATTACTTCTCATGATACGACTGGACTCTTCTATAACTACTGAAGGTAAATAGCTAAATTTTAGGTACCATAACCCCTAGTACTTGATATCATTAACAATAGGACCATACCACAATTTTAAAAGCATAGAATATAATCAGTATTCAACTCTCACTCATCTAGACATTTTATCAAACACTTGGAAGGCATAATCTTGTACATGTGAATGAACAACATGCTAACATATCATGACTTCAACATTTAATTCACAATTTAGGAGTTTGACATGATACTTATATCAATCAACATACCCATTAGTTTATTCCATATGAAATTTTTATATTCTTAACTTGACACCCTAACAACAACACATACATGGACATGATACGATATAAATTATACGAACTCATAATTTAAGATTTTAAAAAAAAGTTCTTGGACTCCTAGGGTGGAAGGTACCCAAGAATGAACACCAAATATACCTTAGTAGTTGAATTCGTATGAGTTGTTGGTGATTTCTTGAAGAATAACTTGGACTTAAAGAAACCAGGGCTTTGTTATTGAGAGAATTTGTGAAAAAATAAGTAAATTTTCCCTTTTGGATCTTTAATTTCATGTTATGGCTGGGGTAAAGAAGGGGGAAATGAATTAATTACCCTCACATATCCGTAACTTATTAAACAAAATACGGATAGTGATGCTGCAGTCGATGTTCCGCTTCGCTCAGCTTGACACAATGGGTGCCATGCCGCATTGTTGATGCCAACACGGTACTCGATGCGATGCGATGCGACCCAATCACACTGGTTCACTATTTTGGTCATCCAAATATGCCTCAAACGTCATTTGCAAAAATCTAAAACCTACCCGAGATGATCTATAGATGACCCTAACCATTAATCAACTTAGAAACAAACTTTCTAAGGCTGGGAAGGTCGATAATAAGATCATCAACGTTTAGATACCAAAAGTGAGACTATTTATAACACTTTGCTAAGTTTTCTAAGTTTTGGACCCCCTTTTTGCATGCAATATAAGACTGAAATAGACCAAATTTTTATGGGGTCTTACAATATCTCCCCCTTGGGAATATTCATCCTCAAATGAGGCTGACTAAACTGAGACCATTGAGGAACTACGATTATACTAATATGCACAACTAAAACTTGACTGAATCTTTAAACATGAAACATGGCCAAACTAATTTGTGAATGTAGGATTACATGAGAATGATATGAAGCTTGAACTAAGTATAAAGAAGAATAAATCTAGGAAAGACTATTACCATAGGCTGAGTCTTTGTTTACGAAGAAGAGATGAGGGTACTTGGTTTGCATGTCTGCTTCTGCTTCCCAAGTGGCTCCCTCAACAGACTGGTTTTTCCAAAGAACTTTGACCAAGGGAACTTCTTTTTTCCTTAGTTTGCGAATTTGATAATCAAGGTTTCGATTAGAACTTCTTCGTAAGACAGACTGTTTTAAACATCTACAATTTCTAAGGGGACTACAACTATTGGGTCACCAATACTTATTTAGAAAAGAGACATGAAATAATGGGTGCATGATGCTAAGTATGCAAACAACTCAAGTTCATAGGCTACCTTTCCATAATGGCTTAGAATTTTATAAGGGCCAACATACCGGGGACTAAGCTTCCCCTTCTTACCAAACCTCTTTACCAGCTTCGTGGGAGATATTTTCAAGTAGACTAAGTTACCAATCTTAAACTCAAGGTCTCTCCTCCTCACATCAACATAGTATTTTTGTCAGCTTTGGGCTATCTTAAGTCTCTCCCTAATTAACTAGACTTTCTCTAAAGCACCAAACACCAAATTAGGCCCTATCAATGCAGCCTCACCTATCTCAAACCAACCAATTGGTGACCTATATCTTCTCCCATACAGATCCTCAAATGGAGCCATCTGAATGTTGGAATGATAGTTATTATATGCAAACTCAATCAAATATAAGTGATCATCCCAGCTACCTTTAAAGCAAGGACACGTGCTCTCATCATGTCTTCTAGGGTCTAAATGGTCCTCTCTACTTGACCATCCATCTGAGGGTGAAAGGCTTTACTGAGGTGAACTTGGGTACCAAGACCCTTCTGGAAGGCCTTCCAAAAGTGAGAGGAAAACTGAGTACCTCTATCAGAAATAATGGACAATGAAATACCATGAACCTAACCAAATCTCTAGGGCAGATCTTGGCGTAATCCTCAGTTGAATAGGAAGTATGGACTGGTAGGAAATGGGTTAACTTGGTAATCCTGCCTACAATGACCCAAATAGAATTATGCCAATGACTAGTACGAGGTAAAATCATCACAAAGTTCATGTTCAATTCCTTGCACTTCCAACTGGGGATACTGAACTCTTGCATAGAAATACTAGGCTTTTGTGCTCAATCTTAACCTGTTGGCAAGTAAAGCACTTAGCTACAAACTATGCAATGTCTCTCTTCATCCCACCCCACTAATAGATTTCTCACAAATTGCGGTACATCTTAGTGGCCCCTGGATGAATAGAGTAATGTGCACCTTGCATTTCAGCAAGAATCTGTTGTCTCAAATCATCCATACATGGCATACACAGTCTACCATGGCAATGTAACACACCATCTTCTTATTTAGAGAAAACCTCTACTTTTTAATCTATGACAGACTCCTTCAACTTAACCAAACTGGAATCCTTATCCCTTTTTTATTTTACTTCAGTAACCAAATAAGATTTTAAACTATTTTTCACCCACGCACTACCTTCGGCTGAATCAACAAAATGGAATCCTAGTATGGCAAGCTGATGAACTTCCTGAACTAGTTTCTTCTTATCATTTTAAACATGAGCAACGCTACCCATAGAAAACCTACTAATGGAGTCTTCAACTATATTGGCCTTGTCTGGATAATACAGAACACTCATGTCATAGTATTTCAACAACTTTAACCACTTTCTCTGGGGCAAGTTCAAATATTTTTGTGAGAATACATACCGCAAGATCTTGTGGTCTGTGAACACATCAACATTCACCCCATACAAATAATGAATCCAAATTCTTAAGGAGAACACAACAACTACTAGTTTGAGATCATGGGTAGGGTAATTATTTTCATGAGGCTTAAGCAGTATGGAGTCATAGGTTATAACCTTACCTTTCTATATTAAAAAAGACCCCAAACCAACTTTGGAAGCATCACAGTACACAACAAACCCATCTGAACCATTTGATAGCATTAAGACTGGGGTTGTGGCGAGTCGAGTCTTCAATTCATTAAAAATCTTATTACAAGAATCTGGACACTAGATCTTGACTTTCTTCTGAGTCAATATGGAAATGGGGGATAAAATAGATGAAAATCCTTTAATGAACAGTCGGTAATAGTCGACCAAACCCAAGAAACTCCTGATATCTATCAGAGAGAAGGGTCTAGGCCTATTTTTATTGGTTTGGTCTTTTGAGGATCAACTCTAATACCATCACTGGAAATAATGTGACCAACGAAAGCTATTGATCTTAGCCAAAAGTTTCCCTTGCTGAACTTAGAGAACAACTGATGGGCTCTAAGAGTCTGTAATACTATTCTGAGGTTGTCTGCATGATCATTTTCATTACGGGAATATACAAGAATGTCATCAATGAAGACTATGATGAACATGTCCAAGTACTAGTTAAACACTCGGTTTATCAATTCCATAAAGACTGCTAGAGAGTTTGTGAGACCAAAGGACATGACTAGAAACTCAAAGTGACTATTGATGTTCGGTGTATTTGAGCATTCTAGCATTACTATTCTAGCATATTTAGACTTATTTTGAGGATGATTCTTATGATATATATGTGTTGATAATGATATAAATGAGAATTTATGTGTACAATTATGTATTCACAATTTTTAAATATGTTTCCACACAAGTTTTGATTCAATTTAACCATTTAGAGTTCAACTAATAAAACTAGTGTGACTAGCTTGAGCGAGGTGTTGTCTAGTTTATTGTGTTGGGTTATAATGTATTTTAATGAATTACTAATGTTGTTATTATTTATTTATATGTGAAAAAACTTTTTTATAATGTTCAAGTGTCAATTGGATCAAGCCAAGGGTTAAAACAATGAGTTAGAGATCAAAGTGAAATTAACCTATGCTTAGCTCGTATTTTTGACTACCGGTCTTGGATGTTATATTGTTTTGAACTCTAAATTGTTTTATTTAATGCTTTAGTATTATTTTTTCATATATTATGATGATATATGAAAGATATAAAAGCTTCTAATCAAGTGGAAACAACACAAAAAGGCTCAGAATGGCTCAACAAAAGTACAATACAAAAATTGATGCAATTTGGACCCTTGGAATTTATGGGCGCGTGTGAGATAAGGAGTGTCCATGGAAGGTTTCAAGACACCAATGGATTCAGTATAGGCCCAAATTTGTGACCATCTAGTGAGTATAATTTTTTGTGAAGTTTAAGGAGGCGCAGCGACGTGGTGAAATCGTGGTGAGATTCTATAAATTGACAATTGTCCATTGGCACGACACCGAGATGTGGTGGCCATCAAAAGAGGAAAAATTCCCAAATGAAAGTAAATAACGTGAAAACCCAATCCAAGTTAGTTTATGACTTATTTACTATAAATATAACGTGTTAAATCACGTTTTAATCATCTTGGAACCCCTAGATAACTTGGAACAACCTTGAAGGCTACCAAAACTTCTTTTTAGGCTTCTATTTCTTTAATTTGGATTTATTTTATGGTTTGAATAATTCATACTATTATTTGGATGTTGATTATGGCTAGAAGTGGCTAAAAACTCCTTTTCCGAGGTTGAAGCCAGGAGAATGAGTACAATTGTTGTGAATTAAGTTTGTTTGATTTGCTTATTGTTATTATTGTTTGTTTATTCTTTATTTAACTATTTGAAGGATTAACTACCCTTTGAATGCATCAATTGTCAAATTTTTGATCTCGGGAGAGGGAATAGGGAGATAGAACATGGGAATAAAAAAGTATGGTTCTAATTTATTTATAAAATAAGGAATATGAATTAGTTTCTAGGACAAGGATGTACTTAGAAACCTTACTTGATTCATACGTAGGATGATAGCTTTAAAACACTTAATTAGATTATTACATCTCCGCTCAATGATGTAGTTGTAATGTCCAAATTAGGTAAAAGATTAGAGGTTGGAAAACCATAATCATGTAATTAACCCTACGAATCAACAACTAGGCTAAGAAAGTTAATGAATGAAGTTCAATAACATAGCATGATTGTTCAAAGTGCGTTAACCCTGGGTTTTTCTCCTATTGATTGTTTCAAGATCTTTACATTACACATTGTTTGGTTTTCTCTAGTTGTAAATTACAAACTCTTTTTTTGGTTATGCTTGCACCAACTAAATCAAAATTGTGAACTAAAATAGAATTGTTGTTGAATCAAGTCTATATGGGATTGATACATGGCTTCTTGAAGGCCACTTTACTACTTGATAAGACCATGTACACGAACCTGTGCGCTTAAGCGCTGTCAAGTTTTTGGCATTGTTGCCGGGGATTTGTTATTTGATAAATGTTTACTTTAGTTTTACTTTTTGATTTATTTAATATTTTTACACTTGGCATTGGTTTTGTTTTTGTAGGAAACAGGTTTTCAAAGTAGAAAGATAGTAAAAGATCACGACTTGGTTGAACCAAGCTCCAAACTTAAGAAACTTTGCCATCAACACAGTTGAAAGGCAATCCTTCTTCCCAGAATTCCTCAATTCCAAGAAGACAAGAGAATCCTGTTCGAATGGCTGAACAACAAGCAGCCCGCAGTATGGAAGTAGCATTCCCACTTTTGGTGAACTTGAATTTCCTAATTCAAAGACATGCTACTCGGGGAAATTTTTAGTTAAAGCATAATATAGTGCAACTTCTTATTAACAGTGGACAGTTTGTAGGGCTTTCACATGAGGATCCACAAGTCCACTTATAGAATTTTATTAAGATTACAGACACATTTATTTCGACTGGGGTGAGTATAGATTATGTGAGGCTGGCACTTTTTCCCCGTTCATTATTGGGGGAAGCAAAAAGATGGTTTAATGTGGAGCCAGCCAATTCAATCACTTCATGGGATGGCTTAGTGATGTTGGGCATATTTATACCCCTAAGAACCATAATTTACCCATATTTTAGGCTAAGTTTGGAGGATAAAATATATAATTCCTGCACTTTTAGTCCCTTTTCCTGTAAGTGAGCTAACCTATGTGATTAGCATGTTTTCAAGTATTAATGATGAAGATTTCAGCACTTTGTGGACCTTTGGGAAGCAAAGGAAAACTTCAAATAAGAGGGAAAGCAACTTTTGGAAGCTTGTGGACTGAATGTGATGCATGGAGAATCTGTCCCGGGCAAAATCAGTATTTCTTAATACTTAGGGGTGCAAAAGTAACCTAGTAGGACTAGTAAAAGGATGTTATAAAAACCTTATTTGCTGAATTTTTCAGCATTGATTCGTTATTCCATTCATTTGACTTCTACAGAGAAAACGGTTCAACTTGTACAGCGGACCAAGAGGAAAAACGTCCAACCCTAGTTGACACCTAAACCATCTCTATCGCCAAGATTACTCTAGGTTGTGGTATGATGATTATGTCTATGGTGATTTTCGTTGTAATCATGAGGAGTTAAACTTCTCTGTTAGGGTTATGGAAGCCTTGTGAAATACTATCTATTGCTATGAGTTTGTGAATTCTTGATGTGCATGCTACTTATATCATTACTCTCTTCATTTTAATTGAATTCTTGTGGTTGCAAACATATAGAATACGCCATTATAGCATTAACTTGTTCGAGAGAAATGTTACATGTTTGGAAAAGAGAGTGTGACCAGGAAATAGGGCTACCAACGCCTGTTTACACGTTAATGCCTTAACCGGATTAACCTCTTGGAGAGTTTATACCGTTAGTTATACACTTTAATCTCTAGAGAGTTAAAGTGAAATAATCCTGGATAGTTGAGAGACACTAGGATTTACCATTAGAATACGAATCTCTATAAGTGCATGTATGTTTAAATTCTGCATTACTCATAGTTAATAGATACGTAGAACCCTAACTTATTATTCTCTGTGATTAAATCTTACTAAATACAACATCTCATTCGTTATTTTGTTAACATTATTTCACACATAAATCAATCCCCCCTTTTTCATAGAATTTTTGACCAACAGTCTACTAATAATTGCAACACTTAGTGACCAAGTATTCCCTGTGGGATTCAACACCCAACCCTGTTGGATTCTATATTTGACATTAACCGCTTACACTCTTACGAGAGTTGTAGTTTGGGCGTTATCAAATTCTGGCGCCATTGCCGGGGAATACGGTTGTCAACTAAGTTTGTGATAGTTACTAGACCCTTTGGTCAAAAATTCTCAGATTTTGCTTTTAGTTGTTGTTTTTGTTTTATTTAGGTTTGGTAAAGTGCATGCCAAATACTCGAAGTTCTGGTCAGCCATTATTACCTATACATCCTGAACCACAACTTATTGGCAGAATGGATGCATAACGAGACATTGAAAGAAGGGCTGCTCAACAGGAGCAGGCTAGATTAGCTGCATTTGCAGCTGCTCACGTGAATCAATAGAATATTGATAACCCAGAGCGAGCAAAAAATCCTGATGATGAAGACCTTGGTGATGATGAGTTACTGAATCCTAGGCGTATGATGAAGTGGCGGCACCTATGCATAGAAGAAATCGTCAAGATAGAATGAGACCTAACCACCGAGCTGTGTAGGTTCCTTTTGATGATGATGATGACGACGATCTGGATGGAGCTGGTGCCACTGGGGCTATTATTCCTCCGCCCTTGGCACCTGGAGCCAAGTTCAATATCACTAGCACCATGATTCAGTTATTGCAGCTTAAGGGGTTATTTGGTGGACTTGTAGGCGATGATCTGAATATGCATCTGATCAATTTTATCTCCACATGCAAGTCGTTTGACAATCCAGAAGTTGGACAGAATGCAATTCGGCTGCGCTTATTTCTATTGTCACTATATGGGTAGGTAACTCTATGGTTGAATGGGCTAACTCCTGATTCTATTACTAATTGGAGGCAACTGAAAGAGCTACTTGGGAGGCAACCTATCGTTTTTACTCATTTTGTTTTACTAAGATTTTTTTTTTGTTAAATAAAAATCCAAAAAGAAGAGTCGACCCATGGCTTAGTCTATAAATAGAACCTTCAACCTTGGAACAAAATGCAATTGTTTGCTCAATATAGGCTCCGCCGAAGCTTACCCATTCTCTCTAAGGTTTTCGTTTTTTTCATCTAATCTTGCAAGCTCATCTTCCGGATCCATCACCAAATATGTTATTCTTTTATATTCCCTGGTTGTTGCGATGCTATACGTATAATGATTTATTAGATTTTGAAGTTGTGTTTGGTGATAAAGAATATGGTTGGTTTGCTATGATGAACCTCATCGTGTAAGAGGATAAGTGTGGGCGTTCTTGACCTTGTTTCGACTTGTGTTTGATTGTTACACATTGTCATATTTTTATGGAATCAAAATTGTGAAGTTAATTCATAATCTTGAAATTTGAAAGCTTGAATATTGAATGACTCGTTCATCTAGATAACTATCATGATTTACCACAAGCATAAGATGTTACGATTATTTCTATGCAATAGCTTGATATGATCTCTTTGTGGTAGCCTTATTTAAGAAGTGCATTAATTCAAACATGAAAGTATAGTTAAGATTACATGAAAGTATGACTGTGATAAACATGTTGTTGGACCATATCTCCTAAATGTATGTCGATGAAGTCTGAGTAATCGACATCACTCACTTAATTAGTTTGTGCCAACAAATTAAGTGTGGGGTGGTGCCACTACTATTTTTTTTCAATTGAATCTTCCGAGATGAAGCTAACATGACTCTATTTTAATATCAGGTAGAATGGCCCCAAAAGGACAACAAGGAAAAGATAAAGAGTCCACCTTATAGAAAGGACAGAAAAGGTCAAGAGAAGAGCAAGTTGAGTCCTCCTCTTGGCAAATGCCTCGACGCACTTTTGGGATCAAACGGGGTAAATTTTGAGGAAACTCTGAGGATGACGACTCTGATGATGATTCTGACGCAGGGGGTATGACCCCAGACATAGAAGAGGAGTCCAACTAATCAGGTTTTCCTTATTTATTTCCACTGAGGACAGTGTGTCCCGTCTAAGTGTGGGTTGCTGGTATTTGTATGTCGTATTTGTATGTTGTATTGTACTTCTTTTCCTGCATTTATTCTGGTTTGTAGTTAAATTTTTAGATTTTTTAGATTTTGCATAAAATTGTTCTGATAGGCGATATGGTATTATGACAAGAGTTTGTGCTAAAAGCATTACTATTGAGACATTTAGTCTCTAAGTGTGACTCACTGTGTGATAAGTGCGTGGTTTAATTCCTTCATCTATTGGGTCAAGAGTCTATGTTGTTCCCAATAAAGTTGACCATGTGCCTTGTGTGTGTGAGGTTATAGTATATTCTGTGTTAGGATTGATGCTAGAACTTGCCTGGTGTGTACCTAAAGCGAAATAAAGAGTGTGAGTTTAGGAGATGATGTAGGCATTTCTTTGGCATCCTATAATTGTTTACCTTCTTTTTACCTACTTGTGTACATTATCCTAGTTAACCCCCTTTGAGCCTTTAGCTATTTTCCTTGACAGCTTCATATGTAGCCTAATCCATTTTTTTCAAGACCATAATTTGATCCAAATTCCTAAGCGCTTTAAATTGTAGAGTCATGTGATAAAATAAGAGGAAATTGGGTGAGACTGATGCCTCAGAGTGTATTGGTACTTGAAATTGTTGTGAAAAAGAATGGCTATTATTGAAGTATTTTATAAAAATAAAAAATAATAAAAAGATAGTTGTGTTTATAATTGAATAACAAAATAGGTGAAAAGGGGTGGTAGATGAAAGGAAAGTAGAGAGGTTGTTTAGAAGAGAGTGTTAATGGCATAACGTGATGTATTAAAGCGCTTAGGGAACATAGTCACTATTTCTGGCCAAAATAGTCCTACCCGTCCCTTAGCCTACATTACAACCTGTAAAGACCTATTTGATCCTAAGCTTAGCATTCTGATATTAGTGGAGCATTACACTAAGGGCAAGCCTATGGTCACCAGTTGCAACATATGAATTCTTTGTGAGAGTGAGAGCAAGGAGAATCTTGTACCCATGTTTCAAAAAATACTTGTGAGTGATTATGGGTGATATCTTGTGTGAGACACACATGGTTGACGAGTTTTGGGTAGTTTTGTATGATTCTTTGTGCCTTAACTTATGGACACGAATTAACCATCATCACGAGTCTATGTTGGAGGTTGAATTGTTTCTAGTAGTGATCAAGAAAACTACTCTTTGTTAATGATTGTTGTGCATGTCTTGTTGAATATTTTGTGTTGTTACTGTAAAATTCTAAGTAGATGTTTGCATGGACATAATATTTTGTTCGAGGACGAACAAAGCTTTAAGTTTGGGGTGGTGATGTTGGGCGTATTTATACCCCTAAGAACCATAATTTACCCATATTTTAGGCTAAGTTTGGAGGATAAAATATATAATTCCTGCACTTTTAGTCCTTTTTCCTATAAGTGAGCTAACCTATGTGATTATCATGTTTTCAGGTATTAATGATGAAGATTTCCGCACTTTGTGGAACTTTGGGCTGCAAAGGAAAACTTCATATAAGAGGGAAAGTAACTTTTGGAAGCTTGTGGACTGAATGTGATGCATGGAGAATCTGTTATTTTCTGAATTTTTCAGCATTGATTCGTTATTTGCTGAATTTTTCAGCATTGATTCGTTATTCCATTCATTCGACCTCTAGGTTGTGGTATGCTGATTATGTCTATGGTGATTTCCGTTGTAATCATGAGGAGTTAAACTTCTCTGTTAGGGTTATGGAAGCCTTGTGAAATACTATCTATTGCTATGAGTTTATGAATTCTTGATGTGTATGCTACTTATATCATTACTCTCTTTGTTTTAATTGAATTCTTGTGGTTGCAAACATATAGAATATGCCATTATAGCATTAACTTTTTCGAGAGAAAAGTTACATGTTTGGAAAAGAGAGTGTGACAAGGAAATAGGGCTACCAACCCCTGTTTACACGTTAATGCCTTAACCAGATTAATGATAACGCTCCTCTATTGCTCTCGTAGGAGTGTAAAGAGGTCGTTAGCAAATATAGAACCCAACCTGGGTTGGGTGTTGATCCCACAGGGAATAGCTTGGCCAACAAGTAAGCAAAATTACTAGACTTTTAGTGCAAGTCTCGTAAAAAGGGGGGAGTCTTGTCGTGCAAGTAATGTAAACAAAAGCTGAAAATAATAAAGTAAAGAGAGAGAGATTGTTACATAGGTTGTAAACAATGAGAATTGAGGCGTTGGGGTTATGTCCACCTTCTGAGGTATACGTCTCTATTGGCTATGAGTGTGTAGAGTTTTGACATGCAACTGCTTATAGAGAATTGTATTCGATGGTAAATCCAAGCGTCTTTTGACCTCAACAAGGACTATTTCACTTTAACTCTTTCGAGCTTAAAGCGTGTCTAACGGTACGAATTCTCCAAGAGGTTAGTCCAGTTACGGCACTAGCTTTTTAGTAGGAAAGGGTGTCCTACTACCTTGACACTATCTCTTTTCCAGACAAATAACCTTTCTTTCGAACAAGTTAAATGTTATACTGGCGTATTCTTGCATTCGCAACCACAAAGAATGTAGATTAAGATGAAGAGAATAATGATATAAGCAGTATACGTGTCGCGAACTCACAAACTCACAGCAATAGGTAGTAACTCATTCGGCTTCCATAACCCCAACAGAGAAGTTTAGTTACCCATGAATGCCAAGGAGATCACGATTGACATTGTTATTATATCACAATATTGATTAATGGCGTGTGGCTCAAGTGATAGGCGTGAGGTGTGATTCCTTAGCAAGTAACGATTCTCTTGTTGTGGAATAGATGAATAGAATTAATGGAAAGATTAGAAGAGTTAATTAGAAGTGTTGTGGTGGAAGAAGAGAGGGATGGAAGAAGATTAATTGTTGAATAGAAGATTAATGAATTGAGGAATGAATAAAAATCTCTAGCATGATAGGGTATTTATAATACCCATATCCTACTCCTACTAAGCTAATGAAATAAATAACCAAATCCTACTAGGCTAATGGAATACTTAACCCAAATGTACTAGGTTAATGTAACATTATCATAATCCAAATAAACTAATGAAATACATAACCCAATTGTACTAGGTTAATGTATCATTGTCCAAATCCAGCTATGTGTTTGTAAGTCCCCAAAGTCTTCAGAAATGCTATTTTAGCCCGGGACAGATTTTCCATACAGCAGTTTTGGTCCTTAGGCGTGTAAACTCTCTTTCCTTCCTTCGCGAGCTTTCTTTTGCGTCAAGTAAGCCATAAAATGCTGAATTTTGCATCATTTATACCTGAAACTTTACTAATCATGTTCGTTAGCTCATTTATAGGAAAAAGTACTAAAAGTGCATGAAATATATAATTTGTTCTCAAAACTAAGCTAAAATATGGGCAAAATATATTGATATAGGCGTGTAAATCCGCCTATCATCAATTAACCTCTTGGAGAGTTTGTGCCGTTAGTTATACACTTTAAGCTCGAGATAGTTAAAGTGAAATAATCCTAAATGGTTGAGAGACACTGATGATAGGCGAATTTACACGCCTATAGCACTAGATTTTGCCCATATTTTAGCCAAGTTTTGAGAACAAATTATATATTTCATGCACTTTTAGTCTTTTTTCCTGTAAGTGAGCTAAAGAACATGATTAGCACGTTTTCAGGTATAAATGATGTAGAATTCAGCATTTTATGGATAACTTAATGCCAAAGAAAGCTTCACGAAAGGAGGAGAGCAAAGCTTGGGCGCCAAGGACCAAAAGTGGCGTATGGAAAATTTGTCCTGGGTAAAATCCGCAATTCTGAAGACTTTGGGGACTAGCAGTAATTTATTAGGATTAGGATAATGATACATTAACCAAGTAGGATTGGGTTAAGTAATTCATTAGCTTAGTAGGAATAGGATATGGGTATTATAAATAACCTATTCTGCTAGAGATTTTTATTCATTCTTCCATTAGTTGCAATCAATTCTTCTATTCTTCTACAACTCTTCTTCTAATTCTTCCATTAATTCTACTTTTTATTCTTCTTCTATTCATCTATTTAATTCTTAATTTCCGCAACAAGAGAAACATTACTTTGCAAAGAAAGTTACGCCTAAACGCCTACCACACCATTACAAACGTGAAATCGTTACTGTGGTATAACAACAATGTCAATTGTGATTTCCTTCACACTCATGGGTAACTAAACTTCTCTGTTGGGGTTATGGAAGCTGAATGAGATACTAGCTATTGCTATGAGTTTGTGAATTCGTGACACGTATGCTGCTTATATCATTATTCTCTTAATATTAATCTAAATTCTTTGTGGTTACAAATGCAAGAATATGCTAGTATAGCATTAACTTGTTCGAAAGAAAAGTTATATGTCTGGAAAAGAGATAATGTCAAGGTAATAGGGTCCCATCCCCTATTAAAAAGTTAGTGCCGTAACTGGATTAACCTCTTGGAGAATTTGTACTGTTAGATACGCTTTAAGCTCGAAAGAGTTAAAGTAAAATAGTCCTTGTTGAGGTCGAAAGACGCTTGGATTTACCATCGAATACAATTCTCTATAAGCACATGCATGTCTGAATTCTGCATAACTCATAGCCAATAGAGACGTACAACTCATAAGGTGGACATAACCCCAACTTCTCAATTCTCATTGTTTTACATCTTACTAAACATTCTTTCTTTTTACTTTGCTATTTTCCATTTTGTCTTTATTACTTTGTTTACATCAATTGCACGTTACAATCCCCCCTCTTTTACAAGACTTGCACCAAAAGTCTAATAATCATTACCTACTTGTTGACCAAGTTATTCCCTGTAGGATCGATACCCAACCCAGTTGGGTTATATATTTGACAACGACCGCTTTACACTCTTACGAGAGCTGTAGATTGAGCGTTATCAAAAATTGGCGCCGTTGCCGTGGAATACGAGTGTTAATTAAGTTTGTGATAATTACTAGACCCTTTGGTCAAAGATTCTCGTACTTTTACTCTTAGTTTTTGTTTTTGTTTTCTGCAGGTTTTTATTCAGTGCATGCCCCATACTCGAAGTTCTGGTCAACCGTTATTACCTAGCAATCCTGAACCACAACGTATTGGCAGAATGGAGGCACAACACGAAATTGAAAGGATGTCTGCTCAACAGGAACAGGCTAGACTAGCTACTCTTGCCGCCACTCAAGTGCATCAACAAAATATTGACATCCCTGGGCGAGCAATAAATCCCGAAAATGAGGACCTAGGTGATGATGAGTTATTAAACCCTAGGCATGCTGCTGAGATCGCAACACCTGCCAACAACAGAGATCGTCAAGCTAGGTTTAGGCCTAAACGCTGAGCTATGGAACCTGCTTTCGACGATGATGATGATGATCTTGTTGGAGCCAGAGCCACAAGTGGTTTGTACATTCCCCCAGGAAGATGTGACACCACTACATCCGGTTCTGGAAATATGGAAGAGATGATGGCTAAACTATTCAAAGGAGTGGAAGCAATGAGCGCTGGAGTAACGGAGGTAATAAATGATTTATCCTCCATGAAGTAATTAGTTGATTATTATTCCACTTCAATCAAGCAAATAGAGCAGCAATTGAGCCAACATTCAACAGCACCCAATCAAAGAAAGGTCGGCACTTTACACCCAAGGAATGATGGGTCATGCATGGATGTTACTACCCGAAGTGGTAAGGTGCTGGAAACTTCATCAAAAGGAAAGCAAGTGGTTGACGAATTAGCGGACGTCGATGACAAGGCAAAAGGAGAAGATTCCGCAGAAGCTACCCACGATGTCCATGACATCACACCGAGTTTGTTGCAGCCTAAAAGGGCTAAAAAATGGAAGCAAGAGGAGAAGAAAGCCGTGGAGAAAACAATTCCTTATCCACCACCACCTTTTTCTCAAAGATTGAAGAAAGTGGTGGATGATACAAAGTTCAGCAAATTCATGACTATGCTAAAGCAGTTGACCATTAATGTTTCATTGGTAGAGGAACTTGAACAAATGCCTGGGTATGCAAAATTTATGAAGGATCTTTTGACAAAAAAGCGGGAAGCCAACTATGAGTTGAAATATAATGTTCATCACTGCAGTGCAATCGCTACCCGATCACTAGTTCAGAAGAAGGCTGACCCCGGTGATTTCACTATTCCTTCCACCGTCGGACCTTTGAATTTTGCCAAGGTATTATGCGACTTAGGAGCCAGCATCAATCTGATGCCATTATCTATTTATAAAAAGTTGGGGTTGGGTGATCCTACTCCAACCAATATGAGGCTCGTAATGGCGGATAGGTCGGTAAAATAACCTGTTGGTATTCTATGTGATGTATTGGTAAAGGTTTCTTCATTCATCTTTCTGACAGACTTCGTTATTTTGGATTGCGAGACAGACTCAGAAGTCCCCATAATCTTGGGGCGCCCTTTCCTTACTACGGGAAGTGTGCTTATTGATTTGAGAGCTAATGAGCTTTTATTTCGAATAAATGATGAAGTAGTTCGCTTTGATGTGTGCAAATCAATGAAGCAACCCAAAGATCTGAACGTATTTTCGGTGGCTGATGTTTACTTTGATGATGAGAAAGAATTACTTGAAGAAGAGCAAATTATTGATGACCCATTGGCGATTGTGCTCATGAATGGAAAGAGAGTAAAGATGATGAAAATTGTGACAAAACTATTTGTGCTCTATCAAGATTAGGGACATATCGCCATACTCCCAAAAAGATGGACCTCGATCTTAAAATTCGACCCACACCACCAGCAAAGCCATTTATTGAAGAGCCACCCACGTTAGAATTAAAGGAGCTGCCGAGTCATTTAAAGTATGCATTCTTAGGAAGCGGAAACACACTTCCAGTCATTGTGGTAGCAGATTTGGGTGAGAAACAAGTTGCAGCTCTCATTGCTATTTTACGAAAGTACATTAGAGCCATTGGTTGGACCATCACAGATATTATTAGTATTCCACCTGGGATTCTTACACATAAGATTCAGCTTGAAGAAAATTGCACACCCGCCATTGAGCATCAAAGACGTCTCAATCTACCGATGCAAAAAGTGGTGAAGAAAGAAATTATAAAGTGGTTAGACGCAGGAGTTGTGTATCCAATCTATGATAGTACATGGGTAATCCCGGTATAATGTGTACCCAAAAAAGGAGGCATGACGATATTCGCAAATGAAAAGAATGAGCTTATTCCACTCAGACCCGTCACCGAATAGAGAGTATGCATGGACTACCGAAAGCTGAATTCATGGATGCTTAAAGATCACTATCCAATGCCATTTATGGACCTAATGTTTGATCGATTAGCGGGGAAAGGATGGTTTTGTTTCTTAGAGGGCTATTCAGGTTATAATCAGATTTGTATTGCCCCCGAAGACCAAGAGAAGACAACGTTCACATGCCCATATGGTACGTTTACCTTCAAATGTATGCCATTCGGGCTATGTAACACACCAGCCACCTTTCAACGTTGTATGATGTCCATTTTTTCTGATATGGTTGAAGATACTTTGGAGGTATTCATGGAAGACTTTTCAGTTGTTGGTGAGTTTTTTGAAGCGTGTTTGGCAAACCTAAGTATGGCGTTGGAAAGATGTGTAGAATTCAACCTAGTGCTGAATTGGGAAAAATGCCACTTCATGGTAAAAGAAGGTATCGTTCTTGGGCATAAAATTTCCGAAAAAGGAATTGAGGTTGATCGAACGAAAATTGAAGTTATTGAGAAGCTACCGCCTCTAATTTCTATGAAGGAAGTTCGTAGTTTTCTTGGTCATGCAGGTTTCTATCGACGGTTCATCAAAGATTTCTCCAAAATTTCTAGTCCATTGTGCAAACTCTTGGAGAAAGATGCAAAGTTTGACTTCAGTGAAGATTGTTTGAAGGCATTCGAATGCCTCAAAGGAAAACTAATTAAAGCTCCTATCATGGTAGCACCAGATTGGTCTCTCCCATTCGAAGTCATCTGTGATGCTAGTGGGGCAGCCGTTGGTGTTGTACTTGGACAGAGGAAGGAAAAATTATTTCATCCTATCTACTATGCTAGCAAGGTCCTAAACGAATCCCCAAAGAACTATACTGTCACAGAACAAGAGCTCCTAGCGGTTGTGTATGCTTTTGAGAAATTTCGAGCTTATTTGTTGGGAACCAAAGTGATCGTTCATAAAGTCCATGCAGCTCTGAGGTACTTAATGACAAAGAAGGATGCAAAACCAAGACTAATCCGATGGGTCTTGCTGCTGCAAGAATTTGATTTTGAGGTTAAAGATAGAAGAGGTTGTGGGAACCAAGTGGCTGATCATCTATCTAGACTCGAGAACGAGCATGTGGCGCAGCCTGAAATGGAGATTGATGATGCATTCCCTGACGAGGAGATCTTAGCAACAATAATGGAAAAGTTACCATGGTATGCTGACTTTGCAAATTTCGTGGTGAGCAATGTGATGCCTACAAACTTATCTTACCATCAAAAGAGGAAGTTTATTCATGATGTAAAACACTACTTTTGGGATGAGCCATATTTGTTTCGACGATGCACGGATGGTGTTATTCGACGATGTATATCCCATTTAGAGGTGCCTAATATATTGGAAGCATGTCACACTTCCCAAGTTGGGGGACATCACGCAGGTAATCGGACAGCAAGAAAGGTATTACAAAGTGGACATTATTGGCCTTCGATATTTAGAGATGCCTACGACTTTGTTAGAAGATGCAACCAATGCCAGCAACAAGGCGCTATTTCAAAACACCATGAGATGCCCATGTCGAAAATCCTTGAAGTAGAGCTCTTTGACGTATGGGGTATTGATTTTATGGGTCCATTCGTAAATTCATTTGGAATGAAGTACATCCTAGTTGCTGTAGATTATGTATCGAAATGGGTTGAAGCAGTAGAGTTGGACGACAATGAGGGAAAGCGTGTTGTTGCATTCTTGAAGAGAAATATCTTCTCTCGCTTTGGAGTACCACGTACTATCATAAGCGATGGAGGGACTCACTTTTGCAACAAGCTATTCAAATCCGTGTTGGCAAAATATGGTGTCAAGCAACATAAGGTAGCCACGCCTTATCACCAACAAACTAGTGGACAGGTAGAGGTTTCCAATCGAGAGATCAAGCAAATCTTTGCTAAAATGGTAAATGCTAATAGGAAAGATTGGTCTCGGAAGTTGGACGACGTACTATGGGCGTATAGGACTGCATTCAAAACGCCCATTGGCATATCCCCGTACCAACTAGTTTATGGGAAGGCTTGCCACTTACCCATTGAGCTTGAGCATAAGGCATTGTGGGATTTAAAGCGATTGAATTTGAATTGGGATGATGCAATGAATCTGAGATTGGAGCAGCTGAACGAGAAGGACGAATTCCGTCTCCATGCTTATGAAAGATCAGACCTATACAAGGAGCGGATGAAAAAGTATCATGATCAGCGGATTGTTCGATGAAACTTTCAAAAGGATGATTTGGTACTTCTCTTCAACTCTTGATTGAAGCTATTCCCAGGTAAGTTAAAGTCTAAGTGGTCTGGTCCATACAAAGTTAACCAAGTCTACTCGTCCGGAGTAGTTGAGTTGGAAGACAATAATGGTGTTCTCTTCAAAGTGAATGGCCAACGAGTTAAACCTTATATCGGTCCTCTTGATTCGATAAATTATATGGCCATCACTTATCTCGACAAAGTCTAAGTACTCGAGGTAACTATGTCGTGCCGCGACAATAAATCAAGCGCTAGATGGGAGGCAACCCATCGTTTATCGCTTTTCGCTTTTCTTTCGTTCTATTATGTGTTTGCTCTTGATAAATAAAAATCCAAAAATAAGAGTAGTGCCACAACCAAAACTAAGGAGCTTGATGGGAGGCAACCCATAGTTCTAATCGTTTTCATTGGTTTTGAGCAAATGTAGGTGCAAGAGGTATAAAATGAGCAGATCAGCTTCAAATTTCGATTTAAACGTATTGCATGTTAAAGGTGGTAAGTTAGGAATAAAGAAGAAAAAGGATATGGATTGAGCATTTCTCATGAAAATATAGGCATCGAAAAAGGCTAGGCCTAGGTAAAACTAGGCCACAAACAAGGCAAGGCCTATACTATGGCCTAATGTCTTGGAATCTAGTGTGCCATAGCATAAGCGCCACCCATGCCCAAGTATGCCATAGCATAGGCGCCGCCTATGCTAATGCCTTTTGTCTCTGAATCTCATATGCCATGCTAAAGGCGCTGCCTATACCTAGGAATGCCATGGCATAGGCTCCGCCTATGCTAGACAATGCTTTGCAAAAGGCGTCGCCTATGCCAAGCATAGGCAAAGCAAAAGGCGCCGCCTATGGTCACTTCTTATCTCTAAATCCGATTTTAAATGGGTCAAAACCCGACACAACCTTTTCCTATAAATATGATACTTAGTGTTGAACGAAAAACACATTGGAAACCTAGCTTATGCGCCGCCTATAGTCTCCAAATCCTCTGAAAATTTTCTTTTTGCTCTTTTTCTTCACAAGAACATCATCCAAAGGCATCAATCAAGTAATTACTACTTTGTTCTTCATTTATATTCTGTAAGTACTACGTCACTACGCCTATTATGAATTGTTGAATCTTGAAAGTAGTATTGATGATTTGAATGAGATTGAGTTGTTGTGATACATCTAAGTGAGTGAACATATACGTAAGGATGATCTTATCTTGTTCTCAACTTGAATTTGATCTTGATGCATTGTCATACTCTTGCGGAATTGATATGGTCACTAAAATTGTATAATCTTGTCACTTGAATACTTACATGTTGGAATGACTTGTTCATCAGTATAAGACTTCTAGTTGCCTACCGACATAGGAGGTTGTGATTATTGATAGATCCTATACCTTGATTCAATCCCTATGTAGTAGTCTTGATATATCAAACATGAAAGTATTGCAAATATTACAAGAAGTATGACTGCACTGATCTTATTATTGGAATATAGCACCTGAAACGTAAGTTGATGAAGTCTGAATAATCGACCACTTTCACTTCACTAGTTTGTACCAACAGACTAAGTGTGGGGTGGTGCCACCACTGCTTATTTATAGATTTTATCCATCGAGATGATGCTAACATGAACATTGTTTTAAGTCTCAGGTACAATGACATCCAAAGCAATACAAGGCAAAGATAAGGCTACCACTTCACAAAAAGGCAAGAAAAGAGGTAGAAAAGAGCAAGGAGAATCATCCTCGATGCAATTACCACGCTGCATGTTTGGCATAAAATGGGTTGTTCAGGAGGAAGCGAAGGAATGGTATAGGAACAACAAGGAAAGAAAATATGTTCATATGGACTTGATAAAAAGGAAAGCCTAGCGAAAAAGGAACCGTGCATGTTGGCCAAGATCATGGCATTACATCTTGATTTCATCTTCCGAGACATGGGAGAAAGCAATCTCGATATAACAAGAGAATTTTATGACAACTGGTCGCCGAAAACCACAGGCAGCGAGGTCAAGATTCGGTGCCAAGTTTTACAACTCAATGCGGATTTCTTCAACTCCTTTCTTGGCTTTCCTTCAGTCGATCCATCACCATTCAAAGAGTTGTACAGTAGACCTCCATATAGAGCAATCCGACACACACTTTGTGGTACAAGATCCATGGCACGATGGATCAGACAAAAAGACACTGGTCGACACAACACCTTCCCATATGCTCCTTTGAATAGGGAAGTAAGGATATGGTTGAGCATAGTCAACTCTTGCCTCATTCCAGGGACGCAATACACAAAAATAACAAGAGATAGAGTGTGCTTGGTATATGCATTGATGATGAATGTCCCTATCAACATTGGGGCAATCATTCGATCTACAATGCGGAAGGCTAGGCTACACAAGCAGTCCCATTTCAGCTTTGGCAATCTATTGACTGCAATCTTGAGGAAGGAATACATCAAAGAGGAACCGGCTGATCATAAACTCCCACACAATCCAAAGAAGGTTGACCTTACAAAGGTCAAAGATGCTGAATCAACACATGGTGTCAACCTTACTACGGTAGAGAGACATGCTCGGGATGAGAGTTTCTTTCGCTATCTTTATGGCATGACTCAGTTTACAATGATGAGCGAAGGTCATGTTCCAACTGCTGCAGAGCTCCAACAGCTGGATCATGACTATCCAATGAATGTACATGCAAGAGAGATGTGTGGAGTAGGTATATACTTTGAGGAACCTCTTGATGACAATGTGCCGACCGATGATGATCGACGAATTCCAGACTCCGACGTGGAGGAGAATTCTGATGACGACGACTCCTATGATGATTCCGACGAATGGGGTATGACCCCCGACATAGCGGAGGAGTCCAACTGACCATTTTCTTTGTATTTATTTTCCACTGAGGGCAGTGTGTCCCGTCTAAGTATGGGGTGGTGGTATTTGCATGCTATACTCCTTTATCCGCATTTGCATTTATGTTTGTTTGCTTAGTTTTTTTAATCGTTTTTTTTAGTCGTCGTTTTTTTAGTAGTTTTTTTTAGTAGAAAAATATTTTTTAACTTAGCTTCGCATGAAATTATTATAATAGGCATCATGAGATTATGGCAAGAGTTTGTGCTAAAATCATGACTATTGAGACGTTTAGGCTCTAATTGTGACCCACTATGTGATATTGTGTGGTGTAATTCCTTCATTTATTGGGTCAAGAGTCTATACTACTTCCAATAAAGTCGACCATGTGCCTTGTGTGTGTGAGGATATAGTATATTCTATGCCTGTGGCTAATGCTAGAACTTGCCTGGTATGTATGTAAAGCGAAAATAAAGAGTGCAAGTTTAGGAGATGATTTAGGCATTTCTTTGGCAACCTATGATTATTTACCTTCTTTTTACCTACCCATGGACATTATCCTAGTTAAACCCTTTTGAGCCTTTAGCCTATTTTCTTTGACAAACCTCATATGTAAGCTTAATCCATTTTTTCAAGACCATAATTTGATCCAAATTCCTAAGTGCTTTAAAGTGTAAAGTCATGTGACAAAATAAGAGGAAATTGGGTGAGTATGATGCTTTAGAATGTATTGGTGCTTGAATGTGTTATGAAAAAGAAAGTGTTATCATAAGAGGTATGTTATGAAAAGAAAAAGGAAAGGAAAACTAAAAAGTTAGTTATGTTCAAAATGGAAAAACAAAAGAGGAGAAAAAGGGTGATAGAATAAAAGAACGTAGAAAGGTTGTTTGAAAGAAAAAGTGTTAATGATACAATGTGATGTATTAAAGCGCTTAGGAACATAGTCACTATTTCTGGCCAAAATATTCCTACTTGTCCCTTAGCCTACATTACAACCAGCAAAAGACCTATTTGATCCTAAGTTTGGCATTCTGACATTTAGTGGAGCATTACACTAAGGGCAAGCCTATGGTCATCAGTTGCTGCCTATGAATTCTTTGTGAGAGTGAGAGCAAGGATATTTCGATACCCATGTTTGATAAATATACTATGCTTGTGAGTGATTATGGGTAATATATTGTGAGAACACACATGGTTGATGAGTTTTGGGTAGTGGTGTATGATTCTTTGTACCTTAACTTTTGGATACGAATTAACTACCATCACGAGTCTATGCTAGAGGTTAAATTGTTTTTACTAATGATCGGAAAACTAGAGGTTAAATTGTTTTTACTAATGATCGGAAAACTACTCTTTGTTGATAATTGTTATGCTTGTCTTGGTGAATATTTTGTGTTGTTACTGTGAAACCTAAGTTGATGTTTAGATGGACATGATAGTTTGTTCGAGGACGAACAAAGCTTTAAGTGTGGGGTGTTGATGATAGGCGAATTTACACGCCTATAGCACTAGATTTTGCCCATATTTTAGCCAAGTTTTGAGAACAAATTATATATTTCATGCACTTTTAGTCCTTTTTCCTGTAAGTGAGATAACGAACATGATTAGCAAGTTTTCAGGTATAAATTATGCAGAATTAAGCATTTTATGGATAACTTGATGCCAAAGAAAGCTTCACGAAAGGAAGAGAGCAAAGCTTGGGCGCCAAGGACCAAAAGTGGCGCATGAAAAATCTGTCCCGGGCAAAATCAGCAATTCTGAAGACTTTAGGGACTAGCAGTAATTTATTAGGATTAGGATAATGATACATTAACCACGTAGGATTGGGTTAAGTAATTCATTAGCTTAGTAGGAATAGGATATGGGTATTATAAATAACCTATTCTGCTAGAGATTTTTATTCATTCTTCCATTAGTTACAATCAATTCTTCTATTCTTCTACAACTCTTCTTCTAATTCTTCCATTAATTCTACTTTTCATTCTTCTTCTATTCATCTATTCAATTCTTATTTTCCACAACAAGAGAAACGTTACTTTGCAAGGGAGTTCACGCCTAACGTCTACCACACCTTACTACACGAAATCTTTATTGTGGTATAATAACAATGTCTATTGTGATTTCCTTCGCACTCATGGGTAACTAAACTTCTCTGTTGGGGTTATGGAAGCCATATGAGATACTATCTATTGCTATGAGTTTGTGAATTCGTGACACGTATGCTGCTTATATCATTATTCTCTTCATCTTAATGCAAATTCTTGTGGATGCAGACGCATAGAATAACGCCAGTATAGCATTAACTTGTTCGAAAGAAAAGTTATATGTCTGGAAAAGAGATAATGTCAAGGTAATAGGGTCCCATCCCCTATTAAAAGTTAGTGTCGTAACTGGATTAATCTCTTGGAGAATTTGTACCGTTAGATACGCTTTAAGCTCGAAAGAGTTAAAGTGAAATAGTCCTTGTTGAGGTCGAAAGACGCTTGGATTTACCATCGAATACAATTCTCTATAAGCACATGCATGTCTAAATTCAGCATAACTCACAGCCAATAGAGACGTACAACTCATAAGGTGGACATAACCCCAACTTCTCAATTCTCATTGTTTTACATCTTACTAAACATTCTTTCTTTTTACTTTGCTATTTTCCATTTTTTCTTTATTACTTTGTTTACATCAATTGCACATTACAATCCCCCCTCTTTTACGAGACTTGCACCAAAAGTCTAATAATCATTATCTACTTGTTGACCAAGCTATTCCCTGTGGGATCGATACCCAACCCAGTCGGGTTATATATTTGACAACGACCGTTTTACACTCTTACGAGAGTTGTAGATTGAGCGTTATTAGACACTAGGATTTATCATTAGAGTACGAATCTCTATAAGTGCATGCATGTCTAAATTCCGCATTACTCATAGTTAATAGATACGTAGAACTCAAAGGTGTACATAACCCTAACTTATTATTCTCTGTGATTAAATCTTACTAAATACATCATCTCATTCGTTATTTTGTTAACATTATTTCACGCATAAATCAATCCACCCTTTTCCGTAGAATTTTTGACCAACAGTCTACTAATAATTGCAACACTTAGTGACCAAGTATTCCCTATTGTATTCGACACCCAACCCTGTTGGGTTCTATATTTGACATCGACCGCTTACACTCTTACGAGAGCTATACTTTGGGCCTTATCACTTAGCCAGAAAATTTCTTATCAAGTTTTCCCATCTGGCAAGACTACGAGACTTCACAGTGAGATACTGAGATTTAAACAAAAGTCATATGAAAATATTTATCAGGAATGGTCATGCTTTAAGTCTCTTCTTCAGGACAGTCCACACCACCAACATTTCAGTGAGGTACTTGCTTATACTTTTGTAGAAGCTCTTGATCACAATACAATAATTTTTCTATATTCAGTCATAGGTGGTCAAGCGCTGGAATTGACTTATGATGAGTTGTACACATTACTGAACCACATAGCACAAGAAAATCCAGAGTGGCATTTAAAATCTAAAATTTCCATGAAAAGAATTGTGGGTGTATTGGAGATGGAATAATTCAAAACTTTATCAACACAGGTTTCTGCCTTACAAAATTTAATCAATACATTATTCAGTACAATGAAGTTGGGATAAGTACAACCTGCAACCACAGTCAATACCATTCAACAAGCTGCAGGTTGGTGCAAAGTATGCGGAAATAATGGCCATTCAGCGGTGATCTGTTCTTTAAATTTAGAATCTGTGATGTATGCAGGTAATGCTCAAACGCCAAGTTATGGTAATGCCAACAACTTAAAGTGGCAGACTCTACCTTAGAATGCACAGCAATAGTAAATTCCACAGCTATAAACCCAATTAAATCAGTCAATGAGCAACATGGAAGAGATGTTGAAACAACTCTTAGTTCGTCAAGCATAATTATCTGTGGATATGAAAACTCAAAAGGCAGAATTACAGAATTAGTAAGTGGCTTAGAGAAGCTTAGAGTTGCAGATCGGGCAGTTACAACAAACATTGAATACTAGGCCATAAGGTGGTTTTCCAGTAGATATAGAGAATCCCAAACAAGTCATGAAAATCACCTTGAGGAGTGGCAAAGAGCTTTAAAGATAACCTCAAAAGGCAACTAAGGATGTAGATAATGATGTGGTGACCCAACAGGTAAATAACAGAGCTTTTGAAAATTCAAGAAAGTGTGAGTATTTGAAAGAAAAAGTTGTTGAACCAATAAAGAAGAAGATGTTGCCATTACCTTTCCCTCAAATACAAATATAAGTGAAAGAATATATAATATTTAAGAAGTTCTTTGACAAATTCAGAGAGCTTCACATTAACTTACCTTTCTTAGATGTTATGCAGGGTATGCCCAAGAATGCTAAGTACTTGAGGGAGGTGATTTCTAATAAGGTGAAATTGCAAGATGTGGGAGTAATAACACTCATTGAGGAGTGTAGTTTAGTGGTTACTCAACAAATGCCGACAAAGCTCAAAGACCCAGAGAGGTTCACTCTTCCTATTCAGATTAGCTATAGTGAAGTGGTCCATGCTCTGAGTGATTTAGGGGTAAGCATCAACCTAATTACACTATCTCTATTCAATACATTAGGTCTGGGGAAACTTAGATCGAGCTTTGTTCTTCCAAGGTTGGCAAATGGAATCATACCTCGTCTAAAAGGAAAAATAGAGGGCGTCCTCATAAAGGTTAGTAAACTTATTATACCTGCTGACTTTATTGTTCTTTATATTAAGGTAGAAGAACAGGTTCCAATCTTCTTGGGGTGTTCATTCTCAGTAACTGGAGGAGAGTTGATTTATTTTAGAGAAGGCACACTCACAATAAGGGTAAAGAATAAAGCGGTGGTATTTGAGGTTTAAAAAGCACCCAATGTAACGGCCTCATATAAAGATTTGTGTTTGATCAATGTTATTGAAGGGGACAAGTGTTGGGTGGTTACTCTACCAAAAACCTCTTTAGACTACCTGATTGAGCAGCCTAAGATTCTACCTCCTAAGCCTGATTTGATGCTAATTGGTGAGCCTGAAAAGGCTAAAGTTAAAAAAATTCCTGCTCTTGAAAAGTCACACTCAAGAGGGGTGAAAATAATAATAAGATGGAGACCAAGTGTGAGAAAAATAAGGAAAAAAAATGACTAGGTCTTTAGTTAGGTCGTGTTGCGACACTAAATCAGTCGCTTCTTTGGAGGAAACCCAAGTTAATTAGGTTTTTTTTTTTTTAGTTTCTTTTAGCTTTTATTATACGTAGTTTTTGTTTTTAATTGAGTCACAGGTTGATGAGAAGTCTGATACCAGAAACTAGAGCTAAGGAGCATGGAAAAAACTAAGTGTGGGGTCCCATGGACCTTCTTAATATGTAAAGATGCTAATAGCTAGGCCTAGAGGCCTCAGGGAGTATTTTTATCTCTGGATTTTAAATTCACCTTGGGAACAAAGTAGATTTTTATGTGTGGGGTGGGGAAATTTCTAAATTTTGGTTTAATTTAAAAATTTTTGGTAAAACATATTCTTGTTGGTGCTATTTTTTATTACATGGTGCAAGTATTTTGTTTGGAAAAAGCATGTGGAATGAGTGAATTACTATTTTTGACACTCCTAGGCTCATTTTTGTGACTCTTGTACTTTGAGGCTTAAATTTGAATTAATGCTATTGTTTGGTTGTGAGTTTATGATGATCCTAATGAGTTGAGCATGTGTCATGTGCGTGTAAGGTTTTTTGTATATTCATTCTTGCATGTGATGTCTATAATAAAGGTATGGGTTTAGGAGATGACTTAGGCATTTCTTTGATAGCCTTGTTTTATACCTTCTATTTGCCCTACCCATAGTGGATTATCCTAGTTAACCCTATTAATCCTTTATCCTTTTCTTTTGTAAATTCATATGTAGCCTAATCCCATCTTTGCTAGATCATAATTTGATCCAAAAGCTCCTAAGTGATTTAATTGGAAAAAAATTGAGAAAGGAGTTTGTGAAATTGAGGAAGAAAAAGATGAAATTGATGCCCCAAGGTAATAGTTATTGGTGTTTATATATAATGTTCGATGGTTGGGAATTAAATAATGTTAGAAATATTCCCATAATTGTAGCAGAAGAAAAAAATTGAATGTTTAAGGAATAAACTATATGCCCGACCAAGCAAAGTAGTAAATAAAGTATATAAAATATTCACTAAGGGCACGTCACCCTAACAGTTTTAATATATCACATATATTGCAACATTACAACAAGATAGAACACAAGTATGTATTATATCACATATAAGTAGAACAAGAGGGAACATGCATATACAACATCATCAAATACAAGTAAAAGAAGATAAGACAAATTATTTAAATGGCAATACAACATAATAAAGTAAGTGTAATGTATATGATGATGATGCACGAGGTCATCGGACAACCTCCGAAATCATCGCACAATCCCCGTATACACCTATGGAAGCAAGCCTCCCAACATAGGACCCATAGGGGGTTCTTCAATTTGTATACAACCGACATATCTCATATCTCCTTTTCGAAACATCCTTCGGAAAAGGTTTTCTAAGGTGTTACAACATCTCCTCCCTGGCACATCCCTCGGGGAGGGTTTTAAAAAGGTTTTGCTAGTTTGCTCAGATGTTTCCATCGTGATACCAATATTTCATGAATGAGTATGTTATGAGGATTTAATTCTTACAAAAAATCACATTGAGTATTTTCACAACCAACTACAATGATATATTTCCATAACTATGTGATCCAATATCCACTCATTATTTCAGTTTCATCCACGAATATCCTCATATCTCATATGTCAAATAAAGTATGAATATAATCACAATACACCAATGGTACTATATTAAGCATCTTAACAACACAATACAATTATTCACATGTATTCAAGGCTATTAAGATCACATAGGACCCCACACAATCACACATATCACATAATAACTCAATTTCGATAATTACATAACATATAGGACCCCACACGGGCACAACACCTAAATAGATATTTTTCATGATTAGTTCTCATCCTTAAAATGTATTTTGTATCATCATTTACTACCCAACCCTATCTGAAAGAGTTAAGTCATAACCTATCTCAAAAGTCAAAATCGATCCGCTACACTTTGAACTCGCGATGTTACTTTCCACAAACTATCTGAACTCTAGTAAAAAATTAAATATAAAATCTACGCATCAAAACAAAACCAACGACACCCATATTGACAATTTTTTATTTGGGGTAAAACGGACTCCCTAAATGGGTTTTCAAAAGAGAAGGAAAAAATCGTAACTTCGCTTCAAAAATATATTACTTAAATTTTTAGAAACCTACAGCTGAAAACCCAAGTTAAATGGAGTCAAAAATGAGGTTCAAATCGAACAAAAATAATTTTTGAGCTTTATCGGGTAAAATCTTTGAAATCCGGGTTAAAATTAAGAATCGGAGTTGTTTTTAAGGTTAAATTGATGAAAAACTACAAATTATAAGACAAAAAATTATTCAAGTGGAAATGAGTGAAATTTGGGTTTAAAATCACATCTTAAGACTTTTGGAGTTTTGAGAAATTAATCAAGAAATTACTAAGAAAAGGGTGTATTCTTACCTTAAATTCGTAATAAAATCAAGAAATAGATGTTAATCTAGCTTCCCAAACTCGCATAAACATTACTTTTAAGCTCCTATACTATTTTAGGATATAACTCTCAAGGACAATATGAAAAATGAACAAAATAGGCCAAAAAGAGTGAAAAAGCAATATTTATTGCAGATTTTCTGCAACATTTTAGTGCAGATTTTTCTCTAAAGTCGAAACGGACTTCAACAAGGTGTCCAAAAATCATTCGGAGTTCGATATACACAAACGAACTATGCAATCATACTAAATTCAACATTTCAAATGCGTTTGAAATATCAGATTTTTAAAAAAATATTATTTTCACAAAGTTGACCTCCGAAATCTGAAATGACAACTTTTCAAATTGAGGGTCGAAATGAGATTTAAAAGTTGTAAAGTCATACCAAACAAGCTAACACCCTAAAATTGGCATCCCAGATTTGCTGGCAAAGCTGGATTTTTCATCCAAGGTCGTTTCAATCAAATATGGATCTCACACCTATATTTTCAATTTTTCAACTTTCCGATCAATAGGTCAAAATGAGCTTGCGTGCACCGGGACCCAAACCAAAGGTCTACTGTAATGCCACAAAAATGGATTCCGAGATGTCACACGGTGGTCAAAGCTACAAGTATCCCCCAAGCTAACCCTTAGAGCCTGCTACTACCTCTAAATGCTTAACTCAAGATACTGAGAGCAACATAATGAAATATATCATATCCTTTCTAACTGAAATATGAAAGAGTACTGTGAAAGTAACAAAATACTGAATGTCTAAATATAATGACAATCTAGTTTGCTAATAGCCACTACTACTCAATGAACTAAAGAGCCATTGGGACAGATTCCCAACTGACTCAAACTGAACTGAAAGCAATAAAACATCTATTAAAAATACTGAAATGTCTGGAGATAGGTCCTCGAACCATGAGAACTCACCACTGTGGAGATGTAGATAAGGTACTCAAAAATCACTAACGAGGATGGGACTGAGCACCTGAACCTACATTATGAGGAAATGTAGCACATAGACGAGTATGTGGATCAGTACATGGAAATGTACTGAGTATAAGGGGTGAATGAAATATATATATATATATATATATATCAATATATCACAAGTTTTTAAATCATACATGTAAATTGTAAATGGCTCATATAGCTCGATGAAAACTAAAATCTGAGATCATACATAATAAATAGCAAAGCATAAAATCTAAATGTCATGAGCCATTACACTTAATTTAAACATCAATGTTCTTCTCTTGTTCACAAATCAAATGAGCTAAGTGAAATTTGGAACATAGTTTGCATAGTAAATTTGCATATAAATTCTTTTGAATAATTAAATTGTTCTAGGAATGAGGGACATCTATTTGGGAGGTTCTTCGAACAGACAAGTACACCATGTGAGCATCCATGATGTCCCATGACTTGACCCCATAAGGTTAGGGCTATTCTACCCTTGCCATCAGAATAGAACAATCTTATCTCAGTGATCACTATCTCAGTTATCCACGTATAGTGAAAATAAATATCTCAACCTACGGTGGCACGTAGTTCTGAGGTATGAAACCGTTGTACCATACTCAACTCGGTGCTAAATATAACTCCCAATACTATGCTCAAAAATCTCAAGAAAATTCACTTTAAAGAAATCTCATATGTCATAAGGAAATCAATTATAAAGCCTGTAATCTCTTTCTTAAAGTGGATATTTAACTCTATGATGACCAAAAGGTCAAATCTTTCTAAATTGTTTCTAACTAGTCAAGACGTGGGTGCATATAGCATATTGAATCTCAAAATATCAATCTCGATGAGGGTTCCATGACCCATATAACAATACTTGATCAAAATATTTTAAGATTCGTGCTTTATATCATAAACATATATAATTTATATGGAAATCTGGAAATTTCAGCTTTAAGTATAATAAGAACATCAAACTCATGGAATTTATCTTCTAGGCATTGAAAAATATCATAATCTCTTGAACAACAACATAGTATATTAATTAATATTTAAAATTCATAGTAAAACATGTAAAATCATGTATCTTCGTAAACACATACAAATTTTGGGCACAAGAACGAAAGAAGTGTTCTTGTTCAAACCCCACATACCTTGAAATTGAAGCTTTGAATGAACTCTTAACTTCAGAACTCTATTCTTGAAACTAATGGGTGCTTTTTGTAGCCTTTGCAATGGGGATTCCGAATCTCAATAAATTATTGACAACCTACGGTTGAATCTTAAGATATTTGGATCTTTAGGTTGAAACCCTAATGAATGTTATTGAGCAATTTTAAATGAAAGTATCAATAGAATGGTGATTTGGAATCTTGATTTCGTGTTTAAGAGGAAAAAGGGATGGAAAGTACAAACTTTGCCCTCAATGAGACGGAGAAAAGACGCTGAAAACTGGGCACAAAGGCTGTGCAAAAGGTGGCGCCCACGCTAAAGCCTTGGGGAACCAAGGAGGCGCCTTGGTTAGCGCCTTTGCCAAGCTGGGCGACACCTCACCAACGCCTTTAGCTACTGGTTTGGCACCCCAAACATGCCTTAAACATATTCCAAAAATTCCAAAATTCATCCGACATACATTACGACCTTGCCCCATCGCAACACAATAAAAAAAATCAAGAAACAGAGGTCGGGAAGGTCGGGAAACAATTCATCGAAGTTTGAAGGCTCAAAAATGAACTAAGTGTTGAACAATTAGCTAAAATTCTAAGTGTTAAGCTTTTTTTAACTTGTTTCGAAGACCTCAACGAAGACAAAACTTTACAAGGTCTTACAATATCTCCCTTTGGAAACATTTGTCCTCAAATGTCATTAGATAGTCTAAGAACACAAAGAAAACTAAGGATACACAGCTGAAACATCTTGTTACACTGACTCTACTTTATTCTAAACTTTTGGATACTTCATAGAATGCATAAACTCATAATAAGAATGGCTATACAGCTACAACCTTGATTAGAAGGGGACTGAATTAAGAAAGAATAGTACCTTAGGCTTGCTCTAAACTTGTGCAGAAGAGGTGCGGGTATTTTGATCTCATATCTGCTTCGGCTTCCCAAGTAGCACCCTCAACTGACTGGTTTCGCCACAGGACTTTGACAAAGGGGACTTCTTTGTTCCTTAGTCTACGGACTTGGTAATTTAAGATCTCAACTAGAATCTTATCAAATGAAATACTGTTTTGAACATCTACGCTTTCTGAAGGATCTACAACAATGGAATCACCAATGTGCTTCTTAAGCATGGAAACATGAAACATAGGATGGACAGCTGACAACTCTGCAGGCAACTCAATCTCATAGGCTATTTTCCCAACACGACCTAGAATTCTATAGGGACCAATATAACGGGGACTAATCTTCCTCTTCTTCCCAAACCTCTTCACCCCTTTTATGGGCAAAATTATATGATACACCATGTCACCAACTTCAAACTTAAGATCCCTCCTTCTCACATCTGTATAGGATTTTTGACGACTCTGAGTGGTCTTCAACCTTTCTATAATTAGCCTGACTTTCTCCATAGCCTCAAATACTGCATCAGGTTCAATCACTGCAGCTTCACCCACTTCAAACCAACCTATGGGTGATCTACACCTCCAACAATTCAGATCCTCAAATGGCTCCATCCGGATACTAGATTGATAACTATTATTATAAGAAAATTCTATCAATAGTAAATGTGCATCCCAACTTCCTTTAAAATCAAGAGTACATGCTCTCAATATATCTTCCAAAGTTTAAATGGTCCTCTCAGCCTGACCATCTGTCTGTGGATGACAAGTGGAAATCAAATGCATTTGGGAACCAAGACCCCTCTGAGAAGCCCTCCAAAACTACAAAGTGAATGGAGTACCCCTATCTGAAATAATAGACAAGGGAACTCAATGCAATCAGTGTAATTCCCGGATATACAATCTAGCATAATCCTCAGTTGTATAAGACGTATGTACAGGTAATAAATGCGCTAACTTAGTCAGGTTGTCGACCACAACATAGATGGAATCATGATGGCATCGGGAAAGAGGTAAACCAGTCACAAAATTCATATTCACCTCCTCCCACTTCCAAGTGGGAATACTAAACTCTTTCATCACAACACCATGTCCTTGGTACACTACCTTAACCTATTGGTATGTTGCACATTTTGCCACAAACACTGCTATATCATTATTCATACCACTCTACTAATAGACTTCCCACAAATCGCAGTACATCTTGGTAGCACCGAGATGAATGGAATATCGCACACCATGCACTTCATCCATAACTCTCTTCCTCAAATCATCAACATTAGGAACGCACAGTCTACCCTACAATCTTAGCACACCATCTCCCCTTTGGGAGAAAACCTCCACCTTTTGGTCCTTGACTAACTCCTTCAGTCTGACCAAACTAGCATCTAAGTCTTGTTTCCCCTTCACTTCTGAAACTAAGGGGGATTCGAAACTATTTTCCGCTAACATACTCCCTTCGGCAGAATCAAGCAACCTAACCCCTAATCTAGCCAAACGATGCACATCATGAGCTAACTCTTTCTTACCTTCTTCCATATGTAAAACACTACCTATAGATAACCTGTTAAGGGCATATGACACTATATTAGCCTTGCCTGGATGATATAACACACTCATATCATAATCTTTCAGTAATTCTAACCACCTCTTATGTCTAAGATTTAACTCCTTCTGAGAAAAATCATACTGAAGGCTCTTATGATCAGTGAACACATAAACATGAATACCATACAGATAGTGCCTCCAGATTCTCAAAGCAAAGACCACAGCAGCTAATTCAAGATCATGAATTGGGTAATTTTTTTCATGGGGCTTCAACTGTCTAGAGGCGTAGGTTATAACCTTAACTTTGTTCATCAACACACAACTCAAACCAACTCTATAAGCATCACAGTACACCACAAAACAATCAACACTATCAGGCAAAGTCAACACAGGGGTTGATGTGAGTCGAGTCTTCAACTCCTACAAATTATTCTCACAAGATTCTGACCACAGAAACTTAATGTTCTTTTGGGTCAACCGGTTCATGGGGTACGCTATAGAAGAGAAACCTTCAATAAAACGGCGGTAATATCCAGCTAGACCCAATAAACTCCTAATGTTGGATGGAGAGATAGGTCTAGGCCAATTTCTTAGAGCTTTTGTCTTTTGGGGATCAACTCTAATGTCTTCGACTAAAATGATATGACCTAGAAAAGCAACTGACCTTTGACAAAATTTGCACTTATTGAACTTGGAAAAAAATTGGTGATCTCTTAAAGTTTGTAAGATAATTTGGAGATGGTCCGCATAGTCATCCCCACTACGAGAGTATACAAGAATATCATCTATGAATACTATGACAAACATATCAAGATATTGTTTGAACACTAGATTCATGAGGTCCATGAAAGCTGCCGGAGCATTGGTTAGCCCAAAAGACATGACAAGAAACTCAAAATGAGCATAATGGGTTTGAAATGTTTTCGGGATGCCACACTCCTTTACTTTAAGTTGGTGATAGCCAAATCTAAGGTCTATCTTGGAGAAATAACATGCACCATGCAACTGATCAAACAGTTCAACTATTCTAATAAGAGGATACTTGTTTATAATAGTGACTTTATTAAACTGACTATAGTTAATGCACATACGCAAAGAACAATCTTTCTTTTTGCACGAATAGGATAGGTGTGCACCAAGGTGAAACACTGGACCTTATAAAACCCTTATCTAGAAGACCTTTGAGTTGATCTTTCAACTCCTTAAGATCGGTGGGTCCCATATGATAAAAAGGAATAAAAATGGATTGTGTGTTGGGAAGAAGGTCAATATCGAATTCTATCCCTCTATCGGAAGGTACCCCTAGGAGATCTTCCAAAAAAACATCAAAAAATTCATTAACTATGTTGACTGACTGAATAGTCGGAGACTCAGAATTTGTGTCTTTAACTCTAACTAAATAATATATGTAACCTTTGGAGATTAGATTTCTGGCTATAAGACAAGAACTGAAATGACTTTTGGGAGATACTGAACTTTTGGACCACTTAAAGACTGGTTCATCAGGGAACTAAAACTTAACCACACGTATACAACAGTCTATAGATGCCTAACAAAAGTGAAGCCAGTCCATACCCAGAATAACATTAAAATCCACCATGTCTAACTCTATCAAGTCTGCAAGCATGACTCTATGAAGGACTGTAACAGGACACTTTTTGTACACTTGCTTGGCAATAATTGACTCACCTACTGGGGTAGAAACTAGAATGCTCGGAGATCTTTTCATATTCCATCTCAAAATATACAACAACCAATGGTGTCACATAAGAAAAAATTGACCCAGGGTCTAACAACACATAAACATCAAAGTGAAATACATGGAGCATACCAGTAACAACATCGGGAGAATCCTCCTACTCCTAGTGAGATGGTAGGGCATAAAATATATTTTGGCACTGACCGCCTGTAGTTCTAGAAGAAATGCCCTGAGAAAGGGCTGGACGGGATACAGGAGATGGAGCACTAGCAGTCTGAATCTGAGGGCGAATATCATGGTTCCCCTGCCTGGCATGTGGGCAATCTCAAATACCGTGACCCTCCTAGCAACAACCATAGCAACCCTTATGGCCCCACAAACATCTACCCCCGTGTTCCTTACCATACTTGGTGTATGGGGGATGGTTAGGCCGGTTACTCACAGTGTTTTCGGATTTTTACATAGTCAATATATTTCCCTGCTCCTACCTACCTCCGAGTACGGGAGCACTAGTGGATGAAGGCACTGGTATAGATGAAAGGCTCTGAAATTGAGGGTTGTTTTCTCCATGTGATATAGTCTGACCATACTCATGCTGCTCTAATATAGCCCTCTTGTTCCTCTTACTCTATATCTCTCCCTTATCTTATCTGTTTTGATCTGGTAGGCATATAGCATCATCCTAGCAAGATCCATATCCCTATTCAGCATAGTTGTCCTACACTCTTTCAGCACCAAACCAAACACTCCAGTTATGAATTACTCATACTGGATCAGGTGTCAAAAATTAAGTTAGGAGCATATTTATCCAACTGATTAAACTTAAGGCAGTAATCCTTTACCATCATGGAGCACTGTCTCAAGTTCATAAACTCCTCTACTTTTTCCTCCTTCATCTCTAGCGGAAAGAACTTATCCAGGAACGCCTCCTGGAATACCTGGCAAGTCATAGGAGCAGAATCCTTACCTCTATTCTTCTTCCATGTAACAACCTAGTCATAAGCAATGTCTTTCAATTTGTAAGATGCCAACTCCATACTTTCTTCCTCAAAAACATGTATCACTTGTGTGATCTTCCTTATCTCCTCAAGATACAACTATATGTCCTCACATGCCTTAGACCCATAGAACTCTATCAGATTCATCTGCATGAAATCATAAATCCTAGCAGCAGCTAAATCACCTTCCTACTTATGAGGAACTATATCCTGATTATTAGCCTGAATACTTGTGGTGACTATTTGTGCTAGCGCCTGAAAAGCTGCCCGAAACTCAGCATGAGACACATTTATGTTCAGGGTATTAGTAGGTTGGGGTTGCTCGTTATTGTTTCTGGGGGCATTTTCTTGTCGGAGGTATTTTCTAAAATATGAGAGCATAAATTAATAGCTGAGAAATACAAATTTAAGAATGATAGACTCTGAAAGAAAGAAATGACTTTTTTCCTAAAACGTTTCATAGCCTATTGCTCATAGATGTGGCGCGCTACACACCATGATCAAGACTCTACTTAATGCGGCTTGTTAGACTCCCTAAGGCTCCTTAAACCATAGGCTCTGATACCAAGTTTGTAACACTCCAAAAATGGTTTCCGAGATGTCACAAAGTGCTCAAGGCTACAAGTAGCCCCAAGCTAACACTTAGAGCTTGCTACTACCTCTAAATGCTTAACTCAAGATACTGCGAGCACCATAATGAAACATATCACATCCTGTCTAACTGAAATATGAAAGAGTACTGAGAAAGTAACAAAATACTGAATGTCTAAATACACTAACAATCTAGTCTGACAATAGCCTCTACTACTCAATAAACTAGAGAGTAGCTAGGAAAGATCCTCAACTGACTCGAACTGAACTAAAAGCAATAAAACATCTATTAGAAATACTGAAATGTCTGGATATAGGTCCTCTAACCATTAGAACTCACCACTATGGAGATGTAGACAAGGTACTTGGGAATCACTTACGAGGCTGGGACTGAGCACCTGAACCTACATTAGGAGGAAACAGACGAGTATGTGGATCAGTACTTGGGAATATACTAGTATATAGGGGTACATACAATATAAATATATATAACAATAACATCACAAGTTTTTAAATCATACATGTCAATGTAAATGGCTCATATAACTCGATGAAAACTAAAATCTGAGTTCATACATAAGGAATAGCAAAGCATAAAATCTGAATGTCATGAGCTATTACACTTAATTTAAATATCAATGTTCTTCTCTTTTTCTCAAATCAAAAGAGCTAAGTGAAATCTGGAACATAGTCTGCATAGTAAATTTGCATATTATTTCTTTTAAATCAGTAAATTGTTCTAGGAATAAGGGACATCTATTTGGGAAGTTCTTTTAACCTACATGTACACCATGTGAGCATCCATCATGTTCCACGACTTGCCCCTGTAAGGTTAGGTCCGTTCTACCTTTGCCAACAAAATAGAACAATCTCATCTCAGTGATCGCTATCTCAGTTATCCACGTATAGTGGAAATAAATATCTCAACCTGTGGTGGCACGTAGTTCTAGGGTATGAAACCGTAGTAACGTACTCAACTCGGTGCTAAAAACTACTTCCAATACTATACTCAAACATCTCAAGAAAATCCACTTTAACGAAATCTCATATGTCATAAGGAAATCAACTATAAATCTTGTAATCTCTTTCGTAAAGTGGATTTAACTCTATGATGACGAAAAGGTCAAATCTTTCTAAATTATTTCTAAATAGTCAAGACGTGGGTGCATATAGCATATCAAATCTCAAAACATCAATCTCGATGAGGGTTCCATGACCCATATAACAATACTTGATCACATTTCAAGATTCGTGCCTTATACCATAAACATGCATAATTTATATGGGAATCTGGAAATTTCAGCTTTAAGTATAATAATAACATCAAACTCATGGAATTTATCTTCTAGGAATCGAAAAATATCATAATCTCTTGAACAACAATATAGTATATAAATTAATATTTAAAAGTCATAGTAAAACATGTAAAATCATGTATCTTCATAAATACATAAAAATTTTGGGCACAAGAACGAAAGAAGTGTTCTTGTTCAAATCCCACATACCTTGAAACTGAAGCTTTGGATGAACTCTTAACTTCGAAACTTTATCTGTGAAACTACTAGGTGCTTCTTGTAGCCCTTGCAATAGGTATTTCAAATCTCGATAAATTATTGACAACTTACGGTTGAATCTTGAGATATTTTGATCTTTAGGTTGAAACCCAAATGAATGTTCTTGACCAATTTTAAATGAAAGTATCAATAAAATGATGATTTGGGGGCTTGATTTCTTTTTTATGAGGAAAAAGGGATGGAAAGTACCAACTTTTCCCTCAATGAGACGGAGAAAAGAAGTTGAAAACTGGCACAAAGGTTGTACAAAAGGCGAAGCCCAGGCTAGAGCCTTGAAGAACCTAGGGGGCGCCTTGGTAGCTCTTTTGCCAAGCTGGGCGGCGCCTTACCAGCGCCTTTAGCTACTGGTTTGGCACCCTAAATGTGCCCTAAAAAGATTCCAAAAATTCTGAAACTTATCCAAGATACATTACGACCTTGCCCCATCGCAATGCAACAAAAAATCAAGAAACGGAGGTCAGAAAGGTCACGAAATAATTCATCAAAGTTCGAAGGCGCAAAAATGAACTAAGTGTTGAACACTTAGTTAAAATTCTAAGTGTTAAGAATCTTTTGACTTGTTTTGAAGACCTTAATGACGAGGAAAGTTTACGGGGTCTTACATCTACCCAGCCTAAAATCAATATTTTAGAGTTGTTGGCGCAGTCCATTTTGTCATCCGTCGCACGGTTCAAAAGATATCCCCATACGTCTAAAATAAGGATCTCAAAGTCATCAAAAATCATAATATCATCTCACACCCCAAAATACCATAATGCAACTACTGAGGGCTAAAATAGTCAAATCATACAAAATCAGAAATTTTACATAATTCATCAAATTTTTAGTTCATTACATCATCCACCACTAAAAATCTAGTTCGTCCTCGAACTAAGGCAAAAGAAATACCTGAAACAATAAAGAGGTGGGGATAAGAACTATGCATAACAGACTCAACCTCCTAAGTTGCCTCATCTACAGGTTGATGTCTCCAGTGAACCTTAACCACAGTGATAACTCTAGAGCACAACCGCCTAACATCCCTAGCTAAAATGAAGATCGACTCCTCAACAATGACAACCGCTTATCTAACTGAACTGACTCCCAACAATAATATGAGACTAATTCAAAATTTAACAGCGAAGCATAGAAACATGAAAAACTAGATGAATAGCTGATAGATCAGGGAGCAAATCCAACTTATAAGTCACATTACCAACAGTTCGAAGAATATCAAATAGACCAATATACCTAGGTCTAAGCTCTCTCTTCTTCCCAAATATCATCGCCCCTTTCATCGGTGAAACTCAAATAAAAACACGATCACCAACACCAAATATCAATGCATGAAATCTATGATCAGCATAACACTTCTACCTACTCTGAACTACTCGAAGTCTATCCTAAATGATCCGAACACTAATCAAACAGTCACAAAGCAAGTCTGTACCTCGAGGTCACACCTCTAAAACATCAAACCAACCCACTAGAGAGCAAAAATTCCTACCATACAATGCCTCAAAAAGATTCATATGAATACTAAAATGGTAGCTATTATTATAAGCAAACTCTGCTAAAGCCAAATGTTGTTCCCACTGGCCACCAAAATCCATCACGCATGCGTGAAGCATCCTCCAAAACCTAGATAGTCTGCTCTGACAGGCCATTAGTCTAGGGTGAAATGCTACGCTAAGATCAACTTGAGTACCCAAATCACCCTAAAAAGTCATCCAAAAGTGAGATGTGAACACATAACCTTGATCTAAAATAATACACTGGTGCACCATGCAGACGAACAATCTCATGAATATAGATACGAGTCAACCTCTCAGCACTGAATGAAACCATAACTTGAATAAAATGAGTTAACTTGGTCAATCGATCAACGATGACCCAAACACTGTCAGAACTATGATATGTATGAGGCAAACCAATCACAAAGTCCATAGTGATCCATTCTCACTTTTACTTGGGAATGGGTAACCTCTGAAGAAATCCTCCAGGTCATATATGCTCAGCCTCCACCTACTAACAACATACGAAACGAGCCATAAAATATCCCATATCTCACCTCATACCACCCCACTAGTAGTGTTGCCTCAAATCATAATACATATTAGTCAAACCTGGATGGATAAGATATCTGGAACAATGGGCCTCCTCTAAGTTCAATCTAATCTAGTCACCCAATATCAGTACACAAACTAGGCCCCCAATCCTCAAAACTCTATCTGAATCAAGTGAGGCTTTCTTAGCCTCCCTACTCAATACCTTATCTCAAATCAACCTCAATCCAACATCGTTAAACTGATGAGATTGACTCGGCTCCATCAAAGAAGATCTAGCCTCCACAAATAACAAAATATGCCCAGGTAATGAAATATCAATTCTACTACATTAGCCTTGCCCGGATGGTAGAGAATAGTCAAGTTATGATCCTTAAGAAACTCAAGCCAACGGAGCTGCCTCATATGAAGATCTCTCTGGGTAAAAAAGTACTAAAGGCTACGATAATCTGAAAAAGATCTCACAATAGACTCCATACAAGTAGTGCCTCTACAAATTCAAAGCAAACACAACTGTGCATAACTCCAAATCATGGGTAGGATAATTCCTCTCATGAGGTTTCAATTTTGATGAGACACAAACACAAAATATAGTAAAGCATATTCCCTCCTTGAGAAAAGCCAATATAGTTACTGATGTTAATGAATTCTTAAGTTTTTAGAATCTCGCCTCACAAGCATCAGACCACTAGATGAAAATCTTTTTCTGAGTTAACTTAGTCAAAAGAGCTACAATAAAAGAGAAACCTTCAACAAAATGCCAATAATAACCAGCTAAGCTGACAAAACTCCAAATCTTGGTGGGCAAAGTAGGTCTAGTCCAATCACAAACCGTTGTAACCTTAGCTGGATCAACCATAATACCTTTCTTTGTAACTATATGACCCAAGAAAAAAACATATCCAACCAAAACTTACACTTAGAGAACCTAGCATACAACTTCTCATCCCTCAATCTCAGAAGCATAATTCACAAATGCTCCTTATGCTAAATCTCACTCTTGGAATAAACCAAGATATCATCTATAAATACAATAACAAAGAAGTCAAGATACTGTCGAATCACTCAATTTATCAACTCCATGAATGCGGCAGGGGTATTGGTCAACCGGAAGGATATGACTAAGAACTCATAATGATCATATCGAGTCCGTAAAGCTATTTTCAGAATCAACTAGTGAAGACCGAACCTCAAATCAATCTTCAAAAATAATGCAGCACCCGAAGTTGATCAAATAAATCATCAATGCAAGAAAGTGGATACATATTCTTAGCCATCACCTTATTTAATTATCGATAATCAATACACATTTGTATAGACCCATCCTTTTTCTTTACAAACAAAATAAACGCACCAAAAGGTAAAATACTAGGTCAAATAAATCCCTTATCCAACAACTCCTATAACTGATCTTTCAGTTCTTTAAACTCTGTTGGGGCCATCCTATAAGGAGGTATAAAAATAAGCTTGGCGCCTGGATCAACATCAATGGAAAAATCAACATCTTAATTCAAATGCATATCAGGCAACACTGTAGGGAACACGTTCATAAACTCACGGACAATACGGAAAAAATCTAAGAAAGGAGGTGAAATAACACTAGTGTCACGAACATGGTCCAAGTAAAATAAACATCCCCTGTTAACCAATTTATGAGCCTGAAGATAAGATATAATCCTCTTAGGACCCAAATGAAGTGCACCCTTCCAAGCTATCCTTGCTACACCCGGCAAAGCTAAAATCACAGTCTTGGCAAAATAATCTAAGATAGCATAATAAGGAGCCAACCAATCCATATCAAAAATAACATCAATATCGACCATATCTAACACAATCAAGTCTACCAAAGTCTCATGCCCAACAAAAGTCACAACACAAGATCGGTGAGCCTAATTCACCACTAAAGAATCACCTACTAGAGTAGATACACGAATAGGCATGGCAAGAGACTCACTAACAGAATCAAAACTCAAAGAAAAATACATAGACATATAGGAAAAGTTGATCTGGGATCAAATAATGTAGATGCAGGTCTGAAATAAATGAGAAAGATACCTGTAATTAAAACATGAAAAGCCTCTACCTCAGGTCTGGCTGGTATAGCATAACACTTTCCATGACTACCAACTGGCTGAGTAGCCCTACAACCACCACTACGGGTTCTACCATCTCTACCTCTTGCACCTTTCGTAGCACCCCTACCCCTTATATCTGGAATAAGAGTAACTTGAACCACCCGACGGGGATAGTCCTTAGCCGCATGAACAATCTTATCACACATATATCAACCTCTATGTCCAGTCTCAACAGAAAAAGGTATAACTAAGCCCGAACGGCCACCCTGAACTGCTGAACTAGAAGGTCCATCACCTGAACTCTATAAAGCTGCCTGTACTGGCCTACCATGGTATCCACAAGAACCACTAAAATCTCTACCTCAAGCGACATGACTCCTAAACTCACCAAAACATCGCTCCTTCTTGGTGCCTCCCTGAGGTGCTCTAAGAATACTCTTTGTCATCTTAGCATGATCCACAGTACTCATAAAAGGAGCTCCAATCATATATAATGCCCCAAAATCTTATCTCGAGATGTCATATGGTGCTTAAGGCTACAAGTAGCCCCAAGCTAAACCTTCGAGCCCGCTACTAAGTCTAGAACTTACTTTAAAACAAATGAACTAAGTAGTAACTCTATATCATGTCAAATTTGGGATAAAATAACTTAAAAACATTATTTGGATAACAAATACTAAAAATTTAAAAACTCTAACTGATAGTCCGACAAACCTCTACTTACTAAAGAACTAGAGAATCATTGGAACAAACCCCCAACTGACTCGAGCTGAACTAAAATAATAAATGACTGCTATCAAGACTGAAAATCAGAGAAAAAGGTCCTTGAACCATGAGGACTCACCAACTGCAGAAGTGTAGATAAAGGTACTCAAAGATCACTGTCATTGTTGAGACTGAGCACCTACACCTACATTATAAGACAATGTAGAACATAAATATATATGTAGATCAGTACTTTGAGGATGTACTGAGTATATAGGGGTGTATGTAATAAGTAAACATTATCATTACTCTTTATAAAATCATGCATACTGATATAAATGACTCGCATAGCTTGAATAAATCTAAAATATAAATCTCATAAATCATGAATAATGAAATATATAGCATAAATCTCGTTAGTCATTATACCTAGTTCTAAAATTTGTATTCTCCTCTTATTCTTAAAGCTTGTAGCAAAAGGAATCTTACAATAATAACTTTCAAAACTTATGCTTTTATCTTGAGGAGAATAGGAATTTGTGAACTCAAGGACTTGGGAACTTTAGGACTATAAAGTTTTGGAGACTTGGAGACTCTGGGAACTTAGGAATTTCTTCTAACCGACATAAACCATGTGAGCTGACATGGAGTCCAACGTCTTGCCCATGTTGGGGAGATTTGTTCAACCCTTGCCATCGAAATAGAACCTTAACTTTAGTGATGATTATCTTAACCTACTTGGGGTAAATCATAATCCTATGGTGGCTCATAGTTCTAGGGCATGAGACCTTGCAATCAAGACCAACTCAGTGCTAAATACTACTGCCATACTTAGGCTCAAAACTTTTAGGAAATCCACCTTAAATAGTACAAGGATGTATAAATAAAGCCAATTATACTTCTCTTTGCTTTAAATCATAAATACTACGGATTCCAATTTTAGCTTAGGATTCAAAGATCAACTTTCTTTCTTGAAACTTGGTAAACAAACATCAAGGAGGCTTAAAATCATGATCTACTTAAAATATCAAGGCTAAATCTTAGGTCTTAAAGCCCATGTTTCAAACTTATGTTAAAACACCAAAAGGTTCATGCGTGATAATGTAATTATTGGTAAATCAACTCAAAATCTATAAAAATATGATCATGTGCATAAATATTTGAAAGTAGACATGTAACTCAATATCCAAATCACTTAAGGTCTCAAAATCATGTAATTAGCAACATCGGGTATAACCCCTAACTTAAATTTCATGGAAATAATATCAAAATTCAAAAATTTGTAACTTAAAGTAAGTTTTTGGGCATAAAAATGAAAGAATTATTCTTGTTGAAACCCCACATACCTTGTTTGGCTTGATTCAAAGGAACAAGTTGACTTTTGAAGCCTTGAGAATGTTGTTCGAGTCTTTTCTTCCAAGTTCTTGAGTGATGTTTTGATTCATGAATTTTTTTGAAGAAGGGTTTGAACCTTGTCCTTGAGGATTGATCTTGAAGGGAACCCTGATTTTGATGCTATGGATGAATATGATGTTATGTGCTTTGATTTGATTTAATTAGGTGTTAAAAGGGGTGAAAAACCCCAAAAATCCTTTTAAAATGGCTTAAAATTGCTAAACGGAGGTCCCCAATTGTTTGGGCGATGAACATCGCCCTGGGGACAGACCGTTCCTTCAACCCGTGACTTTTTGGCCAAAACCAGGCTTACTGCCTCAGTTGTAATAGTTTGGGTGACGGTCGTCTGTCGCAGGCGCGACGGTCCATCGGCCTTCCCATCATACTTTGGCAGTTTGGATAGCTCACTATAAAATAGCCATAACTTTTTACCCCGATACCAAATTTGGAAAAATTGGTATCTTTGGAAATATGGTGACAAAATACATAGTCAGTTGAAGTTGACTATACCAAAATTCTTCTCAAGAATTTAATCGGTAAGGGATGTTTTGATTTGCCTAATAGCTAGGACATATTTGAGGCCTTAATACACACCAACCTTTAGCATAAAACTACCAATGTACTATAATTTATTTCTCATGAGCTTGAAGCATGGTTCTACTATCGGTTGGAATTCTTGGGGTATTATAATATCTCCCCCTTAGGAACATTCTTCCTCGAATGAGGTTGGCTAGCTGAGAAAACTGAGGATGCACAGCTGAAATAAATTACTAAACTAATTCTACATCATTCTAATCCTTTGAATACTTCTGGGAATGCATGAACTTATAAAAAAAAGGCACTATATAGCTGAATAAATGCTTAGAAAAGAACTGAATCAAGAAAAAGTAGTACCTTCGGCTAAATCTGAGATGTGGCGAATAGATGAGGGTACTTGGCTCACATATCTACTTTTGCTTCCCAAGTAGCACTCTCAACTAATTGGTTCTGTCAAAGAACCTTGACCAAGGGAACTACTTTGTTTCTTAGTTTACGGATCTGATAGTCCAGAATCTCAACTAGAATCTATTTATATGAAAGACTATTCTGAACATCTGATCTCTCTGAAGGATTTACTACAATGGAATCACCGATGCACTTCTTAAGCATAGAGATGTGAAAGACAGGATGGACAATTGACAAATTTGCAGGCAATTCAACCTTATAAGCTACTTTCCTAACACGTCTCAGAATTCTATAGGGGCCAACCTAACGGGGACTAAGCTTTCCATTTTTACAAAATCTCTTCACCCCTTTTATGGGTGAAATCTTCAAATATATTAAGTCATCAATTTCAATCTCAAGATCTCTTCTTTTCTATCTATATATGATTTCTGGAAACTCTGGGCTGTCTTCAATCTTTCTCTAATCAATTTACTTTTTCCATAGCTTCAAACACCGCATCAGGCCTAAGCAAGGTAGACTCACCCACTTCAAACCAACCTATGGGTGATCTACATCTCCTTCCATAAAGATCCTTAAACGGGGCCATCTGAATGATAGAATGATAATTGTTATTATAAGCAAACTCAATCAATGGCAAATGCTCATCCCAACTACCCTTGAAATCAAGAGAACATGCCCTCAACATATCTTAGAAAGTCTGGATGGTCCTCTCTGCCTGACCATCTATCTGCAGATGAAAAGTGGAACTAAGGTGAACTTGGGTACCAAGACCCTTTTGAAAAGCTCTCCAAAATTGGGAAGTAAACTGAGTATCCCTATCTGAGATGATATACAAGGGAACTCCATGCAGTCTGATTAACTCTCAAATATATATCTTAGCATAATCCTCAGTTGTATAAGATATGTGCACTGGTAGGAAATACGTTGACTTGGTCAACCTTTCTACAACAACCCAAATAGAATCATGATGATGGCACGAAAGGGGCAAACCAATCACAAAATCTATATTCACCTCTTCCCACTTCCAAGTGGGGATACCAAACTCTTGCATTGCACTACCAGGTCTTTGGTTCTCTACCTTAACTTGTTGGAAAGTTTCCCACTTTGCCACAAACTCTGCCATATCTTTCTTCATTCCACTCCACTAATAGATTTCCATAAGTAGCAGTATATCTTTGTAGCACCAAGATGAATAGAATATCGCGTACCATACTCTTTATCCATAATTCTGTACCTCAAATCATCAACACAAAGAACACACAATCTATCCTAAAATTTTAACAAGCCATCTCCCCCTTAGGAGAAAACCTTTACCTTTGGTCTTTAACCGACTCCTTTAATTTGACAAAACTAGAATCCATGTCCTGTTTTTCCTTCACTTTCGAAACTAACGAGGATTCGAAACTACTCTGAACCCAAACATTCCTCTCAACTGAATCAAGCAACCTAACACCCAATCTAGATAAACGATGCACTTCACAAGCTAATTCTTTCTTATATTTCTCCACGTGAGAAACACTGACCATAGACAACCTACTAATGGTGTCTGCCACTACATTGGACTTGGCCGGATGATACAACACACTCATATCATAATCTTTTAGCAATAACCATATCCTCTGATGAAGATTTAACTCCCTCTGAGTAAACATATACTTTAGGCTTTTGTGGTCCATAAACACATCAACATAAATATCGTACAAATAGTGTCTCTGGATTTTAAAAGCAAAAACCACATCAGCTAATTCAAGATCATGGGTTAGGTAATTATTTTCATGTGGCTTCAACTGTCTAGAGGCATAGGATGTAACCTTACTCTCTACATCAACACGAAACCTAAACCAAATCTAGAGGCATCACAATACCCCACAAAACCATCTGTACCATCAGGCAATGTTAATACTGGTGCTGAAGTGAGTTGAGTCTTCAAATCCAAAAAACTCTTCTCATAGAAATCTAACCACAGAAACGTAACTTTCTTTTGGTCCAATCGAGTAATGAGAGGTGCAATAGATGAGAAACATTCAACAAAACAGCGGTAATAGTCAGCTAAACCTAAGAAACTTCTAATGTCTAATGGAGAGATAGGTCTAGCCTAATTTATTATAGCTTTTGTATTTTGGGGATTCCTTTGGCTAAAATAATATGACCGAGAAAGCCTACTGACCTTAGCCAAAACTCACACTTGCTGAATTTGGCGAACAATTGATGATCTCGAAAATTTTGCAAGACAATTTTAAAATGAGCTGCATGGTCATCTCACTACGAAATTAATAAGAATATCATCTATGAACACTATGACAAATATATCAAGATACTATTTCAACACTCAATTCATGAGGTCCATGAAAGCTGCTGGAGCATTGGTTAGCTCGAAATACATGACTAGAAACTTATAATGACCATAACGGGTTCGGAAGGCTGTCTTTGGAATATCACACTCCCTACTTTAAGCTGATAATAGCCGGATCTAAGGTCTATCTTTGAGAAATAACTTGCACCTTGCAATTGATCAAACAGGTCATCAATTCTAGGAAGAGGGTATTTGTTCTTGACTATGATCTTATTAAACTGACGATAGTCAATGCACATACGCAAAGAACCATCTTTCTTTTGCACAAATAGGACGGGTGCACCCCATGGAGAAATACTGGGCCTTATGAAACCTTTATCTAGAAGATCTTTGAGTTGCTCTTTCAAATCCTTAAGTTCAAAGGGTGCCATATGATAAGGAGTGATAGAAATAGGTTGTGTATCAGGAAGAAAGTCAATACTGAACTTTATTTTCTTATGGGAGGTACCCTTAGGAGATCTTCTGTAAACACATCTGAAAACTCATTAACTATATTAACAGACTGAACTGTTGGAATCTCAGACTTAGTGTCTTTAACTCAAACTAGATGATAAATGCAACCTTTGGAAATCAATTTTCTGGCCTTAAGGTAAGATATGAAATGACTCTTGGGAGATACAAAATTTTTGGACCACTCAAAGACTGGCTCATCTAGGAATTGAAACTTAACCACATGGGTGCAATGATCTATAAATGCATGACAGGAATGAAGCCAATCCATACCCAGAATAAGATCAAAATCGACTATGTCTAACTCAATCAAATCTATAAATATGATGTTATGAAGAATAGTAATAGGACACTTTTTGTAAACTAGCTTTGTAATAACTGACTCTCCTACTGGGGTAGAAACCAGGATAGGTTCAGGGATCTTTTTGAAACTTATCTCAAAATTCACAGCAACTAACAAAGTCACATAAGAGAAACTTGACCCAGTTCCAACAATACATACACATCAAAATGAAAGACACTTCTGCTATCCAATACATACATAACAAAAATCCTTTTAAAAATGTTAAACAGAGGTCCCCGGCGGTTTGGGCGATGAACTGTTGCCCTGGGGACGAACCGTCCCTTCAACCCATTGGTTTTTGGAAAACAAACAGGCTTACTGCCTCAGTTGGGATGGTTTGGCAACATTCCATCGCAGGCACGATGGTTCGTTGTCCTTTTCATTGCACTTTGGCAGTTCGAATAGCACACTATAAAACGACCATAACTTTTTACCCGGATACTGGATTTTGGAGAAATTAGTATCATTGGAAATATAATTAATTTATATATTTTTTGGTGGGTAATAAGCTCAAAAATTCATAGTATAAAAAAATATATACACATTTTAAGTTGACTATACCAAAATCCATCTCAAGAATTCAATCGGTAAGGGATATTTTGATTTGCCTAATAGCTAGGACATAACTGAGGCCCTAATACACATCAACCTTGATTATAAAACTACCAATGCACTATAATTTATTCCTCATAAGCTTGAAGCATGGTTCTACTATTGGTTGGAATTCTTGAGGTATTACATAACAACCATCTGAGACATAGCCAACTGAAGGAAGACATCAAAACCCTTCACAAACTTTTGAATCTTCTCAAACTCGGTAAAAATTCTATCTTAGGAATATCTGTACATTGCATGGAAGCATGCCTCATACTCAGTAACTATTATGGAGCCCTACTGCAAATAATCAAACTCATCCCACATCCGATCCCTCAAACTATAAAGCACGAATCTCTTTAAAAAGGCATCAACAAACTGATCCCATAAAAATGCAGAAGCATCAAAAGTCCTACAATCGAAAAACTATATCCACCAATCTCTCGCAATATCTCATAACTGATATATAGTATAAGCCACCCAATTCGCGCAAAAAGAGTGAAACATAACTCAAAACACAAGGTATGAAAGAACTTCACATGATAAAGAATGAAATTAGGAAATTTTATTAAATACGTACTATAGCCTCTCAAAGATAGATATGGACATCTACGTACTGATCCACGATACTCGATTAGACATCCCGTTCTTAGACTGTTGAAACCAATGAAACCTGACTGCTCTGATACCATTTGTCATGACCTAAAAAAAAAGGTCATGATAGCACTTATCGTGGCATACCTTGACAAGTAAGCCTATTACCCAAACCAATATGAAAAGAAGAAAAGACAGAAATATCCTAAGATAAGGCTTCTAGAATGAAGTCAAATCATATGAGTAATTATAATAATGTGGAAAGAACTTATCCAAAATACCAATCATGCCCAAAATTAGGTGTCAGTGTCATAAGAACTACTAATACAATCCAAGAGTCAAATATATTAAAAAATAACCACAAAGGAATAATATATGTCTCCGAATACTAATAAAGACATAACTACTGTAGAAAGATAGAGGTAAACTTCGAACGCATGAATGTCCAACCGCTATCTTGGAAGCTCCAACAATCGTTCGAGTCAATCAAGTTGAGGTGCACTCGAGCTAGGAGCAGCACTGAAAGGGTGCAATAGGCATAAGTACGGTCCACTTGTACTCAGTAGGTATCATAGGCCGATCAAGCAAAGTAGTAAATAAAGTATATAAGATATACGCTAAGGGCACGTCACCTGCAATCAGAAAATGTCCTATAATAGTAGCCCACAGTGCTTACACTAACAGTTCTAATATATCACATATATTGCAACATTACAACAAGATAGAACACAAGTATATATTATATCACATATAAGTAGAACAAAAGGGAACATACATATATAAGATCATCAAATACAAGTAAAAGAAGATAAGACAAATTACTTAAATGGAAATACAACACAATAAAGTAAGTGCACTGTATATGATGATGATGCACGAGGTCATCGCACAACCTCCGGGATCATCACACAATCCCAGTATACACCTATGGAGGCAAGCCTCCCAATGCATGACCCATCGAGAGTTTGTCAACCCGTATACAATCCACATATCTCATATCTCCTTTTTGGCACATCCTTCAAAAAGGGTTTTATAAGGTGTTACAATATCTTCACCCTGACACATCCCTCGAGAGGGTTTTAAAAAGGTATTGCCAGTGTTTCTCAAATGTTGCCATGGTGGTACCAATGTTTCATGAATGGGTATGATATAAGGATGTAATGCTCATAACCAACCACAATGAGTATATTCACAACTAACCACAATAATTATTTCCACAACTTTGTGAGTCAATAGTCACTTATTATTTCAGTTTCATCCACGAATATCCACATGTCTCATATGTCAAATAAAGTATGAATATAATCACAATACGCCAATGATACCATATTAAGCATCTTAACAACACAATATAATTATGCACATGTATTTAAGGCTACTAAGATCACATAGGACCCCACACGGTCACACATATCACATAATAATTCAATTTCTATAATTATATCACATATAGGCCCCCACACTGGCACAACACATAAATAGACATTTTCATGATTAGTTCCCATCCTTAACATGCATTTTGTATCATCATTTACTATCTAACCCAATCTGAAAGAGTTAAGTCATAACCTACTTCAAAATCTGAAATCAATTTGCTACACTTCGAACCCACGACCTTACTTTCAATAAAAGATCCCGAACTTTACTAAAAACATCAAATATAAAATCTACGCATCAAAACAAAACCAATGACACCCATATTAACTATTTTTATTCAGGGTCAAAACGGACCTTCGAAGTGGGTTTCCGAAAAAGAAGGATAAATCGGAACTTTACTTTAAAAAATATTCCTCATATTTTTAGGAACCTACATTTGAAAAATCAAGTTAAATCTAGTCAAAAATGAGGTTCAAATTGAAGAAAAATTATTTTTGAGCTTTACCGGGTAAGATCTTTGAAATCCGGTTAAAATCAAGAATCGGAGTTGTTTTGAAGATTAAAGTGATGAAAAAATAGTAATTATAAGATAAAAATATTATTCAAGTGAAAAGGAGTCAATATGACACCATGATATGTGGTCTTGCATGTCTCCCTTATTGAGATAATAATTCTTGCGGCAAACTTGGATTGGGAGTTTGGCCACCGAGTAAAGGGTGGATCCCACATAGCCCGTAGGATGATTAGGATTGTAGGGTTTACCATCTAGCCCAGAAATACACAGAGAATGAGTCATGATTTTCAAGAGATTATTGAAGTTCTTATCAGCATGCCCATGTGTTTTTACTTATGCATTATGCTCATTGTTTTATAAAAATGCTCTCATTATGTTGTATAAAAAAGTGTTATTTTGGGTTGTTTCACATAGCAGTACAATTGTATTGACCCCCTATATTTCAGGATCTGAGGTTTAGTCTCGGGGGCCCGCTAAGCAGTAGGTTGATTTTGTCCGAAGTTGCAGTTGGTGAGCCTCCCTTATTCCAGAAGGCATAGTTATGGAACATTGTTATTTTATTTTTGGTTCATGATCTAACTGAGGGCCTTGCCCAGTTTTTATATAGATGTTGGTTCCTTATTGTTAGAGATTTCGCAGACTGGTGTCATGTATTTGAATGTTATGAACTAAATTTCGTATTGTTCAGTTGAATTAAGAGATTGACTATGTTTTCGTTTTATTATCTTTTCTGCATTTCTTTATAGTATATGAATAATGTGCATGATTGCCAAACAGCAAAGGGCGCTCGGGCCTTTATGGTTTGGGATGCTCATTGTGGTCAGGGCCTCAGCTCGGGTCGTGACAAATTTTCATTGAACGTTGAACTCCATTTGCTCCACTGGCTTAATTGGCTAATTCTTCAGCATGTACACCATTGTTAGAATCCATCACTGTATTTGTAAACTATTTTCTTGATGTAATTCTTGTATGTGATTTTTGTAGATTTCAGATTTTGAAATTTACGGAAGTAGAATCTCAGTAATGGAGATGATTAAACAAAATCGATTGTGCTCTGATACCATGAACTTAATCAGAGTTCATCATGGATGAACTCTGTAAACTGAAATAAAGAAGAAAGAAGAATAAGAACGCAGAGAGACAGAAGAGTTTAGATAGAGCTCATCGATTGAATCTTGATCTTGAATTGTACAATGTGCAATGTGTATTTAGCATGTATATATAGCTAATCATGAAATGTTCTAGAGATTAACTATATAACTAACTCAATAAACTACAAGTTACAAAGTTAGTTACTAACTACTTTCCGGAAGTTAGTTAACACTGTTTTCACAGTGTTAGTTGGAAGGGCTGAGCTGACTTCGCTTCTTTCAACACAGAAAGCAACTAATGTCGTTATATATTTCATTTATTTGATATAATGGATGATATTCTAAATGAGGCGAGAGAAGAGAAGGTTTAATGTGAAGCTGCAGGTGTAGAAGTAATAAAAAAGGAGCACCTCTGAAATATATATTTGTTCTGTTGCCAATGAACACAAATATTTCTACAGAACTTTGGATTAAGACTAAGCCGCATTGATACCTGGATCTCAATAATACAGTAATTAAGAACTATGAAACAATGGGAAACAATGGGAAACAAATGGACAAAAAGATCTCAGCTACAAAAAATGAGATACAGTAACTAACTAGATATTCATATTTTCAATGAGAATAATCTATAATCTATATCTATAATATATTAAAAGTGTTAAGGGCTTTAGAATGTTGATTTTACTTTTTACCCTTCATTAAAAGTCTTTACTTTAGACAAAATTGTCTTTTTACTATTTTTTCTAATATTTAAAAGTTAAAAATTAATTAAATATTATAAAAGCTTTTCTTATTAGTTATTTTCCTAAAAGTAGTTGGTTTTGTTTTTATTTTTGGTGCATCACTATTCCCCAACAAAGGGTGATTGACGTAAAAAAAAAAAAGAAAATATTATTTTTTCTTTTTGTTTTTGAATACGTGATATTTTCAAAAATAAAGAAAACAATTAAAAAATTACTTAAAACATATGAAAATAATTAAAACTTTGCCTAAAATATATGAAAATATAAAAAAACCTATTGAAATATTAGGATTAATCTAACATACTCCTAATTGTACTTGACCTTTGCTTCTTTTTGTTTTCTTTTGGTATTCAAATTGTACTCAAAGATGGAATAAATACAATCAATTTAGAAAAGGATCAAGTCATGTACTTCTATAAATTGTTCTATTATTTCATATTTATCATCAATTTTTTTATGATATTTAACCTTTTTTATTTAATTTATGTTTATATATATTTTGGTGTGTTGGTGGCATAAATATTCTTATAGCTGCTATTTCGATGCGGCCTATAATAGTTTTATCAATTTTATGTTTATGTTCTAAATGAGTGTTCGGACAAATTTTGAGAAATTTTTATATGAATGTTAGTTTTAATCATATTGTTCTAATATCTCAATTATCATATTATTTTGTTGTAGTTTCTGTTTAATGACAACTAATATTTTTTTCATTAATTTAAGAATTCTGAATCAAGTAAATTTTATTATAAGAAGATTTAAAAAGTTTATAAATAAATATAAACACGTTAGATAAGAAAAATTTAATAAGTATCAATTTTTTGAAAGTTTTACATAATATGTATGTAATCAACGATTTTATAAAGATTTGACTTTAAAAATGAGAAAAAAAATAAATATGGAAAAAAATAATTGTACCACAAATATGATTCAAATTGGTGTGTTTCTCCAGGCAAACACAAAAGTGATGATCCATCAATCATTTGAAACTTATGATAAAATACATATGTGCTTACACTAAAATATATGTTTATATTTACTTTATTATATTAAAGTGTGAAGGATCTTTGAAAAGTTATTTGAACTTTTTATACTTCATTAAAAAATTTCATAATAGATAAAATTATTTAACTTTAAATAATTGAACGTTACATGTACGGTTAAACTAGTTTATATACACACAGAGGACATCATCACAGCAAGTAACGTTTCTTCATGGAAGAAATCGCAGAGGAATTTTAACTATACATCATCTCATTTGAGTCTTGAAAAAAAATTGTGAGGTATCTAATGAGATGAAAATTTGCGAGGTGTCTAAGAAGATAACTATCTTCCTTACTAGTTTTGCAAGTGAACTCACAATTCATCGAAACCGTAACACAAGGCTCTAGTGCTGTGGAGCCGTGGCTGAAATTAAGCCATTCCAAAAGTGAAATGTTATAACTCTCACTTCAAGAAAGCAAATAGCATATATTTGATGACACGCCTATAAGAAAGTTGCCGTTACAAGAGTTCCAAGTCTGCAAACAAGATTGGTGCATTTTGACTTGAAGCCACGCAATCTCTTGCTAGATCAAGAAATGGTGATCCATATACACGAATTTGGCATTGAAAAAAGTTATTTCTGTTCATATATAGTGATATGGTTAGTTGAAGCTGGCACCAACTTTCTACCTTCTAAACTATATATTTGTGTCAGATGCATACTATAAAATTTTGACTGAAGAAAACTAAGGATAGTTAATTCCTTTTGTTGCATAGAAGTTGCTGAGCAATGAAATTTCTAACAACAAAAAAAAAAAAATCAGTGTATTCCCACATAGTGGAATTTGAGGAGGGTAAAATATACGCAGTTCATACCACTACCTTCAAAAAAGTAGAAAGACTGTTTCCGATAGCCCCGGCTCAAGACAAAGAATAGTAAATAAATTCGTAATAAAGCATGAAACAAGATGGAATAACAAAAATAAGACACCCACAAAGTAATACCCTACACTAACGAACTCAAGGCACCCCCAACCGCCACCCTCCATTCCCTCCTACTAGTAACTCTAACCTATGGACATAGCCCTACGACTACCAGTCCGACTACCCCAATGCTCTCCTAACTACTGTCTACGACCCACCCACATGCACTAGCCTTCTAACCTAATTTGTGTCCTCCAAACCTTCCTATTTAGGGTCATGTCCTCAGTAAGCTGTAGCTGCTAGTAGTGGCGTGTCCTCCAAACCTTCCTATTTAGGATCATGTCCTCAGTAAGCTGTAACTGCTAGCAGTGGCGGACTTAGACTTTTCACCAAGTGGGTTCAATATGTAAAAAAAAAAAAGAATGCCGCTATAGGGGCTCAAACCCGCGACCCAGGTATCAAGATTTGAACACACGACCACTGGACTAGCAACTTCACTTGTTAGAAACCGTTTGTTAACCGTCGCAATACCTCTACAGCAACGGTTTAATCATCTACTGCAACAGTTTTTCCTGTGTTGCCATAGACCAAATTTCTGATAGTGTTTAGTCATTCTTAAAAGTTTCAAAAAAAGGGAGGTTCGAACCCGCAACCTAGGTAACAAGATTTGAACACGCGACCACTGGACTGGCCACTTCACTTGTTCATAGTGGGTTCAAAATTAAATATATACTTTTATACTTAGAAAAACTGATTATATATACACATATATACGGTATAGTTTTTCGACGAAGTGGGTTCATCAAACCAAAGTGGGTCCGCCCCTGACTTCTAGTGCATGTTCGTCTAATTAGCTCTCTCCAGTATTTCTTCGGCATACCCCTACCCCGCCTGAAACCATCCAAAGCTAGCCTCTCACACCTACAAACTGGGGCATCTATTCCCCTCCTATCACATGCTCGAACCATCTAAACCTAACTCCCCGCAACTTTTCCTCCACCGAAGCAACTCCCACCTTCTCCCGAATAATCTCATTCCTAACCCTATCACCTCTAATAAGCCCACACATCCAACGGAATATCCGCATTTCCACCACCTTTAATTTTTTAATATGGGAGTTCTTAACCAACCAACACTCTGTTCTATATAGCATGGTCGGACAGACTGTCACTCTGTAGAATTTGCTTTTAAGCTTGGGTGGAACCTTTTTATCACACAACACTTCCGAGACGAGCCTTCACTTCATCCATCCGGCCTTAATACGGTGGGAGACATCTTCGTCAATCTCCCTATTTTCCTGAATCACGGATCCGAGATACTTAAAACTATCCCTCTTACAAATAACCTAGGAATCTAACCTCACTACCACATCGTCCTCTTGCCTCAAGCGATTAAACTTGCATTGTATATACTCAGTCTTGTTTCTACTCAACTTGAACCCTTTAGACACAAGAGTTTATCTCCAAACCTCTAATTTATCATTCACCCCGCATCCCCCACCCTACCCCCACGTCTCATCAATCAAAACAACATCATCTGTAAAAAGCATACACCAAGGAACCTCTCCTTGAATACATTGCATCAACACACCCATCACCAACATAAATAAAAACGGGCTAGGAGTCGATCCCTGATGCAACCCTGTCAAAACAGTCTTGACCTGAGTCTTTGCTCCATCATACATGTCCTTAATCGATCTGATGTACGCCACCGGTACTTCACTCACCTCCAAACATCTCCAAAGAACCTTCCTAGGAACTCTTTCTAAGAGAAAGAAAAAAATATACATAATGATTTGTCATGAAAACTATGAAAGTTGAAGTGTATAACACTTCATATAGAGAAAATAGTAAAGAATGTAAAGAAGTCTTTTGAATCTTGCAGCCTTTATACGTCAAATGTATTAAAATGTACTTTAATCTTGTGGTATTAGATATAAAGTGTGGAAAAAGTAAAATAAAAGAGTTGCTAAAAGAAGAGGAAATGATCATTCTTTTGGAACAAACTATGCCTGTCAAGTGGGCCATGCCGGGCCAACCCGGAACCGACCCTATAAAATTAACCGGGTTGTGGGCCAGGACGGGTTCGAGTTGAGGTTTAAGTGGGCCGGGTCGGGCTGGGCTCAACAGTAAAATTTTCAAAAACCACCCTAACCCTACCCGCTTAACCCAACCCGGTCAAACCCACCTAAACCCGGTTAAACCCGATTAAAAATCCGGTCAAACCCGGTCAAAAATTAAAAAAAAAAACTTTTTTTCAATATACACAATATATACCCACCTATATACATTTTAAATACATTAAACAATATATATACACTATATATATAGTATATAGTACATTAGAATTTAAAAAATATATACACATATACACAATTACACATATATACGCACCATTCAATATATACGACTATACATACTACTTTAAATAAAATATATACTACAACATATATATACTACAATATATAAGTATACATATATTATAGAGTTATATACTAATTTATAAAACATATACACATGTATACATTAAATATACACGCCAATAGAAGATATATACACAAATATACGCACCATTCAATATATATGTACTAGTTTAAGTAGAACATATACTATAATATATGTATATACTACAATATTTATAGTTATATACTAATTTATTAAACATATATACATGTATACATTAAATATACATATCTATAGAAGATATATACACAAATATACGCACCATTCAATATATATGTACTAGTTTAAGTAAAACATATACTAAAATATATGTATATACTACAATATATATATATATATATAGTTATATATATATATATATATATATATATATATATAGTTATATACTAATTTATAAAACATATACATATGTATACGTTAAATATACATGTCAATAGAAGATATATACACAAATATATGCACCATTCAATATATATGTACTACTTTAAGTAAAACATATACTACAATATATGTATATACTACAATATATATAGAGTTATATACTAATTGATAAAATATATACACATGTATACATTAAATATACACATCAACTGAAGATATATACACAAATATACAAAACATATGCTACTTAATATAATAAATTATTAATAATACTTGGTAGTAAATTAATAATATATTCGAAGTAAGTTTTAAATTTAAACTAGAAATTCAATTTAAATCATTTAATGAAAAAAATTATAAAGTAAGGTCTAAGGAGGAGTAAATGAATGTTGAATTTTATTGATTGCGATTTGCGAAATGATCCAAAATTTATAATTTACATGAATGAAAAATCCACAAATTATGCATCATTTTTTCCAACTCATTCATGTTAATATTAACGGGAACTTGCATAGGATAGTAAAAGTCAACAGGGGTAAAACCATGCATTGGACTTGATTCTGCTGAGTTCTCCCATGAAGACATAATTTCTTCAAGTTTCAGCTCGTCGCTCGAATCCGATTCCATTCCTTGATTTCTTCTTTTCGCTCTGATCCAATCTCTGAGTCAAACTAGAACATTCATTGCATTGTTTCCCAATGAGTGTCAGTTATCTCCAAGCTGCTGTCGTCCCTGACTAAAGGCGCTCTCTGATGCAACGGTTGACATTGGAACATTCAAGATGTATCTAGATAATCTTGAAAGCACGGGATATTGTGTTTCATTACTTCTCCACCAATCCAATGTGTTGATCCGTCGTCTGCTATCTTCTGGCGGCGATCGAAGATAATATTTCAGATCTTCCCGATAAGTTGAGGTGTAAGTTCTCTCATTAACATTATTCCAACAAGGTAAATCATAAAAGAAATCAGGAAAACCACTATGTGCCGTCCTTTTAGAAGATGATGGCTCCTCGAGAGGATGAGGAGCGACAGTTGGAGTGATATTTGTAAGTACGGCTAAGTCAAATAAATCAGCATAGTGATTATATAATTTTCCTATGTATTCATTCGCATAACTCATAATCGTCCACAAATCAGGTTCTACTTTTTCAGATTCAGAATCATTGTTAGTATTTATTTCTAAGTTAGCATAAATAATAGTACTAAAGTGGCACATAGTATTATATTTAATGCACAGATTTAAGATAGCATCAACCAAGTAAATAGGGGGAATCGGGAAAAAATATTTTTTAAATTTAGTAAACATGGCATCAACAGCTTCTTTATAACTATCTTTATTTTTATATTCTTTAAGCAAATCAGAAATATCGGCTATATATCCCAAAATATTACAAACAGTAGGATAGTACGCATCGAAAAATTCAACTATAGCTACATAAAAAAAATTTAAAAACTTAACAAGATCATTAATTACAACTCAAGCGGAATAATGTAGCATGCAATTAGCAAAATCAGTAAATAAACCGCAATGTTGGTTAAAAGCTAGTGTAATAGGAACTCTATATTTATAACAAGTTTTTAAAAAATCATATGTAGAATTCCATCTAATATCAATTTCCTCAGGCATCTATATCAGTGCAAGTCCATTTTCTTGATATTTAATTTTAAATTTTCTAATTCTTTTTCTCCGATTATTTTCTTGAATAAAACCAACAGCAAGACGGATTTTTTCAATATAAAGCTTAAAAAATTCAAGACCATCTTTTATAATTAAATTATATATATGACATGCATACTTAATATGAAAAATTTCAGGCAACGACGGAGATAGCATAGATTTTAATTTTTTTTATAGCAGTCTTGTTGTTAGAAGCATTATCAAAAGCAATACATAAGATTTTATTTTCGATACTATAAAATCCGACAACTTTAACAATAGAATCAACAATAAAATCTCCAGTATGTTTACGGTCTTCATCATATAAAAAAGTAAGAATACATTTTTGCATCACAAAATTACTATCGATCCAGTGACAAGTAACGGTTAAATAATCATTTTTATTTACAGCACAACCAAGATCAGAAGTTAGGGACTATCTACATTGAATATTTTTTTAACAATGTTGATAAATAAAAATAATATTGTGAATGAAGTATAAAAATATCAAATCGACAAGTACTTCTAGGAACACCATTAAACAGAGGATTATAAATAGCTTGAATATAATGAATAAAGGCATCATAAGAAGGAAAACTAAAAGGCAAACAACTCACAGCTATCATTTTAGCTATTTTTCCCCGGTCCCTTAATTTATTATACTTCTTCGTTATCTGATCGGTTGCTGGGTCCATTCTAGTTTGCATTGGCCCATCAACATCCCCACCACCTTGTGTAATTTTTAACTCTCTTTTGTGAGCATCACCTATATGTCTCATTAACATACCCTTACCCCCTTGCTTGCCTCTGCTTTTATGCTTATATATTCGTTGACAAATATTGCATTGCATCTCAATATCTGATATACGTTCAAAAAATTGCCATGAAACACTAGTTGTTTTACGAGGTCTTGAGGCACAGAGAGAGAGATTAACCGATTCAAATTTAACGTTAGCATTTTCTACTGCGGGTGTCTCATCAATATTTTCATCATCTTTGTCTAAATTAACCGCATCTACTTCATTTTCTTCTTCTATACCGTAATTTTTCTGAGCTTCTACATAATTCATATCGTGAGCACCTACACCTATTTCTTCCTCAAAAGGTGTACCAAGCGGTACCGGAGACGAAGGCACACGGGTATATCTACTGCTTGAAGTACTTCTACCACTAGTAATTCGCTTTTTACTACCACTACTGCTTTCGGGACAAAAAATTTTAACACCTTTAGTAGCGAGGTCTCTTAATTTATCCATAATATAAATTAAATTAAACCGAAAAAAATTCAAAATACACAAATATAATAAAATTAAATATTCAACAATTAATACAATAAATAAAAATTAAAAGTAAGAGATGGAACGACAATATAAAAATTTGAAAGTATCCGAAGGTTTTGAATTTAGAAACTTCCACTCGTTCTTTGTAAACGCAAAATTAAAAATTTAAAGTGAGCACTTTAGGAAATTAAATATATTGAATATTTGAGGATTGAGATTTGAGAGAGAATGAGATTTGAGAGAATGAAAAATTGTGTGAAAAATGATTTGAAGGTGTAGGGTATTTATAGAATTTTTTTTTGGACTAAAATTATTTTAAAAGTAATTTTTTTTCTTTTTAAATAATGGGCCCAAACTAGTTGTTTGGACCCAAAAACGGCTATATAGCCGTTGGTCCAACAGCTAGTTTGGCCCAAAACCCAAAATTTCAAAAAAAAAAAAAAAAAAAAAAAACTGTTCCGGGTCGGGTCGGTTAACCGTCGGGCCTGGATCGGAATTGATCCAGGCCGGATTAGCTGGGCCTAAATTAAAAAAAATTGGCCCGGGACCCGGTACCCTAAATTCCTTGAGCTTATCGGGCCGGATCAAACCGGACCATTTTGTGTAGGTGGGCCGGGTCATCCCGGCCCAAATTGAAGCGGGAGAGGGAGTATTTAAAAGAAAAAAAAAACTCATCCAATCTGCATTTATCTAAAAATGTCAAAGTCAAATCCCTTAAGCTTAGGAGAGTGGATGGAAAAGTCAAAAAGGAAAAAAAAGGAAAAGAAATGGGGGCCTGCAGGAAGAAAATGAGGAAAAGAAAGAAAGGAATGGGTGCCAATTTAACTACTCACTGAGATATAGAATAGTAATTGAATTTTGAAATATCTGTGAATTAATTCTATTTGTTGCGTAGAGACGGTTAGAAGATATAACTTATAAGAATATGTGAATATTATTATAAAATGAAAAATATAAATAAAATATAGTTGAAGTTTAAAAAAGGTATTGTTTTATAAAGAATTAAAATCGTAGTGCTTGTGGTGTGTATAGATGACTGTGAATGTAATGATTAACCAAAATGTCAATAAATTGATAAAAATCTTCCTAATATTATGAAATTAAGGATGATTATTGATATATTGTAAAAAGTGAAAAGATGACAAAAAAATAGTAAAAAATATAAAATAAAAATAATTATCAAAAAAATATGTCTTAAAAAATGATATTTTGTATTGTTTAGTGATGAAGGAGCTTGAAGAAGTTGACTTTAGCACAATGGGTGCAACATTTATCATGTGTTCAAACTTTAAGTAGAAGATTTTGACCCAATGAAGATGGCTTAAAAAAAGAGACTCCCAAGGGACAGTTAACTTGGCTTTCAATAATACAACTTGTACTAGTACTAAAAGTTACTATACTCTTAAATCTGAAAAACACTCCACTTGCTTCAATGAAGATCAGTTCTTGTTTTGGGAAAAAGAGAAACCAAAGTGTTATAGTTATGGCCAGAAGTTGCAGTCTTCTCTTTGTTCTTGCAGCTTTCATTCTGTTTCATCAGCATTCTTCACTAGCAACTTTTCGAAATATCAGCACTGATGAAGCTGCACTACTTGCCTTGAAATCTCACATTTCTTCTTTTGATCCTAACAACATCTTAGCAAGAAACTGGTCTTCTTCCAACCCAGTTTGCAGCTGGTATGGAATCACTTGTGCCTCCCGTCACCATCGAGTCACAGCTTTAGACATTTCTATCATGCAACTTCATGGTACCATTCCTCCACACCTTGGAAACCTCTCATTTCTTGTGTCCCTTAAGATTAGTGACAACTTTATCCATGGGGATTTGCCTGAAGAGTTGGCTCATTTGCGGAGGTTGAAACTGATAGATGTCACAAGCAATAACTTTACTGGTGCCATTCCATCATTTTTGAGTTTTTTACCTAACCTGCAATACATTTACCTTTCAAACAACCAATTTTCGGGGGAAATTCCATCATCCCTTTCCAATATAACAAAGCTGGAAGTGTTGAGATTGCATACTAATTTTCTGCAAGGAGGGATCCCCCAAGAGCTCGGTAATCTTCGTTATATGACTTTCTTAGACCTGTCATTCAACCAGCTCACGGGCTCTATACCGCCATCTATATATAACATTTCACGAATGGAAAAGATTGGTCTCACTTACAATAATCTTACTGGTAAGCTCCCAAAAACTGTATGTGACTGTCTTCCAAACTTGGAACAACTTTCCTTCTCAGTCAACTACCTAGAAGGCATTATTCCACCAAACTTGGAAAAATGCAGAAAGCTTCAACTCTTGTCATTGTCTGAAAATGATTTCACTGGAACTCTACCAAGAGAGTTAGGCAACTTAACAGCTCTTACAGAATTATATCTTGGAGGACTGCACCTGGAAGGTAGTATTATATTTCCTTACAAGAAATCTTAATTTTTTAAATTGTTTATTAATGTTACTTTATATCTACTATTTTGTCTAGGCTGGTCTTGTATTACTAGTAATCATAATTAGGGTCAAAGTACTAATATACATATGATCTCTTTCTCTACATTGATCTCTGTACAAGTTCATTAGTGTGAACGGAAAGTGGTCGTCTTGACCAGCCAACTTCCTGATCCTTGTTTGGGTTTGTTTTAGTAATTTTGTGCATAAATTTAACCACTACCTTTCATAAAATTCCCTTCAAGATTTTGAACTAGTTTACTATCGCTGTTGAATTATCACAATGGCTTAACCCTTTCCTTGGAATATGTAAATTGTGGAGTTAATAACTCAAATGGTCACTCAACTTTGATTTTTATCCCAGAAAGTCACTCAACTTTGATATTTACTTCAAAACTTAACTTTCACATTTTTACTCGGAAAGTCACTCAAACTATTGAATCATTTTTTTAAATAAAATTTGCTTGTCAGAAAAATAAAAAATTATCTCATAATGACCCTTTTATCCTTATTCCCATAAATTAATTTTCCTTTCTCATTTTTCTTCTCATTCACACATATTGTAATTGATTCAACATTAAGTATGCCTAATAAAATATTAAAAGATCAAATTAAATTTAAACAATGATCGAAGGATAAAAAATTATTAATATAAACTATATTAATACGATGAAATATAACTAAATAATACGTAATTTAACTCATGTCACGTGTACGTAGTTATTACATACATATAGTGAATCCCTATAACGTATGTATATCATCCATAATATTTGATTATGGGTATAAAATCCCTAATTCATCATATATATATAGAGAGAGATTGTACAGACATTTATAAAACAGGACATCTTTAGAGTGAAAATAAGAGGGGGGGGGGGGGGGGGGGAGGACAAGGGAGGAGAGGGAGATTGTATCGTTGAGAGCGTCACATTTATAATAAGCTATATAATGTGCAAATTTAAATTTAATTATATTTTAATACGAACATCAATATTAGATGAAAAAAAGAAGTTGAAACAAGGATTGAAAAGGTAGAGTAAAATAATTATAATTTTAATTCTTTGGTTGTTAAATTTTAATATAATCCTTTGATATTTTATTAAACATATTTAATGATGAATCAAGGGAGAAGAAAAATGTGAAAGAGGAGGGGAAATACTAAATTTATGGAAATAAGGATAAAAGGATCACTAAGAGATAATTTTTTATTTTTTTGAATTTTGCATTTAAATAGTAATTTTCACTTAAGCAAATGTTATTTAAAAAAATGATTAAATAGTTTGAGCAATTTTCTGAGTAAAAATATAAAAGTTAAGTGACTTTTGAATTAAAGATCACAATTAGTGACCTTTTACGATAAAAATTCAAAGTTGAGTGATATCTGAGTTACTTTTGGGTAGCAAGAATTACTAACAAAACAAGATCAGTAAAATTACTTCTTATTGTTTCTTGGTTTGAACGTTTCATTTTCCTGTTGTTGCTATCTCAAAAAATAATTCTTCTTAAAAACTGCCAAGAGATGGTGATATCAATTTCTATCTATCAATAATGTTAGAATACCAAATAAACCAGGTGACATTATTCCAGAAAATTTAGAAAAATGCAGAGTGTTTTCCACCTTTTTTCTTTTCAGCCAAATTGGTACTCATACATTTTCCCCCTCTTGACAGGAGAGATACCAGCAGAGCTAGGTAATCTTAAGAAACTACAGTACCTGGGATTAGACATAAATGAGTTTACTGGTTCTGTCCCGGCGAGCATTTTCAACATGTCATTATTGCAGATCCTATCACTTAGAGAAAACAGGCTTTCAGGTGCTCTACCTTCAGATTTGGGACGTGGAATGCCAAGCCTAGAAGAACTTTATTGTGGATCCAATAATCTGAGTGGTTCTATTTCTGCTTCTATCTCAAATTCTTCAAGACTCAGAATACTTGATCTCCCATTTAACAGTTTCACAGGTCCAATTCCTGAATCACTTGGTAACTTAGAATACCTTGAGTTTCTAAGCTTGGGGACTAATAATTTTGTCAGCAATTCAGCATTGAGCTTCCTGACATCTTTGACAAATTGTAAGAAACTAAAAGCAGTCAGTTTTGCATCGAATCCATTGAATGGTGTTTTCCCGGTATCTATTGGGAATTTCTCTGACTCTCTACAAGCTTTTGAAGGGCATAGCTGTAAATTGAAGGGCATCATTCCTGATGAAATTGGTAATCTTACTGAAGTGACAATGTTGAATCTGGCTAACAATGAGTTGACTGGACACATTCCAAATACTGTCCAAGGCATGCTGAACCTTCAAGAACTTTACCTAACTCACAACAAGTTAGTAGGAATCTTACCAGATACTATCTGCAATTTGAAGAATCTCGGAGCATTACACTTGTCAGAAAATCAGTTTTCTGGTTCAGTGCCACCGTGCTTAGGGAACGTTACCAGTTTGAGGTATCTTTATCTAGATTACAACAAGATGAATTGGAGCATACCTGCAAGCTTGGGGAACCTTCACGATCTCATAGAATTTGATGTTTCATTCAATTTATTAAGTGGGGAAATACCTACGGAGATTGGAAATTTAAAGGTTGCAACGTTCGTTGATCTGTCACAAAATGATTTTAGTGGCAAGATCCCTAGCACGCTAGGGGGTCTAGATAGATTGACTAATCTTTCTCTAGCAGATAATAGATTTTATGGGCCTATTCCAGTTTCGTTTGGAAAAATGGTTGGACTGGAATTCTTGGATTTGAGCCATAACAACCTTAGTGGAGAGATTCCAAAGTCATTAGAAGCTCTTGTGTATCTCGAATACATGAACTTCTCATTTAATAAACTCAGTGGAGAGATTCCCACTGGCGGTCCTTTTGCAAATGCCACAGGTCAATCTTTCTTGTCCAATTATGGTCTCTGTGGTGATTCTAAGTATCATGTGTCACCATGTGTCATCAAATCTCCCAAGAGAAAGAAGACAATCTTGGTTTTTTCTGTCCTTGTGGGAGTGGGTATGCTATTTCTTGCATTAGCCCTTGCATATGTAGTTTTAAGATCAAGAAAGAAGAAGAAGAAGAAGAATGCAGTTCAAGCAAATGTATCTCTAGTAAAGGGGCATGAAAGAATTTCTTACTATGAACTTGAACAAGCAACAGAAGGATTCAGCGAATGCAACTTGCTTGGTAACGGGAGTTTCAGCAAGGTCTACAAAGGGATACTTAAGGATGGTACTCTTTTGGCTGCAAAGGTATTCAATGTGCAATTGGAGGGTGCATTCAAAAGTTTTGATACAGAGTGCAAGATTTTGAGAAACCTCCGCCATCGAAATCTTACAAAAGTCATCACTAGTTGCTCCAACCCTAATTTCAAAGCATTAGTATTGGAATACATGCCAAACGAGACACTTGAAAAATGGTTGTATTCCCATAATTTTTTCTTAGACATGCTGCAGAGATTAGATATAATGATAGATGTTGCATATGCAATGGACTACCTCCACAATGGCTATTCAACACCTGTGGTTCATTGTGACTTGAAACCAAGCAATGTCTTGCTAGATCAAGAAATGGTTGGTCATGTCAGTGATTTTGGCATTGCGAAATTGCTAGGTGCTGGGGAGACTTTTGTTCAAACGAGGACAATTGCAACCATTGGATATATTGCTCCAGGTATTATAAATTTTAAAGCTTCCTCATATTCTTAAAAGTACCCAAAACATTAATTATTTCCCCTAGATATAGTTTGCAGGAGGCATAGTTTTGGCGTATTCCTTGATAACTAGGAAGCTTTTTTTGATTATATTTGACCATAATTGCAGAATATGGACAAGATGGAATAGTATCCACGAGTTGCGATGTTTATAGCTTTGGCATCCTGATGATGGAGATGTTTACAAGAAGGAGACCAAGTGATGAAATATTTACCGGAGACTTGAGCATGCGACGTTGGGTTAGTGATTCTTTTCAAAATGGAATTCATAAGTTGGTGGATGCTAATCTGGTACTGCCAGACGATGAACAAACTGGTCCAAAGATGCAATGTCTATCATCTATCATGGAATTAGCTTTGAGCTGCACCACTGTGATACCTGATGCAAGAATTAGCATGGAAGATGCTCTCTCTGCACTTGGAAAGATTAGGCTTCAGTTTCTCAATAGTTGTATACAAGTAAATGATGACTTTAAGTAACTCTTTTATTGATTTCAATTGTTTTGACAATATTTAAGATGGGGGAGAGGAGAGGCAAATTAATGTGAATTGTAACAGTATGTTGTCAACAAGAATCAACATTACTCCATAATGACTGTAAGTGATAGTCACACTACCTTTCAAATGAAGTAAGAGATGTTGTGTTAAGATTAGTGCCTCAAAAACTGCAGATTAGTTGTACCAGCTGCTGTAAATACAGCTTTAAATTAGAATTTAAATTTATTAAATGAGGTTGCAATCATGCAAAATCAGTTTTATTACTTTTGCTTATCTTTAGGTCATAATTATTAGAAATAATGGTAGCTTATTTTACTTCTTTTATTGAGCTTTTTCAGTTATGTTCTTATGTATAAATGTGGCTGTGATCAATAAAATATAACAATGCTTTCTGCTCTTTCTTTTCTTAGTTAAAGATCTGTTTTTCTCTCCAACAGATTGATATCAGAGCGTTGACATCTTGACGGACCTGTGAGAAGAGAGTGAATAAAAAACACAAGTTCTTTCTATATAAACCATTCTTTAAACTGTTATCTTAAATAGTTTAAAGAAAATGAATTCTGAAACAAGCTTTCTAATTCCACCCATCTTCAATGGTGAGAATTATCAAGCTTGGGCAATTAGAATGACGGTTCATCTTGAAGCACTGGATCTATGGGAAGCAGTAAAAGAGGACAATGAAGTAACTCCGCTTGGAGATAATCCAACAGTGAATCAAATAAGACATCACAAGGAGAGAAAGACAAGGAAAGCCAAAGCCAAAGCCAAAGCCAAAGCATGTCTTTTCTCTGCGGTATCTCCTACATTTCTTACCAGAATTATGCAAATGAAGTCCACTACAGAAATTTGGGAGTATCTTGAAAAGGAATACCAAGGAAACGAAAGAGTTCAAAATATGCAAGTGATGAATCTGATTCGGGAATTTGAAATGAAGAGAATGAAAGAATCAGAAACCATAAAAGATTATGCAGATCAACTACTTGACTTAGCCAACAAGGTGAGATTGTTTGGTAAGGATTTTACTGATGAAAGAATTATTCAAAAAATTCTTGTCACACTTCCTGAGAAATATGAAGCCACAATCTCTTCTTTAGAGAATTCTAAGGATCTGTCAAGCATTATCTTGGCAGAACTTATTAATGCTTTGCAGGCATTGATTCTTTTGAGAAATATGAAGCCACAATCTCTTCTTTAGAGAATTCTAAGGATCTGTCAAGCATTACCTTGGCAGAACTTATTAATGCTTTGCAGGCATTGAAGCAAAGAAGAATAATGAGGAAAGAAGGTTCCGTTGAAGGTGTTTTTCAAGCTAAAACGCAGAATGAGTCATACAAGGGGAACAAAAAAAAAACAGAAGCAAATGTAAGTCTATAATTACAACAATTAGGGAGGAATTAATCCACCCTGCCCTCATTGCAAAAAGACAAATCACTCTCAACAGAAATGTTGGTGGAGACCGGATGTCAAGTATAACAAATGTGGTCAACTGGGCCATGTAGAGAGGGTATGCAAGTCACAAACACAACAAGAAGAAGCCAAGGCCGCTGTAAATCAATATGAAGAAGAGCAATTGTTTGTAGCAATTTTTTTTGCTATCAAAAACACTTCTAAAAATTGGTTGATTGATAGCGAATGCACAAATCATATGACTGGTGATCAAAAGCTCTTTAAAGAACTAGATAAATCTTTATTTCCAAAGTCAAAATTGGAAATGGAGGATATCTTGATGCAAAAGGCAAAGGAACAATTACAATTCAAAGCCCTACAGGTTTGAAACTTATAACTAATGTTTTCTTTGTCCTGATGTTGATCAAAACCTCTTAAGTGTTGGGCAGCTACTTGAAAGTAGTTTCAAGGTGTTGTTTGAAGAAAAAGCATGTGTCATCAAGGATTCTGATAATAAGGAGATGTTCAAGTTCAAGATGAGAGGAAGGAGTTTTTCCTTGAATCTATTGGACGATGAGCAAGCAACAATTGTCAGGTTGGAAAATGATTTCGAGTTATGCAACAAAAGACTCGAACATTATCATCGTGATGTCATACTCTTCATGAAAGAAAATCAATTAGTAGAAGGTCTCTTGAGCCTTAAGAAAAATCTGCTTGCTTGTGAAGCTTGTCGGTATGGGAAGCAAACAAGGCTTTCTTTTTTTGAATTCATCATGGAAGCCAAAGAATAAGCTGCAACTTGTTCACACGGATGTAGGAGGACCTCAGAAAACACCATCTTTAAAGGGTAGTAAGTACTATATTGCCTTTATCGATGAATGTTCCAGATATTCTTGGATTTATTTTTTGAATTTTAAATCTGAGGTCGTTGATGTATTCTAGAAATTTAAAGCTTTTGCGGAAAATCAGAGTGGTTGCATAATTTAGGTGATAAGAACAGATAATGGAACTGAATATACTTCGGAAAAGTTCAACAACATTTATAATGAAGCTGCAATTTCAATTGCAAATAATCTTGTTTCTCATGGAAAGACAAAACATTTCAAGATCAAGCTTTATTTCTTGAGGAAGGTGCAAAAGAATGGAGATATAAACATGGTGAACTATAGAACTGATTTTCAGACTGTTGACATTTTAACCAAGTCTCTACCTAGAGCAAGATTCAAGTTTCTCATAGAAAGACTTGGTGTTACAGCTCTTGAGTCAAGGAGGAGTGTTACGATTAGTGCCTCAAAAGCTGCAGATTAGTTGTACCAGCTGCTGTAAATACACCGTTAAATTAGGATTTAATTTATTAAATGAGGCCGCAATCATGCAAAATCAGCTTTATTACTTTTGCTTATCTTTAGGTCATAATTATTAGAAATAATGGTATCTTATTTTACTCCTTTTATTGAGTTTTTTCAGTTATGTTCTTATGTATAAATGTGGCAGTGATCAATAAAATATAACAATTCTTTCTGCTCTTTCTTTTCGTAGTTAGAAATCTGTTTTTCTCTCCAACATGTTGGCAGTTTGGCTTACAGTTAAAAATAAAGATTGTTAACTTCCGCCGAAACGGGTACGTAGAATCTGTATAATATAGAAACACAACTTCAACACTAGTTCAAGTACAAAACAAGAACGTTATGAAGTTAAGTAACACCCTCAACACAAGATCAAAATAGATCTTTCAAAGAAGTGTGTTTTTCAGAAAAATTAGATGAAACAGAAATGTTGTTAAGGCCAAGTGGTCCGAATTCACGGACTTTCCTTAAGGAAATAATTCCCCTCACTGTACCCGAGGTTGTGGAATTTTCCTCCCAGGATAAAATGGCCTTCAATCCGACTATAGCGGTACCTCAAATAGGCGGATTCTTCGAACACACTCACGGTTTGAATGATCACAGTTGGAGTATTTTTAAGACAAGAAGAATGTTTTTGTAATCTGAAAATTTCTGTCTCAAAACCTGTGAATCAAAGCAGGTTTTTATAGCCAAGTGATGTCTCTTCCGAAAAGAGACAAAGGTTCATCAAAAAGGTGTTACCTTTTCTGAAAATTCATGTCCATTCGGCCAACCAGTGTGACTGTTTCTGAACAGGCATGTCATTTCGGATGAAACAGTGTGTTGTTTCATGAAGAATCGCAACTTTCAGCAGCATCTGTTCGTGAAACAGTGCATCTGTTCGTGAAACAGTGTATCTGCTGAAGAACATTACATCTGGAAACATTGCAACTCTTTAACGTTTCTGCAGCAGTTCACTGCATGCATATAAATGGAGTCCAAATCACAGGAAAAAAAATTTCCTGCGTTTTACACATATTCAGATTTTCGTCAAATAAAAATTTGTCCAAAAAATAGATCTCATCGATCATTTGACCAAATCCAAATCCAAATCCAAATCCGAAGCCGAGCCGAGCGAGCGACGACGACGACGGCGCGAGGCATCTCTATTTCCTTGCCTCACTTACCATGTGAAGTAAGTGTTTCACTTTTAAGCACTTTAAAGTTCTCTTCTTCCACCAATGTGGGAGAAGAGTAAACTTTCCTTAGCAAAGAGTACACTTTCCAATTTGGGTGTCTCCTTCCCTTCACTTTGGTTTCTCCATTTTCCATTCAACACACTATGAACCCAACAATCCCCCACATGAATGGGGAATGGCTATTTTTCAAAAATCGTTTATGGACAGCATGTGATCATCAAGCAAAGACTGATTGCATCTGGATAAGTGGGTTTCCCTTTTAACTTTCCGTAGTGAACATGTATCGGATGCACTCGGTCAATCGGTAGATTTGATATCTTTGAACCGTCGAGCTTTAATGTACACCTAGACAACATATGTCACACAATCAGCCTTTTACCATTTATGGTTCTTATAGTTTTGTTCTTTTCAGTCATGAACACGTCCCGATTTTTATGAGAGCTTAGAGAATAGGCCTTTACTAACATTCTCTTTGAAGCGGCTTCCACTTCGCCCTCACATAGGTGATTTCTAAACGTTTCAATCCTTTAGATTGAACTATTTGGTCAAATCTGCCAAATTTCGATAATCATTAAAAGACTTTTCACCTTAAGTCTTATCCTGGTTTACTATACATTGTCTACATCATGAGAATGAGTTGGGTGAATGACAATGTTGAACCTGTCAGACATAACTTTGTTTGTTCTCCTTGAACCTAGCTCTTGGGATCTCCAGTCTGCTAGGTAGAGTTACCGCCATGCTGACTTGTCCTAGGCCTTAAACCCATTCCCTTGGATGTCCTTTCTACTCCTTCTCTAGATAGGCCTTTTGTAAGTGGGTCCGACACATTATCCTTTGACTTTACATAGTCTATAGTGATAATTCCACTAGAGAGAAGTTCTCTAACGGTATTATGTCTTCGACGTATGTGACGAGACTTACCGTTGTACATCATGCTTCCAGCCCTACCTATTGCCGCTTGGCTATCACAGTGTATACATACTGGTGCCACTGGCTTGGGCCAATAAGGAATATCTTCTAAGAAATTCCAGAGCCATTCTGCTTCTTCACCGGCTTTATCTAATGCAATAAATTCAGATTCCATTGTAGAGCGAGCGATACAAGTCTGTTTCGACGATTTCCAAGAAACTGCTCCTCCACCGATAGTAAATACATATCCACTTGTGGATTTTACTTCGTTCGATTCGGTGATCCAATTTGCATCACTATATCCTTCAAGTACCGAGGGATATTTATTATAATGCAAAGCATAGTCTTGAGTGTATTTAAGATAACCCAAAACTCTTTTCATTGCCATCCAGTAAGTTTTGTTGGGATTACTCGTGTACCGACTCAATTTACTGATAGTGCATGCTATGTCTGGTCGTGTACAGTTCATTATATACATCAAACATCCCAATACTCTTGCGTACTCCAATTGAGAATCACTTTCACCTTCATTTTTCCGAAGTGCAAAGTTCGCATCCAATGGAGTCTTGGCAATATCGAATTCCATATACTTGAACTTGTCAAGTACTTTTTCGATATAATGAGACTGTGACAGTGCTAAACCTTGTGGAGTTCGATGGATTCTTATACCTAAGATCACATCTGCAACTCCGAGGTCTTTCATATCAAACTTGCTCTCGAGCATTCGTTTGGTTGCATTTATGTCACAAATGTCTCTACTGATGATCAACATATCATCCACATATAAACATACAATGACTTGGTGATTTGGTGTGTCTTTAATATATACACATTTATCACATTCATTTATCTTGAATCCGTTTGCCAACATGGTTTGGTCAAACTTTGCATGCCATTGCTTGAGTGCTTGTTTTAGTCCATAAAGGGACTTAACAAGTTTACACACCTTATTTTCTTTTCCTGGAACCACAAAACCCTCAGGTTGTTCCATGTAGATTTCTTCCTCCAATTCTCCATTTAGGAATGCGGTTTTCACATCCATTTGATGGATTTGAAGATCATATACTGCCGCCAAGGCAATTAACATTTGAATTGAGGTTATCCTTGTCACTGGCGAGTATGTATCAAAGTAATCAAGACCTTCTTTTTGATTGAAGCCTTTTACTACAAGTCTTGCCTTGTATTTGTCAATAGAACCATCCGTTTTCATTTTCCTTTTGAAGATCCATTTAGACCCTAAAGGTTTATTTCCTGGAGGAAGATCAACTAATTCCCACGTATGGTTACTTAAGATTGAATCAATCTCACTATTGACTGCCTCTTTCCAAAAGGATGAGTCTGATGACGACATTGCTTCTTTAAACGTTCGAGGCTCATTTTCTAAGAGAAATGTTACAAAATCCGATCCAAACGAAGTTGACGTTCTTTGACGTGTACTACGTCTTGGATTTTCTTCATTATGTACATTCTCACTTGGTTCATCTCGGGGTCGTTTAGATCCTCCACTAGACTGTTCATGTCTAGTTTTATACGGATAAATGTTTTCAAAGAATTCAGCATTATCTGATTCAATTACCGTATTTTCATTTATATCCGAATGTTCGGATTTATGAACCAAAAATCGACATGCTTTACTGCTTTTAGCATATCCTATGAACACGCAGTCCACCGTTTTAGGTCCTATCTTAACCCTTTTAGGTATAGGAACCTGAACCTTCGCTAGACACCCCCACACTTTGAAATATTTCAAGTTGGGTTTCCTTCCTTTCCATTTTTCGTAAGGAATTGATTGTGTCTTACTATGGGGAACTCTATTGAGTATACGATTGGCCGTAAGGATAGCCTCCCCCCACAAGTTTTGCGGTAAACCAGAACTTATTAGTAAGGCATTCATCATTTCCTTCAAAGTTCGTTTTTTCCTTTCCGCAATTCCATTAGATTGAGGTGAATACGGGCCGTAGTTTGATGAATTATTCCATTCTCTACACATATTTGCGCAAAGGGAGATTCATATTCTCCGCCCCTGTCACTTCTTATCATTTTGATCCTTTGTCTAACTGATTTTCAACTTCAGTTTTATATTGCCTAAACGCATCTATTGCTTTATCCTTACTATTTAGCAAGTAGACATAACAATATCTAGTGCAATCGTCAATAAAAGTTATGAAATACTTTTTTCCACTACGTGATGGTGTTGACTTTATATCACAAATGTCAGTGTGTATTAAGTCTAAGGGCTTGGAATTCCTTTCAACAGACTTATAAGGATGCTTAGCATACTTTGATTCTACACACGTTTGACACTTAGATTTATTGCACTCAAAATTTGGCAAAACTTCTAAGTTAATCAGTTTTCGTAACGTTTTGTAATTAACATGGCCTAAACGTTCATGCCATAAATTATAAGACTCAAGCAAGTAAGAAGAATTTGAATTTTTATTCATTTCAATATTCATTACATTCATCTTATAAAGGCCTTCCTCGAGATAGCGTTTTCCTACATACATTTCTCCTTTGCTAACTACTATTTTTCCAGAAACGGTTACACATTTGAAACCATTTTTATCTAGGAGTGAAACAGAAATTAAGTTCCTACGTAACTCCGGAACATATAACACATTATTTAGTGTCAAAACCTTTCCAGATGTCATCTTTAGGCAAACTTTTCCTATTCCCTCCACCTTAGCAGTCGCGGAGTTGGCCATGTATATTGTTTCTTCCGCTTGAGCTGGAGCATATGTCGAGAACAACTCTTTGCTTGCGCAGACATGGCGTGTGGCCCCTGAATCCATCCACCAAGCGCGTGGATTGCCGACCATGTTGCATTCCGTGAACATAGCACACAGGTCGTCATAATCCTTGTTGGACTCAATCAGATTTGCTTGGTCCTTTTTCTTCCCCTTTTTCGGGGATCGATAGTCTGTTGATTTGTGGCCAGCTTTGCCACAGTTGAAGCACTTTCCCTTAAACTTTTTCTTGGGATGATTGCTTCCATGTTCAACATTCTTTCTTTTCTTCGAGTTGTTTTGACCATCTTCTACAATATGTGCTAGAAGAGTAAACTTTCCTTAGCAAAGAGTACACTTTCCAATTTGGGTGTCTCCTTCCCTTCACTTTGGTTTCTCCATTTTCCATTCAACACACTATGAATCCAACAAAGATATCTTCTTTGCAACGAAGGATTAGAATATCAAGTCGCACAATGTCTATAGGACGATTTGTAAGTATATGGTAGTGCAATTGTTTAACAGAAAGCACATTGGAAGAAGAATCATTTGGTAATAATAATTTCGTTGCCAGAAGGTGACATTTCAGTGCGGTAAACTTTTCTTGAAGCCTTAAGAATCATCTCCTTTGCAAAACATATACTTCAGTTATAGAAACAGTAATAATATCTTAGACTGTAGATATCCAGTATGGCATTAAAAAGAATAAAAACAATAAGCTGTTTCTTCAGCAAAAAGAAACAGTATGGTCGTTGCACGCACATTATATTCATGATCACTCTCATGTAAGTACCACTTGTATTAGATATCTTTCTGAACTTCTCTAAAGTTACTCTTAACTATGTTCAGATGAAGTAACTTATTTTAACAAAATAGAGTTAAGCACCATGGTGGACTCGGTGCCGGCTAAAAAAGGCAAGTTGCCTTACTCATAAGATTCTATAATCAGTAGCACCAATATATTATTTTACTTAACCTGCCTCTCGCATGATTTTCCGAACCACCCAACCCGGATCTGCCCCCAAATTCGAGGGGCCGCATCTTCTTAGCAATAATAGGTTATAGGAGGGTGGGGGAGAAGGGGACTTTGACTTAAAGGTGTCAAACGGGCCGGGCCGGGCCAACCCGGAACCGGCCCTTCCATTTTAACCGGGTTGAGGGCCGGTTAAGGGCCGGTTTTGACGTTAGCCGGTCCGGGCCAAACAGTAAAAAATTAAAACCCACCCTAACCCGGCCCACTTAACCCAACTCGGTCAAACCCATCAAAACCCGGTCAAACCCGATTAAAAAACGGTCAAACCCCATTAAAAAATAAATAAAAAATCCAATATACATTATATACACTCCAATATACAATATATATTTTTAAAAAAATATATAAACAATTACACATATATACGTACCATTCAATATATAATTACATATGACTATACGTACTATTTAAATAAAACATATGCTATAATAGTATAATATATATATACACTACAATATATATATATATATATATGTACTAATTTATAAAACATATACACATGTATACGTTAAATATATACTACTTTAGAAGATATATACACATATATATGTACCATTCAATATATATGTACTACTTTAAATAAAATATATACTACAATATACGTATATATATATACAACATATGTATATATATATAGTTACATACTAATTTATAAAACATATACACTTGTATACTTTAAAGATATATGTCTATAGAAGATATATACACATATATACGCACCATTCAATATATATGTACTTCTTTAAAAAAAGTATATACTACAATATATATACTAATTTATAAAACATAAAGTAATGTATACGTTAAATATACACGTCTATAGAAGATCTATTCACATATATACACTCTATTCTATTTATATGTAATACTTTAAATAAGATATACTACAATATATATACATTACAATATATATTTGTATAGTTATTTACTAATTTATAAAATATATACACATGTATATGTTAAATATACATGTCTATAGAAGATCTATTCACATGTATACACTTTATTCTATGTATATGTAATACTTTAAATGAAATATACTATAATATATATACATTACAATATATATTTGTATAGTTATATACTAATTTATAAAACATATACACATGTATATGTTAAATATACACGTCTATAGAAGATCTATTCACATATATACACTCTATTCTATGTATACGCACCATTCAATGTATATATACTACTACTTATAAAATATACTAGATTATATATACAGTACAATATATATAGATATACTTATATACTAATTTATAAAACATATACACATGTATACGTTAAATATACACTTCTATAGAAGATATATATACGTGTATACGCACCATTCAATGTATATATACTACTACTTATAAAATATACTACATTATATATACATTACAATATATATAGATATACTTATATACTAATTTATAAAACATATACACATGTATACGTTAAATATACACTTTAAAGTAGAAAACTAGAAATTCAATTTAAAATTTTAAATCGTTAAATGAAAAAAATAAAAAACAAGGACTAAGGAGTGAATGAATTTGGGGAATTTTATTGATTACAAAATGATCCAAAATTTATAATTTACATGAATGAAAAATCTATAAATTATGCATCATTTTTTCCAACTCATTCATGTTAATATTAATGGGAACTTGCATAGGATAGTCGAAGTCAACGGGGGTAAAACCATGCATTGGACTTGATTTTGCTGAGTTCTCCCATGAAGTCATAATTTCTTCAAGTTTCAGCTCGTCGCTTGGCTCCGGTTCCATCCCTTGGTTTCTTCTTTCCGCTCTGATCCAATCTCTGGCAAACTAGAACATTTATTGCATTGCTTCCCAATGAGTGTTGGTTGTCTCCAAGCTGCTATCGTCCCTGACTAAAGGCGCTCTCTGATGCAACAGTTGACATTGGAACATTCAAGATATCTATAGCTAATCTTGAAAGCACAAGATATTGTGTTTCATTACTCCTCCACCAATCCAACGTGTTGATCCGTCGTCTGCGATCCTCTGGTGCCGTCCGAAGATAATATTTCAGCTCTTCCCGATAAGTTGATGTGTAAGTTCTCTCATCAACACTGTTCCAACAATTTAAATCATAAAACGAATCAGAAAAACCACTATGTGCCGGCCTTTTAGAAGATGATGGCTCCTCGGGAGGATGAGGAGCGACAGTTGGAGTGATATTTGTAGGTACGGCTAAATCAAATAAATCAGCATAGTGATTATATAATTTTTCTATGTAATCCTTTGCATCAGCCGTAGCCGTCCATAAATCAGGTTGTACATGTTCAGAATCATTGTTAGTATTTATTTCTAAGTTAGTATGAATAAGAGTACTAAAGTGACACATATGATTATATTTCATGCATGAATTTAGCATAGCACCAACCAAGTAAATAAGGGGAATCGGGAATTTTTTTTTTTAAAAATTTCATAAACATGGCGCCAACAACTTCTTTATAACCTTCTTTATTTTTATATTCTTTGAGCAAAGCAGAAATATCGGCTATATATGTCAAAATATTACAAACAGTAGGATAATAAGCACCGAAAAATTCAACCGTAGCTACATAAAATTTTTCTAAAAACTTAACAAGATCATTAATTACAACTCAATCAAAATTATATAGCATGCAATCAGCAGAATCAGCAAATGAACCGCAATGTTGGTTAAAAGCTAGTGTAATAGGATTTCTATATTTATAACAAGTTTTTAAAAATTCATACGTAGAATTCCATCTAGTATCAGTTTCCTCAGGCATCAAAATCGGTGTAAGTCCATTTTCTTGACATTTAACTTTAAATTCTCTAATTCTCGATCTACGATTATTTCCTTGAATAAAACCAAGGCCAGACGAATTTTTTCAATATAAAGCTCAAAAAAGTCAAGACCGTCTTTTACAATTAAATTATATATATGACATGCACACTTAATATGAAAAATTTCAGGCAAGGGAGGAGATAGCGTAGATTTTATTTTTGTTATAGCAGTCTTGTTGTTAGAAGCATTATCAAAAGCAATACATAAAATTTTATTTTCGTTACCATAATATCCGGCAATTTTAACAATAGAATCAGCAATAAATTGTCCAGTATGTTTACGATCTTCATCATATAAAAAAGCATCATGAAATTACTATCCATCCAATGACAAGTAACGGTTAAATAATCATTTTTATTTACAGCACGACAAGGATCAGAAGTTAGGGACAATCTACATTGAATATTTTTTAACAATGTTGATAAATAAAAATAATATTGTAAATGGAGTCTAAATATATCAGACTGACAAGTGGTTCTAGGAATACCGTTAAACATAGGATTATAAATTGCTTGTATATAACGAATAAAGGCATCAGAAGAAGGAAAACTAAAAGGCAAACAACCCACAGCTACCATTTTAGCTATTTCTTCCCTGTCCCTCAATTTATTATACTTCTTCGCTACGTGACCGGTTGTTGGGTCCATTCTAGTTTGCATTGGCCCACCAACATCCCCACCGCCTTTTGCAATATTTAACTCTCTTTTGTGATCTTCATCTACATGTCTCATTAACGTACCCATACCCCCTTGCTTGCCTCCACTTCTATGCTTATATATTTGTTGACAAATATTGCATTGCACCTCAATATCTGATATACGTTCAAAAAATTGTCATGCAATACTAGTTCTTTTACGAGGTTTTGGGGCACTGGGAGGACAGGAAGGAAGATTAACTGATTCAGATCTAACGTTAGCATCTCCTACTGCGGGTGTCTCAGCAATATTTTCATTATCTTCGTCTAAATTAACCGCATCTACTTCATTTTCTTCTTCTATACCATAATTTTCCTGAGCTTCTACATAATCCATATCGTGAGCACCTACACCTATTTCTTCCTCAAAAGGTGTACCAAGCGGTACCCGAGGCGAAGGCACACGGGTATATCTACTACTTGAATTACCTCTACCGCTAGTAATTCGCTTTTTACTACCACTACCGCTTCCGGATCAAAAATTTTTAACACCTTTAGTAGCGAGGTTTCTTAATTTATCCATAATATAAATTAAATTAAACTAAAAATATTCAAAATACACAAATATAATAAAATTAAATATTAAACAATTAAGACAATAAATAAAAATTAAACGTAAGAGATGGAACAACAATATCAAATTTTAAAAGTATCCGAAGATTGCGACTTTAGAAACATCCGCTCGTACTTTGTAAACGAAAAATTAAAAAATTAAAGTGAACACTTTAAGAAATTAAATATATTGAATATTTGAGAATTGAGAATTGAGATTTGAGGGAGAATGAGATTTGAGAGAGTGAAAAATTGTGTGAAAAATGATTTGAAGTTGTAGTGTATTTATAGACTTTTTTGGGGGATTAAAAAGTATTTTTTAAAGTTTTTTTTTTTAATAAATGGGCCCAAACTAGCCGTTTGGACCCAAAAACGGCTATATAGCTGTTGGGCCAGCGGCTAGTTTGGCCCAAAATCCAAAATATCTTTTTTTAAAAAAATAAAAAAAATTCCGGCCCGGGCCGGTTAACCGGCTGGCCTGGATCGGGCTTGGTCCGGGCCGGATTAGCCGGGCCTATTTTAACAAAATAACCAGCCCGGGACCCGGAACCCTAAAGCCCTAGGGCTTACCGGGCCGGGTCAACCCGAGCCGGGTTAGGTACTCGGGCCGGGTCGGGCCGGCCCACTTGACACGCCTACTTTGACTTTAGACCAACTTTCACTAATATAACTTGTGATAATTAAAAAGTGACACTTGACCAAAATAACACTCTAAAGATTAACAGTTTAGGGCCTCCAGGTTGTGTGTAGGTAGCTAATGCCATAGTGCATATTGATGACTACGCTTAGACACTATGAAAAGCTCACATATGGTGGTGAATGATGTACCTCAATTTTCCATGAGTAGGGGTGGGAGGCAAAGTGGACTGTAGTACTAAAAATTAACACTTCAACCTGAACCATAAAACACTCCAGATAATTATGAGAGTACATGGTTATCCAATGAATTTGACATCATTAGATATAGTGGTGACAAATGGGTTGACCGGATCGGATTTGGGCAGATTGAAAATGGATTGGATTACAATCCACACATATGAATATGGGTAAAAAATGGCTTGGGTAAGAAATGAATTAGGTAAAATGGTTTGAGTTAATTGAAATCAGTTTTAACAATTTAAAAAAAATTACTTTAAAGGGTTAGAAAATGTTTACAGTTTTCTCATGTTGGTTGACTTGAATATTTGAATAAATAATTTTCCAATGGATTTATTCTCCTTTAATTTAAGGAAAATGATTTCCCTATATAAAGCAAGGAAAACATGTTATTTCCCACAATATAGTCGGGTACGTAGAATTTGTATATTACAACAACAACTACAACTCGAGTTCATGTATAAATAAGAATACAATGAAGTATCAAATACCCTCAACACAAGATCAAAATGACCTTTCCAAGAGGTGTATTTATTTTTCAGAAAAATAAAGATGAAACAAAAATTGAATAGGCCAAGTCATCCGAATTCACGGAGTTTCCTTAAGAAAATAATTCCCCTCACTGTACCCGAGGTTGTGGAATTTTTCCTCCCAGGATAAAATGGTCAACAATCCAACTATAGCGGTATCTTAAATAGTCGAATTCTATGAATGCACGCAACGGTTTTTATGATCACACAGAGTATTTTGATGACAAGAGGAATCTTTTTTAATTCAGAAAATTTCATACTCAAAACCTGTGGAAGAAAAAGGTTTTTATAGCCATAACATGCCTCTTTGAAAAGGTGGCATTGGTTCAATTTAGAGGTGTGACTTTTTCCTGAAAATGCATGTCTGTTTATCCTAAATAGTGCATCTGTTCCGAACAGGTATGTCACTTTATGAATTAGAGTGTATTTTCGTTGAACAATTGCAACTTTCTGTAGCATTTGTTCGAAAACAGTGCATCAATTCATGAAGCAGTGCAGCAACATCAGTTCGAAAATGTACACCAGTTCATGAAACAGTGGCACCAGTTCATTCAAACCAGTGAAACAGTGCGCTACATGCATGCATTTATAAATGGAGTTTCAAAAGAGTATTTTCGGATTGAATTTATTTATTTCTATTAAATAAAATTTGTCCAAAAAGATAGATCTCATCGATCGATCATTTGACAAATCCAAATCCAAATTCAAAGCTGAGCCGAGCAAGCGACGATGATGATGATACGAGGTGTCATCTAGTTCTTGCCTCACTATCCATATGGAGTTAGTGTTTCTCAATATAAAAACCCTCAAGTTCTCTTCTTCCATCAATGTGGGAGAAAGAGTAAACTTGCCAATTTGGGAGTATACTTTCTATTTTTGTGTCTCCTTTCCTCCACTCTTTTATTCTCCATTTTTCGTTCACACTTCTTTCATCTACTGTGAACCCCAAATCCCCCACATGAATGGGGAATGGCTATTTTTTGTAAAACTTTTACAGACAAGTATGTGATCATCAAGTAAAGACCGATCGCATCTGGATAAGTGGGTTTTCTTTGAACTTTCCGTAGTGAACACGCATCGGATGCACTCGGTCAATCAGTAGATTTGATATCTTTGAACCGTCGAGCTTTAATATACACCTTGTCATGCCCCAAAATCCTATCGGGCCGGACTGGCACCTGAAGCCGAGAAGGCCCGGGAGAACCCGTTCAAATACCTGTACTTTCACTTACATGTCACCAAAAATTTGGGCAGCACTTCGCTGCACATAAAAGGGTCTAATTACCTGTATCAGCGCAACACGCACAAATATATATATATATATATATATATATATATATATATATATATATATATATATATATATATAATACTTGGCCGTCAGGGCCACCACATATACGAATATAACATCACTATATAAACTTCCATGACTTTACCCTTCCTTATGTCTACAAAGCCTCTAGGATATACATGACATAACTAGGGTCGGGACGAACCCCCGCCCACACATGACTCCTGTACAATAACAAAATATAAGGAACTAACTCGGAAAGATCTGAAGCAAACTGGAGCTCACCAACAACAGCTGTATGACCTGGCTCCAACTTGTGCGGTGTATGAGCTGAGGTACCTGTGCCTGCAGCATGAAATGCAGGTCCCCCATGAGGGACATCAGTACGAAATATGTACTGAGTATGTAAAGCTGTAAATAATCATATGTGATATGAGGGATCAAGAAAATCAGACACAAGTGAATAAATCATAATAGAAGTGAACCACACTTCATAAACACTTTTAGGATCATGAACATTATCATTAATCTGAATTAGGTTCTTGAATTCAAACACATTTGTGGAACGGTACACATTCGTTCATTTCATTCTTTACAATTATCATTCGCCATTACCTCCTCCTCCCGAACCTCCAACCACCTAACAATAATCAATATTGTACCGTACTGTGACCATTAGGCTGCCCCCAGTACATATCAATTGGGATCGACCCATGCTAGGATTATGCCCCTGGGATACCACCCATAAACACATAAATAGGGATCGACCCATGCTAGGCTTATGCCCCTGGGATACCACCCACACGTATATCAAGTAACACATAAGAGATTTTTCCAATAACTTAGTTCAAAAGCTTTTGAGATTATTACATTAGTGTTTATGCCAATATAGTACCTTTGGAACAATGATATATCAATAGGAATCAAGTAATAGACCTTCTATACAATAACGACGTAATAAAGACTCATTGGTACATCAACAATGTGTTTCAGAATCATCAATATCACAACAATGAAATAGGAGCCTTTTGGTATATCAATGAAACATTTTGACACTTTATAGAATGGAAATAACTTCGTTGGTAACGTAGAACAATACCTGTTTTTGGACAACCTCGGAATCTTACTTGATGGAACATTGGTGTTTTCATGCCAAAGAACATCGTTAGAGTATGCTTTACATACCTCATTGTAGATTCGGATACCAATTCAACACAACTTCCCGCCTTTACAAATCACTTATCTACAATGAAATGTTTGGCATCTAGTATTAGCAACCCAACACCACAATTCTCTTCCATAATTCCATACAACCAATATTTGCAAAACATTCCAAAAACCAACTTGAACAATAGGTTTATGTGTATATATATATATAATCATCATTTCAATACCACATCATCAATACAAAATCCCTTCACAATTCAACATAATCCAACCATGCACAAGAATAATCCAACATCATTTCCCAATCATCTTTCAACAACAATCAAATAACATACTTCTTATGCTCACATGCATATATATGTATATACATATCCATATAAATAACACCAACATAATTTACATCCTTACCATAAAATGGCCCTTTTGGTTTTGAAGTCCTGTTGGCACAAATAAGGGGTGCTTCTCGAAGCCCTTGAGACGGTGAACACAACTACGGAATCAATTTGGACTTTCCACGGTTGAATCACAAGATAATTAGAGTTGAAATTAGGCTAGGGTTTGTTCCTTCTTATGATTGATGATGAATATGAGTTTTTGAACTCATTTACATGTATATATACACATATTTCCATCCATAATATCATCGAAAATGACCAAAGTGCCCTTAAAATTTAAATAATGTCAAATATGTCCTCCGATGGACTGTTTTGACAAGCTGAAGTAGATAGATCATAAATCTTTGATCAGATATTGGATTTGGGTGAAATTGGTATAATTGGAAATATAATTCAAATGTATCTCATTTCATATAAAGTAGGCCACCCAGTTCATCCTGTACAAGGAGCATAAAAATCTGTTTTGAGAGGCTGAAGTAAAACGAGTATAACTCCTTACTCAGGTGTTGGATTTGGATGAAACCAATTGCATGGGAAATAAGACTCAAAGATTTTTCTTTTGATATGTGGTATCTCTCCCAGTTAATTATATTGAGGGAGTTATGACCGTTCAAAGTTGACCCAAAAGCTGGCAGGCCTTAGTATTTTCTTGCACATTTACTGTTCACATAATCTGTTTTGAGAGGCTGAAGTAAAACGAGTATAACTCCTTACTAAGATGTTGGATTTGGATGAAACCAATTGCATTGGAAAGAACACTCAAAGATCTTTCTTTTTATAGGTGGTATCTCGCCCAGTTCATTATATTGAGGGAGTTATGACCGTTCAAAGTTGACCCAAAAACTGGCAGGCCTCAGTATTTTCCTGCATGTTTACTGTTCACATCCCGGCCACCGTTTTATAGTTTCGAACGTGCTCACTTATATCCGAAACTTATACGTTTTTGAAAATCTTTATATCGTTGGAAATCTTATTCAATAACCTTCGTATGGAAACATCAACGGGCAAATTCCGGTATAAATTAGGTCGATTCCTATACACATATAATCAAACTATACACTTGAAACCATCTCAAATAATCAATACTCATACTCAAACTCATATATATACCTAACTTAGGATAAATACATATACTCCAACACATATAACAATGGCTAATGCACGTAATTAAGTACGGGGTGTTACATCCTTCCACCCTTAAGGACATTCATCCTCGAATGTGAATGTAGTTATTTAGCCGAAACAAGTTCGAATTCATAATTGATATTCACGTCATCATATAGATGTTATGCATATCTAAAAACTTACTTGTTAGTGTCCCAGTTCCACTCCTTTTACTTCTTTTTCATCTTTGAACAAATAAGGGTATTTCAATTTCATTGCTTCCTCCGCTTCCCATGTAATCTCTTCCCTTTGTTGATTTCTCCAAAGTACTTTCACCGATGCTATTTCTTTATTTCTCATCTTCTTAACTTGACGATCTAATATAGTAATAGGCATCTCCTCATAGGTAAGGTCTTCTGTTACTTGCACATCTTCAGTAGAAGTAATAAGGGACGGATCTCTGATGCACTTTCGAAGCATCGATACATGAAATACTGGATGCACTGATGAGAGTTCCTGGGGTAGCTCTAATTCATAAGCAACTTGCCCATATCTTCGAATAATCTTATACGGGCCTATATATCGTGGACTCAACTTTCCTTTCTTGCCAAATCTCATCACCCCTTTTATTGGCGATACCTTCAAAAATACCCAATCGCCTAACGAAAACTCTAGCCCTCTTCTTCTAATATCCGCATATGACTTGTGTCTACTTTGGGCTATTTTCAACCGTTGCTAAATCACCTTGACTTTTTCTATGGCTTGATACACAAGATCCGGTCCGAACATAAGAGTTTCACCCGCTTCGAACCATCCTATTGGTGATCTGCACTTCCTCCCATATAAAGCTTCATATGGTGCCATTTTGATACTTGAATGATAGCTATTATTGTAGGCAAACTCAATAAGAGGTAAATGATCATCCCAGCTGCCTTTAAAATCTATAACATATGCTCGTAGCATATCTTCAAGTGTTTGAATGGTGCGCTCTGCTTGTCCATCCGTCTGAGGGTGAAAAGCTGTACTCAGATTCACTTGTGTTCCAAAACTCCGTTGGAAAGACTTCCAAAAGTTTGCAGTAAATTGAGTTCCCCGATCCGATATAATAGAAGTTGGCACTCCATGTAATCGGACTATTTCTTTAACATACAGTTTCGAATATTCTTCAACTGTGTAAGTGGTCTTAACGGGTAAGAAATGTGCGGATTTAGTAAACCTATCCACAGTCACCTATATAGAGTCAAATTTCTGAGCTGTACGAGGCAAACCTGTAACAAAATCCATGTTGATCATGTCCCACTTCCAAATTGGAAGATCTATGCATTGCATATAGCCTCCGGGCTTTTGATGTTCCACTTTAACTCGTTGGCAATTTGGACATTCAGCTACAAATTCTGCGATGTTCATTTTCATGTCATTCCACCAATACATATCTTTCAAATCTTGATACATTTTGGTTGATCCTGGATGAATAGAATACCTTGAAAAATGTGCCTCTGTCATAATCTTTTTTCTTAGCCCGTCTACATCCGGCACACACAATCGGTTTTGGCACTGAAGTACTCCTTCTCGCATAAGCTCAAATGCCTTGGTTGCACCACTCTGAACGTTCTCCTTAAGCTGTAATAAAATAGGGTCTGCATATTGCTTCTCTTTCACTTCAACTACTAATGAAGATTCCGCAGCATTATGTACGATAAGCTCTTTGTCTGGAGTTTCAAGAAGGCGAACTCCCAAACTAGCTAACTGGTGAAGATATTTAACTATCCCTTACCTTTCTATAGGAGTCATCATGGCCTTACAACTTAACACATCAGCTACTATATTCGCTTTCCCTGGATGATACAAAATATCGACATCATAATCTTTTAATAGTTCCATCCACCTTCGCTGCCTCAGATTTAGATCCTTCTGACTGAAAATATATTGTAAGCTTTTGTGATCAGTATATATATCAACATGAACCCCATATAAATAGTGGTGCCATATTTGTAAAGCAAAGATAATCGCTGCCAGCTCAAGATCGTGTGTAGGATAATTTTTCTCATGTGGCCGCAATTGTCTAGAAGCATATGCTATTACCTTACCATGCTGCATCAATACACATCCTAAACCAATTCTAGAAGCATCACAATACACTGTATACCCTTCTGTACCTTCTGGAAGTACCAACACAGGTGTAGAAGTCAACTTATTTTTCAATTCTTGGAAACTCTCCTCACACGTATCATTCCATTGGAATTTGGATGCTTTATGGGTTTGCTTGGTTAAGGGTGCTGAAATGGAAGAAAAGTCTTTAACAAACCTCCTATAATAACCGGCCAACCCGAGAAAACTATGAATCTCCATCGGCGTTGTGGGCCTTGGCCAGTTCTTCACAGCTTCTATCTTTTGAGCATCAACCTTTATCCCTTCACTAGATATGATATGACCCAAAAATGCCACCGATTTTAACCAAAACTCACATTTAGAGAACTTTGCATAAAGCTTACAATCACGAAGAGTCTGCAATGTCTGTCGTAAGTTATTGGCATGGTCCTCTTCTGATCTAAAATAAACTAGAATATCATCTATAAAAACTATCACAAATACATCCAGGAATGGCTTGAACACCCTATTCATCAAATCCATAAAAGCTGCAGGTGCATTTGTTAGCCCAAATGACATAACTAGAAACTCATAATGACCATACCTTGTTCGGAAAGTTGTTTTGGGTATATCTTTTTCTTTGACCCTTACTTGGTGGTAACCTGACCTCAAATCAATCTTAGAAAAGCACTTGGCTCCCTGTAACTGATCAAATAAATCATCAATTCTTGGGAGAGGATATTTATTCTTAATAGTCACCTTATTCAATTGCCGATAATTAATACACATTCTCAGTGAACCATCCTTTTTGCGCACAAATAAAACTGGTGCTCCCCAGGGGGACATACTAGGCCTTATGAATCCCTTCTCTATCAAATCTTTCAATTGCTCTTTCAATTCTCGCAATTCTGCTGGGGCCATTCTATATGGAGAAATGGAGATTGGTTGGGTGCCTGGTATTACATCAATACCAAACTCTACTTCTCGTTCAGGAGGCAAACCTGGAAGATCTTCAGAAAATACATCAAGAAATTCATTTACCACCGGAACAACTTGAAAAGTTGGTGGCTCCGCTTGTGTATCCCTTACTCTAACTAAATGATATAGGTATCCCTTGGAAATCATTTTTCTTGCTTTCAAATAAGAAATAAATCTACCTTTTGGTGCGCCAATCTTACCTTGCCATTCAATAACTGCTTCATTAGGAAAATGTAAATACATCTTTTTTGTACAACAGTCAATTTTGGCATAACAAGATGCCAACCAATCCATACCCATTATAACATCAAAATCTACCATTTCTAGTTCCATGAGATTGGCCATCGTGTCTCGACCACACACAGTTACTACAAAATCTTTATAAACTCTTCTAGCAATAATAGATTCCCCAACCGGGGTAGACACTTCCAATGGCTTATCTAACAATTGGGGGGGGGTTCTTTTGAACTTTCCAGCAACCAAAGGAGTAACATATGATAATGTAGAACCGGGATCAATTAGAGCATATACATCAAATGAAAATATGGACAACGTACCCGTAACCACATCTGGGGAAACCTCTAGATTCTGTCGATCCGCTAAAGCTTAAGTGTGATTCTGAGTCCCGCTGGAACTGGCAACTCTTGTTTTATTTCTAGCGTGACCCATGGGTCGTGCACCTCTACCAGAATAAGATACCGGTGATGATGATGCAACAGATGATCCCAAAGGTCGTGCTACACCACCTGCGCGCCCCTTCGTGGGCATTCTCTCATTATATGCCCCGTCATACCGCACCAATAACAAACATTTGTTCCCATTCGACATGCGCCCATATGATACCTTCCACATTTATTGCATGGCTCTCGAGGAGGTCTCAGTTGGATCATATTTCCTTGCCCATGATAACCCACAGATCGCGAACTATGACCTTCACTTCTTTGCCCAAATTGACTGCCTATGAACCCCTGATGCTGTGGTGGAGCACTAGCTGCAGAATAAGAAAATAATGGCCTAGGTAGTCTAGCAGAAAATTGAGGTCTAAAACCTTCCTGTTGCGCCATAAACTGCCCTGTAGATCTGGCCCTCTTAGAAGATCCGCTTTCAAATTCTTGTGTTCTTCTTCTTTGCCTCTGATCTTCCATTTTCTGTGCAAATGCTTGGATCCTAGATATATCCATATCTTTATTCAGTGCAGCAATAGTACAATCCCTAACCAAATACGGATCCAATCCGTTCACATACCGATGAACTCTGTCATCCATAGTAGCTATAATATTAGGAGCATATCTGGACAAGGAATTAAATCAAAGACTATACTCCCTCACACTTGTATTACCCTGCCGAAGATTTAAGAACTGATCTGCACGGGCCTGACGAGTCTCATATGGAAGATAATGATCAATAAATGCCTCTTTGAACTCTTTCCAACTAGCTGGGGGTGCATCAATGCCCCTCGATCGTTTCCAGTCTTCATACCAATATATAGCCTCACCTTTGAATCTATACGCGGCTAACTCCATTGTCTCTCCGCCCAATACATGCATCACCTCTAGGGCCCTTTGGATCTGATCAATAAAGTCCTGCGGATCTTCATTAAGATCGGATCCGATAAAAGTAGGCGGATCCATCTTAATAAAATCTTGCGTTCGAAGACTAGCCGCCCTATCAGTACTGCTAGAACCCGCAGCAGGAATGGCTTGCCCTTGGACTTGACCAGTAACTATACGACTCAAAAGTTGCACTGCATTTCTAAGATCTTGATCAACAACAATAATAGGTGGCTCTGGGGATATAGTTCTCCTCCCCCTTACTTCTTCTGGACTGGGGGAAGTTTCTGATGCATGCTCAGCTGGAGCCTCACTTTGATTAGCTGGTATAGTGGGTGACTTACTAGTCCCCTCTTCGGCAGCCACATCTACTTGATTACCGGTATTCTTGCTTCTGGTAGCCGGCATCAATACTATAATAAGAGAAATAAACTGATTCAGTGGTCAACTATGACTTCATATACAATATAAGCTCTATCGCACGATCTAAGACATGAAGAAAAGAAACAATTCCTAAATGTCCATAGCCTCCTGTTTATAGGTGTGGTGCATAACACACCGATAAATAAGACTCTATGTAGACACGGCTTTATAGACTCACTAGGACGAACCTCTCTGATACCACTTTTGTCACGCCCCAAAATCCCATCGGGCCAGACTGGCACCCGAAGCCGAGAAGGCCCGAGAGAACCCGTTCAAATACCTGTACTTTCACTTATATGTCACCAAAAATTTGGGCAGCACTTCGCTGCACATAAAAGGGTCTAATTACCTGTATCAGCGTAACACGCACAAATATATATATATATATATGTAATACTTGGCCGTCAGGGCCACCACATATACTAATATAACATCACTATATTAACTTCCATGACTTTACACTTCCTTATGTCTACAAAGCCTCTAGGATATACATGACATAACTAGGGTCGGGACGAACCCCCGCCCACACATGACTCCTGTACAATAACAAAATATAAGGAACCAACTCGGAAAGCTCCTAAGCAAACTGGAGCTCACCAACAACAGCTGTATGACCTGGCTCCTACTTGTGCGGTGTATGAGCTGAGGTACCTGTGCCTGCAGAATAAAATGCAGGTCCTCCATGAGGGATGTCAGTACAAAATATGTACTGAGTATGTAAAGCTGTAAATAATCATATGTGATATGGGGGATCAAGAAAATCAGACACAAGTGAATAAATCATAATAGAAGTGAACAACACTTCATAAACACTTTTAGGATCATGAACATTATCATTAATCTGAATTAGGTTCTTGAATTCAAACACATTTGTGGAACGGTATACATTCATTCATTTCATTCTTTACAATTATCATTCGCCATTACCTCCTCCTCCCGAACCTCCAACCACCTAACAATAATCAATATTGTACCATACTATGACCATTAGGCTGCCCCCAGTACATATCAATTGGGATCGACCCATCCTAGGCTTATGCCCCTGGGATACCACCCATAAACACATAAATAGGGATCGACCCATGCTAGGCTTATGCCCCTGGGATACCACCCACACGTATATCAAGTAACACATAAGAGATTTTTCCAATAACTTAGTTCAAAAGCTTTTGTGATTATTAAATTAATGTTTATGCCAATATAGTACCTTTGGAACAATGATACATCAATAGGAATCAAGTAATAGACCTTCTATACAATAACGACGTAATGAAGACTTATTGGTACATCAACAATGTATTTCAGAATCATCAATATCACAATAATGAAATAGGAGCCTTTTGGTATATCAATGAAATATTTTGACACTTTATAGAATGGAAATAACTTCGTTGGTAACGTAGAACAATACGTGTTTTTGGACAACCTCGGAATCTTACTTGATGGAACATTGGTGTTTTCATGCCAAAAAACATCGTTAGAGTATGCTTTACATACCTCGTTGTAGATTCAGATACCTATTCAACACAACTTTCCGCCTTTACAAATCACTTATCTACAATGAAATGTTTGGCATCTAGTATTAGCAACCCAACACCACAATTCTCTTCCATAATTCCATACAACCAATATTTGCAAAACATTCCAAAAACCAACTTGAACAATAGGTTTATGTGTGTATATATATATATAATCATCATTTCAATACCACATCATCAATACCAAATCCCTTCACAATTCAACATAATCCAACCATGCACAAGAATAATCCAACATCATTTCCCAATCATCTTTCAACAACAATCAAATAACATACTTCTTATGCTCACATGCATATATATGTATATACATATCCATATAAATAACACCAACATAATTTACATCCTTACCATAAAATGGCCCTTTTGGTTTTGAAGTCCTGTTGGCATAAATAAGGGGTGCTTCTCGAAGCCCTTGAGACGGTGAACACAACTACGGAATCAATTTGGACTTTCCACGGTTGAATCACAAGATAATTAGAGTTGAAATTAGGCTAGGGTTTGTTCCTTCCTAAGATTGATGATGAATATGAGTTTTTGAACTCATTTACATGTATATATACACATATTTCCGTCCATAATATCATCGAAAATGACCAAAGTGCCCTTAAAATTTAAATAATGTCAAATATGTCCTTCGATGGACTGTTTTGACAAGCTGAAGTAGATAGACCATAACTCTTTGCTCAGATATTAGATTTGGGTGACATTGGTATCATTGGAAAGATAATTCAAAGGTATTTCATTTCATATAAAGTAGGCCACCCAGTTCGTCCTGTACAAGGAGTTATTGATAACGCTCAATCTACAGCTCTCGTAGGAGTGTAAAGCGGTCGTTAGCAAATATAGAACCCAACCTGGGTTGGGTATCGATCCCACAGGGAATAGCTTGGCCAATAAGTAAGTAAAATTACTAAACTTTTAGTGCAAGTCTCGTAAGAGGGGGGATTCTTGTCGTGCAAGTAATTAAATAAAGTATCAAAATAAAAGCTGAAAATAAAAAGAAAGAATGTTACGTGAGTTGTAAACAATGAGAATTGAAGCGTTGGGGTTATGTCCACCTTCTGAGGTATACGTCTCTATTGGCTATGAGTGTGTAGAGTCTTGACATGTAATTGCTTATAGAGAATTGTAGTCGATGGTAAATCCAAGCGTCTCTCGACCTAAACAAGGACTATTTCACTTTAACTCTCTCGAGCTTAAAGCGTGTCTAACGATACGAATTCTCCAAGAGGTTAGTCCAGTTACGGCACTAGCTTTTTAATAGGAAAGGGTGTCCTACTACCTTGACATTATCTCTTTTCCAGACAAATAACCTTTCTCGCGAACAAGTTAAACGTTAGACTGGCGTTATTCTATGTGTCTGCAGCCACAAGAATTTGCATTAAGATGAAGAGAATAATGATATAAGCAACATACGTGTCACGAACTCACAAACTCACAGCAATAGATAGTATCTCATTCGGCTTCCATAACCCCAACAGAGAGGTTTAGTTACCCATGAATGCGAAGGAGATCACGATTTGCATTGTTATTGTTGAGTAATGGCGTGTGGATTAGGTGTTAGGCGTGTGGCGTGATTCCTTAGCAAATAACAATTCTCTTGTTGTGGAATTTAAGAGTAGAATTAATGGAAAGATTAGAAGAGTGAATAGAAGTGTAGTAGTGGAAGAAGAGAGGGATGGAAGAAGATTAATTGTTGAATGTATCTCTCCACTAAGGGAGGACTTGCCTCTCCACTAAGGGAGGACTTCCTTAAATTCTCTAGTATGATAGGGTATTTATAATACTCCTATCCTACTCCTACTATGCTAATGAAATAAATAACCAAATCCTACTAAACTAAGGAAATACTTAACCCATTTGTACTAGGTTAATGTAACATTCTCCTAATCCAAATAAACTAATGAAATACATAACCCAATTGTACTAGGTTAATGTATCATTGTCAAAATCCAGCTTTGTGTCTGTAAGTCCCCAAAGTCTTTAGAAATGTTGTTTTAGCCCGGGACAGATTTTCCATGCAGCAGTTTTGGTCCAGGTCCCCAGAGTCTTCAGAAATGTTGTTTTAGCCCGGGACAGAGTTTCCATGCAGCAGTTTTGGTCCTTAGGCGTGTAAACTCCCTTTCCTTCCTTCGTGAGCTTTCTTTTGCGTCAAGTAAGCCATAAAATGCTGAATTTTGCATCATTTATACCTGAAACTTTACTAATCATGTTCGTTAGCTCATTTATAGGAAAAAGGACTAAAAGTGCATGAAATATATAATTTGTTCTCAAAACTAGGCTAAAATATGGGCAAAATATATTGATATAGGCGCGTAAATTCGCCTATCATCAACACCCCACACTTGAAGCTTTGTTCGTCCTCGAACAAAATATCATGTCCCTCTAAACATCAACTTAGGGTTTCACAGCAACAACACAAAACATTCGTCAAGACAAGCACAACAATTATCAACAAAGAGTAGTTTTCCGATTATTAGTAGAAACAATTTAACCTCTAGCATAGACTCGTGATGGTGATCAACTCACATGCAAACATTAAGGTGCATAGAATCATATACAACTATCCAAAGCTCATCAACCATGTGTGTCTCACAATATAGTACCCATAATCACTCACAAATATAGCATATCTTTCAAACATGGGTATCAAAATGTCCTTGCTCTCACTCTCACAAAGAATTCATATGTAGCAACTGATGACCATAGGCTTGCCCTTAATGTAGTACTCCACTAAATGTCGGAATGTTAAGATTAGGATCAAGTAGGTCTTTTGATGGTTGTAATGTAGGCTAAGGGACGGGTAGGATCAACTATTTTGGCCAGAAATAGTGACTAAGTTCCTAAGCACTTTAATACATCACATTGTATTATTGACACTTTTTTCTTTCAACCTTTCTTTCTTTTATTCTTCCACCCTTGTTCTCATCTTTTGTTTTTCAATTTTAAGCACAACTCACTTTTCATCTTTCTTTTTCTTTTTCTTTTCACAACATACCTCTTATGATAGCACGTTCTTTCTTTTTCATAACACATTCAAGAACCATTCCAATTTATAGCATTATACTCACCCAATTTCCTCTTATGTTGTCACATGACTTTTTCACTTTAAAGCACTTAGGAATTTGGATCAAATTATGGTCTTGAAAGAAAATGGATTAGGCTTACATACAAGGTTGTCAAAGAAATAGGCTAAAGGCTCAAAAGGGTTTAACTAGGATGATGTCCATGGGTAGGTAAAACTAAAGGTAAACAAATATAGGTTGCCAAAGAAATGCCTAAATCATATCCTAAACTTACACTCCTTATTTTCGCTTTGCATACATACCAGGCAAGTTCTAGCATCAGCCACATACATAGAAGATACTATTATCTCACACACACAAGGCACATGGTCGACTTGATTGGAAGTAATATAGACTCTTGACCCAACAATTGAAGGAATTGAATCACACAATATCACATAATGAGTCACGACTAGAGCCTAAACATCTCAATAGTCACAATTGTAGCACATACTCTTGTTATGATCTCATGCTGCCTATCAAAATAATTTTATGCGAAGCTAGAAAAAATTTTACTCCTAAACAAAAATGAAACAAAAGAAAACAAACATAGATGCGAGTATAGAATGCAATACCACCACCCCACACTTAGTCGGGACACTGTCCTCAGTGGAAAATAAATACGAGGAACCTGGTTGGTCGGACATCCTCTATGTCTGGGGTCATACCCCTTGCATTGGACTCATCATCAAAGTCGTCATCCTTAAAATTTCCTCATAAGTATCCCACTTAATTCCAAGCGTGAGTCGAGGTGTTTGCAGCGGGGAGGGTTCTCCTTGCTCCTTGCGGCTTCTTTTCTTTCTCTTTTGGGAAGTGGTAGCCTTCTCCTTGCCTTGTCTTGCTTTAGGTTCCATTGTACCTGAGACTAGAAATAGTGTTAGTGGTAGCACAATCTCAATGGATACAATCTATACACAGGCAGTAGGGGTACCACCCCACACTTAGTTTCGTTGACACAAATTAGTGAAGTGAAAGTGGTCGATTACTTAGATTTCGTCGACATACGTTTTAGGATTGTATTCCGAAAAGAAAATTAGCAATGCATCACTTACTTGCAGCCATCGGACTACTTTCATGGTAAATATAGCAACACTACTACATAGGGGTTACCACATGGAATAGTTATTCTTTCAATAATCACAACCTCCTATGTCGGTAGGCACTATAAGTCTTATCCCGATGAACGGGATAGCCTAACATGTAAGTATCCAAGTAGCAATCTTAAACAATGTTCAAGATTATAGCAATTCCGCAAATAGTATAACAATGCTATTAAAACCAAATTCGAGTCGGAAACAAGTCAAGATTTTCCTACGTAATTGTTCACTCACATGATTTTGTATCAACAATCCAAACACATGAACATCACCAACAATCTTATACGATTTAGCAATTCATAATAGACATAGCAATGTAGTACTTATGAGAAATAAATGAAGAATAAGAGAGTACTTACTTGCTTGAAGCTTGTGGAGATGGTTTTGTGAATTGGAAGAGCAAAAGAAGAAAATTTTGAGATGATTTAGAGAGGGAATGCGGTGCCTTTAGGTCAATTTTTAGTGTGGTTATATTTCAAGACTAAGTCCCCTTTATATAGGAAGAGTATGGGTTGGGTTATGACCCATTTACAATCAGATTTGGAGACAAAAATGCCACATATGCGGCGCATAATGCTTAGCATAGTCATGACATATGCGGCGCATTGTCTATGGCATAATGGGACATATGCGCCGCATAGTCTATGGCATTTGTAGACATATGCGCCGCATAGTCTATGGCATATGAGATACTGAGACCAAATGCCATAGCATAGGCGGCGCATAGTCAAAAGCATACCTAGGAATAGGCGGCGCATAGTGTCTAGCACACTAGATTCCGAGACCTTAGGCTATAGGATAGGTTGTGCATCGTTCGTGGCCTAGTTTTACCAAGGCCTAGCCTTCCTCGATGCCTATTTTGACGTGAGAAATGCTCAATCCATAGCCTTATGAATCACCATTCCTAACTTACCGACTTTACCATACAATGCGTCCAAATCGTCAATTGAAATCAATCTCCTCGTTGAATACCTCTTGCACCTACTTTTGCTCAAAACCAAATGAAAATGATTAGTACGATGAGTTGCCTCCCACCAAGCGCCTTATTTTTGGTCGTGGCACGACTCTTATTTTTGGATTTTTCATTTACCGAAACAAAACAAGTACTAGAATGAAAGGAAAAACGATAAACGATAAAACGATGGGTTGCCTCCCATCTAGCGCCTTATTTATTGTCGTGGCTCGACATAGTAATCTCGAGTACTTAGACTTCATCGAGATAAGTGATGGATCATTTTCTAAAAGTATTTAGACGATAATGAGGCTTACCTGTGGTCATGCGATCTTTTTCGAGCTGGCTCATACGTTTCTCCGGAGAGTCACCAATTATATCATCAATAGTCCAACCCATAGCTCTCTTGTACCTTATCAGAGCAGAGATGAGAGCCTCCACGTGCTGTTCACTTAAATCATCCGCCACACTTATCGGAAGTATACTTCCACTTTCCAAGAATACATACCTTAGATAATTGGGGAGCTCTTGCGATTCTAGCATTGGTGGCTCGTCAATGTGAGTCTTCGCTGTTGGTTGATTCTTGAGATCACAATCCGGTTTCTTAGGAGTATAAGACTCTATTTCTATTAGATCACCCATAAGTTCTTCATAATCTTCATTATCCTCATGCTCAACATTCAGTGGCGCAACAGACAATGGCTCAACAGTAGGTTGTTTCTCTATAGATAATGCTTTCGTATCCTCATAATGAACATCAGCTACAGATGACTCATTCATATCGCTGGGCTGCTTCATTGTTTTGCATATATCAAACCGTACCACTTCGTCATTAATTCGAAACAAAAGCTCATTATCTTTTATGTCAATAAGCACACTTCCAGTTGCAAGGAAAGGACGTCCCAAGATTATGGGAACTTCAGAATCCTCCTTACAATCCAGAATAATGAAGTCGGCAGGAAAGATGAATGACGAAACCTTCACCAACACATCATTCAAGATACCCACAGGTCGTTTTACCGACCTATCATCCATCACAAGCCTCATATTGGTTGGTGTAGGGTCACCTAGCCCCAACTTCTTGTAGATGGATAGTGGAATCAAATTGATGCTAGCACCTAGATCGCACAATGCCTTGGCAAAATCCAACGATCCAATTGTGCAAGGAATAGTGAAAGCTCCAGGATCTGCCTTCTTTTGAACTAGCGATCTTGTAGCGATTGCACTACAATGATGAACATTATCCGCCAAGTCATAACTTGCTGCCCTCTTCTTTGTCAAGAGATCCTTCATAAATTTCGCATACCCAGGCATTTGTTCAAGTGTCTCCACCAATGGAACATTAGGTGAGCTGCTTTAACATAGTCATGAATTTGCTGAACTTTGTGCCATCCGCCACCTTCTTCAATCTTTGGGGAAAAGGTGGTGGTGGGTATGGAAGTGTTCTCTCCATGGCTTTCTTCTCCTCTTGCTTCCGTTTTTCCACTTTTTTAGTTTGCACGTCGTTGGGAGTGACGTTAGTAACGTCATCCGTGGACTCCTCACGTTTCGCATTGTTATCCTTGTCCGCAACTTCGTCAACCACTTGCTTTCCTTTTGCTGAAGCTTTAAGTACCTTACCACTTCTGGTAGTGATGGCCATGCATGACCCATCATTCTTTGGGTTTTGCACAGTATCGCTTGGTAAGGTGCCAGCCTTTCTTTGATTAAATGGTGCTGAAAGTTGGCTCAATTGCTGCTCTATTTGCCTGATAGAAGTGGAATGAGAATCAACTAGTTGCTTCATGGAGGACAAATCATCAATCACCTCCTTAACTCCTGCGCTCGTTGCTTCCACTCCTTTCAATAACTTAGCCATCATGTCTTCCATACTCCCAGAATTAGATGTGGTGGTATCATGTCTACCAGGGGGGACGTACAAACCACTCTTTTCATTATTTTTCTTCCAACTACCTTGGTCTTTGCTTCCAGATTTATCATAATAGTTCCGACCTTGGTTTCCTTGGGCATTCCCACGGAAAACCCCCTGATTGTTCAAGTAGTTGGCCTCCTCTTCAGAATCAGATTCGTCTCTTCCTTTTAGCACTACAGCTTTCACTTTTTCGGTCTTCCCTGATAATAAGTGCTTTGTCAGAAGATCCAATTGTGTTTTCATGTGCGCCATGTCTTTCTCACGTTCTTCTTCTCTTCTTCTTTGGTCTGCAGACAAGCCAATAGATAAAGTGGGGCTTGCTACCTCAGAATCCCTGGTATGCCAAGCTCTACTTTGTTTCGTCATACGATCTAGCATATTTCTTGCTTGACCAAAGGTGAGGTCCATGAAAGAACCTCCCGCTGCGTTGTCCACCACTGGTTTAGTTATTGAAGTCAAGGCTCTATACAAGATTTCCATGAGGTGAACATTAGTCATGTGATGGTTTGGGCATCTCGCTAGCTTTGTCTTGAACCTCTCCCATGTTTCATGAAGAGCTTCAGAGGGAAGCTGACGAAAGTTGCTGATTTCATCTCTCAATTGAGCCCTTTTGGATGGCGGAAAGAATCTTTCTAGGAAAGCGTCTCTCAATTGCCTCCAATTTGTAATAGAATCAGGAGTCAGCCCATTCTACCATAGAGTTGCATCCCCAGACAGAGACAATGGAAATAGACGTAATCGAATTGCATTCTGTCCAACGCCCGGATTGTCAAATGATTTGCATGTGGAAATAAAGTTGATCAGATGCATATTCGGATCATCGCCTGCTAGCCCACCAAATAATCCCTTGAGTTGCAAAAGCTGAATCATGGTGCTTGTGATATTAAACTTTGCTCCGGGTGCCAATGGCGGAAGAATAATAGCTCCGGTGGCACCAGGTCCGTCCAGATCGTCCTCATTGTCATGATTTGTTGCACATCCTGGGTTATCAATGTTTTGTTGTTGGACTTGAGCAGCGGCAAGAGCAGTTAATCTTGCTTGCTCGTGTTGAGCAGCCATCCTGTTGATTTCAGCTTGTGCCTCCATTGATGCACTGAATAAACCTAAAAAACAAAAAAAAACAACTAAAAGTAAAAGTACGAGAATCTTGAACCAAAGGGTCTAGTAATTATCACAAACTTGATTGACACTCGTATTCCCCGGTAACGACGCCAATTTTTGATAACGCTCAATCTACAGCTCTCGTAGGAGTGTAAAGCGGTCGTTAGCAAATATAGAACCCAACCTGGGTTAGGTATCGATCCCACAGGGAATAGCTTGGCCAACAAGTAAGTAAAATTACTAAACTTTTAGTGCAAGTCTCATAAGAGGGGGGATTCTTGTCGTGCAAGTAATTAAATAAAGTATCAAAATAAAAGCTGAAAATAAAAAGAAAGAATGTTACATGAGTTGTAAACAATGAGAATTGAAGCGTTGGGGTTATGTCCACCTTCTGAGGTATACGTCTCTATTGGCTATGAGTGTGTAGAGTCTTGACATGTAATTGCTTATAGAGAATTGTAGTCGATGGTAAATCCAAGCGTCTCTCGACCTAAACAAGGACTATTTCACTTTAACTCTCTCGAGCTTAAAGCGTGTCTAACGGTACGAATTCTCCAAGAGGTTAGTCCAGTTACGGCACTAGCTTTTTAATAGGAAAGGGTGTCCTACTACCTTGACATTATCTCTTTTCCAGACAAATAACCTTTCTCGCAAACAAGTTAAACGTTAGACTGGCGTTATTCTATGCGTCTGCAGCCACAAGAATTTGCATTAAGATGAAGAGAATAATGATGTAAGCAACATACGTGTCACGAACTCACAAACTCACAGCAATAGATAGTATCTCATTCGGCTTCCATAACCCCAACAGAGAGGTTTAGTTACCCATGAATGCGAAGGAGATCACGATTCGCATTGTTATTGTTGAGTAATGGCGTGTGGATTAGGTGTTAGGCGATCTTGTGGAATTTAAGAGTAGAATTAATGGAAAGATTAGAAGAGTGAATAGAAGTGTAGTAGTGGAAGAAGAGAGGGATGGAAGAAGATTAATTGTTGAATGTATCTCTCCACTAAGGGAGGACTTGCCTCTCCACTAAGGGAGGACTTCCTTAAAATCTCTAGTATGATAGGGTATTTATAATACTCCTATCCTACTCCTACTATGCTAATGAAATAAATAACCAAATCCTACTAAACTAAGGAAATACTTAACCCATTTGTACTAGGTTAATGTAACATTCTCCTAATCCAAATAAACTAATGAAATACATAACCCAATTGTACTAGGTTAATGTATCATTGTCAAAATCCAGCTTTGTGTCTGTAAGTCCCCAAAGTCTTCAGAAATGTTGTTTTAGCCCGGGACAGATTTTCCATGCAGCAGTTTTGGTCCAGGTCCCCAGAGTCTTCAGAAATGTTGTTTTAGCCTGGGACAGAGTTTCCATGCAGCAGTTTTGGTCCTTAGGCGTGTAAACTCCCTTTCCTTCCTTCGTGAGCTTTCTTTTGCGTCAAGTAAGCCATAAAATGCTGAATTTTGCATCATTTATACCTGAAACTTTACTAATCATGTTCGTTAGCTCATTTATAGGAAAAAGGACTAAAAGTGCATGAAATATATAATTTGTTCTCAAAACTAGGCTAAAATATGGGCAAAATATATTGATATAGGCGCGTAACGCGCCTATCATCAGTTATGATCATTTGAAGTTTACCCTAAAAATCTGTTTTGAGAGGCTGAAGTAAAATTAGTATAATTCCTTACTCAGGTATTGTATTTGGATGAAACCAATTGAATGGGAAATAAGACTCAAACATCTTTCTTTTTATATGTGGTAGCTCGCCCAGTTCATTATATTAAGGGAGTTATGACCGTTCAAAGTTGACCCAAAAACTGGCAGGCCTCAGTATTTTCCTGCACATTTACTGTTCACATAATCTGTTTTGAGAGGCTGAAGTAAAACGAGTATAACTCCTTACTAAGATGTTGGATTTGGATGAAACCAATTGAATTGGAAAGAACACTCAAAGATCTTTCTTTTGATAGGTTGTATCTCGTCCAGTTCATTATATTGAGGGAGTTATGACCGTTCAAAGTTGACCCCAAAACTGGCAGGCCTCAGTATTTTCCTGCACGTTTACTGTTCACATCCCGACCACCGTTTTATAGTTTCTAACGTGCTCGCTTATATCCGAAACTTATCCGTTTTTGAAAATCTTTATATCGTTGGAAATCTTATTCAATAACCTTCGTATGGAAACATCGACGGGCAAATTCCGGTATAAATAAGGTCGATTCCTATACACATATAATCAAACTATACACTTGAAACCATCTCAAAATAATCAATACTCATACTCAAACTCATATATACCTAACTTAGGATCAATACATATACTCCAAAACATATAAAAATGGCTAATGCACGTAATTAAGTACTGGGTGTTACACACCTAGACAACATATGTCATATAACCAACCTTTTACCATTTATGGTTCTCATTGTTTTATTATTTTCAGCTATGAACACGTCCCGGTTTCATGAAAGCTTAGAGAGTAAGCCTTTACTAATATTCTCTTTGAAGCGGCTTCCACTTCTCCCTCACATAGGTGATTTCTAAACGTTCAATCCTGTAGATTAAACTGTTTGGTCAAATCTGTCAAATTTAGATAATCATTAAAAGACTTTTCACCTTAAGTCTTATCCTAGTTTACTATACATTATCTACATCATGAGAATGGGTTGGGTAATTGACAATGTTGTCAGACACAACTTTGTTTGATCTCCTTGAACCTAGCTCTTGGGATCTCCAGTCTGCTAAGTAGAGTTACCGCCATGCTGACTCGTCCTAGGCCTTAAACCCATTCCCTTGGATGTTCTTTCCACTCCTTCTCTAGATAGGCCTTTTGTAAGTGGATCCGACACATTATTCTTTGACTTTACATAGTCAATAGTGATAATTCCACTAGAGAGAAGTTCCCTAACCGTATTATGTCTCCGTTGTATGTGACGAGATTTACCATTACACATCATGCTCCCTGCCCTACCTATTACCGCTTGGCTATCACAGTGTATACATACTAGTGCCACTGGCTTGGGCCAATACGAAATATCTTCCAAAAAATTTTGGAGCCATTCTGCTTCTTCACCGATTTTATCTAATGCGATAAATTCAGATTCCATTGTAAAGCGAGCGATACAAGTCTTTTTAGATAATTTTACAGAAACTGCTCCTCCACCGATCGTAAATATATATCCACTTGTGGATTTTAATTTGTTCGATCCGGTGATCCAATTTGCATCACTATATCCTTCAAGTACCGCAGGATATTTATTATAATGCAAAGCATAGTTTTAAGTGTATTTAAGATACCCCAAAACTCTTTTCATTGTCATCCAATGAGTTTTGTTGGGATTACTCTTATACCGACTCAATTTACTGATAGAGCATGCTATGTATGGTCATGTACAGTTCATTATATACATTAAACATCCCAATACTCTTGCGTACTGCAATTGTGAGTCACTTTTACCTTCATTCTTTCAAAGTGCAAAGTTCATATCCACTGGAGTCTTGGCAATACCGAATTCCATATCCTTTAACTTGTCAAGTACTTTTTTAATATAATGAGACTGTGACAATGCTAACCTTTGTAGAGTTCAATGGATTCTTATATCTAAGATCACATCTAAAACTCCAAGGTCTTTTATATCAAATTTGCTCTCGAGCATTCGTTTGGTTGCATTTATGTCACAAATATCTCTGCTGATGATCAACATATCATCCATATATAAACAAACAATGACTTGGTGATTTGGTGTGTCTTTAATATATACACATTTGTCACATTTATTTATCTTTAATCCGTTTGCCAACATGGTTTGGTCAAACTTTGCATGCCATTGCTTAGGTGCTTGTTTTAGTCCATAAAGTGACTTAACAAGTTTACACACCTTATTTTATTTTCCTGGACCACAAAACCCTCAGGTTGTTCTATGTATATTTCTTCCTCTAAATCTCCATTTAGGAATGCGATCTTCACATCTATTTGATGGATTTGAAGATCATATACCGCCGCCAAGGCAATTAACATTCGAATCGAGGTTATCCTTGTTACTGGAGAGTATGTATCAAAGTAATCAAGGTCTTCCTTCTATTTGAATCCTTTTACTACAAGTCTTGCCTTGTATTTGTCACTACTACCATCCGTCTTCATTTTCCTTTTGAAGATCCATTTAGAACCTAATGATTTATTTTTGGGAGAAAGGTCAATCAATTCCCATGTATGGTTGCTTAAGATTGAATCTATCTCACTATTTACTGCCTCTTTACAAAAGGATGAGTCTGACGATTACATCGCTTCTCTAAACATTTGAGGCTCATTTTCTAAGAGAAATGTTACAAAATTCGATCCAAATGAAGTTGACATTCTTTGACGTGTACTATGTCTTGAATTTTCTTCATTATGTACATTCTCACTTGGTTTATCTTGAGGTCATTTAGATCATCCACTAGATTGTTCATTTCTAATTTTATACGGGTAAATGTTTTTACAGAATTTAGCATTGTCTGATTCAATTACCGTATTTTCATTAATATCCGGATGTTCGGATTTATGAACCGAAAATTGACATGCTTTACTACTTTTAGCATATCCTATGAACAGCAGTCTACCGTTTTAGGTCCTATCTTAACCCTTTTAGGTATAGGAACTTGAACCTTCGCAAGACGCCCCCACACTTTGAAATATTTCAAGTTGGATTTCCTTTCTTTCCATTTTTCGTAAGGAATTGATTATGTCTTACTATGGGGAACTCTTTTGAGTATAGATTGGCCGTAAGCATAGCGCCCCACCCCCCACATAAGTTTTGCATTAAACCAGAACTTATAAGCAAGGCATTCATCATTTCCTTCAAAGTTTGTTTTTCCTTTCCGCAATTTCATTAGATTGAGGTGAATATGGAGTCATAGTTTGATGGATTATTCCATTCTCTACACATATTTACGCAAAGGGAGATTCATATTCTCCGCCCCTATCACTTCCTATCATTTTGATCTTTTTGTATAACTGATTTTCAACTTCAGTTTTATATTGCCTAAACCCAGCTATTGCTTCATCCTTACTATTTAGCAAGTAGACATAACAATATCTAGTGCAATCATCAATAAAAGTTATGAAATACTTTTTCCCACCACGTGATAGTGTTGACTTCATATCACAAATGTCAGTGTGTATTAAGTCTAAGGGATTGAAATTCCTTTCAACGAACTTATAAGGATGCTTTGCATACTTTGATTCCACACACATTTGACACTTTAATTTATTGCACTCAAAGTTTGGCAAAACTTCTAAGTTAATCAGTTTTTGTAACATTTTGTAATTAACATGGTCTAAACGTTCATGCCATAAATCATAAGACTCAAGAAAATAAGAAGAATTTGAACTTTTATTTATTTCAACAGTCATTACATTCATCTTATAAAGGCCTTCGGTCAAATAGCCTTTTCCTACATACATTTCTCCTTTGCTAATTATAATTTTTCCAGAAACGGTTATACATTTGAATCCGTTCTTATCTATGAGTGAAATAAAAATTAAATTCCTACGTAACTCCGGAACATATAACACATTGTTTAGTGTCAAGACCTTGCCGGAAGTCATCTTTAAGCAAATTTTTCCTGTTCCCTCCACCTTAGCAGTAGCGGAGTTAGCCATACAGATCATTTATTCTGCTTGAGCCAGAGAAACTAATGAAAACAACTCCTTGTTGACACATACATGGCGGGTGGTACCAGAATCCATCCACCATTCGCGATGATTCCCCACCAAGTTGTATTCTGAGAACATAGCACACAAATCATCGCATTCTTTGTTGGATTCAATCATATTTGCTTGATCCTTTTTCTTGCCTTTCTTCAGGGCTTAATAATCTGTGGATTTGTGGCCAATTTTGCCAAATTGAAGCATTTTTCCTTGAAATTTTTCTTGGGTTGATTGCTTCTATGTTCAACTTTCTTACTTTTATTCAAATTGTTTTGGTCATCTTCTACAATATGTGCTCCATTAATTGTAGAATTCCCTTTTGACCTTCTCTCGGTAGCTTTATTGTCCTCTTCAATATGCAATTGGACAATAATATCTTTGACAATTATCTCCTTGCGTTTATGCTTTAAGTAGTTTTTGAAGTCTTTCCACAAAAGTGGTAGCTTCTCAACTATCGTTGCTACTTGAAAAGCATCATTCACAATTAAACCCACAAAGCAGTTTATGTGAGTATTAAGAACATTTTTAGTTTGTTCAACTAAGGTAATTTTCTAAGATATACCTTCTGCTAGTAGATCATGTATGATGACTTGCAACTCCAGTACTTGAGAGACAACAAATTTGCTATCTATCATTTTGAAGTTCAGGAACCGTGCAACAAGGAATTTCTTAATTCCTGCATCCTCCATCTTATATTTTCATTCAAGTTCCACCCACAGTTCCTTTGATGTCTTGGTTCCACTATAAATATTGTAGATGTCATTTTGGAGACCACTCAGAATATAATTCCTGCAAAGGAAGTCCGAATGTTTCCAAGCATCTACAATAATGAAGCGGTCTTTGTCCGAGGTTCCCTCGGGCACCTCAGGAGCTCTTCGCTAGTGAACCGTTGCAGACATAAAGTGGTGAGGTAAAAGAACATCTTTTGCTACCACCGCTTAAAGTCAATGCCCAAAATGTTTTCAGGCTTCTCCGTCGATGCCATTGTTGGCAGAGCATTTGTGCGACTTGATGTGGCAATATTAGTTGCCCCCACAGACGTTGCCGCATTCATCATTTGATTTTCAGTTGCCATTTTTCTGTCACCACAAGACAAAAAATACTTAGTATTTTCAGAATAATACTTATAAAAATTAAACAACTTTAAATTTTTCTTCTTATTTCTAGTTAACAATGAAGTTTTTATGACTTCCAATTGTCAACCGAATTATGTTTAACTTTTGACGAAGTTTTTATGAATTCAAATCACTAGTTAAGTTCAGGCGGAGTAAAAAGTAAAAACTTTAATCTCCAAAAACAAACAATATAGATTTTATAATAGTGTTATTTCCTTCAGATTGTTACTTTCCACAATATAGTTAGGTATGCAGAATCTGTATATTACAACAACAACTTCAACTAGAGTTCAAGTATAAACAAGAACACAATAAAGTATCAAATACCCTCAACACAAGATCAAAATGACCTTTCCAAGAGGTGTATTTATTTTTCAGAAAAATAAAGATGAAACAAAAATTGAATATGCCAAGTCGTCCGAATTCACGAAGTTTCCTTAAGGAAATAATTTCCCTCACTGTACCCGAGGTTGTGGAATTTTTTCTCCCAGGATAAAATGGCCAACAATCCAACTATAGCGGTACCTCAAATAGTTGGATTCTACGAATGCACTCAACGGTTTTTATGATCACACAGAGTATTTTGATGATAAGAGGAATGTTTTTTAATTCAAAAAATTTCATACTCAAAACCTATGGAAGAAAGCAGGTTTTTATAACCATAACATGCCTCTTCAAAAAGGTGGCATTGGTTCAATTTAGAGGTGTGACTTTTTCCTGAAAATGCATGTCTGTTTATCCTAAATAGTGCATCTGTTCCTAACAGGTATGTCACTTCGTGAATCAGAGTATATTTTCATTGAACAATTGCAACTTTCTGTAGCATCTGTTCAAAAACAGTACATCAATTCAGAAGCAGTGCAGCAACATCAGTTCAAAAATGTACACCAGTTCATGAAACAGTGGCACCAGTTCATTCAAACCAATGAAGCAGTGTGCTGCATGCATGCATTTATAAATGGAGTTTCAAAAGACTATTTTAGGATTGAATTGATTTATTTCTATTAAATAAAATTTGTCCAAAAAGATAGATCTCATCAATCGATCATTTGACAAATTCAAATCCAAATTCAAAGCTGAGCCGAGCGAGCGACGATGATGACGACGCAAGTCATCATCTAGTTCTTACCTCACTCTCCAGGTGGAGCTAGTGTTTCTCAATATAAACACCCTCAAGCTCTATTCTTCCACTAATGTGGGAGAAAGAGTAAACTTTCCAATTTGGGAGTACACTTTCCATTTTTGTGTCTCCTTTCCTCCACTCTTTTACTCTCCATTTTTCCATTCACACTTCTTTCATCTACTATGAACCCAACAAAACATTCTCCAAAACTCTCTTAAAATCTTACCACCCGACTTGATCTGAGAACCAACTCCCAACTTCGATCATTGAACTAACTCCTGACACAAGATTCGACACCAAACTGGTACCCAGGATTCACTTCGACCCAGAATTTTTCTCCCAGTCTGAAACACCTAGACGAGACCTAACTCCCGACTCTTGATCCCCGACTGGAGACTTTACCCCAACCCATGACCCTACTCCCGACCACTAGCCCATCAAGATTCGGACCTGACTCCTTATTTTGACCCGAGACCTGAAACTAGGGAGATAGGACTTTCTATTTACATATGTAAGTTTGTACATATTTTTTCATTTTTTATAGATTAAAAATAGACTGGAGTCCTGTTATAAACCAAGCATTTATTTATTTTTCCAATGTGGGACAATTGATTCATAACAAGTCCATATTTATCCAATTTAAATATAAGTTGTCCAACTTACTAAATTATAGATTAAATGCACTAATTTTATGAATAAATAAAGAGGGGATGTTAGTTTCAAGGGTATAAGTAAGTCAGAAAGGTGAGTGGAGGGATATTTCAAGCAAAATAGGTAGAAGAGGGTATTTTTAGATCTTTGTGTATAGTTCAAAAGTATTTTTGGACCTTTTCCATTATAAATATGGTTTGAAAAAATGACCATTTCTTATTGCTTCTAATTTTATAAGCCTCCTTCCCGGGGGGGCGCCAGCCTAGTTAGATATATTGAGCATCTAAGATCATTGTGCCTCATCAATTCTTGTTTTAGGAAAAAAAAAAGAGAGAGAGAAACTTGTATGTCATAGTTATGGGAAGAAGTTGCAATCTTCTGCTTACTCTTGCAGCTATCATTCTGCTACTTCATGTCCATACTTCACTGTCTACTGGCCGGTCCCAATATTACATCTGATGAAGCTGCTCTTCTCGCCTTCAAAACTTGCATTTCTTCTGATCCTAACAATGTCTTAGTAACTAACTGGTCTTCCTCCAGCCCAGTTTGCAGCTGGATGGAATCACTTGTGGCTCTCGCCACCATCGAGTCATTGCTTTGGACATTTCTAGCATGCAACTTCATGGTACCATCCCTCCGCACCTTGGAAACCTTTCATTTCTTGGTTACCTCAAAATCAGAAACAACCAATTCTATGGGGATTTGCCACAAGAGTTGGCTCATTTGCGGAGGTTGAAATTGATAGATTTCAGAAGCAATAACTTTACTGGTGTCATTCTGTGTTATAAACCAAACGGGAGAGCCCAACCCAAAAGACTAGTCTGATAGGTGGGAGAACCCATTGGGCCTATAATCCCCTTAGCATTTTTCTACTTTTCCAATGTGGGACAATTGGTACATAATAATCGCCTCCGCTTGAGAACCAATGACCCGTTGATCATGGCTGGAACCCCTCTTAGGTCCAGGCCACCACTCTTGAGTTTGACTCTCAATGAAAGTACCAATGTTATAAATCAAATGGGAGAGCCCAACCCAAAAGACTAGTCTGATAGGTGGGAGAACCCATTTGGCCTATAATCCCCTTAGCATTTCTCTATTTTTCCAATGTGGGACAATTGATTTATAACATTCCATCATTTTTAAGATTGTTATCTAACCTTCGATACATGTAACTTTCGGATAACCAATTCTCAGGGAAAACTCCATCTTCTCTTTCAAATTTAACAAAATTGGAAGTGTAGGCAATGAGCAAAAATTTTCTCAAAGGAGAAAGTCCCCAAGAAATTGGTGATCTTCATTACCTAGCTATCCTAGACCTGCAAATGAACCAGCTTATTGGCTCTATACCACCATCAATATTTAACACTACAACAATGGTACAAATTTCTTTACCTACAATAATCTAACTGGTACGCTTCCAGCAACTATATGTGATCATCTTCCAAACTTGGAAGGACTGGGGAATCACAAACAACCACCTACATGGCGTTATCCCACTGAACCTAGGTAAGTGAAGAAAGCTCCAAATCTTGTCATTGTCTGCCAATGAGTTCACTGGAACTGTACCAAGAGAGTTGGCCAAGACAGTACTTGGAAGGTAGTGTGATATTTCCTTGCAAAAAATCTGAACACTTCTTTTTGTTTTTCCTCTTTTGTCATATATTTCTCCCACTTGACAGGAGAGATTCCAGCAAGCATTTTCAACATGTCAGCACTTCAGGGCCTAGGACTTTCAGAAAACAAGTTTTCAGGTAGTATCCTATCATCATATTTAGACAGTGGAATGACCAGCCTAAAGGAACTTCAATCCTTATCTGACACAATATTATGGGGTCAATGCATAACTTGACTACACAAATGATTTACTATGTACTATTTTGGTCCTCAATTCCTATTAAATTGTCTATATTTAGTAAGCCAGGAGTAAGATTTTGTTGGCGACGGTAAAACAACTTTATAAATTTTTTGTTTGGGGGGTGGGTGGGGGTTAGCTTTTTCATTTACTTTATTACTAATTTGTCTAATCTAGTCTAGTCTTGTATCATTAGCAACCCACAACCCAACCATGATCATAGTATAGTCCAAACTTTCATATGATTACTTAGGTGAAAAGGCATGACATATTTCAATGAAATCCATTCCATTTTCACCTTCTCTATATTGATTTTTACAGAAGACTAAGTTGTAGGAGCGAAGGGAAAGTCGAATTTGTTATTATCTTTCCTGTTGTAGTTGTGGAGCAAGGAAATTACTAATAAAACTAGAAGAAAAGTGGAATTTGTTATAATATTTCCTGTTGTAGTTGTGAAGCAAGGGAATTACTAATAAATCAAGAAGAATTAAAGGAGCTCTTTGCTTTGACTTTCTTTACCTTCTTGGTGCTTGTAAAAATACGTAATCCGAGATTAACTCAACCTTAAAAGTTATATAAGCAAACTATCACTCCATTCCACAACCAACTCCATTCCACAACCAATGTGGGACTCTTACCGCTGTAACACATGCCCTGGGCCTAACTGGCGTATGGATCGAGATACCAAACAAACAAACAACATGGGACTCTTACTGCTCTAACACATACCCTGGGCCCAACTAGCGCGTGGATCGAGATACCAAACGAGAATGGACCGACTCTGATACCATGTAAACATATGGCATCTGGGCCTAACTCAACCCAAAATCTAGACCAATGTGGGACTTTCACCCACTCTAACACCCACTTCACGCCCAGGGCCTGACTGGCACGTGGACCGGGATCCCAATCGAGGATGGACCTAGTTTTGACACCATGATAAAACATCAGTCTATTCCCCAACCAATGTGGGACTATTACCTTATTTAACACTCACTTTCACGCCTAGAGCGCAACTGACGCATGGATCGGGAGCACCTGACCTAACTCAACCTGAAAAACTAGCTTATGAGGGGTATTTCCCAAGTCTATATAAGCAAACCACCAGTCCATTCTTAAACCAATATGGGAATATTACCCACTCTAATATCTACCTTCACCGCTTCACGCCCATGGCCCAACTGGCACATAAATCGAGAGCCAAAATGAGAATAGACCTGGCTTTAAAGAATGGACCTAGCTTGGATACCATGTAAAGATATGGCACCCAATTCTAACTCAATCTCAAAATTTATCTCATGATGAGAGGTCTCATGACCAGAGCTAAGGCCCTGGATGTAACGGGTATCCCAGACCCGCCTAAGGCCCGAGAAGAGCCCTTTGCATAACATCATAGCATAGTCATAATAATAGCGGAAAATTAAGTTCAATTTGGGAAATCCCAATATTAATAAAAGAACAATATGCCAAACCATAAAAATACAACACAAAATATCAAACTAAACCAGTCTACGAAGTCTCTAACATAACAAAACTGTCTAGGTTGGAACAAGGACTTGGCAATACCATAATCTAAAAATACTGAAACTCCATGATAAATTGCCTTCCAAAAGATGGAGGGCTCACCCTTCTGATGTTATCCAGATAATCCTAACTCTGCACAGAACCATGAGAAAGTGCTTTCGAACCTACATCTTAAAATGATGCAGCTGCCTGAAAATGGTTAATATGTGAAATATATTGACATGTAGGACAACCGAATGAAATACTTTATACAAAATAAACATAACAATAGAATTCAAATCACACAATATAAAAAAGGCTTCATTGAACATTTTGAAAACATAAACTCCACTTTTTTCTATAATTCTAAGCTAGATGGTATACCTGACATCTCTATACACCACCGGCTATGTTGGTTCGACTTTAATTCATCAGCTAAGCCCCCAATCCAAGGTTGTTGCAAGGATTGGATCCTCTATTCTCCAGTATACCAACGTACAAGGAAAGTATACAATGATTTTTCATATTTCAAGAGGAAATCAATCCCGTGTCGGCAAAATACGATTTTTGGTAATGAGCCTTTTGAACTCATACCTTCTTGGTTAATCATTTAACTCTCTTTAAGCCCATATTTTAACCTCTTAACACATAAAAGCATTTTTAAAAGCATTTCTTACTCTTAAGGTAATACAAGAATAGTCAGAGAAACATGAAACAACTCCAAAACAGTCTGCAAATCTTAAGGATCCGAAGACCTTTTTGGAGACCACTCTCGGATTCACTACCAACAACAAGAATACAAGATATAATGGTGTGTTTTAACACCAACACAGCAACAACAACGAGATGAACTCTAGATGATAAACAAGAAGACACAAGATTCGGATTTAACAATAACAACAAGAACATAAGATTACAACACAAACAATAAACAAGATTACAAGAAGGTAAAAGGATAGATAGATAGACCACATGAAGGTATAATCTTAAGAACCCAAGAATGGACAATCTTGGAACCTTAACACTACACACAATAATAAACCTATCTCTTACAAAGATACAAGATCGGATTCCACCTTCCAAGCATCAATGTTTCCAAGCAAACAACAACAAAAGAGAATCCACCCTATTGTTGTATCCTACTTTAGACTTTGCCTCCAAAAAGAAGAGAGGACTTGTGTTTTTCAATGTCTTAAGACTTACAACATCATCAATAAACTAAGTCTAAAAGCCCTACAATATTCTATTTATACTATTTTACAAATAAAATACAAAAAGACCAAAAGGCCCCTTAGAGACTTAGGTGCCCATCAAGTGTAATATGTTGGCTGATTTTTAGTGCACTTAGTTCCCTTTTGCACTCCAATTGCACACACCATGTCTCGGACCCAACATGCACTCCCATAAGTCTATATCCGTTATTATTCCCGTATCATCCTCTCCATCTTGAGAGGAATTTTCCCACAAATTCACGGTTTCACCTCGTTCAATCGGCCACTTTAAAATAAATCACTCATAACATCCTGCAAAGCATTAACACAAGTCTCAGCCAACATCTTCATTTTGAATCTTGGCTTCCTCTCCATCTTGAGCTTTGTCTTCAATCTTATCCGAAACAAGTCTCCTACCATCATACAAGCATCGTCGTAGACTCCATATCCGTCATGTTTCTTTCTACTATTCTCCTCTACATGAATATGTAGGCTTTGGTGAAGTGGAGTTTCGGTTGAGAGGATTGATTTGGTAAAGTAGAGCTTTGGTTATGGATCTTAGATGGGGAGATTTGGCTTCCAAGTCCTTTTTGTTGGACTTGATCGAATGGAGGAGGGATCAACCTATGTAGGTCTCGGGTTGGAGGACATTTGGTGGCTTGGATTATGTCTATGTCATTTTGTGGTGGTCTTGGAGGATTGATTGCTTGAGGTGAAGATTCAGAAGTAGAATCGCGAGAATTCCTTCGACTCTCCACTCGATCCAACCTCTCAAGTATAGTAGACATATCCGACCCCAATTTGTCAAGAACTGGATTTGCCTTAGTTATTTCTCGGGAAATATCATCAAGGTGGGCCAAAATAGTATCCATTGTGGCAAAGAAGTTACCTACAAAATAGAAAACACGTTAGTTATACAAAATATCCTCACTCTCTTTTTTATTTCGGGTCTCTAGAATCCCTCACACTCAATCTCACAAGTATTGAAAGCTTGTTTGTACTCCGAGAGGTGTTGAGAAGTGAGTCCAATGTTGAAAACAACTCCAAAGAGTAAGGAAAAAAACACAAGGACGTTACAATGACTCAAAGGATTAAGAAACACAAAGGAAAGTTAACACGAAGAACGGTTTCAAAACTGACTTACAATCTAGTACTAGCTCGTAAGTTAGTAATGGAATCAACAAACAAAACTAAAGAGACAACACAATGAAACTAAAAGATCAAAATTTGAGCTTAAATTTTGTCATGTGAACAGTAAAATGTGATGTGGCAGCCACGTATTGATTTGGTTTTATCAAGTTGTTAATTTTAAAAGTTCAAGTCTAGGTCAATTTTCAATTTGGGACTTTTGGTGGAACTTGTTCAATGGAGGGAAATACAAACTAGTCTTTGGAGCTTCTTTTCAATTCACAATTCAAGACTCAAATGTCTTTCACTAGACTTGTACTACCCTTAAAACATGGATTCTTGAATCATGGAAAGTTGTTGGAAAGTGGTTGAGATGTGATTGACTAGCTAATGAGTGATGGTAAGTATTTCAAGACTAACAAAGCTTTAACTTTTTCCCTTCACCTTTGTAGATATAAGGTTCACTTTATTTTAAAAATCTATGAAGGTTATGAAGAACACCATGAACAACATCAACAATCACCAAGAACAACCAACAATAACCTCCGAGAACTCCAACAATTTTCACACAGCCAACTTCCAATTTTCACAATACAATATTTTCAACACTTGGCCAAGACAACTACAACTTCAACAAGATGGTTCTTAGGCAACCAATGAGCAAAAATAATACGTGGCCAATCTTAGAACATCAACAAGATGAAGACCACAAGGCCAAAACAGTCCACCACAATAATGTTTTAACAATAATTTGGCCAAGTCTTATGTTCATAACAACAACATCAATTTTAAAGCTCAAATCTAGATATAAACTCAACGTATTAGTGAGGAACAAAACTAACACTTAGAGATAAAAAATACAAGAAAAAATCTCGGCCAAGATACAACAAGAACACGCTTTTCGGCCAAGAACACAACACGGACAGATTGCTATTTTTTCTGAATTTTTCAGTTTTGAATACTTTTTTTTTTAATTTTTCCCCTAACAAACTCAAGATTGATCTTGTTGGAACAAGGTCAAGCCATGCTTTGATACCAAATGATACAAGAATAACAACGGAAGGCACAAAACACACTCCAAATCAGTCCACAATCTTAAGGATCTGAGGACCTTTTTGGAGACCACTCTCGGATTCGCTATCAACAAGAAGAATACAAGATACAATGTGTATTTTAACACCAAAACATCAACAACAACAAGAACAAGATGAACACAAGATGATAAAAAAAAAGACACAAGATTCGGATTTAACAATAACAACAAGAACATAAGATTACAACACAAACAATAAACAAGATTACAAGAAGGTAAAAGGATAGATAGATAGACCAAATGAAGGTATAATCTTAAGAACCCAAGAATGGACAATCTTGGACCCTTAAAACTACACACAACAATAAACCTATCTCTTACAAAGACACAAGATCGGAAACCACCTCCCAAGCATCAATGTTTCCAAGCAAACAACAATAGAAGAGAATCCACCCTATAATTGTATCCTAATTTTTGTTTTGCCTCCAAAGAGAAGAGAGGACTTGTGTTTTTCAATGTCGTAAGACTTACAACATCATCAATAAACTAAGTCTAAAAGTCCTATAATGTTCTATTTATACTAGGTTACAAATAAAATACAATAAGACCAAAAGGCCCCTTAGAGACTTAGGTGCCCATCAAGTGTAATATGTTGGCTGATTTTTAGTGCACTTCATTCCTTTTTGCACTTCAATTGCACACACCAAGTCTCGGACCCAACATGTACTCCCATAAGTCCATATCCATGATTATTCCCGTATCATAAGGGCATTTTCTTATTTGGTATCATCAAATTAGGACTTGCAAGTCAAATGAGCCATCTTTTTTCTTTTCTTCAGTTCTTTCAAAAATGCATTGTTAGCCACAAAAAGGTAATCTAATCAAATAAGAATTCTCTTTCAAAATTGGTGTAAGAGTTTAGACAAAACATCTTTCATTCAAGATTTCTCTAAAGCTTTAAAGTATAGTCGTCTCTCTCACATACCCATATATTTTACATTGGAAACAACAGCAATTTATAATACAAGTAATAATCTCCAGACGCACTAATGTACGAAATGAACAATTTACTAAAGAAAACATTCAAAACTCAACCCTTTTGTCAACAATATAATAATCCTTAACATTAGTTAAATTCATGGATTTTGCGCATAAATGGAGATTTGGGAACATGCTCTTGAAATTAGGTTAAAATAAGAGTTTAACAGTCGTACTTGCGAAATCCAAGTGGACCAAGGTCTTTTTACATACCTTTCGAATAGAAAGATTTGATGAACACTTAACTTAGGCCTTTAGTTTGAAACACTAGTTGCTTTTGCTACTATGAATTATGGGGAAGAGTAGAATGAGCTTTTGACAGCAGAAAGTCATATTTTGGGACTTGGAATCATTTAGTGTGGACGGAGGGACGGTAAACACCCATAAAATAATAATTAAAAATGAATTCTGTCGACGAAACAAGGGGGGATGTAGTGCACGCTCCATCGCACAACCCCTCCTTGTATGGCGCAGCCTCATCGTGAGGTTGGCCCTCATGCGGCGCATGGCCCACTGTGAAGGTGAATTAGTGGACCCTCGCGCTAGGCTGTGCGACCGAGGTCCAAGGCATTGCCTCCACGACATGACGCATGGCCTTATATGTCGTCCTAATCCTTCCCAACACTACCCAACTCAACCCCAATTGATTTCTACTCATTCTAAGGGTCACGTAGGCTCGTTTCTAATCTAAAAAGGTGTCCAAACATACGGGGCATTACATGAGGATTTCCCAAGTCCATTTAAGCAAATCACCAGTCACTCCCCAACCAATGTGGGATTGTTATCCACCCTAACAGTGCAATTTCAACAAATAATTTTCTTATAAACTATGTGCAGAGGGTGATATGTATCAGTTTCTATCATTAAAGATAGAAGAACACTTTGGTTGCTCATACATATAAACACCTCTCATACAAATACTTTTAGAGAACATGAATGTTTATGTGATAATTAGAAAATTGAGTCTTAGTGGATAACCTCATTTGATTATCAGAAAATGCTAAGTTAGAAGAGAATTACTATTAAAATGTGCATTTATAGTAGGAAACGACAAAGGATACTCCTGTTGGGTTCATAGTGTGTTGAATGGAAAAAAGAGAAATCAAGTGAAGGGAAGGAGACACCCAAATTGGAAAGTGTACTCTTTAAATTGGAAAGTTTACTCTTCTCCAACATTGGTGGAAGAAGAGAACTTTAAAGTGTTTATAAAGTGAAACACTTACTTCACATGGTAAGTGAGGCAAGGAAATAGAGATGCCTCGCGCCGTCATCGTCGCTCGCTCGGCTCGGATTTGGATTTGGATTTGGTCAAATTATCGATCGATGAGATCTATTTTTTTGGACAAATTTTATTTGACAAAATCATTTGACAAAAACCTGATCTGAATATGTGTAAAACGCAGGAAATATTTTGCAATTCTTCATGAAATAACACACTGTTTCATCTGAAATGGCATAACTATTCAAAACATACACATTATTTGGGCGAATGGACATGGTTTCTCAGATAAGGTGCAACCTTTGGAATGAACATTTACCTCTTTTCAAAGAGGCATATGTTGGCTATAAAAACTTGCTTTCTACACAGGTTTTGATACAAAAATTTTTAGATTACAAATTTCTTCTTCCTGTCTTAAAAATACTCTTAAGTGTGATCATTCAAACCGTGAGTGTGTTCGAAGAATCTGCCTGTTTGAAGTACTGCTATAGTCAGATTAAAGGCCATTTTATCCTGGGAGGAAGATTCCACAACCTCAGGTACAGTGAGGGGAATTATTTCCTTAAGGAAAGTTCGTGAATTCGGACGACTTGGCCTTAACAACTTTCTGTTTCATCTACTTTCTGGAAAACAAAAGGAAAAAAATACACCTCTTTGAAAGATCATTTTGATCTTGTGTTGAGGGTAATTGTTCAACTTCTTTGTGTTCTTGTTCATACTTGAACTCAAGAGTTGAAGTTGTTATTCTATTATAGAGATTCTACGTACCCGTATTGTCGAAAATAAAAATCTTAAGGAAATAATCTACAGAATCTGTATAACTTGTTTTTGGAGATTAAAGCTTATGCTTTCTACTCCGTCTGAATTTAACTTGTGATTAGAAGACATAAAATCTTCATCAAAAGTTGAAGTTCACTCGATTGACAATTTGAAGTTATAAAAATTTCATTGTTAATTAGAAACAAGAAGGAAAAGTTGTAAAGTTATTTAACTTTATTAATAGTATTCTGAAAAATACTAATTTTTCTGTCTTGTGGTGACAGGAAAAATGACAACTGAAAGTCAAATGATGGGTGCGACAATGTCTACGGGGGCAACTAATATTGCCACATCAAGTCGCATAAATGCTCCGCCAACGATGGCCCCAGGAAAATTTTCTGGCATCGACTTCAAGCGGTGGCAACAAAAGATGTTCTTTTACCTCACCACGTTATGTCTACAATGGTTCACTAGCGAAGACGCTCCCGAGGTGCCCGAGGGAACCTCGGACAAGGACCGCTTCGTTATTGTAGAATCTTGGAAACATTCAAATTTCCTTTGCAGGAACTATATTCTGAGTGGTCTCCAAGATGACCTCTATAATGTCTATAGTGGAACCAAGACATCAAAAGAACTGTGGGAGGAACTTGAACGGAAATATAAAATGGAAGATGCGGGAATTAAGAAATTCCTTGTTGCACGATTTCTGGACTTCAAAATGATTGATAGCAAATCTGTTGTCTCTCAAGTACAGGAGTTGCAAGTCATCATACATGATCACCTAGCAGAAGGTATAATTTTAAAAAATACCTTAGTTGAACAAATTAAAAATGTTCATAATACTCACATAAACTGTTTTGTAGGTTTAATTGTGAATGATGCTTTCCAAGTAACAGCAATAGTTGAGAAGCTACCACCTTTGTGAAAAGACTTCAAAAACTACTTAAAGCATAAGCGCAAGGAGATGACAGTTGAAGATCTTATTGTCCGACTTCGTATTGAAGAAGACAATAAAGCTGCCGAAAGAAGGTCAAAGGGAAATTCTACAATGAGTGGAGCACATATTGTAGAAGATGGCCAAAACAACTCGAAGAAAAGAAAGAATATTGAACATGGAAGCAATCATCCCAAGAAAAAGTTTAAGGGAAAGTGTTTCAACTGTGGCAAATTTGGCCACAAATCAACAGACTGTCGAGCCCCAAAACAAGGGAAGAAAAAGGACCAAGCGAATCTGATTGAGTCCAACAAGGATTATGACGACCTGTGTGCTATGTTCACGGAATGCAACATGGTCAGCAATCCACGTGCTTGGTGGATGGATTCAGGGGCCACACGCCATGTCTGCGCAAGCAAAGAGTTATTCTCTATATATGCTCTGACTCAAGCAGAAGAAACAATTTATATGGCCAACTCCGCGACTGCTAAGGTGGAGGGAATAGGAAAAGTTTTCCTAAAGATGACATCCAGAAAGGTTTTGACACTGAATAATGTGTTATATGTTCCAGAGTTACGTAGGAACTTAATTTATGTTTCACTCCTAGATAAAAATGGTTTTAAATGTGTAACCGTTTCTGGAAAAATAGTAGTTAGCAAAGGAGAAATGTATGTAGGAAAAGGCTATCTCGAGGAAGGCCTTTATAAGATGAATGTAACGACTGTTGAAATGAATAAACATTCACATTCTTCTTACTTGCTTGAGTCTTATAATTTATGGCATGAATGTTTAGGCTATGTTAATTACAAAACGTTACGAAAACTGATTAACTTAAAAATTTTGCAAAATTTTGAGTGCAATAAATCTAAGTGTCAAACGTGTGTAGAATCAAAGTATGCTAAGCATACTTATAAGTCTGTTGAAAGGAATTCCAATCCCTTAGACTTAATACACACTGACATTTGTGATATGAAGTCAACACCATCACGTGGTGAAAAAAAGTATTTCATAACTTTTATTGACGATTGCACTAGATATTGTTATGTCTACTTGCTAAATAGTAAGGATGAAGCAATAGATGCGTTTAGGCAATATAAAACTGAAGTTGAAAATCAATTAGACAAAAGGATCAAAATGATAAGAAGTGACAGGGGCGGAGAATATGAATCTCCCTTTGCGCAAATATGTGTAGAGAATGGAATAATCCATCAAACTACGGCCCCGTATTCACCTCAATCTAACGGAATTGCGGAAAGGAAAAAACGAACTTTGAAGAAAATGATGAATGCCTTACTAATAATTTCTGGTTTACCGCAAAACTTGTGGGGGGAGGCTATCCTTACGGCCAATCGTATACTCAATAGAGTTCCCCATAGTAAGACACAATCAATTCCTTACGAAAAATGGAAAGGAAGGAAACCCAACTTGAAATATTTCAAAGTGTGGGGGTGTCTAGCGAAGGTTCAAGTTCCTATACCTAAAAGGGTTTAGATAGGACCTAAAACGGTGGACTGCGTGTCCATAGGATATGCTAAAAGCAGTAAAGTATGTCGATTTTTGGTTCATAAATCCGAACATTCAGATATAAATGAAAATACGGTGAATCAGATAATGCTGAATTCTTTGAAAACATTTATCCGTATAAAACTAGACATGAACAGTCTAGTGGAGGATCTAAACGACCCCGAGATGAACCAAGTGAGAATGTACATAACAAAGAAAATCCAAGATGTAGTACACGTCAAAGAACTTCAACTTTGTTTGGATCGGATTTTGTAACATTTTTCTTAAAAAATGAGCCTCAAACATTTAAAGAAGCGATGTCGTCATCAGACTCATCCTTTTGGAAAGAGGCAGTCAATAGTGAGATTAATTCAATCTTAAGTAACCATACGTGGGAATTGGTTGATCTTCCTCCAGGAAATAAACCTTTAGGTTCTAAATGGATCTTTAAAAGCAAAATGAAAATGGATGGTACTGTTGACAAATACAAGGCAAGACTTGTAGTAAAAGGCTTCAACCAAAAAGAAGGTCTTGATTACTTTGATACATACTCGCCAGTGACAAGGATAACCTCAATTCGAATGTTAATTGCCTTGGCGGCAGTATATGATCTTCAAATCCATCAAATGAATGTGAAAACCGCATTCCTAAACTGAGAATTGGAGGAAGAAATCTACATGGAACAACCTGAGGGTTTTGTGGTTCCAGGAAAAGAAAATATGGTGTGTAAACTTGTTAAGTCACTTTATGGACTAAAACAAGCACCTAAGCAATGGCATACAAAGTTTGACTAAACCATGTTGGCAAACGGATTCAAGATAAATGAATGTGATAAATGTGTATATATTAAGGACACACCAAATCGCCAAGTCATTGTATGTTTATATGTGGATGATATGTTGATCATTAGTAGAGACATTTGTGACATAAATTCAACCAAACGAATGCTCGAGAGCAAGTTTGATATGAAAGATCCCGGAGTTGCAGATGTGATCTTAGGTATAAGAATCCATCGAACTCCACAAGGGTTAGCACTGTCACAGTCTCATTATATCGAAAAAGTACTTGACAAGTTCAAGTATATGGAATTCGATATTACCAAGACTCCATTGGATGCGAACTTTGCACTTCAGAAAAATGAAGGTGAAAGTGATTCTCAGTTGGAGTACGCAAGAGTATTGGGATGCTTAATGTATATAATGAACTGTACACGACCATACATAGCATGCACTATCAGTAAATTGAGTCGGTACACGAGTAATCCCAACAAAACTCACTGGATGGCAATGAAAAGAGTTTGGGGTTATCTTAAATACACTCAAGACTATGCTTTGCATTATAATAAATATCCCGCGGTACTTGAAGGATATAGTGATGCAAATTGGATTACCGGATCGAACGAAGTAAAATCCACAAGTGGATATGTATTTACTATTGGTGGAGGAGCAGTTTCTTGGAAATCATCAAAACAGACTTGTATCGCTCGCTCTACAATAGAATCTGAATTTATCGCATTAGATAAAGCCGGTGAAGAACCAGAATGGCTCCGGAATTTCTTAGAAGATATTCCTTATTAGCCCAAGCCAGTGGCACCAGTATGTATACATTGTGATAGCCAAGTGGCAATAGGTAGGGCAGGAAGCATGATGTACAACGGTAAGTCTCATCATATACGTAGAAGACATAATACCGTTAGAGAACTTCTCTCTAGTGGAATTATCACTATAGACTATGTAAAGTCAAAGGATAATGTGTCGGATCCACTTACAAAAGGCCTATCTAGAGAAGGAGTAGAAAGGACATCCAAGGGAATGGGTTTAAGGCCTAGGACAAGTCAGCATAGCGGTAACTCTACCTAGCAAACTGGAGATCCCAAGAGCTAGGTTCAAGGAGATCAAACAAAGTTATGTCTGACAGGTTCAACATTGTCATTTACCCAACCCATTCTCATGATGTAGACAATTTATAGTAAACAAGGATAAGACTCAAGGTGAAAAGTCTTTTAATGATTATCTAAATTTGGCAGATTTGACCAAATAGTTCAATCTAAAGGATTGAAACGTTTAGAAATCACCTATGTAAGGGCGAAGTGGAAGCCGCTTCAAAGAGAATGTTAGTAAAGGCCTATTCTCTAAGCTCTCATGAAAACCGGGACGTGTTCATGGCTGAAAAGAACAAAACCGTAAGAACCATAAAAGGTAAAAGGCTGGTTGTGTGACATGTGTTGTCTAGGTGTACATTAAAGCTCGACGGTTCAAAGATATCAAATCTATCGATTGACCGAGTGCATCCGATACATGTTCACTATGGAAAGTTCAAAGGGAAACCCACTTATCCAGATGCAATCAGTCTTTGCTTAATGATCACATACTGTCCGTAAACGTTTTTTGAAAAAATAGTCATTCCCCATTCATGTGGGGGATTGTTGGGTTCATAGTGTGTTGAATGGAAAATGGAGAAATCAAATGAAGGGAAGGAGACACCCAAATTGGAAAGTGTACTCTTTAAATTGGAAAGTTTACTCTTCTCCCACATTGGTGGAAGAAGAGAACTTTAAAGTGTTTATAAAGTGAAACACTTATTTCACATGGTAAGTGAGGTAAGGAAATAGAGATGCCTCGCGCCGTCGTCGTCGTTGCTCGCTCGGCTCAGCTTCGGATTTGGATTTGGATTTGGTCAAAGGATCGATCGATGAGATCTATTTTTTTGGACAAATTTTATTTGACAAAAACCTGATCTGAATATGTGTAAAACGCAGGAAATATTTTCTGTGATTTGGACTCCATCTATATGCATGCAGTGAACTGTTGCAGAAACTTTAGAGAGTTACAAAAAGCTTCAGCAGATGCAATGTTTCCAGAACTGATGCACTATTTTACGAACAGATGCACTGATTCACGAACAGATGCTGCAGAAAGTTGCGATTCTTCATGAAATAACACACTGTTTCATCTGAAATGGCATGACTATTCAAAACATACACGTTGTTTGGGCGAATGGACATGGTTTCTCAGATAAGGTGCAACCTTTGGAATGAACATTTACCTCTTTTCAAAGAGGATATGTTGGCTATAAAAACCTGCTTTCTCCACAGGTTTTGATACAAAAATTTTCAGATTACAAACTTCTTCTTCTTGTCTTAAAAATACTCTTAAGTGTGATCATTCAAACCGTGAGTGTGTTCGAAGAATCTGCCTATTTGAGGAACCGCTATAGTCGGATTGAAGGTCATTTTATCCTGGGAGGAAGATTCCGCAACCTCGGGTACAGTGAGGGGAATTATTTCCTTAAGGAAAGTCCGTGAATTCGGATGACTTGGTCTTAACAACTTTCTGTTTCATCTACTTACTGAAAAACAATAGGAAAAAATACACCTCTTTGAAAGATCATTTTGATCTTGTGTTGAGGGTATTTGTTCAACTTCTTTGTGTTCTTGTTCATACTTGAACTCAAGAGTTGAAGTTGTTATTCTATTATACAGATTCTACGTACCCGTATTGTCGGAAATAACAACTCCGACATAATAAATCGTTATTTTCAGCATTACAGCAATGCAACAACAACAGTCTTACTGGTAAACCTCTGACAACTATATATGACCTCGTTCTGAACTTGGAAGGACTTTATATCAGAGACAACTACCTAGATGGTGTTATTCCACCACACTTACAAAAATGCAGAAAGCTTTATATCTTGTTGTTGTCTTTCAATAAGTTCATTGAAACTATACTTAACAACCTTACGATATTATTTCTTCCACCAAATTGGTACTGATATTATCCCCTTTTTGACAGGAGAGATACGAGTTAAGCTAGGTAGTCTTGAAAAACTACAGGTGCTGGGATTAGCTATGAATGAGTTTACTGGTTCCATCCCTGCAAGCATTTTCAATGTGTTAACACTTCAAATCCTAGACTTTGAAGGAAATAAGCTATCAGGTACTCTACCTTCAGATTTAGGTCGTCGAATGCCCAACCTAAAAAAATGTACTGTGGAACAAATAAACTGAGTGGTTTTATCTCTACTTATATTTCAAATTCTTCACGACTCACATTGGTTGATCTCTCAGGCAACAAATTCACGGGTCCAATCCCTGAATCACTTGGTAACTTACAATATCTTGAAGTTCTGAATGTGGGGGAGAACAATATTTTCAGCCCTTCAACGTTGATCTTTCTCTGACATCTTTGACAAACTATTTTAAACTAAGATTCCTCCGTCTTGATGAGAATCCATTGGACGGTGTTTTTCCAGCATCTGTTGGGAATTTCACTGAATCTCTGCAAATTTTTGAAGTAGAGAGTTGTGAACTGAAGGGCGTCATTCCTCAAGAAGTTGGTAATCTTACTGGAGTGATAAGGATGAGCCTGTTTAAAAATGATTTGACTGGACATATTCCAAATACTATCCAAGGCATGGTGAAACTTCAAGAACTCTACCTAGATAGCAACAACATTGAAGGAATCATACCAGATGCTCTATGAAACTTAAAGAAATTTGGAGCATTATCCTTGTTCGACAATCACTTTTCTGGTTCAGTGCCACCATGCTATGGAAAAGTTACCAGTTTGAGGAATCTTCATCTAGGTTACAACGGGCTGAATTCAAGCTTATCTTCAAGATCTCTTAGAATTTAATGTTTCATCCAATTTATTAAGTGGAAAAATTCCCTTGGAGATTGGAATTTCAAAGACAGCAAGACTCATTGATTTATCTAAAAATGGTTTTTATGGTAATATCCCTAGCTCTCTAAGGGTTCTAGATGTATTGATTGATCTTTCTCTAGCACATAATATATTAGATGGGTCTATTCCAGATTCATTTGGCAAAATGCTTGCCTTGCAATTCTTGGATTTGAGCTATAACCATCTTAGTGGAGAAATTCCAAAGTCATTAGAAGCTCTTGTGTATCTCAAATACATGAACTTCTCATTTAATAAACTTAGTGGAGAGATCCCCACTGGTGGTCCTTTTGCAAATGCCACAAATCAATCTTTCTCGTCCAATGATGCACTCTGTGGTGATTCTAAGTTTCATGTGTCACCATGCGTCATCAAATCTCCCAAGAGAAAGAAGGCAATCTTGGTTTTGTATGTCATTTTTGGAGTGGGTCTGTTATTTCTTGCATTTGGTGCATACGTATAATCTAGATTGCGAAAGAAAAAGAAGAATGTAGGTCTAGCAGATGTCTCTCTAGTAAAAGAGCATGAAAGAATTTCCTATTATGAACTTGAACAAGTAACAGAAGGATTCAGCGAAAGCAACTTGCTTGGTAATGGGAGTTTCAGTAAGGTCTTCAAAGGGATACGTAAGTGATACAAGTATGATCATGATCATGACATTATTGAGTATTTTTGAAGACTAGTCATTAAAGGGCCCTTTTGTCATTTTGTCTATTATTGTAATGTAGTATAAATAGAACATTGTAGGGTTTATTTCTTTAGTTGATCATTATTATTGAAGAATACTTCTCTTAGAGTGAGAGAGATTCCAATTGAAACTAGGGCATAACATAAGGGTGGATTCTCTTGTGTGTTGCATTTTGCTTGATACATTGGTGCTTGGGTAGTGGACCCTCTCTTGTGTCAATTGTAAGAGTTAGGTGTTTGTTGTGTGAAGTTTTAAAGGTCAAAGAGTGGAATATGCTCTTGGGTTGTTAAGACTACATTAACACTTGTCTAACTACCTATCTTGTATCTTGTTTTAGTTTCGGCTTCTTGTGTTGTTAATGTAACCTGTTTGTTCTTGTTGCTATTGTAATATTGTGGAGCTTCATCTTGTGTTGCTAAACTTGTTGTTGGCTGGCTGTTTTAGTGTATTAACACCTTGTATCCTCTTCTTTCTTGTTCTAGATAGTGAATCCGAGAGAGGTCCCCATTTGGTCCACGATTTGTTGTGATTTATGGACTGTTTTGGGGTGTGATTTCGTGTTCCCTTGTTTGTTTCTTATCATTTGGTATCAGAGCAAGGTTTGATTTTATTCCAACAAAATCAATCTTGAGATTGTTATCTTGAAAAAAAAATTATTGTTTACGTTTTTAGGGTCTTTCAAAAAACTTGATTTCTGTGTGTTTCTAGTGTTAGATCTTGTTCCCTAACACTATTAGAGTATAGAAATTGAAAATCCCAACAAAAAAAGAAGTGTCAAAATCAAAAATCCCCCAAAAATATACTAAACCCGTTTTTGACCCTAGGTCAAATTTTGAGTTTTTGATTTTGCATTTTTCTTGTGTTTTTAGTGTTAGATTTGTGTTCTCTAACACTATAGGAGTATAGGGTTCAAATTTGAGCTAAATTGGAGGTTATTTGAGCCATCCACCAATTTGAGCTTGAGTTTGAAGAAACTTAAAGGTGGGGTCTCATTGTGGGAGGTTGTTTTGAAATAACGTGTGTTTTGTGTTGTCGGTTTTGCATTGTATTGTTGTGTGTGGCGTTGCATACTAATTTGGTATCTTGATTTGACCGTAACTTGAAGGATTATTTTTGATACCACCACAATGGAACCTGAGGCTTCAAATGCTCAATAATAATGCCATAATCTCATTTTGGCTCGCCTTGAAACTATGTCCCTAGATGTGGCTAGGTTGAATATGGGTCTTGAGAAATTAGATACGGATGTGGCATCAATGAGTGGGAGGTTAGAACGTGTGGAAATCCAAATGAGTCGATCTTCTACCCCTCAAAACATTTCCCCAACTAATACTCTCGAGACCTTGCACCAAATGCAATATACACCAATTGCCATAAATCAAACCAATCTTTACTCCCGAAGCCGAGAACAAGATAGATCAAGCCATCCTCCACTCCACCAAGTCCAACAAGAAGGGCTTGGAACCTAAATACTATCACCAAACCCGAACCCTCCCATCCAAACTTTACTTGACCAAAGACCACACTATCCAAATCCAATCTCGCCACTACAAGCTCCACTTAACCGAAATAGACCCATCCATGTTGAGGGCTATGGTAGGGGAGGACAACATGATGGTTATGGGACGTATGATTATGTTTACTTGAGGAAAGAAAGAATGAGGCATAGATATGGGGAGTTAGGCCGAGAGGTGAGAGATGGCCACCCAAACCGAGATGTAGGTCTCAATTCCATCAAAGTGAGCCTTCCCATTTTCAAAGGTGAGAGTGATCCCGAAGCCTACCTTGCATGGGAGTCATCTTGTGACAACATCTTATAACTTAATTATCTCACCAAAGAAAAAAAAGTTGTTATACTATAGCTCACTTTGAAGGGTATACTAATACATGGTGGGAGTATATTAAACGGTTTGGGAATGAGATGATTGGGGGACAACCTCCTCCTTGGTTTTGATTGAAGAATCTTATGCGAAAAAGGTACTTGTCCGAGACTTATAGGCATGAGATCCTTGCTAAATTGTACAATTTGAGGCAAGGGAACAAGAGTGTCATGGCTTACTAACTTGACCACCGAGACGAGAAAGTAAGTCATGACATTGTGCGCTTCAAGGTTGGGTTAAACAAGGACATCTCCACTCACATGATAATTCACAAATTCGACACCATAGATGGCATCTTCCATGAAGCTTTAGAGGTTGAGAGGGAGATCAAAGATAACTCATTCATGGCTACCCAACCCGAGGCCACCAAGGTTGTTCAAAAACATCCTCCAAGGTATGAAGGTAAATTGAATTCTACTTCCAATCCCAAGGGATTTCAATGCTTAAAATTCCAAGGGTGGGGGCACAAGGCTAATGAGTGCCCAAATCGGAGGAACGTGATCCTAAGGTAGGGAAAATTGTACTATCTTAGGGAAGAAGTAGTAATTGAATCGGCTAAGGTTGATGGCTTGCCTCATGATGGAGAGCAAAAAGAGGTTAAAATGCAAGGCGAGGAAGATGCAGAAAATGTGTGGCCGTGTGAAGGAGATTGTGAAGTGACTTTGTAAAAGAGGTGAGGTTATGAATTTGTGGGAAAAATTCTCTTAAGATGGAGAGGATGATACAAGTATGATCACGATCATGACACTTTTGAGTATTTTTGAAGACTAGTCATTAAAGGGCCCTTTTGTTATTTTGTCTATTATTGTAATGTAGTATAAATAGAACATTGTAGGGTTTATTTCTTTAGTTGATTATTATTATTATTGAAGAATACTTCTCTTAGAGCGAGAGAGATTCCAATTGAAACTAGGGCATAACATAAGGGTGGATTCTCTTGTGTGTTGCATTTTGCTTGATACATTGGTGCTTGGGTGGTGGACGCCTCTCTTGTGTCAATTGTAAGAGTTAGGTGTTTGTTGTGTGAAGTTTTAAAGGTCCAAGAGTTAAATATGCTCTTGGGTTTTTAATACTACATCAACACTTGTCTAACTACCTATCTTGTATCTTGTTTTAGTTTCGGTTTCTTGTGTTGTTAATGTAACCCGTTTGTTCTTGTTGCTATTGTAATATTGTGGAGCTTCATCTTGTGTTGCTATTGTTGGCTGGCTTTTTTAGTGTATTAACACCTTGTATCCTCTTCTTTCTTGTTCTAGATAGTGAATCCGAGAGAGGTCTCCATTTGGTCCACGATTTGTTGTGATTTATGGACTGTTTTGGGGTGTGATTTTGTGTTCCCTTGTTTGTTCCGTATCAGTAAGGATGGTACTCTTTTCGAAGCAAACATATTCAACGTGCAATTAGAGGGTGCATTCAAAAGTTTTGATACTGAATGTGAGATGCTGAGAAACCTTCGACATCGAAATCTGACCAAAGCTATCACCAGTTGCTCCAACCTTGATTTCAAAGCCTTAGTGTTAGAATACATGACCAATGGGACACTTGATAAATGGTTATACTCTCACAACTTGTTCTTGGATTTATTTCAAAGATTAGACATAATTATTGATGTTGCATTAGCCATGGTGTATCTCCACAATGGTTGTTCAAATCCATTGGTGCATTGTGACTTGAAGACAAACAATGTCTTGCTATATCAAGAAATGGTTGGCCATGTGAGTAATTTTGGCATTGCAAAATTGTTAGGTGCAGGATAGACTTGTTGTTTTTGGGTACACAAAATCTGTATTTTAGCAACACTAACCTTCAACACAAGTTCAACATTTTTCAAGAACACTTTTGAAGTTTTTCAACACCTTCAACACAAGATCAAAATGACCTTTCAAAGAAGTGTGTTACTCTGTATTTTTTAAGAAAAAATAGATGAAGCAGAATAAGCCAAGTCCTCCGAATTCACGAAGTGTCCTTAAGAAAATAATTCCCCTTAAGTACCCGAGGTTACGGAATTTTCCTCCCAGGATAAAATGGCTTCACAACCAAAATGTAGCGGTACCTCAAACTTTCTGATTTTCTTCGAACTCAGTCAATAGGAGATGATCACACAGAGTTTTTAGAAGCAAGAAAATATTTTTCTTATGCAGAATTTTTCTTTCATTATAAACCTGTGGATAAAATGCAGGTTTATATAGCCATAAAGTGCCCCTTCCAAAAGGTGGCAATGGTTCTTTCGAAAAGGTGTATCCTTTGGAAGAGTCATGTCTGTTCATTTGAAACATTGTGTTTTTCTGAATAGACACAACTATCCGAACAATCACTTTTTTTCCAAACAATGTGTCTTTTCCTCAAAGGGTTGTGTCCTTCCATTTTTCATTCACACCAATTGAACCCAACAATCCCGCATATGAATGGGGAGTGGCTATTCTTTGTAAAACTTTACGGACAAGTATGTGATCATCAAGCAAAGACTGATTACATCTGGATAAGTGTTTTTCCCTTTGAACATTCCATAGTGAACATGCATCGGATGCACTCGGTCAATCGGTAAATTTGATATCTTTGAACCGTCGAGCTTTAATGTATACCTAGACAACACATATCATGAAACCATCCTTTTACCATTTATGGTTCTCACGGTCTTGTTCATTTCAGCCATGAACAAGTCGTGGTGTCATGAGATCTTAGAGAATAGGCCTTTACTAACATTCTCCTTGAAACGACTTTGACTTTTCCCTCACATAGGTGATTTCTAAACGTTCAATCCTGTAGATTAAATTATTTGGTCAAATATTTCAAATTTAGATAATCATTAAACGACTTCACACCATAAGTTTTATCCTTGTTTACTTAACATTGTCTACATCATGAGAATGGGTTGGGTTTATTGACAATGTTGAACCTGCCAGACACAACTTTATTTGATCTCCTTAAACCTAGCTCTTGGGATCTTCAGTCTGCTAGGTAGATTTACCGCCATACTGACTTGTTCTAGGACATAAACCCATTCCCTTGGATGTCCTCTCAAATCTTTCTATAGACAGGTCTTTTATAAGTGGATCCAACACAATATTCTTTGACTTTACATAGTCAACAGTGATAATTCCACTAGAGAGAAAATCTCTAACGGTATTATGTCTCCGTCTTATGAGATGAGATTTTTAGTTGTACGTCATGCTCCCTGCCCTACCTATTGCTGCTTGGCTATCATAATGTATACATACTGGTGCCACTGGTTTGGGCCAATAAGGAATCTCTTCCAAGAAATTCCAGAGCCATTTTGCTTCTTCACCGGCTTTATCCAATGCGTTTAATTTAGATTCCATTGTGGAGCGAGCAATACATGTCTGGGATATTTACTTTGATTTTACTTTGTTCGATCCGGTGATTTAATTTGCATCATTATATCCTTCAAGTACCATGGGATATTTATGGAATGCAAAGCATAGTCGTGAGTATATTTAAGATACCCCAAAACTCTTTTCATTGCCATCCAATGAGTTTTGTTAGGATTACTTGTGCACCGACTCAACTTACTAATAGCGCATGTTATGTCTGTTCATGGACAATTCATTATATAAATTAAAAATCCCAATACTCTTGCATATTCCAACTGTGAGTCACTTTCACTCTCATTCTTTTAAAGTGTGAAGCTCACGTCCAATGGAGTCTTGGCAATAACAAATTTCAAATACTTAAATTTGTCAAGTACCTTTTTGATGTAATGATACTGTGACAATGCCAACCCTTGTGGAGTTCTATGGATTCTTATTCCTAAGATCACATTTGCAACTCCAAGGTCTTTCATATCAAACTTAATCTCGAGCATTTGTTTCGTAGCATTTATGTTAGAAATGTCTCTACTGATGATCAACATATCATCCACATATAAATAAATAATGACTTGGTGACTTGGAGTGTCTTTAATGTAAACACATTTATTACATTCATTTATCTTGAACCTATTTGCCAGCATGGTTTGGTCAAACCTCGCATGCCACTATTTAGGTGCCTGTTTTAGTCCTTAAAGTGACTTAACAAGTTTACACACCTTATTTTCTTTTCCTGGAACCACAAAATCCTCAGTTATTCCATATAAATTCCTTTCTCCAATTCTTCATTTAGGATTGTTGTTTTCACATCCATTTGATGGATTTCAAGATCATATACCACCGCCAAGGCAATTAATATTTGAATTGACGTTATCCTTATTACAGGCAAGTATGTATCAAAGTAGTCAAGGCCTTCTTTCTGTTTGAAACCTTTTACTACAAATCTTGCCCTGTATTTGTCAATAGTACCATCTATTTTTATTTTCCTTTTGAAAATCCATTTACAATCGAAAGATTTATTATCTGGAGAAAGGTCAATCAGTTCCCATGTATGGTTGTTTAAGATTGAATCTATCTCACTATTGACTGCCTCTTTCTAAAAGGATGAGTCTATAGATGTCATCGCTTCTTTAAATATTTGAGGATTATTTTCTAAGAGAAATGTTACAAAATTCGATCTAAACAAAGTTGACGTTCTTTGACGTGTACTACGTCTTGGATTATCATCATTATATACATCCTTACTTGGTTCATCTCGGGGTCATTTAGACCCCCACTAGACTGTTCATATCTAGTTTTATATGGATTAATGTGTTCAAAGAATTCAGCATTATTTGATTTAATTACCGTATTATCATTGATATCCGGATATTCGGATTTATGAACCAAAAACCGACATGCTTTACTACTTTTAGCATATTCTATGAACACACAGTACACTGTCTTAGGTCCTATCCTTACTCTTTCAGGCATACAAATTTGGACCTTTGCTAGACACCCCCACACTTTGAAATATTTCAAGTTGGGTTTCCTTCATTTCCATTTTTCATATGGAATTGATTGTGTCTTACTATAGAAAACTCTATTGAGTATTCGGTTTACCGTAAGGATAGCTTCCCCTCACAAGTTTTGCGGTAAACCTGAACTTATTAGTAAGGCATTCATCATTTCCTTCAAGGTTTGGTTTTTCCTTTTCATAATTCCATTATATTGAGGTGAATACAGGGCCTTAGTTTGATGGACAATTCCATTCTCTACACATATTTGCACAAAGGGAGATTCATATTTTTTACCCTTATCACTTCTTATCGTTTTGATCTTTTTCTCCAACTGATTTTTAACTTCTGTTTTTTATTACCAAATACATCTATTGTTTCATCCTTACTGTTTAGTAAATAGACATAACAGTATCTAGTGCAATCATCAATAAAGGTATAAAATACTTTTTCCCATCATGAGATGGTGTTGACTTCATATCATAAATGTTAGTATGAATTAAATCAAAAGGATTGGAATTCCTTTCAATGGACTTATACGGATGCTTAGCATACTTTGATTCCACACACGTTTGATATTTTAATTTATTACACTCAAAGTTTGGCAAAATTTTTTAAGTTAACCAGTTTTTGCAAGATTTTGTACTTGATATGTCCTAAATGACTATGCCATAAATCGTTTGACTCTTACCAAGTAAGAAGAAGCCTCAACTTTCTTCATTTGAACAACCATTACATACAGTTTGAAAAGGTCCTCATTGAGGTAGCCCATTCCTTCATATGTTTCATTCTTGCTTATTACAACTTTCTTCAAAACAAACACACACTTAAATCCATTTTTAATGAGAAGTGTCGTCGACACTAAGTTTTTCCTAATAGTAGGAACATGGAGAACATTGTTGAGAGTTAACACCTTGGTGAAAGTCACTTTTGGGAATATCTTCCCACTTCCTTCAACCTTGGTTGTTATATTATTTCCCATGAAGAATGCTTCTCTGGGACCAACGGAACCATAAGTAGCCAAATCTTCTTTGTTCGCTCAAACATGTCTAGTGGATCCTAAATTAAACCACCATTCATTTGGATATCCAACTAGATTGCTTTCAGTGATTATATCACATAGATTTTCAAATTTTCTAGTTGTTTCCAACATGTTTATCTAATGTCTTTTCTTTTACAAAAGACTTCTTTATCTTCTTATTATTTGGAGCATCATCCTTAACAGGATTTACAACCATCATTGATGTAGTAAATGACATCAATTGTTTGTCATTCTTTGAAGTTCACATCAAAATATTTTTAGTAGTAGTAGTAGTAGTAGTAGTAGTAGTAGTAGTAGTAGTAGTAAATGACATCAATTGTTGTCATTCTTTGAAGTTCACATCAAAATATTTTTCAATTTCTCTATCGTTTTCATTACTAGAGCAATACCTGAACGACTTAATGACGCAACATTGATAGTCATTGGGACAACACCATTCACAATCAAATTAATTTATCGTTCAGTTTCATTTGTTATTTTCTTGTCAATCTTTGACATACTCTTTAGTATTTCAGAATACTAACAATAAAGAATTTAATCTTTAGCCAAATTATTTCTAGTCAATGATGAAGTTTTTATATCTTCAAATCATCAATCAACTAACTATGAAACATAATAAAGTTTTTATGACTTCAAATCATAATCAAATTCAAACCGAGTGAAAGCCCACAGATTTTAAACACCAGAAACTAATACAGAGATCTTAACGAATCGGTGAAGTTTTTATATTCTTTGAACCGAATTCTCATATTGATTTCTCGATGAAGTTTTTCTATTCTTCTAACCAAGGGAGTAGAAAAAAAAAGATTTTAGTCTCCACAAAATCAGGCCCATTACAAATTAACCAAATACTTGATTTATAAATGGCAATAATTTTTTTTTCCTTCACCAAACAAGCACAAAAACAAATATTTTTATACTTTCCTTAGTGTTGTTTTCTCAATTTTGATAAAATCTGTATTTTTTAATAATAACTTCAAATACATGTTCAAATTAACATATGAACAATCAAATAAAGTTTTAACTCTATATTTACAACTTTGAACTTTTAACTATAAGTTCAACCCTGAACATCAACAAAATGAAGTTCAAACAATTTTCTGGATAATAGCAAAACCAAATGTCAAGAACTTCAACACAAGTTCAACAAACTTATGAACTATCAAAATGAAGTTTCAAGAACTTCAAACACAAGTTCAAAAAGTTGAAGAACTATCAATATGAAGTTCAACTATTTACTGAAAAACAGTAAACAAAATAATACAGATTAGTAATATTATTTCCTTTTGTTATTTTCGGGTACACAAAATCTGTAGTTTAGCAACACTAAACTTCAACACAAGTTCAAGATTTTTCAAGAACACTTTTGAAGTTTTTCAACACCTTCAACACAAGATCAAAATGACCTTTCAAAAGTGTGTTATTCTGTATTTTTTAAGGAAAAATAGATAAAGCAGAATAAGCCAAGTCCTCCGAATTCACGAAGTGTCCTTAAGAAAATAATTTCCCTCAAGTACCCGATGTTGCGGAATTTTTCTCCCAGGATAAAATAGCTTCACAATCAGAATATAGTGGTACCTTAAACTTTCTGATTTTTTTAACTCACTCAATGGGAGATGATCACACAGAGTTTTTAGAAGCAAGATAATATTTTTGTTATGCAGAATTTTTTTTTCATTCTAAACCTGTGGAAAAAATGTAAGTTTATATAGCCATAAAGTACCTCTTTCGAAAGGTGGCAATAGTTCATTCGAAAAGGTGTATCCTTTGGAAGAGTCATGTCTGTTCATTTGAAACATTGAGTCTTTTTCTGAATAGACACACTATCCGAACAGTCACTCCTTTTACAAAATAATGTGTTTTTCCTCAAAGGGTTGTGTCCCTCCATTTTCCATTCACACAATTGAACACAACAAGACCTTTGTTCAAACAAGGACAATAGAAACCATTGGATATATCGCTCCAGGTATTGTAATGTTTAAAGACTCCTCATATCCTTATACCCAGAAAATTAATTTATTTTTCCCATAGATACAGGTTGGTGAAAGCAGATTTAGCAGATCCCTTAATAACTGGGAAGCTTTTCTAATCATTATCGGTAATGATTGCAGATTATGGGCAAGATGAAATAGTATCCATGAGTTGTGATGTTTATAGCTTTGGAATCCTGATGATGAAAACGTTTATAAGAAGGAGACCAAGCGATGAATTATTTTTCAGAGACTTGAGCATGTGACATTGGGTTAGTGATTCTTTTCCAAGTGCAATTCATACTATGGTGGATGGTAATTTGATATAGCTAGGGGAAGAACAAACTGATGCAAAGATGCAGTGTCTTTCATCTATCATGGAACTCACTTTGAGATGCACTTTACTAACACCTGATGCAAGAATTTTCATGGAAGATGCTCTTTCAACACTAGAAAAGATTAGACTCCAGTTTGACAGTATTCGTTACTAGGTACAACCAGTCTGCCAACTCCCCATTGCTGGTTGATTACCTATGTTGCTTATATTATTATTGAAGTATTGAAATATTTACTTTCATTCTCCATAGAATAGGAGTTCATTTAGTACCCTAGTTCTATTTATTTTTTTAGACAAGAATGAATAAACAAGCAAAATATTTTGGTTATCTATCTTTTCTTATTCTCTGTAGAACAACAAATGGTATCAATAGCTATTTGATTGTAAGGGTTTGTGGGTTAGAGAAGACCCAAAAAAACTGCATAAAAGCCAATAGTGTTGTGGCTTCCAGCAATTTCTCAATTCCTTCACCCCTAAATTTTTTTGGTAAGAATTATCCAATTTTAAAAAACTTTAAAGCTCTCTCTTGTATACAATCAATACTTTTGGAAGTAATTTTCACAAGAGTTATGGTAAGTGAGACAGCAAAGGAGGCTTAAGACAAGTTGAAAGAAGAATTTCAAGGAAGTGACAAGACCAGGGAAATAAAAGTGATGAATCTGAGAAGAGAGTTTGAAATTCTCAGAATGAAGGATTCAAAAACTATTGAAGAATTCTTAAAAAAGTTAAGTAAGGTTGTATACCAGATCAGACTTCTGGGAGAAGAGCTTACAAAGTTAAGAATCATTGAAAAGGTTCTTGTGAGTTTTCCAAAAATATTTAAAACGAAGATCTCTTCTTTTGAAGATTAAGGATCTCACAAAAATGTCACCTTCAGAACTTGTACATGTTCTTCAAGCTTAAGAGCAGAGAAGATCCCTGAGGCTAGAAGAAACTACTGAAACTACTCTTCAAGTTAAGTTCAAAGGCAAGATGTAGATGCAAAATGAAGGTAAAATCTCAAAAAGTTCTAATAATTTCAATAGAAACAATCAAGGTGATTGTAGTAATGGAGTCGAGAAGAAAGAAAACTTTCCTCTGTGCAAGTATTGTAGAAAAACCAATCATAACGAGTCTGAATATTGGTTTAAGGCAAAAAATATCACCTATCCAGTGTATATGTTGCAATAAGTTGGCCATGTGAAAAGGCTTTGCAGAATGAAGAAGAAGAACAACCAACAAACTCAAATAGCCAATATTTTGAAAGTTGAAGAACATGAGGAGTTGGTGTTTACAGCAATGGTAGCAACAAGATTGAAAGATGAAAGCACGTGATTTCTGGACGGTGGTTGCACTCAACACATGACCAGCAAAAGAGGATATTTTATGAAGTTGAAATTTGTAAAGGTCATGTCAAGTTAGCCGATAAAAGCAAGGTGGAGATTGTTAGTAAAGTAATTATGGCAATTGAAGCTCCCAAAGGTACTAAATTTATTCAAGGTGTTTTGTTAGTACCTGATCTTAACCAAAATCTGTTGAGTGTTGGTCAAATGCTAGAACAAAATTATATGTTATTCAAAGAAAAAAATGTGTTGTTTTTGACCTAGTGGCCAAGAAAGAAATGATAAAAAGAAGTTTTTCTTTAAATTTAGAGCCATCAATATGGGTCATGTTCGTTGTACTGACTCATCCCAGTGTGTAATTTGATACGGTTGGGCTATGATTTTTAGAGTCAATTTAAGAACAGGGCTTTTTAGCCCGGTCTGAATAAGCCTGTCTGCCCATAGGGCTAGAGCAATATGGGTTGGCCTGGCCCGTGGGCCAAATAAAAAATGATTAAAAATAGAATAGAGTTCTACAATTTTTTTTTAAAAAAAAAGTTCAAACTCAAAGTCTATTTGGACCATCATAGAAATTTAAATATTAATTATGTTTATAAAATATTTAAATAATTAAATACAAAATACTAAATTTTTTTTAGGAATCAATATGTTTGATGAAAATGACGTGGCGATGCTGAACACGCCATAAGTGCCATGAGAGTTTTTTTTAGGAGTTTGTTTTAACTTTTAATGGACTAAATTGACATTTCTTTGTGTTTTATTGAGATTAATGAAAACAAAATTAGGTTAATATTACTTTTTAGCTAGTTATATTATTACTCATTAACGATTTCATTTATTTTCAACATCTCTATTTGACTTGAATTTGGTGTCAAAAGCTATTTAATTTCACAGATTATTAGCATTTTTTTTATAAATTTAATACTTATTAACAAGTAGTAAATTCATGTAATATTATGGTAAATATTTATGTAATTGACATTTTAGAATTAAAATTATAAAACTAATATATTTTAAAAAGTGGGTTTGCCCGTGGAGGCCCACAACCCACAGTGTGATGGGTTGGGCTTGCTATTTTCAGGCATGTCATGTTGATGGATCAGCCCAACCTGACCCGTCAAACTCCAAAGCCCGTGTGGGCTAGCCCATGTTGCTTGAGCCGCGTATTGATAACTCTATTTGAATTGAAACTCAAATTCTGAGCAAGCTTGTCGAAGTAATAGATGTGGGCATGATTCAAAATTATGGCACAAAACACTTGGACATTATAATTGGAAATCAATTCAATATGCTCAAAAGCATAATTTAGTGAAGGACTTTCCTGAAATTGAGTTATGTTCAGAAGTGTGTGAAAGTTGTCAACTAGGGAAGCAACATGGATTACCTTTCCAAAATCAGCAACACGGAGAGCAAGTGAAAAGTTATGATTGGTCCATTCTGACATTTATGGACAGATGAAAACTCCACCACTCAATGGTAGCAAGTATTTTATTCTTTTTATAGATGATTCCACTGGAATGGCCTGTGTATATTTTCTTAAGCAAAAGCTTAACATGTTTGCTATTTTTAAGAAGTTTAAAGCTTTTTGTGAAACTCAAAGTGGATGCTGAAAACTCACTGAACAAACAATGGGAAGGAGTCTACTTCAAGTGAATTTAATTTGTTCTGTGATGATATGGGAATTGAGCATCAAATTACAGTTACTTCCTCCCCCAGCAAAATGGAGTTTCAAAAGGAAAAATTGGTTTGTTCTTGAGATAGATAGGTGTATGATTTTTGAGAAAAAGATGTCGAAGTCTTTTTGGATGGAGGCAATATACACATTAATTTATCTACAAAATAGATTGCCAACAAGGGTCTTGGATGGGTGGAATGGCATAAAACCATCAATTTGGCATCTAAAGGTGTTTGGTTCCTTCTGTTATACTTATGTACCCGCTGTCAAATAGAGTAAGCTTGATGAAAAAATTAGAAAAAAAAATTGGTTGGTTACAGTGGAGAATCTGAGATTTAAGGAGAGTGGGTGCTTACTACAGAAAAAATAAAAAATCACCTCAACCAGGTTTGAACGCGAGCACACCTACCCGTGGAGAGACTTAAAATCAACCTAAATGTCGATGCACCTAACCAACTTCTTGTTTAGTGGGTGCGTTTATATAATTTATACCTATTTTTGTATTTTTTTTATGTAATTATGCATATTTCGCATCGAGTTTAGTGGGTGTTGAAGCGCCCAAAATTTATATGTAGGTTCGCCCCTGGTTGGTTATAGCTCTAACACTAAGGGCCATAGAATTTGGGTAAGTTTTTGTAAGTCGTGGTGCAAAGGTAGATGAAGATGCTTATTGGGATTGGAATATCTCTCAAGTCAGAAAGATGGTTGTTAAACCTACTTTTCAAGATTTAAGTAAAGATTTGGAATAAGAGGACGATGAATATTTTGTTGTAAGAGGCACCAGACAGTTGGTTGAAATATATGAAAGATGTAGTCTTGTTGTCCTGGAACCTTCAAACTTTCAAACTGTCAGCAGGGTTAAAGAATGGAAAGGAAATATCCATGATTGAGAAGAACAAGACATAAAACTTGTTGATAAACATGAAAATAAGCAAGTTATAAGAGTTAAATGGGTATACAGGGTGAAACTGAATGCGGATGGATCTATCAATGAGCACAAAGCAAGCCTAGTCGTTAAAGATTATTCTCAAAGTCCTGGTATTGATTACTCAGATGCTTTTTCACCCATTGCAAGGATGGATACCATTAGAATTTTAATTATACTAGTAGATAAAGTGGAAAATCTAGCACTTAGATGTCAAATCTGCCTTCTTGAATGGTTTTCTAGAAGAGAAAATTTATGTAGCTCAACCAGAAGGTTTTGTGATTCAATGAAATAAAGGTAAGGTGTATAAGGTTCAAAATGCTTTATATGGATTGAAGCAGGCTCCAAGGCTTGGCATATCAAAATTGATGCTCAGTTATTCAACCAAGGTTTTCAAAAAAGTGGCAATTATGCTACACTTTATATGAAGACACTCCCTAATGACAGCTCATTAATTGTGTTAGAATATGAGATTTTTTCTAGCTAGTGTTTTGTTTAATAGTTTCTTTTAACATTATGTTTAGTTTTTTTTGTAAATAAATGATAGTCTTATTTTGTGAAGTGTATCTTGTAAGATAGTGTGTTTTTAAGATATGTGAAGTGTGTCTTGTAAGACTTATGTAGCTATAAGTGTAGTCTTTTTTAAGATATTGGCATGATGAATGAATGAAAAAACAACAGTTTCCCCTTATCTTTTCCTTCTACTTAGTTCCAAATTCTAAAAGTGGTATCAAGAGTCATTCTTCTTGAGGGATCTGTGAAGGCTTAAAGATAAGTTTTTTCTTCAATTCCTCTAAGTTGGGAGAGCTAAACAGAAGTAACAATGGCATCCAACAACTTTTTAGGTGCAAGTCCTCCTATGTTTATAGGAGAAAATTATCACATATGGGTGATAAAGATAAAGACTTATCTCAAAACTCTTAGTCTATGAGAAGCAGTTGAAAGTGAAAATGATCTCCCTCCACTTGGACCAAATCCAACTGTTGCACAAATAAAGAATTATGAAGATGCAAAGTCCAAGAAACCAAAGAATCTCACTTGTCTTCATCCAGTACTTTCAGATGTGATTTTCACAAGAATAATGGCTTGTGAAACACCTAAAGAAGTATGGGAGAAGCTAAAAGAGGAGTTCGATGGAAGTAACAGAGTGAAAACTGTCAAACTCTTAACTCTCAAAAAAGAATTTGAGATGTTAAGGATGAAAGAAGGAGATACTGTAAAAGAGTACTCTACCAAACTTTTGGAAACTATAAACAAGATAAGATTATTTGGTGAAACTTTTCCAGATTCAAAAGTGGTGGAGAAGATGATAATAAACTTACCAGCAAGTTTTGAGTCTAAGATTTCAGCAATAGAGGAATCTTGTGATTTGAAGACTTTATCCATCGTAGAGCTGATTAGCAAGTTGCAAGCCCAAGAACAAAGAACAAGTATAAGAGATGAAGAAGTAGTAGAAGTAGCATTTCAAGGGAAGCATAAAGGCAACTAACCTATGAAGGACAATAGGAGGATGGAAGGAGATCAAGTAGAAAAGAGAAATCCACGGACTGAATCTTCATAGAAAGGAAAGTTTCCACCTTACATCCACTGTAAAAGAACCGATCATCAAGAAAAGAATTGTTGGTTCAAAGGAAATCCATCAATTCAGTGTATATTTTGTAGAAAAATGGGTCATATTGAGAAGAATTACAGGGCCAAGTAGAATCAACCACAACAACACCATGTTCGGCACGCAAATTTCACTGAAGAGTCAGAAAAAAAAAAGTTTGTTTATGGCTACTCATGAAGAAAACATAACCAACCAATCCAAATGGTTCCTAGATAGTGGGTGCACGAGTCATATGTCACATAATGAGCTCATGTTCCACACACTTGACAAGTCACTTAAAGCTAAAGTTAGGATAGGAAATGGTGCAACAATAGAAGAACATGGAAAGGGTTCAGTTTTCTTTCAAACTAAACAAGGTACAAAGCTTATACATAATGTGTTGTATGTTCCTTCTTTAGAATGTAACCTATTGAGTGTTGGCCAAATAATGTCTAAGGTTACTCCTTAATTTTTAAGGGAATACATTGTTTGATTTTTTTATACTAATGATACTTTGATTGACAAAGTAGAAATGGTGGATAGGATCTTTCTATTAGATGAAAAGACTGATAGTCTTAATTTTGTAAGATTAGATTATTCATAGTTGTGGCACCAAAGATATGGGGATTTTAACTATGCTACTTTAAAATCTATGTATAAGAGGGGCTTGACTAAGGATTTACCTCAGATCTTACTATCTAAAGAAGTTTGTAGGTCATGTCAGATGGCTAAGGTTCACAGGAAAGCATTTCCTAATAGTGTTACCTAGGGGCAACTGAAAAACTTGAACTTGTTCATACTGATGTATGTGGACCTATGAAGACATCATCCCTGGGTCAAAATAAATATTTTGTGTTGTTTATTGATGACTTAAAAAGGATGACTTGGTTGTATTTTTTGAGTAAGTCTCAAGTATTTTCAGTCTTCAAGAAGTTTAAAGCTTTCGCTGAAAGACAGAGTGGTTGTAAGCTGAAGGCTTTGAGGTCAGGAAATAGAGGTGTATAAACTTCAAATAAGTTCAATAAGTATTGTGAAGATGAAGGAATTGATAACAATATGACACTAAGTTATTCACAAAAACAGAATAGAGTCTAGGAGAGGAAGAACAGACGGTATTTAAAAAGGCTAGATGTTTGTTGCTAGAAAAAAACCTACCACAAAGTTTTTGGGCAGAAGCTATTTCTAATTCAGTTTATTTGTTGAATAGGCTGTCAACTAAAGTTGTGGGTGATAAAACTCCTATTGAGGCATGGAGTGAAAAAATACCATCTGCCAAGCACTTAAAAATCTTTGGTTCGATATGCTATTCTCATGTTCCCTTAGTCAAAAGAAGCAAGCTTGAACCAAAAGGTGAATTGGGGATATTTATTGATTATTCATTGCAAGACAAAGGTTATAGAGTTTTCAACTTGCAGACAAAAGGTATTTGCTTCAGAAGAGATGTAGTAGTGGGTGAGCATGCTTATTAGAATTGGGATAAGGAGAAATTTAATAAAGAAAATGAAGGTTATCTAAACTTGCATTCACTACCTGAAACACAATCATTTGGCTCTGAAAATCTGGAAGAAGCTGAAGAATCAAATGTTGAATCCTCACTTTATTTGCCAATTTTGAAGACAGGGCCCCTTTCTGAGATATATGAAAGATACAATATTGCAATCTTGGAACCCAATACCAATCAAGAAGCATCAAAAAATAAAATTTAGATTGAAGAAATGAAGGAGAATTTTGGCATAATAGAGAAGAATGACACTTAGAAGCTGGTTGATAAACCTAATGATAGAAATGTAATAAGGGTAAAATAGGTTTATAAAACCAAATGTAATCCAGATGGTTCAGTTTATAAATACAAAGCAAGGCTTGCTGTGAAAGGTTACGCACAAGTTGCAAGCCTGGATTATGGAGACATATTTGCACTTGTTGCAAGACATGATACAATATGACTTTTATTTGCTTTGGTAGCTCAATCAAATTGGAAGTTGTATCATCTGGATGTGAAGTCGGCATTCTTAAATGGATCATTGCAGGAACAAATTTATGTCGACCAACCAGAAGCCATTCAAGTTGCAGGAATGGAGGATAAAGTTTACAGACTATATAAGGCATTGTATGGATTAAAATAGGCTCTGCGAGCCTGGTACAGTAAGATTAATGATCATCTCATTTATTGTGGTTTCAACAGAAGTAAAAATAAACCCAAATTATATGTGAAGAAGGCTAAAAGTAGAGATGTTCTTGTGGTGTCACTCTATATTGATGCTCTTCTAGTAACCGAAAGCAATGAATCTATGGTAAATCAATTCAAGCAAGAAATAGAGACCAATTTTGAGATATCAGACTTGGGTGAAATGAATTACTTTCTGGGAATGGAGATTCATCAAGCTATTGATGGAATTTTCATTTCCCAGAGAAAATATGCATGGGATGTTCTTAAAATTTCAAGATAGAGAAGTGTAAGCCTGTATCGGCTCTACTAGTTCATAATAAAAAGATCTCTAAGTATGAAGGAGATGATAGGGTTGATCCAACAGTTTACAGAAATCTAATTGGAGGTTTGCTATATTTCACAGCAATAAGACTTGATCTTATGTTCGCGCTAAGTTTTTTGTCAAGGTTTATGCATTCTCCAAGTCAAGTTCATCTTCGTATTGCTAGACGAACATTGAGGTATATCAGGGGAACTGTTGATTATGGTATTTGGTTTTAAAGGAAAGAGCAAGGGCAATTGACAGATAGTGATTGGGCAGTAAATGTTGGCAATATAAAAAACACTTCTGGTTATACTTTTACACTTGGTTCAGGTATGTTCTCATGGAATTCAAATCATTTAGAGGTGGTAGCTCAATTATCTGCAGAAGCAGAATACATCGTTGTTGTTGGTGCATCTAATCAGGCTCTATGGTTACAAAAAATTCTACGTGAACTAGAGAAAAATCAAATTGAAGCTACTGTCATTAAGGTTGACAACAAGTTAGCAATTTTTGTGGCCAAAAATCCAGTGTAACACCGTCTTAGCAAGCATATAAATGTAAAGTTTCACGCTATCAGGCAAGCAGAGAAGGATGGTGAAGTTAATCTTGTTCATTGTAGCTCCGATTAGCAGCTTGCAGACATTTTGACCAAGGCTCTTCCTAAAGGAAAATTTGAAGTTCTAAGGGCTATGCTGGGAGTATCCAAGAAAAATCTCAAGGAGGAGTGTTAGAATATGAGATTTTTTCTAGATAATCTTTTGTTTAATAGTTTTTTTTTTAATATTATATTTAGTTTTTTTTAAAATAAATAATAGTCTTATTTTGTGAAGTGTGTCTTGTAAGATATTATATAGCTATAAGTGTATTCTTTTGTAAGATGTTGGCATGATGAATGAATGAAAAAGCAATTGTTACCCCTTATCTTTTCTTCTCCTTAGTTCCAAATTCTAACAAATTATTTCTTTATATGTTGATGATTTGATTGTTAAGGCAGTGATGAGTAAGAGTTGCAGAAGTTTAAAGTAAAAAGAAGAAACCATTTTAAGTATTGAATTTGGGAGATATGAAGTGTTTTAGGGGCAGGAAGTATACCAATCCGAGCCTAAAATTTTTCTATGTTAGCACAAGTACGCTTTGGAGATTCTGAAAAAGTTCAGAATACAAAGTTGTAAACCAGTTCCTACACTATTGGTTTTGGATACAAAATTTTCAATGGAAGACGGAGCAGAAAAGTGTGATGCTTCATTTTACAGAAGTTTGATTGAAAGTCTCTTGTACTTGACGGCTTCAAGTCCTGATTTAGTGTATGTTTCTAGTTTGCTTTCAAGATTTATGCAAAGTACCAAAAATAATATTCATTTTGCTACTACGAAGAGAGTGGTTTGGTACTTAAAAGGTATTGTACAACTTGGAATATGGTTTAGACCAGTTGGAGAAGGTGCTTTGCTTGGTTTTATTGATAGTGATTGGATCGGGTCTATTGATGATATGAAGCAAAGGATGCGGGAATTAAGAAATTCCTTATTGCACGGTTCCTGGACTTTAAAATGATAGATAAAAAATCGGTTGTCTCTCAAGTGCAGGAGTTGCAAGTCATCATACATGATCTCCTAGTAGAAGGTATATCTTTGAAAAATACCTTAGTTGAACAAATTAAAAAAGTTCTTAATACTCATATAAACTATTTTGTAGGTTTGATTGTGAATGATGCATTTCAAGTAGCAGCGATAGTTGAGAAGCTACCACCTTTGTGGAAAGACTTCAAAAACTACTTGAAGCATAAACTCAAGGAGATGGTTGTTGAAGATCTTATTGTTCGACTGCATATTGAAGAGGACAATAAAGCTGTCGAGAGAAGATCAAAAGGAAATTCTACAATTAATGGAGCACATATTGTAGAAAATGACCAAAACAATTTTAAGAGAAAAAAGAAAGTCGAACAAGGAAGCAATCAACCCAAGAAGAAATTCAAGGGAAAATGCTTCAATTGTGGCAAGATTGACCACAAGTCCACAGATTATCGTGCCCCGAAGAAAGACAAGAAAAAAGATCAAGCAAATACGATTGAATCCAACAAAGAATGTGATGATTTCTACGCTATGTTATCATAATACAACTTGGTGGGGAATCCTCGCGAATGGTGGATAGATTCTGGTGCCACTCGTCATGTATGTTCCAACAAAGAGTTGTTTTCATTATTTTCTCTGGCACAAGTAGGAGAAATGATCTACATGGCTAACTCCGCTACTGCTAAGGTGGAGGGAACAGGGAAAGTTTGCTCGAAAATGACTTAGGGAAATGTCTTGACACTTAACAATGTCTTGGATGTTCCAGAATTAGGTAGGAACTTAATTTCTGTTTCACTTCTAGATAAGAACGAATTCAAATGTGTAACCATTTCTGAAAAAATTATAATTAGCAAAAGAGAAATGTATGTACGAAAAGGCTATCTCACCGAGGGCCTTTGTAAGATGAATGTAATGACTATTGAAATAAATAAAAGTTCAAATTCTTCTTATTTGCTTAAGTCTTATGATTTATGGCATGAACGTTTAGGCCATGATATTATAAAACATTATGAAAACTGATTAACTAAAGTTTTGTCAAACTTTGAGTGCAATAAATCAAAGTGTCAAACGTGTGTAGAACCAAAGTATGCAAAGTAGCCTTACAAGTCCGTTGAAAGGAATTTCAATCCTTTAGACTTAGTATACACTGACATTTGTGATATGAAGTCAACACCATCATGTGGTGAGTGATCTCAATTTTTCTCTTCCACTTGGTTTTCTCCATTTTCCATTCACACCTCTCATTTACTATGAATCCAACAATTCCCCACTTGAATGGGGAATGGCTATTTTTCATAAAAATTTTATGGACAAGTATGTGATCATCAAGCAAAGACTGATTGCATCTGGATAAGTGGGTTTCCCTTTGAAATTTTGTAGTGAAATGTATCAGATACACTCGGTCAATCGGTAGATTTGATATCTTTGAACCATCGAGCTTTAATGTACACCTAGATAACATATGTCACACAACCAGCCTTTTACCATTTATGGTTCTCACGGTTTTGTTCTTTTCAGCCATAAACACGTCCCGGTTTTGTGAGAGCTTAGAGAATAGGCCTTTTCTACCATTCTCCTTGAAGCGGCTTCCACTTCGCCCTCATATAGATGATTTCTAAATGTTCAATCCTATAGATTAAACTATTTGGTCATATTTTCCAAATTTAGATAATCATTAAAAGACTTTTGACTTTAAGTCTTATCCTTGATTACTATACATTGTCTATATCATGAGAATGGGTTGGGTAATTGACAATGTTAAACCTATTAAACACAACTTTGTTTGATCTCCTTGAACCTAGCTCTTGGGATCTCCAGTCTGCTAGGTAGAGTTACCGCTATGCTGACTTGTCCTAGGCCTTAAACCCATTCCCTTGGATGTCCTTTCCACTCCTTCTCTAGATAGGCCTTTTGTAAGTGGATCCGACACATTATCCTTTGACTTTACATAGTCAACAGTGATAATTCCACTATAGAGAAGTTCCCTAATGGTATTATGTCTCCGTCATATGTGATGAGATTTACCGTTGTTCATCATGCTCCCTGCCCTACCTATTATCGCTTGGCTATCACAGTGTATAAATACTGGTGCCACTGGCTTGGGCTAAAAAGTAATATCTTCTAAGAAATTCTGGAGTCATTCTTCTTCTTAACCGACTTTATCCAATACGATAAATTCAAATTCCATTGTAGAGCGAGCAATACAATTCTGTTTGAATGATTTCTAAGAGACTGCTCCTCCACCGATAGTAAATACATATCCACTTGTGGATTTTACTTCAATCGATCCGGTGATCCAATTTGCATAACTATATCCTTCAAGTACCGCAGGATATTTATTATAATACAAAGCATAATCTTGAGTGTATTTAAGATACCCCAAAACTCTTTTCATTGTCATCCAGTGAGTTTTGTGGGGATTACTTGTGTACACTTTCACCTTTATTCTTTCAAAGTGCAAAGCTTGCATCCAATAGAGTCTTGGCAATATCGAATTCCATATACTTGAACGTGTCAAGTACCTTTTCGATATAATGAGACCATGACAATGCCAACCCTTGTGGAGTTCGATGGATTCTTATACCTAAGATTACATCTGCAACTCCAAGGTCTTTCATATCAAACTTGCTCTCAAGCATTCGTTTTATTGCATTTATGTTAGAAATGTCTCTACTAATGATCAACATACCATCCACATATAAACATACAATGACTTGGTGATTTGGAGTGTCTTTAATATAAACACATTTATCACATTCATTTATTTTGAATTCGTTTGCCAACATGGTTTGGTCAAACTTCGCATGCCATTGTTTTTATGCTTTCTTTAGTCCACATAATGAATTGATAAGTTTACACACCTTGTTTTCTTTTTCTGGAACCACAAAACCCTCAGGTTGTTCCATGTATATTTTTTCCTCCAATTCTCCATTTAGCAAAGCGGTTTTCACATTCATTTGATGGATTTGAAGATCATTTACCGCCGGTGAGGCAATTAACATTCGAATCGATGTTATCCTTGTTACTGGCGAGTATGTATCAAAGTAATCAAGGCCTTCTTTTTGTTTGAAGCCCTTTACTACAAGTCTTGCCTTGTATTTGTCAATAGTGTCATCCACTTTCATTTCCTTTTGAAAATCCATTTAGAACCTAAAGGTTTATTTTTGGGAGGAAGATCAATCAATTCCCATGTATGGTTGCTTAATATTGAATCAATCTCACTATTGACTACCTCTTTTCAAAAGGATGAGTCTGAAGATACCATCGCTTCCCTAAATGTTTGAGGCTTATTTTCTAAGAGAAATGTTACAAATTCTGATCCAAATGAAGTAGACATTCTTTGATGTATACTAAGTCTTGGATTTTCTTCATTATGTACATTATTACTTGGTTCATCTCGCTGTCATTTAGATCCTCCACTAGACTGTTCATGTCTAATTTTATACAGGCAAATGTTTTCAAAGAATTCAGCATTATCTGATTCAATTATCATATTTTCATTAATATCCAGATGTTTGGATTTATGAATCAAAAATCGACATGTTTTACTACTTTTAGCATATCCTATGAACACGCAGTCCACTGTCTTAGGTCCTATATTAACCCTTTTAGGCATAGGAATTTGGACCTTTGCTAGACATCTCCATACTTTGAAATATTTCAAGTTGGATTTCCTTCCTTTCCATTTTTCATAAGAAATTGATTGTGTCTTAGTATGGGGAACTCTATTGAGTATCCGACTGGCTGTAAGAATAGCCTCCCCCTATAAGTTTTGCGGTAAATCGAAACTTATAAGCAAGGCGTTCATTATTTCCTTCAAAGTTTGGTTTTTTCTTTCTGCAATTCCGTTAGATTGAGGTGAATATGGGTCGTAGTTTGATGGACGATTCCATTCTCTACACATATTTCGGCGAAGGGAGATTCATATTCTCCGTCCCTATCACTTCTTATCATTTTTATCTTTTTATCTAACTGATTTTCACCTTCATTTTTATATTGCCTAAACACATCTATTGCTTCATCCTTAATATTTAGCAAATAGACATAACAATATCTAGTGCAATCGTCAATAAAAGTTATGAAATACTTTTTCATACCAATATGGAAAGTGTAGTCAAAAATAGGAAAGCTTACTAAACTCTCCCACCTGGGAGAAAGAAGCTTTAAAGTGTTTATATTGTGAAACACACTCCCACATGGATAAGTGAGGCAAAGAATAAGAGATGTCTCGCGCCGTCGTCGCTCGCTCGGCTCGGCTTCGGCTTCGGTTTCGAATTCGGATTTGGCAAATGATCGATCGATAAGATCTATCTTTTTGAACAAATTTTATTTGATGATCCAAATCTACCAAAACGCAACAGTATTCTCCATTTATGCATGCATGCAGCAGCAGATGCAATGCTTCAGAAATTTTGAACTGATGCTTCTGTAATTTCGAACAGAACTAATGCTTCAAAATAGCTGCGCTGTTTCGAAATGATGTGTTGTTTCAGAAGGATGTAATCCTTCAGCAAAAGGACACACTGATTCATGGAGAGAGATGACTGTTCAGGAAAAGATGCAATCTTTAGATGAACAGACATGAATTTACAGAACCTTTGACATGAACCATTGCCTCTTTTCAAAAGAGGCATGTTATGGCTATAAAAACCTGATTTCTTCCGCAGGTTTTGATATGAAAAATTTTCAGAATAAAAAATAATACTCTTTTTCTCTTCAAAAATTTTGTGTGATCATTCAAACTGTTGAGTGCGTTCGACGAGTCCAAATATTTGAGTTACCGCTATATTTGGATTGAAGGCCATTTTATCCTGGGAGGAAAAAATTTATAACCTTAGGTACAGTGAGGGAAATTGTTTCCTTAAGGAAACTCCGTGAATTCGGACGACTTGACCTTATTCATTTCTGTTTCATCTATTTTCTGAAAAAATAAAATACACCACTTGGAAAGGTCATTTTGATCTTATGTTGAGGGTATTTGTTATACTTCATTGTGTTCTTGTTTATACTTGAACTCTAGTTGAAGTTGTTGTTCTACATATACACATGTACCCGTAGAAGGAAATATCACAGTTATCCTTTCAATTCTGCCCAAGTACATACTTTTCTATATGGATAGTCAGAAGCAAGTCATTTCTTGATGTTGTATAGTTTTTGTGATTTATAAAAAGTCCAGAACAAGATTTGAAATTCAAAAGGAACATGATTTTCTGGGTGGTGTTCCCTCAGTAACTTAAGAACTGTTTCTAGATGCACTAGGCGTTGATAGAAACACACTGTATGTAAGCAATTAGAAGCTAGAATGAATTCCAAAGATAACGTGCCAAAAACATGATGCGTCAGTTCTTGACGATGTTTCAGCGAGTCCAAATGGCATTACTCTGAATAGCTATGATCCTTGGTGAGCTAAAAATATGTTTTATACTCACTGTTTTCCTTCATCTTGACAGACATTATATCAATGTTGGAAAAAGTTGGGAACCCTGCAATCATCTCTATTTGTGTATATTTAGGAACAGGGCTGTCAAATGATCGACGTATATAGAATATACTCAGTCAAGAATAAGGTTCCGATCTACCTTTATTCTTATCCCGCAGCCTAAGTGATAACGGATGTAGCAGCCATCGGTAATGTGTGGATGAGTCTTAACAGGGTTCATACTTAGGGTGCAAATCGTAAAAAAGATGTAAATTTTTTTAAAAAAAAAAAAAAAGAGAATAACTTGGACGTCCTTTATTGGTGACAGCTTCTCAAGTCTAGGGGCAACTTTTCAGTCTTAATCTTAATTTGGAAAATAGGACTTGCTTCATCATAGAGTCGACTTAAAATTAAATGTTAACGCCCGCCACAACTGGCAATGAAAAACAGTAGGAACAGGTTTGACACTTTTGGCACACATCTCATAAAGGCAAAAGAGACTTGTTGCCTGTAGGGTCCCTAATGTCATTTTCCAGTTTTGTAGTGCTGGCTTATAGATATGGCTAATGACTCTAATGATTCTCGATGTATAAATGATGATAAACAATGCTGTTAACCGTCTAAAATTATTCCTAAGAGCCTTACAGATCAATCAACGTGCACAGAACATGGGTTTTGTACTCTAGTGCTATCAATTTTTTTTTCCTTCACAATAATAAGGGAAAATTGAGAATAAGTTCAACGGTGATTAGTCTTCTGCATGTTATATTGGCTCCTGGATCATCAAGTCAATGTTGCAGTTTTCCAATTCGCGTGAGAAAAATGAAGAGACACAGACATTTGGCAGCTTTCACACATACAACTAGTACTACTCAAATTTGGCATTCAATGAACTTTATATCATCAAATAGACCGTCTCTTAAGATCATTGATTTGCCTTAACAGTTCTGATTTTAGGAAAAAGAGAAGCCTGCGCTGTTATAGTTATGGGTACAAGTAATACTCATCTGTTTGGTCTTGTAGCTTTGGTTCTACTTCATAGCCATATTTCAATGGCTATTGTCCCCAATATTAGCACTGATGAAGCTGCTCTTCTTGCCTTCAAATCTCACATTTCTCCTGATCCAAACAACATCGTAGCAACCAACTGGTCTTCGGCAAGCCCTGTTTGCAACTGGATTGGAATCACTTGCAGCTCTCGTCATGACAGAGTCACTGCTTTAGACATTTCTAGCATGCAACTTCATGGTACCATTTCTCCGTACCTCGGAAACCTCTCATTTCTTGTTTCACTTGACATCAGTGACAACACTTTCCATGGAGATTTGCCAAAAGAGTTGGCTCATCTGCAGAAATTGAAACTGATTAATGTCACAAGCAATAACTTCACTGGTGCCATTCCATCATTTATAAGTTTGTTACCTAACCTTCGATACATGTACCTTTCGAGCAACCAATTTTCAGGAGAAATTCCGTCTTCCCTTTCCAATCTAACAAAGCTGGAAGAGTTGAATATGTCTGAAAATTTTCTCAAAGGAGAGATCCCTCAAGAACTTGGTCATCTTCGTTACATGACTTACTTGGACCTGGAAGAGAACTTGCTTGTTGGCTCTATTCCTCCATCACTCTTTAACAGTACGATAATGCAAAACATTGCTCTTACAGACAACAATCTTACAGGTAAGCTCCCAACAACTATATGTGACCATCTTCCAAACTTGGAAGAGCTTTACCTCTCGGACAACCACCTAGATGGTGTTATTCCAACAAACTTAGAGAAATGCAGAAAGCTTCAAATCTTGTCATTGTCTGGCAATGAGCTCATTGGAACTATACCAAGAGAGTTAGGCAACTTAACAACTCTAACACGGTTAGCCCTTGGAGGACAACACTTGGAAGGTAGTGTGGTATTTCACTACAAGATATATGAAATCCGCAACCTTTTTAAATCTTCCACCAAATTGGTACTCATATGTTTTCCTCATTGACAGGAGAGATACCAGCAGAGCTAGGTAATCTTAATAAACTACGAATGCTGGGATTAGCTCGAAATAAGCTTACTGGTTCTATTCCTGCGGGCATTTTCAACATGTCATCACTGCAGATCCTATCACTTATACATAACAGGCTTTCAGGTACTCTACCTTCAAATTTAGGCCGTGGAACGCCCATCCTAGAAGAGCTTTATTGTGGAGGGAATAGTCTGAGTGGTTATATTTCTGCTACTATCTCGAATTCTTCAAAGCTCAGAATGCTTGCTTTTTACAACAACAGTTTTACAGGTCCAATTCCTGAATCGCTCGGTAGCTTAGAGACCCTTGAGGTTTTGCACTTGGGGGGCAATAATTTATCCAGCGATTCGGCATTGAGCTTCCTGACATCTTTGACAAACTGTAGGAAACTAAGATTACTATTTTTCTATAGGAATCCATTGGATGGTGTTTTACCTGCATCGGTTGGGAATTTCTCTGATTTTCTACAAATGTTTGAAGGGCAAAGTTGTAAGCTGAAGAGCTTCATTCCTGAAGAAATTGGTAACCTTACTGGAGTGATAAAGATTAATCTGTTTAACAACAGATTGACTGGAAATATTCCAAAATCTGTCCCAGGCATAATGAACCTTCAAGAACTTTACCTGCAAAACAATAAAATAGAAGGAACAATACCAGAAATTCTCTGCAATTTAAGGAATCTTGGTGCATTAGACTTGTCAGGAAATCGTTTTTCAGGTTCTGTGCCACCATGCTTAGGGAACGTTACCAATTTGAGATATCTTTATCTAGCTTACAACAAGCTGAATTCTAGCTTACCTGCAAGCTTGGGGAACCTTCAAGATCTCATAGAATTCAATGTTTCTAACAATTTGTTTAGTGGGCAAATTCCTTTGGAGATTGGAAATTTAAGGGCGGTCATACTTATCGATCTGTCCAAAAATAATTTTTCTGGTAAGATCCCTAGCACTATAGGGAATCTAGATAATTTGATTAGATTATCTCTGGCACATGATACATTAAATGGGCCTATTCCAGATTCATTTGGCAAAATGCTGGCGTTGGAATTCTTGGATTTGTGCAACAACAATCTTAGTGGTGAAATACCAAAATCATTAGAAGCTCTTGTTTATCTGAAATACCTGAACATCTCATTCAATAAACTCACTGGAGAAATTCCCACTGCTGGTCCTTTTGCAAACTTCACAGGCCAATCATTCATCTCCAATAATGCACTCTGTGGTGATTCTAAGTTTCATGTGCCGCCATGCATCACAAAATCTCTCAAGAGGAAAAAGACAATCTTGGTTTTGTATGTCCCTTTGGGAGTGGGCCTGCTAGTTCTTATGTTAGCCCTCGCATATATAGTTTTAAGACTGCAAAAGATGAGGAAGAATGAAGATCAAGCAGATTTGTCTCTAGAAATAAGGCATGAAAGAATTTCCTATTATGAACTTGAACAAGCAACAGAAGGATTCAATGAAAGCAACTTACTTGGTAAGGGGGGTTTCAGTATGGTCTACAAGGGGATACTTAAGGATGGTACTCTTTTGGCAGCAAAGGTATTTAATGTGCAATTAGAGGGTTCATTCAAAAGTTTCGATACAGAATGTGAAATGTTACGTAACCTACGCCATCGAAATCTTACTAAAGTCATCACTAGTTGCTCCACCACTAATTTCAAAGCCTTAGTATTGGAATACATGCCGAATGGGACACTTGAAAAATGGCTATACAGTCATAACTTTTTCTTAGACATGTTGCAGAGAATAGATATAATGATAGATGTTGCATCTGCAGTGGACTATCTCCACAGTGGATACTCAACACCTGTGGTGCACTCTGACTTGAAGCCAAGCAATGTCTTACTAGATCAAGAAATGGTTGGCCATGTTAGCGATTTTGGCATTGCGAAAATGTTAGGAGCAGGGGAGGATTTTGTTCAAACAAAGACAATTGCAACCATTGGATATATTGCTCCAGGTATTAGAATTTCTTAAAGTTTCTTCGTATCCTTAAAATACCGCAAAACAATTCTTTCCCCTGTAATAGATTGATACACTCAGTTTTAGCATATTCCTCCATAACTAGGAAGCTTTTCTTATCATTTTCGGCTATGAGTGCAGAGTATGGACAAGATGGAATAGTATCCACGAGCTGTGATGTTTATAGTTTTGGCATCCTGATGATGGAGACATTTACAAGGAGGAGACCAGGTGATGAAATATTTTCTGGAGATTTTAGCATACGGCGTTGGGTCAATGATTCTTTTCCAAGTCGAATTCATAAGGTGGTGGATGCTAATTTGGTACAGCTAGAGGATGAACCAACTGATGTAAAAATGCAGTGTTTGACATCTATTATGGAATTGGCTTTGAACTGCACTTTAGCGACACCGGATGCAAGAATTAGCATGGAAGAAGTTCTTCCAACACTTGAAAGGATTAGGGTCAAATTTTGTCAGTAGTTGACACTTGGCCCAACTCCTATTTTTTAAAAAAACAAATGCAGTTAGATTTGGTTATTTTGTATAAATTAAGTACCTTAAATATATAAAGCTCAACAATAACATACCTAATGTAAACCCATCAAGTGGGGTTTGGAAAGGATAGCGTGTACGAAGACCATACACTTACCTTGAAGGTAGGGTGGCCAAATAGAAAAAAAAAAAAAAAAGAAAAAGAAGAGAATGAAAGAGAACACAAATGGGAAGGGTAAAATGTGAAAAGATGGGGCAAGACAGGTGTTAATCTTAGCAGGACAAGTTTTCCCTGCCCCACCTGCCGTGCCCAGCTACATCTGTGGTAGGGATGAAGGATGTTGGAGGAAGAAGGAAAAAGCCGGGAAAAAGCCATGGTTTCTGGGTTCTGTTTGGCAGTGACAACGTTGGACTCGGACCATCGGCTAACTGATTGCTACTTTTACTTATTGAATGCATTGATACCTCACACTTCTGCACCAGTACTTAAGTTCGTTGGATTAGGGATTGTAGGTAGCAGCTTGTGTTTTCAGTTATATAATTCTGATGATATGTCTAAGTCTAAAATGAGACGTGAAATGGGGTGAGAAGAAGAAACAATGTGAAGCTGCAGATGTAGAATAATATAGAAGGAACATCTCTTGAATATATATATATCATTGTTGTGTTGCCAATGACTACAAATAATTCTACAAAACTCAGGATTACAATTAAGTGAATCATATGAATCGGAATGATATAAATGAGAACTACAAAATCAGGGAAACAAATATACAAAAGAACTCAGCTACAAAAAGTGAGACCTCTTAATCCCTCCCTTGAGGTCATCTACAACAACTAATAGACTAACAATGCAAGGTCCAGAAAGCCTTAAACCAACTGGAGATTCATGTTTTCCTACAACAAGAATTTATATATAGATAGGACAATATTACCATAAGCAGCATTTCTTCATGGACGAAGCAACACCAAAATATTAAATGTACATCTTCACAACTGGCTTCTCTTTTGGATCTCTTTAAAAGCTGTGATGTTCTAATGGCATGAAAATAGAAATATTATACAATGCCATCTGCTTTAATGATTTGAATGTGTTTCACAGTGTGTCAGAGCAACGTAGGCAATTGTAATTAATGATCCGGTATGCAAGACTCCCAGGCTCTGGGACCATTGCTGAAGTTAAGCCATTCCAAAAGTGAAACGTGACTGCTTCTTTGAGGATAGTTTTAAAGATATTGTCTTGCTCAGCTTTCTCAGTCTCCATTGCTGGTGCAGAGAAGTATCTGCCAAAAGAAAGCATTGGTGCAGATATTTTAAGTTCTATAATCTCCTTCTCTGTAATTATCTCAATAAGACAAATAAAACGAAAAATAAGCAGATGATGTTCTTTTAACCAGCAGATGATGAAGACTGATCGCAGATACCATGACACGTTCAGATTCTGCTAAAGCTCCCTGAATGAGATATTTAGACATTAAAAGGACTTGAAGAGTTATTACAGATTCTTTTTCACATTCAAAAGTATTGATTTTCCCTCTCCAGATTCACCAGATTGCTTGGGGTATGAAATTCCAAATTTACCTCATCTTTTCCAACACCTTTTCTACCAGTAAGAGATCCCTAGTTGATTAAAGCATTGTCAAGTTGAATTAGCTGACCATTCTAATACCGGTGATTCTAGTTGGAAAACCGAGAAGTCATTTTCATTGAAACTCCAGGGTTAGTTTCCCAACTGGGCTTTACAGTTTGGAGAATTCAAGGCCTTGACAAAAAAAATTACACTTGTTAATTTCAAATTTTGAAAGGTTCTGCTAAAACTAGGAATCTCTAACTAGAGTGAGTTCTCAATGTTCTTAACAAGTGACTTGTCCTGGGACAAAATTCGTGATATTTAATTTCTGTTAACCATAAAACTGTAGTTTCAAAATAGAGATTGTGATTCTCAAGCCACATCCTGAACTAAAAGTTATGTATGCTATAACCATCAAAGCCAATACGTTTTGGTTTGGGATGAAGTAATGAATATTATTGGTTATCAATATTTTTCAATCTTAAACACAAAATTGGTTAAATTAGCAATTTACATTCTTTTCAAGCAAACGTTAATTATAGGTGTTTCCCTAATTATCCTACATCATACTCATTTCTTTTCAACACCCAACAAGTTGGTTCTGCATCAATCTGAACAAAAGGCTAAGCAGATTCTTTAGTAGGTTTACCCTTTCTGTTTAAGAAATGTAATTAAAAACTCTGTTAAGGCATAAAGCTACATAATGTTCTAGTGCCTGAAATTCATTCTTTTTACCACAATAACATTAACTTGATAAGAGAACTCTGGGAGTCCTTGAGATTTTGGGTATTGCAGAGGTATTAAATTTGAGGAGGTTAAGGAGGCTATTCTTAAGATAGAAGGGGGGAGGAGGCCAGATGAGATCCGGTGGAACTTTGGAAGACCACAGGCAAGGCAAGTATGGAGTGGCTAACCAAGTTGTTTAACCTCATCTTTAGGACAAAAAAAATGCATGAAGAATGGAGGTAGAGTATATTGATCGCATTGTACAAGAGCAAGAGTGATATCCAAAATTACAACAACTATAGGGTTATCAAGATGCTAATCCACACTACGAAAGTTTGGGAGAGGATGATGGAGATACCGGTGAGGATGGGTATCTCTATTACTGAGAACCAGTTCGGATACAAGTCAGAGCGATCAACTATAGAAGTTATTCATCCCATAAGGAGATTGGTGGAGCGGTATAGGGTGTAGTTAACGATAGGCTGGAGATTGGAGATAGACCCTAGAGTCTAAAGAGTTCAGATTGAGCAGGACTAAGACATAGTACTTGGAATACAAGTTTAGAGATCTGACTCACGAGGCAGATGTTGAATTGAAGATCGATGCACAAGTCATCTCGAAGAGAGGAAGTTTCAAGTATCTTGAGTTGATAATCCAAGAAATGAGATTGATAATCATATTACCCCGCGTATTGGGGCGGGTGGCTTAAATGGAGGCTTACATCTGGTGTCTTGTGTGATACAAATGGGCCACCAAGACTTAAAAGGAAAATTTTATGAGGAGGTTTTAGACCAGCTATGTTATATGGGGTGGAGTGTCGTCGGTCAAGAGCTCACACGTCCAAAAGAGAAAAGTAGTGAAAATAAGTATGTTGAGATAGATGTGTGAGCATACTAGGATAGACAAGATTAGAAATGAAGATATCCGAGACAAAGTGGGAGCGGCCTATGTGGTGGACAAGATGACGGAAGCGACGCTAAGATAATTCGGGTATGTGAAGAGGAGATGCATAGATGCCCTAATTAAGAGGTGTGAGAGTGCTAACCATGGTGGGTCTCTAGGAGGGTAGAGGTAGGCCAAAGAAGTACTGGGGAGTGGTGATCGAAAAAGACATGGCACACCTGCAGCATACCGAGGACATGATCCTGGATAGGAAGATATGGAGGTCAAGGATTAAGATAGAAGACTAGCAGGTAGATAAGCATTGTCTAGTTTTTCTTATATTATTATTGTTACTTTCTTATTATCTTATTCTTTAATTGTCATCATTACTTGTTGTTTACTTTGCTTCAGCTATCATATTACATGTAGTTGCTATTGTTCTTCTCTCCATTACTTAATCATGACTTCTTCAATATTGTATTCCCTTTTCACACCTGATTTGAAATGCTCTGCTTGAGCCGAGGATAAAGGTACTTGTGGGATTACATTGGGTATGTTATTCTTTTATAACATTGACTCGATAGGACATATTTAACTTTTTTCATTCACCTCGAAAACATCTAAAATGAATGTGCACTCTTAACTAATTTATCAACATACTAATAACATGATAATGACAGCAGTGATAATAACACCAAGATGATTGTAAGTAATGAACTAAAGATAACAATAACTCCCATTGTGATACTACCTATTATCAAAGCAAGGAAAGAATAGAAAAGAAAAAAAAGGGCGGGGGGGGGGGGGGGGTTATATGTTATTATGAACAATAATCGAAAGTTCAAAATAACAATGGTTCACACAAAAATTTAGCACTCACAATTCTAGGTACCACATTTTATACTTTTGAGCGCAAGACTAAAAGGTAGTTAAGTCTGGTAGTACCTGGTAATGTTGTTATGACTGATAGGGAAGAAAATGAAAGAGAGTTGAAAATTGATCTCCATCTTTCTACCGGATAGATTATCATTGACAGAAAAGTTACTAGCAACTCTTTCCAAAAGATCAGCTCCATTCCATCTCAATTGTGAGTCGTCATAAGATGCGTAAAACTCCTTCAAACACTCCATTATAAAAGGACTGCAAATACATACAAGATGGTGAATACTTTTATACAGAAGAGGATGCTACTTATAAACTTTAGCAAACACTTCTGGTAGATTAACAGGTAGTGCAATTCGAGGTTATTGTTGTTCTAAATTGAATCCTAAGGTAGCATTTTAGGCTGCTATGGACAACCTTATCGTTTTTCTAAAAACAGTGGCATCTTGGTTAGCTTGCATGCACCTCGACCAATCTACAGTAGTTGCATCAAACTTTATATTACTAAAAGAATGTGTAGTTTTATCCATAAAAAGTGTCCTTCCCTAATTCCCTCTATCTTCATGATCCCTATTTCTTCCTCAATGAGCTCAATTTTAGACATGGAGATACTCTCAAAAGTACCAGAGAAAAGGTGGATATTGCAAGGTCCAAGTACAGCAGAACTAGACCAACCCACTTAAGAACGATACAAGAGGCATAGATTGAGGTGCAAGTACCTGTGCTTTCTAAAAGCCATTACAGCACCATTCAATTTTTTTCCACGTAGGTCATCCTCAAAAGCAACAGTATTATTAAGTGAAGACAATGAATTCAACACTACGATGTCTGAGTCAAGATAGATTCCGCCATACCTGCAATAAAAGGCAAAAGAGAAAATGAAAGCTTATCTATAACTCTGATACAACTATAAATTTCACCAACAGAAGTTGTTATATTACTGAAGTTAGAGCAATACTGCAGTAAATGGAAAGGGAAAAAAGTTCATTACAAGCATGAGATCACAGCTATCATATGCCCCTTTAGTCAGTCCTTCAATCATATTTATAAGATAAATAAGTTCATTAATGTGATTCAGGAAAAGATTGTGACTTTAACGTGTTTCATAATAAACAGGTGATGAATGCTAGTTTCATAAGGTTCTTGGCTTTGGCCAAGAGATGTTGGTGCAACCCTCACCGCAATCTACTTACTCTTAAGGATAACTCGTGTAATTCAGCTATTGGCATATATTGCTAAAACAACACCCTCACTAGAAGCAGTGAATTTCTGGAATTGTTTGATCTTAAAAAGAAGCTTTCCATGATCCACAGACATTACAATAGGTTATTCATTAACATATACAAACAGCCAAAAGATTTGTATATCTCCGAAGAAACTTGTATCCTCTTCAGTAGTCCTCTCACCGTCATTTTCTATAACGTGTCTTCTAACCATCATCAACTCCATTTCTTAACTCCATGAACATTCTCTCTTGTGGCTTACTAGTCCAAGTATAAGAATATCAGCTATAGGGAAAAAAGAGAAAGAAATTATAATCACAATGAAAAAGAAATTATAATCACAAGGAAATAAAAGTTGCCAAATTGTAGCTAATCTATTGCAACTCTTCCTTTTTGACTAACTCCCAATCACATTCATGAATTATCCATCCATGAACTGATTGTGGCAGAGAAGATTCCGGTTTCTGCTGTCAACTGATTAATCTCAAAAAGATTATTGCGATCCTTTTTCTATAATGGAAACAATTACTGATTGAAATAAATAGTCAGGATCTTCATTACTGACTCCTTATCTACTTTGCCTTACCCCAAGTCAAATGTTATAGACAAGAAACACCAGATTTTTTGAACTCTGTTATGCCAATCTAGGTGGATGGTAATATATTTGAATTGAAAATAGAAAATAACACCTCGATTAGTTACATTTAAATACAAGGGGAAGTGTATATTTTCCATATTACTTACTTGTATAGAGCTGCCAGCCTGACAAGTTCACTGTAATGCAAAGGATAATGTTTTGTCTGCTTCCATTCGTACCAGACAGAAGCAAATACATGTGTTGGTGTGTCTAATAGGAGCTCATCAAGATTGGGCATCACAACAGCCACTTTGAAGCTGCAGAAAAGAATCTATCATCAAATTCAACCCCAATAAACTTGCAAATGAAGAATACAACACCATAGACATGCATATATACACAAAGAAGAACTTGAGATTATCTTCTTTTATAAAGAAAATGTTTTTTCAAGTAAGAAGACGTAAGACTGCTCGGTAGCACTTTAAGTACGATTTTCGTGAGGCAAATATGAACTTCAGATGAAGATATAAGTCAAACAAACAACACGCGGAGGCAGATCCAGGATTTAAGTTGCATGTGTTCAACCTTTAAGGTCTGTAGCAAATGAACTCATTGTATTTTTAAAAGTTATCGGTTCATATCTACTATTTGTGCAATTCTCATGGATTTGTACACGTAAACTTATGTTCCGCATCAAAAGTACTAGGTTTAGACGAACCAGGTACCGGCACTCTACATCTGCCTCTGACAACAAGATAACAAATACTCCCTCCGTCCCATTTTACTTGTCCCAAATTGGAATGGCACAACAATTAAGAAAAATAATAAATAACATGGCTAGTTTACCAAAGTACCTCTATTAAATGATGTTTACATTTTAATTTAAAGAAAAGGTAATTAATGCAAAGGGTAAAACATGGAAAGAAAAGTTTATCTTATCTTGATAAGTAAAATGGGGCAAGTAAAATGGGACATCAACTTAGCCAATTTGGGACGGGTAAAATGGGACGGAGGGAGTATAAAGAAATGATGGCAGAAGAAATTCAGGAACTCACCCATCCTTCACAAAACCACTAAAGAAGTTAAGTTCAATTGTCTCAGAGAAAACAACCACACAAGCATCTCGGTGATGGTTAAGTACACTCTCAAGTCCCCTCTGATACCGAGCAGTAAACATCCATGCTGGAGAATTCCAGACCATGAAAACTCTGATAGTACATTTTGCTTTCCTGAAAAATGAGTCCATAAAATTAGTGAAAGATAACTTGGGTTGCAAACCCGGAAAGTAACCCCATCTCTTTCCATCAGCAAAGACTTGCCTAGAAACATCACCTCCGGCATCACCTTCCACAACTTTCATATCACCATTCCTTATCTCTTCCTTACTCCTAGTAGCTGAATCTTCATCGCTATTATGAACAACTCTTTTTCCAATTCTAGCATTATCATTTAATGTTCTATGCTTCACTCTCTTCCCTCTATTCACATCCTCATCATTTGTTTTCAACTCCTTTGACTTGAAAACATCATCTTTTGCAAGCCCCACCATCTTCTGCAAATCCAAAGCATCATTAACCAGCTCAGATTTCGTCGATTCAGACACTGATAGTGGCTTTTTCGCCAGAAATGGGACTTTCTTATACTCATTCATCAACCCTTTTAACACAATCTTATCCCCTCTACTCAATCCAGTAATCCCAGGTCCGTCAGGATCCTGCAACATGGGATTATTATTCGGATTCAACACCTCCAAATTCGACTTAAACATTCTATCACGCCTCAAAAAATCACTCTTCTTTTCAAACCATTCACCCCAACCTTCCCTTAAAGGTGATCCTTTTAGTAACAAAGCATCTTCAACACTCTTAATTTCACTCAACTTCATCCTCATTTGCACATCTACTGGAAGATCATCTGATCCAAACGCCGCCTTAGATTCATCACTCTTAAAACCTAACCCTAACTTCATCCTCGATTCGAAATTAACGTAATCTTCCCATTCCTCAATCGATCGCTTATTAAACGCTCTCCGTACAACTCCATTCCTCTGATCATAAAAATACGTAGACGAAACCCTAGGATACTGATTCATGACTTCTTCTTCATCCTCTTCATTGGACAACAACAACTCATCATCGTTACTGTTACTGTTATCAGCAACATCTTGCTCGTCGATGCGGTCATCGGAGGAACGGTAATCAGCGTCAGCTAAATCGTCGACAAGAGAGTCGTTAAGTGAAACGGCGTCGTATTGGAGGGTATGATGAGGGTGGGGATTGTTAGGTTGGAGGAAGAAGTTGAGACGACTGTAGAGAAGTGAAACGGAGAGGAGGAGGAGAATTGCGGCGGCTAAGGCGCAAATGTGAGCGCCGTAAAGAGGACGCCGCCGCGTACGGAGGTTCCGAAGCATGTGTTACGGCAGCTGTTGCGGTGGCTACGGCAGATGTCACCGGAGTTTTGGTTGTTGCGGGGGAGGGACTGTGATTCGGTTATGAAAGGTTATAACTGTGAAAGAAAAATGAACAATATTCCCTCTATTATTTTTTATACTTGTCAATTTTGTATTTAACATTCCATTTTTATAAAATACTAGTTTAGTAATACGCGTCTCATTTCAATGAATTCATTTTGATATTATAAAAGAATGTCTAGACTAATAAATAAATTGATGATTTTATTAAATATGATAAATACTTAAATAAAATATTAATATACATATAAAAACATTAAAAATAACTTTAAACTATATTAAAAGAAATTATTAAGAGCTCGTTTAAATAGGATTAAAAAAATTACTTTTTAACTTAAGTGATTAAAAACTTAAAATAAGTGTTTTTAAATTAAGCAGACAAGTGTTTGGATAGAAGTGCTGAAACTGAAAATAATTTGTTGATGTGTTTGGTAAACAAGTATTGTCAATCACTTTTTTGTTGTTAAAATGACTTAAATATTTTAAAGTTGTTAACACATAATAACGTGAATTATTTATGATTTTTAATTCTAATATTTCAAAAATAATTTCTATTTAAATACACCTTCAACGTAAAGTGATTATGTCAAGTCAATTTATAAATATAAGTTACTTTTTTTATTTTTAAATATTAAAAAATAGAAATTTTAAGATATTTTTTTATATAAATATAATATTATATTGTAATATTGCAAGCTTGTAAACAACATAAAATTTTTATGAATGAAACAAACTATTAAAAAGAATCAATTTTTAAAATTTAAATAACATGCAGAGATTCTATATGAATGGATAAAGAAGAACTTACCTCAAACTCGATCTGACAATAAAATTTTTGAGTGTTTTCTTATATAATGATGGATTCTCTGAAAATAAAGGAGAACGATGAAGAGAAAACTGGAGGGAAAAGATGAAAAAAAAGTGGCAAAAAGAAAAATAAAGAAAAATCAATAAAGGCTACAAAGTTTAGGGTATTGTTGGAATTAGAAGAAAATATAAGGGATAAAAAAGTAAATGTTTTGGTCAAGCCTAAAAAAAATTTAACCTAAAAAGTAAAAAGCTGGGGTATCCAGCTTCTCAATTTTTGTTTTTTTAATCCACTTTTAGCTTTTTTGAAGTTCTTTTTAATTTTATCAAATACCTAAAAACTAAAAAAGTGATTAAAATCTAGTTTGACCAGATTTTAATCCTATCCAAACACCCTCTAAGGCTATAGAACGACACTTGAAACACGAGAAGTAAAGTAATTGGAAATCAAAACGTATAAGATAGTATATACTACAACAGATATAACTAATACATTACATAGAATACGAAATATGTACAATTAGAGAATCACAAAGTTTAACGATTCAAATCTAACTTAATTTTTTGAAGAGTCAGAATTTTATAGTAAAAAAATTGAAAATAACAAACCTTGTATAGTTGTATGGGAAAAGGCCAAATATGTCATCGAACTATCAGAAATGACTCATTTATGCCATTCGATAAAAGTTTGAGTCATTTATGTCATCGCCGTTACAAAACAGGTTCATCCATGCCATTACTTGTTAACGGTGGTTTTTCAAAAACAACTTTGTCACGTGTCGTCTTACTAGAGGTCCACATCATTAATTAAAACAATGAGAAAAGGCTCAAATATGTCATCGAACTATCAGAAATGGCTTATTTATACCATCCATTAAAAGTTTGGCTTGTTTATGCCATCGCCTTTATAAAACAGGTTCATAATGTCAGTACTTGTTAATGACGGTTTTTCAAAAACCGTTTTGTCATGCGTCATCTTACTAGAGGTCCACGTCATTAATTAAAATAAATCAATAAGAATTGATTTATTTTCTCTTACATTTTGTTCATAACAGTCAGTGCCTTGAATCTTTGAGAAAGATCACTTGTCAAAGCACTGAATGAAAAATTCCTGAAGCATAAACATTAATCGACCAAAATGTATGCAACAGAGAATGGTTAACTAGTCATTTTGAGGTTTGTAAGGCTTGACAAAAGAATATTTTAGGCCTCACTTATTTTTACAGTTATTGGAGCTTGGCTTAAGAATATCTCGAAATATATTCAACTGTTTAGTTAGCTTAATTGGGACAATCACATAATTTTTATTAGTGACGTGGACCTCTAGTAAGACGATGTATGGCAAAGCTGTTTTTCAAAAACCACCGTTGACAAGTAATGGAATGAATGAACTTATTTTGTAACGACAATGGCATAAACGAGATAAACTTTTAACGGATGAAATAAATGAGTCATTTCTGATAGTTCGATGGCATATTTGAGCCTTTTTTCGTTATTTTAATTAATGATGTGGACCTCTAGTAAGATGACACGTGGCAAAGCTATTTTTGAAAAATCACCGTTAAAAAGTAATGGCATGGATGGACCTGTTTTGTAACGGTGGTGGCATAAACGAGCCAAACTTTTAACGAATGACATAAATAAGCCATTTCTGATAGTTCGATGACATATTTGAGCCTTTTTCCTACTTGTATTAATTGGTCCACCTTGATAAGAAAGATTTTCCTTCTTTGAAGTCGATAATCTCGTGGATGAAAATCTTCATCTCATTCTAGTACTAAAAGTAAGAAGCTCCACAAACCCTATTATTTTCACTATATCCATAATTCAAAAGAAAAACTCAGGAAGAAAAATTTAGAAATAAATAGAGAACCAATCTGCTAAATTTAAGTTTGTCCTTATGGCTCCCAAAAGGGATAGGTCGTAACCGCATTATAGCTTCGCTCAACATGTAAAGGAAATTATTAAAAAGATGAAGAACCAAAATTAAGTTCAAATTTTTAATAATATTTATGCAGAAAAGAAAAAAAATGTGCATGCCTTCTTATAGGATTTGTTAGGGACTCAACAAAAAAATCAACAAACCTATTTTTCTTTATTCTCAATTTTCTCGTCTTAAATACTCCCTCTGTTTTATTTTAGTTGGCCGTTTTTCTAAAAATATTTGTTTCAATTTAATTGTCCCTTTGATGAAATCAAGAAGATTTTATTATGTTCTTCCAATATTACCCTCAACATTAAATAACTAAACAAAGTGTACTTACTCAAATTCATATTTTCAATGCATAATTAATAGGATTATTTTAGAAAAATAAACTTCTATTAAATAATTTCTTAAGGGGTGTGTCAAATCAATAAGGATCAACTAAATTGAAACGGGATAGTAAGTTATAAAAATTAATGTATCCTAGTAGTGGTTGCCTTAAATACGTTACAAAAACCAATGTCCTTTTTCATGTAGGCAAGAAAAGATAAAATTTAACTACATTAGTTTGCCATATATTTTATTCTTATTACATGTATATGGTTTTTAGGACTTCTTAATTTTAAATAATTAGTTAATAATTACTGAAAATAGGTGAAAAGACAATTTTGTCAATTGAAAATTTTTTTAATGAGGGGTAAAAAGTTCAAATCACTTTTGGGTCTTCACACTTTTAATAGATTATTATAGATATAGATTATAGATATAGATTTTGCTAAATTATTCTTATAATTCTTTAAAATCTCAATTTAACTACTAAAAAATACTTAATAAATTTAGAAACAATTATTTAAGTAAAATTTTAAGAATACGTATTTTTTTTTCTTGCTTTTGCGAGGATAAATAAGTTAAAGAGGAGAAAATTTAAGTTTTAACATATAAAACAAGTAAAAGACGATGTAAGTAATAAACTTGATATTATTTTATTTTTATTTTCTTAAAAAAATATTTATTCTATCCATAAACCTATTTCGAAAATCATTACACTAAACTTTTCAAGTTTCACATATTTTAATGTCATTTTTTAATTTTATCTTCTCTTTTGCTTAATTGGTGTTTATTTTGAATTGATTAATGCGGGGGATTTTTCTTTCGAAATGAGTGAACGTGGTCAGAGGCGGAGCCAGGCCTCTTTAGGGGTTCGTCTGAACCCCTTTCGACGGAAAAATATATTATTTATAGATGATTAAAATTATTTTTTATGTGGTTATAGTAGGTGTTGAACCCCCTTCGACTTAGTTTTCTTTGAATATTGAACCCCCTTACTTAAAATCTTGGTTCCGCCTCTGAACGTGGTTGTATGCATGAATTAGGTGAAGACAGAGGTATAGCTTTTATGAAGATTGAGAGATCGAAATAAAATAGCGCAAGATGATATGAATTCAAAAAAAATAAAGAGATATGGTTTAATTTAAGTTTGAGAAAAAAAAAAGAATCGGTATATAACTAATAAAATATAATAAGCAAATTATAGTCCATATTTGATTTTATTAAAATCAACTATTCGGATAGTATAAAAGAAGTGACTCCCCAACCACCTCATGTACCTTCTATATCTACCAAGGTATATTATTAAAAAGATGGAAGCCTATGAACGGAAATTTCTTTGGGGTGACACTGAAATCCAAACTAGGACACACATTCTAAATTGGAAAGATGTCACGAAACCCAAAGACATTGGTGGCCTAGGCATCCAAGGGCTCGCTCATAAGAACTTAGCTCTCCTAGCTTCCTCTACTTGGCGTGTCTTTCATTCCAAGGCCCCTTGGGCTCAGGTCCTTTGATCCAAGTACTTGGGGCGCAAAGACTCCAACTCGAAAATTTGAAAAGCTCTTAGAATAGGTTGGGCGCAATGTCAATTAGGGCTCCAATGGCAACCTTCGAATGGTAAGTACATAAATTTCTATTTGAACCCATGGCTTGGGCCAAATTGCTCTGTGTGCAGTCTGATCCAAGGTCCCCTTCAGCAACATGAACCAAAAGCCACAATTAATTCTTTTAGAGCTGAAAACGGTTGGTCCTTCAATGACCTTTCTTTTGACCTTCCTCAGACCATAATTTCCTGCATTAACTCTGTCTACTTTCCTCGTTATGATACCTCCCGTTTGGACAGAATTATCTGGGGACTTATTGAAAACAAACTTTTTACTGACGTTTCCTGCTACAAAGCTTTAACTATCAAAGATGTGCCAACAGAGAAATTAACGTGCCATTGACTTCTTGTGGATCTGGAAGTTAATCATCCCACCAAAGATCAGACACTTTTTATGGCTCACATATCACAACCATCTCCAAACGGCTTCCTACCTCTACCCCACTAACTGTGTTCCCTCTCCTCTATGTCCTCTTTGCCACTCTTCATCTGAAACGGTTGCCCATCTTTTTTTACATTGCGACTCTGTCAAGCCGCTTTGGCTGGAGCTAGGCATCTCCACTCAAATTGATAACATCATGTCGACTCTTACGTACATGCACCCCAAGGTTGGCTCCATAAGTTTTTTGAAGTCAAGCTTTACCAACCAATCATGACCATTCCTACAAGAGTTATCCTTAGTTATTGTTTATGGTCAATTTGGTTAGGCCGTAACAAATGCACCTTTGAAGGTTTGCAATTTTAGATAACACTGGCACGGATTGTTCCCCATGCAACTGAGTTCTGGTTCTTGCCAGGAAAGACAAAGTCTGTCAAGCAGACTATTCCATAAAATGGAATCCGCCAACACCCGAATCCATAATGCTTAATACGGACGCGACCTTTAGGTCGGGAACAGAGCATGGTACAATAGCGGAGATCTTCAAGGATTGCACTGGTGCTTGGCTACTAGGATTTATTAATCAAGTCTCTGTTTCTGACCCTTTAGAGGTTGAAATCCATGCGCTTCTCTTTGGACTTTCAATTGCACTTGAATATACATTTTTGACGCTGGAAATGTGAGCAAGTAGTTAATCTTTTACGGGAAACACCTAATATAAGTTCTTTTTTAATTTCTGATTACAGGTGTCTACTCAGGGCTCTAGGTAATCCTCAAGTAAAACATGTTTACAGGGAACAAAATAAGTTAGCGAATGCGATGACAAGAAAGAATGTACAAAATACTACTACTAGTGTGGACCCTCTGCTACTCTGGGGCCCTCCGACATCCATGAAGGATATTTTGCAAGCAGATATATCTGGAGGACCAACTATCAGACGGATCAGGAATAAAACAAAGGCAAAGACGTTGTATAATAGTGTTTGTAATAGTATGGATAGGAATGTAACTACTACTGCTACCGCTTGTACAGTGGCTCTGCCACAAAGTACCTCTGTGTAAACTATGGATGGTTATATCTTAATATAATATTGTTTGCCTATAAAAAAAAAAAGTAGAAAAAGAATGGGAAAAGTTTTATAATTGAATAGTTGCGACTCCCTAAACATGAGTTACACCCAAAAATCTATTCTTATTAGGGATTTTCTTAAAAGGGGTGTAAATGAAAAATGCATAAATGCTTTCTTAAAAAACATACGAGAAGAAAAGATGTAATTTAAATATTAGCACTTCTAACATTAAATAGGTTGTGACTTTTTTTTTAAAAAAAAGATACAATAAAACACATTTACACTTTTATTTATTGCACATATCATTTCTTCAATTTTTTCTCCACGAAAATTCTGAAATTCTCTCCTTCCTGCAATCGTTAATAAAGCTCTAAGTATGATTTTGTTCTTCTTTTAAATTTATTGTACACTGCGGTGTGAAATGTAAGACTGTCTAACGGGCCGGGTCGGGTTAACCCGGAACCGGCCCCCTCTCTCTTACCGGGTTACGGGCCGGTTACGGGCCGGTTTTGGCCTTAACCGGGCCGGGCCGCACAATAAAAAAAATAAAACCCACCCGGAACCGGCCCACTTAACCCAATCCGGTCAAACCCGCTAAAACCCGGTCAAATCCGGTCAAACCCGGATAAAAACCGGTCAAATATACACTATATATACGCTATATACACAATCTATACATTAAATATACACTTCTGTAGAAGATATATACACGTGTATACATTAAATATACACTTCTATAGAAGATATATATAATGTATACATTAAATATACACTTCTATAGAAGATATATACACGTGTATACATTAAATATACACTTCTATATAAGATATATAAACATATACACATGTATACATTAAATATACAGTTGTATAGAAGATATTAAAACTTTAAATTGATAAATAAAAAAAAATAAAAAACAACGACTAAGGAGTGAATGAATTTGTGGAATTTTATTGATTGCAAAATGATCCAAAATTTATAATTTACATGAATGAAAAATCTATAAATTATGCATCATTTTTTCCAACTCATTCATGTTAATATTAATTGGAATTTGCATAGGATAGTCGAAGTCAACGGGGGCAAACCCATGCATTGGACTTGATTCTGTTGAGTTCTCCCGTGAAGTCATAATTTCTTCAAGTTTGAGGTCGTCGCTTGGCTCTGGTTCCATTCCTTGGTTTCTTCTTTCTGCTCTAATCCAATCTCTAAGGCAAACTAAAACATTCATTGCGTTGCTTCCCAATGAGTGTCGGTTGTCTCCAAGCTGCTGTCGTCCCTGACTGAAGGCGCTCTCTGATGCAACGGTTGACATTGGAACATTCAAGATATCTCTGGCTAATCTTGAAAGTACAGGATATTGTGATTCATTATTCCTCCACCAATCCAGCGAGTTGATCCGTCGTCTGAGATCCTCTGGTGGCGTCCGCAGATAATATTTCAGCTCTTCCCGATAAGTTGATGTGTAAGCTCTCTCATCCACACTGTTCCAACAAGTTAAATCATAAAACGAATCAGGAAAACCACTATGTGCCGGCCTTTTAGAAGATGATGGCTCCTCGGGAGGATGAGGAGCGACAGTTGGACTGATATTTGTAGGTACGGCTGAATCAAATAAATCAGCATAGCGATTATATAATTTTTCTATATAATCTTTTGCATCAGCCGTAGCCGTCCACAAATCAGGCTGCTCTTGTTCAGACTCACGGTTAGTATTTATTTCTAAGTTAGCATAAATAAGAGTACTAAAGTGACACATATGATTAAATTTCATGCACGGATTTAACATAGCACCAACCAAGTAAATAGGGGGAATCGGGAAGAAATATTTTTTAAATTTCGTAAACATAGCGCCAACAGCTTCTTTATAACCTTCTTTATTTTTATATTGTTGGAGCAAACCAGAAATATCGTCTATATATGCCAAAATATTACAAACAGTAGGATAGTATGCACCGGAAAATTCAACCGTAGCTACATAAAATTTTTCTAAAAACTTAACAAGATCATTAATTATAACCCAATCAGAATTATGTAACATGCAATCAGCAGAATCAGCAAAAGAACCACAGTGTTGGTTAAAAGTTAGTGTAATAGGAATTCTATATTTATAACAAGTTGTTAAAAATTCATACGTAGAATTCCATCTAATATCAATTTCCTCAGGCATTAAAATCGGTGTAAGTCCATTTTCTTGACATTTAACTTTAAATTCTTTAATTCTCGCTCTACGATTATTTCCTTGAATGAAACCTACGGCAAGACGAATTTTTTCAATATAAACCTCAAAAAAGTCAAGACCATCTTTTACAATTAAATTATAGATATGACATGCACACTTAATATGGAAAATTTCAGAAAAGGGTGGAGATAACGTAGATTTTATTTTTGTTATAGCATTCTTGTTGTTAGAAGCATTATCAAAAGCAATACATAAAATTTTATTTTCTATACCATAATATCCGGCAATTTTAATAATAGAATCAGCAATAAATTGTCCAGTATGTTTGCGATCTTCATCATGTAAAAAAGTAAGAATACGTTTTTGCATTATGAAATTACTATCCATCCAATGACAAGTAACGGTTAAATAATCATTTTTATTAACAGCACGACCAAGATCAGAAGTTAGGGACAATCTACATTGAATATTTTTTAAGAATGTTGATAAATAAAAACAATATTGTGAATGGAGTTTAAAAATATCAGACCGACAAGTAGTTCTAGGAATACCATTAAACATAGGATTATAAATTGCTTGTATATAACGGATAAAAGCATCAGAAGAAGGAAAACTAAAAGGCAAACAACCCACAGCTACCATTTTAGCTATTTCTTCCCGGTCCCTCAATTTATTATACTTTTTCGCTACTTGACCGGTTGTTGGGTCCATTCTAGTTTGCGTTGACCCACCAACATCCCCACCACCTTTTGCAATATTTAACTCTCTTTTGTGATCTTCAGCTATATGTCTCATTAACGTACCCGTACCCCCTTGCTTACCGCCACTTCTATGCTTATATATTTGTTGACAAATATTGCACTGCACCTCAATATCTGATATACGTTCAAAAAATTGCCATGCTATACTAGTTCTTTTACGGGGTTTTGGGGCACTGGGAGGACGGGAAGGGAGATTAACTGATTCAGATCTAACGTTAGCATCTCCTACTGCAGGTGTTTCAGCAATATTTTCATCATCTTCGTCTACATTAACTGCATCTACTTCATTTTCTTCTTCTATACCGTAATTTTCTTGAAATTCTACATAATCCATATCGTGAGCACCTACACCTATTTCTTCCTCAAAAGGTGTACCAAGCGGTACCGGAGGCGAAGTCACACGGGTATATCTATTACTTGAACTACCTCTACCGCTAATAATTCGCTTTTTACTACCACTACCGCTTCCGGGACAAAAAATTTTAACACCTTTAGCAGCGAGGTTTTTTAATTTATCCATAATATAAATTAAATTAAACTAAAAATATTCAAAATACACAAATATAATAAAATTAAATATTAAACAATTAATACAATAAATAAAAATTAAACGTAAGAGATGGAACGACAATACCAAATTTTGAAAGTATCCGAAGATTGTGACTTTAGAAACTTCCGCTCTTACTTTGTAAACGAAAAATTAAAAAATTAAAGTGAACACTTTAAGAAATTAAATATATTGAATATTTGAGAATTGAGAATTGAGATTTGAGATTTGAGAGAGAATGAGATTTGAGAGAGTGAAAAATTGTGTGAGAAATGATTTGAAGTTGTAGGGTATTTATAGATTTATTTTGAGGATTAAAAAATATTTTATATATATTTTTTTAATTAAATGGGCCCAAACTAGCCGTTTGGACCCAAAAACGGTAATATTACCGTTGGGCCAACGGCTAGTTTGGCCCCAAAAATTAAAATTATTTTTTTTTTTAACCGGGTCGGGCCGGGCCGGTTAACCGGCGTGCCTGGACCGGGCTGGTTCGGGCCGGGTTAACCGGGCCCAATTTTAAAAAAAAAAACGGATCGGGACCCGGTACCCCAAAGCCCTAGGGCTTTCCGGGCCAGGTCAAACCGGTCCGGTTTGGTGTTTCGGGCCGGTTTGGACCGGGTCGGGCCGGGTCAGCCCGGCCCGTTTCACACCTTTAGTGAAATGTCACTACATCACTATGATTTATCCATTTTATCGTGAGAGAAAATAATACTATACCTCGAAATTAGGAGGGAATTAAGTTTTATAAAAAAAACGTTGCAAATTTAATGAATTCATATATAATTCAATTTCATCTCCTTTTCTAATTATTTGTTTAACGTTTTTTTTGGTTTACTTTTCTAATTTATATTTTGTATTTGTATATTAAATACTATCTGAAAACTAAAGTCTTGTGATTTTTTATTCCTATGTTGAAGATTAAATCGACGTAATTTTTTACTCCGATGTAATGATTAGTTTGAAGATATAAAATTTCATCAATTTATTAAATATGATTATGATAAATAGTAATTACTTTAAAGATATAAAAATTTCGCTGAATTTGTTAAATGTGTAATATTCGGTTGAAGAATTAAAATTTTCACCATTTATTAATAACTATTTTTTGTTGTTATGCATCGAATAGATATGATAGAAACAACAACCATCGTGATCTACTCAATGAACAATGTTGTCTCATCCATTCATCCTGCATCGACACCTATTTCAATAGAAAAATCTGAAATAATTCTCCGAAATAAGCTGTAAAAGATGACAGCAAAAAAGGTTCTTCTACTTGACAAGCATAAGTCTACAGAAGTTCATTAAGAAGGACATTTCAATTTTATCGGAAGCATTTCTCATAAATGAATGTTTTTTAGTGACTAAAACGTGAAAATATTTTATTTTTTTTTGCATAAAAATTATATTTTTAATCGATCGAAAATAGAGGATGTTGGGTTGATGAAGAGTTATGGAATACTTTGAAAAAAAAAAAAAAAAACTATAAAACAAAAGATGTCGGGTTGATGAATTTTGCTATTTTTGAATTTCTAAATGCTAGATATAAAATATATTGTTATTCAAGTTCAGGATATGTGTTATTTAGGTATACACTAAAGTTCGACAGTTCAAAGATATCATATATACCTATTGACTGAGTATATCGAATATACGTTCACTATGAAAAGTTCAAAAGAAAATCTACTAATCTAGTTGTGATTAATCCTTATTTTCATATACATGCTTGTTTTTTATAGGTATTCTTCATTCATGCAGAGGATTGTTGGTTTTTTTAAAGAGGTGTGAATAAAAATGAATAAGTATTTTTTTTTTTTGAAAAGATATCAGGAAAAAAAATACAATTCGAATAACACCTTTTTACGTTGAATCGTTCAATAATTTAAAAATATCATATCTACCTATAGATGATTTCGTAATTTTATATGTTTGTATTTATATATTAGTTAAGACGACGATAGAAGAATGTGATGATCCAATAAAAAAATGATTTCAAAAGATAAGCAGTCATGTAATTCAAATTTTTTTTCTTCATATGAATTATTTATACGTTCCACCAACATACACACCTTGCCAGCTGCCACTAAAGAATTATTTTGTTTTCTTTAGTTTTTTGTCCCATAAAATTATGTACTTCATATATATATTTTTTTACTAATGAGATTGTTTATAGATTTTGTTTTATTTTTCATAGTGGAGTGTTTTTATTCTTTTAGTAATTTTTTGAAATTTGATTATTTTTCATTTGTTGATATTAAGAGGAAAGAGAAAAAAGATTTTTTTTTTTTTGGTAAATTGTAAATATCATTAACAACTGTTGGTGAAATTACAATAATATTACAATGTAACAGAAAAATTACAATTGAAGAAAAATAAAAGCTATCTTCTTCGATTGAGCGGATATCTCGCTCTCTTTAAGGAGATTCAAACTTACTGCAACAAATAATTTCATTGGTCGAGCAGTAATAACTTTGGACAAGAATTGAGTTCAAAGCTCCACAAAAAGAACACCTCCCTTCAACTAATAAATTCTCTTTTACTAACTTTTATGCACTCTTTGTTTTCTTTTACTTAAAAAAATATGCAAGACCATCTCTATTTACAGGAAAGGAAATCTTCCAAGCAATGAATAAGAATGAATCTCGGTAGTAAAAATGGAATATCAATGATCTTTAGGTTACAAGAATTAAGTTACAACACATTAAAAATAAAATAATAAAGGAATAAAGAATAAAAATTAGATGAAACTTATATCCACATTCTATATATCACCACTAACTATTCTGATAATTGGCTTAAAAGCCACTGCAGTTGACAAAGAAATGTAGCCAATTTAACCATGATATTTGATATCACGTTTCCACTAACTGCCAAAGAAGTATATGGCATATAATAATATCAAAATAGAAGTTGTAAAAACTGTTGGGTTCAAAGTGTGAATGAAGTGTGAATGGAAAATGGTGGAGGAAAGGAGACACCCAATTTTGAAAGTGTACTCCAAATTGGAAAGTTCACTAATTCTCCCGCATTGGTGGGAGAAGGAAACTTTGGAGTGTTTATAATAAGAACACTTACTCCACATGGTAAGTTGCTTGCTCGGCTTTGGATTTGGATTTGGAAAACGATCGATGAGATCTATTTTTTTGGATAAACTTATGTGAATTCCGAAGAATGCGAAGGAAAAATGCAGTAAATTTTTACTGCAGAGTTTCGGAACTCCATTTATATATATGCAGCATGCAGTAACAGTGAAACAGTAACAGATGCAATGGTTTGAACAAGAAATGTTTCGAATTGATATTTAGTTTCAGAAGGATGCAACCCTTTTGAAAATGACACAATGTTTCGTGAACTAACAGGAGTGTTTCGTGAACTAACATGACTGTTTCGAAATAAACACACTGATTCGCATGAAATGACATGACTGTTTTGGAACAAACACACTCCTTGATAAACAAACATGAATTTACAGAAAAGGTGCAACCTTTGAAATGAACCATTGTCTCTTTTCCGAAGAGGCATGTTATGGTTATAAAAACCTACTTTCTTCCACAGATTTTGGTACGAAAATTTCAGAATACAAAATTACTTCTTGTCTTCAAAATTACTCTGTGTGATCAATCAAAATGTTCTGTGCGTTCGAAGATATTCCAACGGTTTGAGGTATTGCTACAATTAGTCTGTTTAGCCATTTTATCCTGGAAGGAAAAATTCCACAACCTCGGGTACGGTGAGGGAAATGATTTCCTTAAGGAAACTCCGTGAATTCAGACGACTTGGCTATTTTCTGTTTCATCTTAATTTCTGAAAGAATAAAATACACCTCTTGGAAAGGTCATTTTGATCTTGTGTTGAGGGTATTTGATATACTTCATTGTGTTCTTGATTATACTTGAACTCTAGTTGAAGTTATTATTCTGCATATACTGATTCTGTGTACCTGAAGTACAAATAAAATAACAATCTTAAGGAAATAACTTTTCAGTATCTGTATAACTTGTTTTGGGAGATTAAAGCTTTAAGCTTTCTACTCCGCTTGAATTTAACTAGTGATTAGAAGACATAAAATTTTCATCACAAGTTAAAGTTCACTCGGTTGACGATTTGAAGTTATAAAAACTTCATCGTTAATTAGAAACAAAAAGAAAAGTTGAAAAGTTATTTAACTTTATAAGTAGTATTCTGAAAATACTAAATTTTTTTATCTTATGTTGACAGAAAAGATGAATAACAAAAGTCAAATGATGGATGCGACAACGTCTGTGGGGGCAACTAATATTGCCACATCAAGTCGCACAAATGCTCTGCCAACAATGGCACCAGCGGAGAAGCCCGAAAATTTTTCAGGCATTGACTTCAAGCGGTGACAGCAAAAGATGTTCTTTTACCTACCACTTTATGTCTGCAACGGTTCACTAGCGAAGATGCTCCTGAGGTTCCTGAGGGAACCTCGAACAAAGACCGCTTCGTTATTGTAGAAACTTGAAAACATTCAGACTTTCTTTGCAGGAATTATATTTTGAGTGGTCTCCAAGACGACCTCTACAATGTTTATAGTGGAACTAAGACATCAAAGGAACTGTGGGGGTCACTTGAACGAAAATATAAGATGGAGGATACGGGAATTAAGAAATTCCTTGTTCACGGTTCCTGGACGTCAAAATGATAGATAGCAAATCTCTTGTCTCTCAAGTACAGTAGTTGCAAGTCATCATACATGATCTCCTAGAAGAAGGTATATCTTTGAAAAATACCTTAGTTGAACAAATTAAAAATGTTCTTAATACTCACATAAACTGTTTTGTAGGTTTAATTGTGAATGATGCTTTCCAATTAGCAGCGATAGTTGAGAAGCTACCACCTTTGTGGAAAGACTTCAAAAACTACTTAAAGCATAAATGCAAGGAGATGACTGTTGAAGATCTTATTGTCCAACTTCGTATTGAAGAGGATAATAAAGCTGCCGAAAGAAGGTCAAAGGGAAATTCTACAATGAATGGAGCACATATTGTAGAAGATGACCAAAATAATTCCAAGAAAACAAAAAAAGTTGAACAAGAAAGCAATCAACCCAAGGAAAAGTTCAAGGGAAAATGCTTCAACTGTGGCAAGATTGGCCAAAAGTCCACAGATTGTTGTACCCCAAAGAAAGGCAAGAAGAAGGATCAAGCAAATATGATTGAATCCAACAAAGAATGCGATGATCTGTGTGCTATGTTCTCAGAATGCAACTTGATGGGAAATCCTTGCGAATGGTGGATGGATTATGGTACCACCCACCATGTATGTGCCAACAAGGAGTTGTTTTCGTCATTCGCTTCGGCTCAAGTAGAAGAAATGATCTACATGACTAACTCCGCTACTGCTAAGATAGAAGGAACAGGAAAAATTTGCTTAAAGATGACTTTCGAAAAGGTCTAGACAGTTAACAATGTCTTGTATGTTCAAGAGTTACGTAGGAATTTGGTTTCTATTTTACTTCTAGACAAGAACGGATTCAAATGTGTAACTATTTATGGAAAAATTGTAATTAGCAAAAGATAAATGTATGTAGGAAAAGGCTATCTCACCGAGGGCCTTTATAAAATGAATGTAATGACTGTTGAAATAAATAAAAGTTCAAATTCTTCTTATTTACTTAAGTCTTATGATTTATGGCATGAACGTTTAGGCCATGTTAATTACAAACGTTATGAAAACTGATTAACTTAGAAGTTTTGCCAAACTTTGAGTGTAATAAATCAAAGTGTCAAACGTGTGTGGAATCGAAGTATGCGAAGCATCCTTATAAGCTGTTGAAAGGAATTTCAATCCCTTAGACTTAATACACACTGACATTTGTGATATGAAGTCAACACCATCATGTGGTGGGAAAAGGTATTTTATAACTGTTATTGACGATTGCTCTAGATATTGTTATGTCTACTTGCTAAATAGTAAGGATGAACAATAGATGTATTTAAGCAATATAAAACTGTAGTTGAAAATCAGTTAGACAAAAAGATCAAAATGATAAGAAGTGATAGGGGCGGAGAATATGAATCTCTCTTTGCGCAAATATGTGTAGAGAATGGAATAATCCATCAAACTACGACCCCATATTCACCTCAATCTAATGAAATTGCGGAAAGAAAAATTTGAACTTTGAAGGAAATGAAGAATTCCTTACTTATAAGTTCTGGTTTATCGCAAAACTTGCGGGGGGGGGGGGGGGGGGGGGGGGGGGGGGAGGGGGGCTATCCTTACGGCCAATCGTATATTCAATAGAGTTCTCCATAGTAAGACACAATCAATTTCTTATGAAAAGTGGAAAGGAAGAAAACCCAACTTGAAATATTTCAAAGTGTGGGGGTTTCTAGCAAAGGTCCAAGTTCTTATGCCTAAAAGGGTTAAGATAGAACCTAAGACGGTGGACTGTGTATTCATAGGATATGCTAAAAGCAATAAGGCATGTCGATTTTTGGTTCATAAATCCGAACATTCAGATATTAATAAAAATACGGTAATTGAATCAGATAATGCTAAATTCTTTGAAAATATTTATCCTTATAAAACTAGACATGAACAGTCTAGTGAGGGGTCTAAACGACCTCGTGATGAACCAAATGATAATGAACATAATGAAGAAAATCCAAGACGTAGTACATGTCAAAGAACGTCTATATTATTTGGATCGAATTTTGTAACATTTCTCTTAGAAAATGAGCCTCAAACATTTAAGGAAGCGATGACATCTTTGAATTTATCCTTTCGGAAAGAGGCAGTCAATAGTGAGATTGATTCAATCTTAAGCAATCATATATGGAAATTGGTTGATCTTCCTCTCGAAAATAAACCTTTAGGTTCTAAATAGATCTTCAAAAGGAAAATGAAAGCGAATAGCACTGTTGAAAAATACAAGGCAAGACTTGTAGTAAAAGTGAGATTGATTCAATCTTAAGCAATCATACATGAAAATCGATTGATCTTCCTCTCGAAAATAAACCTTTAGGTTCTAAATAGATCTTCAAAAAGAAAATGAAAGCGGATGGCACTGTTGACAAATACAAGGCAAGACTTGTAGTAAAAGGCTTCAAACAAAAAGAAGGCCTTGATTACTTTGATATATACTCGCCAGTAACAAGGATAACATCGATTCGAATGTTAATTGCCTTAGCAGTGGTATATGATCTTCAAATCCATCAAATGGATGTAAAAACCGCTTTCCTAAGTGGAGAATTAGAGAAAGAAATATACATGAAACAACCTGAGGGTTTTGTGGTTCCAGGAAAAGAAAATAAAGTGTGTAGACTTATTAAGTCGTTGTATGGACTAAAGCAAGCACCTAAACAATGGCATGCGAAGTTTGACCAAACCATGTTGGCAAACGGGTTCAAGATAAATGAATGTGATAAATGTGTATGTATTAAAGACACTCCAAATCACCAAGTCATTGTTTGTTTATATGTGGATGATATGTTGATCATCAGCAGAGACATTTCTGACATAAATGCAACCAAACGAATGCTCGAGAGCAAGTTTGATATGAAAGATCTTAGAGTTGCAGATGTGATCTTAGGTATAAGAATACATCAAACTCCATACGAGTTAGCATTGTCACAGTCTCATTATATCGAAAAAGTACTTGACAAGTTCAGGTATATGGAATTGGATGTGAACTTTGCACTTCGAAAGAATGAAAGTGAAAGTGACTCACAATTAGAGTACGCAAGAGTATTGGGATGTTTAATGTATATAATAAATTGTACACGACCAGACATAGCATGTGCTATTAGTAAATTGAGTCGGTACATGAGTAATCCTAAAAAAACTCACTGGATGGCAATGAAACGAGTTTTGGGGTATCTTAAATAAACTCAAAATTATGCTTTGCATTATAATAAATATCCTGCGGTACTTGAAGGATATAGTGATGCAAATTGGATTAACGGATCGAATGAAGTAAAATTCACAAGTGAATATGTATTTATTATCGGTGGAAGAGCAGTCTCTTGGCAATCATCCAAACAGACTTGTATTGCTCGCTCTACAATGGAATCTGAATTTATCGCATTGGATAAAGCCAGTGAAGAAGAAAAATGACTCCGTAATTTCTTAGAAAATATTCCTTATTGGCCCAAGCTAGTGGCACCAGTACGTATACACTATGATAGCCAAGCGGAAATAGGTAGGGCAGGGAGAAGGATGTACAGCGGTAAATCTCGTCATATATGACGAAGACACAATACCGTTAGGAAACTTCTCTCTAGTGGAATTATCACTGTAGACTATGTAAAGTCGAAGGATAATGTGTCGGATCCACTTACAAAAGGCCTATCTAGAGAAGGAGTTGAACGAACATCCAAGGGAATGGGTTTAAGGCCTAGGACAAGTCAGCACAGCGGTAACTCTACCTAGAAGACTGGAGATCCCAAGAGCTAAGTTCAAGGAGATCAAACAAAGTTGTGTCTGGCAGGTTCAACATTGTGAATTACCTAACCCATTCTCATGATGCAGACAATGTATAGTAAAAAATAAGGATAAGACTTAAGGTTAAAAGTCTTTTAATGATTATCTAAATTTGGCAGATTTGACAAAAAAATTTTAATCTACAGGATTGAATGTTTAGAAATCACCTATGTGAGGGCGAAGTAGAAGCCGCTTCAAAGAGAATGTTAGTAAAGGTCTATTCTCTAAGCTCTCATAAAACCGGGACGTGTTCATGGCTGAAAAGAACAAAACCATGAGAACCATAAACGTTAAAAGACTGGTTGTGTGACATATATTGTCTAGGTGTTCATTAAAGCTCGATGGTTCAAAGATATCAAATCTACCGTTTGACCGAGTGCATCCGATGCATGTTCACTACGGAAAGTTCAAATGAAAACCTACTTATCCAGATGCAATCAGTTTTTGCTTGATGATCACATACTTCTCCGTAAAAATTTTATGAAAAATAGTCATTCCCCATTCATGTGGGGGATTGTTGGGTTCAAAGCGCGTATGAAGTGTGAATGAAAAATGAAAAATGGTGGAGGAAAGGAGACACCCAATTTAGAAAGTGTACTCCAAATTGGAAAGTTTACTAATTCTCCCACATTGGTGGGAGAAGGGAACTTTAGAGTGTTTATAATAAGAACACTTACTCCACATGATAAGTGAGGCAAGAAATAAGAGATGCCTCGCGCCGTCGTCATCGCTCGCTCGGCTCGGCTTCGGATTTGAATTTGGATTTGGAAAACGATCGATGAGATCTATCTTTTTGGACAAACTTTATTTGAATTCCGAAGAATGCCAAGGAAAAATGCAGTAAATTTTTACTGCAGAGTTTCGGAACTCCATTTATATACATGCAACATGTAGTAACAGTGAAACAGTAACAGATGCAATGGTTTGAACTAGAAATATTTCGAACTGATATTTAGTTTCAGAAGGATGCAACCCTTCTGAAAATGACACAATTTTTCGTGAACTGACATGACTATTTCGGAACAAACACACTGATTCGCATGAAATGACATGACTGTTTCGGAACAAACACACTCCTTGATGAACAGACATGAATTTACAGAAAAGGTGCAACCTTTGAAGTGAATCATTGCCTCTTTTCAGAAGAAGCATGTTATGGCTATAAAAACCCGCTTTCTTCCACAGGTTTTGGTACAAAAATTTCAGAATACAAAATTAATTCTTGTCTTTCAAATTACTCTGTGTGATCAATCAAAACGTTCTGTATGTTCGAAGATATTCCAACCGTTTGAGGTGCCGCTACAATTGGTCTGTTTAGCCATTTTATCCTGGAAGGAAAAATTCCACAACCTATGGTACAGTGAGGGGAATTATTTCCTTTAGGAAACTCCGTGAATTCGGACGACTTGGCTATTTTCTGTTTCATCTTAATTTCTGAAAGAATAAAATACACCTCTTGGAAATGTCATTTTGATCTTGTGTTGAGGGTATTTGATATACTTCATTGTGTTCTTATTTATACTTGAACTCTAGTTAAAGTTATTATTCTGCATATACTGATTCTGTGTACCCGAAGTACAAATAAAATAACAAAAAACTGCTGCAAAATCCAACATGCAACGCATGGATTAAGACACCATAATGACACAAATATATGTAACAGTAGAAACTCCCACCTCTTTGTCTTATAAAGATTATTTACTACCATGATAATGAAGCAATTATTGATATTAAAATGCTTCAAAATCAACAACAACAAAGAACCGATACACCTATATAACCCCTAAAATTCATAGCTCCCTTGTAGGAAGGGTAATATATTTAGATCCTCTAAATAGTGTTGTTCTCTTTGTAAACTGTGTTTTTATTGTGAAACTGCAATCTTACTATTAACAATTGTGCTTCTATATAACCTCAAATTTCTTGCCCTTAGAGCATGGTGAACGATAACACTCCAAGTTGTTGTGACTACTTCTTTATAGAGTTGTCTCTATTGCTTCCTTTTTATCCTTTTAAGCACTTGCCTCACCTCACCTGTGTACACCTGCATGTCGGACAGGGTAAAAATAAAAGAGAGGAGATTATATTGGTTATCGAAAATTCAATTATACTCTTGTAATTAGTTAATTTATTCACGCAGATTCATTTTTTTTTGTATTCATTATAAATATGAACGAATTCAAACAATGACATGAATATTGATAATCAAGGTCCTTATTCCTCTACTATACCATGAGACAATACATTTAATTTTAGTGAAGAAGTATATCTAACAAAATATTTAATTTTCTTCACGAGCAACCCATGAATATACCAACATTATTCTTAGCACTACAATAAAAAAAATTCTCCAAATTATCATCAAATTTCTGAAAATGTTTCAGAACTACCTAATGTTATTCCTAAAGAGCAGCAGCCTATGATCACCAATCACCATCAATATTCCTAGCTATTTATCAAAGGAATAAAATTTTTGAAGAGTAATTTATCAGATTACCTTTGTTAAGGATAATGACTATTTATTATATTGATCAATAATTTGATTCCTATATTTTTTATTTTTTATTTTTGGCTTTCCATCCGGTGTCCGGTACCCGCATTGGAGTCCGACTAATCCGGATTCGCATATCTAATATTATAGAGAAACAAGGTGACATTACTAATATTTCAAGGAGAATCCTAAACTCAGTGACATGATCCTCCAACAACCAACGTCAAAATTTCACTTGTTGGAGAAATCAGAAAGAGAATCATCCATGAAATAAAGTTCATCATTGATCATCCTTTCAAAATTTCAACAAGCGTTGTTAATAGCAAGTAAACTTGTTGATCCATCTATGCCAAAAGCAAGAACTTGTTGAGATTCTCAAAGAATGATCAATAATGAATTTTAATTTCATGGATGACTTTCTCCCTTAACCCAACATGAATGACCTTCTCCAATTTACTAATAATCCATATGTAATTATTTGGTCAGTCAAGCAAATGACTACCCAAAACTGATACAGGAGCAATTCCATATTTCCTTTTACCATATTTAACAACATACAACTGATACAGGAGCCAATTCCATATTTCCTTTTACCATATTTAACAACATACAACTGATACAGGAGCCAATTACATAGAGAACAAATCGTCTTATTGATATCAGCTGATTTGAACAAATTCTCAGTAACTGAATGGACCAAATTTCCTACTGTGGTGGAACTACTAATACAACTGTTGGTAATGATACTGTTGATCATGAACTGAATCTGGAGTACTGTAATTGTGTGATTCCAAGGAACTTCTGAGGCGCCAGCCTTCAGGTTCATTCAGGAACTGATTTGACTCTATATAACTCCGGAGATTCACAATCACTTTAATCAACTTTGCATCGCCTCGGTCTTTCAATGCGGTTAGAAAATGTTGAGCAATAATATCCAGCAGCTTTCTGAACTGTGTTTTATATCTTCTGTGCAGAGCAAAACCTGCCATTTCAAGAAAAGCCTGCAATGCAGCAGCAGTGTATAAATTTGCAGGAAAACATTTAAGAATCTGGCTATCCATGCCCAACCTTCTCTGAGACCATTCAAGTTTTGGCAGCCCTCAACTTCAGTCTGAACAAGAGCACCATATAATTTCATGTATGCACTTAACCAATCCACATAACTATCACTACTTTCTATCTTCCCATCTTCCTCTGCATAGCCAATAGCTTTGTAATAAGCTTCTTTACTCTGGAAGGCTGCCTCTGAGTAAACAATGTACTTAGGAACTGTGAAAATGCAAACTTTGTTCAACTCGGCTATGAGAATATCCATGGCAAGAGGAACCTTTGATGTAACATGGACAATTACACGACCATAAGCATAAACAGCACTGTTAAAGCTTCCTGTAGGGTTCACACACAGGGAAACCACCTTCTGCACGAACATTGCAATGCTGATGGATTGTGGACATGTCGAATCACGAATTAGCTTAATTAATTCAACTGTTTTCACTCTGACACTTTCTTTTGAACCAGTAATAGTTTTGATTCGTTTAGCTATTTCCATTTCAAATTTTCGATAAGCTTTGTTTGAACCCAATCCCAGTGTTTCATTCTGCGCAGCTATTTCATTGTAAATGGTCAATCTTTTCTCATCCAGCTTTTGAACATTTTCTGTCACCCTGATTATATTTCCTGCTGAATGTGTCACGACCCGATTTCTCAAGTCGTGATAGCGCCTACCTTATCTCACTAGTAGGCAAGCCAAATCATAGCCCGGAATGATAGGTAATGGGCTAATAGGCAGAGACAAAATAAGAGATCGCATATGATAATAACAACCACAATAATAAGTGAAAACTAAGAAGAGAGCATATGTATTATATCAAAACGAGAGGAGGAAAAAGGAACAACTATACAAATGAATCCCTCCTAAGACCTGATAAGGTTAGTACTAGAGCCACTACTAACAGGTACCCAGAGTACTAGACAAAAATCTAAAATGTACACAAGTAGTCTCGAGTGAAAAAGACTAACTAGAGTAGATAGAGGAGGATCAACCTCGGACAACAGTAAGCTCACCCTGCTCTAAATCAGCACTGAAAGGTAGGAATCACGTCAATGCCGACTGATAGTACCTGGATCTGCATAAGGAAAAAGATGCAGAAGTGTAGTATGAGTACCAAAAATAACGGATACTCAGTAGACATCATCGGCCGACTGAGATTAATACGGAAAAGGTGTAATTTCAATGCAAGGACGTAATCTGAGTTACTAGTAAATAAGGATGGAAAGGTAAACAACTACCAAGCTATGCAACGGCTGTAAAGGAATAAACTTGTGCGATACAGAAAAATAATAATGCAGTAATAACAATTAAATCAAACATAACCTAACTGAGCCCCCATAAGCCCGCTAGACACGCTGAAGAAGACAATTAACCCAACCGTACCCCCATAAGCCGGTGGGACACACAAGTGATGAAAGTAAACATAAATAATCAGATGTCAGACTCGAACCGGAACTTAGAGCAACCCCAACTATAATCAGATGCCGGACTCGAACCGGAGCTCATGGTAACAATAATAGTCAAATGCCGGACTCGAACCGGAACTCATAGTAACAATAATAGTCAAATGCCGGACTCGAACCGGTACTCATAGTAACAATAATAGTCAATTGCCGGACTCGAACCGGAACTTATAGTTACCATAACCCACCGATAATACTAAAATCCAATCCATATTATAACAATGTCAACGTATAAATAATCATCCACCAATTTTAATTAAAAAGGGCTAAATTAAAGATTTTGCAATTAAATTTTATTTTGCAATTAAATTTTATGTCCCAAAGTGATAGGTGCTATATTATATCGAAATTTAAAATACCAAAATCTACTACAACAGAATCCCATTCCGAATAAATAAGACAGTTTATACATATCAAATAATACGTATCTACAAGCACTTATTCAATACTAACATAATAGTTAACATTTTCGGTAAGTAAGCTCAATCTAAAAATAGGGTAAACCTAGCCTACCTGAACGCCAACGCAAAAAGTCTTTTTGCAAAGCCTCAAAATAGTATCTCGCTAGAACCCGAATTTGAATAACATCAAAGAAATTATCATCCATAACACCTCTTTAACTTATATGAGACTTTGTAAAACTAAGCCAGAGCTCGAAAAACAACAACCGAGAAGGGCTAAGATATGGTAAAACACAGATATGAATGCGTGTATATATAAACTTATATGAATGGTTCACTTTTTCTTTCCCTTTTAAAAGGGGTAAAAAGGCGCCACATATATATATAAGGTTAGGCACCAATTAACGTATGGCTGCTAGTGCTGTTGTGCAAATTTCATCTCATGTGTGGTGCTATGGTCCACAAGTAACATTTTCTTCTACATTGTATATGTATTCGGATATTGTATAAATTTATGGTAAAATAATTATAATATTATGAATATATCATAATTAATAGAAAATTATTTCTAACAAAATTTTTATTATATAATAATAATATTTTAATATTTTTAAATTTACTATCTTCGCTAAAAATATTAATAAATCATAAAAGTCTATTATAAAATGAGATAAATATATCATCACTTAAAAATTTTTACAAATATAAAAAATATTCTAGAAGGATACTAAATTATATTTCTATCAAATATCAAATTAAATTAAAAAAAAATGACAGGTCATTACAGAATGTTTCTTCCCGTCAGATATGGGTCTTGCAGGCTGACTAGTGACATCCCTTGACACATTGATAGCCTCCGAAGGAACAGTTATCAATGACTCAGGTGACTTCTTCTCCGCCGCAGCTGCAGCTTCTTTTGCTGCTTTCCTCTCAGTTTCCAGTGCTACTGCTTTTTCCTTTTCAACTCTTTCAGCTTCCAGCCTAACCTGTACCTTGGCTTCTGCTCTGATCCTTTCCTGCCGGGCTTTTTCTTCTTGAAGAGCTTTTTCTTTCTTCTTGGCCTCTTCACGAACTGCATCATCTCTTATTCTCCTTTCTTCAATTTGGGATCTGGGTTTGGGATCCCTTTGTACGGTAGTTAGGTGATTATTAAGTGCTTCCGCCATTTTATGCTGGTACTGTATGTCAAATTTTCTATTCATTTCCCTTTGAGCTTCAGCGTTCCTCTCAACTCGTTCTAGTGTGGAGGCAAGCTTCTCACTCTCATCCGTCAACTCAGCTTCAAGTGCTGATAGTTGATCTCTCACTTCCTCCACAACAGTAAGCTGATGGTCATGGGCTAACTCAGATAAAGCACTCTCCACTAATCCCACTTTATCCTTTAGATCACGTTGAGGTTCAATGTGTAGTACGTCTTTTTCTGATTGGTCGCTATTACTCAGATAGATTTCATCGCAGGCAAAACGTTTCCCCCCATAAGAAAATGATCACCAACTTCATTCTTAGTATCCCTATCTATATGCTCCACATCATCATCGGACACTTGCATAATAAAGTAAAAGTAATTTCAGAGCAAAAGCATTAAATTGTGTATCTTAGAATTTGCAACGGATCTTGATTTTTGCTTCGAAAGGTTCTTGCTCCAAGTCGATTTTGTTTCTCTTGAAAACGGAATGTTATTCACAAACTAAATGCCTTTTTTCTAATGTTTTTGATGTTTAGTGTTTTGTCCCTTTTCTGTGTTCTTAGTCCCGTATCTTCCCCTTGTCAGAAGGAAAAAATAGAACTTATAACTAGTATCTTTGGGCGGGAACAGTTACTTTGTAACCGTTCTCCCTTTTTTCTTTTGAATTAAATTCAATCTAACAAAGAAATGGGTCGGGTCGGACCACATGGGTGATCCATGACCCATAATCCAACATCTCCCACTTCACACATGGTGGGAATGACCCGAGCTAGTACAACATCAACAAATCACCAATTCATACGACAAATAGTTTGTGCGATCTGTGAGCATCACGAGCTTTACCTATAAGGTTTTACAAGCTATACTTAGGAATCCAATCACATATGGAAAGAATTCTCCACTAATATGAGGATATTAATACTCACAATACCCCAGACATCATTCACTACTTCAGTAGTATTTTATTCGATCCCTCATCCTCTTAAAGAGGTGAACTCGAGTTCATGATTAACTTTATATACACAATTACACTTGACTCTTATATGGCTAGCGTAATAGCCGGCTTGTGTAAACAAGTTAAAATATTCATTTTAATCATCTTCCCTTTCCACTTGAATCTATCTATTCCAATCAATTGCTTTCTTAGACATGCACCGCATTGCCGAATCTCTCATGGCTATTACTAACATACTAAAGTAGAAACATTGATTGAAACTTCTAGAAACAGTCAAAGGTCTAAGGGTATTTCAATGAAAGGTTAAAATAACCTTGAGGGTCTCACACAATGAAGAAGCAGGGATTCATTCTTCCATTGACCCATTGGTTGCTAAGCACACGTGGTATGAAACACGCACTACGATGTTATCACCTTATATTGGTGCGCATGTCTTATTCTTTCAGCCATTCAGCATCGTACGGATCTAGGTCTAGACACTTGTGAATGTCTAACCTGTGTTTCTTTCTTTAATAATCCTTAAATCCATATTCTTAAAGAAACTCACATCTGGCTTTACAAAACAAGTCATTATCTTATGGTGGAACTTTTCTCTTCACGTTCCTCGATGTAAGATGCGATTGCTCGTGTGAGAGAGCCAGTCTCGTGACTTGTTCGACACACTATTTTAATACAACACATTTTCACATGCATATAAGTTTGACTATAAATTCAAGATTATTATATTGATAATAATTATAATGAAGTCATCCACAATATATGAATTTAATCATATCCTACGTAATCCTAGAGCCATAACATGTTTCTCAAACAAGTCTCAAGATATCGCCTTAGTAAAGGGATCAACTATCATTTCTCATGCAGGAATGCATTGTAAATTTATTTCTCCACTTGCTACTATGTCTCTTATAAAGTTATACATAATATCAATGTGTTTGGTCTTGCTGTGATATTTAGGATCCTTCGTATATACGATAGCCGCTTGACTGTCACAATACAAAATCATAGGACCCTTAGAATTCTTTGTGATGTTCAAATGCTCAAAGAATCTCTTCAACCAAACAACTTCTTATACTACAGATACAGAAGCCACAAATTCTGATTCCATAGTTGACAGGGTTGTGCAAGGTTGTTTCTTTCTTTTCCACAAAATTGCACCACTATTTAGTAAGAAGGCGTAATCGAAAGTGAATTTTCTATCATACCGATCACCATCCCAATCAACATTTGTATAACCTCTTATGGATAAATCATATCCGCTATAGCATAGTGAATAATCAGCAGTTCCCTTCAGTTATCAGAAAATTCTCTTTACTGCTTTCCAATGATCTCTTCCAGGATTGGATTGATACCTGCCAACCAGACCTATGGCATAACAAATGTCTGGGAGAGTACACTTCATAGCGTACATCAAACTCCCAACCGCACTTGAATATGGTACTCGAGACATGTCTTCTTTTTCTTTTTCAGTGTTTGGACATATTTCAAGGCTTAAAGTTTCACCTCTTGCTATAAGAGTATCTATGGATTTGCAACTATTCATTCAAAAACATTCCAAAATTTTCATTATGTATGTTTCTTGAGATAAACTCAAAATTTTCTTGGAATGGTCTCTTTGGATTTTAACACCCAATATATAGTCTTCTTCACCCATATATTTCATGTCAAATAACTTTGAAAGCCATGACTTAACAGTTTTTACATACTCCAAATTATTTTCAGCTAATAAAATATCATCCACGTAAAGCAAAAGAATTACAAACATTTCATTGGACTTTTTCACATTGATGTAATGATCTTCATCGATCATAGTGAAATCAAATGAAATCACTTCCTTATGAAATCTCAAGTACCACTGCCTTGAAAACTGCTTAAAGCCATATATTGATCTGTTTAATTTACAAACTTTCTTTTCTTGGCCTTTAACAACAAAACCTACAGGTTGTTCCATGTAGATTTTCTCTGTTTGTTCTGCATTGAGAAAAGCGGTCTTTACATCCATTTAGTGTAATTCTAAATCTAAACGAGATAAAAGCAGGCGAATTGAGGTGAATTTCACAACTGGTGAAAAAGTTTTCTCATAATCTATTCTAGCTTCTTGAGTAAACCCTTTTGCTACCAATCGTGCTTTGTGTCTTTCTATTGACCCATCTGATTTGCGTTTAACTTTGAGAATCCACTTGTTCCCAATAGCTTTACGCCCAGAAGGAAGGTTAACTAGATCCCAGACTTTATTGGTTTTCATGGACTCTAATTCTTCTTTTATCGCTTTTATCGATTCATCTTTTTTAGGACTTGATAAAGCCTCAGTCACAGAATTAGGTTCATCCAATTCTGTGAGAGATACCAGGAAGACATAATCCTCAATCTCATAAGATCATTTAGGCACACCTTTTATGGTACTCTTATATAATTGAAGTTCAGATTCTTCAATGGGATTTTAGGATTCACAAATCCCACTTAGACCAAGAATCATTTCTTGTTCTATTGAATTATCAAGCATGTCCGATGACATTATTTGATCATCTGAATTCAGCATTTCATAAAGAGGCTTATTTTCCTTTATTTTATTCCTTTTTGAAAAATTATTTTCTAGGAATATGACATCTCGTGATTCAATTTCAGTAGTACTTCCATCTTCCAATTCACCAATGAACACATATCCTTTAGAGTGTTCTGAGTATCTTATAAAGATACATTTCTTTTCTTTTGGACTTAGTTTTCCAAACTTACCAAAATGATCTTTAATATATGCAGCATAACCCCAAGGTCGTAGATCATTAAAGTTTGGTTTATTACCAGTCCATAATTCATACGGAGTGGAAGTTACTGATTTAGAAGGCACTATATTCAATATGTAGGCCGCAGTTAATAACGCATCTCCCCAGAAAGATATTGGTAAACTTGCCTGTGCCATCATGGACCTTGTCATATCCAACAATGTTCTATTCCTTCTTTTTGCTACATCATTTTGTTGAGGTGTATAAGGAGTAGTCAATTGTCTGATAATGCCTTTTTCAATACACAGTTCTTCAAACTATTTTGACAAATATTCACGACCTCTATCGGTTCTTAATGTCTTTATACTTTTGTCTAACTGATTCTCAACTTCATTCATATATCTTTTGAAGCATTCAAGTGCTTCTGATTTATGAGATATCAAATAGACATAACCAAAGCGTGTGAAATCGTCAATAAATATAATGAAATATGACGCCCCAGTCCTTGCCCTCACATTTATTGGACCACAGATATCAGAATGGATTAATTGTAATGGGAAGTCGAATCTTTTAGCCTTCCCAAATAGTTTACTGTAATCTTTCCGGTAAGATAATTTTGACAAGTTGGCATTTCAATTTTGGAGAAAAAACCTAGATGTCCTTCCTTTGCTAACTATTCATTCGGTCTTGCCCTATGTGACCCAATCTAGCATGCCATGTAATTATATCAACATCATTATTACTAGAATAACATGACATTACACAACGATCAACATAATAGTCATAAGTTGAAGGATTACAATCTAAAACAATAAAGCGGTCATTGCCATGTCCAAAACCATAAAAAAGTATTATCTAGAGTAATTCTTACATAATACGACTAAAGAAAAAATGAAAACCAACATCTAAGAGAGCAGACACAGACACTAAGTTTCATCGAATTTCTAGAGCATATAGGACGTCATGCAACATTAAAGACCGGCCTTCACGTAAATCTACTTTGTAAGTGCCAATCCCTTTGACCTCAAGTCTTGCATTAGTTCCTACATAGATCCACCTTGATCTAGGTGAAACTCGACGGAAATCCACAAATGCTTCTCGATCTTGACTCACATGGTCGGTGGCTCCTGAGTCTACAGTCCACATAGGATAAGATTTAGTTAATAAAACAGTTCTAGAAACATATGTAGCACTTAGAGATGCGTTTAGAAATGCTACCTTTTTCCCTTCAATAAATTCACGAGCAAAATGCCCCAGATTTTGGCAATTGTAGCACTTCATCTTGCTCTTGTCTTTCTTCTTGAAAAACTTTTTTCCCTTCTTGAAGTTTGGCTTGTTCTTTTTCTCAGAGGGTCCTTCTTCAATCTCTTTACCCTTCCCGTTCTTTTTTCACTTCTTCTTACGCTTGAATCCTGAAGAGTTCTTACCACTTGATTCTTCCATAAAGGCATTAGAAGCAGCTTTAACAGCACCAAGCCGCTCATCTTCAAGTTCAACATGTCGTGCAACATCAGAAAAAGTTTTGATGCAATCATTGTGGGTTAAGTTGACCTTCAGGTGTTCCCAACTATTGGGAAGAGATTGGATCACTGCCTGAACCTGCTACTCATCCGAGAGAACGTGACCAGCACTTTTGAGTTGAGCTATCATATTCGACATCACCCTAAGGTGTTGTTTGATGTTCTGATAATGACGCTTCTTGTAAGTGTCAAATTTGATAGTCGGCTATCTGAGGCGGGTAACAAAAGTACCCCCATATGTTCCTTGAAAGTGTGCCCAGATGGAATTAGCAGTAGGAAATTCCTCACACTCATGTATGAGGTCATCAACCACAGAACTTACAATGATTCCACGTGCAATGGAATCAACCTTTTTCCAATCCTTATAAGCTTTAAGTTCTTTTTTGTGTTATGCAGTATTGCCCTCTTTTGGTAGACTCAAGACATGGTTAATACCTTCAATAGAGTTTTGCTCTTCCAGTACATACCACATCTTACGACTCCAAATGTCTTAGTTGTCTCCATTTAGTTTTTCTCCTTTGTTCAAATCAACAATTATGCTTTTTGATGCCATGTCTGTTATTAAGAGATAATTATACAAGTGTGTTATCAATTATCCATGCAAGTTACACATTCAAGAAAATCATTTCACATAAAGGTTTCATGTTTAGTGTATAATCGAAAGGACACTTAAGAATCCAATCATCATATACTAAATAAACACTTAACCAAAATTAGAAATTAATTTCTTAACGTGCATTAAAATGATAGCTTTCAACTAAGTCATTTAAAACTCAAAAAACTGAATAAAATTCATGTAAAAGGAGATAAACAACTTAAAATACATAATATAAAGTTTATAACAACTTTATATTACAAGTCAATCTAAAAATAAAAGTCATTCCACAAATATTCAAGACGACTTATGTACACCCAAAAAGGCTCGCTAGGCCAAATCTCGTGGTAAAAATCAATTAATCTCTCACCCCAAGGGTCACAAAGAGAATTTGCTAAAATAACTAATGCTTCCCAATCTGAGATTTCTACATAGTTTTTCAGTTCTACACGTTTCATCTCAAATAAATGTATAAAACTAGCAACACTAAAGTTAGGTGACATCTTAAAAGACTTGAACTCTATCAATTTCTTTTGACTTTACCTTCATATAGTCCTCTCATTTTGTAAGGACACCATTTCGTATGATCTCACGACCTCGAAAATATGCCCTTCGGCAACATGCTCTTCCACTTCATTTCTTTGCTCGACATCCAGAACTCCCACTTGGAGTGATTTGAGTTTGTCCCTGTTTAGCCATTTCTGAAATAGGAACCAAGAAATAATAAGAATAGTTTAATCACTCAATGTGACATTTATGTCACAATTTATCGTAGAAGGCTAAATCCAAAAGTAAAGTTAAGGGCTAATAAAATAAAATTATTATTAAGATGAAAACATTCTTCACCTTCCAGTAAAAAGAAGTACTTTACTCTAAAACAAATAAATGGAATAATAATTTTTCCTTTTTTAAAAAAAATATATATAAAAGGGAACAAAAATGGACCCATACAAAATCAAGGAATCTATTGAAAGTATTTTCTAGTAGGATAAAGTCACACACTTAAAAAGAAAATATTAAATTCCTTTGAGAAAAGTTAAAGGCAAATTTTGAAGTCCATTGACCACAGAAACCCATCTTCATAATATTATCTTATATTTATGTCATGACCCGAATTGGGGCCCTGGCCATAGCGGATATCCCAAACCATAAAGGCTCGATAGCCCTTCTAAAATCATATACACCATTCATACACTAAGGAAATGCGGAAAAATATAACGAAATGGAATCATGGTCATAAGTCTGATATAAATTCAACAATTAAAATTGAAGTCCAAGCCATCTAATAATATCTTAAAACCATTTGCGAAATCTCTACTACTTGACTAATAACGGCTTTTTAAAAGCTGGGACAAGACCCCCAGTAGACCAAAACACTGACTATTGATAAATGTCTGGAAATAAATAGGCCTTTTGAAACAAAGAAGGCTCACCGACTAGGCTCTGCACTTCTGTCTAAAGAAATCTACTGCTCATCAAGATCCCTAGATTGTGCCTCAGAACCTAGAAGGTAGGGGGGTCAATACAGATGTACTGGTACGCAGAACAATCCAAAATAAAGCCTTTAATATAAATAAAATAGTTGAGAGCTAGTCATAAAACATCATATATGATATAAATTTCAAAACACATATGCATTTTTGATAATCATAAAACCTTTCTGTCAATGCAGTTTCTGATCTTTGTATTACTTCTGAGTTAGGTGGCACTCTCCTACAAGTCTGATATTTTATGGGCTCTATGGAATTCACCATTGACTCGGCGAAAAAGCTCCCAACCCAAGTGTGCCGCAAGGATTAGAGTGTTTGAGTCTGATACGCCATAGGCACTAGGCCAGCGTATAATAATATACTCAGATCGGCAAATCATGATTTTGGGCAATGAGTTGTCTGAACTCGTGCCTTCTTCGGGGAACCACCTAAACTCTCTTTATTCCCAATTATAGTCTATTCTGCAACATGCATCATTCTCGTTTCAAAACTAAAAATCTGATTTCAAATATGCATTTTATTATATTTTGAGTTAACACGGCATTATCTGAGTGGTGTCATCACATCAAGACTTGCAAGTCCTATTTCTGAGCCATAATGCATCATGCATGATTCTTTCATCAAAACTCAATTCCGACCACCCAAACATGTAAATAGTATAAGAGATTTCATGTTCCGAAAGCACAAGTCAAAACTATGCAAAGATTATCATTCTTTCAATAACAATGTGGTGGTTCTGAATCTTTGTCAAACCATGCAGCTCTTTCCCTTAGATATTCAACATTTATCAACATGCACACTCCTCTCTTTTGATTTCAAAATCATATTCAAGTCATAGTATAAATCAAGACATTTCATATCATGCTTTTCAAGACAATCCATATCATATGAAAAATGGAAAAAAATTATATCAAGAGAGGGATTTTCATGTGAGTCATGTTCTTAATTCAAACATCACATTAAAACACATACGTACATATATATAGGATTTCAAATCACTTTGGGGGAAGGCTTAAAGACCAAACAATATTAATTAAAGCTTCTAAAACATGCTAGTAATGGTAAAATTCAAACCCTTTCCGAAAAATCATGATTTCTAAATCTTTAGCATGAATTAAAGAAGGTTTCTTTGCCCATGAATTCTTAGAAAAACCCCACGTACCTTAAATTAGAAGCTTTTGAATGAACTATAGCTTTTAGGATGCTATACGTACGATTGATGGGTGCTTATTGTAGCCTTCGCAATAGGAAATCCGAATCTTGAAGAATTATTAAAAACCCATGGTGAAATCTTAAGATATATTGATCTTTGTGTTGAAACCCTAAGGGGTGTTCTTGAGAGGAATTTTGGAGAGAACGTGAATTTGGGGTTAAAATTCGATGTTTAGGCTGAATTAATAGGGGTGGAATTGACCCAAATTCCCCTGGAAAAGGTGGAGCTGATTGCAGAAAAAAACATTGGCCGGAATAGCCAGGGCGCCGCGGGCTTATCGCTCTGAGCTACTGCCTCTCACGAAAATGGCTATAACTTTTTGGTTGGTCGTCCGATTTAGGCGAAATTGGTATCGTTGGAAAACTACTTTGAAGAAATTTCATTTGATATATAGTAGGCCCTATAATTAATTATAAACAAGAAGTTGTGTTTGATGGAAGTTGACTCAAGTTTTAACATCCACAAAAACAATCGGTAGAAATATTTTCAACTCGTCTTAGAGTTAGGGGATTTTTTTGACCTCAATTCGTATGTAAAGGTATTCCCATACTGTAGGATTTATCACGACACATATGTTAACAAGGAATCATCTAGTTCGAGTCTATACGCATAGGAACAATGCTTCGATTTCTAGCCCGAAAAATACAGGGTGCTACAATTTAAGAGTACCCCAAAGAGTTATTCATATACAAGTTGTACATCACCACACGCACTAACTCCTCTTCCTTAGAAATTTCTTATCAAATTAAAAGCAAACAACCAGAACTTTTCATTGTTTCTCCAAAAAAATAAAGGATATGGAAGAAACTCTTTTTACACAGATTTATTCAACCATGGAAATAGATCTTGTTATGATACTTCTTCTTCTATCCTTTTTTTAATTTACAAAAGAAAATCTCTTTGTTCTTTAATAGGAGCTAAAAAAAAGTTACAGATATGTGTAGTGCGTCTGATAGATCTGAAGGCTGTTAATCTGATTTTTGTCGGGACCAAAAATTCGATCTACAACCGGTTATGCTATCTTTCTAAAAGGTATGACCATTTTCAATAATAGGAACAATTAAACTTAAATCCGACACCAAAAACATGCAAAACAGAGCAATTTAACCTGTCTGATGCCAATGAAAGTAATTTCGGAGCAAAATTTTTAAACTGTGTACCTTAGAATTTGTAGCGGATCTTGATGTTTGCTTCCAAAAGGTTCTTGCTCCAAGTCGATTTCGTTTCTTTTGGAAACGGAATGTTATTCACAAACTAAATGCCTTTTTTCTAGTATTTTTGATGTTCTGTGTTTTGTCCCTTTTCTGTGTTCTTAGTCCCGTATCTTCCCCTTGTCAGAAGGAAAAAATAGAACTTATAGCTAGTAACTTTAGCCGGGAACAGTTGCTTTGTAATTGTTCCCCTTTTTTTTATTTTGAATTAAGTTCAATCTGACAAAGAAATGGGTCGATTTGGGTTGGGTCGGGTCGAACCACATAGGTGACCCATGACCCATAATCCAACGCAAAGGATCTCTAAGAATTTTCCTTTGAATCTGAGAGTTGGCGAGATTCTATTTTGGTAAATTTTGATGATGCATTGAGCTTCTTCTCTATCGAACTGAGCTCGACCAATGAAGTATCAAAGGTATAATCAGGATTTGGATCCATAGTGACCCCATCGACATTTTTTGGCAACAGAAGTTGCAGTTTAACAACACCCATTATTCTTTTCCTTCCTTTGAATAGAGCTGTTGAATCTTGAAATTTGAGGATATAATTAATTAGCCTGTAAAGGAATTGGATTTCGATTTCAATGTCGCCCAAGTATAGATTATATCGACGAAAAGTGGCCGATGAAGAGAGGGTTTTATAGCGCCATGCACCCCTAACCTGCCTCCACTTTTCCTCAACTCAACCGTAATACTACTTTCCCAGGATCACCTCCTAGTACCTAACATAAAATGATACCTTGATATAGTGGGTTTGTCTATGACTGCTTTTGCTTCCTTAATGGCATCGCGAATCAAATATCATCATAACTAGTGTTACCGTTCTTCACCCAGATTACATGCTAATCAAGGGCCTCAAAACGGGCACGAACATCCTCAATGAAATAGATTTTTATGTCCCCCATCAATTGAGATGAGGTTGTCATCATCGAAAGCAATTAGCTTTCCGAGCCCCCAGTGTCGAGCAAGAGAAGAAGCTTCTTGTGAAATATTGTTGTGGATCCAAGTCAATTATTCAAATACTTAATTATATTTTGGTAATTTATTTTTCTAAATTACTATTTTATGTTTCCTACCTTCATAAAATTTCTCTACTTTCATAAGGATTAGACTTTCTAAAACAGGGTTTTATGTTTCCTACTAGATTAGACTATTGATGTAATACTCTGAGTTTTTGGAGAATAAATCAATAAGTCGTATTTCAGCAAAAAATAAGAGATTGGAGTTCTCTCTTCCATTGAAATCAAGGTTTAAGCCTCCCTTTAACGAGATGAAGAGATCGGAGTTCTCTCTTCCATTGAACTCTAAGGTTTTAGTCTCCCTTTAACAAGCTGAATTTATATATCGCCCTGTGAATCGATCCTTCCCCTAAAGATCATAACAATTTGGTATCATAGCCTAATACAATGGGCGATGAGATCAATTCCCGATTTCAAGAAGAACGTGCAATTACAGAAATCCTAATGGACTCTAAAATTGCAGTAATGGAACAACGCCTCAGAGAATCGGATCACTAAGTAGGAGGAGCAGAATGGTTGGTTACTGCATCGCATGGGGATACAACCGCCCGAGGATGAGTTAGTGGGTGAACGCTAGCAAGTACCCAGGATAAGGATAAAATAATGTCATCCAGTGAAACCAAGTAAACCAACCATATGTACACAACTACATATATATATATATATATATATATATATATATATATATATATATATATATATATACACACACATAACCATGCTGGGAAAGAAAATCAGGTTTAGCATGTCTTTAAAACCATTAACTTGGGTATATGTATCTTAACCATCCTGGAACCACCCACAGGCTATATGGGTCCAGGAACTGGAGATACCATAAGAGTAGGGATTCCCGAGTACCCTTCACTATACATGGTATATATGTATAGTGTACTTAGAGGATTCCCATGTACCTCATAGTATCATATATGGTCTCTATGACCTCCCCTCATGTCGACAAACATGAGTTTCTAGTGTCCATCCATTAGATTCGCACCTTCACGGTTAGCTATTACACCCCACCATTATTGCCCAATTAAAACCATTATAATCCAACCAAACCAGTATGCCATTATTATTAACCAAGGCTATGAGTAGTGGTATATTCATACCGACTATAGATTGCAAGTAATGTCCTTAGCTAACTTTTTTATGTAAAGGGATTCCCATGTACCCATAGATTACATTATCAAGTGAACTTTGGGGGAATCCCGTGTACTCCACAAGTGTTCATTATTAAGTTTGCTCGGAGGAATCCCATGTACCCCACAAATTGTTCATTAACATATTTTCTTGTGGGATTCTCTTGTACCCCAAACGGAAGTTTAATTAATCATAACCACCAAACCTTACAATTTTAACCATTCCAAATTATGTAAACCATTTAGGATTCAATTACCAAATCATACCATGCAATATTTTCATTAAAAGTCCAATAATATAGTAAAAGCATTATCATAGGCATTTTATCAAACATGTTGGGGGCATAGTGTTTCCAAAACCAATTACAATTATCAATTAACCATTCTCATGCAACCAATTGTCCAAAGCACCATTAAAGCATGTAAAAACGCAATTAACATATGGGAAAACCATAAACTAGCATTTAATACCAAAACCCCAACATATATTTGAAAACTCCAAAATCATACAATAATCATGCCATGAAAATGTAACACCCCGTAAATTTTTTCGTACACTTATCACGATTATATGGAGTCCTAAAGGCTTGCGTATGGGTTAAATTAAATTTATGGTGTTCGGAAATATCCCGTCAATAGTTGTATGTGTAGGTATTGGAATAAGATTTCCAATGATATAAAGTTTGCCCAAAACAGAGGAGCATTTCATATAAGCGAGCATATTCGAAATTTCAAAACGGTGGCCGGGGAGCCTGTGAACAGTAAATCTGCAGGAAAATTACTGCAGCTAGGCAATTATTTTTTTGGATCAATTTTAGACGATCATAACTCCTTGTACAAAAAGAACTGTGTGAGCTGATATATATCGACGAAAAGCTCCGAGAGTCTTATTTCCGATGAAATTGGTTTCATCCAAATCCAATGTCTGAGTAAGGAGCTATACCCGTTTTACTACAGCCTATAAAAAAAAATAGAATTGTGGGACAGATTTTTGGGTCAACTTTAAACGACCATAACTCCTTGTACAGGAAGAACTGGGTGGTATACTTTATATGAAAATACAAGAACTTTGAATTATCTTTCCAATGCAATTGGTTTAACCCGAATCTGATACCGGAGCAAAGAGTTATGATCGATTTACTTCAGCCTGTCAAAACTGTCCACTGGGGACAGATTCGGATTTATTTAAATTTTTAGGGCAAAATGGTCATTTTCTATTACCTCTTGGACGAAAATGGGTCTTTATAAACCTACACTTAGCCTCATATATATCATATATCATCCAATTATTAAGAGAAGGTGAAACCCTAGCCAAATTTCAACTTCAAATATTTTGTGATTCAACCGTAGAAAATTCGAATTGGTTCCGTAGTTGTGTTCACCATCTCGAAAGCTTCGAGAAGCACCCCATGGTTATGTAAGGAGGATTCTAAATACAAGAGTTCATTGTTAAGGTATGAATATTGTTTATTCTTGATTCTTATCCATGAATAAGTATTGATAAAGGATTATGAGTATTGTCTTGATGTTGGAAGATAACTAGAAACATAGTTATGAATTGTTTTGTATAAATTGTTAGTAGTAAATTATGGAAGTTGTTGTATTGGATTATGGAGGATGAATTGTGGTGATATATCATTATATTGGTGGTTATGTATGCCTAGTGATCATGTTGGTATTGGATGGTGATTAAGAAGGGTAATAAAGGCTAAGAGTGATGTTGAGGGATATTTCATGAAAATGCATGATATGTGAATGTAATAAGAGTATAAGAGGATGTATGTAGCACTCTTATTGATGAGTTAAAGGATTACTTCCTAGACATTATTTGGTGAAGTTAATACCTAAATGGTAAGGTTTGGTTGCTAATACTAGTTTGCCACAAATGACTTATTGTAGATAAGTGTTCGAAGAGTACGGGAAGTCACTTGTATTGAAGTGGTTATATCAAGGTATGTAATACATACTCTATCTAATCTTTGGCATGAATAATGACCCATGGCACTCTCAAGTAAGCTTCCAACATTGTCCTACGGCACATGTCACATAATAACATCATATGATCTTCGACACTACCAATTGAACTTGTTTTCACTTTTAAGATGTCCGGCTAGTCAAAAAAATGTCCATATACTATTGTTGACTCTGAAATGGTTTAATGAGGTATCCATGATTCTCTACTTCATTTTCATGATATTGATTACCTATTTACATGTTTTCCTATTGAGGTATCATGGTTTCAAGTTCCATGAGGTGTGACCACAAAGTAACCAATCTCAAAGATTAATTGAATTAAGAAATGGAATGTCTGTATTTTAAATTGATGATATGATGTATTGTATTAGTACCACTGATCAGTTGGCCATTGTATTATAAAGTTTATGTATATATGCTATTCCAGGGGTGGTCCCTGATGTATTGTATTAGTACCACTGATCAGTTGGCCATTGTATGACATATGTTATGTATTGATAAGGATTACGGGAAGTAATGATATGAAAGTAATGTGCAGGTATCCCATCAGCTCTTTTAAGTGTGGTCTACTCATACTGTTTATTCACTGGTATCTGGGTTCTGTTGATCTTTTGTATCTCATCTTGATACTCGCTGCCTTACATACTCAGTACATATTTCTGTACTGACGTCCCTCACGGGGGACCCGTATTCATGCCTGCAGGAACAGGTACTTCAGGTCGTACACCTCCACAGTAAGAGCCAGGACATTCTGTTGTTAGTGGTGAGCTCCAATTGTTTCGGGGCATCCCAAGTCGTTTCTATAGTATTTTTGGTATTTGTATAAAAGTCTTTTGTGGGCGGGAGTTTGTCCCGACCCTAACTCAGTTGTGTATCTATGTAGAGGCTTTTGTAGACATATTGTACAACCATAGGAGTGTTTGGTTGATAGACGTGATGGCTCTGACGGCCAATTACTGTTTATATATATATATGTTTATGCGTGTCTGCTGGGCTGATACAGGTACTGTTTCTTCTATTTACAACGAAGTGCTGCCCAAATTTCTAATTTTCATAAGTAATGTAAATGTGAAAGTATAGGTTATGAACGGGTTCTCCCGGGCCTCCTCGGCTACGAGTGTCAGTCCGCTCCAATGGGATTTGGGGTATGACAGAAAACATTGTATAAATCATGCCTTTAGTTGGAACTAACAATGAGGGAGGAGTATCTTGCCTTAGATTACGAAGATGATGGAAAAAAATCACTCAAACAAGCCCTAAATTACTCCTCTAGATGAAACTCTAGCCTTTCTTTACCCAAGAGCCTTAATGAAAATTTGAGAGTGTTTCTAAGTGTTTAAGATTAGAAGAATAGGGTAAATGATGATCCAAGTGTGATATAAGTCATGGGATCATACTAGGTTAAGAGGGGAAATGTACTTAACTATATAAAATCCTGCAGGTGGATACAACTTCACCATACCAGCAGTATCCTCCAATACGAGTGGTACCCTCCACTTGTACCCTAGGTCTCCCCTTTGGAACCAACACTAGTCAACATACGACCATGCAAGCCAACCCGTATACAAGGATACAACTAGTACCTTTAACCCATACCCATAACAGAACCAAGAGGAGTTGACATTGTCCAACATACGAGTTGGACAATACGACTCTTATCCTATCTCACAGCCCATGTTGAGCCACTCGTACTCAGATCCAAGTTACTTTACTAAGTTTTAGGTTGAGTAAAGAAAAACCAAACCATACGACCCGTCAACCACCATACGACTCGTACCTACCCAAGTCGTACCCATTTCAAAAACCAATCCAATCCACTAACCGACATTGGCTAACATATGACCAGAGCATACCAATTATACCCCATCGTACGACTGGCACTCCAAGTCGTATAGTATCTAGCGATTCCAAAACCCAGGAAATTTTCTAAGGTTCCAAAACCCAGGGTGTTTCAAAATCAATAAATAGTATTTCAGCAAAAAATAAGAGATTGGAGTTCTCTCTTCCATTGAACTCAATGTTTCAGCCTCTCTTTAACGAGCTGAAGAGATCAGAGTGCTATTTTTTATTGAACTCTAAGGTTTCAACCTCCCTTTAATGAGTTGAATTTATATATCGCCCTGTGAATCGATCCTTCCCCAAAACATCATAACAAATACCCTCTATCTGGCAACCATCATTGAGAATACAATATTTGCATGATCATTGAAGCCATTAGTCAAACAAAACAGGCTACATTAAGTCATATAATCATTTATTGCATTCAAAAGAAAAAAAAAGAGAAAGAGAAGAGACTCATGTGTAGTGGTCTACAATCTCAACTCAGGCTTACTGAAACGAGCAGCAAAGTGTTTCTCTGAGAGGGCCAAGCCAACAACATTGGCTATCCCTTGTCCCAGTGTCACGACCCGAATTGGGTCCCTGGCCGTGACGAGCATTCCGAACAATGAAGGCCCGAAACACCCCTATTTATCTAGTAATCATGCACATAATTCATATGATAATAAGATATGCGGAAGATACACAATACTATGGAAAACATGGTCCTAAATCAAATAAAATCAACAAAGGGGAAATAATGTTCCACAAAATCTATCGACATCTGAACAACCTTCTGCGAAATCTCTAATACATGACCGAAACAAAATACTATCTGAAAACTGGGACAAGGCCCCCAGTAGACCCAAAACTACTAAATGATAAATGAACTTACAGACATCAGGCCTTTCGAAATATAGAAGGCTCACCACTTGATTCTGTAAATCTGTCGGAAGAGATCTACTGGTTATCTGGATCCCTAAACTGTGCCTTCAAACCTGTGAGGGAAGGGGGTCAATACAAAAGTACTGGTATGGAGAGAAATCAAAAACAAAATATAATATTTTTTTACAAATATAGGTGAGATCCATTATAAAGCAGTTTTCTATCAAATCATTTGAAAACACATGGGCATAATGTAATAGTTTTCAACAACAATGTAATGCAGCCGAGCTATATGGAATACCCTACATATAACATTTACACCAACTTTCAAATCTTGATTTCCGCCGAGATTAGAGTATAAGTAAGGGGAAGACACACAAGATCATACAGCAGGGTGTCTCGACCCAATAAAGTATAGTAGTGCCCAAGATCACTTAGCCTGGGCTCCTAACCATAGTCTCAATTTGGCAATGACATAAAGTCAAGTATACAAGATCACTTAGCCTGGTACCAAATCCCCATGTCGGCAAACACGGTTTCCAGCGATGAGCCCTTACACTCAAACGCTTTCTTCGGGCATCCACCTATCTCATGTAAAATCAATGCATTAAACTCCATTTAATTCAATCACATATCTTATTCGGTAGGGTATCATCATACCCGACTTGCAAGCCATCAATATCACATCATTCTTTCATCTAACCATTATATTCATCATATTTCAACATAACAACCTTCTCATTTCAAGTCAAAAACCATAACCATTTTCAAAATATTTTATGTTATGCTTGTCAAGATGATTTCGAACAATTCACATCATATGAGGATTTAATACAAAATCATATCAAGAGAGGGATTTTCATATAATTCATGCTCTCAAGTTAACATCTTTTCGGAATACATGCATATACGTATATCATATATCAAATCACTTCGGGAATGAGCCTAAAGACCAAATTAATATCATAAAACATTTAAAATATAATCATATTCATAATTTCAAAACCCCCATTTTGAAAACATGAATTTTTAATCCCATGAGATTTTTGAGATAACCTTACGTACCTCTATATGCGAAGATGATAGGTGTTTCTTGAAGCCTACGTTCTTGGGATTCCAAATATGCAATTAGTTTCAAAAACCCATGGTTGAATCTTGAGTTGCTTGGTTTTTTATTTTGAAATCCTAAGGAGAGTTATTGAACAATTTTGATGAATGGAGGTGTATTTTGGGGTATTTGGGGACTGAATTTCGTGTTTATGGCTAAATAAGAATGGGAAAAGGACCATTTTGCCCCAAAAACGGAGTTTTTAAGTCACTTGAGTAATAATATATGCGGCGCACACCTTATTGAATAATATAGGTTGTGCGGCACACTCTTTATCGCACACATTAGGTTGTGCGTCGCACACCTTACGGCATAAGTTAGGGTGTGCATCTCACATCTTATGCAGCACGACACACTCCAATTTGCAAAGCCATAACTTCTTTCTTGGGTGTTGGATTTTTGCGAAATTAGTATCGTTGGAAAGATAATTCGAACACCTTTAATTTGATATATAGTAGGCACTCTAATTCAATATATACAAAGAGTAATGGTCGATTGAAGTTGACCTAAGTTTCAACGCTCACTAAAATTTGAATGACAGGAAAACTTTCAACTTGTCCTTGAGCTTGGGGACCTCTATGATCTCAATTCATGCTCAAATAGGTTTCCACACTACATAATTTATTAACACACTAAACTTGCATTGGATTTATGGCTTTTGGAACCTTTACGTGAAGGAAATGATGATTTTCGTTCTCGTCCGAAATGCGGGATGTTACATTATCTCCCTCTTGGGATCATTCGTTCCCGAATGATGTGTAGGAACTTGTTGAAGCTTAAAGGTATGGAATCACGCAGACATGATGTGCCTTCTAAGAAAGGACATAACTGATCTAAAATATTTAAAATTCTATAATGAAACTGAATTATGAGCTGACTTGACTTTTCTTGCTTCAAGAAGTTGATTCTTGCTGAAAATTTAGGATTCCCTTGAAATATTCATGATCCAATCATACATATTAAAATCAGGAAATGATAACTTATGCAAGTACGAATAATATGACATCAAGACTTAGATCGTACAGGGGTATTACACTATCTGAGCTGAAATACTTGAAAAATTTTGAGATTATACGTTGAACTCTTATGCACCGAGTCATGAATAGATAACTGAATCTGAAACATGATGCTTGGAATGAACTGAATTCACAATTTATATGGATGGAATAGATTATTTATATGGATGGAATAGATTATCTCTTGGAAATGGCCATACGCATGAGACTTCGGATAGTAGGACTGGGTGAAAAGGTGGAAAACCCATAGTAACTTGTCTGCCCAACTGTTAAACTGAATTACAGACTGAATTATACGAGACACTTATACTTAACTGGAGTATCTCTTCAACACTCTCTCTAAAGAAGTTCTAGCAGTAATAGAAAGCCACGAATCTTGAGTATAGATTACATAAGACATCCAACTGAGGTAAATCACAACATTTACACTACTCTACAGTCTGGAATATAGACATATAACTCATAAATTAGGATAGAATTTCTAGGCCTTAGTTAATGCGACTTCTTACTTTAAACATTAGCACACTCCTCGAATACTCCCTTAACTGTACTATTACCCGTAGATACCACATTCATTCAATCCAACTTATTCGTTCTCGTATTTGCATTTATAAATCTTTCTACTAATGTCTATAGTAAAATCCTCTTCACCGTGATCAGGCCTAACTCCAACTCGCAAAATACTACATGCCACTCCACGATACAAGTCTAAACCATAAGATTCCACCTTCTATATCTCTTAAAAGATTACACCCTAAGACTATCATGCCTTACCACTTCAATGGATAACTCTGAACTATTACTACAAAGTCGCTAGCGCATCTAGCGTTCCTTAACAAAAATTCCAACATGTCATTCAAGCCTATCTCTATAACCACATATGAACTTTAAAGTAAACACTCATACAGACACACTTCACATATTCTACTAACCATCTATCAATATAGCTCCCACACGCTACCCCAAGAACATACACACACACACCTTTCAACTAACCATCACATGCATCAAAGGCTTGGCCCCAATTTTACTTTGCACTTATGGCCTTATCTAAAATAAGCATACTATGATCTTCCACCAACTAGAAACATTTACTCATCACTACTACCATCACATAAAGAGGAGTCACTAAAGATTAGAACATAAGGTCTTGAAGCATGGAAGGATGTAATATGAAACTTGACATTTAACTGAGGCCTGGGGAATAGCAATCAACATCCGAGATTTATCAAAGAAAAAAAATCTGAATTGGGGCATACATGGCTATGAACTATATTCCACCTATCGTAAAGAGTATAGCATGAATTTATGGGAACTGAGCACACTATAAAGCATGAATACATGAGTCATGAGCTACATGACCTCAATTTAGAGTTCATAACATATGGAATGTGATTCCGATGGCTAAATGAACTGAAATTCCTCATTTAGGAATCTGGAAGAGCACATGATTTTCTATCATATACATGAACATGGACTATGATCATGGAACTGAAATGTGAGGTATGAGTAGGTATTAGGATAACTGAAAAATACTAAGACTGAATGGGTTGAGCCTCACTCTTCCCTTCTGATGTTCTATGTCATATTGACATCACTACTAGAATCTGAAAGCCTGACTTGGTTATTCGCTCTATCATCTCCCCCTTAGCTTCAAGCCATAATATTAATTTTGGAAGATCCCTTACTAGACTCTAAACTGAAGTACACTCACTGCACTCTGGGGTATGGAAAACTACTATACACGCATATCATGGCACTAAACTCGAATGACTACACCTGAAAGTGGAAAACCCACTGTTAATACTACCTTCTGAGATACACTTTATCATTCTATAGACCCAGTAGTCATCATATAATACTTGCACACTTACTAATTTCGGGTCTTCATGGGTATCCCCATAGTCAGAGTGCACACTCTCTAGTGCCTTAACTCTTATTTCTATTAGTTCAACCTTCAAAAACTCAAACATAGAATTTAGCACTCAATATGGATATCACCAAGCCTTCAATGAATCATACTACTTCCGACATAGCCTACCAATATCGCGACTCCAAACTTACATCTCTCTACTATGAGAATCAAGATAATATAAAAAGGCTCAACACTATCAATCAAAACTCCTTAACTTGGCTATTTAGAATACCATATACCATCTAACTAGTTTTTCTCCACCTAGCAACTCAACGGTACCACTCGTCACACAAAACGTGTAATAGTCTTAGAAAATACCGCAACCTCAGATCACCTTGGGCATACTTCTACATTATATATGCAACATCATACTTCACTACGAATCAAATAAGCTTAAGCTCTTGCATATACCGTTCAAGCCTATTAGATTACTTCCATAAAACTAGTATCATTAATCAAGAAATCATCACATCCACCTTCATGGACATCAATTGTTCAAAACTTAATGTCTAGTGCTAAACATGATTTTACAACCCAATCTTACGCATGATTCTCACTTAGATACCATGAAATAAACATCAACAAACACTAGTACACGAGAACTTCCAAACAACAAATAATTGATCTTGACCTTACGGTCTTCCTTATCATAACTCATTAGCACGTACTATTTTAACACATCAAGCCTACTAATTTTTTCCCCACAAAACATACATCATTAATCTCATGCCACTATTTTTACCACCACATTCTACATTAAATTCAAGCATATAGTCCTGTACCAATCATCTATCACTACTGAAAAATGCAACATAATATGCTAGTCCATAAAATTTGGGACATACTATACAAACGCCTCAAAAATTACTACATACCTTCTCACAAGTAGTACGAGTTTACCATTACCAACGAAAAGAAGGTCAAGGGGGTAAAGTTACATAATAGACATGATCAACCTTAATCTTATATTATAACCCCATACAATCTTTTCTACTTATACGGATTTCTCACCTCATACTTACTTACCCAAACATACATTTAGACTACCTATAAATTCCACAAACAACCATGAGTGTATTCTTACAACTTACTGGCTAATATAGCCATTTTCACACTTCAAGCAACCGACAAATCACCCTAACTAACAACTCCTTCTCTACCTTCTACTAAACTAACACACAAGGATGAATCACCTCTTTACCAACTCAATCTCATGGAAACAGATCCATATATATATATATATATATATATATATATTAAACCAACACAAGAACAACAAGTTGGACAGTAAGTTACTAGTGAATCGAAATAGGCCTCACACGGCTTCACTAGACTTTGATTTTGTATTTTGAACAAGAAAATGAGATGAATGACAAGTCAACTATGCTAGTAAATCGAAAGAGCCCCACACGGCTTCACTAGACTTTATTTTTTTCAACAACACCTTGATGACAAGATTACACGAGATAGAAATTTAATATGCAATATCTAATGAACTAAGAACACACATCTTACTCTGTATAAATAAAATCGGAGTCAAATACTTCCTCCATGGACTACCATACCATCCACACATGCTACTAGTTACCACATTAGTCTATCACCATAAGGGGGTAAATCATTCTCGAACATCAGTTATTCAACTAAAATATTCATTTACACAAAAGTCACCCTCGCTCTGACTTCTAAATTTGTGACTTCACATCACCAACTTCTTGGTCTAATTTCACTACCAATAGGTCATGACAACAACACTTTAACGCATACTACTATTCGGGTGGAAATACAGTTTCAACATTCTACTACACATCATCCCCCCCTTAAGCAAGACATTTGTAACATAAATTTGAAGGGGACTAAATGTAATTAATACCTCAAGCTAAAAAGCACGATTCCATCAGGATCAATGTTTACATCGGAATCAATACATATTGAAGCACTAGTGGACTCTTCTCAAGTCCTTACACAAATTTTAACTCTTATATGGTTCAATCAGAAAGGACCATACCATTTAGATTCTAAACTTCTGCACTTAAATCACCTCAATAATGAGACATATCTGAGGACATTAGAGTAAGAAAAGAATTTGGGATGAATTTTTTACTTTCGTATGTGCGATAACATAGCACGAACTAGAGTATGAAAGAGGAACATTTTGACTCTATTGCACGAACTAGAACATGAAGAAAGAGAGACATTCCTAAACGCCTAGTAGCCGTCTGTTTATAAGTGTGGTGCGCTATACACCCATAAATAAGACTCTACCCGACGTAATTTGGTAGACACCCTGGGACCATAAATTGTGCTTTGATACCAAGTTTGTCATGACCCAAATCAGGGCCCTAGCCGTGACGAGCATTCCGAACCATGAAGGCCCGAAACACCCCTATCTATCTGGTAATCATGCATATAATTCATATGATAATAAGATATGCGGAAGATACACAATATTACGGACAACATGGTCATAAATCAAATAAAATCAACAAAGGGGAAATAATGTCCCACAACATCTATCGATATCTGAACAACCGTCTGCGAAATCTCTAATACATGACTGAAATAAATTACTGTCTGAAAACTGGGACAAGGCCCCCAGTAGACCCAAAATTACTAAATGATAAATGAACTGACAGACATCAGGCCTTCCGAAATATAGAAGGCTCACCACTTGATTGTGCAAATCTGTCGGAAGAGATCTACCGGTTATCTAGACCCCTAAACTGTGCCTCCAAACCTGGAAGCGAAGAGGGTCAATACAAAAGTACTGGTACGCAGAGACATCAAAAACAAAATATAATATTTTTTTCCAAATATAGGTGAGAGCCATTATAAAGCAGTTTCCTATAAATCATTTGAAAACACATGGGTAAAATGTAATAGTTTTCAACAACAATGTAATATAGCTGAGCTAGGTGGAATACCCTATATATAACATTTACACCAATTGTCAAATCTCGATTGCCGCCGAGATTAGAGTATAAGTGAGGGGAAGACACATAGGATCACACAGCAGGGTGTCTCGACCCAATAAAGTATAGTAGTGCCCAAGATCACTTAGCCTGGGCTCCTAACCATAGACCCAATTTGGCAATGACATAAAGTCAAGTACACAAGATCACTTAGACTGGTACCAAATTCCCATGTCGGCAAACACGATTTCCAGTGATGAGCCCTTACACTCAAACGCTTTCTTCGGGCATCCACCTATCTCATGTAAAATCAATGCATCAAACTCCATTTAATTCAATCACATATCTTATTCGGTAGGGTATCGTCATACCCGACTTGCAAGCCATCAATATCACATCATTCTTTCATGCAACCATTATATTCATCATATTTCAACATAACAACCCTCTCATTTCAAGTCAAAAATCATAACCATTTTCAAAATATTTTATGTCATGCTTGTCAAGATGATTTCAAACAATTCACATCATATGAGGATTTAATACAAAATCATATCAAGAGAGGGATTTTTAATAATTCATGCTCTCAAGTTAACATCTTTTCAGAATACATGCATATACGTATATCATATATCAAATCACTTCGGGAATGAGCCTAAAGACCAAATTAATATCATAAAACGTTTAAAACATAATCATATTCGTAATTTCAAAACCCCCATTTTGAAAACATGAATTTTTAATCCCATGAGATATTTGAGATAACCCCACGTACCTCTATATGCGAAGATGATAGGTACTTCTTGAAGCCTACGTTCTTGGGATTCCAAATATGCAATTAGTTTCAAAAACCCATGGTTGAATCTTGAGTTGCTTGGGTTTTTATTTTGAAATCCTAAGGAGATTTCTAGAGCAATTTTGATGAATGAAGGTGTATTTTGGGGTATTTGGAGACTGAATTTCGTGTTTATGGCTAAATAAGGGTGGAAAAAGGACCATTTTGCCCCAAAAACGGAGTTTTTAAGTCACTTGAGTAATAATATATGCGGCGCACACCTTATTGCATAATATAGGTTGTGCGGCGCACTCTTTATCGCACATTAGGTTGTGCGTCGCACACCTTATGGCATAAGTTAGGGTGTGCGTCGCACACCTTATGCTGGACGATGCACTCCACTTTGCAAAGCCATAACTTCTTCCTCAGGTGTCGAATTTTTGCGAAATTGGTATCGTTGGAAAGATAATTAGAATACCTTTCATTTGATATATATTAGGCACTCTAATTCAATATATACAAAGAGTAATGGTCGATTGAAGTTGACCTAAGTTTCAACACTCACTAAAATTCGAACGATAGAAAAACTTTCAACTTGTCCTTGAGTTTGGGGACCTCTATGATCTCAATTCATGCTCAAATAGGTTTTCACACTACATAATTTATTAACACACTAAACTTGCATTGGATTTATGACTTTTGAAACCTTTACGTGAAGAAAATGACGATTTTCGTTCTCATCCGAAATGCGGGGTGTTACACCCAGTTGCCCTAACTGCACGAAATTAAAAATCATATTTAGTTATACAACTCTCAATTACAAGCCACGTACCCATATATACATAATCCACCACCAGATAGAAATCTAATTGATGTACACAGACACATAAAAAAGTAAACTAACTAGTGGTGACTTCAACACCAGGTGTCTCAAAGTTTTAGGGGCGTCTAGGGTTTTGCTTCCCCACTGGCGGAAGCGCTTCAAGTCCTCTTCCTAGTCAAACTATAATAGTAAACATAATCAGCACAGTTTAAATAAGCATAATGGCGAAAATTAACTATAAATATAATATAAGTAAATTCTAACTATAAAAACACACTTCGAGAACATCAGCTCATTAAGCTAAAAGATAAAGATAAATTCATCAGTAAAATATCCAAAGTGTGCCAAAAATCATGTTTCAGTGTTCGGTGCTCAGTATGGAGGAAATATTTTTCTTTAAAAATGTATTCCATGAGGAAACTATTTTTCGGAGTTTGGTTACCTAAAAATGTGAAAAATGTTACATTGGAAAAATATTTTACACCAAAAATGAGAATTAATTTTCCTTGACAAACATTCTATTCCTTTCCATATCACTTTACCTCAACCAGCACTTGTACTCAGATTTCATCAATCAAACACTATCCTTATATCGTCCTACAACTTGAAGGATTCAACTTTTACTCAAACCAGAAAATGATTCTCCCGAAAAAATATTCTTTCATAAAAACATTTTCTTTCACACCAAACACAAATGAAATGGCTATACCAAAACAGTGTAGGATACCAGAAAGACATGTCCTTTTGAATGAAGAGAAATGTATTCCATGAAAAAAATTCTTTCCTGGACAATCCGTGGCTTACACACTGATTTTCAAGTGAATGTTCGCTATGTGAGTGAAAAATATATTTCAAAAAGTACTTATGGCAAATAGATAGTGCTGCAATGACATCTTTTTGAGTATCAAACACAAATAACAATGCATAATAAGCAAGTGATATGGAGTAAGAGCTAAAATAGTTGTAAAGAAAAAATGACAGCACCCTATAAGCCCATAAGCAATTTTCCCTTTTAGTGAAACATTTTTCCTCAGCAGAACACTAGAAGATGTCCTAATAATGAAAATTATTTCCTGGTCATGCCAAACTCAAAAAGGTGAGAAGCTTTTACTTGCTAGAGGAAAAGCCACACCAAAAGTATTTCGATTTTTTGAATTCCACATCTTAACTATTAGGTGTGCAAGTTTTTTACTCGAACTGTCACCACCTATTTATCAAAACATACCTCAACTATCAATGGTTTCTTTTTTCCTATCTGAATGAGTGTCTCATTTTTTTCAAATTTCACATCTTAGATATCAATTGTTCCATTTTTCTAAGTGAACTATCACTAACTATTTATCAAACCATACTTTTTTTTTCAAGTTTCACATCTCAACTATCAAATGGAACTGTTACATTTTCTTACTTGAACAGTCCACTCATGCATACACCAATTAAAGGGTAAAAAAAGAGTTAAATAAGTTACCCTAACAACATCATAACCAGCGAGATGAAGCAAAGCATACTGAAGCATACAGTCATGTCCAGTGGAGAGAACAAAGCGATCACGATTAAACCAATAAGGATTCTTAGGATTATATCTCATGATCTCATAAAACAAAAGCTCAAAACAAAATAGTGTGAACCTAACCTCTTATTATTGAAGTAGTGTGCCCTTTTATGAACCTAGAACAAATCCTACCTTCAAAAATCCGTGGAATCAAAAGTGTGTGACTATATTAGATTCAAACTAAATAAACCATAAAGATGCATCCAAAAAATTAAAATTCACAAATTATAAATAAAAATTATATGTTGACTAACCAAACTGAATAAATTAAAAGCAATACCATTTTCAAATGATGCTAACAATAAGCTGAATTCACAATAGATAAAAATGGATTTACAAACAATGTTTAAGCAACATTTTTCTTAATCGCTCTCCAATTGTAGTAACATTATTTTGAAGAATGTATGGAAACAGGACAATAATGAATTCAAATAAACAAACGAAACAAAATATAATTTCTTGTAACCATGAGACTTAAGATTGACAACCTTCTAATTTCTTGATTCAAAAGAAATTGAACAAGTACATATCTTTATGGGTTCTCCTGTCCAACATGGATTAATTCACACGTTAATAATCAATGCGAATAACTAAATCAAATAAAATGCATTTTTCATTCATTGCAAAAACAATGGATAATCATGAGTAAGTTCAGATCTATCTTCTGCAAACATATCATCAAGCACTTTGGATGCATGCATAGTCCACTTCTAATTAGTTATTGATACCAAAGAAAAAGTTCATCAAAAAGACAATGCATGTTTAAATCAAGAACAATAAATGAAATACGCATAAAAATTCTAGCAAGACAATGTTAAAAATGATTAGGGAGCAAACATATACACACAATTATAAAAAACAATAGGCGGTAGTAGCATTCGGTGGTGTTGTAAAATTACAATAATATTACAACTGAAAACATTAAAAGTGAAGAAAAATAAAAGTTATGTTATTCTTCTTCAACTGAGACACAAATATCTCGCTCTCTTTAAGGAGATTCAAGCTCACTGTAGCAAATGTGTTATCGGTAAAAATGTGAAAGTTGAGTGACTTTCTGAGTAAAACTGTGAAAGTTGAGTGACTTTCTGAGTAAAGATCAAAGTTGAGTGACTTTCTGGGATAAAAGTTTAAAGTTGAGTGACTTTCTGGAATAAAAATTTAAAGTTGAGTGACCATTTGAGTTATTAACTCGATAATAAGAAATAAAGAGTGGAAGTTACACGAAACTTACATCCACATTATACTACCACTAACTATAGCTCATAAAACCACAAATAAAATGGAAGTTAACGCAAGTTACTACATGAAATTATCTTAAAAAATAAAGGCATTGATGTGGCCTGCTTCCACAAATAGATAAATTGAAGCAAATTAATATTAAGAAATATAACTATTAAAATGCTAATCCAGCAATCCTCGCTCATTTTAATATTAATAAGAGAGTCTACTAGCTGAAGGAGCACTACCATGCATAATAAAGGTGTGCTCTGCATTGAATCACCACTTAGTAAAATAGTACTCTCTCCGTCCCAAATTATGTGTCATCATTTCCTTTTCAATCCGTCCCAAAATAAGTATCGCCTTTCCTTATTAGGCAACTTTTTAAAGACAATTATCCTTTTACCCTTATTAGTCCCACTTAATTAAAAAAAAAATATTGACACATTTTTTGATAAAGGATAATTTGGTAATCTTTACCAAGTCTTTCCTTTTTTCTTAAACTCCATGCCCGGTCAAATGGCGACACATAAAATGGGACGGAGGGAGTAATTTTTACTCTAGAGTCGTAGCGGTCTCAGATTTGAACTATGACTATTTAAGAAAAATAAAAAGTAACTGCTTACACATAATAGTCAAGGTGTTGACATGAGCTTTATAGCCAGCACATTACTGCCTTGTGCTATCCCGATTTCATGAGTGTCTTTGAGAATGAGCCTAATTCTCATAGGATGCGACCTACCTCCACACTCACCTAGGTGAAATCTGTAGAGAGTGCTCTTGTAATTTAGCACACTCAACCTCCACAACCATTACAGGAAAATGCACTCACACCATAGAGAGGGATAAAAATAGTGCATTTTTCATAACAAGCCATGATGTGATTCATTTTTCCCATTGAACCTGCTTATAGAACTCTAGTCCCCAGGCTGGGTTTCCTCACATATGACTCAAAATTCAATAGGCTTCAATCTCATCCCCTCGATGTACTCTAAACCTTTTCTCTTGCTAAGGTCTTAGTCAATGGATCTGCAAGATTATCACAAGATTTGACACAATCAACATTAATGGTACCATTTATCAAATATGATCTCACATTACTGTGTTTTCTCCTTATAGGTCTGGATTTACCATTGTAATAACTGTTTTAAACTCTACCAATTGAATGGTGCTATCATAATAAATTAAAATAGGAGGAATTGATTTTTCAAAATAAGGTATTTGAAATAACAAATCTCTCAATCAATTCTCTTCCTCGCTAGCTGAATCTAAAGCAATTTGTTCAGCCTCCATGGTAGAGTTAGAAATTATAGTTTGTTTTTTAGATTTCTAACAAATAGCACCACCACCATAAGTAAAAGTATAGCCAGTAGTATATAAGGAAACACCTGATAAAGTGTTCCAATTCGCATTACAAAAACCTTCAAGTACAGTAGAATATTTTTTATAGAACAAACCATAAATTTTATTTCTAGTTTAATATCTCATTACTGTCGTTATAGTAGGCCAATGTTCATTACCTGGCTTGCTGGTAAATCTGCTAAGTACTCCTACTATATATGCAATCTCAGGCCTAGTGTAATCAGTTACATATCTCAAACTTCCAATTATACTAGCATATTTCTTTTGATTTATAACATTATTTTTACTTTCAACAGGAAATAAGTGAACACTAGAATCAAATGGAGTTACAACATGTTTGCAATCAAGGAAATTATATTTTTTCAAAATTTTCTCATCTTAATGTGACTGGTCAAGAAAAATTTCATCACATATTCTAGTAATTGTTACTTCTAGAATAAAATTTACCTCACGAAGATCTGTCATATCAAAATGACTTCTAAGAATGTTTTTAGTCTCTCCAATAACATTCATGTTAGAGTCAAAGCTCAATAAATCATCAAGATATAGGCAAATAATAACATGTGAATTATTTGAAGACTTATGATATATGTACTTATCACACTCATTTGTTTTAAAACCATTATCAATCAAAATTTTTTATATCATTGCTTTGGTGTCTGTTTCAAGCCATATAGGGATTAGTAAGTTTACTCACTTTGCTTTCTTGGTGAGCCTCAACAAAACACTCTGGTTTTTTCATATAAATCTCCTCATTTAGGTCTTCGTTTAAAAAAATAGTTTTTACCTCCATTTGATGAATTTGTCAATTAAAATTGCAACAACAATAATTAAAAGTCTAGTGGATGAAATTCTAGTTACCGGAGAAAAAGTATCAAAAAATTCTAGGCCTTCTAGTTGTTTAAAACCTTTAGCCACTAACCTAGCTTTATATTTATTAACAGATCCATCCAATTTTAACTTTTTACGTATGCTCCATTTACAGCCAATTGTTTTTCAATTCGGTGGTAAATCAACAAGCTTCCAAGTTTTATTGAAAATTAGTGATTCCATTTCATCATTTATAGCCTCTTTCTAGAAAATAGCATCATGTGAAGACAAAGCTTCTTGTAAAGTGAGAGGTCATATCCAACGTTAAAAACATAATAATCAAGATTAAAATATTTTTCTACTCTATCTCGTTTACTTATTATTAAATCAAAATCATCATTTTTTAATCTTTCAAAATAGAAATAGAAGAACTAGGTAGTGGCAAAATATTTTCTTCAGTCCGTTGACCCCCACTATTTTTAAAATCAAAAGAAATTTATTTTCATGAAAAATAGCATCATCAGATTCTATTATAATACTATCTTCAAGATTAAAAAATCTATAGGTTGTACTATTTAAAGCATAACCAAGAAAAGCACAAATAGTAACTCTTTTACTCAACTTAGAGATTTTAGGATCCATTAACCTTATGTAGGTTAAGCAATCCCAAACTCTTAGATATCTCAAATTTGGATTATGACCTTTGCATAACTCAAAAGGAGTTAATTTGGTCTTTTTATGAGGCACGCGATTCAACACATAACAAGCAGTCAAAAGTGCTTCACCACAAAAATTTAGAGGTGCACTTGACTCAATTTGCATGACATTTGTCAACTCAAACTAAATTTTTGTTTATTCTTTCCGCTACACCGTTAGATGCTGGAGAATAAGGAAGAGGAGTTTCATGAATTATACCCAATAATCTAACAAAAGAGTTGAACTAATGTGACTCATATTCACGGTCCCCATCACTTCTTATTTTTTTTATTTTTCTATTAAACTGATTTTCAACTTCATGGAGAAAAATTTTAAAATTCTCAAAAGCATCCCATTTATTTTTCATTGAGTAAACATATGTAAACTTAGAAAAATCATCAACGAAAGTGATAATATATCTATTTTCTCCACAAGTTAAAATTTTTTGAAGTTCACAAATATCTGTATGAACTAATTCTAATAAATTATTTTTTCTTTCAACTTGAAAATGAGGCTTTTTTGTGATTTTGGCTTTAATGCAAGCCTCACATTTTTAAAAATTCTTTTTGATCACTGGAATTAGTCTTAAACTACCCATGATTCTCACATAATGATCATTAATATGACACAAACAAGAATGCCAAATATTAGTAGAAGAAAGCATGTAAGCAGAAGTAGATGTTTTATTCATTTGAACATTCCACTTGGACATCCCATCACAAAAATACCTCGTTTTTAAAAAAATATTATTTTTCACAATTAAACACTGGTCAGATTCAATAATCTATAGCCTGTTTTATTAAGAAAAACTAGACATCAAATTTTTTCTCATGTAAGGAGTATAAAATACATATTTTAAAATTAATACCCTTTCAGAAGTAAAAATCAACTTGACATCTCTCATTTCAAGTACTTGAGTTGTGTGTGAATCTCCAAGCATGATAATTTTGGGTTCCTCAAAATTAATATATTTTTTAAACCAGTCTTTGTCATAACAGACATGACAATTTGCACCATAGTCAGCCCACCATCCATCAACATTCTCCATCATGTTTATGTCTGTTATCACTGCCACAAATAGTTCTTCAGTAACATTTGACTGAGGTGTAGCCCACGTTTTCAAAATTTACAAAATCGAGCAACATGCCCACTCTTGCCACAAATAAAGTACGATCTTTTTTCATGAACGTGTTAATTTTTTTCTTGGTTGTTTCACCCATTATTGTCCTTGAGATGTCTATTATTATTTTTCTTGAATTTTTTATTCTTAGGTTTCAAAGAAGTATATTTGTCAGTTTCAGGAATAGCATTATTCGAAGTAGTTAGATTTACCTTCGGTGTGATGTTGTTCTCTTATGTTTGCAAAAGTGCATCTTTACCCTTTGCCTCTTCTTCCATGTGGATTTTCATTGTTAATGTCTCAAGAGAAGTTTCCTTTTGCTTGTGGTGAATAGTATTTTGAACTTTCTTCCACGAAGGTGGAAGTTTATCAATTATACCACAAACAATAAGGTTATCTCAAATTTTGAGTTCTTCAGACCTGAGCTCTCCGACAATTATTATGAAGTCCTGAGCTTGATCTACCACTGATTTGTTGTCCACCATTTGAAAATGAAAAAATATGCTAGTGGCATACTTTTTCACTTCAACCTCTTCAGTATCATACTTACTCTGCAAGGCATTTCAAAGTTTCTTTGCACTAGAGTAAGTTCTATCATAATAATCATAAAAGTTATCAGATAGACAATTAAGTAAAAAATTACCGACACTTGTAGGAGTCACCATCAGATTTTTTAAATTTCTCCTGAAGAGATATAAGTTCATAATTATTCATGAAAGAGTTATCTACTTTGTTTGGATTCTTCACAGTTGAAAAATAAGAAACATTGAGAAGACTTAATTAGAAAAACACTTTATCCTTCCACCTCTGAAGTGAATACCGTTGAATCGGAATGGCTTGTTAAGATCTTTCGTATTGACATCCATGAATTTTTCAGTTGTTTCCATTGAATCTCCTTAAGATTTTTGGTGAAATTACAATAATATTACAACTGAGAAAATTATAAGTAAAAAAAATAAAAATTATCTTCTTCTTCTTCGGTTGAGATGCGGATATTTCGCTCTCTTTAAGGAGATTCAAGCCTAGTGCAGTAAATGTTTTTATCAATCTAGTAGTAATCTTCTTGACTTGTCCCCTCTAAGATAAAACAGCCTTCTCAAAGAATAACTCAACAACTCTGAATTAGAGCTGAGTTCAAAGATCCATAAAAAGAACACATCCCTTTAATTAATAAACTCTTTTTTTACTAATTTTTGTGAACTCTCTATTGTCATGTACTTAGAAAAATAATGCAAGACCACCTCTATTTATAGGTGAAGATATTCATCCTTGTATTGAATAAGAATGAATGATGGTAGTAAAGAGAGAAGATCAATGACCTAGAGGTTTCAAGAGTTACACAACATAAAGAATAGAATAGCAGAGGAATAAAGAGTGGAAGTTACATGAAACTTACATCCACATTCTACTACCACTAACTATTGCGATAAATATCTCATAAAACCACAAATAAAATAGAAGTTATTGGTATAAAATGAAAGTTATTGGTGGCTGAAAAGTAAGTCATGCATCGTGGGATTTAACAAAAGTTACTACATGAAATTTAACTTAAAATATAAAGGCATTGATGTTGCCTGCTTCCACAAATAAACAAAGTGAAGCAAATTAATATCAAGAAATATCAATATTAAAATGCTAAGTTTTAGCCATAGTACCAAGCACCATTGATGTACCAATATTCAAAATAGATAGAGAAATTTACATGCATATATAAATCCAACAAGAACAGTCCATAACATCAGAAAAAGAATTATCAAATACCCACTAAAATCTCATTAGCAGAAAGAACTTTTGATTGGAAAAATGAAACACGTGTTATCATTACTAAAGTCAACAATTGATACAAAGGGCATAAGGGAGAATTCATTTGAAATTTTATTATTATTTTGAAAATACCCTTGATTGTATACAAAAGATTCACTTATAAATAGTTGAGAAAATTGAAGGAAAGGTGTATTTGAAGTCTTGAATGTGGTATTGGTGACATTGACCAACTTAAAGGGTCAAACATAATTAGAAAACTTGATTAAGTTAATTGTGGACTTGATTAATATTTTTAAAACTTTTTAATGTTTTCAAAAATACAAATCAACCCACACCTCTCTCCTCTCCAAATCAACCATCTCTCTCCTCAGCCCCCCTCTCTCTTGACAGTTTCTCTCAAACTTTTTCTAACCAACAGTTCTGCAAATTTCTTCCTTCAATCCCTGACAACTTCAAATTTTGATAAAAAAATAGTTAGACTTCGAGTTTCTTTTCGACTTTCAACCGTCAATCGACGTGACAATATTACTCTCCAGCGACAACAACTTCGAGTTCTTTATTGTCCTTTTTCTTCTTTCACAAGTAAAAAAATTAGGGTTTTTTAACTATGAAGAAAAAAAGGCACTTGAGCCAACTTCTCTTATAGTATTGGTTACCAATTTCAATATTTTTTGCTTAAATTTGAAATAGTGACTGAAGAAGACTCTAATTTCTGCTATTTCTTCTCTTCTCTTTCCAGAGTGAAATATGATTTTTTTTGTTGTTATTATAGTTCTTATTGTCGAACTGTTGATTTGATTTGTTGTTGTCTGTTGAGTTTTTTGAAGTTTGATTTTTATTGTTTAGGTTTGTTCAAACAAAACAACAGTGTTGGTGTTTTTGGTCACTATTGATGTCCTTGGTGTGTGTTGTGTTGATGTTGTTGGGTTAATTTGTTGTCGATCTTGGTGAAAATGATGTATTTGATATTAAATGGTGATATTGTTGTTGTTCTACTGGACAAAATCTTGTTATTGGTTTTTTCTGCAATAGATTAACCAGTTGATGCAATAAATTAACCATCTGATGCAACAAATTAACCATCTGATGCAACAGTTGAACCATCTGATGTAATAGATGAACCATCTGTTGGATGAAATCCTATCAACTATTCCAACAGGATGACATGTCCAATACATTATTTCTTCCAACAGATTATTAATTTATTGTGATAGATGACCCTTCTATTGGAAGATATCTAAATAATATTGACAGTTGATAATAGTTCCAACAGATCACTCATATGTTGAAACAGATGAATAATCTATTGATAGACCAGTCACTTGTTTCTACAGATGGTGATCTATTTGAATAAATCACAACAATATTAAAATTATTTTTATTAGTTCCATCAGATTACTCATTCGTTGCAATAGGTTGTTATATGATGTAACAGATTAACCATCTGATGCAACAGATGAACCATATGTTGGATGAAATTCTATCAACTATTCCAATAGGATAATATATGCAAGACTTTGATTTCATCTAACAGATCATTCATCTGTTGCGATAGATGACCCTTCTATTGGAAGTAATCTAAATAATATTGACAATTGATAACAGTTTTAATAGATCACTCATATGTTATAATAGATAAATGATCTGTTGCATAGACCAGTAATTTATTTCAATAGATGAGTGATAAGTTGGAAGAAATCATAATAGTGTTGAAACTGTTTTTATTGTTTCCAATAGATTACTCATTCATTGCAACAAGTTAGTTATTTATTGCAACAGATAATCCACCTGTTGATTATCTGTTGCAACAGATGTGTGATCTATAGAAACTGTTATTTTACTGTGTTGTATATGTTAGATTTACTGTTATCCTTTTTTCAACGATGCATTAATCAATTATAATTTTTTTATTTTTCTATTATTTTTAGATAATATGGCTCCCAAAAGAAAAAAAATTGAATCAAGTCCAAGTAAAGGAACAAGTGAAATTATTAGGCTAAATCCACCACTCTAAGAGCTTGCTTTACAAACTATATCTCAATTAGAAGCAAAAGATAATGAACATGGGGATGAGGAATATTTTAAAATAGATGATCCAAATGCTAATGGCCCTTCCACTGAAGAGTTGGTCAAAAACTTAAGCATTGATAGTTATCCTGTGAGAATGCAGTGTGATGATGTCATAAATTTAATTGGTGATTTTGTGGTTAAGTCAACCTTGGAAAAATATTTTGACACCTTCAAAAATATTCTTCGAGACCAAAAATTAGATGTTTATTTCAGGGATGCTACTTTGGGTAATATCTTGATTTGTCAGAGGACAACAATTCTCGTTTTCAAATGACCATGGTGTATGATCTTCTTAAGAGTAGGTTTATGTATGAAAATAAAGATAATATGAATGAGGTGTGGATAAATTATTATGGCATGCCTGTTTGTTGTGGCTGGAAAGAGTTTGCCATAATTACTAGACTAAAATGTTATCCTCATTCTTCTTCTCAACTTATACCTATTCTAACCCTAAAAAAGCACCTCGCACACCCAATAAAGGCAAAGGCAATTCAAGTGATGGTGATGACTTGGTGTCCCTTGTTGGTCCAAGCTTCAAAAACAAAATTTTGATAGAAGCATTGAAAGGTAAAAGACTTTCAAAGAAGCACAAGCAATCATTATGCTTGGTTTGGTTTGTACATAATATTCTTTGGGCGAGAGACGTTAACAACAACATATAACTTGATTTAATAAAGCTCTACGAGGATCTTGAGGCATTTAACAGCTATTCTTGAAATTTTAAAAGCTTCAAAACGACTGTTAAATATTTGTTAACTCCGTTATCGCCAAAGACAGTTAGTTTATATGACTTTCCATGGGCTTTCATGGCAAATATTTCTTTTATTATTGAATAATACTTTTAATTTATTGACGTTATTTTATAGGCTTGGGCATTTGAACTCATTCCTTATTTGAGACAATAAGTGAACTACCAGGAAATAGTGTCATGCCAAGAATCCTGACATGGTTGTTGGCCAAAACTGATAAAAAAGCAGAAGTTCTTGATCTCTTCAACCCCCCGAAGGAGGCAGTAAGTCCAATTCTAATAAAGTTTTTATTTTAATTAATAATTTTTTTAAATGATTCAATTATCATTAAAATATATGTACTGATTTATTTTAGATTGTGCATCTGTGGTTTGTTTCGACCAATCGAGAGTTAAAGATGCCATTTTTTTATTGCTTTATGGTTTGTGCAAACTTTATTAGACCCTAATATCATTGATATAATAAAAAAAATTGTTTAGTGCAATATCCATCACAAGAAAAATAATTTTAGATGGTGGGTTTGTTGTTGTTGATGGTGTTAGTGGTGATGGAGCTGTTGGTGGTGGTAGTGGTAGGGGTAGTGGTGCTGCTGTTGGGGCTAATGATGCTCCTCTTGAAATTTTTGAAACAACAAACCATTATAATTATGATCATACTAGTTTTAAAGATTTTACCCCTCCTAGCAAATGTTCTACATGCAAATGTCAAAACTGCAAGGCGAAACATGATGGAGTGAATAATGCTATTAATGCATTAAATGATTCTGTAAATGAATTTACATCTAAGAGGGGTGTCATTACATAAAAGAGAATTTCATATCCATACACTCCATTAGAGAGTAAGGCGGCTAAGAGCAGAACAAAAGAAATTTCTAAGGCATAATCAAGCATAAAAAAATACAAAATTGCATCTCTTCTGTCTTTGTCTTACACTTTTGATCAATGTACAAGAGCCACAGGAGAGCTGCATGAGCTGAAAAAGGTGAATATTTATCATCTATTCCAACAAACAAATAGACTACACATCTATTTCAATATATGACGCATCTGCTGAAAATTATCAAACAAACATAGATATCTATTGCAACAGTTGATTAACCTGCTGCATCTGATGCATTATATGTTGCAACATATGTCTCATCTTTTGGAGAAAATCAAATAAGTTACCAACTATTTTAATTTGTCCCAATAGATGACCCATTTGTTGGGACAAATTACATCAAGACTTTCTTACTATTTTAGGTTATTCCAACAAATAAGTCATCTATTCCAATAGATGAGTCATCTGTTATAAAAGATGGGTCATTTGTTAGAAATTTCCATATAGGTTTAATTTGTACCAACAGATGACCTATCTATTGTAACTGATGGTTAATCTATTAGGATAAATTAAATCAAGACTTCCTATTGTTTTAGTTTGTCCAAATAGATGGGTCATGTGTCGCAACAACAGATCCATCTAATAGATATTATTATACATGTCTTTCTCCTATTTTAATTTATCCTAACAGATGACCCATCTATTATAATAGATAGGTAATTTGTTAGGTCAACTTAAAATAGAAGGAATACCTATTTGATTTCCTCCAACAGATGAGTTATCTTTTCCTATTTTTTGTATCTTTATGATTAACATTAACAATTTTGGCTTTCCAGGTGGATGTCACAGTAGAAGCTACAACTGAACAACATAATATCATAGTTGATAATCCATCAACTGCTTCCAAAGATGAAGAAAAAGTACAGTTTGTCAGTCCGAAAGAATGAAAGAATTATCCATTTGAAGGGTTCAACATCTCAGATGAGGCTCCAAATAAACTAACAAAGTTGATCAGCGACTATGCAGAATGGATTATTGATGGGTTGTTAAAGTTCCATGCCAACAGGTATATAAATCATTTTTAAAGATATTGACTTATACAATTCTTCTTGTAAAAATATGACATTAACACATATAAATTATGCAGAAAACAAAATAACGAATACTACAAAGTGAACCAATCGGATCTTGGTTTTGACATGTTTGACTTTGTTGTTGCATATCCCAAAATGAAGAATTGATTCTATTTGATGTCACAGCCCCAAACTTTCTGGATTGATGAGGTTTAAATCCCATACATCTTACTATTAATACTATATTTAATTATATCTATTTATTAATTTTATTGTTACATAATCTGAAATATTTGATAATATGTGCAACACATCGATGTTATGTTTTACTAGCTCCAAAAGAAGGCCAACTTGCAAACACAAAAACAATACAGATACAAGACAAATAATTATTTGTACAAAGTTTACATCAATAATGCCTATGATAGGTATTGTCAGCAACAACCAAAAGTTTTTAGAAATGAGGAATGCTTAATCAACATCATCAAAGGTTTTAGCATTCTAGTTGGCTTACCTTGGCATTTGGTCGAGGGAGTATACATCCCAATCAATTATAGTGATGAATTCCATTGGGTGTTGGCTGTCATCATTATAAAAGAGAGGCGCATCCGAGTTTATGACTCAATTTCGGGAAAGAGACGTCCTGGGCCATCGTCTGACATACAAAAGCTGGCCAAAATATTATTGAATTATCTTTATATAAGTGAATTTTTGAACCAAAAGATTCATACAGATTGATCAACGATTGAAGCATACCAGGATAATATGGGTAATCCATTTAATGTAGAATATGTTAAAGGAATTGCTCAATAATCTAATGGTATCCTGTAAGTATCATGATTTAGTTTCATTTCATAAATTTCACAACTCTTACATTAATTGCCAGATATGGTTTATCTGATTTTACAAATGTGGAGATTGCGGTCTTTTTGTTGCCTCTTATGCCTAGTATTTGAGCTATGGATCACAAGTACCAAATGATGGAATTGATACCGAATTACTTCATAATAGATATGCTACTCTTTTATGTAAATATGGAGAAATGAATTATCAGAAATCGTACATAAGTGACATTAAAGATCCACGACAATCAAAGTTGAATTCCATAACATTGAATGAAGAACAACTTGTCCATGTTGAGTAGATCTTTATAGCTTGAGTTTGTCAAAGTAAAATTAATAGCCTTTCCTTAGGAATTGTTGGCTTTAAAACTTAAATTATAAATATCTATCATCTGTACCCATAACAATTTTTTATATTTTATTTATTTGTTGATTTATTTAATGTAATTTCTGAAGGCTTTGATTTATTTTATTTTGTCTATGAATTTTATTTTATCCTTAGATTTGAACTTATTAATTGAAATGGAATAGTAGATTCAAATATTGCAATAGATAATAGATCTGTTGCAACAGACGACATATCTCTTGGAAATTATTAAACGAATTCAGACATATGTTGCAACATGTAGGTCATCTGTTGAAAATTATCAAACAGGTCTTCCTACTCTTTTGATTTGTTTCAATAGATGGCCTATATGTTGCAATAGATACTCTATATGTTGCAACAAATAGACTATATATTGCAACATATACTCTATTTGTTGCAACAAGTATCTGTTGCAACAATAGATAGTTTATCTGTTGCATTATACAGATGTCTATATCTATATAATGCACTTGTTGCAATATTTGAACTTAGTAATTATTTTTTGTACTAATTCATAAGTTCCCAAATTTAATAAACCAATTCAATTTTTATCAAACATAAAAAGTTGTCACTACATGTTTACTTAAAATAAAAATTATCATGGTGTTTGTGTTTCTACATCTTCTTTTTTATACAAAGGATTCAACCATTTAGTTAACCCCATAAGCCTAGAACTCTTGCAACTTTTCCACAGTTTTGTCGCATAGAAAGGTCCAACCGCACTGGTTAAATTTCTTAAAAGGTCTTTGTCCTTGTTTCGACCTTTAAAAGGCTATTTTTCATTCAACACTTTCTCTAGCAAATGATTCATCAGGTTACTTTGCTTCAACATTCTGGGGAACAAGTCCAATATTGGTTGGATCTTGGTGAAAAAATGTCCTCCTCATATAAAGGTAAGTTGCAGTCATAAAACTTCATCTTTACGGCCTCGAGTAGTATCTCAAGAGACAGAAAATGTTTTAAGTCCACATTCATGACGACAAGAATTCTCTTTGCTTTGATTCGGTCCTTGCCGTGTGGATATGGCCTCTTCTCGCTAATATAATCAATCATATCTTGATCCCATTCAAACATAGAAACTAACAAATTAAATCCCAAGCCACCGGGAGTTGTTGCCAGCCGAGTGAGATCATTGTACTTATTCTTGAAATTGTTGTAGAAGTTGAGGTCCATTATTCTATTGTCTGCATCATAAGCATCAGAGTACGCTAATTGCCTGCCCCTCATAAGGTAGAGAATTTCATCAACATACTGTGATATAAGAAGACAATTTTTAAATAGGTTAGTAATTTTAAAAAATAAAATCAAAGTGGAAAGATGCAATAGATGATCCCTCTATCGCATAGGTTCTCTAAATCTGTTAACAGATTACCCATCTAATTCAACTTATACAACAGATGGATAGTATGTTGCACTAGAATACCTAGTTATTGCAATAGATAACACATATATTGTGTAGCTTATTCTTCATGGAGTAGATTAGAAGGCTAGGTTAGGAAAAGTAAACTTACTGTGTCCACGTACCACACGTCCATATTTGTCATATTTTTGAAGTCCTGGGGGGAAAGATATTCGTGGTGAAGGTTTTTGCGTGTTGCTTGGAATTTATGTACTTTCTCAGAGAAGCCTTTGATATGCTGTCAAGTTCTGCGTATATATTCACCTTCTTCAATGGCTCCTGAACTTTATCAACTTTTGGAGAAGGATGAGTTGCAATTTTTTTTGGTTTCCTATTTGAGAGAATATGTCTAATTGCTTTTTTCTTGTTCCTAACATCCACTGTAGGAGTGTATATGTCTCTCACCTTCTTGGATGGTATGACACCCTTCTTGGATTTCAATTCCTCAATAGCATCAGTGAGATCATCTATTTTTTAAAAGATTTATTCCTGTCTTTCCATGCACTTATTACATTTGCAATGAGAACATGAGCATGAAAAGGGGAGACAAGGACCACTATAAGGGGTTATTTCAAACTTATTTACTTTTTCTTGAGTATCAACATGCTCATCATCATGAATGGTATCAGCATCAGTATGACTGCCACCAACATCAACAACTCCACCAGCAACACCTCCACAAGCAGCACCCAGATCTGTTGCAGCAGGTTGGTTATAAAGAGCCTCAAAATAAGCCTGACCTTGCCTAACTACTCTTCTTATAGTTGTTGCTCCAGCCAATTCCTTCTTTATTAACTCCACCATACGGTCTGCTATTGTATCAACAAGACCTAGAGTAATAAAAGAGCTCACCCCAACTCTTGCTCAGTAGGTACAATCCATGGATGCACAACCTATAAAAAAGGTAGATACGTTTAAATCAAACAATAATTTGTAGTCAGTTAGGTAATATGTTAACACAAACAACTTATGCAATATATTATCTTTCCGTTGCAATAGATAAGTTATATGTGTCAATACATTAACCATCTGTTGCATCATATTACCCATCTATTGCATAAGTTACAGTGGATGGGTAATCTTTTAAGTCAGGCTCAGAAAACCAAAGCAAAAAATGGGTAATCTATTGAAAAATATGACTTATATATCATAATAGATTACCCATCTGTTGCACCAATTGTAGTAGACAGGTAATTTGCTAAAATAAACTACAACAAATAACCCATTTGTTGTAACAGATGCCCAATCTATTTCAATATCTTTCTTTAACTCAAATTATTTTACTTGAAAGAAGACTTACTGCACATTCGGAGGGTTAAAGATATCAACCTACTTAATTTTGTGTTTCTCTTTGCAACCACTAACCTAACGATCGTTGGATGAAAAACCTCATACAGGTAATCATTGACCTATTTTCGAAGGGGGAGAATGGCTTCAAATGCCCAAGCCTAAAAAATGTAAATAGAAAGAAAACAAAAAAGTCATAATAATTATTCAATATAAAATAATGCAAGAATAAATAAATAGTGATCAAATTTACCATGAAAGCCCAAGGAAAGTCGTATAAGGAGATCGTCTTTGGGGAAAGTTTTGTCAATAAATATTTGACTGTCCACTTGTAGCTGTCATATCCCCAGGTATAGTTGTTGAGTTTATCAAAATCCACAACAAGCACCAACAAATCATCTTCTATGATTTTGTAGACGTCTCTTGCTAATATAACAGAATGGGCAAATCAAACTCAGCACAATTATTCTTTGTACTTCTTTGGTATGATTTTATCCTTTATATCTTCTAACACCATTATGGCTTTGTAGCTATGTCCAACAATGTCCAACAATCCATCTATTTTTTCTTTGCATTTGTTAGTTTTTGTCACGACCCGAGCCGGGGCCCTCGCAACAGACATCCCAAACCCTGGAGGCCCGGGTGTCCCTATCTATCTGGTAATCATGTACAACATTCATTTATTAGAGAAAAATATAGAATTATATAATAAAATGAAACCATGCTCATAATTCTGATATAAATTCAACAAGGGTAAATGAAATCCAAAACCATCTAATGACATCTTAAAGCCGTCTGCGAATTCTCTACTACATGGCTAATAACAACTGTCTGAAAACTAGGACAAGGCCCCCAGCAGACCAAAACCATAACTAATAAAAAATGTCTGAAGATAATTAGGCCTTCTGAAATATAAAAGGCTCGCCGATTGGACTCTGCACTGCTGTCTGAAGAAATCTATTGCTTATTAGGACCCCTAGACTGTGCCTCAAAACCTGGAAGGTAGGGGGTCAATGCAGATGTACTGGTACGCAGATCAATCAAAAATAAAGCTTTTAATGTAACTATAATAGTTAAGAGCTAGTTATAAAACATAATTTAGGATATAAATTCCAAAACACATGGGCATTTTTTATAATTATAAAACCTTTCTATCAATGCAATTTCTGATCTTTGTATTACTTCTGAGTTAGATGGCACTCCCCTACAAATTTGATATTCGACGGGCTATATGGAAGCCACCATTGACTCAGCGGGAAAGCCCCCAAACCAAGTGTGCCATAAGGGTTGGAGTGTCTGAGTCTGATACACCACAGGGCACTAGGCCAGCGTATAATAATATACCCGGATCGGCAAATCACGGTTTTGAGCAATGAGTTGTCTGAACTCGTTCCTTCTTCGAGGAACCACCTAAGCTCTTTGTATACCCAATTTTATTTTGTTCTGAAAACAGCACCATTCTAGTTTCAAAATCTGAAAATCTGAATTCAAATAGGCATTCTATTCTGTTCTGAATTAACATGGCATTATCTGAGTTAGTGTCATCACACCATGACTTGCAAGTCCTATTTCTGATCCATAATGCATCATGCATGATTTTTTCATCAAAAACTCAATTCAGACCACCCAAACATGCCAATAGTATAAGAGATTTCATGTTCTGAAAGCACAAGTCAAAACTATGCAAGGACTATCATTCTTTCAATAACAATGTGGTTGTCCTGAAATCTTTAACAAACCGTGCAACTCTTTTCATTATATGTATATTCAAAATTAATCTACATGCACAACCCTCTCTTTTGATTCCACAATCATGTTCAAATCATAGTATAAATCAAGACCTTTCATATCATGTTTTTTAAAACAATTTATATCATACGAATAATGAGAAAAATCATATCAAGAGAGGGATTCATTATAATTCATGCTCTCAATAGAATATTCATCCTTAAACACATGCATACATATATATAGAATTTCAAATCAATTTGGGGAATAAAGACCAAAAGAATGTCATTGAGACTTCTAAAACATGATTATAAATCATAAATCTAAAACCCTTTTCTTAAAATCATGATTTCTATGCCCATGAGATTTTTAGGAAAACCCCATGTACCTCAATACCAAAAATAATGGATGATTCTTGAAGCCTACGGTTTGGGTTTTCCAAATCTTCAGTCAATCTTGAAAAGCCACGGTTAAATCTTGAGTTATTTGGATTTTTTTTTAGTTTGAAACCCTAGAGAGTGTTCTTGTGAATTTTTGATGAAAATATGAATAATATGGTCACTTGGGAGTTTAATCCCGTGTTTAAGCTAATAAGGGGGTGGAAAAATACCTAATATTCCCTTAATAAGATGAAATAAAATATAACTGGGAGCCCAGTTTTATGGGCCACCGTGATGCGCCACAATCACGGTGGCTTACTGGAAATTAACGAATGGGATTCTTAAGATCACCACGACGTGGAGCCATCGTGTTATCCCACTGGTTGGGACTTGAAACTTTAGTGCGATGCACCACAATCATGCTAGGATACTGGAATTTGACAATTGCTAAGTAGACCCCCTCCGCGACGCGCCAAGCACCAAAATGACGGTGTTTACGACTAGGACTTAAACTAGCCATAACTTCTTGCCCGAGTATCGGATTTGGGTGAATCTTATATCGACGGAAAGCTAATTCAATTTTCCACATGATAAAAGTTGAAATTAGGGAAATTATATATGGTTTAAACTTTACTCTCTTTGGAAGTCAAAAAAATTAGACTAAGTATCTTTGACACTATTCTGGTCATTTAACTCTAAGAGCATATTACCATGAGCTAACGCATGGATGATTCAGGGTGTTACATTAAACCCCCTCGGTATCATTCATCCCCAAATGATGATGCGAAATACAGAAAGGCATGATTTAAGGTATACTAAGACAATAAAAGAAAAAAGCAAAGATTGTACCTTCCATTTTGTCATTCACCGGATCAAACAGGTTTGGGTATCTTGCTCTCATGTCATTTTATGATTCCCAAGTTACTTCTTCAACTTTCTAATTTCTCCACAACACCTTAACCGACACTATCTCTTTGCTCCTCAACTTCCAAACTTGGAGATCTAAGATTGCAATAGGTTCCTCTTCATATGCTAATGAGTCTGTCACCTTGTTCTCCTCAATAGAAAACACTAGGGAACGGTCTCCAATACATTTCTTCAGCATGGATATATGAAATACCGGATGAACAAAACCCAGATCTGCAGGCAACTCTAACTCATACGCAACTGCACCTATCCTTCTCAAAATTTGGTATGGTCCTATATAGCGAGGACTCAGCTTACCTTTCATCCTGAATCACATAACTCCCTTCATAGGGGAGATTTTCAGAAATATCCAATCACCAACTTTAAATTCTATCTCCCTTCTTCTAACATCGACATGGGATCTCTGTCTACTCTGGACTATCTTAAGTCGTTCTCTAATAACCTTCACATCCTCCATTGCCTGATGAACAAGATCAATCCCAAACAACTGCATCTCACCCACTTTATACCACCCTATAAGTGACCTACATCTTCTCCCATACAGTGCCTCAAAAGGAGACATCTTAATACTAGCATGATAACTGTTATTATATGCAAACTCTATCAATGGCAAGTGATCTACCCAACTACCTTTGAAGTCAATCACGTAGGCCCTCAACACATCCTCAAGGGTATGAATGGTGCGCTCAGCTTGCTCATTAGTCTGAGGGTGGAATGCGCAGTTGTCAACTTATATTTTAACTTCTCAAAGCTATTCTCCCTGGAGTCAGACCATACGAACTTCATCTTTTTCTGAGTCAACTTAGTAAGTGGTGCAGCTATGGAAGAAAACCTCTCTACAAATATTCTGTAATACCCTGCCAAACCCAAAAAACTTTAAATATCGATTGGAGTCATGGGTCTGGGCCATTTTATCACTGCCTCAATCTTTTGGGGATCAACCTTAATCCCATCACTAGACACGATATGCCCCAAGAAAGTAATAGCATTAACACAGAATTCGAACTTGGAAAATTTTGCATACAACTTATGATCTTTGAGAGTCTGAAGGATGATTCAGAGGTGATTGGCATGGCCCTCCTCACTCTTGGGATAAATTAGAATATCATCAATGAAAACTATAATAAATAGATCTAGAAACTTATGGAACACCCTATTTATAAGATCCATGAAGGCTGCAGGGGCGTTAGTCAACCCAAAGGACATGACTAGGGATTTGTAATGACCGTATCTGGTTCAAAAAGTTGTTTTGGGAATGTCTGACTCTCTAAATTTCAACTGATGGTATCCCGAATAAAGGTCTATCTTTGAAAAATATTTAGCACTCTGACGTTGGTCAAAAAGATCATCAATCCTAGGAATAGGATATTTATTTTTAACAGTGACCTTATTTAGCTGGCGGTAATCTATGCACATACTAGGGAACCATCATTTTTTTGCACGAAGAGTACAGGTGCACCCCAGGTATAAACGCTGGGACGTATAAACCTTTGTCTAGAAGGTCTTCTATCTATTCTTTCAACTCTTTCTATAATACCCATGCTTCTTCTTAGCTTGAAAATCATCTCAAGAATTTTAGGACTTACTTTTAAATAACAATTCATTATTATACACATGGTATTTTCATAATTTTCACTTCCTATCACATTATAAATTGAATAATCTTTCCATCGATATAGAATTCGCCCAAATACAACACTCGGGCGAAGAGTTAAACCCTTTTTAGTGAGACAGTGTTTTACCTGAGCCTTCAGCGCGTCGCGGAGATAGCTCAAATGGAAATTGTCAATTTCCAGTATTTCTCCATGATACTGGTACATCATGCCAAACTTTCAGGTCATAGACAAGGTGGCAATGCGATAGCTTCACATCGTGCCACCGTGCAGTTTTTGAATTGTCAAATTCCAGTGACACGGCACAATAGCGCCGCGTTGCACCAAGGTCCCAACTCGGAAAATTTTAATAAAAATTTAATGACGTGTCCAGGGTTAAAAGGGTCAATTTTGTACCCTTATATAATCCCTTTAACACATGATTCAGCCACTTTTTACCCAAAACATATTAGTTTCTCTCAAGTTTATCTCAAGAACAAACTTGGGTTCCTATTGGGGATTCAAATTCAGGAAGGTTTCACCATCAATCTTCATGAAATCACAAACTAAGGTATGCATAGTGTTCATTCATGGACTCCTTTCATCCATGAAGTCCAAGAATCTTTTTTAACTACAAGTTATGAATTTTCTTCATGTTTTCATGCTTTGTATGTTCTCTTTCATGTTGATAAATGAAGAATTGATTTCTATTCCATGATTTGATGATAAATTCCATATGGGTTGATTAGTATAGATAAAGATTTATGAAATTTCATGACTAAAACCTAGTATGATGGAATTGGAATTGAAGCATGATGTTTAATTGTTGTATGATGTTCTTTAAAGGTACTATGCCTACAATATATTTGATTAAATGCCTAGATGAAGGGAAATTGCCTAACTATCATGAAATCTCCATGTATGTACAAGTTTATGCCTATTACATGTTTGATGAAAGGCTCCTATGAATGTAGTATGTATTATGATGTTAGTCAAGTCTTCAAGTAAATCATGCTATGTCAGTTTCCTTCTATCGAGTCCTGGGGGTACTTGTACCCGAAATATTAGCTGTGTACCTAGATCCATGTCATGTTTTTACGATACTCTCATTCAAGATATGAAGTCTTAGACTTCAGATAGTCTTATGACTCAGAAAAAATCTCCATGATCTCATGACTCAGTCAGTTGTCAGATATCAGTAGTATTCCGTCAGCCATAGAAATTTAGTAACTCAGTTTATTCTCAGTTCAGTTTAATAAATCATGTTCAGTGTCCATTCAGATGGGAGTAGAAATTAGCACCAAGTGAACCCAAGGATGGGGACTCACCTGTTATACGAGGGTGTGATTCCTAGAAGCAATCTTTATGTTCCATAACTATGTAGCCAGCATAGGTTGAGACATCGTAGCCTTCTATATAAGGGTAGATGAGGTGGCTTAACCTATTATATGAGGTTTCCTACCATTATCGCTAGAGTTACTTGTTATATGAGGGCTACTCACATATTGTCCTTACCAGTGGCGCGATATTGACAGCCTTCCAATTAGGGCATAGATTGGACCCCAACTCAGCTATTATAGCACCTTTGGGGCATGTCAGTTAGATACTACTTCCCACAGTTTCATGTCATAGAAATCAGGACTGTCATATATAGTCAATCAATCTCAGTAATAGAACTCAGATAGTTATTCAAATTTTAGGACTGTCTGATACAGTCAACTCAGATAAAGTACAAAACTTAGATAGTTCCATCAGATTCAGGACTTTCAGCTACAATCACCCATGTTATTAGTTATACTTAGATACAGTTATTTATGTTATCAGTCATGTCATGTTATCAGTATTCAGATTCAGTAATCATGATATCATATTGTCAGTTACAGTTACGTAATTATATATGTATTCTTATGTTCATGTTAGACAGTTAGCTAGCATTAGCATGCATGTGAACCCTTGCATTTAGCCTACCTCACATGTATACTCGGTACACATGTACTGATGCATTCGTGCTATGGTTCTTTCTTTTTATGTTACACCATAGGTTCAGCGACACGAGTTCTAGATCAACAGTAGATTTCAGATTCAACAGTCAGAGTAAAAGTGACTCCTCATCCTTCGAGGACATAATGATTTTCTAGTATATCATTGATTCGCTTATTAGTTGGAGCTAGTTGGGGACATGTCCCATCAACTCCTTATTCAGATTCTTCAGACAGTAGAGGCTTTCAGACTAGATACAAACTAGATATAAGCTATCATGCTTTAGACTTCAATTTTGTTTTGGGTATTCTATTACCCCACACAGATGTTACGTTATTCAGTTATGTTCATGATCAAACCTTATGGCCTTTCAGTGCATTTTTCCACGTTATTATGTTATCTTATGCAGTATACAGGTACATATATTAGTCATGGGTTAGATTATGGTCCTTCGGGGTCATGAGAACCTTGTAGCATTTTGGTTCAGCAAATCGGGTTGTTATAAACTTGGTATCAGAGCCTAAGGTTCAATAGAGTCCTAGGAAGTCTGAAAGCCGCATCTAGTAGAGTCTTGTGCATGGGTATGTTGCGCGCCACATTTATGTGCAAGAGGCTATGAGATGTTTTAAGAATAGTTTCCCCTCTTTCAGTATTCATGTCGTGCCAGTGAGCATAATCACAAGTCTGTCTCTCAGTCTAATATGTTTCTTCTCTTTATTTCAGAACATACCACCTAAGAGAAGAAACCAGTCAGCCCCTCAGCCCGAAGAACCTTTGGGCGATCATGTTTTTCATGCGGAGTTCAGGACCGCATTTACCACTCTTGCTCAATCAGTCGCTCCTCATAATGAACGGCCAACAGTTGTTCCGACCAACCCAGTGGCCAACTCAACTGCAGCAAGGATTCAGGACTTCACCCAAATTAATCCTCCAACCTTCCTCGGGCCTAAGGTAGATGAAGACCCTTAGGAATTCTTAGATTAAGTTTAAAAAGTGATAGATGCCATGGGGGTGACTACTGTTGAAAGTGCTGAGCTAGTTGCATACCAGTTGTAGGATATGGCTCATGCTTGGTTCAAATAGTGGAAGTCCAAAAGATCAGATGATATAGGTCCTATAGAGTGGTAGGAGTTTGTCACTGCTTTCTTAGACAGATTCTTTCCCCAAGAGCTTGGAGAAGCCAAGGTGCTAGAGTTCATTAACCTCAGGTAGGGTAGTATGACAGTGAAAAAGTACTCTTTTAAGTTTACTCAATTAGCTAGGTATGCCCCTCATGTGGTTACAAATAGTAGATACAAGATGAGTAAGTTTGCTTTAGGAGTGAACGACAGCATAGTTAATGAGTGTAAATTCGTCATGCTAAACAGTGACATAACCTTAGCTAAACTTATAACCCATGCTTAGTAGATAGAAGAGCAGAAAATTAAGCAGAGAGAAAACCAGAATAAGAGAGCGAAGATAGATAGTTTCAACTTTGCTCAGCCTAAGTCATGAGGAAACCATACCCAATTTTGTCCTAAGTCATCAGTTCTAGCTCCCTCTATAGCTAGTGCTCCAATTCCTAAGTTCAGAGGGGGTAAAAAAGATAGAGCGTCAGGATCTAAGACCCAGGGCACTATTAGTAGTGCCCGCACCTATCCTCTTTACCAGATTTGTGGTAAGTACCATCATGGTGTGTGTAGAGTAGGTAGTTCTATTTATTTTGGTTGTGGCAAGCCAGGACATAGAGTTAGAGACTGTCTGTAGCCAGGTCCTCAGGGACAATAGAATTGCTCCTCAGCTTAGTTTGGTTGCCCAAATTAGTAGGATGCCACTTCCAGTGCCACTAATGGACAACGCCCAAATCATCTACTCTTTAGACCCGATAGGATCACGAAAATTCTCCTGATGTAGTTACTGGTACATTAAAGATCTTTCATGTGCATGTTTATGCTTTGCTAGATCCAGGAGCTTTCTTGTCTTTTGTTACTCCTTATATAGCAGTTGATTTTGGAGTCAGTCCTGAAATTCTAGAAGAGCCCTTTTCAGTATCTACCCTAGTAGGTAAAACCATCATAGACCGGCGGGTATATAGGAACTTCCCGATTATGATATCTCAGAAAGTCACTTCAGCAGACTTAGTCAAAATAGAGATGACTGATTTTGATATCATTCTCATCGTGGATTGGCTTTATTCCTGCTATGCCACAGTCGACTGTAGAAATACAATAGTTTAGTTTCAGTTCCTGAATGAACCCGTCCTAGAGTGGAAGGTAGTGTATCCACTTTCAATGGTCAACTTATTTCCTACCTTCAGGTAAGGAAAATGATATCTAAGGGATGTGTCTAACATCTAGTTCATGTTAAAGATTCCAGTTCTCAGGCTCCCAGTCTTGAATCATTCCCAGTAGTGAATGAATATTCAGAGGTCTTTCTCGAAGATCTTCCAGGAATTTCTCCCGAAAGGGAAATAGACTTTGGTATTGATCTTCTTCCAGATACTCAGCCTATCTCTATTCTTCCATACAGAATGGTACCAACAGAACTCAGAGAACTGAAAGATCAGTTGAAGGATCTCTTAGTTAAGGGATTCATTAGACCCAGTATTTCCTCGTGGGGCACACTAGTCTTATTCTTGCACAAGAAAGATGGTTCACTCAGAAGGTTTATATATTACCGTCAACTCAATAAAGTCACGATTAAGAACAAATATCATCTTCCCAGAATCAATGAATTGTTTGACCAACTTCAGGGTGCCAGTTATTTCTCTAAGATAGACCTCAGATTTGATTATCATTAGCTCAAAGTTAGAGCATGTGACATCCCGAAGATAGCTTTTCATACGCGGTATGGTCACTTCAAATTTCTAGTTATGTCATTTGGTCTTACCAATAACCCAGCCATTTTTATGTACTTGATGAACCACGTGTTCAAGCAGTACTTGGACATGTTCGTCATAGTCTTCATAAAGAATATTCTGGTCTATTCCCGCACTGAGCAAGATCATGCAGACCATCTCAGAATAGTACTACAAACTCTCGAAAATCATCAGTTATTCACCAAATTTAGTAAGTGATAATTTTGGCTAAGATCAGTAGCATTCCTTGGTCATATTATTTCTGGTGATGGCATAGAGTAGATCTTCAAAAGATCTAAGCAGCAAAAAACTGGCCTCGCCTTGTTTCTCCATCAGATATCAGGAGTTTCTTAGGTTTGGCTGGCTATTACAGACAGTTTGTTGAGGGATTTTCATCCATTGCATCCCCTATGTCCAGATTGACTCAGAAGAAAGTCAAGTTCCAGTGGTCAGATCCATGCGAAAAGATTTTTCAAGAATTACAGACCTGACTCACCTCAACTCCAGTTCTAGCTCTTCCAATTAGTTCAGACGGTTTTGTAGTGTATTGTGATGCATCCAGAGTAGGTTTGGGTTGTGTCTTCATGCATCATGGTAAGGTTATATCCTACGCCTTCAGACAGCTTAAACCCCATGAGAGGAATTATCCTACTCATAATCTTGAGTTAGCAGCCGTAGTCTTTTCCTTAAATATTTGGAGGCATTATCTCTACGAAGTTTATGTAGACGTCTTCACAGATCATAAGAGCCTCCAGTATGAATTTTCTCAAAAAGATCTCAATTTTCATTAGAGAAGGTGGTTAGAGCTCTTAAAAGATTACAACATGAGTATCTTCTATCATCCGGGCAAGGCCAACGTAGTGGCCGATGCTCTTAGTAGACTGTCCATGGGTAGCATTTCTCATGTTGATAATATTAAGAAGGAGTTATTCCAGGAAGTCCTCCATCTTTCCAGACTAGGCGTTCGCTTAGTCGACTCTTCAAAGGGCGGTGTATATGTTCAGAGTAGTTCAGAATCATCTCTAGTTTCTGAGGTAAAAGAAAAGCAAGATAAGGATCCTAGCCTTGTCAAGATAAAAGAGTCAGTTCAGAATTAGAAAAAATAGAGGTTTTATCCCAAGGGTGATATGGTGTCCTCCATTGTCAGGGTCGTCTACGTGTTCCAGGTACAGATGACATAAGGAAGAAAATTCTTGCAGAAGCACATGGTGCGCATTACTTTATTCATCCATGGGCCAATAAGAAGTACCGCAACTTGTGGGAAATCTATTGGTGGAATGGGATAAAAAGAGATGTTGCAGAGTTTGTGGCTAAGTGCTTTACATGTCAGTAAGTTAAGATAGAGCATCAGAAGCCTAGTGGTCCTATGCAGGAGTTTAGTATTCCTACTTGGAAGTGGGAAGTTGTGAATATGGACTTCATGATGGGTTTGCCTCGAACTCGTCATCAGCATGATTCAGTCTGGGTCATTATAGATAGAATAACCAAATTAGCTCTTTTCCTTCTGGTTCATACTTCTTATTTAGCCAAGGATTACGCCAAGCTCTACATTAAGGAGCCGGTTATATAGCACGGTGTTCCATTGACTATTATCTCAGACTGAGGTACCCAGTTCACCTCTCATTTTTGGGAAGCATTCCAAAAGGGTCTTGGTACCTAAGTTCATCTTAGTACAGCCTTTCATCCTTAGACAGATATTCAAGTAGCAAGGACCATTCAGACTTCGGAAGATATGCTAAGGGCGTGTGCAATTGATTTCAAGGTAAGTTGGGATAACCACTTGCCTCTGATTGAATTTGCATACAACAACAGCTATCATTCTAGTATTCAAATGGCTCCATTCAAAGCTCTCTATGGTAGGAGATATAGATCTCCAATTGGTTGGTTCAAAGTTAGTGAGGCCTCAGTCATAGGTCCTAACTTAGTATTCGACGCCTTAGAGAAAGTTCAGTTAATTAGAGAAAGACTCTGGGCTGCTTAGAGCCGACATAAGTCTTATGCAGATGTTCGTAAAAAGGATCTTGAGTTTGTGATTAGTGACTATGTCTACCTCAAGATCTCTCCTATAAAGAGAGTGAAGAGATTTGGCAAGAAGGGAAAGCTCAGTCCCCGATATGTCGGTCCCTTCAAGATTCTCAGTCGATTCGGCAAGGTAGCTTATAAGCTCGAATTGCCTTTAGATCTAGCCTCAGTTCATCCAGTATTTCATGTCTCTTTGCTCAAGAAGTTTATAGGTGACCCATCAGTCGTAGTCCCTATTCAGAGCATAGATGTTCAAAATATCCTCTCTTATAAAGAGATTCCAGTCGAAATCCTAGACTATCATACTTGTAGATTGAGGAACAAAGAAGTCTCTCTGGTTAAAGTTCTTGGGCAAAATCAGTCCGTCAATGGAGCTACTTGGGAAGCAGAAGCAGAAATTCATACCAAGTATCCTCACCTCTTCCCCGCCAACTCAGATCAAGCTCAAGGTAATAGTTCTCCTTAAGCTTACTCAGTTTCATGATTAGTGTACATCACTAACTTAGTATTCAGTCTCATGTTCATGTTCCCATGATAATCTTGGTATCAAGTACCACCGCATATTCAGTCATGCATTCATGTATCATATCAGTTATATATTTATGCATCAGACGTGTATTCTTATTGTGAGAAAACTTAGCTCTTTAGAACTTTTAGTTACACATTTATGAATCAGTTACGCGTGCATCAGATATGCATGTTCAGTATGTTATGTTCAGCTTGTGAGTTACGTCCATCATGAGATCATGTTCATGTTATTCATGTTCAACTTATTGTTTCCCCTCTCAGTCAGTCTCATTCGAGGATGAATGTTCTCAAGGGGGAGATATTGTAATACCCATGCTTTTTCTTAGCTTGAAAATCTTCTCAAGGATGTTAGGAATTGTTTTAAAATAAGAATTCATTATTATACATGTGTTATTTCCATAATTTTCACTTCCCATTATGTGGAAAATTTAATAAGCTTTCCATCAATATATAATTCACCCAAATCTGACACCCGGGCGAAGAGTTAGAGCCTTTTTAGTGATACAGTGTTTGACCTGAACCTTCAGCGCATCACGGAGAATTGTCAATTTCCAGTGTTTCTCCGCAATACTGGTGCGTCGCGCCAAACTTCCAGGTTGTAGACAAGGTGGCAATGCGATAGCTTCACGTCACGCCACCGTGCAGTTTCCCAATTATCAATTTCCAGTGACACGGCGCGATAGTGCCGCGTCGCGCCAAAGGCCCAACTCGGGAAATTTTACTGAAAATTTAATGATGTGTCTAGGGTTAAAAGGGTCAAGTTCCTACCCCTATATAATCCCTTTAACATGTGATTCATCCACTTTTCACCCAAAACATATTAGTTTCTCTTAAGTTTATCTCAAGAACAAACTAGGATTTCTATTGGGGATTCAAATTCAGGAAGGTTTCACCATCAATCTTCACAAAATCACGAACTAAGGTATGCATAGTGTTCATTCATGGAATCCTTTAGTCCATTAAGTCCAAGAATCTTTTTTAACTACAAGTTATGGATTTTCTTCAAGTTTTCATGCTTTGTATGTTCTCTTTCATGTTGATAAATGAGGAATTGATTTCTATTCCATAATTTGATGATAAATTCCATGTGCGTTGATTAGTATAGATAAAGATTTATGAAATCTCATGACTAAAACCATGTATGATGGAATTGGAATTGAAGCATGATGTTTAATGTTGTATGATGTACTTTACATGCACTATGCCTACAATATGTTTGATTAAATGCCTAGATGAAGGAAAATTATCTAACTAGCATGATATCATGAAAGCCCCATGTATGTACAAGTTTATGCCTATTACATGTTTGATGAAAGGATCCTATGTATGTAGTATGTATTATGATGTTAGTCAAGTCTTCAAGTAAATCATGCTATGTTAGTTTCCTTCTATCGAGTCCTGGGGGTACTTGTACCCGAAATATTAGTTGTTTGCCTAGATCCATGTCATGTTTTCATGATACTCTCAATCAAGATATGAACTCTTAGACTTCAGATAGTCTTATGACTCAGGAAAAATCTCCATGATCTCATAACTCAGTCAGTTGTCAGATATCAGTAGTATTCCGTCAGTCATGGAAATTCAGTAACTCAGTCCATGCTCAGTTCAGTTCAGTAAATCATGTTCAGTGTCCATTTAGATGGGAGTAGGAATTAGCACCGAGTGAACCCAAGGATGGGGACTCACCTGTTATACGAGGGTGTGATTCCTAGAAGTAATCCTTGCATTCCAGAACTATGTAGCCAGCAAAGGTTGAGACATCGTAGCATACTATATAAAGGTAGATGAGGTGGCTTAACCTGTTATGTGAGGGTTCCCACCATTCTCGCTAGAGTTACCTATTATATGAGGGCTACTCACATATTGTCCTTACTAGTGGCGCGGTATTGACACCCTTCCAATCAGGGCATAGATTGAACCCCAGCTCAGCTATTATAGCACCTTTGGGGTATGTCGGTTAGATACTACTTCCCACAGTTTCATGTTATAGAAATCAGGACTGTCAGATACAGTCAATCAGTCTTAATAATAGAACTCAGATAGTTCTTTATATTTCAGGACTGTCAGATACAGTACAGAACTCAGATAGTTCCATCAAATTCATGACTGTCAGCTACAGTCACCCGTGTTATCATTTATACTCAGATACAGTCATTCATGTTATCATTCATGCCATGTTATTAGTATTCAGATTCACTAATCACGATATCACATTGTCAGTTATAGTTACATAATTATGTATGCATTCTCACATTCATGTTAGACAATCAGCTAGCATTAGCACGCATGTGAACCCTTGCATTTAGCCTACCTCACATGTATAGGCGGTACACATGTACTGATGCATTCGCGCTATGGTGCTTTCTTTTTATGTTACACCATAGGTTCATAGACACAAGTTCCAAATTAGCAGTAGATTCCAGATTTAGCAGTCAAAGTAGAAGTGACTCCTCATCCTTCGAGGACATAATGATTTTTTAGTATCTGATCGATTAGCTTATTAGTTGGAGCTAGTTCGGGTCATGTCCCATCAACTCCTTATTTAGATTCTTCAGACAGTAGAGGCTTTCAGACTAGATGTAGACTAGATGCAGACTAGATATAGGCTATCATGTTCTAGACTTCATTTTTGTTTTGGGTATTCTATTACCCCACACAGATGTTACATTATTCAGTTATGTTCATGATCGAACCTTATGGCCTTTCAGTGCATGTTTCTGCATTATTATGTTATCTTATGCAATATACAGTACAGATATGAGTCATGGGTTAGTTTGTTGTCCTTCAAGGTCATAAGCACCGTGTAGCATTTCAGTTCAGTAACTCGGGTCATTACAAACTCAGTTCTACAGGAGCCATTCTATATGGCGGAATAGAATGGGACGAGTGTCTGAAAAAAAATCAATACCAAAATCTATCTCCCTATCAGGTGGTATTCCTGAGAGATCATCTGGAAGACTTCTGGAAACTCATTTACCATAGGGACTGACTGGAGGGGAAGACTTTCAACATTAGAATATTTAACCCGAATAAGATGATACAAACAACCTTTGGATATAAGTTTATGGGCTTTGAGATAAGATATAATGTTCCTTCTAGGCGCTAAAGAATACCCCTCCCATTCTATCACTGGTTCATTCAGAAAAGAAAAGGTGACTCTTCAAGTTCTACAATTTAATGTGGCATAGCATGAATGAAGCTAGTCCATCCCTAGAATAGCATCAAAATCAATCATATCTAGGTCTATGAGGTGTGCCACAGTATCCCAGCCATAAACAATCACCACATAATTTCTATACACTCTCCTAGACATAACAAAATCACCCACCAGAGTGCAAATAGAGAAAGGTTCTGAAATTTCATCGGGCTCAAACTCAAAACTCACAGCCACATAAGGGGTCATATTGGATACGGTAGACCCGGGATCAAGTAATACATAAGCATCATAGGAAAATATTTGTAATGTACCGGTGACTACGTCTGGCGATGCTTCCACCTCCTGGCGGTTGGACAACGTATACAGACAGTTGTGACCACTCCCGGCAGCTGAGGTGGTGCCATTTTGGGGCGGTGGTGGTGCGGAAGAATTTACCTGAGATTTAGCACCACCAACACTCCTTCTATCCAAAGGATAATCTCTCTAAAAATGACCTGACTGACCATATAAATAGCATAACAACGAACACAGCTGACAACTCCCTGGATGATGCCTACCGCAGGTCTCACACCACAGAAATGTACGATGCTGTTGAGCTACGCTGCATTGTGACTGGGTATCCTGAGCTATGGATCCATGATTAGTTTAGAAACTATGAGGTCGTTGGTCTACTGGAGGTTTAGGAGCTGGGGTGCTGGCTGCGGACTGAGCATTACCCCAATTCTTCTTCTTCTGCTATTTATCTCCCCAATTACCACTCTATGGCTGACTGTGGTTCTGATCCGCTGTTCTGGCTCTCTTTGCCTGTCTGTCCTTCTCCCTACACTCAGTGATTCTCTTCTTCTGCTCCTCTACCTACTACATATGCACTAACAGCCTAGATAAATCCATGTCCCTATTCAGCATAGCCCCCTTATATTCAAGTACTCAGTCATCCAAAAGGTCGGATGAAAATTTCTCATTCGGGCTCTCATATTACCAGCCATCTCTGAAGTATAACGAGCCAGTTGGTTAAACTTCAGAGTGTAATCCTTGACACTCATTTTTCCTTGCTTAAGGTTCATAAACTCCTCAACTTTGGACTCTCTCAACTCAAGGGGAAACAACCGATCTAGGAAAGATTTCACGAACTCACCCTATACCGTAGGCTCAGAACTCTCACCCCAATAATCCTCCCACTCATTATACCACTGGTTCACAACTTCTTTAAGCTGGTAAGATGCTAATTCCACCCCTTCTACCTTATCTACATGAATCACCTTGAAGATCTTCTGCATCTCTTCCACAAACTCCTGTGGATCCTCCTCTACCTTGGTGCCCAAAAACTTGGGCGGGTTAATTCTCATGAACTAACCTACCCTAGTAGCCTCAGATGTGACCGATGAATACCCAACATCTTCCGACCATTGAGTCTGTATGGACTGAGCAAGTATGTGAATGGACTGTCTGAATTCTGCATTCGATACCTCTATTTCGCGAGGCTGAGTGCGGTTAGTCCTCGTCCAGGGAGCTCTGGGTGCCCTAGGTGGGATGGTATGAGTAAGTGAGACTCCCAGAGTAGAATTAATCTCCGAAGTCTGAGCTATGATTTGGGTCCTCATCCCATGAGTGGGACGGACCCCATCTGTTTGTGCATTCTGATCGATAGTACAACCGGGAGGCATAATTGTTTTTTAGAAATGCAAGAGATCATGGATTAAAGAACAGATTAGATGCCAAAGCATGAACTAAATTACAAAGAGGGGAAACATTACTAAACGCCTAGTAGCCTCCTGCTTATAAGTGTGGCGCGCTACACACCAATAAATAAGACTCTACCCGATGTGATTTCAAAGACCCCCTGGGACCATAAATCGTGCTATGATACCAAGTTTTCCACGACCCAAGCTGGGGGCCCTGGCCGCAATAGACATCCTGAACCCTGGAGCCCTAGGCGCCCGTATCTGTCAAGTAATCATGCACAACATTCATTTATTAGAGAAAAATGCATAATTATATAACAAAACAGAATCATGGTCATAAGTCTGATATAAATTCAACAAGGTTAAATGAAATCCAAAACCATCTAATGACATCTGAAAGCCATCTGCGAAACCTCTACTACATGGCTAATAACAACTGTCTGAAAACTGGTACAAGGCCCCCAGTTGACCAAAACCATAACTAATAATAAATGTCTGAAGATAATTAGGCCTTTTGAAATATAGAAGGCTCACCAAATGGACTCTGCACTGCTGTCTGAAGAAATCTACTGCTTATCTGGACCCCTAGACTGTGCCTAAGAACCTGGAAAGTAGAGGGTCAATACAGATGTACTGGTACTTAGAGTAATCCAAAATAAAGATTTTAATGTAACTAAAATAGTTGAGAGTTAGTTATAAAACATCATATAGGATATAAATTCCAAAACATATGGACCTTTTTGATAATCATAAAACCTTTCTATCAATGCAATTTCTGATCTTTGTATTACTTCTGAGTTAGGTGGAACTCTCCTATAAGTTTGATATTCCACGGGCTATATAGAATCCATCATTGACTCAGTGGGGAAGCCCCCAACCCAAGTGTGTCACAAGGGTTGGAGTGTCTGAGTCGAATACGCCACAGGGCACTAGGCCAGCGTATAATAATATACTCGAATCGACAAATCACGATTTTAGGCAATGAGTTGTCTGAACTCGTGCCTTCTTCGGGGAACCACCTAAGCTATCTTTATGTCCAATTTTAGTCTGTTTTGAAAACAGCACCATTCTAATTTCAAAATATAAAAATCTGATTTAAAAAAATGCATTCTATTCTGTTCTGAATTAACATGGCATTATCTGAGTTAGTGTCGCCACACCAAGACTTGCAAGTCCTATTTCGGATCCATAATACATCATGCATGATTCTTTCATCAAAAACTCAATTCAGACCACCCAAACATGCCAATATTATAAGAGATTTTATGTTCCGAAAGCACAAGTCAAAACTATGCAAGGATTATCATTCTTTCAATAACAATGTGGTGGTCCTGAAATCTTTAACAAACCATGAAACTCTTTTCATTATATGTATATTCAACATTTATATACATGCACAACCCTATCTTTTGATTCCACAATCATGTTCAAATCATAGTATAAATCAAGACATTTCATATCATGTTTTTTAAAACAATCCATATCATACGAATAATGGAAAAAATCATATCAAGAGAGGGATTCATTATAATTCATGCTCTCAATTGAATATTCATCCTTAAACACATGCATACATATATAAAGAATTTTAAACCAATTTGGAGAAAGGCCTAAAGACCAAAACAATGTCATTGAGACTTCTAAAACATGATTATAAATCATAAATCTAAAACCTTTTTCTTAAAATCATTATTTCTATGCCCATGAGGATTTTAGGAAAACCCCACATACCTCAATACCAAAAATAATGGATGATTCTTAAAGCCTACGGTTTGGGGATTCTGAATCTTCAATCAATCTTGAAAAGCCATGGTTAAATCTTGAGTTATTTGGGTTTTTATTTAGTTTGAAACCCTAGAGAGTTTTCGTGTGAATTTTTGATGAAAATATGAATAATATGGTCACTTGAGAGTGTAATCCCCTGCTTAAGCTGATAAGGGGTGGAAAATACCTAATATGCCCTTAATGAGATGGAATAAAATATAACTGGGAGCCCGATTTTATAGGCCACCGCGACACACCACAATCGCAGTGGCTCACTGAAAATTGACGAATGAGATTCTTAAGGTCACTGCGATGCGGAGCCATCGCGTTGTCCCACTGGTTGGGACCTAAAACTTCAGCGCGACACACCACAATCGTGCTAGGCTACTGGAATTTGACAATTGCTAAGTAGACCCCCTCTGCAATGCGCCAAGCACCAAAATGACGGTGTTTTATGACTAGGACTTAAACTAGCCATAACATCTTGCTCGGGTATCATATTTGGGCGAATCTTATATCGATAGAAAGCTCATTCAATTTTACACGTAATAAAAATTTAAAATTAGGAAAATTAGATATGTTTAAACTTTACTCACTTTGGAAGTCAAAAAAATGAGACTAAGTGTCTTTGACACTATTCAGGTCATTTAACTCTAAGATCATATTACCACGAGCTAATGCACGGATGATGCGGGGCGTTATAGTTTTGGTGGGTGGTCGCTCGGACAATGTCTTGCCTTTATTTTATGGTGGTGGTTTAGCTTTCCTGCTTCCTTTGGACTTTTTGAGGTGTGTTTCCTTAATGAGATGTTCTTTTGGATGATCACATCTCAAGCCTGTCACTATGGAAAACTCTTTCATGCCAAAATAAATCGGCATGCCACAATAGTTAATCCAGATTTCGTCCATATCCCCCTCCTTCAAATCTTTATCATCCCCCACGTACTTGATCCTGCGTTTGAGAAGACCATATATCATGCTCATTTGTAAACGAGCATTGTTGTCCTCAGGCAGTTTAAGAAAGTATCCAAAGCTACTAGTCTTAAAAATTCGCCTAGTTTTTTCTTCTTCGTACTATTCCTAAAATCATCAAAAATTTTCCCCATAAGAGATTTAAGTAATAAATCACCAGTAAATTCTGCAGGGTTATCTATCGGCATCTTAACTTATACCTGTCAATACTTATAGTTTTGATAGGATCATGTTAGGATTTTGATCTTAATTTATGTCCCATTGATGATGCATTATCATCATCTTAATCATCATCATCTTTCTCACTCTCTACTTCCTCCTCTTATTCTTTATCTTCTTCTTCTTCCACCTCACTTTTATATTCCTCACCACCCTCTACAGACTCTTCTCCACCTCTCTCAACATCATTTTCATAACTTTTCTTAGCTTCACTTTTTCCTAACTGAGATTGTTCAGGAAGCTCCTCTGAATTCATCTTTACTCTAGCCTTTTTTGTTAGGTGGTCAGAAGTTAATCCATCTTAACTTTCTTTTATTTTGGGAGACATTTTTTACCTAAAAACTAGAGAAAAACAAAAATACATAGAATTAATGTCTACATAATTTTTTTAAAAAGGTAACACAAAATCAATAAATTTTTATATAACACATTACAAAAATTATTCCAACGGATAACTCATCTGTTGGAACAGATAAATCATCTGTTACAACATATGCATAACCTGTTGCAATAGATGAACAACCTATTGGAAGATATCAAAACAGTCTTGCTACTGGTTTGTTTTCTTCCAACATCAGATACATCTGTTGCAATAGCTGGTTAATTTGTTGGAAGAGTTATTTTATTTTATGCCAACAACCGATCTATTTGTTGCAATAGATGGAGAATCTGTTTGAAGACCTATTTTAATATCTCCCAACAAATATTTAACCTGTTGCAACAGGTGGGTCATATTTTGGAAGTTATCGAAACAAGTAGCAGTTTTGTTTTAATAACTTCCAATAGATTACCCATTTTTTGTAACAAATGGATCATCTTTTGGATGAAATTGAATCAGGTCTTTCATATCTCCATCAGATGTGTAATCTGTTGTGTAATACAGCACCCCAACCCCACCAATACCAACACCACCAACACCACAACGAATACCACCAATACCACCAATACCAATACCAATGCCAATACAACTACCAACACCAACACCACCAATACCAGCACTAACACCACCAATACCAACACTAGCAATACCAACACCAGCACCACCAATACCAACACCACCAATATCAATACCACCAATACCAACACCACCAATACCAACACCACCAACACCAACACAAATACCACCAACAACGCCAACACCAATACCACCAATACCAATACCAACACCTACACAACCAATATAAATACCATCACCAATACCAATACCACCACTAATACCAACACCACCAAGACCACCAACACCAATAATACAAACACCACCAATAGCTAGCAACAATACCACAAACATCATCCAAAAATACCACAGCAGTCAATAGAATATTATGATAAAAACTAGGATTTTCTTGAGTTCTTCCTATATTTTTTAGCATCAAAACTCAAAATTGTTAACCCATTTTCGAATATAATACAACTAAAAGTCTTTTTTTCATCATTAACTAAAAAGCCCTAATTTTTAGAAAAAACAACAAATATAGGAGTCTTCTCGAACTTTGTTACCTGCGAAGAGATAGAAAACAATGGATACAAGCAAGAAAAAAGTCAAAAATAACAACTATGTGGTCAAAAATGGGAAAATAATTAATTTGTTGTAAAGGGTTGAGCAATATATTGAGTAGTTGTTTGTAATGTTGAGAGAGAAAGAGAATAAAGAGAACACAAGATTTGAAATGGTGAAATATTTTTCTCGTAAATGTATGATTTGTATGGGTTGATGACTCTGGTCAGGATGAACACAATACCAATATCATGCAATTACAACGTTATCAATTGAAATTGTAGTTGAACCAATGAACTCATCCTTAATTCTAGATAAATCAACTTGGATGTTTCAAACAATGTCTTGATTTGAATCATTTCAATTCAAATTGATTAATTGATGACTCCGGTCCGGACAAACATAATACCAATATCATATAATTTCAACAACATCAATTGAAATTATAGTTGAACCTATGAACTCATCCTTAATTCTAGCTAAATCAATTTAGATATTTAAAACAATGGTTTAATCTGAATTATTTCAATTTCAATTGATCAATTAATGACTCTGGTCAGGATGAATACAATATCAATATTATACAATTGCAACGACATCAATTGATGTTGTAGTTTAACCTATGAACCCATCCTTAATTCTAGCTAAATCAATTTAGATATTTCAAATAATGGCTTGATAAGAATTATTTCAATTCAAATTGATCAATTGATGACTCAAGTCAAGACAAACACAATACCAACACATGCAATTGCAACGACATCAATTAAAATTATAGTTAAGCATATGAACTCATCCTTAATTCTAGCTAAATAGATTTACATATTTCAAATAATGGCTTGATATGAATAATTTCAATTCAAATTAATCAATTGATGACTCCGATTAGGACGAACACAATACCAATATCATGTAATTGCAACAACATCAATTAAAATTGTAGTTGAACCAATGAACTAATCCTTAATTTTAGCTAAATAAATTTAGATATTTCAAATAATGACTTAATTTGAATCATTTTAACTCAAATTGATCAATTGATGACTCCGGTCAGGACGAACATAATACCAACATCACGTAAATGCAATGACATCAATTGAAATTGTAGTTGAACCTATGAACTCATCCTTAAGTCTAAATAAATAAATTTAGATATTTCAAACAATGGCTTGATTTGAATCATTTTAACTCAAATTGATCAATAGATGACTCCGGTCAGGATGACCACAATACCAAGAGCATGCAATTTCAACGACATCAATTGAAATTATAGTTGAACCTATAAACTCATCCTTAATTAAGATAAATTATAGTTGAACCTATGAACTCGTCCTGAATAAATAGAGGACTAACTTGTTGCAACAGATGACACATCTATGGAAAATTATCAAATAATTATAGACATATATTAAAATAGATGGTCAACATATTGCAACAGATGACTTATCTATTGGAAATTATCAAAAATATAATGACATCTGTTGCAATAGATGACTTACCTGTTAGAAATTTTCAAATAGATGTTGTCATCTATTGCGATAGCTAACTGATTTATTGAAAATTGTCAAACAAATGTAGATATCTGTTGCAACAGATTATCTTTTTTTAGATCTTTTTTTATTTTAAAGCAATTTTCTATCCGAAATTTAAAAAAAACTAAGGCGGTAAAAAGTTTTTTTGGATAACTCAAAAATCTCCTCCCTGAGTGGTTTAATCTTGTCTTTTCAATGTCACCATCACCGTCTTCTCATTCTCCTCAAAGCGTTTCACCACCATAAATTATTAATAAATATTTTAACTCTTCTCTAGAGTTTTCTCTCCTTCAACCATAAAATAATTCATCTCTCTTCTTTCTCTTTCTCTCCTCTTTAGGGTAATCCCAACTGTCTCTTATTTTTCTCTCTTATCTCTCCTCTTTCTCCTAAGGATCCTTTTGGATCTCAACCAATCTATATATTTTCTTAATTAAAATTGGCATTTTGATCCTTTTGCTTTTGACATGGCAGGTATGGTGTAACACCCCGTACTTTTGCCTAGCGTAAATTCATCCTAAAAATATCAAAGGCTTCCTTTAAAGATGAATACACTATTATACATATGGAATTTTTAAGATTTTGACTTTCTGTTGCGTAGGAAATTCAATAAGCTTTCCATCGATATAAAATTTGCCTAGATCCGATAACCGAGTAAAAAGTTATGGTGATTTTAAGTTTCAGTCGTTAAACACCGTCATTCAAGCCAGTAGCGCATCGCGGAGTGTGTTAAAATAGCAATTGTCAGTCTCCAGTGTTGTCCCACGATATTAGCGCATCACTCCCATTTCACAATTGATAATTTTTAGTGAGGCAACGCGATTCCACCGCATCGCGCCAAGGACCAAAATCACATTCAGTGAGACACCGCGATGGCGCCACATCGCGCCATCAACCAAGTTCCTAATTTTCTACTTTCCAGTGACATGGAGCAATAGTGTCGCGTCATGCCAAGGGCCTAGATCGATATTTTTCAGTTAATTTCCAGTTTTAAGTTCCGAGCTTTAAATTATTCCAGGGGTATTTGAGTCTTTCTCCATAGCCCCAGTCAGCTTTTAACACAAAAATCAACCTTAATAAACCTAGTTACACCATTATTCATTTAGTTTTTTCCCAAATTAAATCATTCTCTCTTAATAGGAAAAACCCTAGTTCAAGAATCAAGGTCAATCCTCAAGAATATCACCAAGAGCCTTCAAGAACTCTTTTTCTCAGGTATGTTAGATATTCATTCATGGGTCCCTTTCACCATGAAGTTCAAGAATCCTTTTTCAACGTACAAAGATTGAGTATTTATGATTTCCATGTTTGAATTAGATTGAATTCATATTCTTGATATTAGTTGGGTTAAGATCCATGACTTAAGTGCAAGTTTCATGAAATTAAATAGCATGTATAACAAATATGTGATTATCTTGATAAACTCTTGAATTTATATAGTGATTAATGCATCTATGATCTTGATTTAGTTTTCAATCCATGATTGTGATAAGATTCATGAAAATAGAATAGTATTTAGGGGGAAATTAAATGAATTGTATGTTGAATCCATGAAATTGCAAGTTTGGGCATTATAGTTGCCATGTTTATATGTTATCCATGATTATATGTATTAAGTTGTGCCCCCCAAGTGTTTGATAGAATGTCCATATGAATTAAATGATGCAATCATGACATGCTAGTATATTTAATGCATTACAAATGTTTGATAAAATGTCTCTATGATTGAATCATGACCGAGTGAACATTGGTATGTTATTCAAGATTATGCTTTGCATTACTTTTCATGCTATCGAGTCCTGGGGATATTTAATACCCGATAATTTAGCAGTTTACTTAGAGCTAGTGTCAGTTACAGAATAGTATCAATCATGTCACGATCAATAGTACTCTCAGTCCGTTACAGAAATCAGTCAGTTACAAAACTTAGGAAAACTCAGTAATCTCAGTATCAATCCGGTACAGTTCAGTATACTCATTTCAGTGTCTTTCAGTTAGGAGTAAGATTCAGCACCGAGTGAGCCTAGGGATGGGCGCATACCCATTAGTTAGGACTGGGTCCCTATAATCAATCCCTAAGTTCCAGAACTACGTAGCCAGCGTAGGTTGTGAGATGTCACCCGATAGGTAGGACTGACATACTCAGGGATCAGCTGCTAGTTTAGGATTGATCTCAGGGGTCACCCATTAGTTAGGACTGACTCCACAACAGTTGTCTTTACCCGTGGAATGGTACTGACACTCTTCCAATTGGGGTTACAGATTGGACCCCAGCTCAGTTATCTATTAGTTCAGATTGGGGCATGTCGGTTAGATAATTACCTCTCACAGTTTTTGTTTTAGTCTCAGTCTTTAGAATAGAACTCAGTTCAGTTCTATAGAATTAGAACTATCAGATACAGTCACTTAGTTATCAGTAATTTAGATTATCAGTGATCTCAGATTATTAGTATATTTAGTTATCAGTTATCAGATCCAGTTCCAGTATACTGAGTTACAGTTTGCACAGTATGTTCAGTAGTTACAGATCCTCCATGTATGCTAATCCAGCTCTTGTATATCATTTAGCTAGTTATTGTTCAAGAATATAAACCCATGCATTCAGTCTTACATCATCTAGAATACCAGTACATTCCCGTACTAACACATACTTCCATGCGCTATGATGTTTTATATCATAGGTTCGGATGCTCAGGTTTCTAACCACGTTTAGTCAGATTCAGCCAATAGTATCAAATCCAGTAGTGAGTCCTCATCTATCGAGGACATACTTTTATTTTAGTATCTCAATAGATGTAGTAGTTTAGTAGATGGAGTTAGTTGGGGGATTATCTCATCAACTCAACTTTCAGACAGATCCAGTTAGAGGCTTTTCAGACTAGATTTTCAGATAGTAATCATTTTTGCAAATGTTATATTTTATCAGTATTTTAGATATTTTGAATCTTATGGCATTTCAGCCTATTATTCTGCATTTATTTCAGTATTATTATTCAGTGCTCACAGCAGATATCATTCATGGTTTATCTTGTGATCTTTCGGGATCGTAAGTACCGTGTGATGACTAGGGTGTAGTCTTGGGTCGTTACATAAAGTTTACTATTAGATCTGCACTCTCTATTATTATTCTTGCCTTCTCGTCTTATTCTTTGCATGTTTCATCAAATCTTTCATATTTTTTATATGAGAATTAAAATTGTGAATATCATATTTTTATATTGGTTATTTAAATTAGTTATTTACATCTGTTGTTTTTATTTATTTATCCATTACCCATATATTATTTATTAAAAAAATTGAAGGAAAGGTGTTTTTTAAGTCTTGAATGAACGAACCATTGTTTTTATTAAAATATGAGAAAAGTCATTTATTGGGAGAAATTAAAAAGCCTTGTTAGCAGTATTATTTTTTTATTTTTTATTTTTTTCATTGTTGTTGATGTTGTTGGTGGTGGTGGTGGTGGTGTCGCAACAGGTGGAACATATGGTGAAAGATATTAAAATAAGTATTCCAACAGATTCTCCATCTATTGCAATTGATCAATTATTTGTTGGAATAAATCCAACAACTCTTCCAACAGATGAACCATATGTTGCAATATGTTGGCCACCAATTGCAATAGATGGATAATCTGTAGCAATAGATAGGTCATCTATTGGAACGCTTGTTGTAATGTGTTGTATTTATTGAATTTTGTGTTACCCTTTTTTTAAGTTATGCAGACATCAATTGTAATGTTTCTTTTTTTTTCTCTTATTTGTAGATAAAAGATATCTCCCAAAAGAAAAGAAAGTGAAAGTGGATCAACTTTTTCCCAACCAACATAAAAGGCTAGAGTAAAGATGGATTCAGAGGAATAAGCTGCTTTTAGATGGAACCACTTCATATGTAGGAGGTATGTATTACTGATCATGTTATCATGAAAATACATATAGAGTACACTGATCTTGTGAATGTTTCTTTTTACCGATTAGGCATTAATCATTCAAACAAGATATTATATTTTATAGTTAAGATTAATAGGTTCGAACTGATAAGGCTGAGGGACCAAGTAGGTGGTGTCGATACCCTATTATGGTTTAATAATGTTTAATGTTTATATGTTAAGTTTGGAGAAGGGATCAATTTTTTTGGTGGTAGTGTAAATATTCAGTAGTGATTGGATTTATTTTAAAGGTTTAATGGACGTTTAAAAGGCCTCCGAAGCCTCGCACTGCTGTAAACAAGAATGGAAATCAATATAGTTCTTGCCTTGGTCGAAATTTATATGGATGGGTTGCTCGTGGTGATGATTATACAGCAGAAAGTGCTTGGGAGAATAACTGTAAGTGAAAAGAGAGGTGATGAAGACTATATATCAACTCAGACCTTATTAAATAAGGAACACAGGGTAGCAAGGAACGTGTAACGAACCTAGCTGATGAAATTAACATGAAAAAAGGAAAAAACTGAATGATCTAAGCAAATGAACGTGTATCCAAAAATTAAAATCCATCACTCATTATTGAAAAGAAAAATAGTGAAGTGGACTGGAGCTGTACACTTTGCTAGGAAACTAGGACTAGTTAGTATGATCTGACTGATCATCTCCAAGAAATGAATAAAAATCCAAGGAAACAACTTTGCGAGCACCGAGGGTTGGAAATATGGACAATTAGGAACAAAACATAAACAAACAACTCCTGAAGTAAACATAAGGGATCAATCCAAGGTGGCAATTTCTGAAGTTAAACTTGCATCTCAGGCCTTCTAGTTGTGGTTTAGGTCAGGTCAAAGGCATTGGATTTCTGCCCAACTTCAGGCCATTTTATTTTTACTATCATTGACCTAATCAGAATCACAAACAAAAGACATGAGATATAATTTAGACATCAAAAATTAATGCCTTGGCTACCCTTATTTTTGCTTCAAGAGTTCTTGGTTTAAGTTTCATTCCTAACTGTACATATTTCTAATCCTCGATGCTCGCAAAGCGGTTTCTTTAGAGTTCTGTTCCTTTATTTGGAGGTGATAATTTAGGCCATGCTAACTAGCCGTAGTTACCTAGCAAAGTGTCCAGCTCCAATCCACTTTACCATTTTTCTTTCCAACAACGACTGACAGATTTTTATTTTGGGATACTCTTTCATATTTATAGCTCATTCATTTTTTCATCTTTCAAGTTAATTTCATTGGCCAGATTGACTAGAAGTTCCTTGCTTGCTACTCTGTGTTTCCTCTTTAACAAGGTCTGAGATGATATAAGTCATTAAAAAACTCCTCTTTCCCATGAACGTATTCTTCTACAGCACGTTCTGCCGTATAATCGTCTTCTCCCGAGAAACCACCCATATAAATTTGGACGAGGGAAATTTCTATTGGTTTTTCATTCTTGTTTGTTGCACTAAGAGGCTTCGAAGGCCTTCTCAAAGTCCACTGTACCATTAAAATAAGTTCAATCACTATTAAATCTCTATACTGCCATTAAATAGTGATCCCTTCATAAAACTTGACACATAACATAAGCAAAATCGCTATTAAATTGTTCCAGGGTATCGACACCATCTTTTTGGAACCCTTCAGCCTTATCAGTTCGCACCTATCAAACTTAACAATAAAATACACGATCTTGTTTGAAGGATCAATGCCTAATCGGTAAAAAAAATCATTAACAAAATCATTTACATTATGTGTATTGTCACAATAATCTGATCAGTAATACATAACTCCCACACATGAAAGTGGATCCATGCATCTATACGCACCTTATTCTTCCTACCTCATCAATGTCAAACAATGTTTAATCTTCAGTTCCCATCATGAAATAGTGTACAAAACTACGAAGGCTCAAAGGGTAACCATTTTCAATGTCAAAAGACTACATGACCGTCAAGAAAAACAAATGCTAAATATGTAATGCACCATGATCGTTGTAATAGTAAACTTATGTTGTTGTTTGTTATGAACTTTGATAATTTTAACTCATTGTTGGGGATGTAAATGTTAATATTTATTATATAAAATATGTTTTTATTAACTTATGAATCAATAAAAAGAGGTAAAATAGGAACTAAATAGACAGACTACAAAAAATATTTTTAGCAGATTACTCATCTGTTGCAGTAGATGGACATTTACTGAAAAAACATAATACAGTTCATCAATCTGTATTGCGTTCAACCAACAGAGAACCAATATATTGCAAGAGATGGGTATTCTGTTGGAAAAACTCAACACCCTCTTCTTCCAAAAGACAGCACAGCTATTGCGATAGATCTACTGGAAGAACATAATACACTCTTTCCCCTGCTTTACGTTTTTCCAACAAATGACAAACCTGTTTCAACAGATGGTCCATCTGTTGGTAAAACTAACTAAAAATGGTTGTCAATAAAAAAAGATTATTGAGAGGGAGAAAAGTCATGACTTTTTGATTATTTAATAAAGAAAAATGGTTCGTAAATAGATAGTAAGGAAATAAATGATAGACACAATTTAAAACTGTAAAAAATAGTCATTTAATTTTAATAACTAATGTTAATATTAAATAGGCAAAAAGTCGTGAATTTTCACCTTTTTGGTTTTTAAATTATTTTTTAAATTTAAATAATCGAAAAGTTTAAATTAATTAAGGGATATAATATTAAAAAGAGGTGAACAGTCGGGACTTTTTGTCTAACACATTCAAAACAACTGATGAATCAAATTTCTCATCTATTGCAACTAATCAATTAGTTGTTGGAAGAAATCAAAACAACTCTTCCAACAGATGGTCCATCTTTCACAATAACTAACTCATTTGTTGCACACATGGACCATTCATTGTGACAAATAGGTTATCTGTTGCAACAACACAATAAAAATAGTTATTATTAAAAAAAATGATTATTGAAAAGGTGAAAAGTCTTTGATTATTTAATTAATAAAAATGGTTATTTAATTTTAAAAACTAATTAATATTAAAAAGCTGAAAAGTCTTGACTTTTTACAATGATCAAAAAGTCACCAGTTTGATTTAATTAAGTCATGACTTTTCACAGTAATCAAAACGTCACCAGTTTGATTTAATTAAGGCATGTAATTAATAAAATGGAGGTGAACAGTCATGACTTTTTGTCTAACACATTCTAATTCAATCCTCTATAAATAAGTCCCTCCTTACTTGTTCATTCTACTCTACTTTATTTACTTCTTGCATCTTGTCGTTCATATTACATCTACAACCGCTTCTCTTCAAAGAGTAAATTCCTTTTTCGTTGAGGTAAGTTTTTTTTGTAAGTCTACAAATTGGTAGTATATGTTGTATTACATTCGAATTTTCTTTTCTTTTATTTATTGTTTTACCTTTCTGGTTATTGCATGCATGTAATTCTAGATATGGATGATATAGTCTTAGATATGAAAAGTCTGCACGACACCATGCGGAAACTTAAAAGGAAGGTTAATGAACTCCAGTAGGTAGCTCTATTGTTGACAGGAGGGTATACAGGAACTGCCCGATTACAGTATCCCAGAGAGTTACCTCAACAGATCTTGTGGAGTTAGAGATGACTGATTTTGATGTCATTCTCGAATGGATTGGATTCACTCATGTTATTCCTAAGTTGATTGCAGAAATAGAGTTGTTCAGTTTTAGTTTCCTAATGAACCAGTCATTAAATAGAGGGGTAGTGCCTCTGTGTTTAGGGGCCAGATTATTTCCTATCTTAAAGTAAGAAAAATGATTTCTAAGAAGTGTGTTTATCATCTTGTTCAAGTCAAAGCCTCTAGTTCTGAGACTCCAAGTCTCTAGTCAGTTTCAGTAGTAAGGAAATTTCCAGATATGTTCCCTGAAAACCTTCCCGGAGTACCTCCGAAAAGGGAAATTAACTTCAGAATAAATCTCCTTCCAGATACCCAGCCTATCTTTATTCCATCTATAGAATGTCTCCAGCTAAGCTTAAGGAGTTCAAAGAACAATTGAAAGATCTCCTAGATAAGGGATTTATTAGGCCCAGTATTTCCCTATGGGGTACACCAATCCTGTTCATTTGTAAGAAAGATGGTTCTCACAGAATATACAGCGATTACTGTCAGTTGCACAAAGTCATAATCAAGAATAAATATCCACTCCCTAGAATTGATGACTTATTCAACCAAACTTTAGGGTGCCGATTATAAGATAGACTTTAGATCCGATTATCAGTAGCTTAGAGTCATAGAATGTGGCATTCCGAAGATAGCTTTTAGAACTCGGTATGGTCACTTTGAATTCATAGTTATGTTCTTTGGACTAACGGATACCCCGGCAGCTTTCATGGACTTGATGAATGGAGTGTTCAAGCAGTACTTGGACATGTTCATCATAGTATTCATTGATGAGATTCTTGTCTATTCCTGATACGAAAAACAAAGCTAGAAACCAAAACTATAACTAAAGAAGAGAGATGAATATGATAACAATGACACAAGATAAAACAAGACACGGATTCAACACAAACACAACAGAAATTGCATCAAAAATAAAGATAGATAGTGAGACCAAGATTATTACAAGATTAAGAACCAAGTGTATTTCAACACCAACCCCTAATGAATATAATAATCAAAACCACACTCTTACGGTGAGCGACAAGGGAATCAACTCACCTCAAGATCCATCATTTCCGATCAAAGGTCAATATTGGATTTTCCAAGCCCCATACTAAGGATGGATTTTACAAGCCCTAACTAAGACTACACTAAGGTGGTTTACTCTCAAGAGATAGGATTTTCAAGTGTTTCATATATTCATCATTCAAAACTAATGAGAAAAGACCTAAAAGAGACTATATATAGTATATTACAAAAGAAAGACAAAATGACTCCAATGCCCTTAATATGGAGGGGTGGCCATGGAGTGTCATTTAGACAAGTCTAAATAACAAAAATTCCCTCAAGGTTAAGTGACCGAAATTCCCTTAATAAAGGGAACAAAACCTATGAACCACCAAGTATGGCCCAAACCCGAGATTCCTCAAGTCATCAAGGCTCCAAGCAATCTTCCATATTCAGATCTGTTTAATGGCATGCTCAAGACGATCCCTCTAAGTATGATCCCATGCGCTCCATGCGACCAAAACTTGATTCTTCATATAGTGAATTTGAATGATGTTATCGAAAGCTAAAGCGGCCATTTGACTTATATCATCCTCTCCTTCTTGAAAAGGATTCAACCTCGAATATGTACCATGCAAAACTAGAGAAAGGACAAACAAGCACAACATCCTCATGGCATGAGGGTTAGGGTTTGCACAATAATAAATATCATCACGCCAAGGCAGCGCATACTTAAAGTATAACCAAAGATTCTTTGAATGAAATATGAAAAACTCAATGAAAGATGTACAAAGGATTTGGTTATAGGATTCACCAAAAGCGACACTTTGCTTGTCATGTAGACCAAGCAACAAGTTGGGTGCACCAACATCTCCATTTCTATATTTGGCACTAGGGTCAAACGAGAAGAGTGGCCACAGACACGGGTCTAGACAACACTCCTTTTTCCCGTGGTCTCCACCCAAACTAAACGGCATACTCTTTACAATAGCATACATATCATCCAAAGCAAATACAGAGTGGAGAAAGGTATCACTCAAGTTGACTTCTACTAAGGAGCCCTCATGTGTGTACTCACTACTAGTTTACCAATCATCACCACGAATACTCTCAACAATAAAGTCACACAAATTAGAAGGAGAAGTAGTTTCCAAGACTATACATCCCTTACCCTTAAGAGTACTCTCATCTTCCAAGAAAATATTTCCATCTTTAGGAGGAATGTTGTCACACCATAGTGGGTTAGTATATCGGTTATAGCTTCCAAGGTAAGCTATACCATCATTTCACCACTAGGTTTATTAGGAGTGTTTATATCATCTTCAAATAAGACATTATACCTAAAGAGAGCATGATCTATTTCACGGGCAGATTCGGAACAAACACGTTCATCACTCTCTAAAAGATCAATATTAAGTTTCAAAGAGATTTCAAGTATAAGATTATCCCAAGAATAGCTCTCGGGTTCACTCCCATTTTGTTGACCAACATTTTCAAATACTTCCCTCACTTGAGTTCTATTAAGAACATCAGAAATAACCTCAAGAGGCAGGCAAGTTTCACACATAAGCTGATCAACACCAATTACATAAGACGATGTACTTTTGTTCAACATGTTGGATTCAACACTAGGTGAGCATAAATTGATCTTACAAGAAAATTCAATTTCGTCATCAATAGAATCAACTAGTGTATCCACACTCACAATATGTACATCATCAACAAGAGGCAAAGAATCATTAGACTCACAAGTAAGTAACCTACAACTCATACGCAATAGGCTACTAGCCACACAATTATCATTCACATGCACCAAAGTGTAAGATTTAGCTATTTTACCTTGTAGTTCACATGAGCTATAGTCTTCATTTTGATGTGTGTCCAGGCATCCCACTTTCTCCCATGGACCTACCATATGATCTAATATCTCATTCACCATAGCCATGTCTCGGGAAATAGTATCAAGGTAGGCTAAAATGACATTGGTAATATTGTTCTCCATGGTTTGAGAGGTGGAAGCCTCGGGTTCCATTGCAATTGTACCAAAAACAGACAAAGAAACAAACCTACCAAATAAACAAACAAGATTAGTAGTAAAAGCTCCTGACCAACACTCATAGACACTCATTTTTATGATCTTCACAATTGGAGAGGTGAATATTGGAAGTTGCTTATACTCCGGTAGTCAATAAGATGTCAATTCTACTTGGCGACCGAAATGAATTCTTGTTTGATCGACTCAAGACACAAACAAAATTTACGTACGAACATGAAACAAAGAAATTACTACTAGTTAAAAATGAGAAAAATACACAAATAATGAAGACACAAAAGAAATGGATTCAAAGGACTAATTGACAACCTAGTAGGAGTGCACTAGTTTGTTAATTAGTTCTAGAACCAAGTAATGAAACCAAGAATCAACAATTAGAAACTAAAAAATTCCAAATTTGAGCTTATTAGTGACGTGTACAGTAGAAATGGTGATGTGGCAGCATGCAATTGGTCTTGGTCCCACACGAATTTAAGTCAAAAATTTGAAATTTCAATATTCACACAACTTGGAATGGATGACAATTGATTTTGGAGGGAAAGTAAAAGCCTTGTAGTCTTTTTCAACTTTTCAAACTCAAAAAGGTGAGATTTGACTTTACTAGTCCCACCAGACAAGGTCCCTTGATTAAGGAAAAGTGGTTGTCAAGTCAAGGAAGTGATGTGTGCAAGTCTTCTCACAAAAAACTTTACAACTTTCGTCTTACAACTTTTTGGATCTATTTTACACTTTTTGTTGTCTTAAGTTGTAAGAATGGATGAAGAACAAGATGAAAACAACAACCTTTAAGATCACAATAACAACTTCTTCAAGAACACAATACAACACCACCAATTGTCAACAATGAGGTACAACATATGGCCATCTTTAAGTCACCACAAATGGTCAATTTTATAAGCTCAACTTTACATCAAGACACTTTTAGTGTTGGTGATAAAGAAACCAACACTAGAAATATACTAAACAAGTAAAAGACTACTAGATCTAGTATAAATCCTGGCCAAGACAACTTCCCAAGAACACCAATTTTCCTCGGCCAAGAACAAGATCTTCAAGAAGACCTTTTTTTTAATTTTAAACAAGCAAGCCCAAGATTTGATCTTGTAGGAACAAGATCAAGCCACTCTTTGATACCAAATGATACGGAAAACAAAGATAGAAATTGAAACTATAACTAAAGAAAGGAGATAAGGATGATAACAATGACACAAGATGAAATAAGACATGGATTCAACACAAACACAAGAGAAATTGCATAGAAAATAAAGATAGATAGTGAGCCCAAGTGTATTTCAACACTAACCCCTAGTGAATGTAATAATCAAAACCACACTCTTATGGTGACCGCCAAGGGAATCAACTCACCTCAAGATTCACTGTTTCCAAGCAAAGGTCAATATTGGCTTTTCAAAGCCCTATACTAAGGATGGCTTTTACAAACCCTAAATAAGACTACACTAAGGTGTTCTACTCTCAAAAAAAAGGATTTTAAAGTGTTTCATACATTCATAATTCAAAACTAATGAGAAAAGACCTAAAAGAGACTATATATAGTACATTACAAAAGAAAGAAAAAATGACTCCAATGCCATTAATGAGGTGGGGTGGCCATGAAGTGTCATTTAAACAAGTCTAAATGACCAAAATTCCCTCAAGTCTAAGTGACCAAAATTCCCTTAATAAAGGGAACTAAAACCGTGAACCACCAAGTGTGGCCAAAACTCGAGATTCCTCAAGTCATCAAGGCTCTAAGAAATCTTTCACACTCAAGTTTGTTTAATGGCATGCTCAAGATGACCCCTCCAATTATGATCTCGTGCCCTCCATGCGACACAAGTTTCATTCTTCACATAGTGACTTTGAATGATGTCATCTAAAGCTAAAGTGGACATTTGACTTGTATCAATTCCCGTAGTGAGAATGATCATGCAGATCATCTAAGAATTATGTTGCAAACTCTTAGAGCTTATCAGTTGTTCACCAAATTTAGTAAGTACGAATTTTGTCTAAGATCGATAGCTTTTCTTGGCCATATTATTTTCGGTGATTTCAATAGAGTTGACCCTCAGAAGATCGAAGCAGTGGGAAATTAGCCTAGACCTATCTCTATATCAGATATTAAGAGTTTCTTGGACTTGGATGGCTATTACAAATGGCTTGTTGAGGGGTTTTCTACTATTTCATCCCCCATGTATCGATTGACTCATAAGAAAGTCAAATTCTAATGGTTAGATTCTTGCGAGAAGAGTTTTTAGGAGTTGAAGACTCGACTCACATCTGCTATAGTATTGACTCTGCCAGATGGTTTAGATGGATTTATGGTTTACTGTGATGCTTCCATATTTATTCTTGGTTGTGTGTTGATGCAGAGAGGTAAGGTCATATCTTATGCCTCTAGACATCTTAAGCCCCATGAAAAAAATTATCCTACCCATGATCTTGAGTTGGTAGTTGTTGTGTTTGCTTTGAAAATATGGAGACATTAACCTTTTTGGGTTCATGCGAATGTGTTCATTGACCATAAAAGTTTACAGTATGTATTCTCACAGAAAGATCTAAATCTTCATCAGAAAAGGTGGCTTGAGTTGTTGAAAGATTACGATATGAGTGTGTTGTATCATCCAAGCAAGGCCAATGTAGTGGCAGATGCCCTTAGTAGGTTGTCTATGAGCAATATTACTCATATTGAGGAGGATAAGAAGAAGTTAGTCAGTGAGGCTAATTAGCTTGCTAGATTAGGTGTTCGATTGGTTGATTCACCAAAAGTTAGTGTATGGGTTCAGAATAGTTCAGAATTATCCTTGGTTGCTGAAGTAAAAGAAAAGCTAGACAGAGACCCTAGTTTGGTTAAGTTAAAGGAGGCAATTAGAGACCAAAAGATGGAGGTTTCTTCTAATGAGGGAGATGGTGTGCTTCATTGTCAGGGTAATAATGTGTTTCGTGTGTTGATGACTTGAGACAGCGAATACTTGTAGAAGTACATTGTACGCGATACTCTATCCTTCCATGAGCCACTAAAATATATCGTAACTTGCGAGAAATCTATTGGTGGAGTGGTATGAGGAGGGATATTGCAGAGTTTGTAGCTAAGTATTCTAATTGACAACAGGTAAAGGTTGAACACTAAAGTCCTAGTGGCACATTGCAGGAGTTTAGTATCCCCACTTGGAAGTGGGAGATGGTAAACATGGATTTTGTGACAGGGTTGCCTCGCACGCGTCGTCAGCATGATTTGATATGGTTCATTGTAGACAGAATGACCAAATCATCTCATTTCCTGCCAGTTCATACTTCTTACTCAGCTGAGGATTATGCCAGGATCTACCTTAGGGAGTTGGTTAGGTTTCATGGGATTCCATTGTCTATTATATCATATAGGGGTACTCAGTTTACCTATTACTTTTGGAAGGCTTTTCAGAAGGTTCTTGGTACCCAAGTTCATCTCAGTACAGTTTTTTATCCTCAGACAGATGGTCAGGCAGAAAGGACTATTCAGACCTTAGAGGATATATTGAGAACATATGTTATTTACTTTGGAAGTAGTTGGGATGATCACATACCTTTGATTGAGTTTGCCTATAACAAAAGCTATCACTCCAGTATTTTAATGGCTCCGTTTGAGGCTCTTTATGAAAGGAAATGTAGATCTCATATTGGTGGGTTTGAGGTAGGTGAAGCTGCTTTGATAGGACCAAATGCAGTATTTGATGTGAAAGATAAAGTTCAGTTGATTCGGGAGGGGCTGAAGATAGACCAAAGCCATCAGATATCTTATACAGATATGAGGAGAAGAGATCTTGAGTTTGAGGTTGGTGATTTGGTTTATCTGAAAATCTCACCCATGAAGAGAGTGAAGAGATTTGAAAACAAGGGGAAGCTCAGTCCCCGTTATGTTGGACCATATAAGATCTTGAGTCATTTTGGAAAGGTAGCTTATGAGCTAGAGTTGCCTACAGAATTGGCGTCAGTGCATCCAATGTTTCATGTTTCCCTATTAAAGAAGTATATTGGTGATTCAGCTTTTGTTTTCCCATTAGAAAGCATGGATGTTCAGGATAACCTTTCTTACGAAGAAATCCTAGTTGAGATCTTTGATCTTCAGATTTGTAGACTAAGGAACGAAGAAGTTCCCTTGGTCAAAGTTCTTTAGCGGAATCAGTCTAGTGAGGGAGCCACTTAGGAAGCAGAAGCATATATGTGAACCAAGTACCCTCAACTTTTCTCCATGAACTTGGATTCAGCTTAAGGTAATGATTTTCCTCAGATTGACTTTTTTCATTCTCAGTTTTAGCTATGTAATCCATCTCATGTCATTGCATACATTCAGTTCAGTTCATGTATTATATTTTAGACTTAGTTACGAAATCATGTGTTCAGTCATGTATGTTTATTTCATGATCTCAGTTTCCCCAGTGATCTCAGCTAACCAGCCTCATTTGAGGACGAATGTTCCCAAGGGGGATATATTGTAATACCCCATAAGATCCTAACTCAATTCAGCTCACGATTGCATGTTAAAGGAGTCCAAAACTTAGAAATTTCACTAAGTGTTGGGACTTAGTCATTTACAAGGCCCCTAAACTTCGATGATTTTATTTTTGACATTTTCGACCTCAAAACGTTAATTTTTAAGTTGATTCATGATCGGGGTTGTTCAAGGTGTGTCTTGGGTGAGTTTCAAAATTTTCCGACGAACGTAGGGGAATGTTTGGAGAAGCAAAATAGTAAGGGCACCAGGATAGGCCCGCGATGCAGGGCTTAGCCCACCAGAATAGAGATCGTGGCGCGACGCTTAGCCCACCGTCCTGGAGCCCGAAACGCGGGGCTTAGGCCGCCGCCCTGGAGCCTAATGTGTGGGTCAATTCCCTCACCAAAACTCATCCATAACACGAAATTTAGGTCCTCAAGGATCATTATTTGCCCCGTTATTCATAAATTCTCTCAAGAAAATAATCTTCCACCTCAAGAACAAACCCTAACCCATTCTCAAGGAATTCAAGCTTCAAACCTCAAGAAATTCCCAAGAATCTTCACGAAATCATCTAGTGAGGTATGTCTGATGTTCATCCATGGGTTCCTTTTACCCATGGAGTCCAAGAATCCATTTTTGGTTTTAAATTATGAGTTTTTCCATGTTTAAGTTGAAATATCTCCATGAATCTATTGTGAATTCAATTACAAGTTACGTTTATAAGAGTTTTTCAGGTGGGATGGGCCATTACATGTTTTAAATATTGTAATCTTCATGTTAAATCCCTAAGTTATGATTTTAGTCTTGTAATCATATTATTCTCACATGTTTTACCCATTCTCATGCTTATGACTCTCATGTATTTGATGAAATGCCTAAGTGTTGGATTTTGAACAATGATCCCCTACTATGGTTTTAAAGCTTTTATATGGAATTATTTGGCATTATTATTGATTTCACTCAGTACTGGTGGGTTATGAACACCGATACCTATATGATTTACATGAATTCATCTTTTCAAGTACTTAGACAGTTAATCTACGACTTTTATCAATATACTTACACGTTTATAATCATGATGAGCACTATCAGTTATGTAATAATGTTTAGTCTAGTTCAATCTATCTCAGTATCAGTGTCAGTTCAATTGGGAGTAGGATTTAGCACCGACGAACTCAAGGATGAGGGATCACCTAACAGTAGAGGTGTGACCCTTAGTAGCAATCCTCAATTTCTAGAACTACGTAGCCAGCGTAGGTTAGAAATATCTACCTGCCAGTTGAGGGTTGACAGGGTGTTTACGTGCCAGTTGAGGGTGACACATCTAATTAGAGCACCTACCAGTTGAAGGTAACTCATTAGTACTTCGGGACACCAGTATAGTGGATCCACACAGCCAATATTAGTACCCGTGGCAGAGTACTGACACCCTTCCAACTAGGGTTACAGGTTGGACCCCAATTAGCTTAGATTGGGACATGTTGGTTAGATGATACCTCCCACAGTCTCAGTACAGTATTTAGTATTATTCAGTTCAGGTTTGCTTGACCAAGTGTACAGACTTTCAGTTATTCAGTTATACAGTTTACAGTCTTTCAAATTTCAAATTTATTTCAGTTTACTGATTTATGCTTGGTCTTGTATTCTCAGATGTTACAGTTTTCATTATTCTTGTTCAGTTATCTCATGCTATTCAGTTAGTCCTCATTTCATATGCACAGTACCCCATGTATTTTAGCCAAACCTCATCTCATATACTAGTACATTCAATGTACTGACCGAATACTCTTCTTTGCATTATGATGTCTTATATCATAGGTTCAAATGCACAGTTTCCCGGCCACGGTTAGACAGCTCAGCATAATCCAACAGCCGTAGTAGTGAGTCCTCATCCATCGAGTACATGTTATGTTTATTTAGTTATTTCTGCATTTCATTATTCAGTTAAACGGAGTTAGTTGGGGGTCTGTCCCATCAACTCCTCAGTCAGTTTAGAGGCTTTCAGACATTCAGACAAACAGTTAGACAGTTAGTTAGTTACTTTCAATTCTTATCAGTTGTTTCAGACATTTAGTATTTCGCATTTCAATATTTCAGATATACATTACCTTCTCAGTTTATCTTTCGTGCATGTGTTATGTTTGTATTTTATTCAGTACTCATAGCAGGTACCCGGCTTATGGGTTAGCTTGTGGTCACTTGTGACCGTAAGCACCGTTGTCGCGACTAGGGTGTAGCCTCAGATCATGACAGCAATCCCCATAGTCATATATATCTTCTAATAACTGACTATAACACCCAATTCTATAAGGAGTTGATTGGTCATATCACTTGTAGAAGGGCCTTTGCTATTGGGCAATCTATTTTGGAAAGATTGATTGAGGACCTTTGGCGTGGCGTGAGGATTATGGCCCGTAATATGATCCGAACCACATTTGTGATACTTTTCATAAATAGTAATGACGAATCTATCAGAACTTCAGTATTTCACAACCCTCAAACACCACTTGCAGTTCGAATTAGCACATCTAAAAGAAATGACTTTGCTCGAATTAATCACCTTCTTTAGTCTGAAATCTTTTTTCAAGAAAGCAATAAACAAAGAAGTAGATAGTTCGAACTTATTCTTGAATGACATTCCCTTGTAAAAATCAGTCTCATCATCTTGACGATTGCCCAACTGTGTTTATTGAGAAGAACTGCCCACCGTATTGCTCGCAACAACGGGCGTAGGTGTTTGATTATCATCTGAAATATTCATGTCCAAATCATCCCACTTATCATCAAACACGTCTTGTTGTTGTTCTTCTTCTACATTCTGGTTCTCATTCTCTCGATTTTTCAACCACGTACACCCTTAACATTGGCCTAGCTGAATCGCTCAAATAAGTACACAACCGAACCTGATCAATTATTTTGAAAGGTAGTACCCTCTGATTTTCAAAGAAGTTGTGCATGTAGCTGATGATGAGTTCTTCCGATTGACAATTTAGTCCACAATAGTTGATGATTAAGTTCATAAAATCATCATACGAAAATCACTTTGGATTGTCATAGTTATCGTCTTAGTATTTCACCCTTCTTCCACCGCCATACATATCGATTGTTTTTCTCGATCCATTCACCATGACAATCCACCCCTATTGTTAGTACCAAAATAAATATATTTGTTAAAAAAGTTAATAATGACATGATAATAAAATTAATAGTGATTTTATAGTACTGTAACATGAACCCCGACAGATAAATAATCTGTTGCAACAGGTGAATAATATGTTGCAATAGTTCAGTGATTTGTTGTAACACATAACTCACCTATTGAAATTCATGTTACAGTACTATAAAACCTGAAGTTGATTCCAACAGATGAGTCATCTGTTGGAACAGGTGAATCATCTTTTGTAATAGATTATCTATCTCTTGTAACAGATCACTCACATGTTGGGATAGATGTTACAGCACTAAAGAACCTTTAAAGTTGATTCCAACAGATGAGTGACATATTGAAATAGATAACTAACATGTTACAACAGATGACTCACCTGTTGCAACAGATGACTCACCTGTTGCAACAGATGATGCATCTGTTGGAATCAACTTCATATTTTGTTGCAGCAGATGACTCATTTGTTGTAACAAATAACTCATCTATTACAACAGATGACTCCTCTGTTGCAACAAATAACTCGTTTGTTGCAATAAATAACCTATCCGTTCGATTCATGTTACGGCACTATAGAACCATAAACATGAATCCAACATATGAGTCTTCCATTACAACAGATGACTCATCTATCGCAACAGATGAGTCATTTGTTTCAACAGATGAGTCATCTGTTTTAACAGATGACTCTTGTGCTGGATTCATGTTCGAGTTCTATCCATTGTTGAGAAAACAGCAGTAGCAGTGTACCCAGATGACAAATTAAACTAAATATCATAATTTTACTTACCAAAGTAACCTATGAAGCAATGCCAAAGTGATGTACGAAATAAAATTTGACCTAAAAATTGGTCAAGTAGCAACTGTAGCAGTAACAACAACAACAATGGTCAACAAGAAGAAGATGATGATGATGATAATGAAGAAGAAGAAGAAGATGATGATGATGATAATGATAATGAAGCAGACAATGATGAATAAAGCAGCAACAACAATGAACAATAAAAAATGCGAAGAGAGAGAAAAAAATAATGAATGAGAAGAGAGAGAAATGCACAATTTTTTTCCTCTGTTTTCTGTTATATTAGGTTTTACATTTGGATTAAAGTGTAAATTAAAAAACTTGTGGGTTATTCTCAAACTTTTTCCAACTTTCTTAATATATAATAAAGTGATTGTCACCTACACTCAATTATTAAAACTTAAGTCACCTATAGGGTGGACGTTCGGTATCCAGTTCGGTATTTTCAAAGTTTGAGTTCGGTAATCGGTATTGAACATAGATACCGCATACCATACTTATAAACATCAGTTTGGTAGTTCAGTAATCAGTAAATTAAACTTCGGCTCGGTACGGTATTTGGTAATACCATATTAAAGTTGGAGATGTGCAAATGTATGTTTAAATTTCAAAGAGTATATTTAATAGAAATCCTATTTAGTATTCTTTTTGTTGCTTTTTACGAATATATTACCAATGTCCAAGAGATTCTTTGGGATGACCAGTACCATTGTCTATTGGGTTAGGTTAGACACACACACACATATATATATATATATTCGATAAATACCAAATACCAAATACCAAATGGTATTAATATCTTGTACCAATTCAATCCTGAATACTGAAATATTAAAATTTTACTCCAAATACCATACCAAAAACTGAATTACCGAATACCAGTTATCAATTTTTTAGGTGCGGTTCGGTAATTCGATTTTTGGTATTTTATGCCTAGCCCTAGTCACCTACACCTCATTTTAAAACTTTTTTGTCACTTTTAACTAAATTACCCTAAATAATTTAAATAAATTTCATATGTGGATGAAATTTTAGAATTAACGTATAAGACGATTGAATTTTCTATAGACATTTTCCACTAAAATAGGAAAATAACTAAACTCACTCCATTTTATTTTATTTGACCCTCTTATAAAAAAATAAATTCTTTAAATTTACTTATCATTTTAATATAATATAGATAACATATTTGGATGAAATTTCAAAACTAAGACATCTAAATAGGATAAATGAATTATCTTAGATATTTTTCACTAAGATAGGAAAATAACTAATACTCCCATTCATTTCATTCTACTTGAGGTTCTTATTAAAAATAACTCTTCTTTAAATTCACCTTTCATTTTGATATAATATAAATTTCATAGTTGGATGAAATTTTAAAACTAACATACCTAAATAAGATGATTGAATTTTTCTCCACTAAAATAAGAAAATAATCAATACTTTCTTCATTTTATTTTACTTGATCCTCTTATTAAATTCTTTAAATTTACTTATCATTTTAATATAATATAGAATTTGTATTTGGATGAAATTTTAAAAACTAGCATACCTAGGATGATTGAATTTTTTATACATACTTTCCACTAAAATAAGAAAATAATTAATACTTCCATTTGATTTTAGTTGACCTTCTTATTAAAAATAACTCCTTTGGATTCACTTAGCATTTTAATGTAATATATAATTCAGATTTGGACGAAATTTTAAAACTAACAGACCTAAATAAAATGATTGAATTTTCTATAAATATTTTTCAGTAAAATAGGAAAATACAACAATCCTTCCATTTCGTTTTTACTCGAACCTCTTATTAAAAATAACTTCTTTAGATTTAGTTATCATTATAAAATAATATAGATTCCATATTTGGATGAAATTTTAAAATTACGTTAACTAAATATGATGATTATATCTTCTATAGATATTTTCCACTAAAATAGGAAAATAACTAATATTGCTTCTGTTAGAATCGGACAGATTAAGCAAATCACAAGTAAAATAATAAATAAAAACACACAGATTTACATGAAAACCCTTGCGGGGAAAACCACGGACAGAGGCAGAGGATGTTTCACTATAATGAAAGGAGAGGAGTACAATTTGGAGAATGAATATTTTCTGAATACGCAAAATAACTCACTAAATGCACTTATATAATACGTACATACAAATAAGTCCTAGGCCCAAAAATATAAAGGTCCATACCGCGGGGGCTTCGCCCCGACACCCCATCGAGATTAGTGGTGGGCTCCGAGATCGGGCCTATCGATCCGATCCCTACGCTACCACCACAGACCTCATTGAAAATCACAAATATGAGTCGCACCGCGAAACTTTCAGGGCCGGCTCAACATAATTCGGGTCACAACTCTAACAGCTTTCATTTTATTTTATTTGACTCTTACGATAGTTATTTCAATTTACTTATCCAATTTATAAATTCAAGAAAAATGTATTAGTTTCTTCTAATATTATCCTAATGAAATGATTAAATATGTAATAATAATTAAATTAAGATAACATATTTATAAAATTTATTTTAGTAAAAAAATTTAATAAATATTTTTTAAAAAAGAGTGTCAAGTCAAATCAACATGAGCAAAGTAAAATGAAGTAATCGCTAGGGATACACATCACTCGATTCGGTTCGATTTCATGTATTAATGATACGATTTATCGATTTTAAGTCTATAAAAATATTGAACCGATAACTAAACAAATAAAATATTCATAATATATTTTTGATTGATTTATTTTTGGTTCTAACAGTTGAGTCTTCAGTTTAACCATAAGAAATGACGACTCCAATTTCTTTTATTTTCTCTTATTTTCATTTATTCATATAAACCTACATTCATCATATAAAAGGTTTCACAAATTATAAGCAGAAGCAAATTCAAACTACTAAAACAAACTAGCTTTCTTCCCAATTAAGTAGCAAACAGGAATGCAGTAGCTATGATAACAATCTCTAAAAATGAAAAATAAGGCCAATTCATAATTTTACACTGATGGATAGCACGCCATCGAACTAGTGACTTTAGCAAAGAAACAACACTAAGGCAACAACTATAAAACGCAAAAAGATAATAGGGTATGTATTTAATAACTAAAAGACTAAAACTATTATTAATAATTCACAATAAAAATATAATTAAATATAATCTTATTGAGCTATCAATATAACTATTAAAATCTTAAAATCAAAAACCGAATCAATAGTCTAATAAAGTTTGCAGAACTATTTACAAATTATTAACCCAATAATTCTATATCGATAAATCAAGGACATTTTTTATTTCGATTGATTTATCGGTTAAATCAATTTTTGCACACTCAAGTAAGACGTTTGACTATTTGGGACGACAAAGCTTGACTGTTTGGATTAACTAAAATGAAAAAGGGTCAAAAATACCCCTAAACTGTTCAAAATGGATCAAAAATATCATCCGACTATTTTTTGGCTCAAAAATACCCTTCTGATTGATTTTTGACTAAAAAATACCCCTCTGTTAATTTTTTTGGCTCAAAAATACCCTGCTCTCTAATGGAATGTCACCAAACACGCTATGTGGATAAAAAAGATCACTTGGCCAGTCCACATCAGCATACACAAATGAAAAATCACTTCATTTAATCCGTCTACCCATTGATCCATTTTTATCTATTTAAGAGATCCAAACCCACCCATATTAAAAGAACCCGACCCAAGAGGAAAAAACATTGAAGAATTTGATTGCTTATTTTTCATGTGATGGGTTCAGATATTCCAGATCAATCAAGGCGAAATATGAGAACACAATCAGATCCTCAAATTGTTCACTCAAAAAAATCGAATTTTAATCAATTCGACCCTAAATAATTGAATCCTCAAATAGTTGATCTGATTTTCAAGAGTTCGTATTGTTGTAGTGAGAGGAATGGTAATTTGAAGACGAAATTGAAATTTAGAGAGAAAATTTAGTGGCAATGTATGACAACCACAAGTTGATGAAGTTAAGAATTGCTCGAGCGAATCTCGTAACTTTGAAAATGTTAATAATGGAATGGAAGGCTGTGAAAGGAATAAATGGGTTGATGTTTAGATGGATTAAATGGAGTGATTTTTCATGTGTATGTTGACATGGATTGGTCCAAGTGACCCTTTTTATCCATGTGGCGTGACTAGTGGTGTGACTGGTGGTATTCTGTTACAGAAAAGGATATTTTTGAGTCAAAAAAATAACAGAGGTATTTTTAAGCCAAAAAACAAATAGAGAGGTATTTTTGAGCCAAAAAATAAACGGAATATATTTTTAATCCATTTCGAATAGTTAAAAAATATTTTTGACTCTTTTCTGTAACTAAAATAAGAACATGTAATTAGGAACAACATGGGGGAAGCAAACGTCAAATTTACACAAGGTGTGAATTTGTTCCTTTGCACGACAAAATACAATTTCCACGCAAAACTTGAGGTCCAGAGAACTACATAAAATACGCTGTATGATTTTAGTATAAATCACCGCGTTGCCTTGTTCAGTTTCGTCATCATCATATACCAAGATTCAGTTTATGCAAACAGCCCCTTGAGTTAGCATGTTGGAGAACTTGATGACTAATGGAGTGACCATTTTGTTGTTCACATATAAGATGGTAAATTATCATCTGAGAGAAGACTGAAATTTGCTCGAATCTGAATCCTCGGTTTTAACTGTACCAAGCATCTAACAGGGAAGTTGGTGATTCAAATCACTCCTGCAGTTGTTTTCATCAAATGCTGGACGCACAAGCTTTCTACGCTTGAGTGGCTTATCAGCTGAATCCTTAACTACTGCAGTTTGAGAACTGTTTCCTTGGGCATTCTGAAGGACTCTCAATTCAACAGCATTTGTGTTTTCTTCTTTGTTTGATTTATCATTGGTCTGTTCTGAAGCTCGATTTGTCTGCCTCCTGCGCTTGAAATCCACCATTCTAGTCTCTGCAAGAACATGGTTTGTGGTTTCTTCAAGAACTTCCTTTGCACTTTCACAGAGAACTCTCGTCATTGAATCACCAGGCTGCTCTGTGTCATTCTTGACAACTGCAGAATGTTTTCCTGACCTATTCGATTCGCGATTCCCAACTTCTCGAATAAATGGTTTTCGATTCAGTGGCTTTTTTGGTACAATTTTCTGATTCTTGTATAACAAGTCCATGATTTCATCAACTGTAGTATCCATATAATGTTCATCAAAGCTCATACTAGGATCAGCTTCTTGTTCTCTTAGCTTGTGTACTTTGGGAGCCAAAGATAAGCGACTAAAAACACTTTTTCTGGAATTTCTGGAATCAGAACGCATAACACTAGTTAATATGCTGCTCCCATATTCATCATTAACAATGTCTGCTCCAGGTCTGTTGGTGTGGTCGAGATTTGTCAAAACATCTCCTTGGACTAACAAATTAGCATTAGGAGAACGACATCTTCTTCCAACATGAGTTGCATCACTCCCATGCCATATAACATGCTCATCTCCTAGTCTCTCACCAGCACATCGATAATTACCAGAAATAGAATTTCTAGTAATTGAACCGAGGGCAACTTGAGATGAATATCTCCAAGTTTCACCCTCGTCAATATCATCCTTAGTTAACTGTGGAGAAATAGATGACCTTGGAATGAAAGCAGTTCTATAACCAAGAGAACCAGACCTGTTTGGTTCCATTGCCTCAGAAATCCCAATGTCTAAAGGTAGAGTGCTGAGCTCATCGTGCGATCGAAGCAGAATCATTTTGCCGCCTCCAGAGGCTGATTCCAGGCCCCTCTTTGTAAATTCTGGATGGGAATATGGAGAAGATATACCTTTAGACAATGCAAAGTTATTCTCTCCATAAATATTGGAAGAAGATGGCATTTGCATAAAGTTTGAGCCCTGTTCAACTTCATAAGTCTCAGTATGTCCATAACAAGAACTAGGGAGCTCATGCTTATATGACATGGCCCTTGTAATTGCTGCATCATGGAAATTAGAGTAAGAGGGACCAAGATTTTGTGCTTCTGCTGACTGAGGAAATTCTATTTCAGCAAGAAACTTGGTGGAGTACTCCGAGATTCTTTTCTTCATTGGAGAGAAAGCAGTGCAATCAGCCCCAGTGAGAGAAATCTGAAAGTTTTCTGTAACAGGAACCAACCCATCAAAATCATTCATTGGATAACTACCAACTTCAGCTCCGGCATAGGCGGAGTTCCCATTTGAAGCAGCTGGGATAAGAAAGCTGTCAACACATTTTTCATTTGCTCCTTTACGCTTAGAAAGGAAGCATACATCATTATCAGTGGCCTCTTGATGATCAAATTCTCTTCTGAGACCTGTGCGAAACTCTGATTCATTTCTGCTTATGTCTCTTCTAAGAAATCTACCATCTTTACACATTCCTTTCTGATTGTATTGTGAGTTCACAAAGCGTTCAGACACAATTGTAGAATTAATATCAGGGTCCAAATGACTCTTTTTTCCTACTCTATCATCCGAGGAACTCTGCCAATCATCACTTACATTTCCATTGTTCCAAAAGGGATCACTTTTATTATTCCAAGAAAGGGAAGGCTCATGATAATTATCCATGATAGGTGTTTTATCCACACAATTGTTCCTTAAAAAACCTGCATAATGATTACCAAGTCTAGTTCTAATGCTGTCTGAAGGCTTTCCATTGTGCTCATTTGATCTGCACAGACCAAAATTACTACCAATGTTATTTTCCTTTAATATCTGATCTCTTGCCACTTTTGCATCATGAACGATTCTTCTGATTTTATGCTCCCTCTTTACCCTGTCACTCAAAGAGGACCACTCATCTCCAGAAAATCCTAATTCTTCGGTGAGGGAGTGAATATGAATCTTATCTTCTGCAGCATTATCCCTCGATAAGGTTCCATCATAACCTATTCTTCTCTTATCATTATAATAGACATGTTCGGCAGAATCAATTATATCTTCATCCCTCCCTCTATGCTCAATTGGAAACATGTCATCTTTGACTCTTTCTATTCCATGGAATGACCTTGGATATCCTCTTGACAGGGAACGCCCTAAATCAACATTAGAGCATTTGATATCAAAGCCACCACTTGCTGTACAGGATTCGTTATTGACCATTATATGGTCTTCGTCGATTCTATTGCTCACTCCAGTTGTGAGCTTTCTCGGGGGTAACTTACTCTTTAACTTTCTTGAACTAAACAACCTAAGAAGCCTATGAACCTGCATAATGAGAAGGAACAGTTCGTAACAGAAATATTCAGCTACAATATATGATCATTAAAAGCCCAAATATAGAGCAATCATCAGACCTGTTCATCAGAGAGACCAAAGTGGAACTTCCTTGCCGAAAAGTAGTTCTCCCTAATGGCATCACGGAACTCAGTTTCTGATAGTGGACTACAACACCAAATCGGCACAAATTGGACCTAGGGAAGAGAAAGTGGAATCAAAAAGAAGAAAAGGAAACCAAAAATATCCTTGTATTATTCAACCTAATGATAGTTTTTGTTGAATTATAAGAAATCATCATTTGACATATGATACCTGCGCACAAAACTGCTTCCCTGAAGAACTAAATGCATGGGGTACAATGTTCATTCCACCGTCTGAGATAGCCTGATACACTCCAAAGAGTTGTCTCTTTTCATATTCAAATAGGAAAAGGATCATTCCTTTTTTGACCTCCTTCACAAAATTAGCCATGGACGATGGAAGACCAAAGACCTTATGTTTAAAGCAGTCTCTCTTTGTTGCAATGTTTGACATAAAAATTGCACCAAACTCAGGAGCTGGAACACTAACAAAACCATTCACTTCATTGTCATACTCCATTGACAACCTATATCCTGTCACTTCAATTAAAGGCACATAATAGTAAAAACAACAAACTGTAGTGTGAAACCAGCATGAAGCTTGAGGAGAGATAAAGAAAATATATTTTAAGGGACGGAGGGAAAAGAAGCCACCAAATCATATTTCCAAGAGACATAATAGGTTCAACCCTGCAATAGGACCATGAGAAAAAAAAAGGGGGGGGAGGAAACGCTATTGCGAGAAGTTCAGTGTTATATCAAAGCTCAATGACTATAAATCTAACCCACTGCTCAACTCAGAACTCCCTTAACATCTGTGGGATTCAGGACGCCATGTTTCCTTCTTGTGCTATCATTAATGGACAACTTTGTATTAACCAGAAATTTTGTACGAACCAAACCAATTTGTTATTTGTTGAACAAAACCAATAAAAGTCGCATGCTCCTAATTTAAGTCCAGCCTTAGATAACAGCATCGAGGTCTATCTGACCTTAACGTGTATTACAGCCAGTTTAAAGTGGTTGATTTAGAAATCTCTGATCTTCGTTCATGTTTCATCCCGTTTAGGTTCTATTAACTAAATAATAACTAAAAAAATTAGCATTAAACCCAAAAAGAGACGCACAAATAAATAAAAATAAAGTTAAAAACCCCCAATTTCCAAACAAATATGCAATTCCAATTTAAAAACAACAACATACCCAGTGTAATCCCACAAATGGGGTCTGGCGAGAGTAGAATGTACTCACACCTTACCCCTACCTTAGAAGGTCGAGAGAATGTTTCAAATAGACAATAGGCTCAAGGAAAATCATATCAACTAGATCATCAAAAAAGAAGCAATTCAAATTTAAAATAAAGTTTCTCAATACATATGCAATTCAACTTTAACAACAACAGCATACTGAATGTAATCCCACAAATGGAGTCTAGCAAGGGTAAAATAAAGAGGACGTTTCCTCCTATAGACCCTCGACTCAAGGAAAAGCATATCAAAGTAAATCGAATAAAGAAGCAATTCAAATTTAACAGCAAAATAACATCATTTACAATAAAGTTGAACAAATACTCGCTATGATAACTCAATAAACTGAAACTCTCAATCAGAAAAAAAAAAAAAAAAGAAATACTTAAAATTTCAACCTGTATATTTGCTCCCAACTGTTTTCCACCAAATTGATTGAGGACTGCAACAGATACCGTCTGATTCTAACACAGTAGTACTATTACACTAAAACAAAACTCAACAAAATCATCAGATATCAAATACCGAAAAATAATTATAAAAAACAAAAAATTAACTAAGATTTTTCCAAACCTCTTACAGTAAACCCCCAAATCAGCAATTGGAAATCGATTTTAACTTTTACTTAATTGTATTATCGTTATTATCATTATTAGATGAAATTGATTAATGAACAATAGATAAATATGGAGCACTTCAAAATATCTAAGTGAGAGAATCGAAGATTGTTGAGAGAGAAAGGCAGAGAATTTACCCAATCGCAGAAAAAAGCCGGTGATTTGGTGTTTGAGTTCACAATAATTATTATCGATTATCATTATCACTATAAATAATTTGAGGCATACTGGTATAAGTTATAATATTTGGGTATTTAAAATAGATTATTTTATTAATATTTGGTATTTTAATACAATAATTAGTTACCAAATCATAAAAATAAATTTAGAAAAAAATTCAATGATTCACTTATTTTGAAACATCAATAAATAACTCAATAATTCAGTTATTTCGAAATGAAGGAAGTATTAATATATATATATATATATATATATATATTAATCTCAAAATTAATTATTTCGAAATAACTTGGTCTCAACTAAATGGCTCCTGAGAATTTAAGTTTCGTACATTGAACTTTATTATCGTGTAGAATATTTTGTACACACCATGTGTAATACTCAACATCACATCATAATTTATACTGATTTATAATTAGAGAAAGAAGATGATTTCAAATTTGTGCTACTATAATGGCTAATCATGGTTTATTGGACTTTTGACTTATATATAATTTTACGAGTAATTACAATTAAGATCAGAATTCTTAAAGTTTCAAAACAATTATTTGTGTACTATTTAGAACTAATTATATTTGTTATATTTTATAATAATAATAATCTATAATCTATCTATATCAATATCTATAATCTATTGTGTGAAGCCCCTTAAAAAGTGAATTGAACTTTTTGCCGTTCATTAAAAATTTGCACAATAGACAAAACTGTCATTTATTAATTTTTATATTTAATAATTTAAAATCACTTAAAAATTAAATGTAATAAATTAGTAGTTCTTTATTTAAACTAGGTAAGAAAATCTAATATTTTGGTATCCTTTTAATTTTGGTCACAATCAAAAACATAAATGGATTAAACAAATAAATATGTACGAACGGGACAAACCAAATTAAAGACAAAATAAATTAGAAGTCCTATTTAAGGTAAAATTTAATTATTCAAACAATTATTTGAATTAATTATAGAAATATTCATCAAATGCATAATAAATTTAAAGTCTTACTGCGGGTCTCATATATTTATGGTAGAAGCAGTGTTAAACCTAACCATTTTCTCTACTTTTTTTTAAAAAAAAAAAAACTTGTAATTTTTTATAACTAAAAATAGATTGATTTTGAATTATTTCTTTTATTTTTTAATAAAATAATTTATAATCTCATAAATATTAAGTTTTATTTTAAATCACAAATTGCAAATATATTATTTAATTTTTTTAGGTCAATTTAAACAATATATCTATAACGTATATATCTATATAATAATAATAACAATAATAATGATGATGATGATGATAATAATAATAATAATAATAATAATAATATATTAAAAGTGGAAACCCCCTTATAAAAGTGATTTAAACTTTTTGTCCTTCAATAAAAATTTTCACAATAGACAAAATTATCATTTATTAATTTTTATATTTAATAATTTAAAATCATACCCACCCACCCAGACCCCACTAGGTGAGAATACATTGAGTTTGTTGTTGTTGTTGTTGTTGAATAATTTCAAATCACTTAAAATTAAATGTAATAAATTAGTAGTTCTTTATTTAAACTAGATAAGAAAACCTAATATTTTGGTATCCTTTTAATTTTGGTCATAATAAAAAAAACATAAATGGACTAAACAAACAAATTAAATATGTACGAAATAGACAAACCAAATTAAAGACAAAATAAATTAGATGTCCTATTTAAGGTGTAATTTGATTATTCAAACAATTATTTGAATAATTGTAGAAATCTTTATCCTAAAGACAAAATAAATTGAAAGTCCTATTTAAGGTGATTTAATTATTCAAACAAGTATCCAGATAGTTGAAGAAATATTCATTATTTTTTCCTATATAATTTGATGGGTACGTTCTTGACACTTTGAAGTTGTTTTGATTTTCTTCTTTAACCTAATTATGTGATTTTTATATATGTTTTATGGAATTTTAAGATTTTATCCTTCACTTTTGTTTAAATTGGTTCATATATTATTATTGTCATAATTTATGTTTGCTAAGTTGTGACCTAATTCAAAACAATGCTACGAGACTAAAAAATTTCAAGTAAGCTTCGAAGCTTTATTGTATTTAGAAAATAAAATAAAATAAAATAAAATAAAATATTTTAATATTTTGATTCATAAGATGCACACCTTTACCTTCAGCTTAAATTCATTTTTTTTAGTGTTGCTTTGATTTTTTTTTTAAGCCTAATTGTATGACTTTTTGTGCATATTTTGTGGTTTTGAGATTTTATAGTTAATATTTTTTAAATTGATCTATATTGTTTATTTGTCATAGTTTATGTTCATTAGATTGTGACTTGATCAAGAAGAATGCAGCGAGACCGAAATTTTCAAGTAAGATTCAAAGCTTTGTTGTGTTCAGAAAATACAATAAAATTTAAATTTTTTATTTTTGTTATTATAATTGCTTAGGAGTCCTGATAAAAGTGTTTTACTTTTTGACATTATATTAATAGATTATTAATATTAAACATAAATAAATAAAGTATAAAGGTCCTTAGAAAGAACTTATTGTGAATCATTAAAAGACTCTGCAATAGATAAAGTTGATGTTTATTATTTTTCTCAATTTTTTGTTTAATTTTTTAATTTCAAGTTGTGTTATTATAATTAGTTACGAGTCATAATAAAAGTGTTATATTTTTTTCTTTTGAATTATATTAATAGATTATTAATTTTAATTTTAAATTAATAAAGTTTGAAGGTCCTTAAAACAATACATAAAATTATTATTTTCTATTTTTATTCAATTTTTTATTTAATTACTTTATAATATTTCTCCTAAAATATGTAGAAAGAGTTGTGATAAAATAAAGACTCTTAAACCATGAAAGATTAAGAATTTATAAAATATATTAGATTAAAGGGTAATTAATGTTAATATGAAGTAGTTGATGCGAAAAAAATTTTGGAGATACGTTAGACACAAAATAATTAAACTCATAAATAGAAATATAGAAAGACAAAATTAGAAGATAGTTTCTAAGGGCAGACGATTTCTTTTTCACTTTTAAAGTTAAAACATTGCTGTAAAAGGAATGACTTTGTGGTACAATCAAACTTATGTACATTGTACAACATAAATGTCACGATCCAAAAATGAGGGTCATGAAGGCACTTGTCGCGACGTACCTTGACAAGTAAACTTATCACCCAAACTGATACGAAAAAAGGAAAAGATAGAAATATCCAAAGATAAGGCTTCTAAAACGAAGCTGAACCATATAAATAAGCATAACAATGTGGAAAGAACTTATTCAAAATACCAATCATACTCAAAACCAAATGTCAATAGTGTAAGAACTACTAATACAATCCAAGAGTCAAATACATTGAAAAAATAACCACAAAGGAATAATAACTGTCTCTGAATACTAATAAAAACATAACTACTATAGAAAGATAAAGGTGAACTTCGTACACATGAATGTCCAAGTGCTACCTTGGAGGCTCCAACAATCGCCCGAGTTAATCTAGCTGAGACGCACTCGAGCTAGGACCTGCACCGAAAGGGCACAGTAGGCATGAGTACGGTCCATTTGTACTCAGTAGGTATCATAGACCGACCAAGCAAAGTAGTAAACAAAGCATACAAAATACACACTAAGGGCACGTCACCTGCAATCAGAAAATGTCCCACAATGATAGCCCACACCGCTTGCACTAACAGTTTTAATATATCTCACATATATTACAATAACACACCAAGATATAGAACACAAGTATACATTATGTCGCATATAATAGAACAAGAGAGAACATGTAGATACAAGATCATCAAATACAAGTACAGGAAAGTAAGACAAATACATATATGACAAGTCAATAAGGCAATACAACATAACATAAACACAATAAAGTAAGTGCAATGTATATGATGATGATGATGATGATGACGATGATGTACGAGGTCGTTGCACAACCTCTGGGATCGTCGCACAATCCCCGTATATACCTACGGAGTTAAAGCTTCCCGACGCAGGACCTATTCGTCAACCCGTATACCATCCACATATCTCATATCTTCTTTCCGGCATATTCCTCGAAAAGGGTTTTATAAGGTGTTATAATATTTTTTAAAAAAGACGTTGCAAGTGTTTCTCAGATGTTTTCATGGTGGTACCAATATTTCATGAATGAGTATGATATGAAGATGTAATGCTCACAACCAATCACAATGAGTATTTCCACAACCAATCACATGATATATTTCTACAACCAACCACAATAATACATTCCCACAACCACATGAGCCAATATCCACTTATTATTTTCGTTTCATCTATGAATTTCCACATGTCTCATATGCCAATAAAGTGTGAATATAATCACAATACACCAATAGTACCACATTAAACAACACAATACAACTATTCACATGTATTCAAGGCTACCAATATCATATAGAAACCCACACGGTCAAACATATCACATAATATCTCAATTTTGACAATAACATCACATATACGCTCCACACGGGCACAACACATAGATAGCCATTTTTCATGATTAGTTCCCACCCTTAACATGCATTTTGTATAATCATTTACTATCCAACCCAGCCTGAAAGAGTTAAGTCATAACCTACCTCGAAAGTCAAAACCGGTCAGCTATACTTGAACCCACGACCTTACTTTTCACGAACAATCCCAAACTCCACTAAAAACATCAAATATGAAATCTACACGTCAAGACAAAACCAACGACATCTATATTGACTCAGTGACAGAGCCAGATATTTTACAAATGGTGTGCAAAATTTTAATAAACAACTAACAAAAAATTTTAATGAGCGGATTCACATCCAACTTGCTCAACCTAGCGACTTTATCATGAACAATGTCAATAATTTATTTTCCACAAAATACAAAACGTCTAAATTTTTCTTCAGTTTGGACTGCTTTCTAGTTATAAAAAATACATGGCAAATTGTATAAACTAAAATCATAATTCCATAATGGATGGATCAAGATTTTTACTGAACACATATAACACATTCAAGCAAAAAAAAAAAAACTAATTTTTTGATTTTTACTTAAATTTAGAGAATTTTTTTATCTTAGATTTTGCTACTTCTTAGTTATAATAGATTTTAAATTTCTTGTGTTTTGATGGAGAATAAGTGAAAAAAATGACAAATATTTTCAAATCATGGTTAATTTTTCAGTTCACCTATAAAACTACGAAAAAATTAACCCTTTATTGATTTTTTTTGGTCCAAACCTCCTATTAGGAGGAATGAAAAATATTATGTGTAATTGGACATAATATTTTCTTCTAATTTATTGGGTAGAAACTTGTTTGAAATCTTATTTTATATTTAATACAAATAATATTCAAATTAAAGTTTCAATTAAATCTAATAATTACTAATTATTTTTCATTCTATCTTGATTTATGTGACACACTTTTTCTTTTAACATGTCTCGAGAAAATGTTATCCAAAATTGAAATTAGTTTAACTTTAGAATTTTTCTTTTAATCTAAATAAAATCATTAATAAATATATAAATAACTAAATAGTACCCTATAAACTGTTAAGGAGAAAATAATTTATATAACTTTGATTTTGATTGAGGGCCTCATGGAGAGTGGGTGCGTGGGGGCAGGGAGGAGAAGAGTTTGAACAATGAAGAATTAAAAGGAATCAAAAAGAAAGCTATTGACCCACATCAAGATTGATCCTCCGACCTTGATGCCATTTTGCACAGCCTTAACCATCGAGCTAAAGGCTCTAACATTGTCAAGGTTGTGCAGCTGTAGCTATATATCTCTAGTTTGTAAATTTTGATTTACATACACGGTATAATTTTTCAACGAAGGGTGTTCACTTGCATTGACTACTTTTGATTCGGGGTCAAAACGGACCCCAAAATAGGTTTTCGAAAAAAAAAGGCAAAATCAGAACTTTACTTCAAAAATATGTTTCCCATATTTTTAGGAACCTACAACTGAAAACCCAAGTTAAATTGAGTCCAAAACGGGGTTCAAATCGAAGAAAAATTATTTTTGAGCTTTACCGTATAAAATCTTTGAAATTCAAGTTAAAATAAAGAATCGGAGTTGTTTTGAAAGTTAAATTGATGAAAAACTAGTGATTATAAGATAAATATATTATTCAAGTGAAAAGGAGTGAAATTTGGGTTAAAAATCATGCCATAATATTTTGGGGGTTTTGAGAAATTTATCAAAAAATTATTAAGAAAAGAGTGAATTCTTACCTTTAATCCATAATAAAACCAAGAAAAAGGTATTAATCTAGCTTACCAAACTCCCACCAGCTTCACTTTTAAGCTCCCAAATTATTTAGGGTTTAACTCTCAAGAGGCAATATGAAAAATGAACAAAATGGACCCAAAACTATTTATAAGTGCAGAAAATCTGCACTAAAATAACCAAACAAACTGCAGTTTTGTTTTTTTTTTGGTTAAAGTCCACTCCGGACTTCGACGGGGTGCCGGGATTCGTTCGGAGTTCGATTTATGCAAATGAACTATGCAACTACACTAAATTCGACGTTTAGGACGCGATGTCGATATCAAATTTTTAAAAAAATATCGTTTTCACAAAGTTGACCCCCGAAATTCGAAATTACAATTTTCCAAATCGAAGGTCGAAATAAGATTTAAAAGCCGTAAAATCATATCAAACATGCTAATGCCCTAAAATTGACATTCCGGATCTGCTGGCGAAGTCGAATTTTTCATCCGAGGTCGTTTCGATCAAATGTGGGTCACACACATATATTTTTAATGTTTCAACTTTTCGATCAATACGTCAAAATGAGCTCGGGTGTATCGGGACCCGAACCAAAGATTTACGTAGCCTAAAAACGATATTCTAGAGCTGCTGGCGCAGTCCGTTTGGTCATCCGTCGTACATATCAAAAGATATCTACATAAGTTCAAAATAAGACTCTAAAAGCCATCAAAAACCACAATATTGCATAAATGATACCAAAATGCATCGAAAATCATGTCAATCACTCCCACACCCCAGAAATATCATAATGCAACTACGGAAAGGGATAAAACAGTCAAATCACACAAAATCATAAATTTCACATATTTCATCAAATTTTTTTAGGTCGTTACAATAAATATGATTATCTAGAATTATTTGGTAATTTGATCTTAGTATTTTGCTATTTCCTTTTTTTTTTAATTATGTGTCTCACACTTTTTTTTTTTGACTCGACGGTCTATGAAAAACAATATCTCTACCTCACAATATATAAGGTAAAATCAGCGTACATTCTATATCTTTCAAACTTCATTTTAAAATGAAATTGGATGTGTTGTTCTTCTTTATTATGTTCAAATTAAATTTTATTTTGTTTTGCGTATTTTATTGATTAATGTTACACATATATTCAACACATGTACACTTTTATATTTAACTTTTTTATGTCGGTGTGATACATTTGTTGGTTACTTAGAGAATTATTGTACTTATTGTTATCAAGGATAATCTTAGATCGAATAATAAATTAGTTATTTTCAAAAACTGAAATTTGCATCTGCTGCAAGCTTCATTTTTATTACACATAAGTTAGATAAATTTTCTTTTAAGTCACGTATTATATTAAAATATTATTATTTTTAAATTTGTATCTTACGAAATGAACGTCGGCAGCCAATGTAGTTACTCATGTCAACAAATTAGGTAATAAGCTTGCATATGATAGTGATCGAAAAACTTAAAGGAATTTAAAGAGTACGTCAATCACCTCTCAATCTTACATTAAATGAATTTTATTTTATATTAAAAAATATTTGGATTCTTTATTATAGTTAAATCCCAAATTAAAATGTTGATTGACTTTTTTCCTTAAACAATAAATTATTTACTCGACATAAGTACAAGAGCAAAGCGCGTACACTAAACTATATATATAATTATTAATTTTGATTTTAAATTCAATATTATAGTATTCTTTTTATAAATATTTAATGCTATTATCAAATATTAAAAGATTTTAAAAATATATTATATACAATAATGTCGAAACATTATTTTTAAAAAATTAGGGAAAATATTTTGTTTCCACCCTGAACTATCCAGAAATTGCTGAGACATATCTGAACTTTAGAAGGATCCTATTACCCTCTGGACTAATTAAAATTGTATTTTTAGCAATCTTAATGCCTACGTGTCATATACGTGGCACATCAGTGAATCAACACACTGAAGGTCCACGTAGGCACACATATGTGCTACATAGGCATTAAGGTTGTCAAAAATATGATTTTAATTAGTCCAGGGGTAATAAGACCCTCCTAAAATTCGGATGTGTCTCAGCAATTTCGTATATAGTTCAAGGTGGAAACAGATCATTTTATCAAAAAATTATTTTCCATATAGTATTCAATATCTACCATATCATAACCATCCTTACTGCTTCTACTAAAATTTCTCTGAATTAATTGTATTTTTGTAATACTGATTATTTTAATTATGAAGAAAAATATTAAATGGTGAGTAACAAATTTGCAGGGGAGTAGCAAGTATAGGGAAGTTTAAGAAGTGGCGTAGTGGATAAGTTAATGGGTGCTGTCTTCTGTCTCATTTTATGTTTCACCTTTTTTGTATTTTTGTTATAACTAAAAATATTTTTTTTTTAATTCTTAATAAATTGATTTATAACCATATAAATATTTTGGCATTGTTTTAGATCACATTTTTTTTTTCTTTTTGGGTATTTGTTTGTTTGTAAGTCAATTTGATATTTCGTACTTTAGGTGACATATTTCAGAGTAAATGTCTTTTTACTGCCTTCACTATGGTACCCAAGCACAAGGAAGATTCTTTTCTTTGTCCAGAGTACAAAACTTTCTTGCCCTGGTACAATACAATATGATATTAAAAATTCCAATTCTATAGTTTTGTGATTTGATTTTTAAAATATTGTTATACCAGTCATTTTGAATTAGTTCGGTATGATATGATATTTAAGTTCATTATTGAGATTTTGTGGCGTGATAAAGTAATAATCTTAGTTTGTTTAGCTTTAATTTATATATTTTAATTATGATTTTGATTTTTTAAAATTGCATCATACTAACATATAATGAGCCCGTTTGGATAGGATTAAAAAAATAGTTTTTTAGCTTAAGCGATTAAAAATTTAAAATAAGTGCTTATAAATTAGGTAGATAAGTGTTTGAATACAAGCGTTGAAACTTAAAATTTTTTATTGATGTGTTTGGTTAACAAGTGATGCTAAGCATTTTTTTGTTGTCAAAATGACTTAAATATCCATAAAGTTGTTAACAACATAAGTACGGTGAATTATTTATAATTTTTAATTCTAATAATTCAAAAATATTTCTATTTAAATGCACTTTTAGCGTAAAGTGATTAGCTGAGGTCAATTTATAAATATAATTTACTTTTTAATTTTTAAATGTTAAAAAATAAAAAACTTAGGACATATTTTTATATAAAAATAGTATTATATTGTTATATTGCAAGCTCGTAATAATTTGGCTATGTTAAAATACAAACCTCCGATATAATGATGGATTCTCTGAAAACAAAGGAGAAAGATGAAGAAGAAATTGGAGGAGAGAGATGGAGAGAAGCAACCAAGAGAAAAAGAAAGAAAAACTATATATTTAAGGGCTACAAGTTCAGAGTATTGTTGAAATTGAATGAAAATATAAGGGTAAAAAGATAAATGTTTTGGTTAAACATAAAAGAATTTTAATCTGAAAAGTAAAAAGTTGAGGTACCCAGCTTCTCACCTTTTTGCCTTTTTTAATCAATTTTTAATTATTTTCTAATCACTTTTTAATTTAAACAAACACCTAAAAAGATAAAAAAGATATTAAAAGCACAGAATTTAATCAGACTCTATATTGTTATGCATGTAAAACTACAAGCAACTCTTTTCTTAGAGAAGAGTCAAAGTTCCAATGTCTAAATAATTACTTTTATACTAATGGAGTGCTAATTTACTCTCCATTTTATTTTATTTGAGTAATGTTTATTTGACACTTTCTCAAGAGAACATTTATTAGGAGTTTAGTTTACTAAACTATCTTTATTAGTTATACTTTGAACATCTAAATTTGACTACGAATATTTTATGTAGTTATTTTATGATAGAGGTAATATTGAAAGAACATGATAAAAAAAAAATTTATTTCATAAATTAGACATAAATTGAAATGCCTAGTCACAAATATTCATTTATAAAAGGAATGCAAATTTATGGTTTATTAATACAGCTTACTAGGATATTTTGATACCTTTTTATGAAGTATGAAGTTTCTCATTGGTAAAATTGTATATCATGAAGTTTTTGTGTTTATTAGAAAAAAAAAAGTTAGTAAAACGCCAATTTTTTATTTCTTATTTACATTTTTTCTTGAATCTCACTGTTTGAGAAATGGTCAAGGGATTGACAGCTGCGATATCATTATATGGCTTCTGTGAGATAAAAGCGCACTTCGATATACTAAAGTGCTCAACATGTGCCGAATTTGAAAAAGGATAAAATCAATTAGTCTATTTTATGCAAAGAGCCCAAGATTTCACTAAAGGAGATTCAAAATTTGAACAAAAACTGATTGAAGGGAATTTCAATATCAACTATATGTCATAAAAAAATAATTTTGGTCATTTAATAGTATAATTTTTCGTCGAAAGGGTTCATGAATTCGCTTACCAAAGGTTAGCTCCGCCCCTAATTGTATGCAACCTTACCTTACATATCTACAAAAAGCTATTTCCACGACTTAAACTCGTAATCTCCTAATTACATGACAACAACTTTACTAGTTACTCAAAAGCTCCGACCCCTAGCCTTACCTTTTTTAGTGGAAGATGCCTTATGAATATGTGCCATGGAAGTAAGCTGGAAGCAACGTTAATCGTAAAAACAGTGCCATGGGAGAGAAATACATTCTGTCGTGCTCGATAGGTGAAGCATCCTAAATGAAAAAGTTTAGTAACCGAAAGCATTACTAACGTAAGCTTTGATCCAATTAGTATCAGGCATGTGAAATTTTGTACGTATTAATAAGGACTACCTTGCAAGGCTAAATATTATAGGGCGATGATAGCAAATAAGTAAGCACCATGAGGAAAGGATGAAACTGATTTTGGGGGTTTGACATTTTTGGGTTAATTTTGATTCTGACCCAATTTAAAGATATGAAATTGGTCCAACGAATTTGTTAACCTCAGTTGAATATTCTTTTGAATATATTGAGCTAGTGCAGTGGATTACCCACTCTTAATAATATATTTAATTTCTATTTCATATATTTTATTTTATCAGCAGATAAAAGATAAACAGTTAAAAGTAACAAGGATGGTTGAGATGGTCATGTTTTCTCGGTCGAGCTTGGTCGGACAGGGCTTGCCTAGTACGATTTACTTGTGTGGTTTGCTGGATATTAGCTCTGTAACATTTTGTGTCGAGTCAGAAATCACATCAAGAGACGGGGTTCATAAATAGCAGTAAATTGAAAAGAGAAGATGAGGAAGAAGAAGAGGGGATAAAAGAGAAGGAAAGAGAAAAAGAATGCAGTGAAAATCGAGCTATATTTCCCAGAGAAACCCGAAAGATCTAAGGTTGTTCCTAGCCTGACATGAACATAAAGCAATCCTTCAATGCATTTTCTATAAGCATGACCACACAATCATTCCTGAATCCTGGAAACCTCGTATCAACAGGCTAGAACCAGTTTTTAGTTTACGCGCTTATATCATCTTTCTTCACTTATTACACAGTAACGACCTAATCAGCTCTCTAGATTGCTCCAGAGGCATAGTGTTTTCTACTATAGCCGAAACAATAATAACCACCACCTGAATACAAAGGTTCGATGCAATTTCATAGCATATGCTTCAAAATGTTCCAAAATATTACTTGGGTGCACTACATTGTCGGAACATTAGCAGGACAAAACTACAAAACTGACCAGGAAAGAGTTTCGACAGTTACTGAACTGAATCAGCTGCAGGGGCTGCGTGATGGTTAATAACCAAAGGAGGGCGTAGAGCTTTGTGATTAGCTATTTTCTCCATACGTGCCTTGTACATCTCTTCTGTCTCAACGACAACCAATCTTTTCACCTAAGATCAAATGAGAGACAAAATATTAATCTTTGGTAACGACAAAATTTGTATAAACCAGACTAGATGAAGGTGAGAAAACGCATTAAACTAGTCCATGTTGAAAGCGCGAAACTATTACAACCTGCTGAAGCATTCCCCTAACAGTGGGTGTGTTCCATCTCATTACTGTCCGGTTGCATTTGCCAAGGCGTAATGCCTCAAGGGTACGCCTATGGAGCCTCCTTGTACCCGGAATACCCCTTACAAGGGTTATGTATAGATTAGGGCTCCATGCGACTGGAGCACAAGCTTTAAAAGCATTGTAAGCACTCATCTCTTCCTGTTTTACCTTCTTGTTTTACCGCTTCTGCTTTCCTGAAGCAGAACAGAAAAGAAACTTTTCCTTCAAAAGAAGCACTTCGATAAAAAAGAGTAAGATTTGCAGCAATAGTTCCTAAAAGAAAAGGTGCAAGCATCTTAGTAGGAAGAGTGGGGCAGCTGGAAATCGGAAATGAATTAGATTTGCAGGGATGAATTCTGAATTTTTTTTCCTTTTTCTTTTTCTTAAAAAAAGCAGGTAATATAATGTACAAACAACATATTATAGAAAAAATGAGGCACTCAGAGAAATAAAATTCTCTGTAGTGGGAGAAAACTGCATCACAATTGCGCGGGTAAATGCATAAGTTTGAGATTGAAGTATGCAATTTGAGATGGTAGTTAGGTGAAATTCTGCCCCTCTGAGAAGAACTACAATATAGTAGCCCTAAGAGGTCACCCCATGATTGAAAATAAATTGTAGTGATGAGTCACCTCTCGCAAACAACAATAACCTTTAGATGAGTCAATTCACACATGTCATCAGTGAAAAAAAAATGTTGGAATTGAATCTCACCACTAACCAGAATTATTTCACATACTTTAACCAAGAAAAAAGTCAACCAAGGGAACATTATGCAGGCATATTCAAACAAATAAAGTACCCATTATTTTGATAAAGAAAAAGTATCCATTCTTTGAAAGCTGATCTTCTATATGAGGCGATTCACGCGATTCAACACACTCATTATGAAAAGGGTACAGGGAACTGGAAATTTAAAATACTACTCTTTCCAGAACAATGTAAAAGGGACGACCCGGTTCATACCTACTCCGTAGGTGTCGGGGAGGTGTCTTTCCAGAACAATGTACAACAAATAAAGAAGAAAACTATGGAAACAAGAGCACTCAATGTTTGTGTGTCCGGGATAGAAGCATAAGGTGTGCTAACAGCAATAGACGAGAAAAAATGTGCATTCAAGATTTTAAAAGGCTGGCTGATTTCTTAAACATGTGGTACTCGAGCCAAATAAATACTCTCTTGTAGACTAAACTAAAATAGTTAACTTAGACAAACCTGTAAAAAGATGTAGCAAGTCTCATGTAAAGAGAAGTATAACTGGATGCTATACTAGCATCCCTGAGAACCTTGAATTAGAATATTTGCCTTTGAAACCAACATTTTACAAAAATCACTAGTATTTGAAAATTCAAGGGCAAAGACGAAAGATGTGAAAACGTAACATAATGCACCAACACTGAACCTTTCGGTGCCATGAACCAATGATGGGGATCACCATCAAGCGTAAACCATTGAGATTTTACTTATTATATCACTGCAATTGTTTAAGTTGTTCTTTAATTATTTAAACATAATAAATACCTTTTTCATTTTAGTCAGTTTTGAACACAACTGAAAAATTGTTCAAGAACAGGTTAGTGTAAACATCATTTTCTCGACTATAGACACAGATTTTTCCTTTAAGTTTTTCTCTCATCCACTGCTACAAATACCAATCTTAGCATTTCATGAAACATCAATGATTGATTTCGCATATTTACCAAAATTCTATTACTCTAGTCTATTTGTATTACTTTGAGAAGAGTAGATATTGGGACATTTCTGTGACATTCATAAGTGCTAAGTATCTCCTCTAGTCAAAACAAAGAAAATTGCTTCCCTAGGAGAAAAGAGAATAGTCAACAGCAGGAGCATTACGCGTACCGTTAGTCTCTACATGACCATACACATAACCCATAGGCACTCTTCAAAGTTGAGCGAATTAAAACATTAAACAGCTTGAGACTAACAAGACTTAGAATAATAGGGTCCTTCAAGAAAGTAAAAGTATGAATCTTCTGATTGAGGAAACTACCTTAGAAGGTTCAGTAACTCATCGGGGACGCACCTATCCACCAACATAAAGAATGGGGAAAAAGGAAATTAAAGGTCCTCTTGGAAGTGTGGAGAAATTTCTCTCAAGATCAAATTGGTTGGTTAGTCACTAATCAGTTATCACTAGATACAAGTTTCTTACATCCACAAACAATGCAGAAAACTATAAAGCTGTGCATTACTCAATTACTGCATAAAAACGAAAACCCAAGTCACTCAATGAAGATGTTAAAATAATCCAGAAGAAACAATTTGATATATGTAGCACAATGGCAAGCCCCGCTAAGTGCTGCTCATTCAAATGAGCTTCACTTTCAACCAAAACTCCCACTCAATCTAGGAGTCCCTTCCTTCCAACTCACTCACATCTTATTCTTTCTGGTTCACTTATACCTATGTCTAACTAAATCGCGGATCAAGCTCAAAGCATAGAGTCCCCACACTAGTAAATATCCAAATACTAACATCCACAACTTCCAAACATAACCAAAATCAAATTTTGAAGACGATAAACCCATTGATCTCCTTACCTTAGGACCTTAGGTTCTTTATCAACTTTTATCTTACTGTTCCCGACATCCACATAACTTGTCTAGGTGAATTGAAGACTCTAATTGATGGGGTTGGACCTTTTCTCTACCCAACATCAACCAAAAACTGAATTTTGTTTTTTCTGTTCTTGTAAAAAGTATTCATCTTTCTACGTAAAATCTTGAAAAACAGGAAGTGGGTGGAGCACGTGATGTCTCAGGTTCAAATCCCAGCCGAGACAAAACCCTAAAACATTAGGTGATTTCTTCTCATCTGTTAAACTGTCCCGGACACCACGGCTATTAAAATAAATAAATCTTGAAAGCAGTTGAAAATCAAATTCAGGACAGAACCCATCAAAGAATCACAGAACCCATTACACCCTAAAAGAAGCAATTTTTAGAGAAATCCAAGTGACCCAAGACGATAAATATAACGTTTATTCACAAAGATGCAACAATAAGGCATACTCACAGTTCAAGATTATCCCTAGATGCACTCGAGCTATTGAAATGGACCCAAAGAAAAAAAAAACAATCTTTACGATCTCCTCTCTGAAGTGAAACTTATAGCAACAAGGATTTTGATAAATATTAAAAAAAAATAAAAAATTGTAAACTTACTTGTGGAGGAGTGCTCTCTGAAGTGAGAATTGTGCTTGTGCTGAGGTTTTAGGAGTTGAGAAAGAATTGGGGAAAATTGGTGGGTTACTTCTTTGAATTTGGGCTATGTTATGTGTGATGACCTAATTTGGCTCTCATTTGATCTAATTTTGTGCAATTCTAAATTTCTAATTTAAACGTAATGATACAATAAGTAGATAGATATAAAATATTAAGTTGTTTAATGAAATATTAGTTTGTAAGAACTTTAATTTCCAGGGGTGTTCACGGTTTGGTTAAAAATTAAATCGAACCGCGATCCAAATCAAATCAATTGAAAAAATTCAATATTTGATTAGGTTTAGTTTTGAATTTTAAAAAAACAATACTAATTTGATTTGGTTTGGTTTTACTATAAAATAACCAACAAAATAATCAAACCGAATCGATCTATATATATATATATATATATATATATATATATATATATATATATATATATATATATATATTGTAATTATTATATATTATTCATAAATACAATATAAATATTTGTTACATTTTATATTTTAATCATGATTTAACTTTAGTCGTAATACATTCAGTCATATGTTTTCATCCAGTTGACAGTACCTTATGAGATTCTAAATGAATTTCGCATTTTCAATGACAAATGATACTAATTTTGAAAATAATATCTTGTTGTATATTGAAATTTACAACTTGTCGAGCAAGAAGTTATGTGTTCACCTTTTGTAGGGTTTATTATATCATTTAATAAAATGTAGTTTTTAAATATTTTTTGTAGAAGCGTTCATGTGGTGTTGTTCATGGCTTTGTCGAAGTATAATACTCAGTTGACATCTTAGTTTCAAGGTTGAGATACAACACTCGGTTGACATCTCATATGTTAGATTGAATTTGTTTTTTTAAATCATTATATCATTAGCTAAAGTTATAAACCGAAAAAATCGAACCAAGCCGAACTAAACCGACAAGAACCAAATCAATGGTTATTTTTTTGTTTGGTTTGGTTTGGTTTTAGAAATTTAAAAATCGACTAAGTTGGTTTGGTTATGGTTGTGACCAATAATCGATCCAAACCGACCCGTGAACATCCCTATGTCTAGGTAAGTAATAGGTTTGTAGGCGTTTAATCCTGAAAATCACTTTTTTTTTTTTAAATTAGAGTTGTGCTTGACTATAAATATAAATCTAATATGTTTTTAAAATTTTGTGAGAGAAGTAGGAGTGAAAAAAGTGAAATTTTTCAAAATACAACTTAGAGTTGTTGAGGAGTTGAGATCTCTTGAACGTATACAAAATAAATAGAAAAAAATAGCATATTCAGATATACGTGTAAATATGATTTTTTCTAGTAGAAAAACCATAAAATTATATTAAAAAAATAAATTATAAATGACCTACAAAATCAATTCTCCACTTAATGTTGCAATTCCTGTTCTATAAATTGGTCTGATTTTATAAAGACTTTCTCACGTTTGTAGTTTTCTCATTCATTTCTTTTTCCCTTTTCCTATTTACCGCAACAATCATAATATAATCAGTGTAATCATACAAGTCAGATTTGTCAATAATAAAATGTACGCAAAAATTATCCGATAAAATTTCACAAAATTATTGTCGACTGTATAAGCCACATAATAAGAAAATTCATTTATCTAACGGACGTATTACTTTAGAGTGGCCTTTGGTGTGACCAGATTGTACGGTTTGACAAAACTCAATAGTTATAACTTAAAAAGTTTATATTTTATCTTTAAAAAGTTATTTAATTTAACACATAGAAAGATTTAAGTTGGAATCAACTAACACAACTAAACAAAAAAGAAAGAGAATTTCAAACTCATAAATTTTAAATCGTGAATCCGGAATGTGTGGAGTGGGAGGGAGGGGGGAAGTTAATGATGTTTGGCCCATTGTGTGTTTGTCTGCATGCTATTACTTATTAGAGTAGATATTTTACCCAATTATCTTTGTCAACCAAAAACATAGTGTTGGTTGTTTTACAGAAGAAAGTGTCCTGGCTTTATCTTCATATGCATTCATGTAACTCTTCTTCTCCCTCATAACCTCTTCATGCTTCTGCATTCAATCTTGCACTTATTGTTTTCTTGAATTTTGAACTCTACTTTGTGTTTGGGCTCTCTTAGCTGGGCTTACATTATGTAAAGAATGAAACTGGTAACAGAAAAATAAGATGAAAGAAACTTAGATTGAGTAATCAAGTCACATATACACTGAAATTAAAATTGGAATTGTTTGCCTGCTTACTTACCACTTTTGTCATTCACCTCATTTACTACTACATGTGCTTGTGAGATGAACTCTTGATGCAACTTTTAGTGTTGTTCTGTACTAAGAATTTTCCTCATTTCTAGAAACTTCAAGAACCCTGCCGAATGACCAATTCGACCGGATTACGAGTCTATGCTTGTTAGAAATACACCTGAAAAAATGAGAGTATGTACTACTGATTGAATTGTGCGGGTTCTGTGTTGTGGGCTCTATTTTGTCAAGTTTATCATGCAGAGTCATGTTTGAAAATTTAATGTGTTTAACACCCATTTCATCATGTAGCAACAGAATTTGTTAGCTCAATGTGCTGTCTTGTTTCTGATATCAAGAATGTGTTACCTTGTGCTGATAAATTGTAACATTCTCTACGTCTGTTGATGCGTGATGTGATACACTAGGAGCGAGGTCTAAGTAATGTTTTCTTATTATGAGCTATTGTAGGTTGGTCTCTAAATGTCCATTGAGCCATATCCTTTTCGAACCAAGAATTAGTAAAGGTGGATTCAGATGGAAAGCAAATGCCTCCAATGATGTTCCCGTTGAGAAGTGGAAGCAAGATAGCATTTTCATTGATAGACGCGGCAGATTTAGACACTTTGATCACAAAAAAGTTTCACGGAAAAGATGTAGGTTGATGTATAGTGGCAGTAGTATCATCTATATGTTCCTCCCTCCTGATTCCAACTACTGTGCAGGTGGTTCTTTAAGGGGCAGAGGATGGAAATATGGATCTGGTTTTGTTGATGGTATATTCCCAGTGCTAAGCCCAATTGCTCAGCAAATTCTAACTTTCATAAAGAAGGAAAAAGATCCAGAGAGGATTTTGTCTGCCTTGGATACTCTACGTCCCACCAATCATACCTGGGATGATTTGATTAATGTAGCAGTTCAACTTCGAATCAACAAACAATGGGATCTGATCATACTGGTAAAGATCTTGTCTATTGCTCCATTTATTTATATTCTGGCTTCGTTCAATCGCCTATGTGTCTACATATTTATATCTTCTAAGGAAGTTACTTCAGGCTTGGCTAGATACACTATAATTTAGGTCTAACCGGTTTCTAAGTAGCTTCATCATGTCCATTCCAGCCTACATGATGTGCCTCGTTTGAATAAGTAATATTCCTTTGCAGATATGTGAATGGATACTGTGTAGGAGTTCCTTTCAGGCAGATGTGATTTGCTACAATTTGCTTATAGAAGCTTATGGGCAGAGTTCACTTGTTAAGAAGGCTGAATCTACTTATCTGGCACTTCTTGATGCTCGATGTGTCCCGACTGAAGATACTTATGCACTTCTTCTGAAATCCTATTCCAAATGTGGGATGCTAGAGAAGGCTGAAGCTGTCTTCTCTGATATGAGGAAGAATGGCCTTCCTCCAAGTATGTTTTCTAGTTTTCTATTTGCTGTTGTACATACTATACGATCAATTGGTAGCACCAATTCCGTGCAAACTATGTACACTGTACAAAACAAGAAGTCTATCTAATGCTTTTAAGACTCAGCAGAATATGATCTTTCAGTCATCTGCAGGTGTTCTTGTATATAATGCTTATATTGATGGGTTAATGAAAGGAAGGAATTCACAAAAAGCATTGGCGATCTTTGATAGGATGAAGCGCGAAAGCTGCCAACCATCGACAGATACTTATACAATGCTGATCAACTTATATGGGAAGGTAATACAAGTAGTTAATTTGACACTCTTTTTGACTCTTTAATACTGGTACTAAAAAGTTATTCCTGGCGGAATCAAGCTGATTAGTTCATGTGCTAACTCAAGATTTCTATGCTGATGTTGCTTCATCCATCCATCCTTGTGGCTCAATTGATTGAATGACTTACTGATTATGCAGGAAAATAAGTCCTACATGGCTCTAAAGGTGTTCAATGAGATGAAAACTCAGAAATGTAAACCTAATATCTGTACCTACACAGCTCTTGTTAATGCATTCGCCAGGGGCGGCCTATGTGAAAAAGCTGAAGAAGTCTTCGAAGAGCTACAAGAAACTGGGTTTGAGCCTGACGTCTACACCTATAACGCCTTGATGGAAGCTTACAGGTGAACACGGCTAATGTTTCAGTTCTGGACTCCTTCATGAATGCAATATGTAAAGATAATCGTATCAAACTCATCTTCCGTTTCCAGTATAAGCTTTTGACAGTAATTGAAGAGCCAAATTATTATCCAGTTGCCTACTGTATAGGACTTAGTCATAACTCCCTTCGAAGTGCTGGATCTTAGACTAATTATTGAAACTTCAACAGGTAAAAGAAAAAGGAATAGTCCTGTTAAGAATTTGCAAATTTCTAACAAGGGACTCCATTTAGTTGAATATAAGCATGAACAATTAACAATTTTCTGCAGAAGCATGCCTCAGAGGGATATTTAGAAATATCAATCTGCTATCTTTAGCTTATCATGAACATGCCTAATGGTACAAGTCGATAAATATACACATTTTTCTTCGAACGTGTACATTCTTCTGTAGGTATGTTCAGAATTATGTTTCCCCTGCCACTAGTAAATATCTACTTATCCAAAGTAACTGAACTGATTTTTTCGTCAAACAGTCGTGCAGGCTATCCTCAGGGTGCTGCAGAGATCTTTTCTCTCATGCAGCATATGGGCTGTGAACCAGATAGAGCTTCATATAATATTATGGTGGATGCCTATGGAAGAGCTGGTCTTCATGAAGGTATTTTTTTTTCTTTTCAGTGTTAGCATTTAGTAAACAAAACAACTTAAGCCTTTGTTTCTGAGCACTGAGGCTGTTTCCTCATTCTTCTGAAAAAAATACATTAGATGCACAAACCGTGTTTGATGAGATGAAGCGGCTGGGTATAGCTCCTACAATGAAATCTTACATGTTACTCATATCAGCCTACTCGAGAAACAGTAATGTGTCAAAATGTGAAGAAATTGTGAATCAGATGCAGAAATCAGGAGTGAAACTAGATACGTTTCTTCTTAACAGCATGCTTAACTTGTATGGTCGTCTTGGCCAGTTTGCAAAAATGGAAGAACTCTTGACAGTCATTGAAGCTGGGCCTTACATACCCGATATCAGCACCTACAATATCTTGATCAATGCATATGGACGATCAGGATTTATCGCGAAAATGGAAGAAGTTTTCCAATCGCTTCCTGCTAAGAACCTGAAGCCAGATGTGGTTACTTGGACTTCCCGACTTGGAGCATACTCCAAAAAGAAACAGTACCAAAGATGCTTAGAGATCTTCGAGGAAATGATCGATGAAGGTTGCTATCCAGATGGCGGAACAGCCAAAGTGCTCCTTTCGTCTTGTTCTAGTGAAGATCAGATTGAACAAGTTACAACAGTGATTAGATCAATGCACAAGAATGTAAAGGCAGTAGAGTTAGTTTGAAATATGGCTTACACGGTTTTCAGGACATTGCAGTATTTGATGTGGAATTAGATGTAAATAGTGTTAGTTTTTGCATTCTTTAGAACTAATGTGACTAAAGAACATGAATACCGGCAAAAGTCAAAATGAAATTTTCAACTTAAAATTCGACTCTATTTGGCATGATTTTGCTTATATATTTCGCAAAAGCGATGGTTGATTTGGTTCAAATCAATCAAACCGAACCCTTGAACACCACCTAACTTGAGATATCATTGTTTGCTTTAAGAACTGGATCAATGGTGAAAGTGACTCATATTCCCTAGATGAAATTGACAACCTTCTCAAAATTCATAAAGAAAGAGTTTCCCTCTTTCTCCCCCAAAGAGTTCAAGTAGTGGCACTTCCCGTATTATGAACGTATGTAGCAATCAACAACAAACCCATTACAATCCCACAAGTGAAGTCGAGGGTACGATGCACACAGTGAGACTATTTCTGCCAGATCCATGGCTCAAATGAGAAGTCATCGAAGCAAGGTATCAAAAAAAAAAAAAGACAATTAAATAGCATACAAAGCAAATGACGCAACTGATAATGGTACACATTACATAATAAGAGACAAAGCAACTACTAAACGGTCCCTATCACTCCCGCATAGAGTGAGTTTAACACTCAACTACTTAGTAGCCCCACATTTCTATCTAGGATCACGTCCTGCGTAACTAGTACATAAAATTGTTCTTGTAAGCGTCACAGTTTGACACATTATGAAGCCACTATGGGCCGATAAACATAGAACAATACATTCACACAGGTTGTCCTGAAAGTGCAACAAACTGAAGACACCAAGGTCATTCACTCATGCTATTACTGATTCCTTCTCTCTCCAAGTTGCGAGGACTTCATCGGTTCTAAACCGTTGTGTGAATGTTGATTCCTCCATGGGAGTTGATGCGCCATTCGCGTACTCTAGGAGACCAGTATAAGCAATCATTGCTCCATTGTCAACACAATACCTATCATCAGTCGCAAACAACTTGCCATCCCTCTCAGAGCACATAATTTGCATCATTTGTTGCAACCGCTCATTACATCCAACACCACCAACAATCAACACATCTTTCTTATCACAATGCGCCATAGCTCTTTCCGTTATCTCTACAAGCATCGCAAACAGAGTTTCCTGCAAAGAAAAACAAAGATCGGCCGGCGTACACTCGTTACTCTTCAGCTTCTCCTCAGTTGTAGCTTCAATGTAGCTCAATATCCCACTAAACGAAACGTCCATTCCCTTCACAACGTAAGGTAATTCAATAAACTTGTCCCCTTTCTTCGCAAGCTGTTCAATGTTGTACCCAGGGCTAGGATCATTAGACAATGTAAGAACCCTGGCAAACCTATCCAAACAATTCCCCACAGCAATATCAATGGTCTCCCCAAAAATCCTATACCGTCCTTCACTATACGCAATAACCTGCGTATTTCCACCACTAACGTACAACACAACCGGGTCAACCGCCCCGGTCACGGCCCGACCCATTTCAATATGCGCAACACAATGGTTAACTCCAACAATAGGTTTCTTCCACATCTGAGACAGAACCCGCACAACCACAGCGGAAACCTGGAGTGGGGCCCCCATCCCGGGACCTTTAGTGTAGCAGAGACAGTCGATTTCGTCCGGTGATACTCCGGCGGTATCTAGGGCGGATTTGACTAACGGTAAGATGTATTGGTGGTGGTGCTGAGCGGTTTCACGGGGGAGAAAACCTTGGCCTGGAGGGGTTATGTAGGTGTGACGTGGATTGGAGAGAATAGAGCCGTCGATTGCTACTACTCCTACGCCGATTTTGTTGGCGGAACCCTCGAAACCTAGGGCTATTAATTTCTTATCCTTCATTGCTGCCGCCACCGGAGGATTAGGGTTTTGCAGTCAAATGAAATGAGCAGTGACGACTATAATATTAAGGGCTTGCGCCCAAATGAGATGAAGCAGCGAGATGAAGTTAGAATTTTTGTTGCACGTACGATTTGGATATTTTTTAACTTACTTCCTTCATCATGCATATTTTCTGACTTGATACTACGTCTATAAAAAAAAAAAAAAAAAAAAAATTCAAAATTTTAAATATAAAATAATTTTTAAATATTTGATTGGTTGTAAATTATTTTATAATAAAAAAAATGAATTAAAACTACTTTTTTTTTTATCATAGTAAATTGAATGAATTAGAAATAAAAGTGTGTCATGAAATAAGATAGGGAGAATAACTTTTTATAGACATAAAAATATAATAAGTTGTGAAAGTTATCAAATTCTTTTTAATCTTGTATAATTTTACCTAATAAGTAAAAAGTTAGCATAGTAGTATAATACTTTTTTTTGGTATTAATATATTATCACAAGACTATTCTAAAAAAAAAAGTACAATATTTATTGATCGGACTTTAGTTCATAAAAAGCAAAAAAAAATATGAGCGATAGAGTATTACTTTTTGATATAATCATCCCATGTAGTGGATAACCTTCTCAAGTTGAACATGCAATTTCTCGATCAGATGACCGAGATAGCGAATCAATGTGGTTACTTTGAGCCATTTGTTGGTCTATATGTTCATATTTATATTCCGTGAATATTTCATCACTTCTTTGATACTCTTGCAAAAAAATTATGTAATACTGCACAAACTTAATTTTCGATGTAAATGATTGGCAAAAGTTGGTAAGAGTAATAATGTCAACTAATGATTCATTGCTTACATGTGAAATAAATACTTCCTCAATTTATTTTTACTTGTCACTAATTTTTTAATTGAATTTATACTTATCATTTTTGATATATCAAGAAAAGACAACTTTTTTCTATTATACTCATAGCATTAATTATTTATTCTCTAAATTAATTTCAAGACACGGTAGTAAAGATTAATTAATAGGGGTACTATTAGTCGTGTTAATAATTATTTTCTTAATCGATATGCTAAGTTATGTGACAAGTAAAAGTGAACGACATGAGTAATTGGTAGATACTAACTGGTGTTTTTTCAATATATATATATATATATATATATATATATATATATATATATATATTATTAGAAGTACCAAGACGGAGTACTTGGAGTGTAAGTTCAGTGATATGTCGCAAGAAGATGGAGTAGTTGTGAAGCTAGACTCTTGGGTCATCCAGAAGAGGGAGAGTTTCAAGTATCTGGGGTCTATAATTTAGGATAATGGTGAGATTGACGAGGATGTCACGCATCGTATTGGGGCAGGGTGGTTGAAGTGGAGGCTCACTTCGGGAGTTCTTTGTGATAAGAAGGTGCCCCCGAAGCTTAAGGGTAAGTTCTACAGAGTGGCAGTCCGACCAGCTATGTTGTATGGAGCGGAGTGTTGGCCAATTAAGAAATTCCACATCCAAAAGTTAAAGGTGGTGGAGATAAGGATGTTGCGGTGGATGTGTGGTCAAACCAGGAAGGATAGGGTGAGGAATGAGATTATTCGAAAAAAGGTGGGAGTGGCTTCGGTGGAGGACAAGATGCAAGAAGTGAGGTTACGTTGGTTCGGGCACGTGAAGAGGAGGGGTGTTGATGCGCCCGTGCGGAGGTGTGAGATACTAGTTATGGATGAAATATTGGAAGGAGGTGATTGGGCATGATATGGAGCAGTTATAGCTTACGGAGGACATGACTCTTGATAGGAAAAATGTGGAGGATGCGGATTAGGGTAGAGGTTAAGGGTGGGAGGGTGTCGGTAATAACAGGGGAGTGTTTTGTATTTGTGTCTGAAGTTTCTTGTTAGTAGGTGTTGAGTGTTGTCTATGGTTTCAAATTTTTAGTTTTAGTATTAGCTTGTGGCTAGCGTTGTTAATTTATTTTGCATACTGTACAAGTTTATATGCTTTTATGTATTGTGTTTGTTATATTGGTATTGATTCTAAGCAGGGGGTATATCGGAAACAACCTCTCTACTTCACCTGAGGTAGTGGTATGGACTGCGTACACTCTACCCCCAAGCCCCACTAGGTAGGAATATACAGGGTATGTTGTTGTTGTTGTTGTTATTGTTATAATATATTAGAAGTGTGAAGAACCTTAGAAATGTTGTTTGAATTTTTTGTCCTTCATTAAAAATCTTTGTTTTATACAAAATCATCTTTTCACTATTTTTCCTAATATTTAAGAGTTAAAAATTAATTAAACATATTCATGGTAAAAGCTTTCCTTATTAGAAGTCATCAGAAATTACTATTTTTTCTAATATTTAAGAGTTGAAAATTAATTAAATACATTTATGATAAAACCTTTCCTTATTAGAATTATCAGAATTAATAACAATTAATAATTTTAGTTTAAGAATTCTAGATCAACTATATTTGTTTTTAAGAAGATTTGAAAAATCTATAAATAAATATAAAAGCATCAGAATAAAAAAAAAAATGTATCAAATTTTTAAAAGTTTTAAATACGTAATAAGGATGTAATCAATGATTTTGTAAAGATTTGAATTTAAAAACAAGGAAAGATTTTAAATGTAAAAAAAAAAATTGTACCACAAATATTACTTCTGACAACAAGGGAAAGAGGTACTACATGACAAATGTCAAAGTGACGATGTAAAATATATATGTGTTTACACTAAAAACTATGTTTTTACATTATCTATAATCTATAATCTATATCTATAATTTATAATCGATATCTATAATCTATAATATATTAAAAGTGTGAAGGGCCTTAGAAATGTCGTTTGAACTTTTTGCCGTGCAATAAAAGTCTTTGCTTTAGATAAAATCGTCTTTTCACTATTTTTTTCTAATATTTAAGAATTGAAAATAATTAAATATATTTATGATAAAACCTTTTATTATTAAAAGTCGTCAGAATTAATGACAACTAAATACTTTTTTATTTGTTTAAGAGGTTTAAATCAACTAAATTTGATTTTAAAAAGATTGAAAAAATCTAAAACCTCAACTATTAATATTGTCAGCTATTAATATTGTGTCCGCTATAACTTTTCCTAAAACAAAATTTCGGTTAAATTTATGTTTTAGTTTTTATCTGACATCTCCAAAAAATTAGGCAGAAACTATTTTTTTGTCCTATTATATTACCTATCAAATAAAATATAATAATTTTAGAAGAAAACACGAAATTTTTTAAAATTTTATATGTGAGGAAAGAATTGGTATTTAAGTCCTATTTCTAAAAGAAAGTAAACAAAAAAATTAGTCTTTTTTTCTTTGTTTAAACCTAGCCTAGAATATTATTATCTATTGAAATCTTGTAATATCTAGATAAATTTGCCCGTGTTTTGAGATAAGTTTTATTTATAAAATTTTAGTATGTTCGTAAAGTTTAGAATAATAAATTATTTTGGTTCAGAATTTTCAATCAGACAAAAATTGTTTTCATCGAAGATCGGAGCTTTGTGATGATTATCGTATTGTTTTGTTGTAGTTTACAAGTTGTAGATGAATGTCAGTTGCTTTGAGGAATTTTTTGTGTAATGGTTAGGTTTAATTGTATTGTTTTGATACCTCTATTATCGTATTGTTTTGTTATAGTTTACAAGTGACAGATGAATGTTGGTCGATTTTGAGAAATTTTTTGTAGGTAAATGTTAGAGTAATTGTATTGTTTTGATATCTTTATTAGTGTATTATTTTGCGGTAGTTTAAAGCTCGTAGATGAATGTTTAGCGGCTTTAAGGAGTTTTTTTGTGTAAAAGTTATAATTTTTTTTTGGTTTTTCACCGAATGTCCGGTACCCACATTAGAGCCCCGACTAATTCGGATCGCGCACTGCAGGGCCGATTCTAAGATGGCACTCCCAGCAGAATTCTCTCCATACCCAGGGCTCAAAGCCGAGACCTCTGGTTAAGGGTGGAGTAGTAAAAGTTATATTTAATTGTATTGTTTTGATTTCTCTATTATCGTATTGTTTTATTGTAGTTTACAAATTGTAGATAAATGTTGGTCGGCTCTGAGGGAATTTTGTAGATAAAATTAGGTTTAACTGTATTATTTTGTTATCTCTGTTTTGAGAAATTTTGCAATGTAAAGATTTGATTTAATTGTATTGTTTTGAAATCTGTTATCATATTATTTTTTTGTTAGTTTACAGATTGGCTTTGAGAAACTATTTGTGTAAAAATTAGGTTTAATTGTACTATTTTGATATTTCTATTATCCTATTGTTTTGTTGTATTTGTAGGTGGTTGATGAATGTCAGTCGGCTTTTAGAATATTTTTAGGTAAAGATTAGGTTTAATCAAATAAATTCTCCATCTTTACATATTCAAAAGACGCTGAATTTACTTGTTGAATTCATCTTTGTTATTTAGACAAATATCTTATTTAGTGTAACGTTTGAATTCATTAAATTCAGATACACGCGCGAGGCGCGTACGCCTAAACTAGTATATATTAAAAGTGGAAAGACCCTTAAAAAAGTGATTTGAACTTTTTGCCCTTTATTAAAATACTCTGCATACACAAAATAGTCTTTTCACCTTTTTATCTAATTGTTATTTAATTCTTTTTATAATATTTAAGACTTTAAAATCAACTAAAATATTACTTATTAATTTTCTCCTTATTTGAATGATGTAAAAATTCCTAAAATAAAAAGAATTTGTGCATGAAAAGAAAATTTTCTATTGACTAAAACTTTGTGAAAACTTTCGGTAACATAAGTTTCAATTTAAATGGAGTCAATTGCATACTATAATTTATAAATTATTGTATAAAATATCTCTTTTGCTATTTTATTTGTGAAGTAACAAAAACTTTATACCAATACCCTAAAGTAATAGGAGTAATATATATTACCACACGATTTAACAAAAAGGAGATCGTTCTTTTTTTTTTTTCGATCCTTTTTTGAAAAATTTTCCTTATAAATCAAAAGTTAGGTTTTCTTCCGAAACTATCATACATAGGGAGATCAAAATAAGTTTAGGTATGTATTTTTGATAGACAATTGTTAATTGATTTTTTTTTTGTAATGAAATTTTGATATATCTTATGATTGAAGAGACAAATTTACTTGTGATTTGAGGTAATTTTTTAAAATTTTAGTATGTTTTTACATCTACATTCTTGACATATCAATGATTGAAGAGACAAATTTGCTTGTGATTTGAGGTAATTTTTTAAAATTTTAGTATGTTTTTATATCTACATTCTTGACATATCTATGATTGAAGAGATAAATTTACTTGTGATTTGAGATAATTTTCTAAAATTTTAGTATGTCATTGAAGTTTAAAATAAATAAATGGGAAAATGCTCTATTACCATCTCGAACTATACACAAAAAGGCTGAGCCACACCCGAACTTTAGGAGGGTCCTATTACCCCTTGAACTAATTAAAATCGTATTTTTGACAACCTTAGTGCCTACATGGCACATACGTGGCACACGTATGCCTACGTGGACACTTCAGTGTGTTGTGCCACGTATGCACTAAAGTTGCCAAAAATACGATTTTAATTAGTCCAGGGGGTAATAGGACCCTCCTAAAGTTCAGGTGTGTCTCAGCCTTTTTGCGTATAGTTCAAGGTGGTAATAGAGTATTTTCTCTAAATAAATAATCATGTATTCTTGATAGACAATTGTTAATCAAAAAATTGAGGTAAGTTTTCTAAAATTTCAGTATGTTCTTAAAGTTTATAATAAATAAACTATCATGTATTCTTGATAGACAATTGCTAATCAAAATTTTTGTTTTTGTGAAATTTTGCAATATCTTATGAGTTATGATTGAGTGACAAATTTGTTTTTGCTTTGAGGTAAGTTTTCTAAAATTCAGTATATTCTTCACTTTACAATCTTGATAGTATCTATAATTAATTTGCTTGCAATTTGAGGGAGGTTTTCTAAAATAGAACGTTTTTGAAATTTACAATAATAAAACTATCATATATTTTTTATGGACAATTGCGAATTGAAACCTTTTTATTTTAATTTTTTAAAATATTGATAGTATCTATGATTGAAGTGATAAATTTGTTTGTGATTGAGGTAAGTTTTCTAAATCGTAGTATGTCTTTTTATGTTCATAAAAATAAATTATCATGTGTTTTTTATAAACAATTGCTGATTGAGAAGTTTTCTTTTGTTACTTTAGCTTGTTCTTGAAGTTTAAAATAATAAATTATCATGTATTCTTGATATATAATTGCTAATTGAGAAGCTGTTTATAATTTTTGTTTGTAATGACTCATATACAATTAATAAATTGAAATTGACTTATTTACAATTTTGAGTAGATACTTTTGATCAGATAATTATATCTTGTCACAAGAAATTGGTTAGTCATTCTAATTCTATATGAATTTTCTTTTAAAATTTAGTTACATGTAACTGTTTCAGTTGTCTGAATAAACTATGAGATTTGACATATCTTCAGTATTTTTTGATAATAGGCTCTAATGATTGTTTTTTTTTTGTTCAAGCTATATATCATTTAAATGAATGTAAAAATTTTCTAATGCCAAATGTTACTTTCTAATAGTTTTGTATGTTATGTTATTAAGTACAATAATTTTTAAAATATAATTTAAGATTTTAAAGATAAAATGGTATAGTTAATTAAAGAAGAACATGAGAAAACACGGTCACATTAATAATTAAGGAGAAAATTAGATGTGGCCAAAAATATATTTCTCATCTAAATTTATACTATTTAGTCTTTTTTCTGTAAGTTGAGATGGTCCGAATTAATGACAATCAGATTATAGACATTCTAAATGGTGTATATTTAGTCATTATACTTATTTCCTCATTTTAAAAGCACTATGTTTTTAATATAGAGTTATTTTTATTCTCAAGATTTTACATTTTTATCAAAATTAAAAGCATTTTAGATGATTATACATGCATAACATAAACTATATTTAATGTATACAACGTTTGGTAGGTAGATTGGACATCTAAATATCTTCTCTTCACATGTCTGAATCATCTAAATTTCGCCTCTCATCTTGATCATCACAGGAGCCACTTTAACCTTCTCTAAAATATCCTTGTTCCTAATCCTGTCGCTCCTAGCATGCTCACGCATTCATCGTAATATCTTCATTTTCGCTACTTTGATCTTTTAAACATGCGAGTTGTTAACCATTACAACATAAATGGTCTAATCATCACTTTATAGATCTTATTTTTAAGTCTTAGTAACTCATATCATATAATTACCTCCATTTCCAACAAAATACTTGGCTGAGTAGGAATTAATACTCTAAAATGCTAACATTGCAGGAGTATATGACGTTAATTAATATATATATATATATATATATATATATATATAAATTACGTGTCTTTTATATTATTAAGTACAAAACGTTAAGAAAAAACTTAAATTTGTAAAGATAAAAGGTGTACTTAAGAAGAAGCATGATAATTCATCATCACAGTAACAATTTTAATGAGAAAAATAAAGTGTAATGAATAAACTTTCGTTATTAATATCAAAAGTTAAAATTATACTGGTATTGCACGAAAACATACTCTAAACCATATGGATAGGAAAAACAAGCTACATTATATATGAGCATAATAATATAATTATTCTCAAATTCTGACTCAACCTGATAAGCTATTCAAGTCCAATTTCATATGTTAATGTACATACGTGACATGTGCAACGCCCCGAGATCTCATCCCGAGACGTCACACGGGAACACATACATGAATGCACAGACCATAATCACAATCATCACAACTCTAAATATTAAAACTCAGATACTGCCTTACTGCAGACTGAACTCACTACTGACACTGAGATACTGAGATACTGACTCATCTGATACTGATGACTGAGAAACTGGATGTACTTATATCGATGAGTAAATTCTGAGCTTACTGCTCTCGACTGATAAGATTAAAGATCAACCTCTCTAACGGATGATTAAAGAAGCTATTATCAATGGTAAGGAAATGATTATATCTGAATTTGACAACAAGAATACTCAATAGAATTTGAGACTGTGATCAAGCATGTCTGACGGCATATCTCTGAATATGATATCAAATAACTGTATATGAGACTAAGCCTATCTAATGGAATGGTCCATGAATTAATAAAACTATCTGAGTTCCTCATAATGATAGATGACTGTATCTGACAGTTCTGAATTCAGAAGATTGATACTGAAACTAAAATTGTAACTGAAACTGTGGGAAGTAGTTACTTAACCAACATGCCCCGACCTACCACAGGTGGGGTCCAACCTGTAACCCCAGTTGGAAAGGTGTCAATACCGTACCATGGGTAAAGACCTCTCTTTGGTCAATCCTCTCTGACGGATGACGCTTACCAGGCAGTCGACCTAAGGCAATATAATAGTCAAATACTCTCTATCTGGAGGTGACAGCCTTTTCCTGACGGTGACTCCTATATCCTACGCTGGCTATGCAGTTCTGGAGGTCAGGGATTGCTACTAACGACTCCGGCCTCTCTCGCTGACGGGAGGAGCCGCCATCTCTTCCCTCGCTCGGTGTTAGTTTCTACTCCCAACTGAAAGACTCTGAACTAAATTCTTAACTGAACACAACTGAACTGAATCTGATACTGATCATGTTTCTCAAAAGATCTGACTGAGTTACGCTGAGATCACTTGGTTCTATATCTGATAGAATGCTATTAGATCACGGTATCTGCAACCTGACGATACAGAGCTTGAATAGATTATTTGAATCGCTTCTGAGATTAGAATTGAACACTTGAGTACTATTAGATCTGAGCTAATTTCAGAACTGAAGCTAGATTACTTGCAATACGGAGATTACAGAGATAACTGAGCTTTCTTAAGTTCTGCAATTGTCTGAGGATACAGAGTTCTATAGTTCACTGAGTTCTAAGAATCATGGCTCGACTGGAATTATCGTGAAACTGACACGGGCTCTAGACAACAGCTAAATTATCAGGTATAAATACCCCTAGGACTCGATAACATAAAATAAAGCATAATCATTCCTCCATTATCACAACCATTCATTCATCATCACAGTCATCCATTCATCATCATTATCATTAAAGCATCTTTTCAATTATTTAGGAAACATAACATACCTTCACCTTTGCAATTATTAAGTCATCGCGTCAAGCATTTAGGCAACATCAACATACACTAGCGTAGGAAAACATGTTGCTAGATTATACTTTCTTCAACAAGGTCTTACCTCAAGTACTTCACACCTAAATCAGTTTTGACATGTATTTGGACATCATATGATTTGGGAAAAACTTCATACTATCATGTCTCAACTTACTTGCTAACCACTTAGCATATATTAAAAGCTTAGAATATATCAAGAGCACATAATTGGGGAATTTACTACCATCATATCTTCACTTGTTCACTAAGGTCCTTCAACAAACACTAGACATGCACGGGTTCATACTTATTTGGGGATTTTCCACTATCATGGAATAATTCATCCACTTGGGCATTTTATCAAACACTAGGCATGCATAAAATAACTCACAATTTGGGGTTTCATCTTCAACATACTATAATGACCCTTTTATGCTTCACTACAATGGCCCTTTTATGCTTCACCTATGTTTTTTATCAAACCTATGAGGAACATGCTCCGCTTATTCAACCATTTCTAAACCCAAATATCATGAACACATCACATAGAAAACAACATAAGGAAGATTCATCACAAATATCACATGAATTTCACATACAAGTCAAAGCTCACGAATCTTGTAAACAAACATGAATCAAAACTCAACAGCACATGAAACATCAATTTCAACTCACATGAATCATTAACAACTCATAAACATAAAATCTTTGAGTTTTAGAGGGTACTTGAGCTTCTTGGATGAAAGAGACCCAAGAATCAACATCTACATACCTTGGGGAAACTCTTTTCTTGAAAGCCTTCAGAAGATTTCTTGATTTCTCTAGATCTTTCTTGATCTTTGTTGAAGAAGAAGAGAGGATTTTTATTTTTTTCGGAAACCCTAGTTCTTGGTGGAAGAAGAGAAAATGAGGTTAAAATCCCTTAGCTGGGTATTTATAGAGATTGGGGATTAGGGGAAAAGACCAAAAAGCCCTTGGAGTTAAACTAAAAATTTTCCGATTTTACATGCTGGCGCGACGCGCTATAATCGCGCCAGTTCACTGGAATTTGGACAATTGGGAAACTGCATGACGCGCGATGCGGTGGAAATCGCGTTGCCATCTTTGGTTGCGAACTGGAACTATACCACAACGCGGTGGAATTGCGGAGTTTCACTGAAATTTGACAATTGCCATTTTGGCTGGCTCCACGACGCGCTAAGGTGCCAGGTGGCACACTGTCTCACTAAAATGGCTCTAACTCTTCACCCGAGTGTCCGATTTGGGCGAATTTGGTATCGATGGAAAGCTTATTCAATGCTTTACATGGTAAAAAGTAGAAATTATGGAAATTCCACATGATTCAAAGTTTTTCATACTTGGAAAGACACTTCTAAAATTTTTAGACTCGAATTTCCGCTTTACTGAATACGCTCTAAGGCTCAGACTGGAAGACGACTTTGCGGGGTATTACAACATGTGTATGTCACATCAATATAAAAATTTACATATGAAACTATATAATGTTGCAATTAAAGTAACATTATATACAATTATATTCATTTAAATTATGGAAAGCGTTCTTCTAATTTAGATATTAGCACAATTATTGTAAAATAACTCTAATTATTTACCTCATTTAACAATCATATCAGGTTTTTATATAATTAAATAAACTATTATCACTGTCATTCACAAAAGGGCTTTGCTTTTGATTTATATATGAGCTTGTAGTCTTGTACCCATCTCTCAATTAAAAGGTCAACTTTACAGAAGATCTTTGGCAATTATAATTTTATGAAATAATATTAAACCTAAATCCTAAACTTAATTGGTAGCATAAATTCCAACTAAAGAAAAAGTCAAGAGTTCTAAAGCCAAATATATGGTAATTTTTTTAAAAAGATTACACCTAAAGTATGGAAAGAAGTCCTAAATTTTAGGTAATAATTAAATGTCTATCTGTAATTATAGTTTAATAAAATTAATTAATAATTTGAGAAAAATAGTGAAAAGATGATTTAGTCTAAAGCAAAAAAATTTACTAAATGGCAAAAGGTTCAAATCACTTTTCTAAGGATCTTCACACTTTTAATATATTATAGATTATGGATATATTAAAAAAAAAAAACATGATACAAGCAAATAATAGATATTAATAAACACTGAACAAAGTGAATATGTGATTTCTAAATATGATTACAAATGAGAAGAAATGGAAGGGAGGCTACTGTCTCGCACGAGATGCAAAAGTACTTGTTACCCACCAATCTTCTACCCTAATCCTCAATTATGTACCTTTTTATCCACTGCCATATCTCTAATAAGTTGAAGTTTTATAAAAAAAAGTAAGGTTATCATTTGATTTTGTTGTTGCTACTGGATACAGAAGGCCTACAACTGATTTTAGTGTTTACTCTGATCCTACAACTAAAACTCAAGCGTACAATGTATGTTGTCTTTGTATCGTGTTTTATCTATAATTTTTTTCATTCAATTTTTTAATGTTTATTGTCTTACGTTTTTATTTGATTTTACAGTCTGGTACATTAAGTGAGAGGGTTCTTTATGAAGGTGAAAATTTAAAGAGTGCTTTACCAACCAATATAACTATTGATTTTAAACTCTGTGACCTAGAATCGAATGAATATGGTGTAGTCATCAGTACACAAGTGCAACAAATGAAAGCAAAAATATAGTGGATGCAGTCAAGTCTTCTTCATCAGTTGGATCCTCCAAGAAGTAGGTCATCTAGGAAGTGTGTTCTGTTTTTTGGTTTATAATATATTACTATAATGAGGGTTATGTTCTCATTTTGACTAACTTGTGTTATTTATTTTTGAATAATTTTTATTAGGCAACTGTTGACACATAATTTTTTTCCTCCACAACTAAGTTTGATTTCGATTTTCAAATAAAACTAGAACATTCATTATTAGCTGAAAAAAAAGTTTTTCAAAGTATTTATCTAGGTAAATTCTTCATTTTAAGTAACGATTATATATTATCGTATTCATTTATATAAAATTATATAATTTTATCACTTAAATATTTATTTCACGAAAATATCATATTTTAGTCAGGGCTTATCTTAAAAATAAATTCAAAATAGTTAAAATCTTGATTAAAATATGATTTACTCTCAAAATTAATTTATCTGAAGAAATATTTATTTGATTTTATTAAATCAAGAAGCTAGGGATTAAATAGGGTATTAATTCAAATCGAATTTCGATTTAATTTAGTCAATCTATTAAATTTGATCATAATTGAAATCAAATTGGCCACGATTGCAATGCAATCGACCAATTTAATTTTTAATATGATCAAATTATTAATTAAATTCGGCTAAATCCTAAAGCTTAATTGGGGGTTATGTTTTAAATAAGGATAAATAATATAAAACAACACCTTAAGTATCCTATATTACTTAAAATCCCATCCCACTAAACTAATTACAAAAATTCCTTCTAAATCTCTAAATAAGTTTTTTATCTGATACATAACACACAACTTCTATTTTTAAGCCTTAAATCACGTTGACATTGTTGCAGATAAGGAAAATTCTGTTTTCCTTAGAAAACATGGCTATTAAATCATTAATCATTAAGTATCAAAGTTAGCAATAAATTCAACAATTATTAACTCTCACTAACAAAATTCCAAAAATAAGCAAAAAAAAAAAAGTCGTATCTGTGTTATGGCCATCGGCTGCCGGAAAAAATTCACAAACAACCTCCATTAACGTACTTCTTCATAAGTCTGTTGTTGAAGTTGCAAAGAGAAAATAAAAAGTTGTGAAAAGAGACCTAAAAAAACTCGTAGTATGTGTGTTATGGCCATTGGCCGCCAGAAAAATTTCATAAACATCCTCCATTAACGTATTTCTTCATAAGTCTGTTGTTGTTGTTGCAAAGAGAGAAAAAAAGTTGCGAAAAGAGATCCATTACCAAAGGTATGATTTTTATGTATCAAATTGATAAATTTCGTCTATGTACATTTTATTTATGTAACATAATGTTCAATGAAACAAACGGAACTGTAAATATTATTTATGATAAATAGATATTTTTTGACATAGATATTACATGCATTCTGATACATAAAACTATTTCTGACAAAGGTAATCAATGATTTCTGATACATTCAATATATATTTTCTTATTCTGATACATAAACATAAAGAAATTAAGTATTAAATTCATTTTCTGATATATAGATATTTTTTTGACAGAGATATTACATGCATTCTGATATATAAAACTATTTTTGATAGAAGTAATTAATGATTTCTGATACATTCAATATATAATTCTTATTCCGATACATAAATATAAAGAAATTAAGTTTTAAATTCGTTTTCTGATACATAGAAAGATATATATACGTGATATGAGAATCGCCTGATACATCAGATTCTTATAGTATGTTAAGTTTTTTTCTGAACACAGGGAATAAACGATTGGAGAAGAAATTAATTTTGGAAGATTATGATAAATGGAGATTGATTTGATTATTCAAATTTCAAATAATGAAGTTGTTGAGGATTTTATGTAACTAAATGGAAAATATCTTAAATTGAGTGTGTTAATTCCACAGTTATAGGCACTTTTAGCGTTTTTTTCCTTTTTTATCTCCAACTAATTGGTTAGTATTGTATCATAAGCTTATGTATGGGAGGTTAAATAATGTATCATATCTGGGATATCATGTAATTAATATAAAAGTTAGGAGAGAGAGTAATTAGGTAGCAAAGTGTTGGGATTTATGTTGTTTACCCTTTAAATAACCCCCCAAATTCTAACAATCCTATTACCCAACATCAGGCCCAACAACAACAATTTCAGCTGCCCCAGTCCAACCAAAACACTTAATAGGCCACCTCCTTCTAATCATTCCTTTTTACCCATTTCAGTAATCTATTAATCAAGAGAAAATTATCCCCTATAGTATTATTAGATTTAAAATAACAAATTTTAGCAACACTTATAGATAATTGCATTAATAGCAATTTAGTTATAGGTTATAGCAACTTATTAAAAGATATATTATTTTAATTGTATTTTCAAAATTCGTTGTTAATCATATAATTTAAAATCAGTTTCATATTTATAGAGTTGTAATCAATATTTCTCTTAAATTGTATATTGGTAATTATGATAAATATATATTCTCTTTCTCCATTCTAATACTCAAACTTTTAAAAAATTATTGAAAATTTTGATTCCATTAACTTACTCATATAATATTCATATTTTTCCCTTTAAAATATAAGATTGAAAAAAAATGGGTTTTATATAATATTCATCTTCTTCATTGAAAAAAAGTGGGTTTAAGATAATATTCATCTTCTTTTCAAAAAACATAAAATTGATATATGTGTTTTTTTCATTCTCTGAATCATGTCTAAATCAAAATTTGATTCTACTCCTTCACGTAGAAGTCCTAGAATATTCAACCAACGATTTGTTCCATTGTGAATCATTATTCAACCAACGATTTGTTCTCCTTCATCAGAAATTTTCTTTCTTCAATTTTTCCTTTTGTTCTTTAAAAATAATATGATATAAGGAGTATTGTCAATTTCTTTATTAAATACTCATTGTATATAACAATAAAAGATATGTCAATGGATATTAGAGAAAAATTATTGAACAATCAGTTTGTGTTGGTAACAATATAAATAAGGATTTAAATGGCAACAATATAAATAAGGATTTAAACATAAATCGTAATCTTTCATAAAAATAATATAGTGAAAATTATCTTGTTATTAAACTGTTTTGTGTATGAATTCTGTATAAAATCATTATGAAATAAGTATAATGATTGTAGAAGTTGGCATAGAAATCGATTTTCACCAAATATTATACGTTATTGTTTATTTTAGTGTATGAAATAAATATACAAACTTGAATTTTTCGAATTACTTCATGTATGAAACCTGTATAATATTAATATTACATTCAAAATTTGTAAAATAGTTTCTTACATGTTATATTTATATGGAATGAGTATAATGTGATTGTGATATTCAATTAAGAAGTTATACTTAAGATTATAAATTGAATGGAATCAATTTATAAAGTGTTTTCTTTCATGTCACATTTGTATGAAATAGATATATAAATTGATATTTATGAATTGCGATATTAAATTTAGGTGATACCACTTTATATACTCATTCCATACATTATGTGCTTCTCTCTTTAAATCAAGATTCTATCTCGTCTACTTTGTATTAAATTAAGATTTAATAAACACTGTCATCTTTCATACTAGAACAACTAAATGGTGTGTAAAAAGAAGGTAGTGTATGAAGATGAAAACTCTTAATGAAAGCATTAAAATATGAGAAAAGAAAAACGGTTAGAGGAATTTGGGGTGGATTGATATCAATAATTAAGAAATGATTATTGCATATTAATTGTATTAAATCTTTATTTTCCTTTTCAGTAATTACTTTTTTGTATTTTTTTTAAAAAGAATCTTTTTTTTATTTTTTTTATAAGATTTGCTACAACTCAAAAAAATGAAAGTTATGTTATAAGTTGTAATTTCCTATCTAATAATTGTTATATACGTTTTTTTTTTCCATTAATCAACAGTTAACCACCCAAGCCCAACATCAATAATACTGCCCCAGCCCACTTCAATTAAGCTAACCCGACGCACTTCCACTTTCCTCAAACAAAAACCAACAACAACAGACCGACAACTTCGGCAACAATATCCATCACGACGTTCGGACCACAAGATATTAGGAAATCCAGTGGATTCACCTCTCCCCTCGTCGGTCTTCTCCCTTCACCCGCGATTTTCAGTCCGTTTCCATCAAACATCACCTCAATCCTTTTCTGAAAAGGAGAGAACAAGAAGGTTCAATGGCTCTTGAAAATATTGTCTTTTTGAATCAGTGGACATTTAGTTGTTCATCTTGAAACAATCGAACTTGTCAAAATCAAATCTCCAAAATCTCTTCTGAAAAGGTAATTTCTTTCCCTTGAATACTGTAAACCGTCACTTTTTTCACTAGATTTTTTGACCCCTAATTTGGACTATAAAAGGGGGGTTTTTCCACCCCTTTAAGAAGAGGTTAAGTGGTAGAGAAATGAGGGAATTATTGAGTCTCATCACACTCTCTTATTCACTGCTCTCTCTATTTTCTTTGTTATACTTGCCGTTGTCCCCATTTGCTCTCACCACTCTCATTTGTAGTAGAAGATAGTGGCGGAATAGCTATTCGACTCGTCGTCTAAGTTCGCTGCTCCGGAGAAGGTTAGTAATTATTTTCTTTTTCTTTTACGCCTTCTGTTCCACCTTTAGAATAGAACGCAACAGGTTACTGCTAGTTGAATATGTGAATTTCTATAGCCGAACATATGAATAATTGCATAGCTTATCTTTTTATTTGTTTCGCCCTTTTGGCATGTGAAGGAAGTTCTTTTCTTTTTTCATAGAAATAAATCGACAAATCTGTGATCATATAGTTAGCCTGATTGCTTTGTGTCTCCTCCGGCCATTTTCTTGATAACTAATACTGTACCATGTTTATATTTAAAAAAATGATCTTTTTATCTTTGTGTGTTTGGATGAAGAGCGGTGCGAGAACGATAAGATGTGCTAGAAATTCGCTTTGGTTTCGGTCTATTAAGCACTACCACATGCTTTTCTCATTGACTCATTCAAGCTATTTTTTTTCACCATTAACTCATTCAAGCTATTTTTTTTCAAAGATTTTCTTCTCTAAAATGTCACGGCCCAAAATCCCATCGAGCCGGACTGGCACCCGAAGCCGAGAAGGCCCGGGAGAACCCGTTCAAATACCTGTACTTTCACTTACATGTCACCAAAAATTTGGGCAGCACTTCGCTGCATATAAAAGGGTCTAATTACCTGTATCAGCACAACACGCACAAATATACATACATATATATAAAACTTGGCCGTCGGGGCCACCCCATATACGAATATAACATCACTATATAAACTTCCATGACTTTACCCTTCTTTATGTTTACAACGCCTCTAGGATATACATGACATAACTAGGGTCGGGACGAACCCCCGCCCACATATGACTCCTGTACAATAACAAAATATAAGAAACCGACTCGGAAAGCTCCGAAGTAAACTGGAGCTCACCAACAGTAGCTGTATGACCTGGCTCCTACTGGTGCGGTGTATGAGCTGAGGTACCTGTGCCTGCAGCATGAATGCAGGTCCCCCGTAAGGGACGTCAGTACGAGATATGTACTGAGTATGTAAAGCTGTAAATAATCATATGTGATATGGGGGATCAAGAAAATCATACACATGTGAATAAATCATAATAGAAGTGAATCACACTTCATAAACACTTTTAGGATCATGTACATTATTATTAATCTGAATTGGGTTCTTGAATACAAACACATTTGTGGAACGGTATACATTCGTTCATTTCATTCTTTACAATTATTATTCGCCATTACCTCCTCCTCCCGAACCTCCAACCACCTAACAATAATCAATACTGTACCGTACTGTGACCATTAGGCTGCCCCCAGTACATATCAATTGGGATCGACCCATGCTAGGCTTATGCCCCTGGGATACCACCCACACGTATATCAAGTAACACATAAGAGATTTTTCCAATAACTTAGTTCAAAAGCTTTTGAGATTATTACATTAGTGTTCATGCCAATATAGTACCTTTGGAACAATGATACATCAATAGGAATCAAGTAATAGACCTTTTATACAATAACGATGTAATAAGGACTCATTGGTACATCAACAATATGTTTCAGAATCATCAATATCACAACAATGAAATAGGAGCCTTTTGGTATATCAATGAAGCATTTTGACGCTTTATAGAATGGAAACAACTTCATTGGTAATGTAGAACAATACATGTGTTTGGATAACCATCGGAATCTTACTTTATGGAACTTTGGTGTTTTCATGCCAAAGAACATCGTTAGAGTATGCTTTACATACCTCGTTGTAGATTCGGATACCAATTCAACACAACTTCCCGCCTTTACAAATCACTTATCTACAATGAAATATTTGGCATCTAGTATTAGCAACCCAATACCACAATTCTCTTCCATAATTCCATACAACCAATATTTGCAAAGCATTCCAAAAACCAACTTGAACAATAGGTTTATGTGTATATATATATATATAATCATTTCAATACCATATCATCAATACCACATCATCCCTTCACAATTCAACATAATCCAACCATGCACAAGAATGATCCAACATCATTTCCAATCATCTTTCAATAACAATCAAATAACATACTTCTTATGCTCACATGCATATATATATATATATATACATATCCATATAAATAACACCAACATAATTTACATCCTTACCATAGAATGACCCTTTGGGTTTTGAAGTCCTGTTAGCACAAATAAGGGGTGCTTCTCGAAGCCCTTGAGACGATGAACACAACTACGGAATCAATTTGGACTTTCCACGGTTGAATCACAAGTAATTTGAAGGTCAAATTTGGCTAGGGTTTGTTCTCTCCTATGATTGATGATGGATATGAGTTTTTGAACTCATATACATGTACATATACACATATTTCCGTCCATAATATCATAGAAAATGACCAAAGTGCCTTTAAAATTTAAATAATGTCAAATATGTCCTCCGGTGGACCGTTTTGACAAGCTGAAGTAGATAGACCATAACTCTTTGCTCCGATATCGGATTTGGGTGAAATTGGTATCATTGGAAATATAATTCAAAGGTCTTTCATTTCATATAGATTAGGCCACCCAGTTCGTCCTGTACAAGGAGTTATGATCGTTTGAAGTTGACCCTAAAAATATGTTTTGAGAGGCTGAAGTAAAACGCGTATAACTCCTTTCGCAGATATTGCATTTGGATGAAACCAATTGCATTGGAAAGAAGACTCAAAGATATTTCTTTTGATATATGGTAGATCTCCCAGTTCATTATATTGAGGGAGTTATGATCGTTCAAAGTTGACCAAAAAAACTGGCAGGCCTCAGTATTTTCCTGCTAATTTACTGTTCACAAAAATCTGTTTTGAGAGGCTGAAATAGAACGAGTATAACTCCTTACTCAGATGTTGGATTTGGATGAAACAAATTTCATTAGAAAGAATACTCAACGATATTTCTTTTGATATGTGGTAGCTCGCCCAGTTCATTATATTGAGGGAGTTATGATCGTTCAAAGTTGACCCAAAAACTGGAAATTTTCCTGCAATTTTACTGTTCACATCCCGGCCACCGTTTTATAGTTTCGAACGTGCTCGCTTATATCCGAAACTTATCCGTTTTTGAAAATCTTTATATCGTCGGAAAGCTTATTCAATAACCTTCGTATGGAAACATCGACGGGCAAATTCCGGTATAAATAAGGTCGATTCCTATACACATATAATCAAACTATACACTTGAAACCATCTCAAAATAATCAATACTCATATATACCTAACTTAGGATCAATACATATACTCCAACACATATAACAATGGCTAATGCACGTAATTAAGTACGGGGTGTTACATAAAATCTCTCCCTAATTTTCATCAATTAAAACATCTTCCAACTTCAAACCGTTTCTTTCTTTCAAGATTTACTTACCTAAAACGCTATGCAGGAATAGTACTATTTCTGTAAACATTATATTAAATTTTTCGAACACTTGGTCAACTTAACTAGTAGCTATTGCAATCGATCATGATGTTGAAACTAAAAACAATAAAAACAGCATGTGTATTTGGCACAATTTACTACTAGTTCTAATTAAAATTGTTGTAACGTTTCACTTTTTGAAAATTAATTTAAATAATTTTTAAAGTTAAATTAGATTGAGTTAGACTAATACAAATTTAAATTTTAAACTTAAAATATTAATTTTTTGGAAACATTTTTCATAGTGTAACGGTGATTCATATGAATGATACTTTTGTTGTCAGTATATGGGTAATACATTTGTTGACAGTATATGATACATTTTGCTGTTAAATTATGGTGATACATTTTATTGACAATGTATGAGTGATATATTTGCGGTCAGATTATTGGTGATACATGTGTCCTAAATGTTTCTATATCTATTACTCCCTCCGTCTTATTTTATGTGTCGTCATTTTTTTTTTGGTCCGTTTCAAAAAGAATGTCACCTTTTTTTTTTGGTAATTATATAATGATATCATTCCCATTTTATTTTTAATGGGTCCCACTTATTAAGAAAAGTTAACTAAAAAGTAAATATTTAGAGGGGTAATTTTGTAAACTTTATAAAGTTATCACTTATTTCTTAAACTCCGTGTCTAGTCAAATGAAGACACATTAAATGGGACGGAGGTTTATTTGATTCATTTATAAATTGGTGATATATTTAACATATGAATAAATGAATCATCTTTTAAATTGTGTTTTTTTCAACATATTTATTTCAACTGTAAAAATGTATCACTAATATAATAGATAATCTCTTAAAACTAATGCAGACAATATTAATATGAATCACAGTATTTTCATAAATATTTAATATGAATCATATAAATTTCAAACTCACACTCTTTAAATATGAATCAGAAATTTCAAACTCTAACTTATATGTCAAGTATGCAAAATGTATCATATATATTGAATATCTAATTTTGAAGAAAAAAAATCATAGAAATACAACCAAATGTATCACACAAATTTAAGATGCATCACATAGTAATCCTCCGTCGCCAAATAATAATTCAAATTTCAAATGTATCACGCATCCAAATAATAATTTCTTGTCTCCTCCTCTTCTTCATTCACTTCCTTCGATGACGTCGTACCAGTGGCGAACGGCTCATACTCAGTACCTGATGTTTTGACTTTGAACTAAATATTTTATATCTTTTTCGAAGGGTAATTGAGCATTTTTAAGCAACCAATGGTGTATTTAATGCTGTTTTTTAGTATTTTTTCAGGACAAGGATTTAGCTGGATAAATAACTTGGAAAAATGGACAAACAGGAGTAAAAAGGAAAATGACGGCCAAACTGATGGGCCATCAACCATGTGACGGACCATCAGAGTGTCCGTCAAACTTAAGCAGAATGGACAGAACATCTAACTCAAGTAACAGACCGCCAGACCTCTGACGGGCCGTCAACCTGGCCGTCAGTATGAATCAGAAAGACATCTCGCAAGTGATCAAGCGACGGTCCAAGTAATGGACCGTCAGACCATTGACGATCCGTCAACTTTACCGTCAACTGTTAAATAGAATGAAGCATTTTGGGACCCTCAGCGATGGTCCAAGCGACGGGCCGTCAACCGTGACACGACAATAATGGAGTTCGAATTTTAAATCCACAGTACCTAGAAACATCTAAATATCTAGTCTAGGTTTAGATTAGGTATCTATCATTCATCTTTTTCAACTTTTGAGCAACTTGTAACCTACTATTCATGGAGAAATAGCTGAAATTGTGGATCTGAACATTTTATTCATAGTTTTTCTTTGGAGATCAAGAACAATTCTTTGGTTAATTTGTAAGTAATTTTCTAAATTATTTATGAGAAATTCAATGAAATCTTCTTCTCTTTCTATAATGTGTGGCTAAAGCTCCCATAACTAGGGTTATGGGAGCCTTGATGTGATTAGTTGTTTAGGGTTGTTAGATTACCTGAGTTCTGTAACTAATTACAATTGTATAAACTCCTCTTTATTATTATGATCTTTCTTTGCTGCAAAATTGAAGGGTGAGCCCAAAAATACCACTTGTTTGAGTAGAAATGCATGTGGTGGGAAAAGAAGAGATTTACAAGGATCTCAAAGGCTTTAACCTTTGGATTAAGGATTGATGCCTTAACAGGATTAACCAAATTGAGAAATCAATTGAACATATCAATATATTCTTTAAGTTTGAGAGAATTAAGGGATAATCATCTATTAAAGTTGAGAAACGTATAGATGAATTTTAGAGTTCAATAATTCTTGCAATTGGAATTTGTTACGTATGAATTTGGGATAACTCACAACCTTGACTGCTGGAACATATTGGTGAACATAATCCTAGTTTCCCCATTCTCATTGAATCAAACCTTACAAGCATACTCATTAGTTGGACCACGATTTATTACAAGCATACTTCACAGCTAACAAACAACCCCCCTTTACTCCGAAACCTTCGATCAACCGTCCATTAATAATCATAACACTTAATTTGCACAGTATTCTCTATGAGATTTGACCCCAACCTAGTTGGGTTCTATATTTGACGATGATTGCTTACGCTTTCTAACGAGAGTTATAATTTGGGTGTACTAAATTTTAATGCCATTTTCAGAGAATACGGCTGTCAATTAAGTTTATGAGAGTTAATTGACATTTGATCAAGTTCCTAATTTTACTTTTATTTGTTATTTTTGTTTATTGCAGGATCTTTATTTTGCATGCCACGTACGAGGAGGTTAGGAGAATCATTATTACCATATCATCCAGAACCTTAATTAATTGGCAGAATGGAAGATTAACAAGAAGCAGATAGGCTAGATGCCTTGGCTAGAGCTCCATTGAATCAACAAAATGACGGTCAACCAGCTCGTGATCTTAACCTAGCTGAGGAGGACCTCAGAGATGATGATCTAATTGAGCCTACTAATAGGATGTGCTGAGAATGTAGCTGCGCCAGTGAATAGAAATCAGCCAGCTAGAGAAAGAGCAAATAGCCAACCTGTTGTGCAGTTTGCAGTTGATAAGGAAGATGACATAGATTTGGGTGAGACTGGTGCTACAGGAGTAATTATTCCACCACCATTATCACCAGGAGTCAAGTTCAACATCACAAGCATCATGATACAACTGCTAAACCTTAAAGGGTTGTTTGGTAGACTTCTAGGGGATGACCCAAATATTTACTTGGTGAATTTCATCAACATCTGTAAATCTTTTGACAACCCTGGAGTTGGATAGAATGCAATTCATCTGCGGTTATTCCTGTTGTTTCTGTTTGGGGAGGTAATAATGTGGTTGAACGAGTTGGCTTTCGATTTTATAACAAACTGGAGGCAATTGAAAGGAGCTTTTCTAGAAAAGTTCTTTTCCCCTTCCAGGATGTTACAGTTGAGGTACGATATTAGTAACTTCAGGCAGTTATCGAATGAATCACTTCATGAGACTTGGATGAGATTCAAGAAGAAGTTGACACAGTGTCCTAATCATAAGATAACTGATGAGCATTTGGTGGAGACATTCTACAAACTTTAAACTCCATCACTAAACCAACCGTGGACAATACTGCAGGGGGAGCATTCATGGAGCTTACTTTCACTGAGGCTGCAGAAATGTTGGAGCGATTGACTAAGACAAGTGAAGCTTGGCATCCCAGGGATTCTGTGGTAGCAAGTCCCACTATGTCTAGTAGTATGACAGCTGAACAATAAAGGAGAGAGGAAGAATGAGATCAAGACATGGCCTATATGAAGACCCAGATGGATTTGCTTACTAAGCATTTGCTATCGGGAAGGACAGAAAAGGTGAAGGCTGTGGGGTCACAAAGTAGGGGAGACGAGTCCGATTCTGAGGAGGAGTCTAACTATCTAAATAATCAGGGGGAGTTTTGAAGAAATAGCCAAGGGAATCAAGGTCGGAATTACTATGACAAAGCTGGTTACTAAGATCGTGATCAAGGGAGTTGAAAAAATAAGAATGACGAGATTAGATTGTACGTGACTCCTCAAAACTGTGATAATGTTGCTACCATCTCGGGTAAAATATCCATGGAGGACATGATGGAGAAGTTATTGAAAGGGGTGGAGTCGACTAATGCCGGTGTGACAACAATGAAGAGTGACTTATCCTCTATGAGTCAGTTGGTCGATTCACATTCAATCTCTATAAAACAGCTGGAGCAGCGGATGAACCAATTTTCAGCCACACTTAATCAGAGAAAGAGTGGTACATTACCGAGTGACACGGTGCAAAACCTTCGAAATAATATGTCTTGTATGATGATTACTACTCGAAGTGGTAAAGTATTATCGGGCCCTTCTGTGGGCAAGCTTGTTATTGATGATGTGGTACAGTTGGATGAGGAAACAGAAGAAGACCGTCCAGTGAAGTCTGAGAAACTGGATAATGATGACATTTTATCTAACTATCAGAAGCTTGACGAGTTAGAAAAAGATAAAGAAAAGGATGAAGAAGCAGTGGTTAAAGTAATGCCAAAACCACTCCCTTCATTTCCTTATCGATTGAAGAAAAAGGTGAATGACATAAAATTTAGCAAGTTCATGGCAATGATAAAACAGTTGATTATGAATGTGCCTTTGGTGGAGGCACTGAAATAAATGCCTGGCTAAACTAAATTCATGAAGGATCTTGTCACAAAGAAGAGGACGGTGAACTATGAACCAGTGGAGAATCTTCACCATTGCAGTGCTATTTCTACAAGATCCTTAGTGCCAAAAAAATGGATTTTGGAGCATTTACAATCCCGTGTACTATTGTATCTCTGGATTTTGCAAAGGCCCCGTGTAATCTTGGGGCAAGTATTAATCTGATGCCATTGGCAGTTTATAAGAAGTTGGGTTTGGGAGATCCCACACTTACTAACATGAGACTTGTGATAGCAAACAGATCAGTGAAGCGGCCAGTTGGTATATTGTATAATGTGCTTGTGAAAGTGGCCAGTTTTAGTTTTTTTGTAGACTTTGTGATCCTGGATTCGAGGTGGACTTTGAGGTACCCATAATCTTGGGTAGACCTTTCCTCGCAACTAGGAGTGTGTTGATTGATCTGCGGGCGAATGAGCTATAATTTAGGCTCAATAATGAGGTAGTCCAATTTGATGTTTGCCAGTCAATGAAGCAATACAAAGAGATGAGTGTATTCTCCACTGTCGATGTATATTATGAAGATAGCAAGAAGTGCTAATAAAGGAAAAATTTGTTGCTGAAACTTTATTTGCGGTATTGATGAACTGTGATAGTGAGGGTATTGATGAATATAAGAAGACAGTATGTGCCCTGACGAGAATAAAATCATATTCATATGCTCTTATGAAGCTGTATTTTGATCTTAAAAACCATCCAACACCACCGACTAAGCCATTTATTGAAGAGCCATTGGTGTTGGAGTTGAAGAAGCTGTCGGGCTATCTACGATATGTGTTTCTAGGTAGTGAAAACACCTTACTTGTGATCATTGTAGCAGAGTTGTGTAAGCAGCAGGTGGACACCTTTATCTATGTGCTTGGGAGATACAAAAGGTCTATAGGGTGACGATTGCTGATATTATTGGTATTCTGCTGGGTATTTGCACCCACAAAATGCAGCTAGAGGAGTGCACACCAACTATTAAGCATCAACGCAGATTAAACCCACCTATGCAAGAAGTGGTCAAAAAGAAGATTATCAAATGGCTTGATGCAGGGGTAGTGTACCCCATCTTTGACAGCAAGTGAGTTAGTCCCGTGTAATGTGTACCTAATAAAGGGGGCATAACTGTAGTTGCTAATGAGAAGAATGAGTTGATTCTGCTTAGGCCAGTGACTAGGTGGCGAGTGTGTATGGACTATTGGAAGTTGAACTCGTGGACATTGAAGGATCACTTCTGAATGTCCTTTAAGGATTAAATGCTTGATCGTTTGACATGAAGGGGTTGGTATTATTTCTTGGATAGGTATTCAGGATATAATCAGATTTCGATTGCCCTGGAAGATCAGGAGAAAAAAATATTTACATGTCCGTATGGAACATTTGCATTCAAGCGAATGGCATTTTGTTTATGTAATGCCCCCGCTGCATTCCGGGGGTGCATGATATCTATCTTCTCCGATATGATAGAAGACACCTTAGAGGTGTTCGTGGATGATTTTTTTTGTAATGGTTGATTCATTTGAGTTATGTTTGGTGAATCCGAGTAGAGCGCTATAGAGATGTGAAGAATTCAATATCGTGCTGACCTGGGAGAAATGCTACTTCATGGTGAAGAAGAGGGCATTGTGCTTGGACATCGAATTTCAGCCAAGGGGAATAAGGTTGACCAGGCGAAGGTAGAGGTGATAGAGAAATTGCCTTATTCTATCTTAGTGAAAAGAGTTCGTAGTTTCTTGGGGCATGCTGTATTCTACCGCCGATTTATTAAGGACTTCTCCAAAAATGCAAATCCACTATGCAAGCTGTTGAAGAAGAGGCTAAGTTTGTATTTAATGATGAGTGTAAGAAGGCATTTGAGTGCCTCAAAAAAAATTAGTGGCTGCTCCAATTATTGTTGCTCCAGATTGGTTTAGGCCATTCGAAATCATGTGTGATGCAAGTGGAGTGGCACTTGGGGATGTACTTGGCCAGAAGATAGAAAATTATTTCACCCCATCTACTATGCGAGCAAGGCATTAAATGGCGTGCAAAAGAATTAAACTGTTACTGAGCAGGAACTTCTCGCAATTGCCTATGCATTTAAGAGGTTTCGTTCTTACTTGTTGGGAACCAAGGTGGTGGTTCATATAGACCACGCTGCTTTGAGATATTTTATGGCGAAGAAGGATGCTAAGCCAAGGCTAATCAGATGGGTGCTGCTTCTGCAAGAGTTTGACTTTGAGGTCAAAGGCAGGAAATGAAGCGAAAATCAGGTCGCAGACCACTTATCCAGGCTAGAGGGAAATCAGGCAGTCATAGATCAAATTGAAATTGATGATGCATTTCCTGATGAGCAAATCCTTGTTGTTGTGCTTGAAAGGGTGCCTTGGTACGCAAACTTTTCCAACTATGTGGTAAGCGATCTTATTTCTGAAGATTTTTTATTTCATTAGAAAAAACAAATTCCTCCATGATGTCAAAAGGTATTTCTGTGATGAGCTATATCTATTCAGGCATTGTGCTGATAATATCATTAGAAGATGCATCCCAGAATTTGATATGATGAATATTCTAGAAGCCTACCATGTCTCCACAGTTTGGGACACCATGCAGGTGATTGTATTGCAAGAAAAGTACTGCAGAGTGTCTATTATTTGCCAACCTTGTTCAAGAATGCATACGAATTTGTGAAAAGATATGACCAGTGTCAGAGGCAAGGCTCAATTTCGAAGCACTATGAGATACCCATGACGAAAATGCTAGAGGTTGAATTATTCGACGTCTGGGGTATTGATTTCATGGGGCCCTTCGTCAGTTCCTGTGGGTTGAAGTACATCTTGGTTACTGTAGATTATGTATCCAAATGGGTAGAAGCTATTGCTCTGGCTGACAATGAAGGTAAGAGAGTGGTTGCTTTTCTAAAAAAAAACATCTTCTCTCGCTTTGGAGTACCACGTACTATCATAAGTGACGGAGGATCTCATTTTTGCAACAAAGTATTTCGAGCTGCATTGGCGAAATATGGGGTGAAACAACATAAGGTAGCAACCTCATACCACCCACAGACCAGTGGACAAGTGGAGATTTCAAATAGGGAGATAAAGGCTATCCTAGCCAAAACGGTGAATCCAAGTAGTCAAGATTGGTCTCGAAAGCTCGATGATGCCTTGTGGGTGTATCAAAATGCTTTCAAGACACCCATTGGGATGTCGCCGTATCAGCTGCTTTATGGAAAAACATGTCATTTACCAATAGAGCTAGAGCACAAGGCTTTATGGCGACTCAAAAGGTTGAATCTAAATTGGAAGAAAGATGCAAAACTAAGATTGGAGCAGCTGAATAAGATGAATGAATTTCGTCTCGGGGCTTATGAAAGAGCAGACCTGTACAAGGAAAAAAATGAAGAAATAACATGATTGGAGGATTGAAAAACAAGATTTTCAAAAAGGCGATTGGGTATTCCACTTCAACTCTAGACTGAAGCTCTTTCCAGGTAAACTTAGGTCTAAGTTGTCTTAGCCCGTTTAAAGTTACACACGTCTACTCATCTGGAGTAGTAGAACTTGAGAACGAAGATGGAAACATCTTCAAAGTCAATGGGCAACGAGTCAAACTATATATTAGTAAAATGGTGATACAAGTACGACCATGAGGATGGACGTGTGAAAGTGTAATGAATCCGAGGCTTGGAGTGTGCAAGAAAAAGGCAAAAGAGGGCCTAAAATACACACTAAAACCGAACCTACACTACACTCCATGATCTGCATTTTGAGGCTTTTTATTAAAGGGCCTTTTGGTCATTTTGTATTCTAGTTGTAACCTAATATAAATAGAATATTATAGGTCATTTTGTCTTAGACTTTGTTGAATATGAATGTTGTATAACATTGAAAGACAAGTCCTCTCTCCTTGAGGCACAAATCTGAAACTTGTAACTAGGGTGATACTAGGGTGAAATCACTAGTGTTGCATTCTTGCTTAGAACGTTGGGTGCTAAAGGAGGTTAAAGTCTCTCTTGTGCTCACCGAAGAGAGTAGGTGTTTCTATTATCATTGTATTAAGGGTTTAGGTGCTTGAATACACTTAGGTTCTTAGTTTATGAGATAGTGTATGTCACTCTATCTATCCTTTCTATTCTTGCAATTTTGTAACGTTTGTATCTCGTATTGTACCCGTTTGTGTTGTTATTGTTATTCCCATTGTTAAGTTCATCTTGTTCTTCATATTCTTGTTGTTAAATTTAGTTTGGTGGCTGTTTTGGGGTTGAAACACACCCTTATATTTTGTTCTTCTTGTTGTTGTAGTGAATCCGAGAGTGGTCACCAAATAAGTCCACAGGTTATTCAAACTAGTGGATTGATTTGATGTTTATTTTGTGGCTTCCGTTTTCTTTTCCGTATCATTTGGTATCAAAGTCATCTTTGATTTTGTTCTAACAAGATCAATCTTGGGCTTGCTTGTTAGAAAATTTAAAAAAAAAGTGTTAAAAAACTAAAAATTCTAGAAAAATAACAATCTGTCCGTGTTTCTGTTCTTGGCCAAAATTGTGTTTTTGTTGTGTCTTGACCGAGATTTGTTTGTTGTGTGACTAGATCTAGTAGTGTTCTTGTTTATTTTGTTGTTTCTAGTGTTAGTTTTCTTGTCCACTAACACTTTGAGTCTAGATCTAAACTTGAGCTTGAACTTGTTGAAAGTTGTTGTTGTGAACATAAGCTTGTCCCATTGTTGTTGACCGTTGTTATGGTGGACTATTTTGGTCGTGTGGTTTCTCCTTGATGTTCTAAACTTGACCACGTGATATTGTTGTTACTTGGTGGCTTGAGAACCATTTTGTTGAAGTTGTAGTTATCATGGCCAAGTGTTGGAGATACTGTTATTGTGGATTGGAGTTGGCCGTGTGAAAATTGTTGGTGTTCTTGAAGATTATTATTGTAGTTCTTGGTGTTGTTGTTGTTGTTATTGATGTTCATCACCACCTTCATATATTGTTGAAGATAAAGTGAATGCTAAATCCAAAAAGTTGAAGGAAAAGGGTGTATTATTTGTTAGTCTTGAAAGACACTGCAACCAACAAGGATCTATCAATCAAGTCTCAACCACTTTCCAACACTTTTTCATGATTTAAGGATCCATGTTTTAAGGAGAAGTACAAGAAATTCAAGTCTTGAAAACTTGAAATTGAAAAGGTCTCCAAGACTTATTTTCCCTCCTAAAATAAATTTCACCAAACCGTTGAGAATAACCACTTGATAAAACCAAACCAATACGTGGCTGCCACGTCATCACTGCTACTGTTCACACAATATTTTTGAGCTCAAATTTTAGATTTCGTAGTTTCATTTTATTGTCTCTTAGTTCATTTGTTGGTTCGAACACTAATTGACAACCTTGTAATCTCCTACTAGCTTGTAAGTTAGTTTTGTGTTTGTTTGTTCGTGTTTACGTTTGTTGTGTACTTTTATCTTTTTGAATTCATTGTTAGTTCTTGACTCAAGTCCTACAAGATTTCATTTAAGTTTCAAACAAAAATCCATTCTGGGACAAGAGTAGACTTGACACTCAATCACTCACGAAGTACAAGCCAACTTTCAACACTTGTGAAACCAAGTGTGAGATAAAATTGAGAGTGAGAGTGTGGTGAGACATTTTTTATCTAACAAGTTTGTTTGTTTTCTTTGTTTGTTGTGTCTTTTTGTTAGGTACAATGACTGCCTATAATTTCAATGCCACATGTGATCGTATCAATGACAATATTGAAGATATGAAATGGCACATTGAAATTATACGCCAATTGCTACCTAAACTCTACCCATAAAATCCAATTGTCCAAGCACCTTGCGTTGAGAGCTTCCCGAAGGAAGTTGCTGCCCAACTTGTGAGTAAAACTTGCCCACCACTTGAGGATATATATGATGTGATTAATGAATTTCAAGTGAGTGAAGGATTTAAAGATGTTGGCCAAGGAAAAAGGAGTGAACCTATGAGCCTATGTTGTTATAAAGATGCTAATGTTTGTTTGGGTCATAGGGTTAATCATGTGCTTGACATATCTTTGAAACTTGATAATATTCCTTAGAGAGTGAAAGTTTCAAATTTGTCCGCGGGTTAGATCATTCACTCTTTAGGCACAATGTCTTGTTTGAAGATAGTTTATTTACTCCTAATGAACCTAGTGGTACAAGTGATGTTGACAACATGGCTTGTCTTTGAAGCTATAGCCTATATGCTAACCCACTATGGTGTGACAACATTCCTCCTCAAAATGAAAATCTCTTCTTGGAAGATGAGAGTACTCTTATGGGAAAGGAATGTGTAGTCTCGGAAATGAGTACTCTTTGTAGTACTCTTGTGTGCATGATGATCAATTTACTCTTAAATGCAGTTCACTACTTGATCATGTGAATAGTGTGCTAAAAAATTCTCAAGTTAGTGATGATGTCTATAAAATTGATCTTGATAATGCACATGACTCTTTGAACATCTTCTGTGGTAAAAACATTGCAATTAGTTTTGTTCATAGAGACTATGTGTATGAAAATATTTTTGTGTGTAAACGTGGGAGTGACATTCTAGGGGAAGAAAGGGATAGCATCGGCATAGGCCCTTGGCTAATTTTCCATTTAATCCAGGCACCCTCTTGGAAGGTGGAAATCTCTACACTCCCCACTTAATGCTTGGTCAAGACGACAAGCAATGTTTGATTATGGGTGCTAATGAAGGAAGACAAAGTTCTTCCTTATCTCTTTTTATGGATGATGACTGCTTTCTTTGTGTCTTTTGTACTAAGCTTTTTATGTTCAACACAAAGGACCCGTGGATATACTTTAAGTTTGTTTTGCCTCGGCAAGGCATGTTGATGGGTTATTTTTTTTGCTAACCCTAACCCCTCAGTCATGTGGATGCATGCTTGTCTTTCTTCTCTTGATTTTGTAAGGTACGGATTCGAGGTCGAATCTTTTTTAAGAAGGGGAGAATGATACAAGTACGACCATGAGGATGGACATGTGAAAGTGTAATGAACCCGAGGCTTGGAGTGTGCAAGAAAAATGTAAAAGAGGGCCTAAAACACACACCAAAACCGAACCTACACTACACTCCACGATCTGCATTTTGAGGCTTTTCATTAAAGGGCCTTTTGTTCATTTTGTATTCTAGTTATAACCTAATATAAATAGAACATTATAGGTCATTTTGTCTTAGACTTTGCTGAATATGAATGTTGTATAACATTGAAAGACAAGTCCTCTCTCCTTGAGGCACAAATTTGAAACTTGTAACTAGGGTGATACTCGGGTGGAATCACTAGTGTTGCATTCTTGCTTAGAACATTGGGTGCTAGAGGAGGTTGAGGTATCTCTTGTTCTCACCGAAGAGAGTAGGTGTTCCTATTATCATTGAATTAAGGGTCTAGGTGCTTGAATACACTTAGGTTCTTAGTTCATGAGATAGTGTATGTCACTATATCTATCCTTTCTATTCTTGCAATCTTGTAACGTTTGTATCTCGTATTGTACTCGTTTGTGTTGTTGTTGTTATTCCCACTGTTAAGTTTATCTTGTTCTTCATCTTCTTGTTGTTCAATCTAGTTTGGTGGCTGTTTTGGAGTTGAAACACACCCTTATATTTCGTTCTTCTTGTTGTTGTAGTGAATCCGAGAGTGGTCACCAATAAGTCCACGGGTTCTTCAAACTAGTGGACTGATTTGGTGTTTGTTTTATGGCTTCCGTTGTCTTTTCCGTATCAAATGGACTCCATCAAATACTTAAGTACAGTTTATCTTGACGAAGTTTGAGTAATCGAGATAACTGAGTCATGCTGTGATAATAAATCAGGCGTTAGTGAGAGGCAACCCACAATGTGTTTTTGTAAGTGTAATTAGAGTTATTTGTTTCTTTTGGTGCAATTTGCTATGTTTGTTGAAGTGTGTAGGGATAAAAATGCAGGAAAATAGGATTTGATCAAGTTGAGGGAGGTTGACGGGAATATTGACGGACCGTTACTGAAACTGTCGAAGCCATTGCAAAAAAATAGATATTCTGGATAAGGCTTGATGGCTAAGATGATGGACCGTCAAAGTCACCGTCAACATGGAGCTAAAAAATCAAGGTTATGGATAAGAGCTGACAGACCACACGATGGATCGTCAACCATCTAACGGTCCATCACAATCACCGTCGCAGTAAAACAAAATGAATCAAGTTCTGGTAAGGCTTGAAAGTGGAATCGATGGACCGTCAGGTTTTCCGTTAGACAAACCTTCATTTTTAAATGAGCGGGTCGGGTGACCAAAGGGATATTTAGTCATTTGATCCGATCCAATTAATATTTAATGGATGATAAGATCCAATTACACACACGTTCCCTCTTTTTTAACTCCCAAAACTGTTTAAATTCCTGTACATTCATTGTAGAATTCAAATACATTCATCCTTAGGACTCTTCACCTCTTCTCTTCTCCTATATAAACCATCCCTCTCTTCTGTTATTCTTATCAGAATCAAAGTTAATTCACTCACTGAGAAACTAATTAGTATAGTCTTCTCTAAGTTTTACAAGTCAGAGCATTAAAGAGTACTTCAAGGACAAGGTATGATCAAAACTCTACTTTTCTTTTTGGAATGAAGAACATGAATAATGTGAGTGTGATAATGGTTGAAAGAACTCTTTTTTTTTCTTGTTGTTGATGTTGTGCCTCTGATTTAATCGAACTCTAGTAAATATTATTCTGGGTGAAGCCTGAGTAACGCATGGCCAAAAATGTTGAAATTAGTAGTTAAAGGTTGAATTAATATGGTGATTGTTGTGCTTAATGATAAAATACATGCCATGTATCTGTAAAATTGCCAAAGAGAAAGAGAAAATCAAAAATTCTAGTTGATTGTCACACCGATGGACCGTCAGGCTCCTGACGGACCGTCAGACTGCCCGTCAGCTGGCTGCTGAACAATTATCTCACTAGTTAAGCCACGACAGACTTCTTGACGGACCGTTAACTTAACCGTCAAAAGGCTTCTAAACAAAAGCTTCACTGGTTAAGTTGTGATGGATACCTCGACGGATCGTCAGACCTTAACAGACTGTCAGACTGTCATCAACTCAACTTTGAACCTGATTTCTTTCTGTTTATAATTCAACATTGATGGTTTGTTCTCTGTTCAGGAAAAATAGCAACAAAACTACCACCACACAGAGGCGGTGGCAGAGCTCAACAAGCAATGGGTAGAGATGAATCAGAATGCATTGAGAAAGCACCTGCTTTCAACACGCGTCAACGGTTTACTGAAGTAATCTCCTAGTCTGAGGAGGAAAGTGAGAGTGACAGCAGCAGCAGTACAACTTCCATCCCCAATGAAAAAGGGGTTAACACATCAAACCCCGACCAAGTTGAGGCGTCAGAAGCTAAAGATCCTCAAATGCGGGAAACAATTTGGTGGCATATTGAAGGAGCACTATCTTGATAGGCTTAAACCGATAGAAAATAGGCAAATAAAGAGGCCTATCTCAGAGGAGCACCAAATTGTCACTTTCAAGCTGCATGAGTACCCAGAGCTTCAGCAAAGATTTAATGAGTACGAGTTGGGGTGGATGAGCAAACCTCTAGGGCTCTAGGGACATACTATCCCAACATCGTACGGGAGTTTTTTGCCAACTATTTGGCACTAGTAGAAAAGGACGTTCCCAAGGGTACAAAAATTTCAAACTTGCCAAACATGGAATCAGTTTCTGTGAGAGGGGTCACCATTTATATCTCTGCCCACACGCTGAACAGAATGTTATTTGGGCCTGATTATGAGGTACCGACGGCCATACCAGAACTTGACCATCGCTTGACGACGACTTCCAGCCAAAGGCCTTGGTTATCTAGGCTTCTCTCTGACGATGGTAACCCATCATGGGCACTTAATACAAAAGAGTGGATTGTTAAATCATCCTTCAGCTTTTGGGCTAATTTTTTGTGGGCTATTATCAGACTGCGATTGATGCCGACAAGGGGAGATACAAACTTGGATAGTCACAGGGTAGTGTTAGTTGCTAGTCTGGTTAACGGGCTGAAGATTAATTTCGGCCGTATTATTGCTGATGAGCTATTCATCCATGTACAAAAAGTGGCAAGCGCTTTACCATTTCCGTGTTTGATCATGGAACTATGCAGGCAAGCAAATGTGCCTTTGATCAGAGAGGTTGACAATGAGGTTAGAGCAAGTCATACACAGGATATTAAGAGAACAAAAGATGATTCTAAATATGAGATGCGAGCTAATAGGCCACCTGCCTATTAGTCACAGTCAGCTCTAGCCCCAGGGATGTCTAAGATCCCCACAGATATGTCATTACCGATTATAACTTATGTGCCACCAATTTCTGTGCCTCCCGATGCTTTTACAGGGTCAACTTCTATGCCTCCGGTGGGAGAAACTACAGACACTGCATCTATCCCACCTCAGTGTTCTGAGAAAAAGTTTGAGAAATAGTTGAATACATGGGCTAAGCAGTTCAAGTCATTCATTGACCACATTATTGATGAAGCCCTCAGGACTTATAAGAATATCTATGCCAAAATGGATGACATGGAGGAGCGTGTGAACAAACGATTAAATGTATTAACAATCCCAGATTTTGTAAGGTTTATGGCAGAGTTTCGACAAGTATAGGATGACATTGTTGTGCTAAAAAGACAACCAACCCAACCAATTTTTCATCCTACATTGATAATTAGTAATGAAGATGGGGTAGGCCGCTGAAAGATAAAGGTAAGCAGGTTGATGAAAGTGCTGACAAGAAAGCTTCAAGGAGAAGGAGGCGGCAAGATATGACACTAGAAGAAAAAGAAGTTAGAGATATGAAAAAAGTTGTAGAGAGGTCGAGGAGAGACGAAGAAAAGAGGCAAAAATAGGTTGTAGATGAAGCAGTAGGAGTATTAACTAGTTCAACCCACTGAGGGGGCCCACACCTAATCCGATCCCATTCGAGATACCTCCAAGTTAGGAGGGAGCTATTTTAAGCACCCCTACCACCATTGGGGTCTCTAATGTTGCACCTGAGGCCAAAGAATCCTCACCAAATTCGAATAACTCACAAACCTAAGAGGCTTTACAAGTATTTCACTCCCTTGTACTTTAATGTTAATGCATTTGAGGACAAAGCATTTTTATTTAATAGGGGTGGGGTGTTTGTTGTGTTGTTGGTCACCACGGGGATTTTTGTTGTCTGTGTTCTTTTCCCTCATGTGCTATCTTGTAGAACCGGCATATTTAGGTTGTTATCTATTTCTCTTGTGCATTGTGATGTAAATATCATTTAGAATTATAAATGTTTCATGTTCTTCTCTTTTAACACCATTTGTATGGATGGATAAAGATGAGGCAGAATAGTGTGAATAGTTGTATACTCCCTTGTCACTTGATATGTGTTGAGCAACCATTTTGAATCTGTGATTGGCATTAGGATGCAAAAATAAAGTAAACATGATCATGTGATGTGAACCCAAGAGTTGGTAGGATAAGTATTAGCTCATTGCCTGTGTGTGAGAGTATCTTGATGCAGTTCGTGCATGGTGTATATAACTAGAACTTGCCCGGTTCATTTGTGTTACTTTGTGGCTGATTCAATAGGATATATAGGATAGCAAGCCTCCTTCAGTTGTAGTCCACTTAGCCATAAAAAAAACCCACAAAAATATGTAATTTCTTTCCTTGCACCCTCTTTGAGATTTTGTTGTTTATTCAGTCCTTGTTATTGTTATTTAGTCCTAACAATAATTCTAATTCACTCTCAGCAAGATGTTAGCACCTAGTTTTGGTCCTGGTCCAGTGTTGGATATCGTGCACCTTAACTTAGGCAAAATGCCTAAGTTGAGGGTGGCTACTACTAGGAAGCTAGCCTCTGATGTAGGTAGCTTAGAGTTGAAAGAAAATATCTCATACAACCCTAATCTAGTTAGATAATGTGCATCTCAACTGAAACCATCAGCATAAGTTGAGGGTGGCTGATGTAGTCCCCCCCAAAAAATTGGGTTATTGTGAAATTTTGGATGAATAGTATGGATTGTAAGTGAAGTAGAAAAACAGTAGCCATGGTGACTAGCTAACATAAACAAAGAGAGTAAAATCTGAGCTTGAAGTCACTATCCTAAAATTAGTCCTCGCCTAGTATCGAAACCTCATTACAAGCCATAGAAAGTCCTGTTTGATCCTTGCAAATCAACTATAGAGAAGTGCTGGATGAGAAGGGCAAGCTTATGGGTGTATATGCTATGTTTGCAACTTATTTTGCAACAATGAGAGTCTTAATTGTCTGTCCAAAAGTTAAATTGATAAAGTGTGGTAGACTTCTTTGACTGTGAGGGCAATCTGAGCTGTACTTGCTTCTATGGATTTTTGTGGAATATTGTATTTGTGATCCTGTATGTGCTGAATTGTAAATAGTACCAATTGTGGATCCTGATGTGTTGAAGCTATATGAGTTAGGTGACAGTTGAGAGGTTGTATTATGCATAGCTGAACGATTAAATGCTCATCATTTTCTTGTTCATGTATATAATATGGCGTTGGGTTGCTTAAGGACAAGCAATTATCTTTAAGTTGAGAGTGTTGATATTTCGACTTTGAATGAAATATTTTACATCTTTTCCGAAGAGTAATTATGCGTTTTTAAGCAACCAATGGTGTATTTAATGTTTGGTTTTAGTGTTTTCAGGACAAGGACTTAGCTGAAGAAATAACTTGAAAAAATGGACAAACAGGAGCAAAAAGGGAAATGACGGCCAAACTGACGGGCCGTCCACCATATAACAGACCTTCAGAGTGTCCGTCAAACTTAAGAAGAATAGGAAGAATGACTAACCCAAGTGATGGTCCGTCAGACCTCTGACGGGCCGTCAACCTGGCCATCAATATGAAGCAAAAAAAGTCTCCCAAGTGACAAGCAACGGTCCAAGTGCCGGACCGTCAGACCATTGACGATCCGTCAACTATTAAATAGAATGAAACATCTTGGAACCCTCAGCGATGGTCCAAGCAACAGTTAGTCAGGCCACTAACGGGCCATCAACTTGGTCGTCAACCGTGACGCGGCAATAATGGAGTTCAAATTTTAAATCCCCAGTACCTGGAAATATATAAATACCTAGTCTAGGTTTAGATTAGGTATCTATCATTCATCTTATGTCTGATTTTCAAACTTTTGAGCAACTTGTAACCTACTATTAACGGAGAAATAGCTGAAATTGTAGATCTGAACATTTTATTCATAATTCTTCTTTGAAGATCAAAAACAATTCTTTGGTTATTTTTGTAAGTAATTTTCTAAATTATTCATGAGAAATGCAATGAAATCTTCTTCTCTTTCTATGATGTATGGCTAAAGCTCCCATAGCTAAGGTTATGGGAGCCTTGATGTGATTGGTTGTTTAGGGTTGTGAGATTACCTGAGTTTTGTAACTAATTACAATTGTATAAACTCTTCTTTATTATTATGATCTTTCTTGGTTGCAAACTTGAAGGGTGAGCCCTAGAACAACACTTGTTTGAGTAGAAATGTGTATGTTGGGAAAATAGGAGATTTACAAGGATCTCAAACGCTTTAACCTTTGGATTAAGGGTTTATGCCTTAACAAGATTAACCTACTTGAGAAATCAATTGAATATATCAATAAATTCTGTAAGTTTGAGAGAATTAAGGGGTAATCATCTATTAAGGTTGAGAAACGTATAGATGAACTTTAGAGTTCAATAATTCTTGCAATTGAAATTTGTTACGTATGAATTTGGGATAACTCACAACCTTGACTGTTGGAACATCTTGGTGAACATAATCCTAGTTTCTTCATTCTCATTTAATCAAACCTTACAAGCATACTCATTAGTTGGAACACGATTTATTACAAGCATACTTTACCGTTAACAACAACCCCTCTTTACTCCGGAACCTTTGATCAACCATCCATTAATAATCATCACTTAATTTGCACAGTATTTTTTTTGGGATTTGATCCTAGCCTAGTTAGGTTCTATATTTGACGACGACCGCTTACGCTTTCTAACGAGAGTTGTAATTTGGGTGTATCAGTACCAGTGGTTTTTGCCTGAAGATCCGGGGAGTTATTCAGTGTTTATAGACCCGAAAACAGTGAGAAACGAGACAACTTCCATTAAGGATATTTTGAAGAGTTACAGTAAAGGTCAAGTGAGGAAAATAAGGGAAAAGTAGTAGAGACAATTCCAAGAATAATGTATGCAAGGCCAAGTGGAGGTCTTGGGACTGTGAAGGATGCATTTGATATTGCAATTGAAAGAGTATTGAAGAGGGTCAAGGACGAAAACGAATGGAAGAAATATGTTGATTTACACAGTTGAAGATGATGAGTTCGTAGTTTGGGAGATTTGACCAGTTTAGGTCCTGGATGATGGAGTACATTTGATTGTGCGTGATTTTCTCCACAAAATAAAAGAGAATCTGTTACTTCCTTAAATAAATATCTAGTCAATTTTAAATGTATCACTTTTTATATATATCACCTTATAACTTATGTATCACGATTTAAAAAAATCAGGATTAGATGTAATTGACCAAATAGTTCGGATAAAATGTAATATCACTTAAAAATTCAGGGATTTATGTAAGTTACCCATTTTTTAATGGGCCAAAAAGGGCCCAATTTTCATTCTTCCCTCTTTAATTATCCACTCTAATTTATTTATTTGTAATTGGCTGAACACTTTAATCAATTAATCTAAATAAATTCCCAAGATATCGCTATTTTTCTTTTATCTTCATTTTTTCCTTCGTTACTTATTTGAATTTCCCTTTTTATTATTATTATTATTATTATTATTATTATTATTTTAAATGAAGTGAAATGGACTTTATGTTAATCTTTTTGAACACAAACCTTTTCACATTAAAATGACTTTCATTTGTTCAAGTAATAATTAATCTTATTTAGGTTGAAGTGAGTTTTCTCAAGCAATAAAAGAAATGGGTTTTCGTAAATTGAAAAGTTTAAACTCTTCCATAATCGATTAAATATTTCTTACTTAATAATTCCTCTTAAAATCTATCATTGTTAAAATCAAGATTTTAAATTAGCATTGACCCTTGAAAAATAGATTTTTCTTAAAAATAATAATTCTCCTTAAAATGAAATAAATTATTATCTTCATTAAGATTATATTGTTAAAAATGAACCTTTTGTTAAAAAATTTCTTTAGCTTAGAAAACAAATCATTTTAACTTGAAAAAATAAAATCATTTTCAAAATCGTTTGATTCAAGTTTTGATATTTTCGTAATGTTAGCCATTTTAAGTTTGTCAAAATAAACCTAAATGTCTTAAAACCCTTCTTAGGACGTCAATTTAACCCTTACCCATTTTCTCTAATTTTAAAGGTTTATTTCTGTTTTTGAACCTTTGGAATTCATTTAAGTTTTCTTAATTTTTCTACAAAAATTAAGAGGCGACTCTATAATTTTTCTTAAGTTGTTTCGACATTTTTCTATTTTTTTTTTCGAAATAATTTAAGAAGTCAAAAACACTTTTATTTAAATAATTTATCCCTTTTCGAAAAAATGATAAAACAACAACAATTATGATTTTGAGGTATGCTACAATAGTACTATTATGCTTGAAATTGAGGTTTTTATGTAGTTTTATAATTTTGTGTTGAACAATTTATTCAGTGCTGTGGTGCACTTTTTAGCTCAACTTTGAGCAGGTAATATAATGTGTTTGTGAAGTGTTTTCATTCCAATTT